>OV702289.1:494075661-495325661 GCA_916181665.1 Avena sativa
CGAGGTAATCCCCTCTCCTCCTGCCGGCTTTCGGGTGATGTTCCTAGCGTTCATCATCCGCGGTCTTTCGTTGCCTCTGCATCCTTTCTTCAGGGGCCTTCTCTGTTTTTACGGGCTCCAGCTCCATCAACTGTCCCATCCTCCACGTAGCTTACTACATTACTCTCTATGAGTGCTAGCTTGGAATCGAGCCACACTTCGGTCTCTTCAAGCGCCTCTTCAAGTTGAAGCGTCAATCGGCATTTGGCTCCGTAGTCTACGATGTAGGCGGCTGCGGTATCCACGTCGACCCCTCCATCACATACTTCGACATCAAGCTGATGATGTCCGTCCAAGGGTGGAGGGACAAGTGGTTCTACGTCCGCGACCAGAAAGCCGACGGAGACCACTACAGACTCGCGCCCTTGGACCCCGCGACGCCGTGCAAGAGGAGGCGCTCCTGGAAGAACGTAGTGAGGCCTGGCGAGTCCGCGGAGACAGGTGTGTTGTACGAGTGTTTTTGCGACCTCGAGAGTCACATGGGTAAGGAAGAGGGAGGCTATGCCCTCATTCGCACATGGCTGCGCCGACGTGTCCAGCCCCTGCAGGCCAGAGTCCACCATATGTTCCAGTGGGCTGGCACAGACGATGTCACTTGCGTGTCTGCTGATGGCATGTCCGCGAGTGAGGTAGATAAAAGGGTGCGACTGGTCACCAAGTACACTATCAAGGATGTACTCCTCAGTGAACCAGACGTTCCTCCGTTCGATGCTGCTAACCCTCCTCCTGAGGTACAATTGTGCTACGTAGTAGCTTTGCTTTGTCGACTGTGTTTTTGCTATTGCATCATTTTTGCTAAGTTGTTTTCTGTATGCAGGATTGGGCGGTGTCACCCTGTATGCCCCCTCTTCCTGATGAGGACGAGTCGGAGTCGATCGTCCCATCTGATGTGGAGGAGGAAGCCCCTGAGTTGAGTGGTCCAGACACTCGCAAGCGTTCGTGCAGCGAGGATTCAGATGCGTCGTCAGAGTCGGGGCATCAAACCTTCGATTTTGACAAGTTTGATTGGTAAGTATACGGGTCTTCCTTTTGGTTCTTCTTTGGGGTTGTCTTTTCTTGATGTTGGTTTGGTTCTGCAGTCAGCCGGCGTCGTCTTCTTCTGGCGACGTCCAATTTTTAAAAGAATTTGGAGTCGCGGCCTCCAAATATAAGAAAGTGGCTGAGCGCACTCCTTCACCTCCATTGGCGGCCCACTCCGGCCATAATTCATCGAGTTCTCTGCACGATGTGGAGCACCAGATGGTTATCTGGACGGCTGCGAATCCATCGACTTCAGAGTCTTTGGAGGATCATGTAAGTGTAGTATTTGTTTCCTCTATTTTTGCAGTCGAATGTATCATCTTCTATCATCTTGCTTATCCTTTGTTGTTTTCTCCTGTCGTAGCTTATTGTGAAGGAAGCCACTCGCTTAGCGGAGCAAGTTCTTGCGATGGGTCGCCAGCATGCAATGCTGGATACTCGCCATCGCGTAGTTGAAAGTAAGTGTCCTGCTTCTTCTTCGTCCTCCTTGTGGTATATCTGGTTGATAGCCTATCTTTGTTTGTTTCATAGCTAAGCATAATGCACTCCTCCATGACGCCGCTTCCCTTGAAAAGGCGCTTGCCACATCAGTAAAGAGTCGCGATGAGGCAATCGCAGCACGTGACGAGTCGCGGAAACGCGAAGAGGATCTGCGCGCCTCTGTCGTGGCTAGAGAGAAGTTGTTTGAGGAACAGCTTTTCTCGATTGCCAAGGCTCTCTCAGGTATTCCCCTGTCTAGATTTTCATTGTTTTTCTTCTTTTGAATTTGTCATTGGTGCTGACCTTCGTGCCCATGCTTGGGTTCTATATAGATGCCAGCGATTTGAGCTTCGACCCTCAGGCCCTCCGCCGTGACGATGCCTTAGCGGGTGCCCTTTCAGCAGTCAAGGATCGCAGCGCTGCCATTCAAGGGACGCTCTCCAAGGCCAAAGGCATGCTCAGTCGCCTCCAAGAAGAGCTAGCACCCATGGCTGAGCTGATCGAGAATATGGACGAGCTGGTGGAGTCTCTTGCCGGGGGCGTCCCTGCAAGCTTCAAGAACTCGCTCCGTGCGGCTGGCGCTTCGATGTCACTCGCCATGGTTCAAGCCCATGGAGTCGAAGTTGATCATGCGGCGGTCTCCAAGGCGATGCCTGTCAGCGCTGATGGCCAGTAGGTAGTCTTTGCTCCCTTCACAACTGCTTGTGGCAAGTACGGCCCGCAGCTGATCAATACAGTTGCGAAGTACTCTGAGGAGCTTCAGCGTACCAAGAAAGATGCGAAGGTTGCGACGTCAGGGGCCGGCGGGAAGTCTGTGGCATTTGATACTGCCACAGACTCGACGAGGCCCCCAAAACCGAAGTCGAAGTCGAAGAAGCCAATCGCTCCTCAGTAGTCGCATCTTGTAATAGTTAGATAGCTTATGCCTTTTGTCAAGAACGTGCCTGTACGACAATAGTTGGTGGCTGGTGCCAAAGCTGCTCTGTCACTGGTGCGACTGCATAGGCCTGATGTGGACGTTGTAGCGATTGCGGCCGGACTCCTAGCGCTGCCATCGGGTTCGACTTGGAACATGGTTCCTCACTACCAGGCGGTGGATCGCCCAGCGGAGGAGATCGTCGACTTCTTTGAGGAGCAGACCAATGTTCCTTTGTTGCAATAGTAGTTTAGTTTGTATCCTGCACATAGTTGCACCAGTGTTGTAAAGTTCATAGACATGTTGTGTATAATTAGTGTATATAGAAGGCTTGTTAGCGTGTATATTTTGCGAGTGCGTTGCACTATGCGACTCCTTTTCGTTAGTCTGGCTTTGTGTTTACCTCATTCCCTTGTCAACCTGTTAGGTGCGTTGCAACTGGGTCGATGTTTGTCAAGGGTTTCGATTGGTGTGCCAGCTACTCAGGATATCGCGTTAGTTCGTAGAACAGATGTGTGTAGGGTGGCACAGCCCCCAAGTGGATAATTTGCGAAAAATTAAAGAAAAACATAGAGTTTCGGGGCACTTAGCTTTATTTATTCGTGGGATAGTACGAGGTACAATATGTGGCTAAGTAGCCTTGGCTGAGTAGCCTTGTTTGCAACGTAAAAGTAAAAGCGACTAAGGGTAGAAGCGTTGCAGCTGCGCGACGTTCCAGGGGTTGGAGTACGCGACTCCTGTCTCTAAATCTTGAAGGCAATAGGCACCACCTGGGATTACTTCTGTAATCACGTATGGTCCCTCCCAGGGGAACTCGAGCTTGAGATGCCCTTGCTGCTTCAGTCGCAGGATCAGGTCGCCTTCGACGAAGGACCTAGGGTGTAGCCTTCTGCTGTGGTAGTTTGCGCAGGTTCTGCTGGTAGATCGTTGATCTTTCCGTGGCGATTTCCCTTGCCTCATCAAGGAGGTCGACGGAGTATTCGAGTGCAAGGGTTGACTCCTGCTCGCTGTAAGCGACCACGCGCGATGCTTTGTATCGTACTTCGGCGGGTAGCACCGCTTCAGCCCCGTGCACCATGAAGAACAGGGTGTACCCTGTAGCGTTGTTTGGAGTTGTGCGTAGGCTCCAGAGTACTGATTGTAGTTCGTCTGGCCAGCAACCCACGGCCTGTTCGAGTGGTTGGAGGAGTCGTTTCTTGATGCCGCCGCAAACGAGCCCGTTAGCTTTTTCGACCTGACCATTGGTCTGTGGATGTGCCATGGAGGCATAGCTAACGTTGATTCTCAGATTCTCACAGAATTCTTGGAACTCCTTGGATGTGAAGTTCGTTCCATTGTCCGTGATGATGCTGTGGGGTACTCCGAAGCGGTAGATGATGGACTCGAAGAACTTGACTGCGCTGTGTCCTGACTGATTGGTCACTGGCATGGCCTCTATCCACTTGGTGAATTTGTCGACTACGGCCAGGAGGTAGACGTAGCCTCCTCGTGAGGACTCTGGGAGCTTGCCGACCATGTCGAGTCCCCATTGCGTGAAGGGCCAGGCCAATGGAATTGGCCGGAGCTCTGCGCCAGGTGCGTGCGGCTTGTCCACAAATCGCTGGCACATGTTGCATTTCTGGACGATGTCCTTGGCGTCATGCATGGCCGTAGGCCAGTAGAATCTAGCTCGTAGAGCTTTGGCAACGAGGGCCCGACTGCCGGTGTGGTGCCCGCAAGTCCCATCATGGATGTCGAGGAGAACATCTCTTCCATCGGTCGTGGAGACGCATCGTTGGAGCACTCCTGTGATGTTGCGCTTGTAGAGTTCGCCATTAATAACAGCGAATGCCTTGGATCGCTGCGCGATGTGCCATGCATCAGTCGGGTCGTCCGGTAGCCTCTTGCTGAGAAGGTACGTGATGTACGGTTGAGTCCAGGATGGCTCGATCATCATGACGCTCATTGGTCCTTCGAGTCATGTATCTAGCTCCAGGTCATCGAGTGTCATTGGCTCATTGGGCAGCGTAGACCCCGAGTCCGTTGATGCGCTTGTTTTCTTCTCTGCGGCATTTGGCTTGATGGAGCGTTCGCATATGCGCTCGAGAAATACCCCAAGTGGTATAGGGGCGCAGGTAGAGCCTATGTTGGCGAGTGTGTCTGCCTCTTCATTGCTTTCGTGACCTATGTGCCGCAGCTTGCAGTCGTCGAAGTACCCCTCGAGTGTGTCGTAGAGGTCGCGGTAGGCGATCATGTTGTCGTTCAGTGCGTCGCACTCGTGCATTGTCTGGTTGACGACCAACTTGGAGTCGCCATATATTATGAGCCTTTTGGCGCCGCAGGATTTCGCCATCCTCATCCCGTGTAGCGGGGCCTCGTATTCGGCTTCGTTGTTGGAGGCGGTGAACTGCATTCGCAGAATATATTTCAGCTTGTCTCCCTGGGGCGGTGTCAGTATGACACCTGCACCAGCTCCGTCCTTCTGCTTGGATCCATCGAAGTGCATTGTCCAGAGGTAGGACATATCTGGTTTTTCAGGGAGCTAGTTCTCCATCCAGTGCACGAGGAAGTCAGGGAGAACTTGTGACTTGATTGTGTCACGTTTTTCATATGTAATGTCTCGTGGAGACAATTCGATTCCCCAAAGTGCGACTCGTTCGGTGGCGTCGGGATTGTTGAGGATGTGCCCAAGCGGGGCATCGTTGACTACCATGATTGGGTGTTCTTGGAAGTAGTGGCGTAGTCGCCGGGCCGTCATGAAGACGTCGTACGCTAGTTTCTGGTAGTGCGGGTACCGCTGTTTTGTTGGCGTAAGTACCTCGCTGAGGTAGTAGACTGGGCACTGTACTCCGTGGCCCTTGTTTTACTCGGCTCGTTCGACTACGAGCACTGTGCTGATCACCTGGTTGGTGGCGGAGATGTATAGCAACAATGGTTCCCTTTCATGTGGGGTCACTAGTACTGGCGAGGTGGATAGCAGGCGCTTGAGGTCTTCGAATGCTTCCTGCGCCTCATTGGTCCACTCGAACTTGTCAGCTTTGCGGAGGAGTTGGTAGAAGGGCAGTGCCTTTTCGCCCATCCGACTGATGAATCGACTGAGAGCCACGATTCGTCCAGCCAGCTGCTGGACGCCTCTTATGTTTTTCGGATTCTCCATGGCCAGTATGGCTTTTATTTTCTTCGGGTTCGCTTCGATCCCTCTCGCGGAGATAAGATACTCGAGTAGTTGCCCAGATGGTACGCCGAAGGCGCACTTGTCCAGATTGAGCTTGGTCCGGTAGCGGTCGAGGTTGGCGAAGGTTTCGCGCAAATCGTCGATTAGTGAGGCTTCCTCTTTGGTCTTGATTACTATGTCGTCGACATAGACTTGAATGTTGCGACCGAGTTGGTTCTTGAGGCAAGCCTGCATGCACCGCTGGTAGGTGGCTCCTGTGTTCTTTAGCCCGAAGGACATTGTGTTGTAGCAGAACACACCAAAAGGCGTTGTAAACGTTGTTTTTTCTTGATCTTCCTCCTTCATTCGAATATGGTTATAGCCTGAGTAGGCATCGAGGAAGCAGAGGCGCTCGCATCCCGCAGTGGAGTCGATGATCTGGTCGATTCGCGGTAGCGGGAAGTGGTCCTTTGGACAGTGCTTATTCAAAGAGGTGAAGTCCACGCACATCCGCAGGATATCTGTGTCCTTCTTTGGTACTAGCACTGTGTTGGCGAGCCAAGTGCTTTCCTTGATCTCGCGTATGAATTTGGCATCGAAGAGTCTATTAATCTCCATTCCGACTGCCTTTTCTCTTGGTTCAGATAGTCGCCGAATTGTTTGCTTGACTGGCCTTGTGTCTAGGTTGACGTTGAGTGCGTGCTCGGCGAATTCCCTAGGAACTCCTGGCATGTCCGCTGGACACCAGGCGAAGATTTCCCAGTGCTCATGGAGGAATTCGACGAGCGCGAGTTCCTATGCGGGACTCAAGTTGTTGGCGATGAGGGCCGTCTTGGCAGGATCCGATGGGTGGACCTGGACTTTCTTCATGTGCACTAATGAGTCGAAGGACAAGTCAGGTGAGCTTGGCCGGCTTAGGGGAGGTAGACTGTTGTCTGTAGATTCCTTCAATCTTGCGAGTTCCTCCTGCATGCCGAAGGACTAGGAGATTCTGTTGAATTCCCTATCGCAATTGTCAGACCTCTCGAAGCTCCCGTTGATTGTGATGACGCTGTTAGGTCCTGGCATTTTCATTTGCAGGTAGGCATAGTGCGGCACCGCCATGAACCTAGCGAACGCGACACGTCCGAGGATGTAGTGGTACTGTGAGGGCCAGTCGACGACTTCGAAGTCGATGCGCTCGCGCCAAAAGTTTTTCGGTGTGCCGAAGATGATGTTGAGGTTGATTTTACCAAGGGGATATACGCCCTTGCCTGGGATGATGCCGTGGAATGTTGTGTCTGAGGCCTCTAGGCAGGTCAGAGGGATCCTCATTGCTCGCAAGGTACTCGTGAACATAAGGTTCATGCCGCTTCCGCCGTCCATAAAGACGCGACTCATGTCGAAGCCTCCAATTTGTGCCTCGAGGACAAGGGGACAGTGGCCTGGTCGAGGTAGTTGGCGCGGGTGGTCACGCTTGTCGAAGGTGATGCAGGACTCGCTTCCGCTGAGGTACTCAGTGGTAGATGGTGGCGAGTTTGTGGCCAAGTTGACTTGGCGAGTGATGGCCTTCTACACCCTATTCGAGGGGCATCCCTTTTGGATCATCATGGTACCCATGGCTCGTGAGTATGGTTTGCCTTCCTGGTGCTGGTCCGGCGCAGCTGCATTTGGGGGTAGTCCAGGTGGTGGTGGTGGAGCTCCATGTGCCACAGCACCTGGGGCAGCTCCGTAGCCCCTTTCGACTGCGCTGCGATTCATCCAAGCCAGTCCTTCATGTAGTTGGAGGAACTCGCAATAGTCCTTGAGGAGGTGGCTGGGCTTCTTTTTTCCGTCGTGCTTGTCGATGTAGAAGTGCACAGTGCATGGCCCGGACAGCTTGCCTTCAATGGATGTTGCGGGTGCCTCATCGCGATTGCGGCGCTGCCATACTTGCGTGGTTTTTCCAGAGTCGCGGTATCCACCGCTGCGGTAGCCGCTGTTGCGGTTGTCGTCGCGTCTGTCGGCGTAGCCGGCTGTGACCATGTTTACGTCGTCGCGGTCATCGTAGATGCGCATGCGACGTTTGCTTCGGCGATCGCGTCTGCGCTCGAGTTCTGCCTCGTCGTCGGAGTGAACGCGATTTTTCACCGAATCTTCTCCATCTGCCCAGCGATTCGCGATTTCCATCAGGTGGTCGATGGTTTTGGGCTTCAAGCGGCCCAGCTCCTCCCTGAGCTCTATGCGGCGTACACCGCCGTTAAATGCGTCAATCGCGCGATCCTCCGAGATGTTCTCTGCGGAGTTCTTGATGATGGACCACCTCTGGATGCATGAGCGTAGTGACTCGCCCGACCTTTGTTGGCAGCATCTCAGCTCTTCCATTGATGCGGGCCATTTGTAGGTGCCCTTGAAGTTGCGCACGAAGCTGTAGACCAGCTCTTCCCAGCTGCGAATGGATCCGCGTGGGAGGTTGTTGAGCCATGCTCGGGTGGTGCCCTGCAGCTGCAGCTACAGGCATTGCATGGCCGTGCTTCGACTCCCGCCATGGAGCCTGATGGAGGAGATATGGTCCTCTAACCAGATTTTCGGGTCATGCAGGCCATCGAACTTTGGGTTCTCCGACAGGAGCTTGAACCCCTTAGGCATTCTCTTTTGTCTGATGGCCCTACTAAAGCATCTAGCGCCATAGAGCTCCACGTCTTCGTCCTCTGAGTCAGTCGACCGGGCGTGTCGCGCCCTTGATTTGTCAATCTTGCGCTGCGTGAGGTCATCGCGTGCATCATAGTCATGGTCGTGTCGCCGTGGGCGGCGACGTCGAGACAGATCGTGACTGTCGTCGCTAGATGAGGGCGAGGAGTAGTGTTTTGCTAGATCCTTGCCTTTCTTCGGATCCGATGCTGGCTCTTTGTCGAGGGCGGCCTCGATTAACCCCAAGCCTGCGATCGTAGATCGGTGCATGGCGGCTCGAGGGTCTCCAGCTGGCGGCTGGTTGTTGAGGAGGTACATGGTGGCCGCCATTACCGCGGCTTGCGGCGTTTTCGGGAGCATGTTGCCGCGCGTATCCACCGTCATGGAGCCAAAGTCGAGGACTTTGGCGGCTTCTACGCGTTCTTGTTCGGTGAAGTGGGCGAGTCGAGATCGTCTCTTGTTGGCGATGTACTCGTTGCACTTAGAGGAGGATCCTCTGTGTGAAGAGAGCCCAGCTCGTCGGAGGCTTGATTCATCGGCTGCCTTCTTACGCGCCTCGAGTTGCGCGATTGTTTGCAGTTGGCGCTTGTATTCCTCTTTCAGGAGCCAATGGTAACCCATCAGTAGCTCTTGCGGGGAACCTAAGGGTAGAGGGTGGCCTCGTAGGGCTTCGCGGCAACAAGCCCATTCGAGATCGTTGAGCCTGATCACGACGCGTTCGCCAGTTTGCTCGTTGATCATGGTGGGGGGTTCAGCTGCCCCTCCGTTGTTGACGGGGGCACCGTTAGTAGGGCCGCCATTGGGTGGTCCGCCATTAGGTGGTCCACCATTGGGTGGTCCGCCGTTTGGCGGGTTGGCTGCATGGCCACCGTTGCCCGTGTTGTCGCGATTGGCGGAGGTGTCGCCTGCGTTGATGACAGCGCACATGAAGTGGTTGGGGAAGCTGCTGCTCCCACAACTTTCAGATCTGGAACCATAGGCTCCGTCTTCAGTTGCCAGATCGCCCAGATCGGATTCGCGACTGCTGTCGCTGACCGTATTCTTGAATGTTGTCGAGGTGTGGAGCTCACTGAGGGTGCCGATCGGCGGAGGGAAGCATGATGCTGGAGTAATCGATGGTACCGTCGGCTGGTCAGGCATGCGAAGCGTGCCCATCTGACCAACTTGGAAGCGGAAGCTCCCGATCGCCAAGCTGATTCCGTCGCCCACAGACCCGAAAGCGGGGCGAGTGGCCGGCGTGTGGACGGTGAAGTCAAACGCGTCGAAGAGCTGGCGAATCTCCGCTGTTGCGGAGTTGTAGATCGCGGTTGATGGGACCGAAGAAGCCGCAACATCAGCACTCCCAATTCCCACAGATAGCGCCAATTGACGAGGGTTTAACTCATCAATGCCCATTGTTATGGACTTGGGTTTTGGAGAAGGAGGGAGCGCTGGAGACATCTATCGGCTAGCAAACAAGCACACAGGGGACTCGAAGTTTACCCAGGTTCAGGCCTCGCAGAGGTCCCTACTCTTGCTTGTCTGCTCGTGGAATTATTGAAGGAATCGAGGATTACAATGGTGCGCAGATGCAATCTGGCGAGGGTTGTGGAAACTAGGGTTGCGTGTGTCCTCCTCGCCGCCCCCTCCTAGCCTTTATGTAGATAGGCTAGGTCTCGGGTAGCAGGTCGAGTCGGTTACAGGTTAGGGTTTTCTCCTTTGAACTTTCTATCTTTGCTTCTTCTTGTTCTTCAAGCAATCGAGAGTCCGTAGGTTACTCGAGTTCTTCATTTGGGCCTTGGCGACACCGTGGGCTTCCATTGTATTCAGGCCGTATATACCAAGCTCGAGTACCTGTAGGGTATACCCATGTCACCGAGTCGTGGGCCGAAGAGGAGGCGTTGAGCTCGCCGAGGTTCCCCAGTGGTGCAATCGATGGTGGCATCGACTGCTCTGGGACTGAACGAATCTGGTCCGGAAGGCGTTGTGTGCCGATCTTGTCGAACTGAAAGTTCAAACCGTCGATCGATATCCTGGCTCCGTCGTCGATGGAGTCGAAGGATTGGCGCGTGGCTGGCGCGTGGACGGTGAAGTCGAATGATCCGAAGCAGACCTGGCTTGCCGAGGCCAACATATTGTAGATCGTCGGGGATGGAGTCGCCGAAGTCGTGATATCAGCGCGCGTGCTTCCCATAGACAGTGCTAATTGACGTGGGGTGATCACGTCAATGCCCATGTTTAATGGACTTGGGTTTTGAGGAAAATCACACCCTAGAAACTTCGTCCGATAACAAACAAGCAACACAAAGACACAATGTTTACCTAGGTTCAGGTCCCCGAAGGGAAAACCCTATTCCTGCTTGTCTGCTCTTGATTAATGGAGATTCGAAGGATTGCAAGGGTGTCGAGATGGTGATGATGTGCATATGAGATCTGATAGGTGTATAATTAATTACCCTTCTCGTCAGTCCCTCCATGCCCTTATATGAGGGAGCCAGGTCTCAGGATGTGTCCAGACAGTTATAAGGATTGAATCTTAAGCATGCCTATCTAATCTTGTTGTGTGTGTTAAGGAGTTATGTCTTTTATGGGCTCGGCCTCCCCGATCGTCATGAGTACCGGCGGATCGTCACGTGGGCCTCGTGTTGGGCCGAACCAGATAGGGCATACATATGTCACTAGGACTAGTATTATTCAACGAAAAATTGCACAACTCAAGGTTTAGATGTCGTAAGTTTTCTCGTAATCTTTCTAAACTCAGAAATATGAATTTTTACCAAGCTTTCAAATGTGGATCCATACAAAGTACTGTATACGTATTTTTTGTCTTCGCGCAAAGTATAATAAACGGAAAAGGAAAGAAGAAAATATTGCTGCCGTTATCCCCTCGCCAGGAGTCATCTAGCTAGCCGCAATGGCTAAACCCCTGCTGCTCCCGGCCCCGGTCGCCGCCCCGGCGGCGGCTCGCCTCCTCCGCGCGACCCCACCCCTCCGCCTCCGCGTGCCCCCATTCCTCAACCCACCACAGCTGGCGCCTCTTCAGAGCCGCAACCTTTCCTCCTCCGTCTCCGCCGCCGCCGTACCCACGACCGCCACGAAACGCGGCGGCAGGCCGGTCATAAGCGAGGGAAGGGACGAGGACGCCCGCCGCGTCGTGTGCCCCGGGTGCGGGGTGTTCATGCAGGACGACGACCCCGACCTTCCCGGCTTCTTCACCAGCCCCTCCCGCCGCTCTCCCTCCCCGCAGGACGAAATGGAACAAGAATCAGCCGATTCTTCTCCGGAGGGGTTCCTCGAGGACGAGGGGGATGGAGATTTGCCTTCAGAATCCGACCTCGCCGCCGAATTGGACGGTCTGGACACCGGTTTCCTCGAGTCCCTTGAAGAAGACGAAGAGGAGGATGAGGAGGGGGACAGTGACGGAGAGCCGACGGCCGGCGTCGGCGCCGAGAGCGGCTGGGACTCCGATTGGGATGACGGTGGGATGGAGGACGACGAGGAGGAGAAGTGGAGCAGAGAGCTGGACGGGTTCACGCCACCGGGGGTCGGGTACGGGAGCATCACCGAGGAGACCCTGGAGAGGCTGAGGAAGGAGAAGCTGTCCAAGGCAGAGCGGAGGCGGCGGGCGCGGGAGGCCAGACGGGCCGAGGCGAGGGAGGACTCGGCGGCGGTGGTCTGCGCCCGGTGCCACTCGCTGAGGAACTACGGGCACGTAAGGAACCACATTGCCGACAACCTGATCCCAGACTTCGATTTCGACCGCTTCATATCGTCCCGCCTGGTGAAGAGGTCCGCGGGCACGCCGGTCATTGTCATGGTGGTGGACTGCGCCGACTTCGACGGCTCGTTCCCGAAGAGGGCCGCCAGGTCGCTCTTCAAGGCGCTGGAGGGGAGGGGGAGCTCTAAGCTGAGTGAGACTCCAAGGCTTGTTCTTGTGGGCACCAAGGTGGATCTGCTGCCCTGGGAGCAGATGGGAGTGAGGCTTGAGAAGTGGGTGCGAGGCCGAGCTAAGGCATTCGGGGCGCCGAAGCTGGATGCAGTTTACTTGGTCAGCGTTCATAAGGATCTGTCAGTGAGGAACTTGATCTCGTACGTCAAGGAATTAGCGGGACCTCGTAGCAATGTGTGGGTGATTGGTGCACAGAATGCTGGGAAATCTACTCTGATCAATGCGTTTGCAAAAAAGCAAGGTGTGAAAATCACAAGATTGACAGAAGCAGCCGTCCCGGGAACTACGTTAGGCATACTAAGGATGACAGGAGTTTTGCCTGCAAAGGCTAAGATGTATGACACTCCTGGTTTGCTGCATCCTTATATCATGTCGATGAGGTTAAATAGCGAGGAAAGGAAGATGGTTGAAATCAGGAAGGAACTTCGGCCACGGACCTTCAGGGTGAAGGTAAACTTGAAGTTTGTTAATATTGCCCTAGTTCTGTTTATGTCTAGTGTTGTAATAGCTCGTGAACACAAGAACATATCTGCCAGGGTTCAAAACTAGAAATGCCTACGTTCTTCAGTCTATTTTCATACCAACATTCTAATTGTGTTTTACTTAGGAGTCTTGCACTACAGAAATGTGGTCAAGACCTATAGTAGTATCTATTTTCATACCAACAATAGAAATGCCTACTTTCTGCAGTTTATTTTCGGTCAAGACCTATAGATACTGATAGATCCTATAGATACTGATAGCATTGTAAAATACTGAGCATGTTCAAAGTCCACACGTGTATCACTTAGAAGTCGAAATGAACTTTGGTAAACTTGGTGATCTCTTGGATTTATAGGTGGTGGTTATAAATTAATCACAAATGAGACAGAGGTTGGATGATTTTAACCACTAACCCCTGCATTCTTCTCTTTTGAATTAACTTTGCTAAACTCGATGCTATTCTGGACTTACAATTGCCTTGCCTGTTATAGTTGATTGCAAATTAAACAGCACATAGATGATTTCCTGATTCATTACTCTTGCAAGACCTTATACATCTAATACCCTTGAACGAGTGTAATCCCTTGAAAGGTTAAGTGATCTAATAGCAGCTCTTAGCTCCTTAGCTCTGAATTACAAAGTTACTGTTCTGTGTTGTACCGGAATCTGTGAGGCCTGTTTGGCTCAATGGTTGCAAACTGTTGCAGGCAGGACAATCCGTCCACATTGGAGGGTTAACACGCTTGGATATTCTAGAAGCTTCAGTTCAAACTATCTATGTAACTGTTTGGGCATCTGCCAATATTTCCCTTCATTTTGGTAAGACTGAAAATGCTGAAGAACTTCGGAACAAACATGTTGGCATCAGACTTCAGGTGAGACTTCAATTCCCACCTGCTTAATGTTGCTCCTAAGAATAAATAAATTAGATTATGTTTAATTAAAGGACTAGATAAAGATATCTTGGAAGTAAGGTTGCTTTATGAAACAACACCGCATGTGATGTGCTAATTGAATAAGCAAACACATCAATTTGCTATGGTTATCTTACACGTCAATTTGCTATGGTTGTCTTATTTCGTGGACGACTAATGATTTAAATCTAGAGGTTGAACTCCTATTATACACTAAAAGATGATGATTTTCAAATGAATAACGAGGCCTGCTAGCTGCTTAAATCTTCAGTGCATAGGCAGCTGGAGTTTATCATCTACAATTATTTTTTCATTTCTCTCTATCATACTGATTTACACACTTCAACTACGCAGCCACCAGTTGCGCCAGAGCGAGCCACCGAGTGGGGCCAGTGGATAGAGAGACGGATCGATGTGTCCGGGATCAGCTGGGATGTGAACAGTACGGACATCGCAGTTTCTGGCCTAGGCTGGTACTCGCTGGGCCTGAAAGGCCATGCCACCATTGCCGTGCATACTTTCGATGGCATCGATGTGACGCAACGTGACGCGATGATCCTTCACCGAGCCAAGTTTCTGGAGAGGCCAGGGTTTTTGCTGCCCATCGCCATTGCCAATGCTATAGGCGAGGAGACTAGGAAGAAGAACGAGAGGATAAAGGGTCAACAGAGTGACGATGATGACCTTTTGGATGATGAAAGCAGCTTGGATGATGAAAGCAGCGAGTGACTGCCTGAGGTGACCACAGACTGACTTCTGTCATGGTACCTATGTTTAGTGAGAGGCCCTTGCTTGTAAAAGGTAAACATTGTGTTAGAATTGTTAGATAGGAGTGGGAAAAAATGGCTGATGTTCCTAGATGGTCATTGTGAATTGTGATGTGTACTACACCCAACCCAACAGTAATGTAGAAAAACTCACTAGTGATTGAGAGAAAGGAGTGCCATTCTTATTTCGTCTCCCAACACTGTTGGAAGAGGAAATAAGCTTTCATTTCTTTTGTAGATACGTGTTTCTCTTGTTTCATATATCAAACAAATTTGCTACATGGCTACCGGTCACCATGCATTTTTTTGGGTGAAAACGCCCTTTGTGTTTCAATTTATTTATAGAAAAAGGACTTCAATTTACGAGCCTAAGAAGATACAACCACCACTGAAAACATGATTAGGACCGAAGAAAGTCCAACGTTGGTTACAACAGACACCTCCGAACTAAACACAGCCCAGATGCCCACCACACGAGCACAGGGGCTCCAAAACACACCAACGCCCCCGAGAGGGAGTCCAATTCTGCAAAGGGCTGAATCGGGCCGCTCTTGCTTCAGAGAGTAAATGATGCCACGAACTACAGATCTCCTTAATTCAATCCGCCAATCACCATTGGCGCCTTGAGTGTTGGACCACCCTATAAGGGCACAACCCCCCTTTGTTTTGGGTGTTTGTTGAGAACACGAGTAAGTTTACCCATGTGTTAAGTGATGTAGGTACTTCTAATGAAAAGCACAAAACGATGATTAACCCCTGAAAAAGTGGAAAAGATAAAAGGAGGGGTTTCAAGGCCTTTTCCTTATAGTTTGAGTCGTATGAAATCCATACTATCAAAAGGAGTTGTTCTAGAGAACCATATTTGGACCCACCAGCCTACCTACGGAAAATGTGTTGGGAAAATGCCCTAGAGGCAATAATAAAGTTGTTATTATCATAATTTCTTGTTCACGATAAGTATTTATTCTCCATGCTATAATTGTATTAATCGAAAACTTTATACATGTGTGAATAGATAAAAAAAACACCGTGTCCTGGTAAACTTCTACTAGACTAGTTCGTTGATTAAATGATGGTTCTAACCATGGACATGTAATGCCATTTGATAATAGGCATATCATTATGAGAATGATGTGATGAACATATCCAATCCTGAGCGTAGCAATTTGATCGAGTCACTAAGTTTAATTGTTGTACATTTTGTGAATGTCAAGTACCATTTCCTTAGACCATGAGATTATGTTACTCCCTAGTACCGGAAGAATACCTTGTGGACATCAAACGTCACTTCGTTATTGGATGACTATAAATGTGGCTTTCAGGTATCTCTGATGTTGCTTGTTGGGTTGCATGAATAAGACTGAGATTTGTCCCTCCATGTGACAGAGAATGGTTACCTAGGTCGTGTACATGACACGTTCTAAAGGTTTTTTTGATTCAAAGGATGCTAAAAGGTATGCAAACTTTAATGGTTAGCATCACGGAGTTAAAATCTTTACCATGATAAAATTGTTAAAAAGTTTAATTTTATCAGAAATTATGAAGATGCTTGTATTCATAAGAAAGTAAGTGAAAGCGCTGAGACATATTTCTAATACTTTATAAAGATGACATATTGTTGATTGGAAATGATGTATATTTTTTTGACAAGATTAAGTTTTCATTAAAATTAGGTTTTTGATGAAAGACTTAGCAAAACCTGTATATTAGACAAGAAAGGTTATGAAAAAATATAGTTATGTAAAAATATAAAGATAAAATATTGAATTAGTTCGATATAAAAACGACAAGAAAGGTTCTTGTCGCATGGAAAGGGTTAAAGAAAGTCAAGTATTCTGACACTTGATAAGTGATAACCGCATGAGAGATTTTATTAATCATATATACCATGATATGTACATATTTAGATATGTCCTATGCCATAAAATGTTGTGGGCATATATTAGAGTGATTCATATGATGATCATTAGAAAATAGTAAGAATATTTTTATGTGCTTTTGAGGAACTAAGAATAATTTATGTATGCCGAAGGACAAATGGTCCATTATAAAGTGTTACAGTGTTATTTGTTTTGTTACAAATACAAAAACAATTTATATCAAATTTAGGTTATGTGTTTTTAGTAAAAGGTGGAACAATGAAATGGAAGAAAGTTTCATGATAGATTTGGACGAGTTCCAAAATTATAACATTATAGCGAATACTGCAAGGAAGGCTGAGTATATGTCTACTCTAGTAGTATCAAAAGGAGGGCATTTATGTCAAGGAGTTTGTTATCAAACTAGGTGCAGTTTCAAGCGGGCTATACTATGAAGATCTATTATACGATAATAGTGTGAACAAAATTTTGGCTAAGGAACTTAGGTCTCCACCCACATGATTTCCCATCATGTAATCCAACCATAATCCATCTTTCACCATTTTAGATTTCATTTCATTTCCAAAACAATATTTTTTCTTTTGAATGTAGTGATACTACTTTTGAAAAGTGGTTTTGGAAAATATTCCAATGGACATACCAGTTTAAGCTTGCAAGGTTTATGCATATATTGAATTTTCCTAGCAACTGCCAGATAATGTAGTTCAATGGTTCTACTTGACCCGAGATTCCAGATTCTGAAAATGCATCATTGTTCGATAAGGACAATGTTTGTAAATCGAAATGCATACAATATGCATAAATGTGAGATGATTTATGTTATTACTTCCCCATTTTATTCATGGTCTTTTCTTGTTTTGATTAAATTACCAAATTGCCATTTTTAGGGTTTATTTGTCTTTTATTAATTGTTGGTCTATTCCATTTTGGATTTAGATGAATTTCATTTTAGAATTTTTGTATTTGAAAAATATTTCCTTATATTATTTTGGTTTTAATTATGAATTTTTATTGGATAGAAATTATTTTTAGGATTATTTATCTATTTCTTCTAAGTGATTTAATAAATTGAATTTTTTACTTCAATAAAATTATTTTTAAAAATTCTAGGAAAAATACTTTTGGATTCTTCACCAAATTTCATATTTTTGGATATTTTATTTTATTTTTACCACTTATGAAGTGAAAGATATAATTATTTTCCTAATTCAACATTTTTGAAATGACAAAAATGCCCTTGGACCCACTGGTTAGACCTAGGGAAACCAGCCCCAAACCGGTCTGGTTCAACTAGACCGCATTGCCCCTATTTATCTCTCTCTCCCTCACTCCCTCTGGCGATTGCATCGCCCTCGCCGCTGCCACGACCATCTCCGGCCGCCGTTGTCTGTGAGGTTGCGCATAATCACCCGTCTCCTCCCACTCTACAAGCCTATCCAATTCGATTTTTTTCTTTCGAGTTCTACTCTAGCGGTGCTCAATCCCTATCTAGGGTTATGGTCATGGTGCTGCCACTTTGCCTTGGTGCTTCTCAGGTGACTCTTGGGTGTTGACATGCGTCACTAGCACAACCTTGCTGCTGACGTGCTCGAGTGTAGGTTTTTCTCCGGTGACTCCTAGGTACTGGCATGCGTCTCTAGCGTCGCCACCGCTCCCTAGTAAAGGAGATATGCCCTAGAGACAAATAATAAATAAGTTTATCATCATATCTCGAATTAGTTTATAATAGTTTCATACCGTGCTATAATTATATCAAGAGAAACATTGATACATGTGTGGTATGTAAACAAATCAAGTCCCTAATAACCTCTGTTCAACTAGTTCGTTGGGCAACCGATGTTCAAGGTTTTCTGATCATAGAACATTTATGCCAGTTGACAACATAATCATATTATTAGAGATGATACATGTCGCACCGGGAACGCCGCTTAGAGCCCGGTCCTGCCCGCATACGCCGACGGCGGGCCCATGGGACGTACGAGGTCCACCTGGCAGCGACGCGGGGTACGACGGCGCGCGGTACTCCGTCCGTGGTATGGAATCTTTTTCCCTGACCCACAACGGGACCCGCCTCACAGGATAGCAGGGCTCCGTTGGAACGTCGCCACATGTCCTTCTCGGCCTCCATCCCGCCACCGAAAGAATCGGGACTACGTGGATAAAAGTTTGAGCCGAAACAATCTAGCGCTATTATTTACTCCTGATAGTTTGTGTGATTGATTATTACTTACAAAATCCTTATTTAGTGTCATACAATTGAGTTTAACTATTATTAAGTGATTTCCTGTTACTTAGTTTCAGAATAGACTTGGTACCCAAGTGGGTATAGGTGCGCACCCATGCGGTCAAACTTGGTTAGTATGCTAATTAGCTCACACATTGGAAAATTGGGTCGCGCCGAGGAGCTGAGTGGGAATCTTTTCCTAACCCCCACCACGATCTTATCCTATCCCTATCGGTCTCCACTGCCCACCCCCCGAGCACCTCCCACCCCGCTTGGACCACGCGCCGCAGGGGACCGTTTTCCGCTCGCCGCACGCGGGGAACTTTATTCTTGCTGCGACTAGGGGCAGGCATCTAGTCACCGCCTTCTTGCCCGCGGCCGACGCCCCTCCACCATGTGCGGAACCGCCGGATCCCCACCACCCCACACACCACCGACCTCTGGCCCCACTCCCATCAGCCCCGTCTCTGCTCCTCTTCCCACATCCACGGCGATCACGAGGCATATGGAAGATGGGGTCCCCATTGGCAGCAGGAGGCAGGGGAAGTGTGCGCGTCGATGGGGATGGGGGATGATATGCGCGGTGCCTCCTCCCTTTTCCCTAGGTTCGTCATCGCCTCCCTATCGTCCCTAGGTCCGACATCGCCTCTCTCCCGTGAGCCCTACCCCTAGCCAATCACAGCCCCGCCGATCTCTGGTTACTCGCTCCATGCACGCTCGATCGACAGTCGTAGGCCCAGGCCGTCATGGGTGGAGGCTGAACCCCGGTGGAAGGGATCCCCCACCGCCACGCGACATGGAGAGGGGATGCATGTCAATTTCTCCATCTCTGCGAAAGGGAGGAAGGGGATGCAGGTCACTGCGGCCTGATCATTTTTCTCCTCTTCTTGCAGGTCACCGATGGACCGGGAGCTGCTGGCGCCTCTCAGATCAACCTCTTCTTCACATGTCTCTAGATTGATGGAAATTTGTAGTTATTGAACAAAAAATTATAATTATTGAACATAGGTATTTTTTTCCTTTTTTTCTTAATTTCTTTGCGTGTGATGTTCCTTTTTAAAAAAAGTTGGGCACCGAGTTGGAATAAAATGATGCCAATCTCATGCGAGAATCTATTTGTAGGCGTCAAAATTTTATCTCTAAAAGCACCTGACACAACACAGGGTTACCAGTTGCCAACAAGATTCCGATCAACACGCCAGTTAGCAAACGGCCGAGTCCTAAAACATATCTGACGGCAACGCATGGGTGCACACCTACCCACCTGGATAGTGAATCCACACTCTATTTGGGGTGTGTATGGGAGGGCTCCATTCAGTCCACCTCTAAACTCCACTCCACCTAAGGTGCTCTAGATTAGTAAAAAGTGTTTGGGAGGAATATTGACTTCGGATCCAGATTAGTGAAGGGTGCGTAGAATGCCCTGTTATCTTTTTTTTTCACATCGATCTGGTAGTCATGTGTCTTTGTTTTCAAGAGTTGGCTAGAACTAACTAGGTGCATCATTTACATGGGTGAGGTGAAATGTACCGATTTTTCGGATGAATGACCATGTCTCCTACACGTGGTGCATAAAATGAAGTGCATTTGACATGTTGCACGGCGTAACAGATTGATGATAGATAATTTGGAGTCTTGCACAAAATCATCCATTCAAGATCGTCGTTAAACTATTCTTGATTCGAACGTCCAAAAATAAATTTTGGATTAGTGAACGGAGAGAGTAAAATAAATGCAATACCATCTATTTACCATATACAGATCGTACAAGTCAAGAAAATCTCAATACATATACATTAAGCTACGAGGAGAATATACATGTTTATCACTGGAAATCTGATACAGTCGGTTTCAGCGACGTGTATACCATTCTTTCCTTTGATTTCTTTAAATCTGCTGGTTAGCACTGACATTCCGTAGCTTTTCTTCTACTCCCCCGTTTCATATTACATCGCACCTTTGATCAAGTAAAAGTTAATCTTTGTAATGTTTAAGCAAGTATAACATATAAAACATCGATATCCGTATTTGCTATGAAAGTATGTTTGATTATGTTTTCAATAGTATTGATTTAATTTTTTAAACGATTATAATTTTAAATTTATAGTTGGTCAAACTCGATAACGTTTAACTTTTGACTAAACCTAATATACATAGTAATATGAAACAGAGGGGAGTACTAATTTCCAGAGTGAATAGACTGAATGTACTAGACACACTACTACTGAGAGAGGACTCACAGCAGCAGCGTTGCCTGGTTCCCCTTTATTTTGTTCTTGATGTGCGTCCCTTAGATTTCTTGATTTGCAACTTGTGTTGCTAATTCCCGCGTCATTAGTTTACAATGTTTTGAACTTTTGATCAGTATGCATATACAACAGAAACAACAAAAGGAAACAAGAAATGAGCTAATCATACAGTGAAAATCAAAGAAGAATAGGGGAAGCAACCTGGTACAAGCAGGCAGGCTCGATAACGAGCTCTTGCCAAGATTAGATTCCACGACTTCCTAGTCGACAACTAGCAATGCATATAGGTGGATGATGTCTACGCACTTCTATTCTTGTAGACAGTCGTTGGGCCTCCAAGTGCAGAGGTTTGTAAAACAGCAGCAAGTTTTCCCTTAAGTGGATCACCCAAGGTTTATCGAACTCAGGGAGGAAGTGGTCAAAGGTATCCCCTCTTAAGCAACCCTGCAATCAAGATACAAGAAGTCTCTTGTGTCCCCAACACACCCAATACACTTGTCAGGTATATAGGTGCACTAGTTCGGCGAAGAGATAGTGAAATACAAGTGGTATAGATAATTATAAGTGGTAACGGTGATAGAAAATAGCTTGCTGGCATGTGGTTGAAGTGGGAAAAGACTAAAGGCAAACTGAAATAAAGAAGGAAGCAAGCAAACATGTAACAGATCTAATTGCAAACGGTGTATCAATGCTTAGAAACAAGGCCTAGGGATCATACTTTCACTAGTGAACACTCTCATATAAATATATTCTTCTTTATAATACTACGTTGAACTACTCTCCAGTTGGACACTCTAATCCATGGTAGGGCTATAACAACACACCTCAAAGTAAGCCTTTCCCATCTAGATAACCCCACACTATCACCTTGAGCACTAGATGGTTCAAACAAACACCACAATTTCATAAAGACATCCAACTCTAAATATAACTCATAACAAGTATTTGAAATCTCTAGCCTAAGTGCCACCATGGTGTGCACACTATCAACTTCACACACATGGGGAGAGGAGAGATCTATTAAAGCACTTGAGTAGCAAGGTAGATCTATAGATTACAAGCTCATGATCTCAATCAGATCATGCATAGAGAGAGAGAGATGAACACATAGCTACCGGTAGAACCCTTAGCTAGCCTCGAGAGAGAACTACTCCCTCCTCATCATGGAAATCAGCAATGGTGATGGAGATGGTGGTGGAGATCGATGGAGATGGCTTCGAGGGCACTTCCCCATCCCGGCAGGGTGCTGGAACAAAGACTTTCTGTCCCCCGAATCTCCCATTCGGTGGCGGCGGCGCTGCGGAACTTTTAATGGTTGGAGGCTTGATGATTTAGGGTTTTTGCATCGGGTGGCATCTTATAGGCGGAGAGGCAAGGTCGGTGGGCGGCCAGGGGCCCACACCACCTGGTGGCGCGGCCAGGGCTAGCCCGCGCCTAGGGGTGGTTTGGCCACCCTGTGGCCCCCCTTCGTCTCTCCTTCTGGCTCCGTGAATCTTCCGAGAAAATAATGACTTTGGCTTTTGTCCGGTCCAATTCTGAGAATATTCATTTTCTGACTTTCTAGAACCAAAAACGGCAGAAAACAGGCAACTGGCACTGTGGCTCTTGTTAATAGGTTAGTCCAAGAAATCATATGAAAAGTACTCCAAAGTGTGGAAAAAACAAAAGAAAGTAGATAAAACCAAGCATAGAACATAAAAAATTATGGATACGTTAGCAACGTATCAGTGGGCAACGGTGGCGAATCTTCCGGTGGTGAGGCAGACCCTTCTTCCGACGGTGAGGTACTGAACACGGACGAGAAGCGAGCAGGGGGCGGAGGAGACAAGAGAGAGAGGGCCCTTGGGGGAGGATAGAAGAGCGCACACCGTGGGAGAAAATGAGGGCCTCGACAGAGCTTCTACAGGGAACAAATCATGCCGGTGACAGTGGTAGCAGTGTGCCCTAGACGTTGTTTGGTGGCCATGAGGGAGAAAAGAAATGAGGCAAATGAGAAAAAACTGTTCGTAATGGGCTGAGGTTCTGGGGTCACTTGATGATAATGGTGGGTAAGTTGTCTCCAACTCTAGGGTCATAATCGGTGTTAGGGAGTCATGGGATGCAAAGTGGAGAAGGTGAAGCACTGGTTTCCCTGCCCCGATGAAATCAACTAGTGGACGCATTAGCTCCACTCCACCCGGCAACCGGAGTGTAGATGTTTGGGACAACTTCATCTGCTCCACCAACAGATTGGTGGAGTGGAGCTGTCCCAAACACACCCTTAGTTTATTGAATTTGGTCGTGATACCGTCAGTGATATCTGACCGTAGTTTGTTCTTAGTTAATTTTGATTTGCTGTAGATGCTTCTCATAGTTGATCAACTTAGTGTAGTTAAGTTTGTTCCCTTTTTAGCATGATTACTGTGTATCCGTTAGTACTGCTTAATTATCTTCGTGCTTAAGTGATTAGGTTATTTTGTTTTTAGATGTTCTGGTGATGGCATCAATGGTTTGTTTGCAGATGCTTATATTGGGATGTGCACTATATTGTGCTCATAGGAATGCTTCTTTGGTGCCTCAAAAACGAGTGTACACATAAGTGATTCTATGAATAGTGTGCCACATGCTTGCTCACTAATAGGATCATGCTAATGCATGGTGTACTGATCATGCACGGAGAATTTCCACCTTTATCTCTCTCCCTAGGTCCAAATGATCTCTAACTACTATTACTTTTACTCTCATCTATTCTAACGATTTAGTAATAACCTTTGTAGTCAGTTAAATGGCCTTGTTGAAGATCTGTAGTAGCTCCTTATTTCCTTCTCATCATGTTCTTGCTATTTTTCTTCAAGCTCTCACTCTCAGATCTCTATCTGAAGTGTGTGTGTTTTGGTCCCTTGGGTGAATTGTGATGCTTGGGGTGTAGGATCTTAGCTATTTATAGTGCTCTAGGATCACTATGGTTCTTACACCACACCATGCATTTAGGTGAGGCATGGGGTCTCCACGATAATGTCTATACTTGATGTACTTGGGTTTTCAGGAAGGAGATGTGCGCCGGTGACTTCGTTGGCTAACAAACAGTAGGAGGAACAAGGTTTACCCAGTTTCAAGCCCCTGGAGGGTAATACCCTACTTCTTGCTTGTTTGAGTGATGATGAAGATGAAGGTTACAATGTCGCTCAGATGGATGTGGATGCAAAATTTGGATCTGGCATAAGATATGGGTGCTGAGATTGCAGACTTTGTGGTGCCCTCCTCGATGGCCCTCCTAGATTTTATATGCACATGCTAGGTCTCAGGTGCCATCAGAATCGGATACAGATCAAGGGTGAAATCCTAGTACTTTCTTATCTCTAATATTTCTCTTTCCTTGTGCGCCAGGATTTGGTGTCCTTATGGGCTTCACTTCCACCGAGTTGTAGTGGGCTTCGTGGATCCTTAGCAGATCATCGTGTAATCCTTCTGTTGGGACAAGTCAGGTAGGCTAGAGTCGGGTGCCCGTTGGGCATACCTATGCTAGTAACCCCCGAGTGTCTAGTCGAATCGAAGTTTCGGTTGGAGACTTGAAGTCTCGAGTGCGTAGTCAAAGTCGAGAATAAGGTAAAGTATGGACCTAGAAGCACATCAGGTCAGCAATTTGTATACTGTAAATTCTTAGTGACCATAAGGATGCTAGTAAATGTGTCTGGTGCTCTCGACGGATCAAAACCAATTAATTTCTCCTAGGCAAAAACAATGTTACCTACTCAAACACGAGTCCCAGGACTCGAACCTGGTATAGGCAGGAGTAATTCGACTCATGCCGTGGAGGCCTTACTGAGTCAAATTCCAGTCGACAAGTGTATAGCCAACGTGCCCGTCGAGATTTTTTCACACCATAGGCATGGTAATTATCTGGTAGAGCGCAACGAATGTGATTGATAGGCCAACATATGAGATCTCTAGGTATTATCCTTATGTCGTACACACAACATCTAGACATTTTTCGTTGTCGAGGAGATGTTTTATCTGAACTCGGCATGGTGTAAATTACATAATGAATGGAGCCTCCAAGTATTCGGCTGTTGTAAGGAGTCAACATTGTGGATTTAGTCAACATAGTGAACAATGCAGTGAATCTTTTTTTTATATAGAGCGCGATCAGGGCTCCCTATGGAAGTAGCCTTGGAGTGCCTAGCTGAATCGATTCGGGTGCAGACTGAAAGTTATAGGTCATGTACTGCTTAGTCGAAGTCGACAATTTTGTAAGGTGAAGGTACTGACCTAGAAGTATATCATTTCAGTATTTTCTTTGTAGTTTCGTGTGACCATCAATCAACGCCATGGACACAGTCAACACATACGTTTTATGTCGAGTAAGCGACTAGCGCTTCTGATGAGAGTAACCCTTGATGCTATGATCGGTAACTTGTTTTCGAGCATAGCCTCACCATTTCATGGCACCCAAGGAGATACTCGACTCGGTTGACGCGTCTATAGACCCAACTGGTTTTCTGTCGATTTCTATTGGAGGACCCAATAATGTGAGGAGGTGGATGACGTCAGGGGTGACGTGCGGTGCACTCAAGCGTTAGCCGGAGCATCTGATGTGACGCGAGAGTGTGGGCCCACCATAAAAGTGACTAGATTTGACCGTACGACGCACGAGAACCGGGATTTGACAATGGTTTCCTCAATTTTCACGCGAGGTGGAGTTAATGGGGCGAAGGTTTGCTCCTCGTGCCTCCACGTGTCCCCACGGATGCGCTGCACGTGGCCATGAAGTCCATCCAACGGATGTGGCCAGTCCCATCAATATTATGAGAGAGAGAACAGTGGGATCTAATTTTCCCCTCATTCTCACCGCCATCGTCTTCTACCTCGCTCTTCTCCACCATAGTTAGTGCTTGCGTCACTCTTGACATCCTTAAAGTATTCCCAGCAATTTCCTGCACGCAGCAATGGAGAAGACGAAGAAGATCGCGAGCTCCGCTACCAGCACTTAGGCCATGAAGAAAGTGGCTGGTGCCATTGGGATGAGGATGACCAACGGCGATTGGTAGCGATCAACTTGCACCGCCAAGGATCTCTGCCCCTTGAAGCTGGACGGGTAGCTGCCCGCTGACAACATGGTCTGCCTCCCCCGAGATGAGGTAATCCCCAAACCTGTACCTGGGTGGAGAGTTATGTTCGTCACCTATGTTCTTCGGGATCTCTCCCTTCCTTCCCCGAAATCTCTTAGTGTATTTCTCTTTGTTTACAGTGTTAAGCTTCATCAGTTGTTGCCCAATTTTATTCTGCACATTGCATGCTTTATCATGTTGTGCGAGTGCTTCCTGGGCATCAAGCCCCACTGGGGTCTCTGGAAAAGTCTGTACTCTTTGAAGAGGCAGTCGGGTAACCAGGGACCCTATGTTGTTGGCGGCTTCAGCATATCCATTCGAGGATAAGTCAATTACTTCTCCTTCAAGATCATGGAATCCATATAGGTATGGAGGAAGAAGTAATTCTACATCCGTGATGAGCCAGTCGCTAATCAGAAGTATGGGCTGCTAGAGTTCATCACGAATGCACGAGTGAAGAAGAAGCAGTCTTGGAAGAACGAGATGACAGAGGCCGAAGGAAGCCAAAGTGAGGTTCCTTTACGACCAGGTGAAAGAGCTTCAGAATGTCCCTGTCAAGGAGGTATCCGGGGTTCACATAATCTTGACCTTCATCCGATGCCACATTCAACCGCTTCAGGCCAGGATCCATCCCATGTGGAAGTACACCGGCCCCTCAGACCTAACGTGGACCCTTCCGGAGAATTGGTCAAGCATGATCTCGAGAAGAAAATCAAGGGCCTCACCACCTTAACCGTCGACGAGGATCTTCTAGGGGAACCACCAGTGGAACCATATGAGAGCAAGAAGCTTCCTCAGGTAAGAGTCGACACATTCGTTGCCTTTATTTCTTGCTAGTTGTACTTATATAATTGAAATCTTCGATTTCTCCTCTGATGAAAGGGCCATAAGCAAGTCAAGTGACTCCCGCCACTGCCAGAGGAGTATGATGAGCCTATGTATGATGATGTGGAGGAATTGGACTCCACGGTTCCTCCTATTGATTCTGAGGATGAAGTGAGTGATGATGCCACGCGCAAGCGAGATCAGTGTCCTGAAGGAGCCAAGAAGGATGACGCCTCTACATCTTTGGTTGCGCTCCAGCCAAAGGGTCCACTCGAAGAACCAATCGATTCATTGCTGATCCTTTTGGCTCCTCTACATCTTGTTCGACCTTCACGCCATCAAGTTGTAGTTCTTATTTATGTCTATTATTTCAATGAGCCTGTTAGCTTTTTCTACATAGCTAAGTAGCTTTATCTTTCTTCCATTAGGGACTCGACGGCTGGAGACTCTTCCACGAAGAAGGTAGAGGAAGGAGACGTGGACTCAAAGTTTGCTATGCCGGAGTTGGCTGAGGGAGCCGTGAAACCATTGAGCCCCCAAGGTGATGCAGTGCCTCCAGATCCTCCTAGCTAGACAAGCGCAAGAAGGTTGTGAAGGGAATATGTCCTGAGAGGCAATAATAAAGTTGTTATTATATGTATTCCAAGTATATGATAGATTTTTATTTTGCATGCTATAATTGTATTAATATGAAAACCTTAATACATGTGTGTTTAGTAAACAAATAGAAAGTTCCTAGTTATGCCTCTCTATAAACTAACTCGTTGATTAACAAGATGATCAAGGTTTCCTGATCATGGACATTGGATGTTGTTAATAACGAGGTCACAACATTGGTGAATGATGTGATGAACATTCATCCAAAGTATAGCATTATGATCAAAGTAATTGTGTTTATATTTCTATAACATCATACGAACTAATCTTAGTCCTTAGACAATGAGATCATGTTAATTGCTAACATCAGAAGAGTGACTTGATAACATCAAATGTCACACCGTAAAAGGGTGACTATAAAGGTGGGTTCAGAAACTCCGAAGGTGTTATGTTGAGGCTCATGGATCAAGAGTGGAATTTGTCCATCCCAATGACATATAGATATACTCTGGGCCGTCTCGTTGATATCACATTAAGATAGCTTGCAAGCAAGTGATGTGATCACTAGAATGTTATATCACGAGAACGAGAAAAGAGTGCATGCCGGTAACGAGATCAAACTAGGTATTGGGATACCGATGATCGAATCTCGGACATGTAATATATCGCGAGACAAAGGGATTAAGTTACTAGCGTTAAAGGTTCTCACGGTCACAGAAGTCATCGTTGAATGTGTGGGAGTTAGTATAGATCTCCAGGTCCCGCTTCTGATTATTTTTCCGAGAAGGGTCTCGATCATGTCTGCATTATTCGCGAACCGTAGGGTGACACACTTAAGGGTTTCCAACACCATTTGGAGCAAATATGTTCTAGACGAAAGAATTGCAAAGCGCTAAAATTATTTCAATAGACGCCGGAATTGTTCTGGGTGAAATTGCTGAAATTGGTTCTGCATGTGATATTGAAATGTTGCAAGGGGTTTTATGTGAATATTTTTTAATTAAAGTAATTAAAAATTCTGAATAAAATAAATAAAAGAGTTTTATTAAATGAGAGTTGCATTAAATTTGGTGGAAATTTAATGCATTTTGAGTGGGATTTTTAGTGGAGAAAATGGAGGGCCAAATTTATGTGAGTAGAGCTTCCACCACATGAATGAGGAAGAGGTGGGGGCACCCCCTATTGGCGCCGGCCATGGTAGGGGGCAGCCCCCCTCTCCTATAAAAGGCCCCCTCTCCCTCCTTCTCACTCACACCTCCTCGTGAAGGATCTCTCCCCCCTCTAAAATTATTGCCCCATGGTCACAGATTAGCGAGATACATGTTCCCTGTGGCAGTTCATTTGGAAGGAGTTGTTGCTTCCACTACATCGCTGGAGCAAGGAGGTGGAGGTTGTTCGGTGGCCTGAACGTGTGTGCGAGGATGGATGTGTTGCTGATTTGTGGCGCTAGGACTTCCACACGATCTTGAGATCGGCAAGTGTTCGACTACATCATCCATGAGTTCTATCTCATTACACTTTGTCGGTCTTCGAGGGTATATTCTCTATGGATGTATATCCACCCATTTCTTGTATCTAGTAGATAGATCTTGGCGTATAATAGTTCCCATCGTAGGATTTTTTTTGTTTTCTATGCTGCAAACCCAACACAACCATCATATGCAGCAAGTGCCAACACCAAGGTCATACGTTTTGGGAGTGCACCACTACACAAGCCAAGGTGGTCATCAAAGAGGATGAGCAAGCTCCAAGTCAAGAGTCTACACTTCAAGATGGAGGAAGCCAAGGCCACATATGGATGAAGTCAATCCAAGCACCACTCTCGACAACAACATGAGCCTACCTCCACCACTACAACCACATGGCGACAAGACGGTCGAGCATGGGATTTTCCCTTCGACCAAGGAGGCGAGCGATGACCATCTTATGGCATCCAACTTTGAAGGCGACAAGGTCGAGGATGGTGAGCATGGGACTTTCCTTTCACCAAAGAAGGCGCATGGAGTTGAGAGAACTGAGCCTATCCCTATATGATTGAGTGATGATGTGGTACCAATCCCATGTGAGAATGAGAGCCACTTAACCCACTTGATTGAGAGCAAGAGTGAGATGAGTGACTCCACCATACGTGATATTGTGTGCTTCCGCTTGAAGGGCATGAGTGATACACTGAGTGAGTTGAGAGTGGTAGTTGATAGGTCATGTGAGGCCATTTTGATTTCTAACGACTTACCCTCTACCTCTAGTGTGTTTTCTCATGATGTGCTAGGTTCCATGGATCAAGAAGCGACAAGCCTCGAGATGATGATGCTTCTTACCGAGAAGATGTACATGGTGGATGAAGATGACGCCATCCCCGTATTGGATGAAGAAGTCGCCCACATAGAGGCCAATACTACCACAACACCCACTTCATATGAGAGGTATGAACAAGGTAAAAATAAGGGTGTTGATGATGCCATGATCCCACTAGTAGACATGAGGATTTGTGATGATTTGGATGCTATGGATGATACTTGTTACATGACATCTGTTCCAATCTTATTCCCATGTGTTGATTTTGCTATGCATCACGATGACCATGTGGAATCCATTTATTGTCATGATATTTCCATAGACATGATATGCTCTAAACGTTACGTTGATAATATCATTGCTTGCACTTTGTTGAACAATTGCTCTTTCCAATGTTTTGCTTGCAATGATGATAAAAATGGTATCCCTTGGACAATGATTTGTCATGGATGTTTTACAATTTCTCTCGTTGCTTGCAATAAGATGAATAATTGCTATTTTACTTGTTTTGCTTGCAACAATAATTATCATATGGTTTATATTGAGATGTCCCCCATATCTTTCTCAAATTTTGGAAATTTTGATGATTTCCATGATAAGCTTGCTCCCCACTTGCATACTCACCATGCATTTATTTTACACTTGATTGACTATAATGGTGATGTGACAAGAAGAGATACATCATGATGGATGATGTGTTTCTCTTCCATGCACACACGTTTTTCCTTTGTGTATGATGTGTGTAGGTACCCACACTATAATTTCAATCTTGATTGCGCACGCGTTGACAAAAATAGCTCTAGAGAGCATCCCCCAAGTGAGTTCAAGATCGAACCTAGCTCTAGTACCTTTTGCATGCTTTGCATCTTTCATGATCACAAATTGCTCTTTCATATGGTTTGCTTGCAAGCATGTTAATGGTATTATTTCACCTTGTGACAATCATGTTTCTTTGCTATTGGATATTGATGCATTGTGTGTTACAACAAAAATGTTGAATAATTTCTCTTTTCGATGTTTTGTGTGCAACAATAATGCCATTATGAGCATGTATTGTGATGAGAGCTTCCAAGTATCTCGTATAGTTGTTGCAACAAACATAAGTGAAAGAACATTTCTTAATCCCTAGTGTTTTGTGTGTTAGATAACAATACCAAGGATCATTTAATGTGTGTTGAAGTGTTGCAGCTCTATTTGAGAATAAAGGGAAAAGAACTCTGCCTTTGGGGGCGGATAATCCAGCCCCACCAGGGGCGGATAATCCGCCCCTCCCTCTGCCCAAGCAGGCGCAAGCCCCAGAAGGGGGGCGGAATTTTGGCCGGATTTTCCGGCCCAGCCGGATAATCCGCCCCTCTAGGGGGCCGGATAATCCGCCCCCCTTGCTCATCGCCAAGGCGCAAGCCCTAGAGAGGGGGCAGAGTTTTGGCCGGACTTTCCGGCTAGGCCGGATAATCCACCCCTTAGGGGGGCCGGATTATCCGCCCCCCCAAGATCTTCACCAAGCTTCACCAAAGGCACAAGCCCCAGAGAGGGGGCGGAGTTTCCCCCGGAGAATCCGTCCTTGGGGCGGAGTTTTCCCAGGGGCGGATAATCCGCCCCTAGTGGGGGGCGGATAATCCGCCCCCAAAGTTGTGCAACGGTCAGATCTGGGGAGGGGGTATTTAATCCAGCCATCCCCCTCCTGCCAGAACTCTTGATTCATCTCGAAAAAGAACAGATCAGATCTAAACGCTTCATACAAGAGTGCTCCACCTAGATCCACCCAAAGGCCCCATCCCTTGGGGAATCAAAGGAGGAGAACTCGATCTTCATCATCAGCAATCAAGCGCTTCATCTCCTCTCCATTCATTTGGAGAACCTCCGATCTAGTATTTCTTGCAAATATCTAGATCCTCGTCTTTGTTTATATTGATAAACCTTGTTCTTGTGGCAGCTTGTTGTCATCCCGGGAGCCCCCAATTCGGTTGTGGGTGTGTGCCCCGATAGTGTTGTAAAAGGCACCGGTTCCCGCCTCGAAGGGATCCAATAGTGGAGAAGGTGGATCAGGCCTCTCGTGGCGAGATCCATCGGAGAATAGGGTGAGGCCTATTGTGGCGTGGTGGTCTTAGAACCGCCCACCCCTCCAACGCAGATGTACTTCCCTTAACAAGGAAGGAACTGCGGTAAAACAAATCCCTGTGTCTCCGCGTGCTCCACTACGGTTTGCTCGCTCCTCTTTTACGTGCTTAGTAGTTAGGGCTACATATAGGAAAATTCTCATAGTTGCATATCTAGAGAGTTTACTTTGTGTCAAGCCTAAAATTGAAAAAGTATTAAAAATTGGTTAGCACCTATTCACCCCCCCCTCTAGGTGCCCATACGATCCATTTCAATTGGTATCAGAGCCTCGGCTCTTATTTCGGGCTTAACCGCCTAAGAGAAGTATGGGTTCCAAGGGAGATGGGAGTGATGCTCCGGAGGTAGTCACCATGAACGATATCAAGACGTTGGAAACAACCTTGGTGAGTTCAATGGAGGCTAAGATGGAAGAGATGCATCGATTGATAATGCGTCTCTCCACATCCGCAGCATCACCTCCATCTAACTCTGAGGATACCACTCCGCAATCCAAGGAAACGGGTAAAACTGTTTCCAAAGATAACGAAGTGGTAGGTGATGATACTAGTAAGAGCTCCTCCTCAAAAAAGGATAGCGGTAAGGATGGATACAATGAGGTTTCTCATGTGTATTCCCCTGATCCGCCTATTCCTCACCCACATATACATAATAGGGGTGATCCACCCAAACTGTCAGCTTCTACTTTCTCTCAATGGCAGTTTTTGATGAAATCTCATGTGTGCAGTTCCTCCATAGAGTTGTGGAAGATCATCGAAAATGGTCTTCACGTTGGAAATCCTAACAATCTCACAAGGAGAGAAGTGGTCGATAGCCAACTCAATGCTACAGCTCTACACATGATACAGCTTGGTGTGGGTGATAAAGACATGCCACACATTCAGCATCTTAGCACAGCTAAAGAAGCTTGGGATGCTCTCACCGAGCTCTTCATCGGAAATGAAAGTATGAGAAGGAATAGATATGATGCCTTGAGCAATGAAGCTGAAGGATTTTATATGCTAGATGGAGAAGACCATGAGGACATGTATAGGAGGCTCAAGGCAATAGCTACAACCTTCAGAAACCACGATGCAGCTCATGTTGATGATGCTTGGATCAAGCGCAAGTATGTCAGTGCTCTTATGCCATTTGAGCCCACAGATTTGAAAAGTCTCCAAGGTAGGCATAATTATCACCGCATGTCATCCAATGAGGTAATGCAAGAAATGGCCGCCTTCAAAGTGGCTGCCAAGAATGCCGAAGATGCTCGTGCTCGAGCTATGGGGATGCAAAAGGGGGTCAACATGGCTTTGAAGACTAGTGTGATTGATCATGATGAATATGCGGTAGAAGGTCTGGACTGTCCCGAAGATATAAAAAGGATCCACGGACAATACTTGGCTCTTTATGCAAGAAACTTTTGGAAAGATCCAGCCAAGGCTAAAGCTGAACTGGATCACAAAAGTGGAGCCTATGGAAGAAAAGAAAATGGTCCCAAGCTGAGAACATGCTTTAATTGTGGTGACCGGCTGCACTTCGTAGCTGAGTGTCCATATCAAAGTAGAGAGGATAATGGAGGAAGACTCATTTTCAAGGACAAATCAAAAGCTCCACGTAAGAAACAGTTTGTAAAGAAGAATGCTCCTTTCAAGAAGCAACCAAAGATTGTTCTAGTAGCTCAAGAAGAATATTCATCGGGGAGTGAAGATGAGGACAAGGACGATAGCTCTCAAGAGGTGGCTTCTATAGCCACCACATCTACATCAACATCTCTCTTCGACTCTCCGAACGAAAACATCATCAACAAGAATGCTACTTGCCTCATGGCAAGAAGCTCCGAGGTAACTTCTTCTAACTCTTCTTTTCCCAAGGCTATGATAGACATGGATGATCCTGCTAGTCTTAAGGTTAAAGAAGAGATTATTGCTTTGGATTATTTCTATACTAACTTGCAAGGTGAGCACAAAGTTCGTTTTGAGGCTCTTATGGATCAGCTGGCCCAAAACGAAGCACTCCTCGAAGAAAAGGGCAGAATTGAAAGGGAGGATGCAATGGAAATTGCATCCCTAAAAAATGCTCTTGAAGAAGAAGAAGAAGATCGAGTCGCTCTTGAAGAGAGGCTTGAGTCTATGGAAGAGTCACATGAAGAAATTGTGACTAAACTCGTTAAGGAACGTGACAATGCTGTCACCAAGGCAAAGAAGTTAAAGAAGGAAAGTATTGACTTTGGGGCTGCTCATGATAGACTCTCTGAGGAATTGGAGAAACTTGACAATGCTCACAAGGCGTTGAAAAACGAGTTCTCTATTCTCAATGAGTCACATGATCAACTTCAAAGTCGATTGGCCGAATATGATACTCCTAGCTCGTCCAACTCAACATATAGTAACAAGAAAAATGCTAGTGTGGAAAAAGGAGTGATCAAGGACATCACTACAAAGGACAAAGGTGTGCTTGATGAAGTTCTTGGCAAGCAAAGGTCAAATCATGGTAAAGAGGGACTTGGGTATTTCACCAAGTCCAAGAAGAAGAAAACCAAGAAGAACAAGACCAAGAATGTGCAATTAAAGACAAGCACTGCTGAGAAGGTTGTCACAAAAGACAAAACTAATAATATTGGTTTTGCAGGGTCTCACAATCCGAATTATGAACTCTTTTGTGATGATTATGGCGATGTTTATGCTTATTATGTTGGTCCTTTTGATGAATATATTGCTTGGTCTATTTGGGTCCCAAAGACCCTTGTTACTAACATGAAAGGATCCATTGAAAAATGGGTACCTAAAACCAAGAAGTAATTTTCTTGCAGGGCTATGCTTCTGGTGGGTCGAAATGGGTGCTGGATAGTGGCTGCACTAGTCATATGACCGGAAGCAAGGAGATCATCACAGAGATGCGTCCAAATCTTGATAATATCACAGTCTCCTATGGTGATAAGTCTAAATCTCAGGTATTGGGTCTTGGAAAGGTTGTGATTGCCCACGATATCTCTCTCGTGGACGTCATGCTTGTTGAGACCCTTGGCTACAATCTTCTTTCTGTTCGTGCCCTTGGCAAGATGGGTTTTGCTGTTTTTATCGATGATGATTTGGTGGTACTCTTATGGAGCAAGTCTCTAAAGGTCGCTTTCGTTGGATACGTCGAAAATGACCTGTATGTGGTGGACTTCTCGGGGAAAACCACTTCGGGTCCGATGTGTCTATTCGGAAAGGCCGACGTGGGCTGGCTATGGCATCGCCGTTTAGCCCATGTCAACATGAGAACTTTGCAAAGTCTCCAAAAGGGTGGCCACATTCTTGAACTAAAAGACAATGTCTCCTTTGCCAAAGATCGTGTTTGCAGGGCTTGTGTTGAAGGAAAAATGCATGATTCTCCCCACAAGAGGAAGACTATTGTGTCATCAAAGAGGATCTTGGAATTACTCCATGTAGATTTATTTGGTCCTCCTTCTCATGCAAGTCTTGGTGGGAAGAAATATTGCTTGGTCATCGTCGATGATTACTCAAGATATACATGGGTATATTTCTTCAAGCTTAAAAGTGAGACTCAACAAACTGTCATCGACTTTGCCAATGAAGTTCAACGTCAACACAATGTTCCCATCTTGGCAATTAGAAGTGACAACGGCACAGAATTCAAGAACTACACTTTAAACGAGTTTCTTAGCGAAGAGGGGATTAGACACCAATATTCCGCTGCGTACACCCCTCAACAAAATGGCGTAGCCGAGAGGAAGAACCAGACTTTAATGGATATGGCAAGATCTATGCTAGCTGAATTCAAGTCTCCTTATAATTTTTGGGCTGAAGCCATATCCACTGCTTGTCACTCATCAAACCGGCTCTACCTTCGGAAGATCTTGGACAAGACCCCATATGAAATACTTACCGGTAACAAACCCAACATCTCATACTTCAGGGTATTCGGGTGTAAGTGTTTCTTTCTTATTAAAGGTGTCCGTTTGTCAAAATTTGAATCCAAGGCTTTAGAAGGTATTTTTGTTGGTTACGGTGCCGAATCCCACACTTATAGAGTCTACAACAAGCTCACTGGGATTGTTGTAGAATCTTGTAGTGTGGAGTTCGATGAAAATAACGGCTCCTTTGTAGGGCAAGTTGATGTTTGTGATGCAGATGTTGAAATACCCCAAGATGCCATAAGAAGAATGGGCGTGGGATTTTTCCGCCCCATTGAGGAACCCCTTGTGGCGGATCGGGAAGGACAATGCTCCACACATGTGGAGCCCTCATCTACACAAGATCAACAAGCTCCTACTGTTGGAGACAATCCTGCACCAACACCACAATCTGCTGAAGACCATCTGTCCACTGGACAAGCTAGTAGTCCCAGGCCGGACTATCCGCCCCCTCCAAGGGGCGGACAATCCGCCCCTGGCACTACAACTCGTACCAGGGGATCTGAAGGAGAAATCAACATCTCTGAAGCTCCCAGGCCGGATTCTCCGGCCCCCAGGGGCGGAGTATCCGGCCATGGGTCTCCAACTCCAGTCAGGCTCTCTCAGGAAGATGGCTCTGGTACTTCACCTCCCAGGCCGGATAGTCCGGCCCCTCCAAGGGGCGGATTATCCGGGCCTGAAGAAAATTTTCAGCAACAATCTTCTGGCAGTAACGGTGACCAAGATCCAGGGCAAGGCAGTAATCAAGACAAGGATACAACAATTGAATCCACTCCTCCTAGAAACAATAAGGACATTGAGGCTCGTCGCAAGGCTCGTGCTGATCGCAACCTTGAACTAAGAGGTCACACTCTTGACAAGGTTGTTGGTGATCTACGACGAAGGGTATCCACTCGAAGTGAGATTGCTAGCTTTTGTGATCATCAAGCTCACATTTCCATGGTTGAACCAAAGAAGGTTTTTGATGCTCTTGAAGACCCCGATTGGGTTGTTGCAATGCATGAAGAATTAAACAACTTCGAACGCAACAAAGTTTGGAAGCTCGTAGAAAAGCCAAAGGATTGCCGCAATGTTATTGGCACCAAGTGGATCTTCAAGAACAAACAGGATGAAAATGGCATTGTTGTGAGGAATAAAGCACGACTCGTGGCTCAAGGATTCTCTCAAGTAGAAGGAATTGATTTTGGCGAGACCTATGCTCCTGTGGCTCGCCTTGAGTCCATCCGTATCCTTCTTGCATATGCAGCCCATCATAATTTTAAATTACAACAAATGGATGTTAAGAGCGCTTTCCTTAATGGTCCTCTACATGAGTTAGTATACGTCAAGCAGCCCCCGGGGTTTGAGGACCCCAAATTTCTGAACCATGTCTACAAACTCGATAAGGCGCTCTATGGCCTTAAACAAGCCCCACGTGCGTGGTATGAGCACCTTAAAGAGCTTTTGCTAGACCGTGGATTCGAAGTTGGGCAAATCGATCCCACTCTTTTTACTAAGAAGGTTAATGGGGAGCTTTTTGTATGCCAACTTTATGTAGATGACATTATTTTTGGCTCTACTAACCAAGCTTTTAACGATGAATTTTCAAAGCTTATGACTGACAGGTTTGAGATGTCCATGATGGGTGAGCTCAGGTTCTTTCTTGGATTTGAAATCAAACAACTTAGAGAGGGAACCTTTATTAATCAAGCTAAGTACATCCAAGACATGCTCAAAAGGTTCAAGATGACGGATCTCAATGGCGTTGCTACCCCAATGCAAACAAAGTGTCATCTTGAGCTCAATCCCAAGGGTAAAGATGTGGATCAAAAGGTATACCGATCCATGATCGGCTCTCTCCTTTACCTCTGCGCATCTAGGCCCGATATCGTGTTAAGTGTAGGAGTGTGTGCAAGGTACCAAGCCGCTCCTAAAGAAAGCCACTTAGTGGCAGTCAAGCGAATCTTCCGATATTTGGTTCATTCCCCAAATTTTGGGTTATGGTATCCCAAGGGTTCAAGTTTCTCTCTATGTGGTTACACCGATTCAGATTGGGCTGGTGACAAAGATGATAGGAAATCAACCTCTGGTGCATGCCAATTCTTGGGCAGGTCTCTAGTGTGTTGGTCATCAAAGAAACAGAATTGTATTTCACTCTCAACCGCCGAAGCTGAATATGTTGCTGCTGCAAGTGCTTGTACTCAATTGTTATGGATGAGGCAAACTTTAAAGGAATATGGTGTCAATTGTGACAAAGTGCCTCTTTTATGCGACAATGAAAGTGATATCAAAATTGCTTACAATCCCGTGCAGCATACGAGAACAAAACATATAGAGATTCACAACCACTTTATTCGGGATCATGTTGCTCGTGGACATATTGCTCTATCCTTTGTGAGCACGAAGAACCAACTTGCTGATATTTTCACGAAGCCCCTCGATGAAGCAAGATTGTGTTATTTGCGGAATGAGCTAAATATCATAGATTCAAGGAGCTTGGCTTGACTACCCTTGCACACTCACTTGCTCTTATTCATGTATTTGGTTTAGATGCAGGCATAGACATAGGGGGAGTGTGGTCCTAATTGATTGGGCCAACCCTCCCCCCATAATGCCGAAAGCAAGTAAAATCATTTCCCTTAATATCATTTGGTGATATGTGGGTCATCGATGAGCATTGGTTTTGAACTCAAGATACATCTTCGCGGTGTCATGCCATGCGCTCCAACATGGTGGCTTCGGCCACCGCCCTCTTCCTCGAGAAGAGTTGGTTTTTCATGGGTCTCATTGGATTTTCTTGCATACCTTTTGTTCTTATGGAAAACACACTCAACTTTGGCTTTTGGTTGATTTGCTTCTTGCAAATTTGGGTGTGTAGTACCATCTCAGTTCGATACTTGCAAATTTTCTTGCATCGCTCTTCTTCCTTTTTGGCGTTTCGATGCCAAAGGGGGAGAAGTAGTTCTATTAGGTCTCGTGGATTTGCAAGGGTGGGCACAAGCTTTTCGATTTTAGTCGTTTTTATTTGCTTGCTTGTGCCTTTTTCTAGCGTGAACTTGTTTGCTATTTGTGGTTGTTTGTGTAAGACTATGGCGTACTCCACAGTTTGGTACTATGGTTGGTATTCATGGATTTATCTATCATGGACCCCATGGATTTATGGATTGATGGCATATGGATTCATGGTATTATCTATGTATGCCTTGGCTATATTCTCATTCCGGTGGTATGGTTTTTTTTCCAAAACCTTAAAGTAGTGTTCTCTCTAGTGTGTGTATTTGTATTCAAATGCAAATCTGAAATATGCACACATCTAGGGGGAGCGTCTTTCATTATTTAAGGTGGCATTTGCCGGTTTCATTGCAAATCCTAGTATTGTCATCTAACACCAAAAAGGGGGAGATTGAAAGAACATTTCTTAATCCCTAGTGTTTTGTGTGTTAGATAACAATACCAAGGATCATTTAATGTGTGTTGAAGTGTTGCAGCTCTATTTGAGAATAAAGGGAAAAGAACTCTGCCTTTGGGGGCGGATAATCCGGCCCCACCAGGGGCGGATAATCCGCCCCTCCCTCTGCCCAAGCAGGCGCAAGCCCCAGAAGGGGGGCGGAATTTTGGCCGGATTTTCCGGCCCAGCCGGATAATCCGCCCCTCCAGGGGGCCGGATAATCCGCCCCCTTGATCATCGCCAAGGCGCAAGCCCCAGAGAGGGGGCGGAGTTTTGGCCGGACTTTCCGGCTAGGCCGGATAATCCGCCCCTCAGGGGGGCCGGATTATCCGCCCAACAAGATCTTCACCAAGCTTCACCAAAGGCGCAAGCCCCAGAGAGGGGGCGGAGTTTCCCCCGGAGAATCCGTCCTTGGGGCGGAGTTTTCCCAGGGGCGGATAATCCGCCCCCAAAGTTGTGCAACGGTCAGATCTGGGGAGGGGGTATTTAATCCAGCCATCCCCGTCCTGCCAGAACTCTTGATTCATCTCGAAAAAGAATAGATCAGATCTAAACGCTTCATACAAGAGTGCTCCACCTAGATCCACCCAAAGGCCCCATCCCTTGGGGAATCAAAGGAGGAGAACTCGATCTTCATCATCAGCAATCAAGCGCTTCATCTCCTCTCCATTCATTTGGAGAACCTCCGATCTAGTATTTCTTGCAAATATCTAGATCCTCGTCTTTGTTTATATTGATAAACCTTGTTCTTGTGGCAGCTTGTTGTCATCCCGGGAGCCCCAAATTCGGTTGTGGGTGTGTGCCCCGATAGTGTTGTAAAAGGCACCGGTTCCCGCCTCGAAGGGATCCAATAGTGGAGAAGGTGGATCAGGCCTCTCGTGGCGAGATCCATCGGAGAATAGGGTGAGGCCTATTGTGGCGTGGTGGTCTTAGAACCGCCCACCCCTCCAATGCAGATGTACTTCCCTTAACAAGGAAGGAACTGCGGTAAAACAAATCCCTGTGTCTCCACGTGCTCCACTACGGTTTCCTCGCTCCTCTTTTACGTGCTTAGTAGTTAGGGCTACATATAGGAAAATTCTCGTAGTTACATATCTAGAGAATTTACTTTGTGTCAAGCCTAAAATTGAAAAAGTATTAAAAATTGGTTAGCACCTATTCACCCCCCTCTAGGTGCCCATACGATCCATTTCAATAAGGAACATTTTCTCTTTCATATGGTTTGTTTTTGTAAACATATTGTTTTTGCTTCCGCTTGTGATACTCATATTCCCATGATATTTGCTTTGATGATTTGCATGTGGCATCCAACATATTGATCACTTTCTCTTTCCAATGGTTGGTTTGCATACTTGATAATGATGTTGTTTTGCATATCCTTCCTCATGTGTTTTTGCCGGCTCCTATTCTTCCATCAAGGATGTAGATCAATATTTTAATCCAATGCTTTGAGTGCCACACTAAGAGGCTTCTCTGCAAAGCTTTGACAAGCATCATAGTTGGTGACGATGTCCTTGGTGTCTTGCATTGCAATGATCCAATAAAAGCCTGTCCTGAGAGATTTTGAGACTAGCGCATGGCTTCTAGCATGATGCCTACAAATTCCTTCATGGATGTCGAGTAGGATGATCCTACCCTCTTAGGGTGCGACAAACCTTTGGAGGAGTCCAGTTAGACTTCACTTATATAGCTCGCCATCGATTACTGTGAATTCCTGGGAGGAACGAGCGATGTGTCGTGCCTTGGTTGGGTCCTCGGGTAACCCCTTACACACTAGGTACATGATGTACGGGTGCGTCCATGTTGGCTCTATCAACATTACTTCCACCGGATATACAACAGGTGGTTGCTCTTCCGCTATTGCGGGTGACTCGAGTGCCTTAGAGTCGACAGGAGGGATAGCCCCCGAGTGTGTTGTCAACTCTAGAGGGTTAGCAGATTCTTTGGTCTTGATGGATCGTTCGCTGATCTTATGGAAGAAACCAGGTGGTATGTGTGCAAAGCTGGACCCTATGGTAGCCAATGTATCAGCCTCCTCATTGCTAGTGCTAGAGATATGACTCGGCTCGTAGCCATCGAAATTTTCCTCCAAAGAGTTGTATAGCTCCCGATAGGCGATCATTTTATTTTCGACTACATAATACTTGTTCATCATATGCAACACGATGAGATTAGAGTCACCGTATATCATAAGGCACGTGGCACGACAAGCCTTGGTCATGTGAATGCCGTAAATTAGGGTTTCGTATTCAACTTCGTTGTTAGAGGCTCAGAATTTCATCCTCAGCATAGCGCATCTTGTCTCCGTGTGGTTATGTCAGGATGACACCAGCAACAACACCTTCGACTTGTTTGGAGCCATCAAAGTGCATAGTCCAAACACCTGATTTAAGGGATTCGCAACAGAAAACAAAAAAAATTCTAACTAGTACAACACCAAATGCCAGAATCTATCTAGGAGTAATGCTGCAATAGAGAGAGTTTCGGCAACATACGCTTGTAGACCGAATGCAGTTAACGTTCCGCAGAGAAAGTGGATGAAGCAGTCGTACTTGTGTCTGACATCAAGGTCACGAAGCTCCTCACAAGTCATCTCATATCCTTGCGCGACAAACCAGGTGCCACAAGTGGCAGCACCTCCGTGATTTCGCACACGTCCGGTGTGCAACGACGACATTCGGTTTTCTGATCCAGCCGAGAGTGCAGAAGTAGATCTTCTCGCCAAATCACTACAGCACAACAGCGTGCCACAACAAAACATGGTTTCCAGTATTGGGATACTAGGTAGTATCATTTTATTATCAGCAGTATCGTATCGTAGAATCGTATCGTAGAATCGTATTGTATTATCACGATACCATGAGTTTTTTGTTTTTAAATAAAATACAATAATATATTAAAAATACCTCGGTACATTTAAATTTAATTATTAACTATTATTTTTAAGCATATTTCATGTATTTTGTAGATACATCCACAAACCAAAAACTAAGACCATATACATACTTCAAAGCTATTACACAAATATAGGCAGTTGACTGCTTTGTTTGAATGTACAAACTTCTGTTTTATTCTCAATATCCTAAAAAAATGAAAGTTTTACTATTTAAGTACCTAGTTCACTTTGCAAATACAAAACAATTTTACCCTTTTTGCTTGCTAAGACATTGTGTCCTTATTTTTACTATATTTTCACTAGTGGAGAACGGGCCTCTACTCCCGGTTCCAGACGGGCTCTAAACCGGGACTACGAAATCGGGACTAGAGGCCTAGATCTCTAGTCCCAGTACGGTTACCTCCCGGGACTAGAGTCCACCAATGTGGCAGCTGTAAAGCAGCATGGCGGGAGGACCTTTAGTCTCGGTTGGTAACATTAACCGGGACTAGAGACTTGGGCGCTAGATTTAGGGTTTTTAGGGGTTTTTCATTTTCAATTTTTTTTCATTTTTTATATACAATTTGGTGCATACATGGAGATCATTAAATCACTAGAATGCCGTGCATGTTGACACATATATAATATAACATATAATGTACATGTTGATGCATATATAATATAAATTGTCTTACGAGCATATATATACACAATTTGGTTACATGGAGATCATAATCTATTCGATTACATGGAATTTTCCCCTTGGGTCTATCACATGGTCAACCAAAAAAATCCTGCTAGTTCCTCTTGAATTGCTACTAGGCGCTCCCTCGGTTGGAGTCTCTCCTGGATTCTTTCCAACTTTATATAAAAGAAGGAGATCAATATGAATATCAATCATCATAATAAATATTATGAATAACTCTCAGCTCAATTGATGGTAATAAAATTAAATTGTAAATATATTATTCACTTACATATAGAAATTTTGCTCTGTCCCGCTCAATGACCTCCGAGCGAATATACTCGCAAACGAAGGATCCACACAAATTAGTCCCTCGTGGATGTCTCTAGCACTTTACAAGAATAGAATTCAATCAAATAATAATCAAGCATGATATAATAGTATTGAAACTAGAATTAAAGAAATGTGCAGACCTAGCTAGTACTACTTACCTCGACTGTATGAAAACTAAGCTGATCTTTAAAAGAATCTACCGTCCTCTTGGTGAATTTCTTTCCAAATCCTGCCCGACTAATGAATAAATGAGTTATTAGTTACTTGATATCTCAGGAAATGAACGAAAGAGACCAATATAGTGCGATAATGAATAAAATTACCTCTGGAGCACATCTATAATTATTTGGTACTCATTTCATTCTTTATTTAGTGAGGCCTTGATTTCAACTCTTCCAGCGTCAACTTCAATGTTTAGCAGAATGTAATGGAAGTTGTGCATGTTTATATACGGTAGTAACTCATCAATTACAGTTAACATCGAGTAAGCAAAAGTGAATGTGTACAAGACAGTAACACTCTTACCTGAAGTTGTAAGGAAACATTATTCTATTTTTGTAATGTTGCCTCTCTAGCTACCTTAGTAAGTTATGCTCCATTTCCTTGGGGAATTCCTTTAGCAATAATTCATTAACTCGGTGTCGATCGATGAACCCAGTGTCAACGATTTCCTTTAGCTCACATCGCTCGCTCTTCATTCTGCATAATAGTATAGTGAGGACAATTATAGGCAATGAACGAGCAGAGTTAAAGACTTTACATGGAAATAAATGAATCACTTATAGACAATAGGAACTGACGAGACTCAAGTCGAGGGCATCTTGTCTGAATAACATATAGAGTTCCTCAAGATAGATTTGGATCTCGTCTACACCATTAAAATGCTCTTTTGTAACTTTCGTAAGAAGTATTAGGCCCTTTTCCTCTGTGATTTTCATGTACCAGTCATGCAATCTTCGCATGTGTGTTGGTAGATACGCGATCTCTTCAGGTCTGACTAGAGACTTCCTGTATTCATATTTCTATGCTATTTCCATTTGTACGGCAACATGTCTGCCTAGCACTTGGTCAACACTAACACCAACATTTCTAGCAAAGTCATCTGCTTGATCGGTACTCATATCCTGATAAACACTGGGTAACATCTTGAGCTGGGGGATCGATTGGTTTGCCTGTTCACCGAGTTGCGCAACGTCTCTTTTCCCGCTTGTAGTACTACTTGTCTTCTTCCTAGTATGAAAAATGTACATTAGACAACGTGTATAGTCATCTACCTTATTTATATCATATTGCGATGGTTGACCAAGGAAACTCTTGGCCCATTTTTTGACTTTCGGATCAAATATCTGCTTTGGCTCGGGCTCTTTCTTTGCAAAAAAGGCTTTCACTTGGGCATCGCTGATCGCTTTCATTTCCTCATCAGTCATCTCATAAGGTAATTTTTCTAGAGGCGGCGGGGTTTTGTTCGCCCTTTTACCTTTCTTCTAGGTAGTAACACTAGTTGACAGAGCGACAACCTTTTGAGTCGCCTGACGTGGCAGCGGATTCGGCTGACGTGGCGGCAGACTCGTGCTATGGTGGTTGTCGTCCCTCTCCTTATCATGTGGACTTGGAGGTGGTGAGCTGTGACTAGGAGGATATGGTGGTGGCATGGGCGCCGAGCCTAGAAACACGATGTATTTCTTGCTCCATAGAATGATACCACCCCCGACTTATCCAAGTGTTCTCTTAGCTTCAGCTCCAGGGATTTCAAGATCTAGTGATTCATATTGCGGTAGCACTTCATCCACCCTAACACAAGCAAAGCCATCTGGAATCCCATTGCCATGCTAGCGCGCTCTAGGTTCACATGATAAAGCAAAGCCGATAGCCGCCTTGATGGATAAGTTGATCACCCCCACATGTAGCTCACAACTTGTCTTCTTAGTGATACTATCCACGGGGTAGCGATCCATCGGATCGGCCGCCATGGAAGCCATGCTACTTCTTCACTGATATGGGATGCTGGCACTTTCTTGCTGCAACTGATGAGTTGCCCCTTGCTAGCGCATTTCGTCGAGTTTCTTTTGTTGCTCCTTCAGCATGGCATATAGTTCGCCAGTTGTTCTTTCTATGCTACGCATTCGGTCTGCCTCCTCATGCGCCTTCCACTTCTTTGCTCTCTCTTGCCTTCTATAAGATTCACAGTACTCGGGAAACGCAATCTTCCACGGCATAGAAGGTCCAAAGCCTCATGTTCATCCTGGTTTTTCAGGATTCCTGAGGTCTTTTGTTAGCTCGTCATTCTCTCTGTCGGGTTTGACCCTTCCCTCTCGAACCTCCTCAATTGTTTTAATAATTGCTTCATGGGGTGTAGCATTTTTGTTCTTTTCATCCATTATTAACTCCCCTGTTTGCATGTCATACTTCGCCCCATGCGCAAGTAACCAATTTCTTATCCTGATGGGCTAGTCATGTGTAGCTGGAGTGATCCCTTAAGCATGCAAGGCGGACTCAACTTCCTCCCACTTAGGCACGGAAGTCTTGTAGCCACCTGTCCCCATCCTATGATGATATTTCTTTTTCACAACATTTTCCTTATTCTTTTTGACCTTTCTTTAGCTGGCTATGATTCCTTGTACTCTAGAAAGTTGTCCTAGTGATGCCGCTACTTCTCTAGTGTGCTAGTGAATTCTAGAACTTTTTCTTCCTCGAGATATTCATTGTATAATATTTTCTTGTAGTTATTGAAATGTTCGACCATCTTATTAAGTGCGAAATGCTTTACTTTGGACCTCATAGCCTGAAGGGAATATGCCCGAGAGGCAATAATAAAGTGGTTATTATCTTATTCTATGTTTATGATAAATGTTTATTTTACATGCTAGAATTGTATTGATCAGAAACATCAATACATGTGTGTTTAATAAACAAAAAAGGGTTCCTAGTTATGCCTCTCTTATAGACTAGCTTGTTGATTAACAAGATGATCAAGGTTTCCTGATCATAGACATTGGATGTTGTTAATAACAAGGTCACACCATTGGTGGAATGATGTGATGAACATTCATCCGAAGTATAGCATTACGATCAAGTCATTATGTTTATATTTCTATAACATCATACGAAGTAATATTTATCCTTAGACCATGAGATCATGTTAATTGCTAACACCGGAAGAGTATCTTGATAACATCAAACGTCACACCATAACAGGGTGACTATAAAGGTGGGTTCAGTGCCACGAAGGTGTTATGTTGAGGCTCATGGATCAAGAGTGGAATTTGTCAATCCCGATGACGGATAGATATACTCTGGGACCTCTCGGTGATATCACATTGAAATAGCTTGCAAGCAAGTGATGTGATCACTAGAATGTTATATCACGGGAACGAGAAAAGAGTGCATGTCGGTAACGAGATCAAACTAGGTATTTGGATACCGATGATCGAATCTCGGACATGTAATATATCGTGAGACAAAGGGATTTAGTTACGACGTTAAAGGTTCACACGATCACAAGAGTCATCGTTGAATGTGTAGGAGTCAGTATGGATCTCCAGGTCCCGCTTCTGATTATTGATCTGAGAGAGGTCTCGATCATGTCTGCATTATTCGCGAACCGTAGGGTGACACACTTAAGGAATACCGACACCATTTGGAGCAAATATGTTTCAGATAAAGATTTAAGAAAGCGCTGGAATTATTTCAGTAGACACCGAAACTGTTTCGGGTGAAAATGCTGAAATTGGTTCTGCATGTAATATTGAAATGTTGCAGGGAGTTTTATGTGAATGTTTGTTAATTAAAGTAATTAACAAAATTCTGAATAAAAATAATAAAAGAGTTTTATTAAATGAGAGAGCATTAAATTTGGAGAAATTTAATGCATTTAAAGTGGAGACTTTAAAAGAGAATGTGAAGGGGCAAATTTATGTGGAGGGAGTTACCACCACATGAATGGAGGAGGTGAAGGGTCACCTCCTCCATGCGCCGGCCATGAAGGAGGGGCACCCCCCTCCTCCTATAAAAGGCCACCCCTCCTCACTTCTCACACACACCTCCTTGTGAAGGATCTCTCTCCCCCTCTAGTATTATTTCCCCATGGTCTCAGATTAGCGAGATACATGTTCCCGGTGGCTTTATCTGGAAAGGAGTTGCTGCTTCCGCTGCTTTGCTGGAGCGAGGGACGGAGGTTGTCGGGGTACCGGACGTGTGTGCGATCACGGATGCACCGCTGCTTTGCGGTGCTGGACTTGGTGGTGCTGGAGCTGGATCTGATGGACATGCTGGAGCCGGACCTGCTGGACTTCATCACGATCTTGAGATCGGCAAGTGTATGACTACATCAACCATGAGTTCCTACTCGTTAATAAAGCTCGTTGTCTTCGAGGGTAAGTTCTCCATGGATGTATGTCCACCCGTTGCTCTGTATCTAGTAGATAGATCTTGGCGTATAGTTCTCATCGTAGGAAATTTTTTGTTCTCTATGCTATGGACCCAACAGTGGTATCAGAGCCTGATCTATGCGTAGGTGCTTAGCACGGGTAGTACACATAAGTTGATATGTGGGCAATGATGATCATGTTATTGCATCTTCTATGTATTTTGGATATTGGTGGCATAGTGGGATGAAGCGGCCCGGACCAACCTTACATGTCATCGTACATGAGACCGGTTCCACGACTGACATGCAACTTGTTTTGCATAAGTGGCTGGCGGGTGTCTGTCTCTCCTACTATAGTCAATATCTGATTTACAACGAGTTGCTAATAACTTAGGTATCCTAGTTGTGGTTCATGTTCGTAGGTAAGAACGGTTCTATCTCCGAAAGCCCTAAGCCACGTAAAACGTGCAATTGATAAATTAGAGGCGTCTAGTTTAGATCGTTGCTGGGCTAGTGTATTGATATGGTATTGTTGTAAGTAGATGTATGATATATACTCTTACAACACACTCAACATGTAAGTTCCATAGACCTTGGCCTTACACACAAAGGAATGATAGAGATCATACCACGATACAAGTGATAGAGATCAAATGCATGGACCATATCATCTCACTTTACACATTAGATGTTAGCATCTTATACTGCTAATTTGGCGCTTTATGTAGCATTGTAAGATGATCCCTCTTTTAGATATCAAGATAAAAATGTGTTCTTCCTTAAGTATGCACCGTTCTATGGATCGTGTTTCGAGACATCACGTGATGATCGGGTGTTCTCAACTCTACGCTTTCATGCAACGGGTGTAAAACAGTTTTACACACGCGAATACTAAGGTTCTTACTTGGCGAGCCTAGCATGTACAGACATGGCCTCGGAACATGGACCGAAAGGTTAAGCATGAGTCACATAGTTGATGTGATGACCATATTGATGCTCGCCTTTGAAGCTACACCGACTCACGTGATGATCGGACTTGGTATAGTGGATTTGGTTCATGTAATCACCAAAAAGGCAGGAGGGATGTCGTTTTTGAGTGGGAGTTCATTTCTAATTTGGATTAGTCGAACCAAATTTGTCATAAATTAAATCAAAGTGAATTTGCATAGTTTGTTGTAGTCATTGGCATTCGTTTTCTACCTTATGCTTAGTTTTTATTTGAGATAATAGAACTATAGAATTCTGGATATTTACTTTACGAACTAGTATCGTATTGTTTTGAATGTCAATTTAAAGTTTATAAGTCCTATTGCAAACTTTCAGCAAACTCTATTTACTCCATGAAGTTTAATAAGTAGTATTAAATAGAGAGTAAGAATTCCAATGTTAGTATCTAAAGTATCATGTTTGCCTCCATGATTATTGATATTCAAAAGTTGTTTTAATATCAAGATTATATTGGAGCTGAAAATTGTTTCAGAAACCATCATGTGTGAAAGATATTGTGATATCTGAAACAATGTTTTTTGGTTGCATTATGATAGTGTATAATTTAGCAAAATACATGTTCTCATATTGTATGAGAATTTGTGAAGGATGGAGATGCTAGGCATCCGAATCTACCAAAAAGGTTTTGGGAACTGATATTATACTCGTGATTCTTCCTTATAAGCTATAGTAGTTTGATCATGAAAGTTGTCATGATAAGGATGAATAGAAGATGTAAGTAAAATGTTTACTACACTAATAGATTACTAAAGAATGGATTTTTGAAAGAATGCCAAACATTTGATGATGGTGATCCACTTCAAAGTGCAAGTCCAAAGGTATTAGTATTTGACTATATACAAGCTTTGTACCATGTGTCATGTTGATGACACCACTATTGATGTTGATAGATTCTTTTAAAAGAAAAAGAATTGCTGAAAGAGAATCTATAAAATATTTGGCAGAAAATAAAAGGTTGGAGATGTCCAACTTAGGTATATAGAAGATATACATGTTATGGCTATATTACTTGCTTGTTAAACAATGTGGTTCTTAGGTATTGGATACCGGTATTGGATACCGAATTGGTTGGTATGAAGTGTCATACAGGACAACGCAATTCATGAACTACAATGGCCTAAGTAACCAGCAAGAGAATGAGTGATGATGTTCATCGAAAACAAATAAAGTGTTATTGTGTTTTTCGTTGTCATCAAACCAAGCCTTCAAGATTAGTTTAAATAATTGTTATTTTGTTCCGGTATTATGAGAACAATGGCTGTTCAAATAATTACCGTTTTCCATAAAGGATGGATGAACTTTTACAAGTCTAGTTGGAGAAATCACATCCATAAACACTATTGCTAAAATGTCACAAGACAAATGATTGAAAGATCACTTATGAAGTGGCATCGCTGTTTGAATTATATTTGAAAGAAAACATGAAGAAACTCCATGTTGATGGAATTTTGGAGTCCTTGATTTTGATCAATTGACGCATGTGAGACTTTCCTCGAGATAATTGAAACTCCGTTCATAGGCCAAAGAGGAACGGGTGACTAGCTTATTGGAAATTGTGCATGCTGATGTGCATAAGTCCATTATGTTGTAGCCATATGCGATGGATCTTTTTGCTTCATATGCTTTCTTCAAGAATTTGAGTGAATATATCTGTATATTTACTTAATAAGGAAGAAGTATGAAACATTTGAAAATTGTTCAAAGACTTTCAAGATGAAGTGGAAAATCATTGTAACAAGAAAATAAAGAGTTTATGATTCGATCATAAAGGAAGATATTTGAGTTACATGTTTAACAAAAACACCTAAGACTTGAGGAATTGTTCCATGATTTGTGTTTCCCGATAAACCATAGGAGTATGGCATATTCGAGAGATAAAATCAAACCATGTTTGACATGGTAAGATCAAGGGTGTCATTTATAAAACTTCCATTATGTTTTAAGGATTGAAGCTTTAGAGACTACCGCTTTTACACTGAAAAGAGCACCATCGTGATCCATTGAAATGACACCATATGAGTTATGGTTTGGGATAAAACCCGAATTGTCTTTTCTTAAATTTTGGTATGCTATGCATAAGTAAAATGTTTACAACCAAAGTCGGATAAGCACGTCTTTGTAGGTTATCCCAAAGAATTTGTTGGGAATTTCTCCATAACACCGAGGACAAAAGAGTTTGTTACTTGGAACGTCAAGTTTCTTGAGAAGGAATTTTTCGTGAAAAGTTAAGTGGGAGGACAATAGAACTTTGATAAGGTTGTTGAACCTTAGCTATATGTGCTAAGTAGCGCAGCACCGGAAAGTGTCCCGGTGGCGGCCACAATGCTCATGGCTCTCGTGATTACAAGGTGTGATCTCGGAGATTAAAGTTCCTATAGAACCGTGTGGGTCGGTAAGAATCAAATAGTAAGATTTGATAAGCAAGTCGTTATTGTTTTGACAATGATGAACCGACTACATGCAAAGAAGCGATGATGGGCCCTGGCTCCATAAAATGACTAGAAGTCATAGAATCCGTGATAGTATCCATACATGAGAAATCAAGTTTCTGAACTTCGAAGACCCTCCAAAAAGGCGTGAAGCCTATCGGTCGTGTTTGGATCTATAAAGAAATAGACATGGATGTTTGACATCTATGAAATAGTCGACATGTCGGAAAGAAGTTTACGGCAATGTTCAAGGAGTTGACTATGACAAGATATGATCTTTCATAGCGATATATAGTCTTGACGGATTAATGTAGCAACCACTACATATAATTTGGTATATGGTAGTTGAATAAACAAAACAAGGTTCTTCTAATAGAACGGTAACCTAGGACATGTACATGACATGGTCCAAAGGGTTTTGTTAATTCAAAGGGTGCTAAAAGGGCATGTAAACTTCAATAGTTGAAGTAAGCATAGCGGAGTTGGAATCTTCACCATGATGAAACTGTTAAAAGAGTTTAAATTCATTGGAGATGATGAAGATGCTTGCATTTGCAAGAAATTAAGTGGGAGCACTGAGACATATTTCTAATACATTATGTACAGGACATATTGTTGATTGGAAATGATGTATCTTGAATTGACACAAGTTAAGGATTTCATTAAAATAAGATTTCGATGAAAGACTTGGGCAAACCTAGAATATTAGGCATCAATATCTATATGGATAGATTAAGGCGCTAATATGGTTGTGCTAGACATACATATTTAAGATATTGAAAGGGTTCAATATGAGATATTGAAAGGGTTCAATATGGCAACAACAAGAAATGTTCTTGCTGCATGGAAAGAATTGTATTCAGATTCAAGTGTTTCAACACTTGGTGAGTAAAATCACATGAAGATTCTGATCGATTATACCATGATATGTATATATCCAGAATGTCCTATGCTCTAAATGTTATGAGCATATACCAAAATGATTCATAAGATGATCATTGGACAATAGTAAATATATTCTTATGAGCTTTGGAAGAACTAAGAATATATCATGTATAAGTGACAAATAGTTAAACGTAGTTCATTGTAAAGTGTTACATTGATACTAGTTTTGTCACAAGATACAAATTAAATTTATCTCAATTTAGACTATGGGTGGCACAATATAATGGAAAGGATGTTCCATGATGGATTTGGATGAGTTCCAAAGTTGAGATATTATGACGGATACTACAACAAAAGGCTAAGTATATGACTGCTATAGTAGCAGCATAGGAGGGCATTTGTGTTAAGTAGTTTGTTATCAAACTAGGTGTGGTTCAAAGTGGGCTAATACTATGAAGATATATTGTGTGACAATAATATCAACATATTTTGAGCCGAACGAACTAAAGGTCTCACCAAAGGACCAAATCTATACAATGCCATCTCATTTGAGAATGAGTGATGCGTAGAGACGCAAAGACATGCAAGTACACACGGACCTGAAATTGTCAGATCCAGAGATTATGTTAACCACTAGCAATTGCGTATATGCAACACCAGAAAGCCATAGGTGTTCAATACGCAAAGTTTTTCAAACTAGATTACTGACTCTAGTGCAAGTGGGAGACTGAAGGGAATATGCCCGAGAGGCAATAATAAAGTGGTTATTATCTTATTCCATGTTTATGATAAATGTTTATTTTACATGCTAGAATTGTATTGATCAGAAACATAAATACATGTGTGTTTAATAAACAAAAAGGGGTTCCTAGTTATGCCTCTCTTATAGACTAGCTTGTTGATTAACAAGATGATCAAGGTTTCCTGATCATAGACATTGGATGTTGTTAATAACAAGGTCACACCATTGGTGGAATGATGTGATGAACATTCATCCGAAGTATAGCATTACGATCAAGTCATTATGTTTATATTGCTATAACATCATACGAAGTAATCTTTATCCTTAGACCATGAGATCATGTTAATTGCTAACACCGGGAGAGTATCTTGATAACATCAAACGTCACACCGTAACAGGGTGACTATAAAGGTGGGTTCAGTGCTACGAAGGTGTTATGTTGAGGCTCATGGATCAAGAGTGGAATTTGTCAATACCGATGATGGATAGATATACTCTAGGCCCTCTCGGTGATATCACATTGAAATAGCTTGCAAGCAAGTGATGTGATCACTAGAATGTTATATCACAGGAATGAGAAAAGAGTGCATGTCGGTAACGAGATCAAACTAGGTATTTGGATACCGATGATCGAATCTCGGACATGTAATATATCGCGAGACAAAGGGATTTAGTTACGACGTTAAAGGTTCACACGATCACAAGAGTCATCGTTGAATGTGTAGGAGTCAGTATGGATCTCCAGGTCCCGCTTCTGATTATTGATCTGAGAGGGGTCTCGATCATGTCTGCATTATTCGCGAACCGTAGGGTGACACACTTAAGGGATACCGACACCATTTGGAGCAAATTTGTTTCAGATAAAGATTTAAGAAAGCGCTGGAATTATTTCAATAGACACTGAAACTGTTTCGGGTGAAAATGCTGAAATTGGTTCTGCATGTAATATTGAAATGTTGTAGGGGGTTTTATGTGAATGTTTGTTAATTAAAGTAATTAACAAAAATTCTGAATAAAAATAATAAAAGAGTTTTATTAAATGAGAGAGCATTAAATTTGGAGAAATTTAATGCATTTAAAGTGGAGACTTTAAAAGAGAATGTGAAGGGGCAAATTTATGTGGAGGGAGTTACCACCACATGAATGGAGGAGGTGAAGGGTCACCTCCTCCATGCGCCGGCCATGAAGGAGGGGCACCCCCTCCTCCTATAAAAGGCCACCCCTCCTCACTTCTCACACACACCTCCTTGTGAAGGATCTCTCCCCCCTCTAGTATTATTTCCCCATGGTCTCGGATTAGCGAGATACATGTTCCCGGTGTCTTTATCTGGAAAAGAGTTGCTGCTTCCGCTGCTTTACTGGAGCGAGGTACGGAGGTTGTCGGGGTACCGGACGTGTGTGCGATTACGGATGCACCGCTGTTTTGCGGTGCTGGACTTGGTGGTGCTGGAGCTAGATCTGATGGACATGCTAGAGCCGGACCTGCTGGACTTCATCACGATCTTGAGATTGGCAAGTGTACGACTACATCAACCACGAGTTCCTACTCGTTAACAAAGCTCGTTGTCTTCGAGGGTAAGTTCTCCATGGATGTATGTCCACCCATTGCTCTGTATCTAGTAGATAGATCTTGGCGTATAGTTCTCGTCGTAGGAAATTTTTTGTTTTCTATGCTGCGGACCCAACATAGCCTTCGTGGCCTCATCAGACTCCAAGACCGGTAGAGTGAAATGTGAAATGAGCTTCTCCCATAGTGTGTCTTTGTATCTATCAACGACAAAACTATTATGATTTCCATCTCCCTTTGCTGGCTTATTCCAATAGGCAATACTGATTGGGACATTGTCCCTAACAATAAATCTATATTGATGCACAAATGTATTTGCGTTACTTTTGGGAAGCAACGGTATGCCTTCTAGAGAGGCGAACTCAATTGTGAGATGCGCATCGGCGACCATCCCTTTGGTCGGGCCTTGTTTATTACTTTTACCATAGGTCTAAAATAAGAAACATTTGTTAATACATATATACACAAAGCAATTAATGCATCTATCTAGTGATCACAAGTGGCTTAATATACCTTGCTAGACTTTGTTATGGTCGGTCCATCATTTTGGAAGCCGTCGTCGCAATCAACACTCCTTTGTGCTTTGTCTATTGGGTCTAACTCCACTCCCCCACTAAACTGATTTAGAAACTGTGAGCCATTTTTTGCTTCACAGTCTACTCAATCCTGATCAAGGAGCGCTCCACCATGATCGGGTAGCGCTCCACCATTTATAATCTGGAACAGTTTGTCTTCACCTTCTCTTCCGTTGAAGTCCATAGAATAATTTCTATGAAATAATGTTAATATGAGTAACAAAATTAACAATGTACCATATCACAACAATAAAGTACTAATGAAACAATATTACATCTCGAATAATCTAGTTAATGCAACAATAATATTAGATAATATCACTAATACATCTTGAATAACATTTAATGCAACAATAATATCATATAATATCACTAATACATCTCGAATAATCCATCTAATTCAACAATAATATCATATAATATCACTAATACAACTCGAATAACACCTCGCTCAGTAAAAGTAGCCGTCGATTCTTGGGTCCTGAGCCGCGGGCAGTGAACACCCAAAGGGAAAGAACCATCACACGAGCATAGCTCAGGTGAGGTCCTGAAATAAACTGCCAGGTATTGGAGGACCCGGCGTCTAACATAGTCATATAACGATAGCTCGACCTCCTCTCTAACACGAGACTATACCACCTCCTCGAGGGCCGGCTCCTTCTACACCAACCCTGGACCACGTGACCACCACCAAAGAAGCTCCGGGTCGACAACAAGATCAAGATTCCTCAACAAGCTACGCGTCCTAGAAGGTAGCACATCCCAGTGCCAGCCCGGCGGAGCCTAGTCTCAGACATGTCTGGCGGAGCCCAGTCCTCCATCGTTGTCGCTGAGTCGACGACGAGGATGCAGGATGGGCATATCCTAAAGTAGGCATTTGATCGAAATAATTCTAAGCAACTACTAACTAATTAAATCTATTTCTAAATAATCCTAACAAAATCTACTTCTAATTAACTAAATACTAGCGATAATCCCTAAATCACTAAATACTAGCAATAATACCCAGATACCTAAATACTAGCAATAATCCCTAAATACCTAAATATTAACAATAATACTAGCAATTAAATCCCTAAATACCTAAATACTAACAATAATACTAGCAATTAAATCCCTAAATACCTAAACACTAACAATAATACTAATAATTAAATCCCTAAATCCCTAAATACTAAGAATAATACTAGCAATTAAATGCCTAAATACTAACAATAATACTAGCAATTAAATGCCTAAATACGAACAATAATAATAACAATTCAATCCCTAAATACCTAAATACTAACAATAATACTAGTAATTAAATCCCTAAATACTAACAATTATACTAGCAATTAAATCCCTTAATACCTAAATACTAACAATTAAATCCCTAAATACTAACAATAATAGTAGCAATTAAATCCCTAAATACTAACATTTATACTAGCAATTAAATCCCTTAATACCTAAATACTAACAATTAAATACCTAAATACTAACAATAATACTAGCAATTAAATCCCTAAATAACTAAATTCAACCCTAAATACTCACCTTCTTCAATGACGCGGGGACGGCCGGAGACGGGCGCGACGGAGACGGCGCAGCCGGGGACGGGCGCGCAGCGACTCCTTTGCACCGAAACAGGACAACAGCTCCTCCTGCACGGAAATGGGCGGCGCGACATGGGGCTCCTCCCTGCGTGGAGACGGGCAGCGTGACGGTTGGTGACACGGGGGTCCTCCGGGAGGGCGTCGTCATCGCCAGAGATGAAGAAATGGGGGTGTCGCAGGTCGTAGCTCGAACCGGGAGAGGAGGCGGCTATTTATAGCACGAACCTCTAGTCCCGGTTGGAGCCACCAACCGGGACTAGAGGTCTTTTCGGCAGTGGCGTGATACATTGCAAATGTATCTATAATTTTTGATGTTCCATGCTTGTTTTATATCTACTTTTTTATGTTTTGTCCATACTTTGGAATATTTTTATACACTTTCTTGGACTAACCTATTAACAAGATGCCACAGTGCTAGTTGCCTGTTTTCTGCTATTTTTGGTTCCAGGAAAGTCAGAAAATCAATATTCTCGGAATTGGACGGAACAAAAGCCGAAGTCAATATTTTACAGGAAGACACATGGACTCCGAAGGAGAGACGAAGGGGGGCCACAGGGCGGCCGCACCACCCCTTGGCGCGGGTAGCCCTAGGCCGCACCAGGGCATGGTGTGGGCCCCCTGGCTAGCCACCAACCTTGCCCTTTCGCCTATAAGAAGCCCCTGGGACAAAAACCCTAAATCGAACAGCCTCCAGCCACGAAAAGTACCGCAGTGCCACCGCCACAGAAGTCTCTATTCCGGCACCCTGCCGGGATGGTGAAGTTCCCTCGGAGCCATCTCTATCGATCTCCACCACCATCTCTATCGCTGTTGCTGATTCCCATGATGATGAGGGAGTAGTTCTTCCTCGAGGCTAAGGGTTCTACCGGTAGATATGTGTTCATCTCTCTCTCTATGCATGATCATATTGTGATTATGAGCTTTCTAATCAAGTAGATCTACCTTGCTACTCAAGTGCTTTAATAGTCTCTGCTCTCTCCATGTGTGTTAAAGTGATAGCGTGCAGACCATGGTGGCACTTAGGCTAGAGATTACAAATACTTGTTATGAGTTATATTTGGAGTTGGATGTTTCTATGAAATTGTGGTGTTTGTTGGAACCATGTAGAGCTCAAGGTGACAGTGTGGGGTTATCTAGATGGGGAAAGCGAACTTTGAGGAGTGCTGTTATAGCCCTACCATGGATTAGAGTGTCCAATCGGAGAGTAGTTCAGCGTAGTATCATAAAGAAGGATATATTTATATGAGAGTGTTCACTAGTGAAAGTATGATCCCTAGGCCTTGTTTCTAAGCATTGATACACCGTTTGCAATTAGATATGTTACATGTTTGCTTGCTTCCTTCTTTATTTCAATTTGCCTTTAGTCTCTTCCATGCCATCAAGCTATTTTCTCGCATCATTGTCTTTTATTCATACCACTTGTATTTCACTATCTCTTCGCCGAACTAGTGCACCTATATACCTGACAAGTGTATTGGGTGTGTTGGGGACACAAGAGACTTCTCGTATCTTGATTGCAGGGTTGCTTGAGAGGGGATAGCTTTGACCACTTCCTCCCTGAGTTTGATAAACCTTGGGTGATCCACTTAAGGGAGTACTTGTTGTTGTTCTACAAACCTCTGCACTTGGAGGCCCAACAACTGTCTACAAGAATAGAAGTGCGTAGACATCATGGCGTTTCCCGCGCGCAGCACACCCTCTTTAGTCCCGGTTGGAGGCTCTAACTGGGACTAGAGGTATTTTAATTTATTTTATTTACAAAATTATTAGGAGCCGTCAAGCCACATGCCATGCTTTCCTGCCATTTCCATATGCTTCTCGCCATGTTTTCCCATTCTTTTCCTCTATATCTAGGCCAACCGCCATGGCCATCCACACATCCACACCTTCCCCTCTCACAACAATGGACACCGCATACTGGGTCATTCTGACCCTCGAGGATATGAAGGCACCGTGCGGCTCTAGCTACCCATGCCTGTCGGGCTACCGGCTGCTCGCCTACTAGATGCGGAGCACTAGAGGGGTTTCTGTCCCTCCTGTGCCTCAAGGTTCCGCCCGCTAGGCGGCCATCACAAACCACTTCTACCTCGAGCTTACGCCGGAGCCATGGATGGATCCCCATTGGGATCCTGACAACTATGACACTTGGAATTCCTTTTTCGCTAACTGGTAGGAAAGAGAGATCACCAGGTACGAGGGTGATGGCCCGCCCCCGGTGAACCACAACGAAGCTGGCTGCCTCCTGTGGTGGCCGAACCAGACTATCGCTAGCGCGATGCGCTACATCACCGAGGTAAATCATCCTCTCCTGCAGTACCGACAACACCCGCTGTAGAGCCACAAGAAGGGTGGTGGTGGTGAAGTCCGCGGGCATAGAGGCGTCATCATCGGGGAGCCCCTTCCCCACACATCTTGAATCCGAGGCCGGAGTGGTAGGTGCCTCGAGAATATGCCATGGCTGGGCTGAGGATCCAGCCGCGTGCACCTAGCGACGACAACAATGACGATGACGACCCCGAAGCTGTGTACTATAGGGATACACATGATTATGACTAATTTTTATATTTTAATATTAATAAATGTCTTGCGTGTTAGTCTGGGTTTGTGGCTGTATCGGGACTAAAGGGGGACACAAAAATCACAGGGGCGGAGTGAGTGAGCGCCCTAGCATTTTAACCATCTGCCATTCCAACAAGCAAGAACCAAAAACATGAACACGCTAGGGAGCTAACAAATTTCACATATTAGAGAGTGCCTCTACGGCGATCTCCTCGAATATTTCTGAGGACGGGATCCTAAGACATCTTTGAGAAGATTCGCCGTAGTGGTGTCCCTGCTCTCGCACACCATATTACAGTTTATAACTTCTCTAGCTAGACCAATACGATGGGAGCTAACAAATTTCACATATTAGGGAGTGCCTCTATGGAGAGCTCCTCGAAGATGTCAGAGGACGGGATCCTAAGACATCTTTGAGAAGCTCCACCATGGTGGTGTCCTTGCTCTCGCACAATATCTTGCACTCCACTGGATGCATCTTGCCTATTTATAGATTAAGCAACACAACATAGTGTCAACACTCATGACATAATGTCGACACTCACCCCTGTCATAGTGCCGCCACCCATCGAAATAGTGTCGTCACTCACTAGCATAGTGCTTCCACTCACTGGCATAGTGTCGACACTCACCGGCATAGTGTCGCCACCCATAGAAATAGAGTTGCCACTCACTGGCATAGGGTCGCCACCTAAGTTTAGTCCCGGATGGTGTCTCCAACCAGGACTACAGGTTCATCTTTAGTCCCGGTTGGAGACACCATCCAGGACTAAACGGGCTCGTGTTGGCCCCTTAAGTCCCGGTTGGTGTATTCATCTGGGACTAAGGTTCATATTTAGTCCCGGTTGGAGACACCATCCGGGACTAAACGGGTTCGCGCTCCCAGAATCACAATATGATGTTTCTTCAGAGATCCAATGCAAGTTCAAACTTGGTATATTGATTGCATCACAAAAACCACCAAAGCCAAAATTCATAATACATGTAGTCACTTGTTTATAACCACGTGGTTGTAACCTTGCTTATGACCGCGTGCCCATAACCATGGAGCATCTTCATCAATTAACAGGATGCTTGGGTCACCCTTCATCGCGAAGGGAGGAATTTCATGGAACTTATCCTAATCTTCTCACATGTCTGTCTTGTCCTCCACTCCCACGATGTTTGTTTTCCCTGAAAGAACTATGTGGCACTTTGGCTCATCGTATGATGTATTTGTTTGCTTACCTTTTCTTTTTTTTAGTTTGGTAGACATGTCCTTCACATAGAAAACAAGAGTCACATCATTGGCTAGGATGAATGGTTCGTCTAAGTGCACAAGATTGTTGAGATCCACTGTTCTCATTCCGTACCGCTCGTATACCTTTACCCCGCTGATACGTTGGAAACGTATCTATAATTTTTGATGTTCCATGCTTATTTTATATCTACTTTCTTATGTTTTGTCCACACTTTGGAGTATTTTTACACATTTTCTGGAACTAACCTATTAACAAGATGCCACAGTGCCAGTTGCCTGTTTTCTTCTGTTTTTGGTTCCAGAAAGCCAAAAAATGAATATTCTCGGAATTGGACGGGACAAAAGCCAAAGTCGATATTTTACCGGAAGACTCATGGAGCCAGAAGACGAGACGAAGAGGGGCCACAGGGCGACCACCCCCCTGGCGCGGGCATCCCTAGGCCGCGCCAGGGCATGGTGTGGCCCCCCTGGACACCCACCGAGCTTGCCTCTTTGTCTATAAGAAGCCTCCCGATGCACAAACCCTAGATTGAACAACCTCTAGCCACGAAAAGTTTCGCAGCGCCGCCGCCACCGAAGGGGAGATTCGGGGGATAGAAAGGCTCTGTTCCAGCACCTTACCAGGACAGGGAAGTGCCCACGGAGCCATCTCCATTGATCTCCACCACCATCTCCATCGCTGTTGCTGATTCCCATGATGATGAGGGAGTAGTTCTTCCCCAAGGCTAAGGGTTCTACCGGTAGCTATGTGTTCATCTCTCTCTCTATGCATGATCATATTGTGATCATGAGCATTGTAATCAAGTAGATCAACTTTGCTACTCAAGTGCTTTAATAGATCTCTCCTCTCCCCATGTGTGTGAAAGTGACAGCGTGCACACCATGGTGGCACTTAGGCTAGAGATTACAAATACTTGTTATGAGTTATATTTAGAGTTGGATGTTTCTATGAAATTGTGGTGTTTGTTGGAACCATCTAGAGCTCAAGGTGACAGTGTGGGGTTATCTAGATAGGGAAAGCGAACTTTGAGGTGTGATGTTATAGCCCTACCATGGATTAGAGTGTCCAACCAGAGAGTAGTTCAGAGTAGTATCATAAAGAGAAGATATTTATATGAGAGTATTCACTAGTGAAAGTATGATCCCTAGGCCTTGTTTCTAAGCATTGAAACACTGTTTGCTACTAGATCTGTTACATGTTTGCTAGCTTCCATCTTTATTTTAGTTCGCCTTTAGTGTCTTCCACGCCATCAAGCTATTTTCTAGCACCGTTGTCTTATATCCATACCACTTGTATTTCACCATCTCTTTGCCGAACTAGTGCACCTATACACCTGACAAGTGTATTGGGTGTGTTGGGGACACAAGAGACTTCTTGTATCTTGATTGTAGGGTTGCTTGAGAGGGGATACCTTTGACCACTTCCTCCCTGAGTTCGATATACCTTGGGTGATCCACTTAAGGGAAAACTTGCTGCTGTTCTACAAACCTCTGCACTTAGAGGCCCAACAACTATCTACAAGAATAGAAGTGCGTAGACATCAAGCTATTTTCTAGCGCCGTTGTCGGGGAGGTAAGGTAAAAGGTACTCACATCCTCTGGTGTGAGTGTTCGAAGTTATATCCTTTAGATTCTGCAATTTTGTCTTTTTGTTTCTTGTTTTCACTAGTTAGGCTTAATGGAAAACAACAACAAAATTAGAGAGCTTTATAGCATTTATCTTGAGTTAGGACATGAAGTGTTTGAAGAGAAAATTAAAAAACCTATGGAACTTTATTTGCATGCTAATAGCAATGTTGTTAGTATGAATTCTTTGGACACCATTATTGCTAATTATATGGAAAAGTCTAAGCTTGGGGAAGCTATTTTTTATGAAAATGATCTTTTTAGTTCCCCAGCTTTGGAAGATAGCTATTCTATTGCTTATGATGATACAAAACCTCCAATATATGATGATTACAATGATGAATATGATATTTTCAGTCCACCTACTATTGAGGAGAAAATTAATTATGATTACAATATGCCTCCTATATTTGATGATTATGGTGATGAGAATAATAATGATAGCTATTTTGTTGAATTTGCTCCCACTACAATTAATAAGAATGACTATGCTTATGTGGAGAATATTAATTGTTTTATGCATGTGGCTCATGATAAGAATGTTTTATGTGAAAGTTATATTGTTAATTTTATTCATGATGCTACTGAAAGTTATTATGAGAGAGGGAAATATGGTTTTATGCATCTTAATAATATTAAGTTTCCCCTCTTTATGTTAAAAGTCTTGAAGTTGCACTTGTTTTGCTTTACTATGCTTGTTGCTTTGTGCATTCATGACTTGTTTCTTTACAAGATTCCTATGCATAGGAAGTGGGTTAGACTTAAATGTGCTCTGAATTTACTTATTGATGCTCTCTTTTACTTCAATTCATATTTCTTCTGGGAGCATCTTCTCAAACTATCATGCCTAACTTAAAGGCGTTAAAGAAAAGTACTTATTGGGAGATAACCCAAAAAATTTAGATGAGTCTTGGAAGTTATTACCTCTGTAATAACCGCTCCTTATCCTTTTTATTTGCTTTTTGTGCCAAGAGTAACCTCTAATGAGAGAGAAGTAATGATTGGGAAAGTTGCTGTCCCAAAACAGGTTTTTGTGCTTCACTGTAAACATTCGTGTAAAATATCTGTACATTTTATTGAGGCGTGAATTTTTGTGCTTCTGCCCCAGGTTGTTATCTAACTTTTGTTAGTTCAACACTTTTCGATTTGAGCAACAGGAGGTCTTCGAAAAAATTGGTTTTTACCGGCTGGTCTGTTTTGACAGATTTCTGCCATTATTTGCATTTGCTTCTTGTTGGTTCCTTTTTGGGTTCTCTTTGGGAAATTGAGATTTTTGAGGGAAGTTCTACAGTAGCTTGTGTTTTAATGGAAGTTTTACTTGTGTTGGAACTGAACCAAAATACTTATTATCTTGAGTGCACTAATGTTGCTAATGAAGATTGTGTGAAGTTTTGTATGAAGGAAATTTTCAGGTGTAGGGGAAGAACGATGTAATGAGATGAAGAATGGACTAAAGCTCAAGCTTGGGGATGCCACCCGTGTCACCCCAAGAAATATCCAAGAAGTACAAGCGTCAAAGCTTGGGGATGCCCAAGGCATCCCCTTCTTCATCAATAAAAATCTCAGGTTTCTTGCAAACACTTCATTTTTATTGTTTCATGCACAGTTGTGTTGTTCTTGGAGCGTCTTTGTTTTTTTAGTTTTCTTTTGTTTTGTTTGCTTAAATAAGTTGGTTGGATCCCAACACACTTCTTTTGGAGAGAGACACACCCCGTTATTCATTGCCTAGAACACTCTAGTTTTCATTCTTATTGTTTTGTGAGTGTTCTCTTTTGCTAGCACTAAGTTTAGCCTTAGTTTTCTTGTGCTTTCAGCTTAGAACTTTTTAGTTCTTCTTTTTGGATTTGTGATACAAGCTCACTGATCTTTATTTATTATTATCTTTGTGAGTTCTTTCAAATAAGTTGGTTTGGATTGGAAAAGAGTAGGAAAGTTCATGCTTAAGTGGTATAAAAGGAGCTTGTTTTGACAGTGACTTAGACTTTATCATGTCATGCTTGATATTGTTTTGGCTTTATGCTTAGTGATCTTTGTTGTAGCATGACATGTTATAAACAACTGAGATTGCTTAATGTGCCTTGAAATAATCATGCGTTGTTTTAGCATATTAAAGCATAGTATTGTGGTATTCTCCTTTGATGCTTTATTTGGGTTGACTTGGCGCATTCTCACACCATGTTATGACTATCCCAAGTCACCATAGCCTTTATGATTCTTTAGTTTTCGACTTGTAATATCACTTTATGCTTTAATTAATGATGTTTTGTCGCTTTGCATGATTATGGCCATTATTTCTCTCTTAGTTGGTCGCTCCCAGTCTTTTGATAGCCACCATAACCAAGTATGAGTTCCACTCATGCATCCAACTCCAAATAAAACCAAGTTATTCCAAAGAGTCCACCATTCCTACCTATTAGCATTTGCTATTCCAAGTATATTCGTGTTTTTATCTACCTTCCAAATTAAACTTGTTATGATAAAACTAGTGATTAAAGCTCTCACGGACTTGATGGCACACTTTACTTTTTTGCATTTCATAAACCTGAACCATTGGGTCCTTCTTTGTTGCGTATATGCTTGTGCTTTATAAGTTGAAATTAGCAGAACCATGTATCATGGGGAACGCTTTCAACATTGCACTTGTACTTTGTACCTAGTTGATATCATGCACTTTTGTCTATGGATGTCATCCGTGTGAAATGAAAGGGGAGCTTGTAAGTCCATGGAGTTATGTATGTGTGTTAGAGAAACGCCTGGGCCGCCGGTCTAATCCATGCTGTCATGGTGGAAACCTGCAGCGTAACCATAATCAGCAGTCTATGAAGCATTCTTCTTATAAAAAAGAGATAGAGATTGAGAAAAAAGATAAAAAGAAAAAATGGATATGAGAAAAGAGGAAAGAGAGAAAAAAGCACCATTTTCGCATGGTAAATAAGACGATTGCTGAGATGCTCGTTGTCTGCTTGCCTTGTCATTTTGATATGGGGATTCTTCCGTATCATCGGGCAAGGGGTACCCCGTTGGCGGTTCTCTATGATACACATGCACTTACTATGATAAGAACTTACCGGTAACTAAACTTGAGTATCATGAGGAGCGGCCCTCGTATTCAAGGGACATGAGATTTCCAACTTCTACTTTGTCAAGAATATACTCCATAGTTTGTTCACTTTAACCTTAATCACCTAAAGATGCTTATGATAGGGGAAATGAGAGCTGAAAGCTAATAAGTACCATAATTTTTGGAATATCTTTATGAGACTTGAATCCCTGCTTCCTTCTATGAAGGCCTTTCTTTTACTTTTATGTTGAGTCTCCACCTCCTATCTTTATGCACTTATTGAGAGAGCATAGTGGCCATTCTTAGTTCTATGTGCATTGTCCCAAAACTTGTTGATTGATTCATAACTTTGATATTGCTTATTCTTAAACTATTTGTATCTAGTCACCCTTATGAACTTTGAAGGTGTCCTATGCATTTATGTTTTTCTACTCCATGAGGGACAAGCTGAATGCCACTATGCTATGTCTTCTATATGTGAAACAAACAAACATTTTTCAATGTATTATTATTCATGATCTTTGTTTGTATCCTTTCATGTTGCATGCATAGTTACTATGTCTTATTGTTAGAACTTCATCTTTCATGCTCATGTTTAGAGTACTTTGATCCCAACTTTCAATGGTTGCAAATGGTTTGATCTTGATTGTGATGGTGCATGTCACCTAAAAAATTATTCTTTCTTTTTATCACTTACCTACTCGAGGACGAGCAGGAGTTAAGCTTGGGGATGTTGATATGTTGGAAATGTATCTATAATTTTTGATGTTCCATGCTTGTTTTATATCTACTTTCTTATGTTTTGTCCACACTTTGGAGTATTTTTACACATTTTTTGGAACTAACCTATTAACAAGATGCCACAGTGCCAGTTGCCTATTTTCTTCTGTTTTTGGTTCCAGAAAAGCTAGAAAATGAATATTCTCGGAATTGGACGGGACAAAAGCCAAAGTCGATATTTTACCGGAAGACTCACGGAGCCAGAAGACGAGACGGAGAGGGCCCATAGGGCGGCCACACACCCCCTTGGCGCGGGAAACCCTAGGCCACGCCAGGGCATGGTGTGGGCCCCCTGGCCACCCACCGACCTTGCCTCTTCGCCTATAAGAAGCCTCCCGATGCATAAACCCTAGATCGAACAGCCTCCAGCCACAAAAAGTTCCGCAGCACCACCGCCACCGAAGGGGAGATTCAGGGGATAGAAAGTCTCTGTTCCAGCACCCTGCCGGGACGGGGAAGTGCCCCCGGAGCCATCTCCATCAATCTCCACCACCATATCTATCGTTGTTGTTGATTCCCATGATGATGAGGGTGTAGTTCTTCCTCAAAGCTAAGGGTTCTATCGGTAGCTATGTGTTCATCTCTCTCTATATGCATGATCATATTGTGATCATGAGATTTGTAATCAAGTAGATCTACTTTGTTAGTCAAGTGCTTTAATAGATCTCTCCTCTCCCCATGTGTGTGAAAGTGACAGCGTGCACACCATGGTGGCACTAGGCTAGAGATTACAAATACTTGTTATGAGTCATATTTGGAGTTGGATGTTTCTATGAAATTGTGGTGTTTGTTGGAACCATCTAGATCTCAAGGTGACGGTGTGGGGTTATCTAGATGGGGAAAGCGAACATTGAGGTGTGTTGTTATAGCCCTACCATGGATTAGAGCGTCCAACCGGAGAGTAGTTCGGAGTAGTATCATAAAGAGAAGATATTTATATGAGAGTGTTCACTAGTGAAAGTATGATCCCTAGGCCTTGTTCTAAGCATTGAAACACCGTTTTCTACTGGATTTGTTACATGTTTTCTAGCTTCCATCTTTATTTCAGTTTGCCTTTAGTCTCTTCCACACCAACAAGCTATTTTCTAGCACCGTTGTCTTATATCCATACCACTTGTATTTCACTATCTCTTTGCCGAACTAGTGCACCAATACACCTAACAAGTGTATTGGGTGTGTTGGGGACACAAGAGACTTCTTGTATCTTGATTGCAGGGTTGTTTGAGAGGGGATACCTTTGACCACTTCCTCCCTGAGTTCGATAAACCTTGGGTGATCCACTTAAGGGAAAACTTGCTGCTGTTCTACAAACCTCTGCACTTGGAGGCCCAACAACCGTCTACAATAATAGAAGTGCGTAGACATCAAGCTATTTTCTGGCGCCGTTGTCGAGGAGGTAAGGTAAAAGGTACTCACATCCTTCGGTGTGAATGCTCGAAGTTATTTCCTTTAGATTCTGCAATTTTTTCTTTTTGTTTCTTGTTTTCACTAGTTAGGCTTAATGGAAAACAACAACAAAATTAGAGAGCTTTATAGTATTTATCTTGAGTTAGGACATGAAGTGTTTGAAGAGAAAATTAAAAAACCTATGGAACTTTATTTGCATGCTAATAGCAATGTTGTTAGTATGAATTCTTTGGACACCATTATTGCTAATTATATGGAAAAGTCTAAGCTTGGGGAAGCTATTTTTTATGAAAATGATCTTTTTAGTTCCCCAGCTTTGGAAGATAGCTATTCTATTGCTTATGATGATACTAAACCTCCAATATATGATGATTACAATGATGAATATGATATTTTCAGTCCACCTACTATTGAGGAGAAAATTAATTATGATTACAATATGCCTCCTATATTTGATGATTATGGTGATGAGAATAATAATGATAGCTATTTTGTTGAATTTGCTCCCACTACAATTAATAAGAATGACTATGCTTATGTGGAGAGTATTAATTCTTTTATGCATGTGGCTCATGATAAGAATGTTTAATGTGAGAGTTATATTGTTGGCCCATTTGCACCGAAACAAAGGGACCTTAAAAGTAGGTCCATAGTCAAGTTCCCATATCTCCTCTATGTAACCATAATATGTGTCCTTTGACCCACTGTCATATGTTGCATCAAAGCAGACACCACTATTTTGGTTGGTGCTTTTTTTATCTTGGGCGATCGTGTAAAATGTATTCCTATTTATCTCGTACCCTTGGAAAGTCCATATAGTCGAAGATGGTAAGCTGGCCAACAAGTATAGCTGATCACAAACAGTGTTGTTATTCATGAGATGTGTTTGTAACCAACTGCCAGAAGTTTTCATGTGTTCATATCTAATCCAGGAGTCAGTCTTCCCCGGGTTGTTAGAGCATACAATATTCGTGTGTTCGTTGATATACAGAGCTACCAAGGTGGAATGCTATAGAACTGTGTAGTGTGCTTGAGTGAAAGTATGCCCGTCCCTACATATTATTGATTTTCTTCCCAGCGTTCCTTTTCCACTCAGTCTCCCCTCATGCCGTGATTCAGGAACACCAATCGACTTAATATCAGGAATAAAGTCAACACAAAACTCAATGACCTCCTCTATTCCATAGCCCTTGGAGATGCTTCCTTCTGACCGGGGACGGTTATGAACATATTTTTTCAAGACTCCCATGAATCTCTCAAAGGGGAACATATTGTGTAGAAATATATGACCCAGAATGCTAATCTCATCGACTAGGTGTACCAGGAGATGCATCATAATATTGAAGAAGGATTGTGGGAACACCAACTCAAAACTAACGAGACATTGTACCACATCATTCTGTAACCTTGGTAGAATTTCTGGATCGATTACCTTCTGAGAAATAGCATTGAGGAATGCACATAGCTTCACAATGGGTAGTCGAAAGTTTTCCGGTAGAAGCCCCCTCAATGCAACCGGAAGGAATTGCATCATAAGAACGTGGCAATCATGAGACTTTAGGTTCTGGATTTTTTTTCTCTGCCATATTTATTATTCCCTTTATATCCGACGAGAAGCCAGACGGGACCTTCATACTGCTCCGGACTTCCAAAAATATTTCCTTCTCTTCTTTGGTAAGAGCGTAGCTAGCATGACTTAGACATCCTTTATCCGTATTCATTGGATGCAGGCCGTCTTGGTCTTTCATACCTTGTTGGTCATGTCATGCTTCGGGTGTATCTTTTGTCTTCCCATACACGCCCATGAAGCCTAGCAGGTTTGCGCAAAGATTCTTCATCATGTGCATCACGTCGATTGCAGAACGGACCTTTAGAACTTTCCAATAGGGTAGCTCCCAAAATATAGATTTCTTCTTCCACATGGGCACGTGTCCAGTAGCATCATTCGGAACAGATTGACTGCCAGGATCCTTTCCAAAGATTACTTCAAGATCCTTGACCACACCAAATACATCATCACCAGTACGGCGGATAGGCTTCTTCCGATGATCTGCCTCACCTTTGAAATGTTTGCCTTTCTTTCTTGCATGATGACTGGGCGAAAGAAATCGATGATGCCTGGGTACACATTCTTCCTACATTTATCCAAATATATACTTTCAGTATCATCTAAACAATGCGTGCATGCATCCCTTGTTTGACTATCCTGAAAGGTTACTAAGAGCATGTCAATCATTGATGGTTACGAACAACAACGCTCATAGGTCAAATGACTCTTGTTTGTGCTCATCCCATATACATACACCTTCGTCGTGCCATAACTATATAGTTCTTCAACTAATGGCCTTAGGTACATATCAATGTTGTTGCCAGGTTGCTTCGGGCCATGGATAAGCACTGGCATCATAATGAATTTCCGCTTCATGCACAACCAAGGAGGAAGGTTATAGATACATAGAGTCACACGCCAGGTGCGATGACTACTTCTTTGCTCCCCAAAAATATTCATGCCATCTGTACTTAGACCAAACCTTAAGTTCCTTGCGTCATCTGCAAAGTTCGGGTACTCTTTATCGATTTTTATCCACTGCTTCCCATCCGCGGGGTGTGTCGACAATTTGTCTTTCTTGCGGTCTTCTTTGTGCCATCGCAACAACTTGGCATGCTCTTTGTTTCTAAACAAACGTTTTAACTGTCGTATTATAGGAGCATACCACATCACATTTGAAGGAACCCTCTTCCTGGGGCACTCCTTGCCCTCAACATCACCAGGGTCATCTCGACTGGTCTTATACCACATTGCATCGCATACAGGACATGCATCCAAATTCTCGTACTCCTCGCCGTGGTAGAGGCTACAGTCATTAATGCATGCATTTATCTTCTGTACCTCTAATCCTAGAGGGCAGACAATCTTCTTTGCCTCGTATGTACTAGCAGGCAATTCGTTATCCTTTGGCAGCTTCTTCGTCATTATTTCCAGTAGATTCTCAAATCCCTTGTCAGATAAACCATTCTCTTCCTTCTATTGCAGCAATTCTAGTGTGGTACCGAGCTTTGTGTTGCCATGTTTGCAATTTGAGCACAACAATTTTTTGAGATCCTCTAACATGCGCTCCAACTTCTTCTTCTCGTTTTCATTTTCTCATTCTTTCCATGCATCAAGAATGTCCTGATGAATATCATCAGCGGTCTTAACTAATGCTCGTTCTTCACCTTCTTCTTGTTCACTATCTTCCATTAGAGTACCACCAAATTCAGAGAACATTGGATAGTTGTCACCGTTCTCTTCTTTTTCGTTGTCTTCCATAACCCCTCTTTCTCCATGCTTTGTCCAACAATTATAGCTGGACATGAAACTATACTGAATCATGTGGACGTGAATGGTTTTTGAGGAAGAGTAATGTGGCATCCCGCTAAAACCACTACTAGAAAATCGCGGTGTTTTTTTGTGCATTGCATCAACATGACCGCATGCTCATGTCATCATGCCACATTGCATTTGAGCATCGTCATCATCATGCATGGTTTTGTCTAAAACTATTTTCTAAAAGCCAAGTTTGTTTTCTAAAATATCCCCCATCTTTAATTTCAAATTAAAACCCCGGTCCCGGACATGAAGACGACGAGACCCCGGACACCAAGATCTCCTTCGCGGATGCGAATCCGAAAGACCTCCGACGCGGACGCCAAGATCTTCTTCCCGAAGTCTGAAGAACCGAACCCGAAGACCGCCAAGGTCGCCGACCTGGAACGCCGAGTTCTCCATCTGAGGCGCCAATCACGTCGACGTGAGACCGAAGTACGCCGCACACCAAGTCCTTCTTCCCGGAACATCAAGCTCTCCTTCCCGGATCCGATGTTCGAAGCCCCGAAGACTGATCCCGCCGAAACGATCCCGCTGTTTCCATCGAACCCTGAGACCGGACCCCGACCCCCCGGAACCCAAGATCTTCCGTACCCAGATGTGTGAACCTTTTCCTGAGCCCCTATTTTATAGATGTTATATATAAAATCTGTTGCATATAAATTGATCATGCTGGCATACATGTTTGTGGGTATGGGGGCATTATGCCGATTCACCTCATAATTAAATATGGAGTCCATATGCGGGATATCTTTGTCCTATTCCGGACTCCATTTAATTTTGTGTAGCAAACCGATGCCATGTTTTGCCTTGTTAATAAACATTTAAACTGTGGGGTAGTTAAACAACTCAAACCTATTAATTAATTGTCGGGACCCCCGGTTCCGCTTAATATTGCCTAATTGCATTGCACCAATGCCATGCCATGCATTATATCATAAGCATGCCGGATCTTCTGCCCTAGTATTAAATATTGCATCCGGTGTTTCTTCTAGTGTTTGCTTCTTCGCGGATTAGGCCGATGAGTTGATGCGAGTATCGACAAGTTCTCCGGATATGATCCGTCGGCAGTGTTTCCCAGGCAGGCATCTCTTCCCCTTCTACCTATTTTGCTTTTATAGTCTTTATTTCCTCCTGTTGATCTATTGATATCTGTGTCGCGATGCTTTAGTTTCCGTACACCAGTTATATCCCGTGCAGCCTCTATATTGCCTTGGACACCTGCTATTACCCGTGTTTGGTAGATAGCTGGCCTTGGGAGTCGTAGTTGCTTGCTCAGGTGAGATCTCGTGTTGTCAAGTACCACAGTTGTTGGAATGCTGGCAGATGTTTATTGGTGGAGATGCTTAATGGTGGAGATGATCATGACTTTAAATACAACTGTTAAAATGCTAGATATAACTAATGCAGAGGCATCGGTGGGCAATAGATGTTATTTGGTTCTTCCACGCTCACTTGTTTCCCGTAGGACACTGAGTACTTGATACCTGTTCCTTGATTTTTCGCACTATCCACATCCGGGAGGCCTTACGGACCCTCCTGAGCCAGAGCTTGATTCATTTCTATTTCTTGGGGCCACAAAGTAGTTTGGGGCTTTATTACTATCATGTACTTATGCCATGTTACTGCTTTATTTACGATTGTGCGTGGAGCACCTGTACTGTTTAGGATCATGACACGTTTTCGCTGTATCGACAAGCCCAATAACACTTTCGGGTTCCCAGTCGTTTACAGCTGTCCACACAAACCCTGGGTCCGTTCCGGAGCCAGCCAACTTCGTTGTGGGTAGCTTAGTGGGGTGGCCCCTGAAATATTTCTGAATCCTGTGATCGCTTTGTCGTGAATGCCTCGTTGGGTTTTGAGTTGGTTTTTCCGAGGTTGATCGAGTGTGTGTTGCTATTTGTGCACCCCTGCAGGGTAAAACTTTCTGAAAGCCGTGTCCGTGGTTATGGACGACTTGGAGCATAGTATCTTGATCATAGACAAGCATAACTAAAGTAGTGCTATAACTTGACTTAATATATGACTAGTAATCAGATTCAACTATAACGGAATGGATATTAAAAATGCCAACAGCTGGTGGATCTGGGTTGTTTTGTGACATACTATATCTACCTAGTAAGTATTGCAACTCCAATGGAATGTGATAAAAGTGCCAACAACTGCTGGGTTTTGGGATTCCTCAGGACAAAGATATCTGGCTAGTAATTGTTCCAACTACAACAGAATGGTTAATTAAAACTTCCCACTACTTATGCTTCAGGATGACTCATGCTATCTATATCTGATTAGTAATTGCTGCAACTATAATGAAATGAGTAAAATTGTCAACTGTGTGAGTTCCTTGGTCCGACTTCCTCGTTTGGTCTCGAGGGGGGAATACCAGGATGGGTTTGTTTGGTGTTAGCTTCAGGTTGGATCCGAATAGGTCTTTCTTATCCCTCTCTGATAACCGCCAGTTGTATCGAGTCTCTATAGGTTGTTTAGTGCCGCTGCGCTGCCGCTTCAGCCCACCATACCTATGTAGGCGAGAGCCGCCAAATTCTAGCCTCGTCGTGTACTGGCCTCAGTACTGACGCTCCTCTTTTTCCTTTGCCCTTTGTCGGCACCCCTTTTGTTTTAGCAGGTTTGAGATCGACGTCGTTAGCAGGGTTACCCTTCCGGCTTGGCCTGGGCAGGGTTATGGACGCCATTGGTTATTCTTCAGAGCTCTTAGCCCCATTTGCCTCTTGTCCGTAGTCGGACGCTCTATCGTTTTCAAGGTGATTTGGATCTTTGTATTGTATATATGTATTCTTGACACATGGAGTCGATGTTGTATATATTTGTTATGTGGATCCCATCGAGGACTCTTGTGTAATGGTATTACTTCGTTTTCCACCCGCACGAAAGTGCCTGGTGGGTGTCCTTGAATCGTTTCTATGCGGGTTTGGCGGAAAGGGCTAAAACTTGCATAGGGCCGATTCGAGGGTGTTACAAGTAATCCTTCTCATTCCGAAAGACATGACACGGACAACACATAAAACCATTCCGCTTGTTTGCCTTAGTCACTTCGAGAAAAGAATGCACGCATTTAATGAACTCGTCAGACATTCGAGAACCATTGTACATCCATGGCCGACTCATCCGCATTATATAAAAAACTTAGATCATTTTCACTTCATTTACTTGTTGAAATCTAAAAGTTTAGTGTGTACTAACAACCTAAATATATTTTACATGCACCAATTTTTTAATTGGACAAAAGTCTTAACATAAAAAATGTTGAATTTTTAATTATTGATCTTGAAGTGAAAATATCATTCAATTCTAGGCTTCGAAACTCTAAAATTACACATCTCAACTTTCAGTAATTTTTTGCATAATCAAAATATGTCTAAAATTACACATCTAAAATTCCCTCTACCTCTCTACTTCTAAAGCATGAAATCCCTCTCTACTTCTAGAGCATTGAGCAAAATAACAATGATAGATAAAAGAATGAAGTTGCTAACCTTTCAGAACCTTGGATTGAAGGATGCCACCAAATCTTGAGAAATCTTGGACAAAAAATGGGAATAAACTTGAGCTAGCTTGGAGCAAAATGACCATGGACATGGACAGGATGAAACAAGGATATATATAGAAAAATCATTAGTCCCGATTTGTATTACAAACCCGGACTAGAGATAAAGAACTATAAATACAAATCGGGCCTAATGGTCACCCAACTCCTAGTTGTTGTGGTCCGGATCTTTAGTCCCGGTTGGTAATACCAACAGGGACTAGAGGTCCTAAACGAACCGGGACTAGTCACGTGCGGCCTCCTAGCCGTTGGGACCGGGACGAACCGAGACTAGTATTTCCGTTGGGACCGGGACGAACCGGGACTAGTGCTAACACTAGTCCCGGTCACAGACCCAACTGGGACTAGAGCCCCTGGCAGCTCCAAACGAAAGGCCTGTTTTCTACTAGTGTGTGGAATTATATGGTATCAACTTTTTATCGGGATACTAAAGATACTATGATACGTGTCGTGATACGAGTAAGATACTACTATATTAAGATACCATCACGATACGTATCGATTGTCGGTAATGATATCGTAAAACCGTAAGATACTATGATACGTATCCGATACTACCATGAGCGAAGCACTCCCTTGCGCACGCAAACCTGACTCGAGTCTGCAGTTGTGAGAGAGAATTGAGAGAAATCCTCTAAATAAACTGCATTAAAGAATATATTATTTTTAGTGTATTTTTCATACCGATAGGACCCTCCTTATCCTATATAACTAAGAAAATCACCCCACTAATTTCTCTCAACATGCAAGCTATCCACCTCATCAAGCACTTTTGAGCAATCCTAGCTCGCCATGTGTCATTAAATTGCCACCTCGGCTAAAAATATTACTTCCTAAATAATTGCCCCACATAATTTATATCTGTGTTGTTAGGACCGGTTACCCTATCATGTTCTCCGCAGTGCTCATCTCTTCATCTCCTTGAGTCCCCTAATTTATAAATGAATCGACATAACCTGTAACTGCCGAGGCAGACGAGTGGCCGGCTAAATCTTTATTCTCCACCAAAGCCCGCCTACTTCCGTCTAGAAATACTCATATTTGCGTCTTTGTCCAAGCGGGCGGCTGTCTCTATTATGCCTCTCTATGGTTGGTTCAAGCCTTCAATACTAACATCCCACGTAGACGCAGTCATGGAAACCACACTGATTCACGCTTCTATGTCATGGTTTGGCTCTCCAAGTATGCGCATGGCATCTGCCTTCTTCTCAGTGTCGTCGTCTCGCTGTACACCTCTGGGAGAGACTACTCTAGTTCAGGCGGCATCATCTCCACCAAATCTAGCCTGAGTAAGCGGAGGAAGCACATGCAAAAATCCTTGTGATTTCATGGGTGTCGGTACAATAACGCCGGGCTAAACTTCTATGTGGTGTGTTCGGTTTATAAATTATAACTCTGTATTCTGGCATTCGGCAGAGAGGTTAATCACTATAACGAGAACATTTTCTGCCTTCGTGTCTTCTACAGCACCACATCCTCACCGATGGGCACTATTATCCCCGCTGATCCACTTCGTACGTATGCAAAAAAGATTCACTAAGAAATATTAAACTAGCTAGCTGCAACCACAACACCTTAACCACCTCGAGTTAGCGTCAGACACATGCTCTCTGCCTGTCTCTACCAAGGTGTTTTATCCTGATTTTATCAATTCTATTTCATCCCGTAGACCCATACGTATATATATCATATGGTATATTGGTGTAATTGTTTTCACATTCCTGGACAGTGTCTCAGACTCCCAATTATGCAGTAATGAAATTGGTACGAAAATCTCAGTATTTTGCTATGTGGCAATACATATAGTTTCATCTTCTTTGAAATGTTTACTCCCTCATGTGCTAAATGAAATACAGAGTACTAACACATTTTTAGCATATTTGTATGTACTACATCCCTACACTAATGCATTTCTACTGATATTTAGTTGTTTATACGTATACTCCTTTGATTTGAAGGCCAAGTGAGATTGAATGTTAATTTAAAAATTTGGTAGAAATAACTATATGGTTTGGTGTTAGAAAGTTGTCTGTGTTACATGCAAAATTTCAGATGTACTATTAGAAGGTATTACAAGATTGTATACAATACATTTCAAAATAAACGTACGAACGTGCAAAGGATATTCGGGTATCAACGATACAATTTTATATTGGTTGAGCAAAACAATATATGTTTATATATGAGTCATTCTATAATTTGATGAATTAATTATGATCCATTTCTCTTTCAATGTGTTGCAAAAATGTTGTACAACTTCTAAAAAAATAGTATACAAATATAATAGTATTTTAGTCTAAATTTACTTTACCTACAAAGTTCCGCCACAACGTGGCGGGGAATTATCTAGTATAGGAAAAAAAGGGCAGACTCCTGTCTCCTCAAGTCCCAGGGTGGAAGGAGAGAGAGAGGTGGACGCTAGCCAGCCGACTGGGTGGGTCCCATGTGCACGTAGCCCAAGGAGGGACCGGTGGCCGTGTGGGCCCCACCCACGTGGCAGCCCTAGGCCGCCGGCGGCGGCTCCCTTTTCCTCCCTTTGGGGCAGCTTGCCCTATTGGGCCTTTTCCCTCCAGGGATTCATCCCATTATGGAAGTTGCCTCTTCAAATTTAATTTTAAATATCTATTTAATATTAATTTTGTTAATTGATATATAAATACATATTATTAAATTTCTGTTAACCCGAAACACCTTTCGGTTCGCTACGAACAACTTCGGATCCTCCCGGAACGATTCCGGTTATCTCTTGGAACACTTCCAATATTCTCTCTTTCTCACTTATGTGATTCCATTATAACTAAAGCAAGCTCCAAGCGTCATCGTGTCCTTAAGTGTGTTACCTATGGTTCGGGAACATCATAGACATGATCGAGACACCTCTCATATCAATGATCATCAGCGATACCAGGATGCCCATAATGACCCTTGTGTATTCCACGATCTCAAAGTCATTCGAACCATAAACGTTGAGTCCAATTTCCTTTGTTACTATGATACCCGATTTGGCCGAGATCTAATCATCGATATCATTATACCTTGTTCAATCTCATTACCGACAAGTGGTGTTTTACTTATTCGATAATATTCCACCCCCGTGACCTAGTCACATGTTGCACGACATTTATGGATCTAATCTCACCGAGTAGTCCCAGTGTATCTTCCCGTCACGCAAGAGAACAAATCCTGATCTTGATGCATACTCCTCAACATGTCTCCCTGGAATACCCAACATACACCTTTATGATCACCCTGTTACGGTGTGACGGTTGATGCAGTCTAAGTAGCCGTGGGTGACAATGATTAAATATGATCTCACGGTCTAAGGATTAGGATACTTTTTTCTAACTATTGCAATGGTGAACTTTGTGACTTGATCGTGTTGCAATACTTATATTGGGTAATATCTATCACATCATTCACTAATAATATGACTTCATTGTCTTGGCATAAATGCTCCATGATCAGGAAACCTTGATCATCATTTTCCCAATGAACTAGTTGAATAGAGGCTACTAGGGACCTTTGGTTTGTTTACATACTACACTTGTATCAATGTTTCCAATTGATACAGTTATAGCATGGTATAAAACAATTATGAACTAATGACATATCATAATAAACACCCTTTTCTATTTGCCTCTAGGTCATATCTCCTTCACTAATAGGTCCAGAGGACCTGGTGTTTGCAACTCCATCCAGTGAACTATGAAGTCCTGGAGCACCTGCAACTTTATCGCCGTGCGCCTCTCGTAGGTGATGTCTTGTGGAGATAGCTCGATTCCCCAGAGGGAGACTTGCCCTGTTTCTTTGGGTTTATTGAGGATATTGGACAACTGGGCGTCATTGACCACCACTATCGGGTGCTCCTAAAAGTAGTGGAGCGGTCTGCATGTTGTCACGAAGATGCCATAGGCTAGATTTTGGTAATGCGGTTACTGCTGCTTGGTTGGAGTGAGGACCTCGTTGAGGTAGTACAAGGGTCATTGCACCCCATGAGCTTTGTCTTTTTCCCCGCATTCGACAACGAGCACAATACTGACCACCTGGTTGGTAGTGGCGATGTATATCAATATGGGCTCCCCTTCGCTAGGATTTACTAGGATGGGTGTAGTCGATAGCAGGCGCTTGAGGTCCTTGAAAGATACCTGTGCTCCAGTGGTCCACTCAAATTTGTCAAATTTAAGTAGTAGCTGATAAAATGGAAGTGCCTTCTCTCCAAGCCTACCGATGAACCGATTGAGTGCTACTATGCGTCCATGCAGCTACTAAACACCCCTGAGGTTCATCGGTTGCTTCATTGTCAGAATTTCCTTTATATTCTTAGGATTCACTTTGATTCCTCTTGCCGAGATGAGTTACCCAATAAGTTGACCTGCTGGGACTCCGAATGCGCATTTCGTCGAGTTCAGCTTGGTTCGGTAGCGGTCGAGGTTGCTGAAGGTATCTCATAGATCATCGATGAGCGTGGAGCCCTCCCTGGATTTGACGACCATGTCATCGACATAAAGTTGTGAAGGGAATATGCCCGAGAGGCTATAATAAAGTTGTTATTATCTTATTCCATGTTTATGATAAACGTTTATTTTACATACTATAATTTTATTAATTGGAAACGTTAATACATGTGTGTTTAATAAACAAAATACAAGGTTCCTAGTAATGCCTCTCATATAAACTAGATCATTGATTAACAAGATGATCAAGGTTTCCTGATCATAGATATTGGATGTTGTCAATAATGAGGTCACAACATTTGTGAAATAATGTGATGAACATTCATTTGAAGTATAGCAATACGATCAAATTCATTGTGTTTAAATTGCTATAACATCTTACGAAGTAATCTTAATCCTTAGACCATGAGATCATGTTAATTGCTAACAGTAGAAGAGTAACTTGGTAACATCAAACGTCACACCGTAACAGGGTGACTATAAAGGTGGGTTCAGATACTCCGAAAGTGTTATGTTTAGGCTCATGGATCAAGAGTAGAATTTTTCCATCGCGATGACGGATAGATATACTCTGGGCCCTCTCGGTGATATCGCATTAGTTAGCTTGCAAGCAAGTGATGAGATCACTAGAATGTTATATCACGGGAACGAGAAAAGAGTGCATGTTAGTAACGAGATCAAACTAGGTATGGAGATACTGATGATCGAATGTTGGACATGTAATATATCGTGAGACAAAGGGAATGAGTTACATGCATAAAAGGTTCTTACAATCACAGAAATCATCGTTGAATGTGTGGGAGTTAGTATGGATCTCCAGGTCCCGCTACTGATTATTGATCGAAGAAGGGTCTCGATCATGTCTGCATTATTCGCAAACCATAGGATGACACACTTAAGGTATACCGACACCATTTGGAGCAAACATGTTCCAGAGAAAAGAATTACAAAGCGCTAAAATTATATCGATGGAAACCAGAATTGTTTCGGGTGAAATTGCAGAAACTGGTTCTGCATGTGATATTGAAATATTGTAGGGGTTTTATGTGAATGTTTGTTAATTAAAGTAATTAATAAAATTCTGAATAAAATAAATAAAAGAGTTTTATTAAATCAGAGAGTATTAAATTTGGAGAAATTTAATGCATTGAAGTGGAGAATGTGAAGGGTCATATTTATGTGGGGGGAGTTACCACCACATGAATGAGGAAGGTGAAGGGGGATCCCCCTCCTCCTATAAAAGGCCCCCTCTCCTCACTGCTCACTCACACCTCCTCGTGAAGGATCTCTCTCCCCTCTAGTATTATTCCCCCATGGTCTCGGATTAGAGAGATACATGTTCCCGGTGGATTTATCTGGAAAGGACTTGCTTCTTCCGCTGCATCGCTGGAGTGAGTACACGGAGGTTGTCGGGGTACTGGACGTGTGTGCGATCACGGATGCACTTCTACTTTGCGGTGATGGACTTGGTTGTGCTGGACCTGCTGGACTTGCTGGTGCTGGACCTGCTGGACTCGCTGGACTTCATCACGATCTTGAGATCGGCAAGTGTACACTGCATCAACCATGAAATCAGTTTCGTTAACAATGCTTTGTCGATCTTCAAGGGTACAATCTCTATGGATGTATATCCACCTGTTGCTTGTATCTAGTAGATAGATCTTGGCGTATAATAGTTCCCATCATAGGAAATTTTTTGTTTTTGTGACACCCCCAGGATTAAGGCTAGACAAATTCTAGACCTCTGTCTGATATAATCCGAACCTAAATCTCAGAAGTGTACAAAAAGAGAATGGGTAACATTACAGTGACCCTGTGACACAAAAATTATTACAACGAGCTCATAAATGAGCAAAGAACCAAAATATTACAAGCAGAGGTCACTAACCACAAACATCAAACAACGTAAGGCAAATTATGGTATTAAGTATAGCAAACTTAACAAATGTCCTAAGAGGCCTGAAGCATAACGATGACATCCCAATCCATAGATTCCAGGCTGCCGATAGGGAACCCCAAGGTACTCGTCAATGTCGATGTTGTAACAAACTCACCTTTTGTGGTAACACTTACCTGCTGCAAAAGTATCAACAAAGCAAGGCTGAGTACAAGGTGTACTCCGCAAGACTTATGGCTAGTGGGGTTACTTTGCATAAAGCTAAATTTCTTTGTAAAAGAGAGAGGAGAAGCTCAACTAAGAGAACCTTTTAAAAGGGGATAAAAACGATATCACTAGCTTCGATCTTCTTTTGATATCCACCGAATGTTTATCAGCTAAACCTACCAACTAGGATCACTCCCTCGATCCCTGAGGAAGCATCCTTAAACACACCTCATTTCTCTTGTCAAGTTTTACGAGTAGGTTATAGTTCTCTATGATCATCACGTCTGTTCCCAAGTCGTCCATAACTATGGACACGGCTTTTCAAAAAGATTATTACCCTGCAGGGGTGCACAACTTTACCCACACGTACCAACTGATTCTTAATGCCACTTAAGATTAGCCCTCTTCCTTGGAAGGCCGGCAGAGAGTGGTTGACCACGACCTTTACCTTGCTTTCGCTGAGACCATGAGTCACGCCCTAAGGAGATGCCGCTATAACGGGTCAAGTCCCGAAGTCAGTCCCTAGAGATGTGAACAGGGTTTGAGATAAGTCGTGCCTCTCCCATTCCCTACCATGCTTACCTACCTGTATGAATGCACCTCCTCCACCTCCTTCAAGAATGACCAGAATGCATATGTCGAATGGAACGCCTGAACTATGTGACTCATGGAATCTACTAGGCAAGTTAGTTGGTCGAGGGGTTTTCCAGGCCCCGTGTGGTTGTACGCTCGTCTTGGTTCAAGAGGCAAGAACTTAGATCCTAGTGGTGGCAAGTATGGGACTACAAAAACCACAACCCGACGTGGCCTCCCATACAAGCCTTAGCATGTTTAACTTTCATCTCTGATCATACCACGTCATCCTATCCAACTAGGTTCATTCACAGCTCTGATTGATCAACCAGATGGACCAGCAGTAATAACTAAGCATGACTAAGCACAACAGATATAAACAGCTCTAGGGAAACTCATAAGCCAAACCCTAGTTATGCTAGAAGCAGTGGATCAGGGAGTATATGCTACAAAAGTAACATGCATCAGATAGGATTAATCTATCTATCGATAAAAGACTTTGGAATCGTATGCACATGGCAAGAATTAAAGTACTTTGAAAACGTAGGATTTTATCATGTGTGGGGTTTTGCTTGCCTTTGCCTGTTGATACTCAGATATAGAACTTTAGGTTCATCTGCTTGACATCGTTCACTGTTGATCAAGTAGTTCTCTTTGATGGTGTTAATCTCGGTCTTCTATCTTGGACTTGATCTCGTTGCTCACATCAACTCTAAGGTCTACCGAGAAGAAGCAGAAACACCGAAAAGGGAAGCAACAATCAACACATGGCATCGATGCAATGCTCAATCAAGAATGATGATATGACATATTTAAAGGTGTTACATCAAACCCTAAAGATATATGAACCATTTTAAGCAGAGTCGAAATGCCCTAGATAGCACTTCTGATAAACTCCGGAGGCATATAAGAGGGGTTCATTAGGGTTTCACTAAGGAAATCATTTTAGATGTTACAAGGATGCATGACTTTGATTCTATGAGGTAGATCTCATTTTTCTGAATATTTTGATATATTATACACATTTTTCTGATTTAAAATGAATTAGTTATGATTTTTCCCAATTTTAATCCATTTTGAATCATTTTTAAAAAAATTAAACATTTTTGGATTATATTAAATTATTTTCTAGCTGGCCCCACATGTCAGACTTTTATTAATTCCAGAAATAATTTCAATCCTGACAAACAGGGCCCACCTGTCAGCATATTCAATTATTAAATAATTACAGAAATGATTAAAAGAAAATAAAAGGAGTTGTGACATCAGCCTGACATCGTGATGACGTCAGCAACGCCATTGCTCCCAGATTGAGCTCGGGGCTGGTGCTACAAGCGATGCTAGGGCACGGGAGAGGGCTGGCTCGACGCGGCGTGATGCAGTGAAACTAGTTGTGGCTGTGCCGCTAGGATATGGTCGCCGGAGACGCTGCACCGGCGAGCATCTGCGGTGGTGGTTGGTGATGCACGTTGGGAAAGAGCTAGAGAGCAAGACGGAAGAAGTAGAGGGGTTCAAGAGAGATGGGAGCTCACCCTGATGCTCGTGGGCATGACGGAGAGGCCGGAGAGGGTCAGGGACGGCCGGGATCAGTGGCAGATGTGGCGGCCGAAGTCGGGGAAGGTGTGAACTACCTGCTCGATTGCGAGCTCCCATGATCAATTCCTTTCGGGGGGGTGGACGAGGAGAGCACGCCTGTTCTCCTGGGAGTCTCGGTGGAGCTTGGGGAGGTCCAGAACACCGATGGCGAGGGGCACTTCAGCGGCGAGGGTTCGGCTAGAGAGGGGAAAACGGCAGAGGGGGCGAGATAGGGAGAAATGGGGATGGGGAGAGAGAGCGGAGCGAGGCCATTCTTATCCTCCTCTTCGCAGGCGGTGGTGCGCATCACAGCGCGAGGGAGATCGACAGTGAGGCGGCTGACAACGAGCAGCTTGTCCTCCGGCGCGAGGAAGAAGAAAGAAGAAACACGTCAAACGGTTATCAGGCCGGATGGGTTAGATGGGCCGGCTGCGGGCTGTTGCTAGGCTGCAGCGAAGCAAGGTCAGCGGCTATTGGCTGCTGCACGCGAGCGGCAGAGAGGGGGAAAAGAGATGGGGTCGGCCCAGGTAGAGTTAGGATTAGGTTTTTATTTCCAGAAATCTTTTCTTTTTTCTGATTTTCTTTTCTCTTTTGTAATTTTCAATTCATTTCTGTTTTGTATAATTTAAAAATACTAGAGCCTTTTGTAAAACTAGAGAAATATTGTGGGGCCCTTTTAGTCCATTTGGGATCCACTTATTTTGTAGTTTTTGAAATTCAAACTATTTTGACTGTGTTTGAGAGGAAGAAGGAAACTAGGGTTTAGGGTTTCCATTATTTTCTTTACATGCATTTTAAGGTATGATGCTCCTGGATGCACAAACAAAGTCCTAATTATGATTAACTAAAACTCGGGTGTTACAGTTCTATCCCCCTTAACAGAATATCGTCCCGAGATTCCTAGGTAGGAAGATAGAAGTAACAGGGTTACACTAGACTTTGGTGATCTCTTTGAAGAGGTTGATCAATGCCGCCATTATTGAATGAATGAAACACTTCATTTCTTTGAGGTAGCTGCACACACTAAAGAAGAGAGGGAATGACACAAAACCACGAACATAGTATCTCATGGTTAACACATGGATAGATGTTTATAACATCTCTGGAGCCAACGAGCATGAAACACGTCAAGATAAGGAGGAAACAAAAGGAGAAGGTTTCAAGTTGTTAGATAGCTGGTCTTCATAAGGATTTAGACCATGGAGCTTCAGAAGATTTATGCTTCTGAAAAGGAGAGCGTACAAGGGAAAGAACATGATCACAGACTCCGGAGGATGAAACTCTACTAAGCGGCTTATGTAGATCTTCAAGGGATACATAGATATGGAGAACCAAGCTGTTGAACTACTTTTGATACAGAAGGATCACTCTTCATTCAATAGAAGGTCCAGACAGAAGGGTTGTTTTGTGGAGAGGACTCATAAGAGTCACAAGGAACATGTAACAAGAGGAAGTTTTGATTATCAAAACCATAGTAGCTCTTCGAACATGTTAGAGGAACCAAAGGAAACTCTTTATTCATCCAACTTTATCAAAATCCTTGCCAAAGATCGTGATATCACTTTACACCACTAAGATGGATATATAAGAAGATTCCTGATGACACGAGGAAAAAGAAACTTCATTCTCAGACTTCAAATACTTGACACAACAAGTTGCTTGCCAACATAAAAGGGTCTCGAGGATCGACCGAGAGACATTTAGCAACACTACTTTAAATGTTCTCCTTGATGTTCGAGAAGCGGACATCAAGTAAAGGTCGGATGTTAGATACAAAAGAAACCATGAGCATAACTCCTATAACAAATCATAGAAGATGCCTCATGAGGAGTGGTTGCTATTGCTGATTTAAGAGAATGTGGCAGTAGGTCTTCCGGCTAATTATGTCAACCATCACATCAATCTTGCCGGGTTTTCAAAGAGACCTATGTCAAACCTTGAAGAACACCAACCATCATATCTTCTTGAGATTCAGATTTGGTTAAGTGGAAAGATACTTCAGACTCAGCATGTCTGAATAGAAAGTTTGCAACATTTACCGTAGAGGTGAAGTCACTAGATTCTCAAGACACGGACTACGTTATAAAGCTCCAAAAGAATGAGCTAGATTGTGAAACCCATTCATTAGCAAGTTATGAAAAGATAATTGCTCCTATGAATTGATTGCAACGGAACACAAATGCATCCTTTCTGGGAAACATTTAGGAAGTTACTGAAGTTTGTAGGACTTCTTATCTTCCATGACAAATCATCAGTGGCTTTACGTGCTTAGAGGATGTTCTCGAGATGGAAAGGTATTGACCTACCATATCAAGAATACTTCACACATGCTTGACTAACTTGAAACGATTCCCGAGGAAACAAAGATAACTCTTCTAAAATCCACGGCGACAACTTTCAACTATTGCACGTGAACTGAAGAAGGTCACTTCTAAAATCCAGAACACATCCTTCGAGATAACATGAAGACAGTTCTCAAAAGTTTCCAACATTAATGTTAATTGTTCCACATAAATCTAATCTAGCATGGGGAAGATAAGGATATCATCGATGGTCTCAACGACAAACTTATCAAGACACTCCAAGAAGATGGACTCATATACTATAAGAACATGACATAGATATTGGTCAGACCAAAGAACATGAAGATGTACCCAGGTGAAACATCACGAATAGATACACCATCAGGACAGTCCTTAGGATTGAGTTTGATTTGATGATAGCCCGTGTCAAATCAAAGGTGGGGACGATAACATTTCCATGAAGGAAACATATCTTTCTTCAGCACGAACGAAAACTAGACATCCCATTAGAAGGAACTATGTTGGATAGAAATTTTGTCTTACAACTCTCCAAGTTGTTGTTTAAGCTCAACCAACTAGTTTAGGGGTATCCAGTACGGATCCTTGGAGAAGGAAGCAGTTTAGAGAACTTGCTTGCTCAAGAATTTGACAACACGATCATGTGGCAACATGGCAATACTTCTAGTAGACATCTAGAATATTACGAACCATCGGTATGTCACTTAGTTCGAGAGGAAACTTGCTTGGTAAGGCAAGAAGACATAGTCTCAGAGCTTCGGCACAAGCCTAACTCTTTGACTGAAGTGGGTGTACCAGAGTAACAGACTTTGTAGCAAAATCATCCTTGGCTTAGTGATAGGATTAACTATCAAGCTAAGAATGACACAAATGTCCTTGTTGAAGTCCAAAGCAATAATGATTGCTAAGAATCTTAGATGGCCACATTATTACGCACACGCATCATTCACAAGCACGAAAGCTCTAAGGAAGGTGGGTAAAGATGTATAAGAGTATCACTTCATTAGGAGGGTTGCAAAACTCAGCATGACCTCTTAATGTAAAGAAGTGTTATACTGATACATCCAAAACGGATCTACTTTCCCGAACACTTTTGCTATTGTTTCTCCTCTAAACTTGTGTGATTTGGATGCAACTAACACGGACTGACGCTGTTTTTAGCAGAATTGCCCTGGTGTCTACTTTTTGTGCAGAAAATCAACTATCAGGAAAAATCCCGGAAAATATGCCAAAAATCCTATTTCACCAGAAGACTCCCGGAGCCAGAATATGAGACGGAGGAGGGCTAGGCCCAGGCCACACCACCTAGCCATGCGGGCTAGCCCCAGCCGTGCCAGGGGGTGGTCTGGCCGCCCCAGACACCCCCTCGGTCTCCCTCTTCGCCTATAAGAAGCCTTCTGACCTAAAAACTCTAGGGGGTTCGACGTTTTTCTAGAAGGAGTTCCGCTCCACCACCACCACTAGATTCCACGAAACAGCACCAAAAACTTCGTTCTGGTACCCTGCCGGGACGGGGAATTGGAGGAGATCATCGCCATCATCATCACCATCGCTTCTCCATCGACCATCCATGTTTCCCCCATCTATGAGTGAGTAATCCTCCGTTGTAGGCTATGGGGATGGTAGGGATTGGATGAGATCGTTCATGTAATGGCATCAGATTGTTAGGGCATGGTGCCTAGTATCTTCTATTAGTGCTTTATGACTTTGTTGCGACTTGTTATGCTTAATGCTTGTCACTAGGGCCCGAGTGCCATGATTTCAGATCTGAACATGTTATTGATTCATTATGATAGTATTGTTTATGATCTTACCTGCAAGTTGTATACACACGTTGTTGTCCGGAACCGATGGCCCCGAAGTGATAGAAATCAGGATAACCGGACGGAATGGCTTTGATGTGAAGATCACATGTGTTCACGGAGTGTTAATGCTTTGCTCCGGTGCTCTATTAAAAGGAGCACCTTAATTGCCAGTAGTTCGCTTGAGGCCCCGCTGCAAACGGGCTGGCAGGACAAAAGATGTTTTGCAAGTTCTCATTGCGAGCACGTATGACTATATATGGAACACATGCCTAGGATTATCTAGTACTTGGATGCTTTATCTTATTTATCTGCAATTGCCCTATGTTCTGATTGCTATGTGATTTGTCTTGTCCATGCAACGTCCGTCCATCCATCCCTAGGCCTACCGCACTCGAATCCTACTGTTTACTGCTATTGTTACTGTTGTCTTTACTTTACTACTGGTGCTACTTTACTATTCCTACTACAAAACTATTGCTACTGATAAACTATTGTGAGCAAGATTATTTCTAGGTGCAACTGAATTGACAACTCAGTTGTTAAGGCTTATAAATATTCTTTGGCTCCCCTTGTGTCGAATCAATAAATTGGGTTTCACTTCCCTCGAAAATACTGTGATACACCCCCTATACTTGTGGGTCATCAAGACTATTTTCTGGCACTGTTGCCGGGGAGCATAGCTTTATTTATCAAGTTCACTTGGATTCTCTATTGTTCGTTGCTATCCATCCATCATGGGTAAGTCTCGTGATGGCAAGGTTCCTATTTTACCATCCACTACAAGGAGAGGTACGGTTCTGAACACCTCTGTTGCTCTTGATTCACCATCTGTTATGAGTAAGCTCGTTACACCACCACATACACATGCTACACACACTGCTACTACTGCTGAATCTGAAACTTCTGATACTCACCTGAGTCTAGTGAGAGTTATGATATTGAAGACGTTATGTTAAGATGACCTATGAATTTATTAAAGAATGTAAAAACACCCATGATAGGAGCGCTGCTAAGAGTCTCCTTGAGAGGCGTACTATTAGACCCAAATTGTCTCCTATTGCTAAGTTTGGTGCTTCTCCCATAAACATTAAAGATAAAGATTATGAATTCTCTCTTGATCTATCTTACATAGCTATTGTTGAGAAAGAACCTTTTTGTGGGACTAAGAATGAAAGTGCGGTAGCACATATGAATGAACTTTATACCATGAGTGGCTTGTTTTTTGATGATATTAAGATGCGTACTTACTTTGTTGCCAAGATTTTCCCCTTTTCACTAAAAGGAGAAGCTAAAACTTGGTTTAGTAATTTACCTCCTGGATCTATTGATAGCCCTGATTGCTTGATTAGTACTTTCCTGCAGAAATATTTTCCTCCAAGTGCTAGACATGCTATTTTGCAGGAACTTTTTGATTTTAAACAGGGAGAAAAGGAGATATTGCCTGAATCATGGGCAAGGTTTTGTGCTTTGATTCATGCACAGGATGGAAGTCCATTACCTAAGAATGAGCTTCTTGATATATTTTATAATGGACTAACTGAAGAATCTAGGACAAACCTAGATAGTTGTGCTGATTGTGTTTTCAGGAATAGGACTCCCAAGGAAGCTGAGGAATTAATGGCTAAAATAAGCAAGAACTATGAAGATTGGACTCCTCCTGAACCAGCTATACCTGAAGTTATTATACCTGAACCAACTATTCCAGTGCCTATTCCAACATCAAATAAGAGGGGAGTTATTGAATTAAATGATGAAGTGATGAAGGAAGCTAAGAAATGTCTTAAGGAGAAGGGAATTAAAGCTGCAGATGTCAAGAATTTACCTCCTATAGAAGACTTATGTAAGCCTATCCCCTACTCATCCACTATTGAGGTACACTCTCTCCAACACTTTGATGAAGGTGATATCCCTTACTCTAAACCTCCTGATCAATGCTTAGAAGAATTTGATATCTTTATTGTTAAGCATGATAATTTTAATAAAAGGGTGCAAAATCATCTAATGGAAAACTCTAGAGCTATTGTTGAGTTAAAAGATATTGTGGAAAGAACCTCTAATGATGTTAAAATGATTGTTAAACACTTTTAAATGGTTCAAACTCAAATAGATCAAATTATTAAAGTGCAAAAAGACTTGCTAATTAATGCTGCTAAAGAAAAACATGCTTATGAGATTAGAACTAGAAGTGGTGCTGCTACCCAGGATCCTCTATATCCTGAGGGGCATCCCAAAAGAATTGAGCAGGATTCTCAACAAGCTGAAAATAGTGGCTCTACTCGTAAGAAAAGGAAAAAGAAACATAAAACTGTTATAGAACCCTCTGAACCTGCTATAGATCCTAATAGTATATCTATCTCTGATGCTGAAACTGAAGGTGGTAATGAAGAAAATGAAGCTCCAAATGAAGAAAAAGTTGAAGAAGAACCTGAAAACCACACTAAGAATACTAAATACACTAAAGAAGATTTTGTTGCTAAGAAACATGGTAGTGAAAGAGAGACTTGGGTCCAAAAACCTATGCCTTTCCCTGATAAGAAACACAAGTCAAAGGAAGATGAACACTATAATAAGTTTTGTGAGTGGATGAAACCTTTATTCTTGCAAATTCCTTTAACTGTTGCTATTAAATTGCCTCCTTATTCAAAGTATATGAAGGATATTGTCTCGAATAAAAGGAAGATCCCTAATGAAGAAATTTCTACTTTGCTTGCTAATTATTCCTTTAATGGTAAGGTTCCTAAGAAACTTGGAGACCCAGGGATTCCAACTATCCCTTGCTCTATTAAGAACAGTTATGTTAGAACTGCTTTGTGTGATTTGGGAGCTGGAGTTAGTGTTATGCCTTTCTCTCTCTATAAGGGGCTTCAACTAGAAAAATTAATACCAACTGATATATCTTTGCAAATGGCTGATAAATCTACCACTATTCCTGTTGGTATATGTGAGGATGTACCTGTTCAAGTGGCTCATAATTGCTTGATATTAACTGATTTTGTTGTGCTTGAAATGCCCGAAGATGATAATATGTCTATTATTCTTGGGAGACCTTTTCTTAATACTGTAGGAGCTGTTATTAATTGTAATCAAGGAAAGGTGACTTTCAATGTTAATGACAAGCAACATACTGTCTATTTCCCCAAGAAGATTGAAAGGACTTATGGTTTGAATTCAATTGAACATGTTGAGGGCATTCAAGTTGGAGAAATATATTGTCCCATACCAAGAGAAAAATTTGAAACTATTATGATTGGGACCATTGCTATCAAGGTTGAGGTAACATAATCATTAGTGGAATACAAAGTTTTTCCTCATATGGAATTGTTTTGGTAACAAGACCTGATCAACCTTGTTAACAAAAGGATTTCATTGAACAAAACAATGTTTTCACCATGATTATCTCCGTTTACTTTTATTCTATCCATTTTAGTTTTGCTTTCATTTAGTTTTCTTTGTTGTTAGTTGCTTGCATTTTAGAGTGTCTTAGAACTTCTGTAGCTTTTGCTTTGTTTTGCATTGCATCTTTTTCAAAATCTTTTTTTTTGCACAAAAATCATTCATCTATGCCTGAAAATTGCCCAAAAATAAAGTGTCTCGAAAAATTCAAGAAAATTCATATTAAATTCTTATGTGAAAAGAGGGGCAGAGGAGTGCCTAGAAGGTACCAGGGGGACCCACCAGGCAGGCTCACCACCTGGTGGCGCGGCCTGCCCTGGGTGGCGCCATGCCATGGTGTGGGCCACCCCTGGCCCTCCACCAACTCTCTCACCTGCCACTTTCTTCTCTCTCCCGAGTAAGCTCCAGTTCATTGCTCAAAATTGCATTCTTGCTATGCTTGCTCTCGATTTTTTTCGATCTCCTTGCTCAGCCCATCTTTGTTGCTGAAATTTGGAGCATTTGTTCTCCGGTATGTGACTCCTCCCCTTGTCCAAGTAGATTTGTGTTTAGTGGATTATATCTTGAGTATTTTGCTGCTGTAGGTGATAGGTTATGAGAGCTTGTAATCTTGTTTGATGCTTAGAGATATAGTTTTGATGCATGTTTAGGCCTCTTACAAATCCCTATGAGTAGTACCCTTCATTATATTCACTTTGCAATCACTTGTTTAATAGGTGTTTAAATTTCATATTAGAAGATGAATGAGCATCAACTAAAGCAGCATGAACTATGGGTGCCTGAGGTCATGAAGGTTCACCGGGAGGAGGAAGTTTTTCCTTCCATTTACCCATGTTCTGAATTCATGTGAGCCGTAGGAATTCTCTAGGATTTCCACACTTTGGTTTCTAATGCAGGGTTGGAGCACTTTTTGGAAGATGAACCTTGTCAATTTGTGAAGCTAACCATGTCTGTGGTGAAGGACTTTCAATTTAGTTACTCTTTGCCTAACCCCATGGTCCACTACAAAATTTACAATATTGCTGTCGACCTTTCTCTCGATGACTTTTGTGCAGCTATTAAGGTGCCTTAGTGGGGATCATGTGGAAGGATTAAAGAGCGACCTGCACTACTCAAGGATTTATACGCAGAAATTTTCCAAGGGAGCAGCTTCACAAAGGAGAGTGGAAAAATCCGTAACATTCATCTCCCCTCCATTCGCTACTTTGCCTACTTTATTGCCAAGTGTGTTCTTGCTAGGAAAACTGCCAATAAGTTATCTTCATATGATCTAGCATTTATCTCTGCTTCTCTTAAATGAGATAGGTCTTACAACTTGGGTGCTTTGATAGCTTTTCGTCTTGCTGCCATATGGTCTTCATATGGTTTTCTTATTCATGTGCGGAGTAATGCTTTGAGTGCGGGATGGAGTAGCTACCATACCACTACTCTTATCATTCGCTCTTGTACATTGAATTGGTGAATTAATGTGATTTCACTCATTCCACGGAAGATAGAAGTGGCCTTTATCCCTCGATACTTTAACTTCCGTCTTTGTTTTTCCGGAGTGCTCTCTCGAAGAAAGTAATCAATAATCTCTGGTTGGTGATCTCGTCTTTCCTACACAGAGCAAAATCTTCAATTATCTGGTGGAAACAAACACAAACTCTTTTCTATCCTCGTCTTTCTACCGGTGCTCGACATCCCCAAACAAGATGAAAGGAAACTATATCTCTCTTGGTTTCATCAATTCTTTTTCTGTGGTAAAGCCAATTATGGTTGATGCCATCGGCCACAAATCTATTGCGTTAGCCTCAAGGCTAAGGAAAGCAATAAGTATCTACAATAAACTCCAGATCCTCCATATTCTTTGCTTCTCGGGATTCCACCATGATCTAGCTTCACATCCGTCTCTGGAAGTTATATCTGCGCACCTCAATTGCGTGATCCTTTGGTTCTTACCGGCGCAAGAAGAATCTAATCCGACGATGTCTAGCTAAATATTTCGGTTCATATCAAGGGACTCTGTTGTTTGAAGGCAATATTGTTTCCATACTTCTTTTCTCATCTGAGAGCAGGTACGATGCTATTGTCATAGTGGTTCAAATCTCTCCAACCTAGTCTTCCAGCGACACAAAGATTCATCCTCTCTTGTATCAGTAAATCTTCAATCTTAATGATGTGTCTTTCTTTATCCATGATACATCATCCTGTCCTTTCTTTCACAAGTGGTTCTTTTCTTTTATCATGTTCTTGAGAAAACCGGAGCTATGTCCATCCTACCCTTCTTGTTTCACGGCAATCCTTCAATTCTTCTAACCCTTTGTGTATCAAGCAAAACGCAAGACTCGCAACAAGTCTAGCAAGTTTTGCAAGGTGTAGTGGCCGCACCATTCCGTTCTTCATCATCTTGGGAACGCAAGGGGCACCTTCGTTCGAACACCCGCCTCTCCTTGTGTTGTTTTCTTTTTCCTAGGAATCTCGGGGCGAGATTCTTGTTTAGTGGGGGAGAGTTGTAGCATCCCAAATGTCTAACAATTGCAATGCTACTAGCCTAGTCTAGATATATGCTACTTCAAATATATAATTGTTGCATCATCATTATATCATGCTCATGTCATCATGCCACCTTGCATTTGAGCATCATATAAAACCCTTTTCATTTGGTTCTTATCTCATATGCATTAGTAATTGTATTTGCTTCTTGATATTGTATTTGGTTCTTGATATATTGTTTAATGCCCAAGTTGGGTTGGGGGCATATCTCTTATTAACTCCACCACCTTTCTTTCACCACCTTATAATTCCACCATCCAACTAAATATGAGCTTGGCACTTATTGGTTTTACCTCTAGCTCATGTGGGTTGGGATGGATCCAATTCTATTGCCACATGCTCTCATCTTAGTATCATGTTGTTTTCACATTATTGATATATGAGAGCCACATGGCCACCTTTGCATGCCTTGTGGGTGGAACCCTTTTCCTAGCTTCCATATGGTTTTTTTTATGGAATTATGCTCATGTCGGGATATTTTTGGGACTATTGAGCATCTAGTGGCACATACACACTAGAAAGTCCCATTCCTATTCAAACATGGTCATCTCCATCTACTCCACATGGGGCATCCTCTTAATCCTTTTTGCTTGGCTTTTATTCCAATTTTGGGAATGCATAATAATAATGCCATGTGATAGTATTGTTTTCACAAGAATCAACATGGCAATAAATATTTTGCATGGGCCATGCAAGTACCACCTTTTGCTTGTTTTTTGGATTTTAATTGATTTTTGAGTGGATCATCATCTCTCTCTCTCTCTATCCCTTCTTTTGGGCTTGATCTATTTTGATCTTGCTCAAACCTCATCATCATCTCCATCCACCCATCACCACCTCCCTTTTCTTCTCTCTTTTGGCCATTTCTTGCTTGAGCTTGTTTTGGTCTTGCTTGATCTTGTCAAAGAGAACCACACACATCTCTCTCTCTCTTTCTTCACCATCTCCATCCACCCCATCACCACCTTTTTCCCTTCCTTCCTTTGGTCTAGCTCATGTTTTAACTTGGTTGTTTTGCTTGAGCTTGCCCAAAAGGATACACATCACCCTGTACTCCATCTAAGTTCCTACCCCATCATCATCTACCACCCTCTCTAAACCCCCCTCTCTCTCTCACCTAAACCCTAAACCGACCCTAGCTACCACCTTCCCCTCTCTTTCGGCCCTTCCTTCTCCCTACCATGCAGGCCCCACCTGGCCCCTCTCCCTGGCCCACCTAGCTACCCCAACCCTAATGCCAACCCTAGCCCGAGCCACCTCCTAGCTCCAACCCGAGCTCCTCCCTCCCTCTCTTTTCTCTCTCTGCCTGAGGACCCCACCACCCGAGCCTGCCCTGCCTCCCTGGCCTCGCCCTCTGGCCCACCTGGACGTCCCTTGCCCTGCCCTACCTGCCCCTGCCGATCCTAGCACGTGAGGAGGAGGAAGAAAAGGTGGCCGAGCCACCTTTTCCCATCTACCTGCTCCCCACGGCTCCTCCCTCCCCTCTCTCTGCTTTATCCCCTCTCGGCTCTCCCTGGCCTCCTCCAGATCTGGCCGAGGCACCCTGCTTCCTCCCCTCTCTTCTCCACCACCATCTACCCCTCCCATCGCCGGCAACCCTCGGCCCCTCGCGGCTACACCGTACCAGGCGACGAGCACAACGTGGAGGTGAACGAGGAGTACAAGGAGGGTCCCCTGCATCGCCCTGAGCACACCGTCACGGAGGAGGAGCACCGGAACCGAGGATCACCGACGAGACCGAGCCCCAAACCCTAGTTCGTCTGTCCGTCTGCATCACCGGTGATCCGCTGCACGACGACCCGATCCAACGCCACCAACAACCTCACGGTGAGCAGGCCAACCTCCCTGACATGGTCCGCTTCGCCGTAGCCGTCTAGAGCCGCCGATACTTCTATCGAACGCCGTCTGTGCGCCGGCGTCGCGTTCGTTTTCCCTCGCCATAGCGTTGCGTGAGCCCCATCTAGGCCCCGTCCGCATCCCAGACAACAAGCCCAGGCCACCGCAGTGGATCCGCCTCCGCACGCGAGCCCTAGGTCCCGCGTTCGAACCCCCACCCCGCTCTGCGTCGCGCGCGAGCACCGATCTGTCCGCGAGAAGAAGCACAGTGCGTCGCGATGTTGTTTTGCGTTTAACCCCCTGCTTCTTTTTACTCCTAACCCGCGGTACCTTTTGGGCCCACCGTCAGCCGCAGTGTCCGTTTTGCAGAGAACCCCCTGGCCTCTAGGAAACTCAACCCGCGCTCCACCTTGGCCCCATCCGTCAGTGCCTGCCCTTTCGTCGCTGTCGCGTGGACCCCGTGGCCGCTAGCCCCACATGTCATACGCTGGGACTAGCTAACTCGCGGTGAGAAAAGTTTTCCAGCGCGCTTGTTGCCCAGTCAGCAGCGACCCCACCTGTCAGCGACAGTGGCTGAGTCTGTCTGGGTATAAAAAGCTTTTCCTGAATCTGTTTAAAATCAAATCTTTTTAAAATCAATTCAAATTCAAATTAAATTCAGTTTTTAAATAACTTTTCCAATATCAATCCAAATAATACATATAATACATGTTTTCAAATCAGGAAAATGTGAGGAATTCAAATCTTTCATCCAAAATATATTTTGAACATTTAAAATTGCAAGTTGATTTAAATTACAATAATTTGCCCCTTTATCTTAATTAATTAATATCTTTTGTTTTATAAGTCCAAATTTAACAAATGATATGTCTAAAATGATTAGCTCGACGAGACCTTTCTGTTTATGCATTCCTTGGTTTGATTTGAAGCATGCATCAAATAAATATAAAGAGTACAGCAACTAATATGAGGACAAATTGTGGCCAAAACTCAATAAAATGATTTAATCTTGTATCTCACACCTCACCATGCCATGCTACATTAATGCCATGCAAATTGTGCATCATTCATCATGGCATGATTGCTTGCTTGATGCATTTAACTCATATGCTTGCGCACCTTATTTATGTTGGCCCTTGTTTGTTTGGTTCTTCTTCGAATAGACGCTGAGCAGGGGATATACCAAGAGAACCAGGAGTACCACCCAGATCCTTCTCTCGCTTCAACTGAGCTGCCAGGCAAGCACTACCACATGCTTGCATACATATAGTACCTATTGCCTCTATCTTATTCTTGCATCATTGAGTCGCGATTGCATTAAACTAAATCCCAAGTATTGCATAGCCTTTACTTTTAAACCCCACCAAAGCTGTTCCTCCATCCCATGAGCCATTACTACAGGAGTTGTTTGAGCCATGCGAGTCGTAGAACAACATGAGTAGGGTATGTGAGTGTCTGATGGATAACGAGGTACCTATACAACTTAATCTGAGTAGTAATGGGATAACTAATGAAAGTGGCATCGGTGAGCCATATTCGCTATTTGGTTTTTCAGGCTCACTTGTGTCCCGTAGGACCCCGAGTACTTGATTCCTGTTCCTTGAATATTCGCGCTATCCACATCCGGGAGGCTTATGAACCCCCCTGAGCCAGAGCTTGATTCATTCTTATTTCTTGAGGGCCACAAACTAGTTTGAGGTTTTATTGCTATCCTGTACTTATGCCATGCTTTACTGCTTTAATTTAAATTGTGTGAGGTAATGCACACTGTACTGTTTAGGAAAGCGGAGTGTTTTCGCGGTGTCGACAAGCCCAGTCACATTTTCGGGTTCCCAGTCGTTCACAGCCATTGGCGCAAACCTTGAGGCCGTCTCGGAGTCAGCTAACTTAGTTGCGGGTAGCTCAATGGGGTGGCCCCCTGAAATATTTCTGAATCATGTGATCGCTTTGTCGTGACTGCCTCGTTGGGTTTTGATTTGGTTTTTCCGAGGCATATCGAGTGTGTGTTGCTATTTGTGCACCCCTGCAGGGTAAAACTTTCTGAAAGCCGTGTCCGCGGTTATGGACGACTTGGAGCACAGTTTCTCGATCATAGACAAGCATAACTAAAGTACCGCTTTTAATTTGACTAGACTAGGTACCTGACTAGTAAATAGTGCAACACTCACGGAATGGATATTAAAACTGCCAACGGAGGGGGGGTTGTTCGTCCGCTTCCTCGTCGGTAAGCGAGGAGGAGGATGGATCTGTGGATATTACCGTTTTAACTGTTATAACTGTTGTTATTAATTCACGGACATCCGTCCATCTATGGTTAGGCGGATGGTTAGCGAGTATCTATAGAATTGCTAGGGTTTATCTTTTGCTGCAATTGCGTCACCCCAGGTTGTGTCCCCTTTAGAGGCATAAAGACTTGCTGAGTACCCCTAGGGTCTCACACGATAAATTATTGGTTCAAATGAACAGGTACACTCACAACATGGATACTGGGTGGAAGAGACGGACGATGTGGGCAACGATCATTCGGTGTAGAGATTCCGGGAACGGGGATCGGTGAGATCTGTGGGCGGGATGTGCTTATTTATGGGGCATCTTATGCCGATTTGCTTCTTATCCGTACTCGGATTTTGTCTCTCGCTTCCGCTTGATACTCTGTTGATTGATGTATGAGGAGATATCCTAAACTATTATATCTATCTAGGATATTTGGATCTTGCCGTATGGCGTTGCTATATTTCCTTTCTTTTTAGATGGAATGGCTCTGATGTACTGTTGTATGGTGGCTTGCATACATACTCATTTGTGTATGTAGTTGATCCCTTCGCCTACCGATTACGCCGCCCGTTCTTGTCCCGATGTTTGGAAATGGTTGGGACGGCCGAAAGGTCTACCTGTGAGTGGCATTTGGGCCCCAACGTACTATTTCAACCATTTCTGAACATCCAGGCTTGTACTAGGAGCGTAATTCACCGAGGTAGTTACAATTGGTATCAGAGCCATCCCGCCCTTCAGGGTCTCAGCCAAATGGTCGTTGTCAGTCTAGAAAATATTTTTGGTAGTTATGTATACTAGGGAAAAACAAAACGTGAGAGTAGGACTGCTTCCACTTTTCTTCTTACCCACCCACCCACCTTTTTCTGGTAAGGAAGTGTAACGTTTTCAATCCTCTTCTTAAAATTCAAACTAGGATTCACGTGTTCTGGGTTTCCGTAGTACCATAGAAAGTGTGTGTGTGTGTGTATAATTCCTTGTCTATCTGTTGCATCCAAGTTGTTATCACAATCTGCCTTTTGGTTATCAACTGTTGGTACATTCCATACTGACAGGCTTTTGCAAACCGGTGCGATCTATCTGACTCTTTGTTAACCGGTGCCATCTTCTTAAGGGTGTTCTTCCTTCTAGCAACTCCACATTCTGTGTAAGCATCTGTTGCTAATCTTTACCTGATAAGTGATTTTGCGCATCTATTGGTATTTTAATGCCGAAAAATGCGGAATTTTTTTCTTTGATACATCTGTGTTTCCACACTCCTTTTCAGTCGTGTGTGAAACATTATCTATCTCCCTTTTATCAGCATGTCCATGCTAACTCATTCTTTTGTCACCGGCGCTTAATCCTGGAGTTCCTTTTCATCTCCTTTTCTCTTGGGCTGATTACATAACGTGTGTCGATCCGATGCTGATGATTGTAATTTGGCTCTCGGCATAGCTATATTCCACTCATGATAAGTGTCGATTGGAATATGGAAAAATGCTATCAACCGTCACCATCTGGAGGATAAGGTTATCTCCTGTGATTTTGAGTACACCGTGATCATATCTTTGCATAATCAAGCATCTTTGGCAATCCGGAGTTTCTCAAAGCACTACGGTGGTCTATCATCTATACATCATGCTGCACATCTTTTTGAACTCCATATCTGCAAGATGCTCTTTGATACGAGGGAATTGCATCTTTTCGCTTCTGATAGCTTTGCTTAAGGTATGAGCTATCATCGGTTCTTAACCAAGATCTCTTTATCTTTGTAACCGGTGATCCAATCGACAATGTGAACCAAGTGGCATTTCTTGTTCCCTTCCGAAGGACCAGATAATCTATTCTTCCAGTGCATCTCTTTCAACATGAACCCGTGCTCTTAATATTGATCTTTCTAAGAGCGTTGAGCTCAGGAAGTGTTCGAGCATTGGTTCGTTTCTCTCGCCTCTTGAACTTGATATTCTGGGATATCTTGTTAATCCATGGTGGTATATGTTGATAATATGCTTGCCTATTCGATATCAATGGAAGGACATGCAAGGTCATCCGTGTCTCTTTCTCTCAAGCTTCGTGAGCACTGCCTGTGTGCAAAGTCTCAAAGTAAGAATTCTGAATTTTTGAAGTCACCTATCTCGACCACGTCCTTCTGCTAAATAGATCGCTTCAATTCTGGAATCAGCAAGTTCATTGTTAATTCCATCCTCCATCTTCAACCAATCCGGAGTTGTTCCTTGTTGGCAAGTTATCATCGTCGTTCCGCTAAAGATTTTCCTCAAGACTGCTAAATCTCTCTCAATCATTTCAAGAAGAACATGGAGTTCTTTCACCTCTATCTCGTCAAGTGATCTTTTGAAACCCTCTCGTTCTATCATCTATGCTCAATCCACCGGAGGCCATGAAGACTTTTCAGATCTTTCGTATTCCTTCTGTTCAAGTTGGTGTTATCTTTTTCTATATCTGTGGAATCTTGCAGTTGTCTCCGTGGTCTTCCTTCATATCTTTCCGGTGGCTGGCTACTTATGATATGACGACAACATCATCACCCTTATCTACCTTGGATCCGGTGAATCGTTGCATCAATCTTTGTTTTCTTACGGAGTTCCATGAGCTCTTCTTATCAATACCTTCAGTCTGTTTCAGTAGTTGGGTTGCATGGTTTTCTTATTCATGTGCGGAGTAATGCTTTGAGTGCGGGATGGAGTAGCTACCATACCACTACTCTTATCATTCGCTCTTGTACATTGAATTGGTGAATTAATGTGATTTCACTCATTCCACGGAAGATAGAAGTGGCCTTTATCCCTCGATACTTTAACTTCCGTCTTTGTTTTTCCGGAGTGCTCTCTCGAAGAAAGTAATCAATAATCTCTGGTTGGTGATCTCGTCTTTCCTACACAGAGCAAAATCTTCAATTATCTGGTGGAAACAAACACAAACTCTTTTCTATCCTCGTCTTTCTACCGGTGCTCGACATCCCCAAACAAGATGAAAGGAAACTATATCTCTCTTGGTTTCATCAATTCTTTTTCTGTGGTAAAGCCAATTATGGTTGATGCCATCGGCCACAAATCTATTGCGTTAGCCTCAAGGCTAAGGAAAGCAATAAGTATCTACAATAAACTCCAGATCCTCCATATTCTTTGCTTCTCGGGATTCCACCATGATCTAGCTTCACATCCGTCTCTGGAAGTTATATCTGCGCACCTCAATTGCGTGATCCTTTGGTTCTTACCGGCGCAAGAAGAATCTAATCCGACGATGTCTAGCTAAATATTTCGGTTCATATCAAGGGACTCTGTTGTTTGAAGGCAATATTGTTTCCATACTTCTTTTCTCATCTGAGAGCAGGTACGATGCTATTGTCATAGTGGTTCAAATCTCTCCAACCTAGTCTTCCAGCGACACAAAGATTCATCCTCTCTTGTATCAGTAAATCTTCAATCTTAATGATGTGTCTTTCTTTATCCATGATACATCATCCTGTCCTTTCTTTCACAAGTGGTTCTTTTCTTTTATCATGTTCTTGAGAAAACCGGAGCTATGTCCATCCTACCCTTCTTGTTTCACGGCAATCCTTCAATTCTTCTAACCCTTTGTGTATCAAGCAAAACGCAAGACTCGCAACAAGTCTAGCAAGTTTTGCAAGGTGTAGTGGCCGCACCATTCCGTTCTTCATCATCTTGGGAACGCAAGGGGCACCTTCGTTCGAACACCCGCCTCTCCTTGTGTTGTTTTCTTTTTCCTAGGAATCTCGGGGCGAGATTCTTGTTTAGTGGGGGAGAGTTGTAGCATCCCAAATGTCTAACAATTGCAATGCTACTAGCCTAGTCTAGATATATGCTACTTCAAATATATAATTGTTGCATCATCATTATATCATGCTGATGTCATCATGCCACCTTGCATTTGAGCATCATATAAAACCCTTTTCATTTGGTTCTTATCTCATATGCATTAGTAATTGTATTTGCTTCTTGATATTGTATTTGGTTCTTGATATATTGTTTAATGCCCAAGTTGGGTTGGGGGCATATCTCTTATTAACTCCACCACCTTTCTTTCACCACCTTATAATTCCACCATCCAACTAAATATGAGCTTGGCACTTATTGGTTTTACCTCTAGCTCATGTGGGTTGGGATGGATCCAATTCTATTGCCACATGCTCTCATCTTAGTATCATGTTGTTTTCACATTATTGATATATGAGAGCCACATGGCCACCTTTGCATGCCTTGTGGGTGGAACCCTTTTTCCTAGCTTCCATATGGTTTTTTTTATGGAATTATGCTCATGTCGGGATATTTTTGGGACTATTGAGCATCTAGTGGCACATACACACTAGCAAGTCCCATTCCTATTCAAACATGGTCATCTCCATCTACTCCACATGGGGCATCCTCTTAATCCTTTTTGCTTGGCTTTTATTCCAATTTTGGGAATGCATAATAATAATGCCATGTGATAGTATTGTTTTCACAAGAATCAACATGGCAATAAATATTTTGCATGGGCCATGCAAGTACCACCTTTTGCTTGTTTTTTGGATTTTAATTGATTTTTGAGTGGATCATCATCTCTCTCTCTCTCTATCCCTTCTTTTGGGCTTGATCTATTTTGATCTTGCTCAAACCTCATCATCATCTCCATCCACCCATCACCACCTCCCTTTTCTTCTCTCTTTTGGCCATTTCTTGCTTGAGCTTGTTTTGGTCTTGCTTGATCTTGTCAAAGAGAACCACACACATCTCTCTCTCTCTCTTTCTTCACCATCTCCATCCACCCCATCACCACCTTTTTCCCTTCCTTCCTTTGGTCTAGCTCATGTTTTAACTTGGTTGTTTTGCTTGAGCTTGCCCAAAAGGATACACATCACCCTATACTCCATCTAAGTTCCTACCCCATCATCATCTACCACCCTCTCTAAACCCCCCTCTCTCTCTCACCTAAACCCTAAACCGACCCTAGCTACCACCTTCCCCTCTCTTTCGGCCCTTCCTTCTCCCTACCATGCAGGCCCCACCTGGCCCCTCTCCCTGGCCCACCTAGCTACCCCAACCCTAATGCCAACCCTAGCCCGAGCCACCTCCTAGCTCCAACCCGAGCTCCTCCCTCCCTCTCTTTTCTCTCTCTGCCTGAGGACCCCACCACCCGAGCCTGCCCTGCCTCCCTGGCCTCGCCCTCTGGCCCACCTGGACGTCCCTTGCCCTGCCCTACCTGCCCCTGCCGATCCTAGCACGTGAGGAGGAGGAAGAAAAGGTGGCCGAGCCACCTTTTCCCATCTACCTGCTCCCCACGGCTCCTCCCTCCCCTCTCTCTGCTTTATCCCCTCTCGGCTCTCCCTGGCCTCCTCCAGATCTGGCCGAGGCACCCTGCTTCCTCCCCTCTCTTCTCCACCACCATCTACCCCTCCCATCGCCGGCAACCCTCGGCCCCTCGCGGCTACACCGTACCAGGCGACGAGCACAACGTGGAGGTGAACGAGGAGTACAAGGAGGGTCCCCTGCATCGCCCTGAGCACGCTGTCGCGGAGGAGGAGCACCGGAACCGAGGATCACCTTTTGGGCCCACCGTCAGCCGCAATGTCCGTTTTGCAGAGAACCCCCTGGCCTCTAGGAAACTCAACCCGCGCTCCACCTTGGCCCCATCCGTCAGTGCCTGCCCTTTCGTCGCTGTCGCGTGGACCCCGTGGCCGCTAGCCCCACATGTCATACGCTAGGACTAGCTAACTCGCGGTGAGAAAAGTTTTCCAGCGCGCTTGTTGCCCAGTCAGCAGCGACCCCACCTGTCAGCGACAGTGGCTGAGTCTGTCTGGGTATAAAAAGCTTTTCCTGAATCTGTTTAAAATCAATTCAAATTCAAATTAAATTCTGTTTTTAAATAACTTTTCCAATATCAATCCAAATAATACATATAATACATGTTTTCAAATCAGGAAAATGTGAGGAATTCAAATCTTTCATCCAAAATATATTTTGAACATTTAAAATTGCAAGTTGATTTAAATTACAATAATTTGCCCATTTATCTTAATTAATTAATATCTTTTGTTTTATAAGTCCAAATTTAACAAATGATATGTCTAAAATGATTAGCTCGACGAGACCTTTCTGTTTATGCATTCCTTGGTTTGATTTGAAGCATGCATAAAATAAATATAAAGAGTACAGCAACTAATATGAGGACAAATTGTGGCCAAAACTCAATAAAATGATTTAATCTTGTATCTCACACCTCACCATGCCATGCTACATTAATGCCATCCAAATTGTGCATCATTCATCATGGCATGATTGCTTGCTTGATGCATTTAACTCATATGCTTGCGCACCTTATTTATGTTGGCCCTTGTTTGTTTGGTTCTTCTTCGAATAGACGCTGAGCAGGGGATATACCAAGAGAACCAGGAGTACCACCCAGATCCTTCTCTCGCTTCAACTGAGCTGCCAGGCAAGCACTACCACATGCTTGCATACATATAGTACCTATTGCATCTATCTTATTCTTGCATCATTGAGTCGCGATTGCATTAAACTGAATCCCAAGTATTGCATAGCCTTTACTTTTAAACCCCACCGAAGCTGTTCCTCCATCCCATGAGCCATTACTACAGGAGTTGTTTGAGCCATGCGAGTCGTAGAACAGCATGAGTAGGGTATGTGAGTGTCTGATGGATAACGAGGTACCTATACAACTTAATCTGAGTAGTAATGGGATAACTAATGAAAGTGGCATCGGTGAGCCATATTCGCTATTTGGTTTTTCAGGCTCACTTGTGTCCCGTAGGACCCCGAGTACTTGATTCCTGTTCCTTGAATATTCGCGCTATCCACATCCGGGAGGCTTATGAACCCCCCTGAGCCAGAGCTTGATTCATTCTTATTTCTTGAGGGCCACAAACTAGTTTGAGGTTTTATTGCTATCCTGTACTTATGCCATGCTTTACTGCTTTAATTTAAATTGTGCGAGGTAATGCACACTGTACTGTTTAGGAAAGCGGAGTGTTTTCGCGGTGTCGACAAGCCCAGTCACATTTTCGGGTTCCCAGTCGTTCACAGCCATTGGCGCAAACCTTGAGGCCGTCTCGGAGTCAGCTAACTTCGTTGCGGGTAGCTCAATGGGGTGGCCCCCTGAAATATTTCTGAATCCTGTGATCGCTTTGTCGTGACTGCCTCGTTGGGTTTTGATTTGGTTTTTCCGAGGCATATCGAGTGTGTTGCTATTTGTGCACCCCTGCAGGGTAAAACTTTCTGAAAGCCGTGTCCGCGGTTATGGACGACTTGGAGCACAGTTTCTCGATCATAGACAAGCATAACTAAAGTACCGCTTTTAATTTGACTAGACTAGGTACCTGACTAGTAAATAGTGCAACACTCACAGAATGGATATTAAAACTGCCAACGGAGGGGGGGTTGTTCATCCGCTTCCTCGTCGGTAAGCGAGGAGGAGGATGGATCTGTGGATATTACCGTTTTAACTGTTATAACTGTTGTTATTAATTCACGGACATCCGTCCATCTATGGTTAGGCGGATGGTTAGCGAGTATCTATAGAATTGCTAGGGTTTATCTTTTGCTGCAATTGCGTCACCCCAGGTTGTGTCCCCTTTAGAGGCATAAAGACTTGCTGAGTACCCCTAGGGTCTCACACGATAAATTATTGGTTCAGATGAACAGGTACACTCGCAAGATGGATACTGGGTGGAAGAGACGGACGATGTGGGCAACGATCATTCGGTGTAGAGATTCCGGGAACGGGGATCCGTGAGATCTGTGGGCGGGATGTGCTTATTTATGGGGCATCTTATGCCGATTTTCTTCTTATCCGTACTCGGATTTTGTCTCCCGCTTCCGCTTGATACTCTGTTGATTGATTTATGAGGAGATATCCTAAACTATTATATCTATCTAGGATATTTGGATCTTGCCGTATGGCGTTGCTATATTTCCTTTCTTTTTAGATGGAATGGCTCTGATGTACTGTTGTATGGTGGCTTGCATACATACTCATTTGTGTATGTAGTTGATCCCTTCGCCTGCCGATTACGCCGCCCGTTCTTGTCCCGATGTTTGGAAATGGTTGGGACGGCCGAAAGGTCTACCTGTGAGTGGCATTTGGGCCCCACCGTACTATTTCAACCATTTCTGAACATCCAGGCTTGTACTAGGAGCGTAATTCACCGAGGTAGTTACAATGTTGTGCAATTTCTCATTGCGAGCACGTATGACTATATATGGAACACATGCCTAGGATTATCTAGTACTTGGATGCTTTATCTTATTTATATGCAATTGCCCTATGTTCTAATTGCTATGTGATTTGTCTTGTCCATGCAACGCCCGTCCATCCATACCTATGCCTACCGCACTCAAATCCTACTGTTTACTGCTATTGTTACTGCTGTCTTTACTTTACTACTGCTGCTACTTTATAATTCCTACTACAAAACGGTTGCTACTGATAAACTGTTGTGAGCAAGATTGTTTCTAGGTGCAGTTGAATTGACAACTTAGTTGTTAAGGCTTATAAATATTATTTGGCTCCCCTTGTGTCGAATCAATAAATTGGGTTTCACTTCCCTCGAAAATACTGCGATACACCCCCTATAATTGTGGGTCATCAGATATTTTAAGGTAGAACAGAACAAAGCTAATCAATGCTTATTGGTTTGTGGATTACAACACTTTGACCTGGTCCTAGATACGACGAGGTACTGGAGTTTGTTTCTCCTAACATCCCGAAATGGTTTGTCTTACGGACCACAAGAGTATCTTAGATCAAAAGGCACCAATGCACATGTACTACTTGGCTACCAAGTGGTATACAAAGTTTGGAAACAACAAGGGAAAAAGGAACATGCTCAGAATAGAATCCCGAGATGTGGATGCATAAGTCAACAATCTTCCGAGGACCGATGCCGAAAAGGGAGGTGTGGCAGAATCATGATTATAGAAGTGAGACTCACGAGGAGATATTTTGTCATGATCTATTTGGTTCCATTAAAGAACATCTACCATAACATGTGGTAGGGGAAGTCCTTTGTTTGTCATAATTTAATCAAAAACAATAACCACCAGCTTGAAGGCTATACTAGAAGGTACTAGCCATCCTGAGGTAATGTTTGAACATTAACAATAGGGATCAACAAAATGGATCTTGGGTTAAAGGTCAGCTTCATGGACAAGATTCACAACACCAGAATCCAGCACAATCAGGGATCTTCGGTTCAAGTCCAAGGTTAAAACCCGAAGAAAGGAGTAACTACTATCTTAGTAATATAGAGGGTACTACAAGGTAGTATCCACGAGGTAGCTTCCAAGAGAAGAAATAACTTCTGAAGTACCCAAACAAACGAGAAGGAGGCACACGAGGTGAGGGGAAACTTCGAGGCCTAGAACAGATTGTGGAACCATCATAATGATGTTGTGGACCCACAAAATAGAGAGATAATGTTGGAAAGGAATCTCTCAACCGAAGCAGAGCAAAGGGAAACAAGGAACACACACACACAACTGACTCTAGAGAACTCGACACTAGGTCAACTGGTTGAGAAACGACATGCCTAAAAGGCACCTAAGCTTTGAAAGACGAGACGAGATAGCAAAACTTTTCAAAATCAACGTAAGATAAGATAACCTAGAGTTAGAGCGAAACTGGATAAGGAGAAAAAGAAGCATACCAGAGTTTTTGCAAGTACTTTTCAATTTTCAAATAGTTTTCACAAACACTAGACTCAACATCGACCAATAGAAAGGTTTTCCTACAGTCGGTACTGCTCTGATACCAAAACCTATGACACCCTCGGGATTAAGGCTAGAAAAATTCCAGACCTCTGTCTGATATAAGCCTAACCTAAATCTCAAAAGCGTGCAGAGAGAGATCGGTAACATTACAGTGACCCTACGACAAAAAATTATTACAACAAGCTCATAATGAGCAAAGAACCAAAATATTACAAGCAGATGTCACTGACCACAAACATCAAACAATGGAAGGTAAATTATGCTATTAAGTATAGCAAACTTAACAAATGGCCTAAGAGGCCTGAAGCATAATGATGACGTCCCAAATCCATAGATTCCAGGCTGCCGACGGGGAACCCCAAGCTACTCGTCGATGTCGATGTTGTAACAAACTCACCTTCTGTGGTAACACTTACCTGCTGCAAAAGTATCAACAAAGCAAGGCTGAGTACCGGGTGTACTCCGCAAGACTTATGGCTGGTGGGGTTACTTTGCATAAAGCTAGATTTCTTTGTAAAGAGAGAGGAGAAGCTCGACTAAGAGAACCTTTTAAAAGGGGATAAGAAAACAATATCACTATCTTCAATCTTCTTTTGATATCCACCGAATGTTTATTAGCTGAACCTACTAACTAGGATCACCCCCTTGATCCCTGAGGAAGCATCCTTAAACACACCTCACTTCTTTTGTCAAGTTTTACGAGTAGGTTATAGTTCTCTATGATCATCACGTCCGTTCCCAAGTCGTCCATAACCGTGGACACAGCTTTTCGAAAAGATTATTACCCTGCAGGGGTGCACAACTTTACCCACACGTACCAACCTTTACCTTGCTTTCACCGAGACCATGAGTCATGCCCTAAGGAGATGCCACCGTAACGGGTCAAGTCCCGAAGTCGGTCCCTAGAGATGTGAACAGGGTTTGATATTACGGAGGCCGTGCCTCTCCCATTCCCTGCCACGCTTACCTACATGTATGAATGCACCTCCTCCACCTCCTTCAAGAACGACCAGAATGCATATGTCAAATGGAACGCCCAACCTATGTGACTCATGGAATCTACTAGGCAAGTTAGTTGGTCGAGGGGTTTTCTAGGCCCCGTGTGGTTATACGCTCGTCTTGGTTCAAGAGGCAAGAACTCAGATCCTAGTGGTGGCAAGTATGGGACTGCAAAAACCACAACCCGACGTGGCCTCCCATACAAGCCTTAGCATGTTTAACTTTCATCTCCGATCATACCATGTCATCCTGTCCAACTAGGTTCATTCGCAGCTCTGATTCATCAACCGGATGGACTAGCAGTAACAGCTAAGCATGGCTAAGCACAACAGATATAAACAGCTCTAGCAAAACTCATAAGCCAAACCCTAGTTATGCTAGGAGCAGTGGATCAGGGAGTATAGGCTACAAAGTTAACATGCATCAGATAGGATTAATCTATCTATCGATAAAAGACTTTGGAATCGTATGCACATGGCAAGAATTAAAGTACTTTGAAAACGTAGGATTTTATCATGTGTGGGGTTTCGCTTGCCTTTGCTTGTTGATACTCAGATATAGAACTTCAGGTTCATCTGCTTGACATCGTTCACCGTTGATCAAGTAGTTCTCTTTGATGGTGTTAATCTCGATCTTCAATCTTGGACTCGATCTCGTTGCTCACATCAACTCCGAGGTCTACCGGGAAGAAGCAGAAACACCGGAAAGGGAAGCAACAATCAACACATGGCATCGATGCAATGCTCAATCAAGAATGATGATATGACATATTTAAAGGTGTTACATTGAACCCTAAAGATATATGAACCATTAAGCGGAGTCAAAATGCCCTAGATAGCACTTCTGATAAACTCCGGAGGCATATGAGAGGGGTTCATTAGGGTTTCACTAAGGAAATCATTTTAGTTGTTACAAGGATGCATGACTTTGATGCGATGAGATAGATCTCATTTTTCTGAATATTTTGATATATTATACACATTTTTCTGATTTAAAATGAATTAGTTATGATTTTTCCCAATTTTATCCATTTTAAATCTTTTTTAAAACAATTAAACATTTTTGGATTATATTAAATTATTTTCTAGCTGGCCCCACATGCAGACTTTTATTAATTTCAGAAATCATTTCCAAAAAAGAATAAAATCCTGACAAACAGGGCCCACCTGTCAGCATATTCAATTATTAAATAATTACAGAAATGATTAAAAGAAAAGAAAAGGAGTTGTGACATCGGTCTGACGTCATGATGACGTCAGCGACGCCATTGCTCCCAGATTGAGCTCGGGGCCGGCGCTACAGGTGATGCTGGGGCATGGGAGAGGGCTGGCTCGGCGTGGCGTGATGCAGGGAAACTAGTTGTGGCTGCGCCGCTAGGATATGGTCACGGAGACGCTGCACCAGTGAGCATCTGCGGCGGCGGTTGGTGATGCACGTCGTGAAAGAGCTAGAGAGCGAGAGGGAAGAAGCAGAGGGGCTCGGGAGAGCCTAGATCTCACCCTGATGCTTGTGGGCATGACAGAGAGGCCGGAGAGGGTCGGGGATGGCCGAGATCGGTGGCAGATGCGGTGGCCAGAGTCGGGGAAGGCGCGAACTACCTGCTCGATTACGGGATCCCACGGCCGATTCCTTCCAGGAGGTGGACGAGGAGAGCACGTGGGTTCTCCTGGGAGTCTCGGTGGGGCTTGGGGAGGTCTAGAACGCTGGTGGCGAGCGGCACTTCGGCTGCTAGGGTTTGGCCAGAGAGGGGAAAACGGTAGAGGGGGCGAGACAGGGAGAAATGGGGATGGGGAGAGAGAGCGGAGCGATGCCATTCTTATCCTCCTCTTCGCAGGTGGCGGCGTGCATCACAACGCGAAGGAGATCAACAGCGAGGCGGCTGACAGCGAGCAGCTTCTCCTCCGGCGCGAGGAAGAAGAAAGAAGAAACACGTCGAACGGTTATCGGGCCAGATGGGCTAGATGGGTCGGCTGCGGGCTGTTGCTGGGCTGCAGCGAAGCAAGGGTAGCGGCTACTGGCTGCTGCGTGTGAGCGGCAGAGAGGGGGAAAAAGAGATGGGCTCGGCCCAGGTAGAGTTAGGATTAGGTTTTTATTTCGAGAAATCTTTTTCTTTTTCTGATTTTCTTTTCTCTTTTGTAATTTTCAATTCATTTCTGTTTTGTATAATTTAAAAATACTAGAGCCTTTTGTAAAACTAGAGAAATATTGTGGGGTCCTTTTAGTCCATTTGGGATCCACTTATTTTGTAGTTTATGAAATTCAAACTATTTTGACTATGTTTGAGAGGAAGAAGGAAACTAGGGTTTAGGGTTTACATTATTTTCTTTACATGCATTTTAAGGGATGATGCTCATGGATGCACAAACAAAGTCCTAATTATGATTAACTAAAACTCGAGTGTTATAGTTTTCTATGTTGTGAACCCAACAGTGGTATTAGACCCGGATCTATTCGTAGATGCTTTGCACCGGTAGAACACATATGAGTATGTGGGTGCTTATGATCATTTTATTGCATCTTCTATGTATTTTGGATATTGGTGGCATAGTGGGATGAAGCAGCCCGGGCTAACTTTACATGTCCTCGCACATGAGACCTGTTCCACGCTTCACATGCAACTAGTTTTGCATAAGTGGCTAGCAGGTGTCTGTCTCTCCTAATATAGTCAATATCTGATTTACAACGAGTTGCTAAAAATTTAATTATCATCATTTTGGTTCCATGTTCGTAGGTATGAACCGTTCTATCTTCGAAAGCCCTAAGCCATGTAAAACTTGCAATTTATAAATTATAAGCGTCTAGTTTAGATCGTTGCTGGGCTAGTGTCATGATATGGTAATGTTGTAAGTTGATGTATAGTTGATACTCTTATAACACACATAACGTGTAAGTTCCATAAACCTTGGCCTTACACACAAAGGAATGATAAAGATCATACCACGATGCACATGATAGTGATCAAGTGCAAGAACCATATCATTTCACTTTACACATTTGATGTTTTCATCTTATATTACTTGTTTGGCGCTTTAGTAGCACTATAAGATGATCCCTGTTTTAGATATCAAGATAAAAATGTGTTCTTCCTTAAGTATGCACCGTTCTATGGATCGTGTTTCGAGGCATCACATGATTATTGGGTGTAATCGACTCTATGCTTTCATACAACGGATGTAAGACAATTTTACACACGCGAGTACTAAGGTTCTTACTTGGCGAGCCTAGCATATACTGACATGGCCTCGGAACACAGACCAAAAGGTTAAGCATGAGTCATATGGTAGATATGATGCCCATATAGATGCTCGCCTTTGAAACTACACCGACTCACATGATGATCGGACTTGGTGTAGTGGATTATGTTCATGTAATCACCAAAAAGACACGAGGGATGTTGGTTTTGAGTGGGAGTTTATTTGTGATTTGGATTAGTCGAACTCAATTTATCATAAACTAAAATCAAAGTGAATTTGCATAATTTGTTGTAGTCATTGGCATCCGTTTACTACCTTATACTTAGTTATAATTGAGATAATAGAACTATAGAATTCTGGATATTTACTTTACGAACTGGTATTGTATTGTTATAAGTGTCAATCTAAAGTTTAAGTACTATTGCAAACTTTTAGCAAAAACCTGACTTACTCCATGAAATTCAATAAATAGTATTGAATCAAGAGTAACAATTCCAGTGTTAGTTTAAGTATCATGCTTGCCTCCATAATTCTTGATATTAAGTTGTTTTAATATCGAGGTTATTTAGGAGCTGAAAGAATTGTTTCAGAAACCATCATGTGTGGAAGATATTGTGATATCTGAAACAATGTTTTTTGGTTGCAATATTATAGAGTATAATTTAGCAATATACATGTTCTCATATTGTATGAGAATTTGTGAAGGATGGAGATGCTAGGCATCCAGATCTCCCAAAAAGGTTTCAAGAACTAACATTATACTCGTGATTATTCCTTATAGGCTATAGTAGCTTGATCATGAAAGTTTTCATGATAAGGATGAATAGAAGATGTAAGTAAAATGTTTACTACACTAAATGATTACTAAAGAATGGATTTTTGAAAGAATGCCAAACATTTGATGATGGTGATCCATTTCAAAGTGCAAGTCCAAAGGTATTAGTATTTGACTATATACACTTTGTACTATGTGTCATATGAATGACACCACTATTGATGTTGACAGATTCTTTTAAAAGGAAAAGGAATTGCTGAAAGAGAATCTATAAAATATTTGGCAGAAAAGAAAAGCTGGAAATGTCCAGCTTAGATATATATATGATATACATGTTATGGTTGTATTCTTTGCTTGTTAAACAATGTGGTTCTTAGGTATTGGATACCGAATTGGTTGGTGTGAAATATCACACAAAGCAACGCAATTCATGAACTACAATGGCCTAAGTAACTAGCAAAAGAATATGTGATGATGTTCATCGAAAACAAATAAAGTGTTATTGTGTTTCTCGTTGACATCAAAACTTGCCTTCAAGATTTGTTTAAATAATTGTTATTTTGTTCTGATATTATGAGAACAATGGTTGTTCAAATAATTAATGTATTCCATGGAAGATGGATGAACTTCTACAAGTATAGTTGGAGAAATCACGTCCATAAAACTAATGCTAAAAATGTCGCAAGACAAATGATTGAAAGATCACTTACGAAGTGACATCGCCATTTAAATTATATTGGAAAGAAAACATGAGAAACTCCATGTTGATGGATTTTTGGAGTCTTTGATTTTGATCAATTGACGCTTGTGAGACTTTCCTCGAGATAATTGAAACTCCATCCATAGGCCAAAGAGGAACAGATGACTAACTTATTGGATGTTTTGCATATTGATGTATATAGTCCATTATGTGTAGCCATGTGTGGTGGAACTTTCAACTTCATATACTTTATCCGAAAATTTGAGTCAATATATCTGTATATTTACTTAATAAGGAAGAAGTATGAAACATTTGAAAATTGTTCAAAGACATTCAAGATGAAGTGGAAAATCATTGTAACGAGAAAATAAAGAATTTATGATTCGATCATAAAGGATGATATTTGAGTTACATGTTTTAGCAAAACACCTAAGATTTGAGGAATTGTTCCATATATTTGCATTTCCTGATAAACCATAGGAGTATGGTATGTTCGAGAGATCAAATCGAACCTTGTTTTACATGGTAAGATCAAAGGTATTATTTATAAAACTGCCATTATGTTTTAAAGATTAAAGCTTTAGAGACTACCACTTTTACACTAAAAATAGCACCATCATGATCCGTTGAAATGATACCATATGAGTTATGGTTTGGGATAAACCCGAGTTATCTTTTCTTAAATTTTGGTATGCTTGGCATAAGTAAAATGTTTACAATCAAAGTCAGATAAGCATGTCTTTGTAGATTATCCCAAAGCAACAGTTGGGTATTCCTCCATAACACTGAAGACAAAAGAATTTGTCACTTTGAACGTCAAGTTTCTTAAGAAGGAATTTTTGGCAAAAGTTAAGTGGGAGGACAATAGAACTTTGATTAGGTTGATGAACCTAAGCAACATGTGCTAAGTAGCATAGCACCAGGAAGTGTCGTGGAGGTGGCCACAGTGCTCATGGCTCTCGTGACTACAAAAGGTTGTAATCTAGGAGATTAGAGTTCCTATTGAACCGTATGGGTTGGGTAAGAATCAAATAGTGAGATTTGATAAACAAGTTGTTATTGTTTTGACAATGATGGACCGACTACATGCAAAGAAGTGATGATGGGCCCTAACTCCATAAAATGACTAGAAGTCATAAAATCCGTGATAGTTTCCATACATGAGAAATCAAGTTTTGAACTTGAAAGACCCTCCAGAAAGGCGTGAAGCCTATCTGTCATTTTTGGATCTATAAAAGGGATGGACATGGATGTTTCACATCTATGAAATAGTCGACATGTCGGAAAAGAGTTTATGACAATGTTCAACGAGTTGACTATGACAAGATTTGATCTTTCGTAGCGATATCTATTTTGGATGGATTATTGTAGCAACCACTACATATGTCAATTTTGATATATGGTAGTTGAATAAACAAAACAAGGTTCTTTTAATACAATGGTTACCTAGGACGTGTATATGACACGGTCTAAAGGGTTTTGTTAAATCAAAGGATACTAAAAGGGCATGCAAACTTCAATGGTTGAAGCGAGCATAGCGGAGTTGGAATCTTCACTGTGATGAAAATGTTAAAAGAGTTTAATTTCATCAGAGATGATGAAGATGCTTGCATTTGAAAGAAATTAAGTGGGAGCACTAAGACATATTTCTAATACATTATGTAGAAGACATGGTGTTGATTGGAAATGATGTATCTTTTATTGACACAGATTAAGAATTTCATTAAAATTAGATTTTGATGAAAGACTTGGGCAAAACTGGAATATTAGGCATCAATGACTATATAGATAGACTGAGGCGCTAATATGGTTATGCCAAACATACATATATGATATATTGAATGATTTCAATATGGAAACGACAAGAAAGGTTCTTGCCGAATGGAAAAGGTTGAATCAAGATTCAAGTGTATTGACACTTGGTGAATGAAACGAGATTCAAGTGTTTTGACACTTGATGAGTGAAATCACATGAATATTTTGATCAATAATATATACCGTGATATGTTCATATCTAGATATGTCCTATGCTCTAAATGTTATGAGCATATACCAGAATGACTCATAAGATGATCATTGGACGATAGTAAAGGATATTCTTATGATCTTTGGAAGAACTTAGAATATGTTATGTATAAGTGACAAATAGTTATAAATAGGTCATTGTAAGGAGTTACATTGATACTAATTTGTCACAAGATACACATTAAATTTACCTCAATTTAGACTATGGGTGGCACAATGTAATGGAAAGGATGTTCCATGATGGATTTGGATGAGTTCCAAAGTTGAGACATTGTGATGGATACTACAACAAAAGGCTAAGTATATGACTGCTATAGTAGCAGCAAAGGAGGGAATTTGTGTTAAGTAGTTTGTTGTCAAACTAGGTGCGGTTCAAAGTGGGCTAATACTATGAAGATATATTCTATGACAATAATATCAACATATTTTAACCCAAACAAACTAAAGGTCTCACCAAAGGACCAAATTTATACAATACCACTCATTTGAGAATGAGTGATGCGTAGAGATGCAAAGACATGCAAATACACACGGACCTGAAAGTATCAGATCTATAGATTATGTTTACCACTAGAAAACGCGTATATACAACACCAGAAAGCCATAAGTGTTGAATGCGCAAGTTTACAAACTAGATTATTGACTCTAGTGCAAGTGGGAGACTGAAGGGAATATGCCCAAGAGGCAGTAATAAAGTTGTTATTATCTTATTTCATGTTTATGATAAAAGTTTATTTTACATGCTATAATTGTATTAATTGGAAACATTAATAAATGTGTGTTTAATAAACAAAATACAAGGTTCCTAGTAATGCCTCTCATATAAACTAGCTCATTGATTAATGATGTCTACGCACTTATTATCTTGTAGACAGTTGTTGGGCCTCCAAGTGCAGAGGTTTGTAGAACAGCGGCAAGTTTTCCCTTAAGTGGATCACCCAAGGTTTATCGAACTCAGGGAGGAAGTGGTTAAAGGTATCCCCTCTCAAGCAACCCTGCAATCAAGATACAAGAAGTCTCTTGTGTCCGCAACACACCCAATACACTTGTCAGGTGTATAGGTGCACTAGTTCGGCGAAGAGATAGTGAAATACAAGTGGTATGGATAATTATAAGTGGTAACAGTACTAGCAAATAGCTTGATGGCGCAGAAGAGACTAAAGGCAAACTGAAATAAAGATGGAAGCAAGAAAACATGTAACAGATATAGTTGCAAACGGTGTTTCAATGTTTAGAAACAAGGCATAGGGATCATACTTTCGCTAGTGAACACTCTCATATAAATATCTTCTCTTGATGATACTACTTTTAACTACTCTCCGGTTGGACACTCTAATCATTGGTAGGGCTATAACAACACACCTCAAAGTTCGCATTCCGCATCTAGATAACCCCACGCTGTCACCTTGAGCACTAGATGGTTCAAACAAACACCACAATTTCATAAAGACATCCAACTCCAAATATAACTCATAACAAGTATTTGTAATCTCTAGCCTAAGTGCCACCATGGTGTGCACACTGTCAACTTCACACACATGGGGAGAGCAGAGATCTATTAAAGCACTTGAGTAGCAAAGTAGATCTACTTGATTACAAAGCTCATGATCACAATATGATCATGCATAGAGAGAGAGATGAACACATAGCTACCGGTAGAACCCTTAGCCTCGAGAAAGAACTACTCCCTCCTCATCATGGGAATCAGCAATGGTGATGGAGATGGTGGTGGAGATCGATGGAGATGGCTCCGGGGGCACTTCCCCGTCCCGCCAGGGTGCCGGAATAGAGACTTTCTGTCCCCCGAATCTCCCCTTTGGTGGTGGCGGCGCTGCGGAACTTTTCGTGGCTGGAGGCTTGATGATTTAGGGTTTTTGCATCGGGAGGCATCTTATAGGCGAAGAGGCAAGGTCGGTGGGCGGCCAGGGGGGCCACACCACCTGGTGGCGCGGCCAGGGCTAGCCCGCGCCACCATATGGTGTGGCCACCATGTGGCCCCTCTCCATCTCGTCTTCTGGCTCCGTGAGTTTTCCGGTAAAATATCGACTTTGGCATTTGTCCGGTCCAATTCCGAGAATATTGATTTTCTGACTTTCCTGGAACCAAAAACAGCAGAAAACATGCAACTGGCACTGTGGCTCTTGTTAATAGGTTAGTCCAAGAAATCATATGAAAAGTACTCCAAAGTGTGGACAAAACATAAGAAAGTAGATAAAACCAAGCATGGAACATCAAAAATTATTGATACGTTAGCAACGTATCAATTAACAAGATGATCAAGGTTTCCTAATCATAGACATTGGATGTTGTTAATAACGAGGTCACAACATTTGTGAAATTATGTGATGAACATTCATCTGAAGTATAGCAATACGATCAAAGTCATTGTGTTTAAATTGCTATAACATCTTATGAAGTAATCTTAATCCTTAGACAATGAGATCATGTTAATTTCTAACACTAAAAGAGTAACTTGATAATATCAAATGTCACACCGTAACAGGGTGACTATAAAGGTGGGTTCAGATACTCCGAAAGTGTTATGTTGAGGCTCATAGATCAAGAGTGGAATTTTTCCATCTTGATGATGGATAGATATACTCTGGGCCCTCTCGGTGATTTCACATTACTTAGCTTGCAAGCAAGTGACGAGATCACTAGAATGTTATATCACGGGAACAAGAAAAGAATGCATGTCGGTAACGATATCAAACTAGGTATGGAGATACCGATGATTGAATCTCAGACATGTCATTGTTGAATGTGTGGGAGTCAGTATGGATCTCCAGGTCCTGCTACTAATTATTGATCGGAGAAGGGTCTCGATCATGTCTACATTATTCGCGAACCGTAGGGTGACACACTTAAGGGATACCGACACCATTTGGAGCAAATATGTTCTAGAGAAAAGAAATACAAAGCGCTGGAATTATATCGATGGAAACCAGAATTGTTTCGGTGAAATATCACAAACTGGTTCTGCATGTGATATTGAAATGTTGTAGGGGTTTTTATGTGAATGTTTGTTAATTAAAGTAATTAGCAAAATTCTGAATAAAATAAATAAAAGAGTTTTATTAAATGAGAGAGTATTAAATTTGAAGAAATTTAATGCATTTAAGTGGAGACTTAAGTGGAGAATGTGAAGGGTCATATTTATGTGGAGGGAGTTACCACCACATGAATGAGGGAGGTGAAGGGGAACCCTCTTCCTCCTATAAAAGGCCCCCCTCTCCTCACTTCTCACTCACACCTCCTTGTGAAGGATCTCTCTCCCCCTCTAGTATTATCCCCCCATGGTCTCGGATTAGCGAGATACATGTTCTCGGTGGCTTTATCTGGAAAGGAGTTGTTGCTTCCGCTGCATCGCTAGAGCGAGGACGCAGAGGTTGTCAGGGTGCCAGACGTGTGTGCGATCACGGATGCACCGCTACTTTGCGGTGCTGGACTTGGTGGTGCTGGACCTGCTGGACTTGTTGGTGCTAGACCTGCTGGACTCGCTAGACTTCATCATGATTTTGAGATCGGCAAGTGTACGACTACATCAACCACGAAATCAGTTTCGTTAACAATGCTTTGTCAATCTTCAAGGGTATGTTCTCTATGGATGTATATCCACATGTTCTCTATGGATGTATATCCACATGTTGCTTGTATCTATGGATAGATCTTGACGTATAATAGTTCCCATCATAGGAATTTTTTTTTCTATGCTGCGAACCCAACAACTTGGACATACTTTCTGATTTGTTCCTTGAGGCAGGCTTGCATGCATCTTTGATAGGTAACACCTGCATTCTTGAGTCTGAAGGGCATGTCAGTTGCTAGTTTGTCCTTTGCCAATTTTGGAATTTGACAAGTGGATTTATGATTATGATTTATTTCTACTAAGTATTCTAGGTGTTTAGTTAGTTATATTTTACTCTTGCTAGATTGTTATCACCATGCAAGTTTGTTTCACTAAATTTGGGAATGTGGTGATTATCCAAAACCGACTAGTGTTCCAATAATCATCACAGTTTGGTTCTTTAAAAAGAATCCAAAGCTTGAGGTGTATTGTTTTACTATTGGTTTATATGGTTTCTGTTAGCTAGTGATCTCTAGTATTGTCTAGTGGTTGTTGATCTTCTGATCATAATCCAATGCAATACTACCATCTTATTTTCCATTCTGGCATTGATCACAGTTGCACTTCTTATTTTTGTTGTTCTCATCTTCTTTGCCCAAAACCTTAGGTTTGGTTTTAGGACAGTTCCTAAATACTAACTTGGATTCTAAATTAACATGGTCCCATCACAGATGTGACCAACATTTCAACCAAAGATATTTGGTTTCAATGTGGTTTGTGTGTTTCAGGTTTGAAGCAAAAACAAGATATGGCAAGATGAAGATGAGAAACTTAGATAGATTTAGATAGGATTTAGTTTAGCATTTTATTTTCCTGTTTGTAGTTTATATTAGGTTCAATATTCCTTCGAATTTACTCTTGTAAAGAATCTTGTACTCATATTTCTATGAATAAAGCTTCAAGTTTGTCCAATGTTCATTATTCGTTGTATTTGTTATTTATGTTTATTTAAATTTGAACAAAAATTTGACTTGGGCCAAACCTCAATTTTGAGATCATTTTGATTTGTATATATCAAATTTGAATTTTCCAAACCTAGAACTGAATTTGGTTAAAAAAACCTAGTGACCATTTAGCTTCAAAGTCTCACTAGAACCAAATTCAACGCTAAAACTTAAAATTTTGAAATTTACCCCAAATGTTAGATACGTGCCATACAAATGCACATTTTACAGATCTATCCTTTTCCCTTTTCCTAATTCGTATCATGTTATATATTCACATATACATTTGGGCATGCTATGCTTGCACATAAGTTTTTTGGGGGAAAAGAACCTTTTCCATGTCCCATGTAATAAAGACAAATTTCGATGATGCAACACCACTATTTAGGGGCATTTTTTTACGGAAACCATATAAAATGTTACTTTTTCCCAATTTTTTTGTTTGAACATAGGATTTTCGGATATACAAGCAACATCTTTTTTACATTTTTTTAATCTTTTATGCATTTTTCATAATAGGTTTATTTGTACACGGGAGGCAAAACACCACCTCCATGTTTCTTACTCATTTCCTTTTTTGGACAGATTTGCCCCTCAGAGTTGCGAACAATTAACAACCCTGCCACCCTTAACGAATAACGCTTGGTGTCGTTTTGATAAAACAAACATACTTGGCCCACGACCCCAACGATTCCCACATATCCCCTGCCGCTCCTGCACCCCGCCCTTCGGCGGATCCTCCATACCAGTTGAGCCAAACATATCAGATTCTTCTGCTACTGATGTGGTGCCGCCCGACCAAGCTGGCCAGTGGATATCGTCTCCCAACCTCGCTAGTCATGGACCATCCCCTCTCTGTGCTCTACACGGAGCCTTCCGCCGCCGTCGGATCTACCTCCTAGACCCCTTCTTCTTGGACAAGACCCATAGTTTTATGTCTGCCTTGCTGGTGAGCATTGGTAGGGTAGGACTTGGTCGGGGACGACCGTGATATAGGTCGGGAAAGCATGATGGTCGGCGCAGAAACAGGAGCCAGCGGTGGCACGCTTGCGCCGTCGATCGCAGAGGAGGTGGGGGCAACAAGCGGGCTTTCTAAGAGCATGGATGGTCTAGGGCAGGGAAAGTAGCTGCTTGCAGAGCTAGACGGGATCCTGTAGAAGAGGCAGCCTCCTCATTAGCAAAAATCTAAATGGGCTCATTTCATTGGTTAAAATCTCAGAAACGTAGAGAAAAGGAGCATGAGAAGTACAGGTGGTGAGAAAAAGTGGGCCATTTCGAGTTGTCACTACCTTGGAGGCTAGCCATTTCAACCGGTAGTTTCACATGTTTTTTCATCTATGACATCACGAAGCAATGGTATACTACTGCCACCCTAGTTGGTGCCCTAATCCTTAATGGTAAGTTGCCCTGCTGTTTCCTCTTACCTCCGTGAGATCTCAAATCCAAGTAATACAAAGATATGGATAGATCTTCACTAAGAAATAATGTTGACCTTCACCGCCCCGTGATTTAAGATAGTTCATCCTAATCTAGGAGTTTAGAGTACTTACTAGGGTTGCGAAGCGGCAACCGCGAGAGCTCGCGAAAGCAAAAATTAGTTCAAACTAGACAAATTTTGTTGAATTTTTTGAACTAGACTAATAAATTTTGTCTACGAAGCGGAGCAGATCGGGTGCCCATTCGCAACCCTAGTACTTACCATATTGCTGTTGTGGTTGCCGCGAAGAGGTGGACCACCACGGGAAAGGAACTACTCCCTCTGTTTCAAAATATAAGATGTTTTAGCTTTGTGAAATGATTGTATCTAGATCTTTTTTAGTGTGTAGGTTCACTCTAAATTTAGATAAACCTACACACCAAAAAAAAGTCTAGATACACTCTTTTTCGTAAAACTAGAACATTTTATATTTTAAAACGGAGGAAGTACTTGTGAATCTTGATACCACCGCCGTAGAGGGAGTTGTCTCGCTCTGGTGTTTGTAGTTGGAGACGGAACTTTTGAGTAGAGAGTAGGTGGAATAGATGGATGTGACATTTTAGGTTAGCATGTGTTCCCGCTTGCACGGGCCTGGCCCAGGAGTGGTTTAGTATATGAACACAACAATATCTGTATTTATATTTTTGAGAGAAGAATGTGCACGTCACAGTCTAAACGACCCAAACTGCAGCTAATGGGCCTGGTCGGGGCCTACGCAGGCAACCAATCCCGCCGTCATTATTTTTGGATGCACTGAATTGGATCTTGGTATTGAATTGGATGAGAATACCAAAACCAAGATGGAAATGAAATGGCCTCAATTCGATTCTGTTGTTTGGATATGCTCGGAATTTGCTGTTGGAATCAGCGGTTGGTACCCAATTCCAAATTCTGTTTGGATGTACTGAATTGGAATTGGATGTTTCGTTCAGTTTGGACAATATAAACTTGTGTATATGTAAAAATAGCATGTGTATATTAGAATGCACATGTATTATTTTCCACACATATTAATATTAAAATATACAATACGAACAAGCTCACGAACACTCGTTACACAAAATAGTTTGCAAATACCAACAACGGTTACAATATGAATACATATTTTGTGACATTAGTCAGATAACCAACCATGTATAGTAATGAAAGTAATGAAACTACAATGCACACACCATTTATGACATTAATCAGAGAATTGACATATACAATAAACCTTTCATATCATTTTTATTCAATTTCAGAAGCACAAACCATAGTAGCAATACACATGTTATATATCAAAAATAAATTACAGTAGGCACACATCAAGTAGGAGTAGACGTTATAGCTGGTCATAGCTGGACTCAAATCTCCTTGGATCCGTAGATCAAAAGGTGCAAATCGAGAGAAAATGAAAAATTTGGTTTCATATATGTGCAAGACCTACTCCAAGGAGGAGGACAGGGGGAAGCCGACCTTGGGAGGGCCAGAGAGAAACCACCGTCTCCCTCTCACAGCTTCCGGCCGCCATCGTTCCCATCCCGCCGGCGGCGACTGCAGTAGTACAGTTCGGACGCCGGTGAGAGGGGGGCCAGGGAGGCGGACGCAGGGGAGAGGGAGCCAGAGAGGGCTAGCGCGGGGTAGATAGGGCTAGAGAGGGGTCGTCGGAGCAGAGGAGGGCAGTGGGGGAGAGGGTCGCCGGAGGTAATGCGTCGTTGCGTGCGCCTCTAGCAGGTTCTTTCTTCCGCCTTGGTCGCTCGGGAGCGAGATGGAGCCGAGGAGGAGGAAGGCTCAGCGACTCGTGAGACCGATGCCGAAGCAATACGGAGGGTCAGACCTCCGTATTCGCTCCCGTGGGAGACAAGCACGCGGGGGAGCCCCTTGGAATTGGGCCTCCGTTTCCACGCTCTAATTCAGACGCACCCAAACTGTGGTATTCAGCCCTGAATTCCGGAATACCAAATCCGAGGCCCAATTCAGTGCAGCCAAACGCAGTATTAGTGACAAAAATGTAAACAACTTAATTTGTCCATGTGCTAAGCTAACCGTTGATGGATTTATACGATGATGATGTGGTGACGACGATCCTTGCGCGTCTTGCCTATGCTCTAATATCTCAAGTAGGATTTGCATCACAAACCGTCCGATCATCCCAACGAATTTTTGGACTTGCCCAATTTTCTAAGTGAGTCACACCGTTTTCACCTCCAAGTCTTGGCCTTCTTGCTCTGAAATACTCCATTTCACCTCTCATTCATTCGGATCCCCCGATTTCTCACACTCCCCTTGCAGGCCATGTCGACGCCCCGATCTCTCCCCCTCGTCCTCCTCCTGCTCCTCCTCGCCACCCCCTTCCTCCTCTCTTTATCCCTCGCCTCTGCCCGTGACGACGACCTGGACTACATCATCGACAACGCCGGCGACATCCCCGCCAACGACCCCGAGGGATGGCTCCAGGAGGGCTCCCCCGAGGACGACTCCGACTCCGAAGACCTCTTTGACGACCCCTCCTCATCCTCCGACTCCGACGCCGAGATCGACGAGGCCCACGTCGTGCCGCTCACCGCCGCCAACTTCTCCTCCTTCCTCGCCGCGCGCCGCCACGTCATGGTCGAGTTCTACGCGCCCTGGTGTGGACACTGCCAAGCGCTCGCCCCGGACTACGCCGCCGCCGCCACGCACCTTGTTGAACACAATCTTGACGTGGCACTCGCCAAGGTCGACGCAACCGAGGAGGCCGAGCTGGCGGAGGCCTACGGCGTGCAGGGCTTCCCCACCCTACTCTTCTTCGTCGACGGCGTGCACAAGGAGTACCCCGGCGAGAGGACCAAGTATGAATTTACCGAATCCACCACCCGCCCTCCACTCTGTGTCAGTTTACTGCTGTATCATTCAGTCATTGAAGATTTATTTATCTCTTTGCTCCAGGGACGCCATCGTCGCGTGGGTCACCAAGAAGCTGGGGCCCGGGGTGCAGAACGTCACCACGGTCGATGACGCGCAGAAAATCATCACGGGGGACGACACCGCCATCCTCGCCTTCCTCCACCCCCTCTCGGTGTGTACGCTGCCTACCTCTGGCTCTGTGCACGTTCTGATGCAGCCAAGTCAACCCAATTGCTTGAATTGAAACCAAACAGGCCATGTTACCCCCAATTCCCACTTAGTTTGTTTATGGATGTTTGACTTAGTTAGTACATTCATTTCAGATCCCAATTACAATGCAGCTAGCTAGTTGTCTTTCACAATGCATACTATGTTTCCATGTGCTGAGAGCAAATCGTAATAGCGGAGATGTGCTTTCATGTTAAGCTATTCCGGACTATAGTGTGGTCATCAATCATTATTCTGTCAAATGCTGTAGGGTGCTCACAGCTACGAGCTTGCTGCTGCGTCAAGGCTGGAAGACACTGTCAACTTCTACCAGACCACCAGTCCTGATGTAGCCAAACTTTTTCACATTGACCCCGAAGCCAAGCGCCCGTCCGTAGTCTTGCTCAAGAAAGAGGAGGAGAAGCTGGTCGTATATGGTACCTTAAGTTGCTTCACCTTCCAGCACCACCCTTTTCTTTCCGTTTCTATAGATGGGTTGACTGCTGAATTCGATCGTAATTTACCGCCCATCAATGCAGATGGCGAGTTCAGAGCATCTGCCATTGCCGAATTTGTGTCGGCGAACAAGCTTCCGTTGATCACCACCCTCACACAGGAAAATGCCCCTGCAATCTTTGATAGTCCAATCAAGAAGCAAGTACGTCTAAGTCATCTGCCATGAGATTGTATTCGTTGCTTTCTCACGTTTTTGGCCCACATATTATTCCTTTCCTGATCCGCTGTGCTCTGTTTTGTGAAACAGATTTTACTATTTGCTGTCGCGAGCGAGTCCTCGAAATTTCTGCCCATCTTTAAGGAAGCAGCAAAACCATACAAGGGAAATGTATTTTTTCTGTTTGATGAACTTTTCACCTTGTCTTGTTCCATGTTTTGTGCTCAGATCCTGCATCTAACTCATTAATTATTTTTCTTCCTAACTCGTGTGCTTGTTCATGTGGGATTGATTTCTTACCAAGCACTGATGTGGTGTGTGTGTGTCTCAAATGCAGCTTTTATTTGTCTTTGTGGAGCGAGACAATGAGGAAGTTGGTGAACCCGTTGCCAATTACTTTGGAATTACTGGACAAGAGACCACAGTAATGAGTCTCATTTTTTTCATATCTTTTGCGCATCAATTTATCGCACAGGAACAGAAGCAGCAGTTTGACTTTGCTTTAACCTGTCTGATAATTTTTGTGCACATTTTGATTCGATTACTTCCAGGTTCTTGCTTACACTGGGAATGAAGACGCCAAAAAGTTTTTCCTTAGTGGTGAAATGTCACTGGAGAACATTAAGGTAAATATGCTTATAAATTCGGTAGCAAATTAGAAGTAAAATCATAGGAGTGTGTTCAACTGTTGCAAGAGAATATATGCTATGTTACTACTTTTAAGCTGACGTCCTGCTTTTGCTGTTTTTTATTTATGCTGTCCTTCCATTGTATGTTTCTGCTTATACTATATTGTGCTTGAAAATCCTGCGTATCTTTGTGCATTTTCTTGTCTTTTGCCAAACTAGTACTTTATTTTTTGTAGAAAATACAATTTTAACCACTATAGTCATTCCTGTTTGTGATTGTTGATTGGAAGGCTCTGCTACTACTAGGCAGGATGGAAACAGAAAAGACAATGTTCTTCTAAAAGAAAATCATGCTTCTTTTTGTAATACCCAGGAATTCGCTCAAGATTTCCTGGAGGACAAACTCACACCATTCTACAAGTCTGATCCAGTGCCCGAATCAGTGAGTCTATAAGAATGATCCGATATCTCCTATCTACATCGTTATTTATAGAAAAATGAGACATTCTTTGTGTTCCTATGCAGAATGATGAGGATGTCAAAATTGTTGTTGGCAAGAATCTAGATCAAATAGTTCTGGATGAATCAAAAGATGTCCTTCTGGAGGTATGTTCTTGCCAGGCATTTGAGAACATAAAACTTTTCGGTTGTCCATAACGCCACATCATTTTCGATGCAGATATATGCACCATGGTGTGGGCATTGTCAGACACTGGAGCCTACCTACAACAAGCTGGCCAAGCATCTTCGTGGCATCGACTCCCTTGTAATAGCTAAAATGGATGGCACAAACAACGAGCATCCTCGTGCCAAGGTCAGTGTCTAAGTCTGTTGGCTTTGACGGGTTCCCTACTGTCTTGTTCAAACTGGATATTACTTACTAAACTTGAGAGGCAGGGGTCATACTGGGCCATCAGCAATCACAAAACCCTCTCTTAATTCAGTTTTGTAGCCGCACTTGTTTATAGTGCACAAAAAATATAGATCCATTATTTATCTGCTGGCATGTACATGCCAAATTATATTTATCTGCACCTATCTATTCATGTGCTACGGTACCATGCTACAACTTAGCTCTGTTTTCCTTTTAATTATCTTTTTTTTTACACATGGAAATTATACATGCTCAGTTTTCCGTTCACTACGATGTATGTAGACTTTCCAGAGTACAGATTGACACTTGCTTCCTGTTGCAGCCTGATGGATTCCCCACGATACTCTTCTACCCAGCTGGGAAGAAAAGCTTTGAACCTGTAAGTTCTTAAACATGACATTTCACTTCTTAGTGATGCATCTGTTACTATGTTTTGTTTTCAGTTGGCAGCAATCACATTCTGCTCACCTCTCTCCTTAATAGGCTTCTCAGCAGTGCTATCATCTATACTTTGTTAGAACTGTCTCTAGAGTCTAGGTTAAACATGCATTTTTAATTTTAATGCATAAGTTGAAGCTGCCGATTTGTCCTTTGGGTTTTTGCTAAAACGATTCCATGTCTAGATCCATGCAAACTTGCATATATGCCATTGTAGGGGCTGTTTGGTTGAGCTTATTTCTAGCTTTTGGCCTTTGGCCTATGTCACAGAAGCACCTAAATAGGTGCTTTTGATTTTGGCTCTTGGCTTATACCATTATCTAACAATATCCAGCCAAAAGCCAGAAGCCAAAAGCCAAAGCCAAAAGGTGCTTTTGTGGCTTATAATAAGCCAAAGTCCAAAAGCCAAAAATAAGCCCAACCAAACAACCGACAAACAGCTAAAAGCTCAAACTTAGAGCTGGAAATGGGCACAAGAGCACCATGGGCTTTTTAGTCAACTGGCAACCTGATAAATTTTCTTTTGGTGCTTCAGTGTGTCTGCTAATTCAGTTTGTTTTTGCTGAACTTTGCAGATAACTTTTGAGGGGGACCGGACGGTGGTGGAGATGTACAAGTTCATCAAGAAGCATGCTAGCATCCCTTTCAAGTTGAAGCGCGCAGACTCATCGTTGGCACGGACCGAGAGCTCCAAGAGCTCAGGTTCGACGCATCGCGAGAAGAGCTCAAACCTGAAGGATGAGTTGTAGGGCATTGCACAATTGAACTACTCAATGGTGGTGACAAGTTTTGAGGTGCCGCAATCAAAAGAAGGAGGTGGAGAAGGAATAGCTAGGTGTCAGCTTGGGCAGTTGGGAGTGTATGTTGAGAATACAAACATCAGAATCGAATAAATAAAAGCAAGAAATCATTACAACCTTCTGTTTTTGCATTTCAAACTATATGTTCATGCACGAAATCTGGGAGAACAAGGGTAGGCCTATACGAAGAGTTGTCATGTACTCCCTCCGTTCCATAATTCTTGAACTTGAAGTAAAACCATGACAAGAATTATGGAACGGTGGGAGTATTTGAATTAATCAATGACATAGTATTTGAATTAATCAATGACATAGACATACGCTCTAACCTCAGAGATGAACCCTCTCGCTGCCAGGTTGTTAAGGGCGGGGTTGCCCTATCCCCGACCCTGCCCAAATTATCTTGTTGCGCATCAAGGTTAATAACATGATGAAATAGCGCAACAGTATTTTTATGCAATATGAAAACGACGCATGGGGAGGCTCATGCTCTTCTATTTTTGATGTAGCATTACTATTATGGAGGTTATGCAAAGGGTATGATTCCTTAAATACTGACGCTTTAAGTCTGTATTTCATGTAGCTATGTTTTTCTTTTAATTACCTTTTTTAAATTTGTCCATGGAAAATGCACATGCTGGAACTTTTTTTCCGAACATTGCAGGAGAACTGCATGTGCTATATTAGAAGGAAACATGCAAGCCAATGAATGGCTAAAGTACAGAAGGAAGAGAGTTTGAAGTGACAACAAACTTACAGGAACGTCCAAAGAAGAAAAACCAAAGCGACCTACAGGATTCTAGAAAAAACTCGCAACACAACTAACTAGCTTGGAGGAGAAAACGACCCCTACTAACTACTGCCCAGGTTTTTGCTTCAGAGAAAATGACCCCTACGTGCTGGATGTTATTCGTTCACTACCATTTATATAGACTTTCCAGAATATGGAATTGACACCTGCTTCTTGTTCCAGCCTGATGGATTCCCCACGATACTCTTCTATCCAGCTGGGAAGAAAAGCTTTGAGCATGTAAGTTCTTGAACATGATGCTCCACTTCTTTAGCGATGTGCCTGTTGCTACGTGTGTCTCTCAGTTGGTAGCAATCACATTATCCTCACCTCTGTCCTCTGTAGGCTTCTTAGCATTAGCAATGCTATCATATATGCATCTCACCTCTGTCCCTCGGTTCTCCCAAAAAGGATCCCATGTCTAGATCCCTACAAACTTGTATATCTATGCCATTGTAGATGTTTAAGGACAGCTAGTGAAAAGCTCACAGTTCGCTTTAGTCAACCTTGTCTGTCCGATTCGATTTGTCAGTTGCAAGTATATGTTGAAACACACCTTTCCTGGTGGGGATTGAAGGTGGAAGTGGTTCCATCACCTGGGCTAGGGTGATTTAGGAAGCTTGCAATCATCAATCACATGTAAGCTCGAAAGGATAGAAAGAAAGAGAGAAGGAAATCAATCTTTTTTTTTCACAAAGATGACACACACACACACACACACACACACACACACATATATATATATATGTATATATATATATATATATGGATAGACAGAACCAGAACGGGTGACAATAGCAGCAGATAGATTCTAGTAGTTGTTAGTAACTGCCTCCTAGGAAAATACCAGACTGAAAATGGGAGCATCAGCTTTTAACCAACCACCATCTTTCTGAACAACTGATATCTAAGTTTTCCTATTTTGCTATGGAAGGTGCTTTAATTTATCAAGTGTACTATCTCTGATTCATAATAAGTATCGCTGATTTACTACTAGGAAAAGGTTTATAGGAGACACTGGATTGGCGGTACAACATAACGGACCAATGCCACTGCTAATTTTGGTGGCGTGTCGAAAATCTCAACGCCGTCAATATTCATGTACTGGTGGCGTGGAACAGGCGCACGCAACGCCGCAACTGTGTGGGACCCAATAGACTGCCTGGGCCAAAATTATTGGCGGCGCTGCGTCCTAAATGAACGCACCCGCTTGGAGTTTATTAGTGGCTCACTGATTGCCAAAGCCCCTGGTTGTGGGCTTTCTAGCGGTGTTGCCATGTGCGTCAACACTCCTGCTATTACCAGGTCAGCTCGGCTTGCGGGTCCGGATTCATGGTAGCATGAAATTCTGGTCACTCGCCACGAGTAGAAACCATATGGGGGGCGTTGGGGCGTTCGTTCCTAACCGCTCGCCGCGACAAACCTAGGTTGTATTACTTCGCCTAGCGTCCACCACTACTGTTTCTTCTCCACTTGGCCCCCTTTGAGCTCCATTTTGTCCCCTTGACCTCCACTTTTCTGCCCCTCTTGGATTTGGCTAGATTATACTAATACCATATGCACCTCTCTCCCACTAGTCACTAACTCATTTATGGTGGAATTAGTTTTTGTAACACCCCGAAATCTCCGTGCCCGGGATGTCACTTTGGCAGCTTAATAGGCTCTCTAGACTGTCCCCACAGACCAACAATACTTTGTCCCCACTCGTGCGCACCCGGTACACACTTCCCGGTCAGTCACCCATCCTCAAATTGCTCTAGACCAAGCACGCTTAACCTCAGAGTTATTTTTATATGAGCTTCTGAAAAAGAAGTTGCAACTTGTTGATATGTGTATCTTATCAATTCTATTAAGCCATGCGCCAGGGTCTCACATATACCCACCCTTAGAAGATTGATGCCCTCGCCGATCAACCACAAGTCATGAACGTCCCCTCTTGGCACACACTTATGCGTCCAATGCTGGCACATGTTTCATGCCGTGTCCACTCTGGACCACACGCGTCATGCTCCACATGTCCTGCCACTGACCTGCACACGCCCATGTAACCGCGAGGATCGGCTCTGATACCACTTGTAACACCCCGTACTCTCCTTGCCCAGGCTGTCACTTCTGGCAGCTTAGTAGGATCTCTAGACTGTCCCCACAGAACAATACTAGTCTTTTCTGCGCACTTTGTCCTCACTCGTGCGCACCCGGTACCTACTTTCCGGTGGGTCATCCATCCTCAAATTGCTTTAGGCCAAGCACGCTTAACCTTCGAGTTATTTTCAGATGAGCTTTCGAAAAAGAAGTTGCAACTAGTTGATATGGGTATCCTATCAATCATGTTAAGCCATGCGCCAGGGTCTCACCATTTTCCTTCCCCTCTCCATTATCTCTTTCCCCCACCATACTTGATATATTAGCTCTTTTCTCCATCGCGCTTGCTCGTTCGACACCTTTCGATCATCCTCATCTAGGTGAGAATTAATTTAGAGTCATGCATACTACACAATTCCTAATATGTTTACTTGATGAGACGATTTGTGTGTATGTATGTTGCCCATGTGTATATATGTGCGCGCTATGTTTCATTTTGCATGGAATTTATACAAGTGTCAATGTTTTTCCGCAACATTGATTTTTCGTTTCATCAACCCATTTATAGGAGAGGTCATGCTGAAATTTTAATTTTTTTCTTTTACTAATTTTGTTTTTGTTTTATAGGCTCTTATATCATGGATCGACATACCTGAGTTTCTGAGGGCCGCGAGGACCGATATGTTTAGGAAGGGCCACCAGGAAGTATGATGTACGTGTCTTGAGTGCAGAAAGTTGGTTGGAATCTTCCCGTTTACTGGCACTCTTAGATAACACTTGCAACAGAATGGTTTCATGCCTAGTCACACGCGATGGAGAAGTCGGGGTGAGGAGGTTGTGAATGTTGCAAATTAAGAAGGGCAAAACCGCAATGATGAAGAGCTGGAAGGAGGGAATGAAGACCTGTTGGAACATGATGAACATATCGGAGGTGAAGAGGATGCCAGAAATGAAGAAGAAGCCGAAGCTGAAGAAGAATAGGAGGATGCACATAACTCATAGTTGTTGGCTTCGATGGTGCAATACTCTTTTCAAAGAGTTGCTTTGCAAGCAGACGAGTAATGAAAGAGCTGCTTTCAAAGAGACAACCAAATTGGTGCAACTAGAGGCGGACTCTATAACTCCTTTCTATCCTGGTTGTGACCTTGAGCAGACCGCCTGAATGTCACGCTCAAACTTCTAAATATCAAGGCAGAGTTTAAATGCAGCGACAGAAGTCTCAGTGTGTTTTTTAAGTATCTGCACAAAATTCTTCCCAAGAACAACTTTGTCCCTACAAGTGTCCAAGAGGTCAAAAATATCATGTGCCCTCTTGATTCGCCACACATAAGATACCATACATGCATCAATGATGCATAACGCGAAAAACAATATACAAAGTGTGGTGAATCCTGATACATGCGTGGAAAAAACTCCTCAGAAGATTGTATGGTACTTTCCGCTCACTCCCTGTCTACAACGCTAGATAGTAAGGATGCTGAGCTCATGCACTGGCACGGTTAAAGGAAGACAGATCCAAATGTACTAACACATCCTTTAGATGCTTGCGAGTGAAAAACACTCGACAGTGAATACATTGATTTCAGGGAAGACCAAGGAACCTAAGGTTGGGTATGAGTATAGATAAACTAAATCCTTTTGGAAACCAGAGTAGCGTGCATATCACATGGCCCATTTTTGTATGGAATTACAACCTCTCCTTTGCTTTGTATGAAGCAGAAGTACATGCACATAGCTATGCTAGTTCAAGGGCCTAAACAACATGGGAACAATATTAATTTGTATCTCGAGCTATTCAAAGAGGAGTTATAAATATTGTGGGACAAATGAGTTAGTACCTCGAACGCCAACCAAGGAGCACCTTTCCCTATGAGAGCTACATTGATCATGATGGTTAATGACTATCTTGTTTATGAATATGTCGCCTGTCAGGTGTGCCATAGATACAACGCATGTGTGAAGTGTATGAAGAACACATCCTTTATGCAACTAATAATTTAAGGCTCTCGAAAAACAATATTCAACAACAATCGAAGGTGGCTTAAACATAATGACGTGTGGAGAAAAACTAAAGATCGGTTCGATAATACTAAAGAGAATCGAGAAAATCCACATAAGAGGAGCGAGCAGTGAACAAATCCAGAACTTATTGGATACTTGGAAATAGTGCTCTAAGCCTGGAAAGAAGTAGAAGGCCCCATATGTGCTACTTGGTGTATGGAATAGTGCTCTAACAAGATCCGACGGGTCATCGACACGTTGATCATCGCCATCTTCTCGGCAGGCGTCACCGACATCAAGATGCTCGCCATGAGCGACGAGCTCACCTCTGCAACTACGCTCTTTGAGCTGGCTGATAGGTATGCCAAGGACGAGGAGGGTCGCTTGTTCACCCACAACGACCCCGACGCATCACCCACCTCCACGCCCACTAAGAACAAGAGCAAGGACTCTAAGCGCAAGATGCATGCTGCCCTCGAGGCAGAACCCGAGCAGAAGAACCAACATGGAGACGACAACATGAAATAAGACGACCATCCCTTCTTTTTCTACCACAAGATGCACTCCCATAGCACCGAGGACTACTACAAGCTCAAGAAAATCCACGATGACCGCGACATCCGGAGGAAGCGTGGAAATGGCCGCAGAGGTGGTCATGGCGGTGTCCGCTAGGGTGGCCACAACAACAACTACTAGCCGAACCAGCGGGCCAACGCTGTCCAACAGCACCCCACCAAGGTAAACAACGACCTTCCCGAGGAAGACATCGGGGGATACTAGGAGCCACGCAGGGTGGCGTGTATCCTCGGCAAGGATTAGGCCCCCATCTCAAACAAACACTTTAAGAAACTCACCCGCAAGATCGGCGCCATCCTTCCCAGGGTCGAGGACCCGAAGCTCAAGTGGTCGTAATTTGCAATATCCTTCGACACCAGTGACCACCCCAAGTCCACAAGGATCGTTGGCACCATCCCTTTGGTGTGCACCCCACCATCTACAATGTCATAGTCACCAAGACGCTCATCGATGGGGGCTCAAGCCTCAACATGACCTTTGTGGATACATTCTAAAAGATGCAAGTGCCCTACGAGTGCCTGATGCCCATGAGGCCCTTCTCGGGGGTGACCGAAGGACCACTATACCACTTGGGAAAGTGTGTCTCCCTATCATGTTCTGAACTCACGAGAACTACTGCACCGAGTTCATGGACTTTGACGTCATTCATGTAGTCCTTCCCTACAAGGCCATTCTGGGATACCCCGCGCTGGAAAAGTTCATGGCGGTCATGCACTACACCTACAACATCGTAAAGCTTCTTGGTTGCAGCTGGACCATCACCGTTTGCGGCGACGAGGACATAGTGCGTTCCATCGAGCACGTCTACAAGGCCACTGCTACCACATACCCCACTGACAAGGATGTCGTTGAGCACATCTCCAGTCCTAGGAAGAAGGTGCCGCTGGGCGCCAATGGCTCGGGGGATACTGTCACCATCAGCGGGAGCCTCCCTCCCACATAGAGTGCACTCCTTGCCTTCTCGCGGGAAAATGCTAACATGTTTGCATGGACACCGTTAGACTTTCCTGGTGTTCCCAGGGAGGTGATTGAGCACCACTTTGCAGTGTGTCCCACTGCGCGTCCTGTGAAGCAGAAGGTGATATGCCAGGCACCGGAGAAGCAGAATTTCATAGTCTAGGAGATAAACATTCTCAAGAAGGCCAATCTCATCCACGAGGTCATTCACGCTGAGTGGGTGTAACGCCCCAGTTTTAGCTAATCTTAATTAGGGCTTTGTTTGTGCATTCATGAGCATCATCTTTTAAAAGTGCAAACAAAAAAAGAATGCAAAACCCTAAAACCCTAGCTATTTCTCCTTCCTCTTAAAAACAATTCAAAATAGGTTTGAATATTTTGAAAACCACCAAAATAGTGGAGCCCAAATTGATTAAAGGGCCATGCAATATTTCCATGTTTTTACAAAACCTCTTGCATTTTTGAAATTGTACAAAACAGATCTATTTTGAAAATACAAAGAGAGAAAAGATTTCAGGAAAAGAAAAAGGTTTTAGTTAAAAAACAGAGACAGCCGCCAACAGGCCAGCCCATCTCTTCCTCGCCCTCTCTGCCTTCCGCGAGCAGCAGCTAGCAGCCCAGCATCCAGCCTACCGCGGCCCAGTACCCCTTCGACCCCCTTCTGTCGTCATCCTCCTCCGGCCAAGCAGCCGCCTGGCGACGCCGACGCCGTCGATCGCTCAGCGTTGCGATGCCCGCTGCCGTGCCACGTCCCCACGAGGATAAGGACCGCCTGACCCTCTCTCTCGTCCCTATCCCCTCACTCGCTCTCCTGGTATCTCTCTCCCTCTTCCCAGAGAGCTCCCGAACCCTAGCTCACTGGTAACCGCAGAGCCCCGCCTCTCCCGAGCTCCCCTCGCAGAATTGTTGCCGCTGTTGGCCTCGCCTTGTCCTCCTCTTCCTCCTCATCGAAGCGCGCAAGCTGGGATGCCCTTTGTCACTGAAATCGAGTTGTCGTTGCCAACTCCGACCATCGGCGCTCCCTATCGCTCCTGACCTTCCCCGGCCTTGCCGACCCCTCCGACGCCTTCATGGTGAGCTTCTGGTCCCGCTGGACCCCTCCTTTCTCTCCCTCTCGCTTTTTAGCCGCTGGTCGTCGTTACCCTGCAAGCCCCGCCGTCGTGCACCGCCGTAGCCCGTGCTCCGGTGACCAGCTAGTAGCAGCGCCGCCAGGTTTAGGCTCCCCGCGCCGTGCTCTTTCGAACGACACCAAGCCCGCTTCCCAGTTATCCCTCTACCGCCGCCCCGCGCCGCCGTCTGGTGCACTCTCCGGCGAGCCGACGTGGCTCCCATGTGGAGTCCGCGTGGCCACCGCGTGGATCTAACATGGCCAATGCCCCGCCTGTCAGCTGCAGTGGCTAGACCCAGCCCTGGTAAGAAACAACCTGTCCCCTCTGGTGACGTTAGCCCCACGTCATGCTCACGCAATAAATCTTTTTAAAATGGTTTAATAATTTCAGAAATAGTTTAAATCTTATAAATTCAATATCTAATTATTTATAAGTCAAAAAAATACAAATAATATATCAAAATATTCAGAAAAACAAGATCTTTAATTGCAAGTTTAATTATAAGAACAATTGAACCCCCGCAGGTGACTCCGAGGTTTCCCCTATTCTAGGGTTTGTACCTCTCGGATCCCGCTTAAATTGCCAAGCATGCTTTAGGGTCTCATTTCAATACTATTTAACTTGTCATATCTTCATCCTTGCTTAAGCATTGCATCGATGCCATGTGTTGATTGTTGTTTCCCCCTTTCTTTCCGGTGTTTGGTTCTTCCCGGTAGAATACGATATCGAGATCAAGATTGAAGACCGAGATCAACACCATCAAAGCTTGAAGAACAATACTTGACCAAATGTAATCAAGTCAAGTACAAGGCTTCTGAAGACCTGCTTATTGGTTATCAACAAACAAGGCAAGCATATCCCCACCATTATACAATCCTATGATTTTGAAAGCATTTCAATTCTTGCCATGATGCATACGATTTTACTGTGGTCTTTCATCGATAAATAAAGTATCCTATATGTTGCATTACTTCCTTTGAGCTGATATTACCTGATCCACTGCTCCTAGCATAACTATGTTTGGCTTGTGTGCACTGCTAGAGCTTATATCTGTGTCTTGCTTAGCCATGCATAGCTGTCAGTACTGGTTCATCCAGATGATGTACCAAATGCAGAAAATCTAGTATGACAGGATATCGAGGTATACTGATGAGGTAAGATCAGTGGTAAAGGTTAAACATGATAAGGCTTGTATGGGAGGCCACGGTGGGATGTGGTTTTTGTAGTCCCATGCTCGCCACTACTAGGACCCGAGTTCTTGCCTTTGGAACCGAGATGAGCGTACAGCCACACGGGGTCTGGAAAACCTCACGAGCAACTAACTTGCCTAGTAGATTCCATGAGTCACATAGTTCGGGCGTTCCATTCGACATGCATTCTGGATCTTCTCGAAGGCGGTGAAGGAGGTGCATTCATACAGGTAGGTAAGCATGGTCGGGGTTGCTTGGGGTGGATGGAGCCCCTGGTACCAACCTCGCCCACATCTCTAGGGACCGACTTCGGGATTTGACCCGTTACGGCAGAACCATCCTTAGGGTGTGACTCATGGTCTCGGCAAAAGCAAGGTAAAGGTCGTGTCTACCTACAACAAGCTGGCCAAGTATCTTCGTGGCATCGACTCCCTTGTAATAGCTAAAATGGATGGCACAAACAACGAGCATCCTCGTGCCAAGGTCAGTGTCTAAGTCTGTTGGCTTTGACGGGTTCCCTACTGTCTTGTTCAAACTGGATATTACTTACTAAACTTGAGAGGCAGGGGTCATACTGGGCCATCAGCAATCACAAAACCCTCTCTTAATTCAGTTTTGTAGCCGCACTTGTTTATAGTGCACAAAAAATATAGATCCATTATTTATCTGCTGGCATGTACATGCCAAATTATATTTATCTGCACCTATCTATTCATGTGCTACGGTACCATGCTACAACTTAGCTCTGTTTTCCTTTTAATTATCTTTTTTTACACATGGAAAATATACATGCTCAGTTTTCCGTTCACTACGATGTATGTAGACTTTCCAGAGTACAGATTGACACTTGCTTCCTGTTTCAGCCTGATGGATTCCCCACGACACTCTTCTACCCAGCTGGGAAGAAAAGCTTTGAACCTGTAAGTTCTTAAACATGACATTTCACTTCTTAGTGATGCATCTGTTACTATGTTTTGTTTTCAGTTGGCAGCAATCACATTCTGCTCACCTCTCTCCTTAATAGGCTTCTCAGCAGTGCTATCATCTATACTTTGTTAGAACTGTCTCTAGAGTCTAGGTTAAACATGCATTTTTAATTTTAATGCATAAGTTGAAGCTGCCGATTTGTCCTTTGGGTTTTTGCTAAAACGATTCCATGTCTAGATCCATGCAAACTTGCATATATGCCATTGTAGGGGCTGTTTGGTTGAGCTTATTTCTAGCTTTTGGCCTTTGGCCTATGTCACAGAAGCACCTAAATAGGTGCTTTTGATTTTGGCTCTTGGCTTATACCATTATCTAACAATATCTAGCCAAAAGCCAAAAGCCAAAAGCCAAAAGGTGCTTTTGTGGCTTATAATAAGCCAAAGTCCAAAATCCAAAAATAAGCCCAACCAAACAACCGACAAACAGCTAAAAGCTCAAACTTAGAGCTGGAAATGGGCATAAGAGCACCATGGGCTTTTTAGTCAACTGGCAACCTGATAAAATTTTTTTTGGTGCTTCAGTGTGTCTGCTAATTCAGTTTGTTTTTGCTGAACTTTGCAGATAACTTTTGAGGGGGACCGGACGGTGGTGGAGATGTACAAGTTCATCAAGAAGCATGCTAGCATCCCTTTCAAGTTGAAGCGCGCAGACTCATCGTTGGCACGGACCGAGAGCTCCAAGAGCTCAGGTTCGACGCATCGCGAGAAGAGCTCAAACCTGAAGGATGAGTTGTAGGGCATTGCACAATTGAACTACTCAATGGTGGAGACAAGTTTTGAGGTGCCGCAATCAAAAGAAGGAGGTGGAGAAGGAATAGCTAGGTGTCAGCTTGGGCAGTTGGGAGTGTATGCTGAGAATACAAACATCAGAATCGAATAAATAAAAGCAAGAAATCATTACAACCTTCTGTTTTTGCATTTCAAACTATATGTTCATACACGAAATCTGGGAGAACAAGGGGAGGCCTATACGAAGAGTTGTCATGTACTCCCTCCGTTCCATAATTCTGGAACTTGAACTAAAACCATGACAAGAATTATGGAACGGTGGGAGTATTTGAATTAATCAATGACATAGACATACGCTCTAACCTCAGAGATGAACCCTGTCGCTGCCAGGTTGTTAAGGGCGAGGTTGCCCTATCCCCGACCATGCCCAAATTATCTTGTTGCGTATCAAGGTTAATAACATGATGAAATAGCGCAACAGTATTTTTATGCAGTATGAAAACGACGCATGGGGAGGCTCATGTTCTTCTATTTTTGATGTAGCATTACTATTATGGAGGTTATGCAAAAGGTCTGATTCCCTTAAATACTGACGCTTTAAGTCTGTGTTTCATGTAGCTATGTTTTCCTTTTAATTACCTTTTTTAAATTTGTTCACGGAAAATGCACATGCTGGATTTTTTTTCTGAACCTTGTAGGAGAACTGCATGTGCTATATTAGAAGGAAACAAGCAAGCAAATGAATGGCTAAAGTACAGAAGGAAAAGAGTTTGAAGTGACAACAAACTTACAGGAACGTCCAAAGAAGATAAACCAAAGCGACCTACAGGATTCTAGAAAAAACTTGCAACACAACTAACTAGCTTGGAGGAGAAAACGACCCCTACTAATTACTGCCCAGGTTTTTGCTTCAGAGAAAATGACCCCTACGTGCTAGATGTTTTTCGTTCACTACCATTTATATAGACTTTCCAGAATATGGAATTGACACCTGCTTCTTGTTCTAGCCTGATGGATTCCCCACGATACTCTTCTATCCAGCTGGGAAGAAAAGCCTTGAGCATGTAAGTTCTTGAACATGATGCTCCACTTCTTTAGCGATGTGCCTGTTGCTACGTGTGTCTCTCAGTTGGTAGCAATCACATTATCCTCACCTCTGTCCTCTGTAGGCTTCTTAGCATTAGCAATGCTATCATATATGCATCTCACCTCTGTCCCTCGGTTCTCCCAAAAAGGATCCCATGTCTAGATCCCTACAAACTTGCATATCTATGCCATTGTAGATGTTTAAGGACATCTAGTGAAAAGCTCACAATTCGCTTTAGTCAACCTTGTCTGTCCGATTCGATTTGCCAGTTGCAAGTATATGTTGAAACACACCTTCCCTGGTGGGGATTGAAGGTGGAAGTGGTTCCATCACCTGGGCTAGGGTGATTTAGGAAGCTTGCAATCATCAATCACATGTAAGCTGGGAAGGATAGAAAGAAAGAGAGAAGGAAATCAATCTTTTTTTTCACAAAGATGACACATATATATATATGTATATATATATATATATGTATATATATATATATATATATATATGGATAGACAGAACGGGTGACAATAGCAGCAGATAGATTCTAGTAGTTGTTAGTAACTGCCTCCTAGGAAAATACCAGATTGAAAATGGGAGCATCAGCTTTTAACCAACCACCATCTTTCTGAACAACTGATATTTAGATATGTTTTCCTATTTTGCTATGGAAGGTGCTTTAATTTATCAAGTGTACTATCTCTGATTCATAATAAGTACCGCTGATTTACTACTAGGAAAAGGTTTATAGGAGACATTGGATTGGCGACACAACATAACGGACCAATGCCACTACTAATTTTGGTGGCACGTCGAAAATCTCAACGCCGTCAATATTCATGTACTGGTGGCGTGGAACAGGCGCACACAACGCCGCAACTGTGTGGGACCCAATAGACTGCCTGGGCCAAAAATATTGGCGGCGCTGCGTCCTAAATGAACGCACCCGCTTGGAGTTTATTAGCGGCTTACTGATTGCCAACGCCCCTGGTTGTGGGCTTTCCAATAGTGTTGCCATGTGCGTCAACACTCCTGCTATTACCAGGTCAGCTCGGCTTGCGGGTCCGGATTAATGGTAGCATGGAATTCTGGTCACTCGCCGCAAGTAGAAACCATACTGGGGGCGTTCGTTCCTAACCGCTCGCCGCGACAAATCTAGGTTGTACTACTTCGCCTAGCGCCCACCACTACTGTTTCTTCTCCACTTGGCCCCCTTTGAGCTCCATTTTGTCCCCTTGACCTCCACTTTTCTGCCCCTCTTGGATTTAGCTAGATTATACTAATACCATATGCACCTCTCTCCCACTAGTCACTAACTCATTTATGGTGGAATTAGTTTTTGTAACACCCCGAAATCTCCGTGTCCGGGATGTCACTTTTGGCAGCTTAATAGGCTCTCTAGACTTTCCCCACAGACCAACAGTACTTTGTCCCCACTCGTGCGCACCCGGTACACACTTCCCGGTCGGTTACCCATCCTCAAATTGCTCTAGACCAAGCACGCTTAACCTTAGAGTTATTTTTATATGAGCTTCTGAAAAAGAAGTTGCAACTTGTTGATATGTGTATCTTATCAATTCTATTAAGCCATGCGCCAGGGTCTCACATATACCCACCCTTAGAAGATTGATGCCCTCGTCGATCAACCACAAGTCATGAACGTCCCCTCTTGGCACACACTTATGCGTCCAGTGCTGGCACATGTTTCATGCCGTGTCCACTCTGGACCACACGCATCATGCTCCACATGTCCTGCTACTGACCCGCACACGCCCATGTAACCGCGAGGATCGGCTCTGATACCACTTGTAACACCCCGTACTCTCCTTGCCTAGGCTGTCACTTCTGGCAGCTTAGTAGGATCTCTAGCCTGTCCCCACAGACCAATACTAGTCTTTTCTGCGCACTTTGTCCTTACTCGTGCGCACCCGGTACCTACTTTCCGGTGGGTCATCCATCCTCAAATTGCTTTAGGCCAAGCACGCTTAACCTCCGAGTTATTTTCAGATGAGCTTTCGAAAAAGAAGTTGCAACTAGTTGATATGGGTATCCTATCAATCATGTTAAGCCATGCGCCAGGGTCTCACAATTTTCTTTCTCCTCTCCATTATCTCTTTCCCCCACCATACTTGATCTATTAGCTCTTTTCTCCATCGCGCTTGCTTGTTCGACACCTTTCGATCATCCTCATCTAGGTGAGAATTAATTTTGAGTCATGCATGCTACACAATCCCTAATATGTTTACTTGATGAGACGATTTGTGTGTATGTATGTTGCCCATGTGTATATATGTGCAAGTTTTGTGTGTTGCTCGCGAAAATTCGCGCTATGTTTCTTTTTGCATGGAATTTATACAAGTGTCAATGTTTTTCCGCAACATTGATTTTTCGTTTCATCAACCCATTTATAGGAGAGGTCATGCTGAAATTTTAATTTTTTTCCTGTTACTAATTTTGTTTTTGTTTTATAGGCTCTTATATCATGGATCGACAAACCCGAGTTTCTGAGGGCCGCGAGGACCGATATGTTTAGGAAGGGCCACCGGGAAGTATTATGTACGTGTCTTGAGTGCATAAACTTGGTTGGAATCTTCCCGTTTACTGGCACTCTTTGATAACACTTGCACCGGAATGGTTTCATGCCTAGTCACACGCGGTAGAGAAGTCGGGGTGAGGAGGTTGTGAATGTTGCAAATTAAGAAGGGCAAAACCGCAATGATGAAGAGCTGGAAGGAGGGAATGAAGACCTGTTGGAACATGATGAACATATCGGAGGTGAAGAGGATGCCAGAAATGAAGAAGAAGCCGAAGCTGAAGAAGAATATGAGGATGCACATAACTCATAGTTGTTGGCTTCAATGGTGCAATACTCTTTTCAAAGAGTTGCTTTGCAAGAAGACGAATAATGAAAGAGCTGCTTTCAAAGAGACAACCAAGTTGGTGCAACTAGAGGCGGACTCTATAACTCCTTTCTATCCTGGTTGCGACCTTGAGCAGACCGCCTGAATGTCACGCTCAAACTTCTAAATATCAAGGTAGAGTTTAAATGCAGCGACAGAAGTCTCAGTGTGTTTTTTAAGTATCTGCACAAAATTCTTCCCAAGAACAACTTTCTCCCTACAAGTGTCCAAGAGGTCAAAAATATCATGTGCCCTCCTGATTCGCCACACATAAGATACCATACATGCATCAATGACTGCATAACGCGAAAAACAATGTACAAAGTGTGGTGAATCCTGATACAAGCGTGGAAAAAACTCCTCAAAAGATTGTATGGTACTTTCCGCTTACTCCCTGTCTACAACGCTAGATAGTATGGATGCTGAGCTCATGCACTAGCACGCTTAAAGGAAGACATATCCAAATGTACTAACACATCCTTTAGATGCCTGCGAGTTAAAAACACTCGACAGTGAATACATTGATTTCAGGGCAGACCAAGGAACCTAAGGTTGGGTATGAGTATAGATGAACTAAATCCTTTTGGAAACCAGAGTAGCGTGCATATCACATGGCCTATTTTTGTATGAAATTACAACCTCTCCCTTTCTTGGCATGAAGCAGAAGTACATGCACATAGCTATGCTAGTTCAAGGGCCTAAACAACACGGGAACAATATTAATTTGTATTTCGAGCTATTCAAAGAGGAGTTATAAATATTGTGGGATAAATGAGTTAGTACCTCGGAGGCCAACCAAGGAGCACCTTTCCCTATGAGAGCTACATTGATCATGATGGTTAATGACTATCTTGTTTATGAATATGTCGCCTGTCAGGTGTGCCACAGATACAACACATGTGTGAAGTGTATGGAGAACACATCCTTTATGCAACTAATAATTTAAGGCTCTCGAAAAACAATATTCAACAACAATTGAAGGTGGCTTAAACATAATGACGTGTGGAGAAAAACTAAAGATCGGTTCGATAATACTAAAGAGAATCGAGAAAATCCACATAAGAGGAGCGAGCAGTGAACAAATCCAGAACTTATTGGATACTTGGAAATAGTGCTCTAACCCAGGAAAGAGGTAGAAGGCCGCATATGTGCTACTTGGTGTATGGAATAGTGCTCTAACAAGATCCCACGGGTCATCGACACGTTGATCATCGCCATCTTCTCGACGGGCGTCACCGACATCAAGATGCTCGCCATGAGTGACGAGCTCACCTCTGCAACTAGGCTCTTTGAGCTGGTTATAGGTATGCCAAGGCCGAGGAGGGTCGCTTGTTCACCCACAACGACCCCGACGCATCACCCACCTCCACGCCCACTAAGAATAAGAGAAAGGACTCTAAGCGCAAGATGCATGCTGCCCTCGAGGCAGAACCCGAGCAGAAGAACCAACATGGAGACGACAACATGAAATAAGACGACCATCCCTTCTTTTTCTAGCACAAGATGCACTCCCATAGCACCGAGGACTACTACAAGCTCAAGAAAATCCACGACGAGCGCGACATCCAGAGGAAGCGTGGAAATGGCCGCAGAGGTGGTCATGGCGGTGTCCACTAGGGTGGCCACAACAACAACTACTAGCCGAACCAGCGGGCCAACGCTGTCCAACAGCACCCCACCAAGGTAAACAACGACCTTCCCGAGGAAGACATCGAGGGCTACCAGGAGCCATGTAGGGTGGCGTGTATCCTCGGCAAGGATTAGGCCCCCATCTCAAACAAACACTTTAAGAAACTCACCCACAAGATCGGCGCCATCCTTCCCAGGGTCGAGGACTCGAAGCTCAAGTGGTCGTAATTCGCAATATCCCTCGACACCAGTGACCACCCCAAGTCCACAAGGATCGTTGGCACCATCCCTTTGGTGTGCACCCCACCATCTACAATGTCATAGTCACCAAGACGCTCATCGATGGGGGCTCAAGCCTCAGCATGACCTTCGTGGATACATTGTAAAAGATGCAAGTGCCCTACGAGTGCCTGATGCCCATGAGGCCCTTCTCGGGGGTGACCGAAGGACCACTATACCACTTGGGAAAGTGTGTCTCCCTATCATGTTCTGAACTCACGAGAACTACTGCACCGAGTTCATGGACTTTGACGTCATTCATGTAGTCCTTCCCTACAAGGCCATTCTGGGATACCCCGCGCTGGAAAAGTTCATGGCGGTCATGCACTACACCTACAACATCGTAAAGCTTCTTGGTTGCAGCTGGACCATCACCGTTTGCGGCGACGAGAAGGACATAGTGCGTTCCATCGAGCACGTCTACAAGGCCACTGCTACCACATACCCCACTGACAAGGATGTCGTTGAGCACATCTCCAGTCCTAGGAAGAAGGTGCCGCTGGGCGCCAATGGCTCGGGGGATACTGTCACCATCAGCGGGAGCCTCCCTCCCACATAGAGTGCACTCCTTGCCTTCTCGCGGGAAAATGCTAACATGTTTGCATGGACACCGTTAGACAGTCCCGGTGTTCCTAGGGAGGTGATTGAGCACCACTTTGAAGTGTGTCCCACTGCGCGTCCTGTGAAGCAGAAGGTGATATGCCAAGCACCAGAGAAGTAGAATTTCATAGTCTAGGAGATAAACATTCTCAAGAAGGCCAATCTCATCCACGAGGTCATTCATGCTGAGTGGGTGTAACGCCCCAGTTTTAGCTAATCTTAATTAGGGATTTGTTTGTGCATTCATGAGCATCATCTTTTAAAAGTGCAAACAAGAAAAGAATGCAAAACCCTAAAACCCTAGCTATTTCTCCTTCCTCTTAAAAACAATTCAAAATAGGTTTGAATATTTTGAAAACCACCAAAATAGTGGAGCCCAAATTGATTAAAGGGCCATGCAATATTTCCATGTTTTTACAAAACCTCTTGTATTTTTGAAATTGTACAAAACAGATCTATTTTGAAAATACAAAGAGAGAAAAGATTTCAGGAAAAGAAAAAGGTTTTAGTTAAAAAAAACAGAGCCAGCCGCCAACAGGCTGGCCCATCTCTTCCTCGCCCTCTCTGCCTTCCGCGAGGAGCAGCTAGCAGCCCAGCATCCAGCCCACCATGGCCCAGTACCCCTTCGACCCCCTTCTGTCGTCATCCTCCTCCGGCCAAGCAGCCGCCTGGCGACGCCGACGCCGTCGATCGCTCAGCGTCGTGATGCCCGCCGCCGTGCCACGTCCCCGCGAGGATAAGGACCGCTTGGCCCTCTCTCTTGTCCTTATCCCCTCACTCGCTCTCCTGGTATCTCTCTCCCTCTTCCCAGAGAGCTCCCGAACCCTAGCTCGCTGGTAACCGCAGAGCCCCGCCTCTCCCGAGCTCCCCTCGCCAAATTGTTGCCGCTGTTGGCCTCGCCTTGTCCTCCTCTTCCTCCTCATCGAAGCGCGCAAGCTGGGATGCCCTTTGTCACTAAAATCGAGCCGTCGTTGCCAACTCCGACCACCGGTGCTCCCTGTCGCTCCTGACCTTCCCCGGCCTTGCCGACCCCTCCGACGCCTTCATGGTGAGCTTCTGGTCCCGCTGGACCCCTCCATTCTCTCCCTCTCGCTTTTTAGCCGCTGGCCGTCGTTACCCTGCAAGCCCCGCCGTCGTGCGCCGCCGTAGCCCGTGCTCCGGTGACCAGCTAGTAGCAGCGCCGCCAGGTTTAGGCTCCCCGTGCCATCCGCGCCGCCGTCTGGTGCGCTCTCCGGCGAGCCGACGTGGCTCCCATGTGGAGTCCGCGTGGCCTTCGCGTGGATCTGACATGGCCCATGCCCCACCTGTCAGCTATAGTGGCTAGACCCAGCCCTGGTAAGAAACAACCTGTCCCCTCTGGTGACGTTAGCCCCACGTCATGCTCACGCAATAAATCTTTTTAAAATGGTTTAATAATTTCAGAAATGGTTTAAATCTTATAAATTCAATATCTAATTATTTATAAGTCAGAAAAATACAAATAATATATCAAAATATTCAGAAAAACAAGATCTTTAATTGCAAGTTTAATTATAAGAACAATTGAACCCCCGCAGGTGACTCCGAGGTTCCCCTATTCTAGGGTTTATACCTCTCGGATCCCGCTTAAATTTCCAAGCATGCTTTAGGGTCTCATTTCAATACTATTTAACTTGTCATATCATCATCCTTGCTTGAGCATTGCATCGATGCCACGTGTTGATTGTTGTTTCCCCTTTCTTTCCAGTGTTTGGTTCTTCCCGGTAGAATATGATATCGAGATCAAGATTGAAGACCGAGATCAACACCATCAAAGCTTGAAGAACAATACTTGACCAACTGTAATCAAGTCAAGTACAAGGCTTCTGAAGACCTGCTTATTGGTTATCAACAAACAAGGCAAGCGTATCCCCACCATTATACAATCCTATGATTTTGAAAGCATTTCAATTCTTGCCATGATGCATATGATTCTACTATGGTCTTTCATCGATAAATAAAGTATCCTATATGTTGCATTACTTCCTCTGAGCTGATATTACCTGATCCACTGCTCCTAGCATAACTAGGTTTGGCTTGTGTGCACTGCTAGAGCTTATATCTGTGTCTTGCTTAGCCATGCATAGCTGTCAGTACTGGTTCATCCAGATGATGTACCAAATGCAAAGAATCTAGTATGACAGGATATCGAGGTATATTGATAAGGTAAGATCAGTGGTAAAGGTTAAACATGCTAAGGCTTGTATGGAAGGCCACGGTGGGATGTGGTTTTTGTAGTCCCATGCTCGCCACTACTAGGACCCAAGTTCTTGCCTTTGGAACCGAGATGAGCGTACAGCCACACGCGGCCTGGAAAACCTCACGAGCAACTAACTTGCCTAGTAGATTCCATGAGTCACATAGTTCGGGCGTTCCATTCGACATGCATTCTGGATCTTCTCGAAGGCGATGAAGGAGGTGCATTCATACAGGTAGGTAAGCGTGGCCGGGGTTGCTTGGGGTGGATGGAGCCCCTGGTAAACCAACCTCGCCCACATCTCTAGGGACCGACTTCAGGATTTGACCCGTTACGGCGGAACCATCCTTAGGGCGTGACTCATGGTCTCGGCAAAAGCAAGGTAAAGGTCGTGTCTAACCACCCTCTATCGGCCTTCCAAGGAAGAGGGCTAATGATCTGGAATTAAGAGTCGGTTAGTACGTGTGGGTAAATTTGTACACCCCTACAGGGTTAAATCTTTTCAAAAAGCCGTGTTCACAGTTATGAATGCTTGGTGACCGAATTCTAAGATCATAGAGAACTATAACCTAATCGTAAAACTTGGCAGATCAACATGTGCTTAAGGATGCTTCCTCTTGGGTATGAGGGGGTGATCCTAGTTGTGAGATGAGGATTACTTTGGTGGATATCAAGATGATGATCAATTCTTTGGAGATGTCGCTCTCTTATCCCCTTTTAAAAATGTTCTGATTAGACGAGCTTCTTCTCCCTCTTGTTTTACAAACAAAGATGGCTTTATGCAAAATAACCCCACCAGCCATAAGTCTTGCGGAGTACACCCTGTAATCACCCTTGCTTTGTTGATACTTTCAGAGTAAGTGTTCCCTTGAAGTAAGTTTGGTACGACATCGACACCGACGAGTAGCTTGGGGTTCCCGGCCGGCAGCCTGGAATCTATGGGCTGGGACGTCATCGTTATGCTTCAGGCCTCTTAGGCCATTTGTTAAGTTTGCTATACTTAATAGCATATTTTGCCTTCCCTTGTTTGATGGTTCTGGTCAGTGACTTCTACTTGTAATATTTGGTTCTTCCCTCAGTTATGAGCTTGCTGTAATAATTTTTGTGTCGCAGGGTTACTGTTGTGTTACCGATTTCTCACTGGATATCCTCGAGGTCTAAGTTAAGCATATGTCAGGCTAAGGTCTAGATTTGTTTAACCCTGATCCCCGGGGGTGTCATAGTGGGTCTCCAACCCCATCGTGGCACCCAAGGGAACTGGTGGAGGGTGTATTTGCATTGATTTCACCGATCTCTACAAGGCCTGTCCCAAGGACCCGTACCCACTGCCAAGGATCGACCAGATCATAGACTCCATGGTACGCTGCGACCTCCTTTGCTTGTTGGATGCCTTCTCGGGTACCACCGGATCAAGGCGGTGAAGGAGGATGAGGATAATACAACATTCATCACCCCTTGAAGAATGCTGGTGCCACCTTCTAGAGGCTCATGGCCACCTCTCTAGGAGATCAGATGGGCAAGAATGTAGATGCGTACATTGATGACATCGTCATCCAGACCTGTGAAGAGCGCACACTCATCGAGGACCTCGAGGAGACCTTTGCCAACCTGTGCAAGGTGAACATCAGGCTCAACCCCGCCAAGTGATCTTTCTATGTGCCTTCAGGCAAGCTCCTCGGGTTCCTTGTTTCGCACCATGACATAACCCTGGCAAGATCAAGGCCATCGAAGAAATGCAGCCTCCATGATGGCTCAAGGACATGCAACACTTGGCGGGGTGCATGGCCACTCTCGATCGTTTCATCTGCAAGATCGGCGATAGGACCTTTCACTTCTTCAAGATCATCAGAGACCAGACACCTTCGAGTGGACTCCTGAACTTGTCGCGGCCTTTGAGGGCCTCAAGAGGTACCTCACCAGCCCTCTCGTCATGGTCACTCTATAGTCCCACGAGCCTCTGTTGTTGTACTTCGCAGCCACTCCACAAATTACAAGTGCGGTCCTCGTGGCGGAGAAAGAAGGGCCAGTCAACACCAAGGATAAATCCACCTCGTCGATCCCTAAACCTCTTGATGAAGGAGCAACACTTCCAACACCCGCTAAGATTACGAGCCTTGCTGAGCTACCCACCAGGCCTCACAAGGAGCCCACTTTGGCATCCATGGCAATGGATCTCGTACAACACCCTGTCTACTTCGTTAGTATGGTGCTACGCAACATGCATGGACACTACACCATGGAACAAAATCTCCTCTACACGCTCCTCATTGCTTCTAAGAAGCTACACCACTACTTCCAGGGTCACCCTATCAAGGTGGTCACTATCCACCCCTTGGAGCGAGTTCTACATAACCCCAATGCCACTACACGTGTAGCGGAAGGGGCCATTTAGCTACAACCTTTCGAGTTGACATTCCACACCACCAACACCATCAAGAGCAAAGCCCTAGCGGACTTCATCGTGGAGTGGACTGATCCCTCCGCGGGGGAAGCCCACGAGGAAGAATCCCCCTACTAGGAAAGGCAGCCCCTAGTCACTGGACCATTAACTTCAATGGCGCTTTCGCCCAAGATGGAGCGGGGGCTAGCATAGTTGTCACTTCCCCAACCGGAGACAAGCTCTACTACACCATGTAGCTCCACATAAAACCTAAGGACAAGGTCTCCAACAACATCGCCAAATACAAGTGCCTCCTCGCTAGGCTTAGAGCTGCAATCGCTCTCGGGATCAAGCGCATAGTCATCCAGGGTGATTCCCAGCTCCTCATCAACTTCTCCAACAAGAGCTACACACATAAGGACGAACACATGATTTCCTACCTAGAAGAGGTATGCAAGATCGAGAAAAGCTTACTTGGCATGGAGCTGAAGCACATCCCTCATGGAGAGAACATGGAGGCTATCGACATTGCCATGCCAACATCCTAGCGTGAACCTCAACCCCCAGGCGTCTTCGAGGAGAGGCTTATGACACCATCAGCTGCACCACCAGCTACCAACGAGACATCCCTCGATGAGGAACTCCCACCACCACCCACAATAGGCGCTCCAGAGTGCAGCCCATGCATGATGGCAATATTCATCAAGCCACAACCTGGATTGAAGAGATCAAGGACTAACTGAAGAGTAGGACCCTCCCTAAGGATGATGCTAAGTCAGAGAGCATAACTCACTAGGCCAGGAGCTACTGCATGGTGGATGGTGATCTGTACCACAAGCGCCTGATGGCAACAACTATGTGTACCAATTAGTTGGGACTCCAAGTGTAGAGTGTTGTAGCAAGCTTATTTCCCCCACAAGGATGACTCGAGGGTTTATATCAAACTCTCTAGGAATTGGCTAAGAGGTTTATTCTTCTTCTCCTCTTCTAGCAACCTGCAAAGCAAAGTTTCTGTCTTCTGTCCCCAACTCTACCATGTGGTTGTCAAGCACAAGGTTTCGTATTAGTAATATGAAATATAAATATAAATAAAGTAAAACAAGTAAAACTAGGCAAGCAAAGTAAATGCAATAAAAGATATTTGTTTTTTTGTGTTTGTTTGCAAGTGAAGAAAGTATTTTTGTATTTTCGAAATAATAAGTTGCAGAAAATATGAAGTGTGATAATTGTGTTGGAAAGGTGTTTATAATGGTTTAAAATGGACCAGGGTTAATGGGTTCACTTGTCTACTCTATTTTTGGGTTGTAGTGGACACAAAAAATTCATTAAAGACATAATATTGGTGGAACTTAAACATGTGTTTGATAAGCATTCATATGGGCATCACATCCTAACATAGTGATGACACATCTCACTTATACTCCTCAAGAAAGGGAAAACTCCAAGAAATCTTGAATTAAGAATCAACATAGTATGGCCTTAGGTATTTTGACAGGATGTTTGAATCACAAATATGCTACCTTGACCAAACAAGATTATCAAGCTGTCACAACATAATTATAGCACATGAATTCACTTTATCCCTAGTGAGGCAACAAAATAAAGGTAAATACCACAATAGATCTTGAATTTGTTGTCACTATTCAATCACTACCACCATGCTACTCCATCTAATACACACGTCTTGCCACACATGCTCTTGCATACAAGTTGGATCAGAACAAGTACTTAAGAACGGGGTACATGATATGCATCTATCAATACATATTACACATAATAGGTCCCAATCTCATATATCAAATCATAGAATAAAGATCCACCGCATAGGAATTACATATATGACCATAATCATGTTGGGCATCTCATATGGTACTAGATCTATGAAGAACAAGAGAGAAATATATCAAGCTACTTCCACAAAGTCCAAAGGTGGACTACTCCCTCTTCATCATGGTGATGATGGTGGAGATGTTGGAGAAGGTAGAGATCCCTTTGGCGGCGGCTCCCGTGGAGTTTCCCCCTCCAATCTTTGCTGGTTTTGGCTATGTTTTGGTGTTTCGTGTTTCTGCATCGCTCCCTCTTTGAGGACTCCTCTAGGGGGTCTTTATATAGACTTTTTTTAGGTCAAAACAAGTTCGTGGGAGAAAGAATCTATCGGGCCAAGGCATTAGGGGGTACCCTGGCCTACTTACGACTGGAACGCCATCTCATGTAGCGATCGCCCTACAAGGGGCACGCCAGGCCTCGCCAGCGCTTCGTGAGGAAACCTCCACTAGGAGGGCCAACAACGGGTAACTCCCACACTTGGATCCCCTTCTCTTCGGGAGGGATTAGGATCCCTCCTGAAGGTACCAATGTGCTTGTGGTAATTTGCATGCCCCAGAGGAAGGCGACAAGCACAATGGGCAGTCCTCGCACCGTGTGGACTGCGCGGACCGCCTCGGTAAGGAGAAGATCTTGTTTAGTCACTTCGGTGTTAAAGAAGAGCTGACGACATCTGGGCCGGCCCCCCTCCGCTTTTCCACTTTAGTGCAAGGAAGCTGCAGTCGGCACCGCGCCTTAGGAAGGACGTCAACAACGACCGTCCCATTTATGATGGACCAACGACCTACGGAGATCCTAGACCTAGTCCATGAAAAGTAGGCTGGTAGACCGGTGCTCCTTGGGCAGGAATGTGTTAGCCCTTCCCGCCAAAATGAATTGGGGAAGAGGCCCAATGCCCCTATAAAAGGAGGGTTACCCCAACATTAGAAGGGACCGATCCTTAGGATCAGAAATACCATACATTAAATTGTCTTTGTACCCTTGTGAACCAATGCGAGCAATACAACCAAGCAGGAGTAGGGGCTTTACCTCCTCATGAGGGTCCCAAACCTAGGTAAAAAAACCTGTGTCTCCTCTCTATCATGTGCGAGCTTTGCTGCCTCCATAGTCGTGTTGAAGATCTGGGCGTATGTTCAGTCCCCTCTCAAATTTCGGGCTCGTTGGTGCCCCTGTTCTTTCGTGACACATCCATTCTCCGACATTTGGCATGCTAGGTAGGGGGCTAAGGCGCATTCCGAGGATTCTCGCTGTTGACATTGCCATCGTGACCAACACCAAGGCGCGCACCAAGCAGCGAGAAGATATCCACCGTGCTACCATGCAGGGGCTGCGTTGCTCAAAGCCCAGAGGCTGCTTCGCTCTCGGCGGCAGCCGAGAGAGACCCTTGGCATTCTCACCTCGCAGAGCTCCTCAGCTTCCCAGACCACGTGTCCGCATCCATAATTAGAGGTGCTGACCCATGAGAGTCACAGCAGAATCCGCTCGAGCACACACCCGGACGCCTAGGGGCTCCAGGAGCTATCATATGCATACTTGATACGTCCATTTTGCATCACTATTCTATGTCATAATTCACTGTTATTCATTGATATATTTCATATTGAGAGGTGATACTTATGTTATTTCATCTGTTTTTTGCATGGTTGATGACTTTTGGAGCATGGACCGCTGTAGTCAGGATTCTGATGGAAAAGGTGCTGTTTGGAGGCAAAATTCGCGAAGATCAGAAAATCCGGGAAAATATACAGAAAATCCTATTTTTCCAGAAGACGAAGGAAGCCAGAAGGAGGGCTGGAGATGGGCCACAGGGGGCCCACACCACCCCCTGGCGCGGGCCAACCTAGGCCACGCCACCAGGTGGTGTGGCCGCCCTGGTCCACCCCTGGCACTCCCCTCTGGCGTATATTATTCTCCTGAAACCCTAAGACTCGGGGAGCAACAACAGAAAGATTCCGCCGCCTGTGCGGGGCGGAAAACACCGAGAGAGAAAGATCTCTCCGGCAGACAGATTTTTGCCGGGGGAATTCCTTCCCGGAGAGGGGAGATCGTCGCCATCAACACCACCATCAAGCTGGACTTCATCGGGATCATCATCATCATCACCATCAGCACCCTCATCACCATCTCCATATTGCTGTAACAATTGGGTTGAATCTTGCATAGTTCATAGGGGAAACTTTCCCGGTGTTGATTACTCTTTGTAGTTGATGCTATTGAGTGAACCATTGAATCATTGTTTATGTTCAGATTGTTATACATCATTATTCCATCTCTGATCATGATCCATATGATGTCTTGTGAGTAGTTCGTTCTGTTCTTGAGGACATGGGAGAAGTCATGTTGTTAGTAGTGGAGTTGTGTTGAGAAAGATTCAATAGTTTGATATTTAAGTTGTGGTGTATTTCTTCTAGTGGTGTCATGTGAACATCGACTACATGATACTTCACCTATATGGGCCTAGGGGGATGCATTGTGTATTTGGCTACTAATCGTAGGGGTTGCCGGAGTGACAGAAACCTGAACCCCCGTTAGGAAACCATTGCACAAGGGACGTAAGGGTCTTAGAGTTTAAAGCTGTGATTAGGTTTTTACCTTAATTACTTTCTTGTACTAATGGATGTGTGCAAGGGGTATAATCACAAGTATGTATTAGTCCTAGGAAGGTCGGTACATTAGCACAGGTTCACCCACACAACACTTAGCAAGCTAAAGAAGATTAATCAACTATATGAAGTGAAAGCACTTGACAGTCTTCCTATGTGTCCTCAAGAATGTTTGGTCATCTTAAGTAATACAACCGGCTTATACTTTGCTGCATAAAGGATTGGGCCACTTGCTTCATTTATTCCTACTGTATTTGATTTACTTGTACTTCGTTTACTTGCTTTATCAAAAACCCCTAAACATCCATTTGCTAAGTATTTGCAGAGAATTCCTGATCCATACCACTAGCCAGCACCTTCTGCTCCTCGTTGGGTTCGACACTCTTACTTATCGAAAATACTGTGATACATCCCCTATACTTGTGGGTCATCAAGACTATTTTCTGGCGCCGTTGCCGGGGAGTGAAGCGCTATTGGAGAGTGGAACTGGTAAAGGAAACTTCTACTGTGAGTATTGTTTAGTTCTGTTAGTTGCTTTATTTTTGTTATGGATAATTCGCTGAGTTTCTTATTTGGTAATGCTACTACCACTGCTAAGGTAGTAGATAAGCCACCACCTGCTGAGAATGATGTTTTTAAAATACCTACAAGGATTATTGATCGTGTTATGGATAACTACTATGTTGGGGATGGAATAGTCCATCCCGTGATCATTTACTCTTTATACACGAATTATGCGGGTTTTTCAAGTGTGCAGGTATTACTACAGATCAAGTTAAGAAGAAGTTATTCTCATTATCGCTGAAAGGAAGAGCCGATGAATGGTATAAGCTGCTGAAGAATGGTCAAGCTCTGGAATGGGAGGAAATAGTGCCTCTCTTTTATTCAAAGTTTTATCCTCCTAGTGAGATTCATAAAGATCGGAATCAAATATACAACTTTTGGCCACTTGATGGAGAGAGTACAGCTCAAGCTTGGGGGAGATTGAAGTTACTAATGCTCAAATTTCCCATTCATGAGCTCCAAACAATATTATTATCAACAACTTTTATGCAAGGCTCCCCCTACATGACAAGGATTTATTGGATGCTTCTTGTGCTGGATCATTCACTCGCATGGAAGAAGAAGCTAAATGGGATCTTTTGGACCGTATTCAAGACAATGCTGAAGCTTGGGAGAATGACAAAGGTAGAAAGTCAGGTATAAATTATGATTATGAATGCATTGAATCTTTTATGGGAACTGATGACTTTCAAAATATTAAAAATGCTTACGGTCTAGACTCTCAAGCTATTGCTTCTTATTTTAAGGCTTTTGCTTCCTATATTGAAGTGCCTAAAAAGAAGTGGAATAAGTATCATGAACCTTATAAAGATGTTGCTAAGAGTGTTCCTGCAAGAAATACTGAAGTTTATACTAGTAATCATGTTTTACCAGAACCTTACATTGAGAAAATGCCTTTCCCAGTTAAGATGAAGGAACATTCTATGATAGCTAGTATGGTTAATGAAAGTACAAATGAAGCTGTTGAACCTGATAAACAAATGGTTGATGAACCTATAATAGCAAGTGTGAAAGACTTTGTCACTAAATATGAAGAAGAGGGACACACTATCCTTTCTAAGGATACCTCTAATATTGTTTCACAAAGTAGTGTTATGAGAGCTAGTATTCCTGTGTTTTCTGTTAGAATAAGTGATCATTGCTATGATGGTTCTTGTGATAGTTATATTGTTAAGTTTATGCATGATACTGAAAGTTACTATGAGAGAGGGAAAAGTGTTCTTATGCATCTCAATAATATCAAGTTTCCTTGTTTTATGCTGAAAGTTTTTATGTTGCACTTCTTTTGCCTTCTTATGCAAGTAGCCTCTAGCTTCAATAACTTGTTTGTTTAAAAAATTCCCTTGCATAGGAAGTGGGTTAGACTTAAACGTGTGTATTTTTTCTTCTTAATGCTCTCTTTCACTTCAATCCATATTCCTGAGTGAGCATTTTCAACATCATCATGCCCATCTTAATGGCTATAAAGAAAGAACTTTTTGGGAGACAACCCAATTTGTTTTTGCCTTCAGTTTTTTTTGTTTCTTTGAGTCTTGGAAGTTATTACTTTGGTAATAACCGCTCCTTATCCGTTTTGTTTGGTTTTGTGTCAAGATCAACCTCTAATGAGAGAGAAGTAATATTTGGGGAAGATGCTATCCCGAAACAGAATTTTGTGCTTCACCGTAAAAATTCGTGAGAGATCTCTGTATGTCGGATTGAACTGTAATTTTTTTTCTTCTGCCCCAGGTTGTTATTTAACTTTAGTTAGTTTTGAACTTTTTGATTTGAATAACACAAAATTTTCGAAAAATTGATCATTACCTGTTGGTCTGTTTTGACAGATTTTGCCACTCCTGCATTTGCTTCTTTAATCGATTTCCTTTTCGAATTCTTTTTGGGTTTTCAGAAGGAGTTGCTACAGTAGATTATGTTTTGATGGTTTTTAGTTGAAGTTGGACTCAAAAGGTTTTATAATTTCATATATACTAATGTTGCTAATGAGAACTGTGTGGAGTTTTGTGTGAAAGAAATTTCCAGGAAGTGGAGATAATGGTGTAATAAGGAAGAGAAAGGTTTTATGACTCAAGTAATAAGAGTATGAACATGAAGATATTGATGTTATTCAAGTAATGACTCCGGAAGAATCTACTTGATACCGAATTTAGTGACCTGCAGAGTCCGTTTTCAAATAGGTAACAGTTCTGGTAAGAAAAGTTCCGCGAAAATACTATCCAACTATATTTTTGCAGTTTTTAGTCAATAAGGAAAGCTACGAAGCGAAAGAGGGACGAAAACGAAGCCAGGGTGGCTCACACCACCCTGTGGCGCGGGTCCACCCCTGGCCGCGCCACCAGGTGGTGTGGCCACCCCAGACTCCGCCTCCGACTCGTTTTCTCCCAGTACCTTCCTTTTGTTATGAAACTTCGTAATATATAATCCCCCGGAGCCCCCGAGGTTCGTATATCGTGTTTTTGTCGTGTTTTTGTTTCGATCTGTTTCTGCTAGGACATACTCTTTGAAAGTTTAGAAGAATAATGAAGTATGCCAAGGATAAAGGGAAGGAGCCTATGGAGGAGGATCTCCAAGACCGCAAGCAGGGGCTGATACCTTTAGTCTCTTGCCCTGCATCAACGAAAGCACTACGAGTCACTAAGGAGTTCTGCGATAAGTACCGGGACTTGCGGAGGAAGGTGGACATGCTTCAATGGGAGAATAATAGGCTTCGTAAGATGCTAGAAGATTTCCTCACGTCAACTAAGAAAATACCACCACCACCGAAAGAGTAATTCGTCATCAGGTTTGGCATCCCCTTAGTTTGTTCCAAGCTTGGGGGAGTGCCGCGGTATCACATCACTATCTTCTATCTTTTTACCTTTTTAGTAGAGTCATATCATGAATAGAGAAGTTATTATGTAGGATGGTTTGCATTTTGGAAATGTCCCCTCTCTCGTTAGATATGTATCCCTTGGTGTGAGTTGCCATTATGGAATATTAATGAGAAGTTCTATCATTCACTCTTTTTCATAGCTTATTTTAGTTTTCATTTCGTGGTTATATGATTGATCTTGTTGTTAGTATTGGTAGCACTTTGGGATCATTGAGTTAATTTAGTTGGTTTTGGCAAACCTGGCTCGGTCAGTAGCAACACTATTTTTGAAGAGTTGAATGAAAAAGACAAAAGTACTCTAAAGAAAAATAATCTCATCATCTTTCTTTCTTGATTTGCTCATAAGTCTAGTTTTCTCTAGTTAAGATCTTTTGTACTTCCAAGGAAGATTGCATGTTTGTCTTTATCACTTGTATGTTTGTTTGTTTCCTTCAACTCTTATACTTGCTACCCAACCTTGCTAGCCAAAAACCTGTACTGAGAGGGAATTCTTCTTGTGCATCCACTCCTTTAAACCAAAACCTTTGCCATTTGTGTCCACCATACCTACCTATTAGCATTATTGCTATTCCAAGTAAATTCTTGTTTTATCTACCTCCCAAATTAAACTTGTTATGTGAAAATTAGTGATTAAAGCTCTCACGAACTTGATGGCACACTTTACTTTCTTGAACTTAATAAACTTGAACCATTGTGCTCACCTATGTTGTGTATATGCTTGCGCTTTGTAAGTTTCGAATTAGCAGAACCATGCTATCATGGGGAACGCTTTCAACATTGCACTGGTACTTTGTACCTAGTTGATATCATGTTCTTTTGTCTATGGATGTCATCGGTGTGAAATGAAAGGGGAGCTTGTAAGTCCATGGAGTTATGCATGTGTGTTAGAGAAATGCCTGGGCCGCTGGTCTAATCCATGCTGACATGGTGGAAACCTGCAGCGTAACCATAACGAGTATCTATGAAGCATTCTTCTTATAAAAAAAGAGTCCTATGTTGAGAAAAAAGAGAAAAAGAGATTATGAAAAGAGGAAAGAGAGAAAAAAGCACCATATTCCCATGGTAAATAAGAAGATTGTTGAGATGCTTGTTGTCTGCTTGCCTTGTCATTTTGATATGGGGATTCTTCCGTATCATCGGGCAAGGGGTACCCCATCGGCGGTTCTCTATGATACACATATGCTTATGATGAAAAGAACTTACCGGTGACTAAACTTGAGTAGCATGAGGAGCGGCCCTCGTATTCAAGGGACATGAGATTCTCAATTTACAACTTGTCAATGCATATCCTCATATTTGATCACTTTAACCTTAATCACCTAAAGATGCCTATGATAGGGGCAATGAGAGCTAAAAGCTAATAAGTATCATAATTTTTGGGAGCTCTTTATGAGACTTGCAATCCCTGCTTCCCTCTGTAAAGGGCCTTTCTTTTACTTTGTAGTTGAGTCAGTAAACCTACTCCCTTCTATCTCAGCAAGTATTTTGAGTTGTTGTGTTTCATTAATTCATATGATGATTTATTCAATCATGTTGCTTATGTTACTTGTTTTGCACATTGCTCTTATCTTGATGTTTACTACTTTGAAAGCTATCATTGAAAACCAGTTATTTGTGAACTCCAGCAAATTATAAACTATTCTTCGACCAAGAGCTAAGTTTGCCATTACCAATTATGATTTACTTTATTCATCTTTATTGTGTTTCCTTTACTCATTGCAAGTTGAGTTACATAATAGTGAGTTGTCTTCTGTTACGATCTATGTATTGATGAATGTGATGCTTCTTGTCCGTATTCTTTTATCGACTCTTCACTCCATAAACCTAAGGCCATGTTTATTGCGCTCAGTTTCGCTTGGGGACAAGCAAATTGTAAGCTTGGGGGGAGTTGATACGTCCATTTTGCATCACTATTCTATGTCATAATTCATTGTTATTCATTGATATATTTCATATTGAGAGGTGATACTTATGTTATTTCATCTGTTTTTGCATGGTTGATGACTTTTGGAGTTTGGACCGCTGCAGTCAGGATTCTGATGGAAAAGGTGCTATTTGGAGACAAAATTCGCGAAGATCAGAAAATCCGGGAAAATATATGAAAAATCCTATTTTTCCAGAAGACGAAGGAAGCCAGAAGGGGGGCTGGAGATGGGCCACAGGGGGCCCACACCACCCCCTGGCGCGGGCCAGCCTAGGCCGCGCCACCAGGTGGTGTGGCCGCTCTGGTCCACCCTTGGCACTCCCCTCTGGCGTATATTATCCTCCCGAAACCCTAAGACTCGGGGAGCAAGCACAGAAAGATTCCGCCGCCTCTGCGGGGCGGAAAACACCGAGAGAGAAAGATCTCTCCGGCAGACAGATTTCTACCGGGGGAATTCCTTCCAGGAGAGGGGAGATCATCGCCATCAACACCACCATCAAGCTGGACTTCATCGGGATCATCATCATCATCACCATCATCACCATCAGCACCCTCATCACCATCTCCATATAGCTGTAATAATTGGGTTGAATCTTGCATAGTTCATAGGGGAAACTTTCCTGGTGTTGATTACTCTTTGTAGTTGATGCTATTGAGTGAACCATTGAATTATTGTTTATGTTTAGATTGTTATACATCATTATTCCATCTCTGATCAAGATCCATATGATGTCTTGTGAGTAGTTCGTTCTGTTCTTGAGGACATGGGAGAAGTCATGTTGTTAGCAGTGGAGTTATGTTGAGAAAGATTCAATAGTTTGATATTTAAGTTGTGGTGTATTTCTTCTAGTGGTGTCATGTGAACATCGACTACATGATACTTCACCTATATGGGCCTAGGGGAATGCATTGTGTATTTGGCTACTAATCGTAGGGGTTGCCGGAGTGACAGAAACCTGAACCCCCATTAGGAAACCATTGCACAAGGGACGTAAGGGTCTTAGAGTTTAAAGCTGTGGTTAGGTTTTTACCTTTAATTACTTTCTTGTACTTACGGATGTTTGCAAGGGGTATAATCACAAGTATGTATTAGTCCTAGGAAGGTCGGTACATTAGCACAGGTTCACCCACACAACACTTAGCAAGCTAAAGAAGATTAATCAACTATATGAAGCGAAAGCACTTGACAGTCTTCCCATTTGTCCTCAAGAACGTTTGGTCATCTTAAGTAATACAACCGGCTTGTCCTTTGCTACATAAAGGATTGGGCCACTTGCTGCATTTATTCCTACTATCTTTTATTTACTCATACTTTATTTACTTGCTTTATCAAAAACCCCTAAAAATCCATTTGCTAAGTATTTGCAGAGAATTCCTGATCCATACCACTAGCCAGCACCTTCTGCTCCTCGTTGGGTTCGACACTCTTACTTATCGAAAATACTGCGATACACCCCCTATACTTGTGGGTCATCAAGACTATTTTCTGGCGCCATTGCCGCGGAGTGAAGCGCTATTGGAGAGTGGAACTGGTAAAGGAAACTTCTACTGTGAGTATTGTTTACTTCTGTCAGTTGCTTTATTTCCGTTATGGATAATTCGCTGAGTTTCTTATTTGGTAATGCTACTACCACTGCTAAGGTAGTAGATAAGCCACCACCTGCTGAGAATGATGTTTTTAAAATACCTACAAGGATTATTGATTGTGTTATGGATAACTACTATGTTGGGGATGGAATTGTCCATCCCGGTGATCATTTACTCTTTATACACGAATTATGCGGGTTGTGCTTCTGGTAGAAAGTCAAGTATAAATTATGATTATGAATGCATTGAATCTTTTATGGGAACTGATGACTTTGAAAATATTAAAAATGCTTACGGTCTAGACTCTCAAGCTATTGCTTCTTATTTTAAGGCTTTTGCTTCCTATATTGAAGTGCCTAAAAAGAAGTGGAATAAGTATCATGAACCTTATAAAGATGTTTCTAAGAGTGTTCCTGCAAGAAATACTGAAGTTTATACTACTAATCATGTTTTACCAGAACCTTACATTGAGAAAATGCCTTTCCCAGTTAAGATGAAGGAACATTCTATAATAGCTAGTTTGGTTAATGAAAGTACAAATGAAGCTGTTGAACCTGATAAACAAATGGTTGATGAACCTATAATAGCAAGTGTGAAAGACTTTGTCACTAAATATGAAGAAGAGGGACACACTATCCTTTGTAAGGATACCTCTAATATTGTTTCACAAAGTAGTGTTATGAGAGCTAGTATTCCTATGTTTTCTGTTAGAATAAGTGATCATTGCTATGATGGTTCTTGTGATAGTTATATTGTTAATTTTATGCATGATACTGGAAGTTACTATGAGAGAGGGAAAAGTGTTCTTATGCATCTCAATAATATCAAGTTTCCTCGTTTTGTGCTGACAGTTTTTATGTTGCACTTCTTTTGCCTTCTTATGCAAGTAGCCTCTGGCTTCAATAACTTGTTTGTTTAAAAAAGTCCCTTGCATAGGAAGTGGGTTATACTTAAACGTGTGTATTTTTGCTTCTTAATGCTCTCTTTCACTTCAATCCATATTCCTGAGTGAGCATTTTCAAAATCATCATGCCCATCTTAATGGCTATAAAGAAAGAACTTTTTGGGAGACAACCCAATTTGTTTTTGCCTTCAGTTTATTTTTGTTTCTTTGAGTCTTGGAAGTTATTACTTCGGTAATAACCGCTCCTTATCCGTTTTGTTTGGTTTTTGTGTCAAGATCAACCTCTAATGAGAGAGAAGTAATATTTGGGGAAGATGCTATCCCGAAACAGAATTTTGTGCTTCACCGTAAAAATTCGTGAGAGATCTCTGTATGTCGGATTGAGCTGTAATTGTTTGTGCTTCTGCCCCAGGCTGTTATTTAACTTTCGTTAGTTTTGCAATTTTTGATTTGAGAAACAGAAGATTTTCGAAAAAATTGATCATCACCTGTTGGTCTGTTTTGACAGATTTTGCCACTTCTGCATTTGCTTCTTTAATCGATTTCCTTTTCAAATTCTTTTTGGGTTTTCAGAAGGAGTTGCTACAGTAGCTTATGTTTTGATGGCTTTCAGTTGAAGTTGGACTCAAAAGGTTTTATCATTTCATATATACTAATGTTGCTAATGAGAACTGTGTGGAGTTTTGTGTGAAAGAAATTTCCAGGAAGTGGAGATAATGGTGTAATAAGGAAGAGAAAGGTTTTATGACTCAAGTAATAAGAGTATGAACATGAAGATATTGATGTTATTCAAGTAATGACTCCAGAAGAATCTACTTGATACCAAATTCAGTGACCTGCAGAGTCCGTTTTCAAATAGGTAACAGTTCTGGTAAGAAAAGTTCCGCAAAAATACTATCCAACTATATTTTTACAGTTTTTAGTCAATAAGGAAAGCTACGAAGCGAAAGAGGGACGGAAACGGAGCCAGGGTGGCTCACACCACCCTGTGGCGCGGGTCCACCCCTGGCCGCGCCACCAGGTGGTGTGGCCACCCCAAACTCCGCCTCCGACTCGTTTTCTCCCAGTACCTTCCTTTTGTTATGAAACTTCGTAATATATAATCCCCCGGAGCCCCCGAGGTTCGTATATCGTGTTTTCGTCATGTTTTTCTTTCGATCTGTTTCTGCCAGGACATACTCTTTGAAAGTTTAGAAGCACAATGAAGTCCGCCAAGGATAAAGGGAAGGAGCCTATGGAGGAGGATCTCCAAGACCCCAAGCAGGGCTGGTACCTTTAGTCTCTTGCCCTGCATCAACGGAAGCACTACGAGTCAGTAAGGAGTTCTGCGATAAGTACCGGGACTTGCGGAGGAAGGTGGACATGCTTCAATGGGAGAATAATAGGCTTCGCAAGATGCTGGAAGATTTCCTCACGTCAACTAAGAAAATACCACCACCACCGAAAGAGTAATTCGTCATCAGGTTTGGCATCCCCTTGGTTTGTTCCAAGCTTGGGGGAGCGCCGCGGTATCACATCACTATCTTCTATCTTTTTACCTTTTTAGTAGAGTCATATCATGAATAGAGAAGTCAACACCACCATCAAGCTGGACTTCATCGGGATCATCATCATCACCATGATCACCATCAACACCCTCATCACCATCTCCATATTGCTCTAATAATTGGGTTGAATCTTGCATAGTTCATAGGGGAAACTTTCCCGGTGTTGATTACTCTTTGTAGTTGATGCTATTGAGTGAACCATTGAATTATTGTTTATGTTCAGATTGTTATACATCATTATTCCATCTCTGATCATGATCCATATGATGTCTTGTGAGTAGTTTGTTCTGTTCTTGAGGACATGGGAGAAGTCATGTTGTTAGTAGTGGAGTTGTGTTGAGAAAGATTCAATAGTTTGATATTTAAGTTGTGGTGTATTTCTTCTAGTGGTGTCATGTGAACGTCGACTACATGATACTTCACCTATATGGGCCTAGGGGAATGAATTGTGTATTTGGCTACTAATCGTAGGGGTTGCCGGAGTGACAGAAACCTGAACCCCCGTTAGGAAACCGTTGCACAAGGGACATAAGGGTCTTAGAGTTTAAAGCTGTGGTTAGGTTTTTACCTTAATTACTTTCTTCTACTTACGGATGTTTGCAAGGGGTATAATAACAAGTATGTATTAGTCCTAGGAAGGTCGGTACATTAGCACAGGTTCACCCGCACAACACTTAGCAAGCTAAAGAAGATTAATCAACTATATGAAGCGAAAGCACTTGACAGTCTTCCCATGTGTCCTCAAGAACGTTTGGTCATCTTAAGTAATACAACCGGCTTGTCCTTTGCTACATAAAGGATTGGGCCACTTGTTGCATTTATACCTATTATCTTTTATTTACTCGTACTTCGTTTACTTGCTTTATCAAAAAACCCTAAAAATCGGTTTGCTAAGTATTTGTAGAGAATTCCTGATCCATACCACTATCCAGCACCTTCTGCTCCTCGTTGGGTTCGACACTCTTACTTATCGAAAATACTGCGATACACCCCCTATACTTGTGGGTCATCAATACTCGGCGGGTCTCAGGCCCCCGCCTCTGGGCGGAACTTCAAGTAGCTCTCTCGTGAGCTCACGACTACAAGGCCCGGCGCCACCGTGCCACAACTCAGGTGGTCAAGGAAACCAGTCTCCTTCAGAATGGAAGACCACCCCGTTTCCACCCGAGCGGCGGGCATCATATCTATGGTGTGCGCCTCCACCATCAACAACGTCACCATACCTAAAATGCTCGTTGGCGGTGGCACCGGACTTAACATGCTCTCGAAAGAGGTGTTCGATAAGATGCAGATACCGCACTTTCGGCTGATGCCCACACTATCCTTCTCCGGGATGACCGAAGGGGCTTTCGTCCCTATCATCCAAGTGCGACTCCCCGTCACATTCAGGACACATGACAACTACCTCATGGAGCTTGTCGACTTTGATGTTGCCCACATCATCTTTCCTTACAACGCCATCTTGGGCTACATGACACTGGCTAAGTTCATGGCAGTCACCCACCATGCTTACAACCTCGTCAAAATGCTAGGTGGCACCAGGGGCACAACCTCAATACACTATTACGAGGGGGAGGCCATGCGCTCCCTAGAGCAAGCCTACGAGGGATTTGCAGTTGCATGCCTAGAGGAAGGAGGCGCTATGGGTGACGCTGCATCCCCCGCAAAGAAAAAGCGGGCACCTCCTTAGGAGGGTGCGGTGGCCAAGGAAGCTTCCTCAACTTGCCTCGTCGAGGAAGAGGTCACGTCCTCCCCCGGCATGGCTGGAAAGAGGAAGTCATTGTTCTCACAAGAACGCACTGCGACAAAGAAGTTCCCCTTGGATCCTACCGACCCAGGGGCTACCATCACCATTGGAGCCCACCTCTCGGCAGAGCAGGAAGGCGTGCTTGTGGCTTTCTTGTGGGCAAACACTGACATGTTTTCCTGGACACTGTCAAACATGCCGCGGGTAATTAGGGAAGTGATCGAGCACCACTTGGTCATGTTCCCTACCACGCGTCCCTTGAAGCAGAAGGTACGCCACTAGTCCGCCGAGAAGCCCCAGTTCATCATTGAGGAGATGGAAAAACTCATCAAGTCCAACCTCGTCCAGGAAGTCGTTCATGCCAATTGGAAGTCTAACTTGGTGGTGGTCCCGAAAGTCCCCCGCGGGGGCGACTCTGCGTCGACTTCACTGACTTCAACAAGGCCTGCCCAAAAGACTTATACCCGCTGCCCAGGATCGACCAAATAGTGGACTCCACCATAGGCTATGACATCCTGAGCTTCTTGGACGCCTTCTCGGGCTACCATCAAGTCAAGATGTCCAAAGAGGATGAGGAAAAGACGGCTTTCGTCACTCCCTATGGAGTGTTCTGCTACACCTGCATGTTGTTCTGCCTCAAGAATGCTGGTGCTAACTTCTAGAGGCTAATGTGTATCGTCCTAGGAACACAGATGGCCAAAAACACGGAGGCATACGTCGATGATATTGTGGTCAAAACCCGTGAGAAGGGCACGCTCGTGGAGGACCTCAAGAAAACCTTCTCCAACCCGTGCAAGGTCAACATCAAGCTCAACCTAGCTAAATGCGTGTTCGGGGTCCCATCAGGCAAGCTACTAGGTTTACTGGTGTCGCATCGTAGCATTGAGGTGAATCCTGACAAAATCAGGGCCATTCAGGAGATGCAACCTCCTAGATGTCTCAAAGACATGCATCGCTTGGCAGGTTGCATGGCGGCTCTAGGAAGGTTTATCTCCAAGGTTAGCGAGAAATCCCTCCCTTTCTTCAAGATCATGAAGCGGTCTGGCACGTTCTAGTGGACCCCCGAGTCGGCCGAGGCTTTCGAAGGCCTCAAGAGGTAACTCACAAGCCCTATCGTCATGGTGGCCCCGTGAACTCATGAGACATTACTACTATACCTACCAGACACGCCGCAAACGGCCAGCGCCGTACTCGGCATTGAGCGAGAAGAGGCCGTAAAAGTAAGAAAGAAGGCGGCCACGCCCGCATCTCCAGAGGGCTCAGGGGCTACAACTCACAAGGCATCTGGAGGATATGTAGGAGAGTCGGGGCCTCACGAAGGGGCAACCCTCGCTAAGGCCACGAGCGGGTCTTGGGAGGATCTAGCAGTAGCATCAAGGTGATGAGAAACACGTAGAGCTAGGCTAAAAACAAAAACTTTTCTGCTCTAGCGAGGTTTGCGGCAAGGCACCCCAAGATCTGGCTAAGGTCAAAGGCAATAGTTTGTACCTCTCGAAGCTGAGGAAGCGCGTCGCAGTGGTGCCATACGTTCCCCTCATCTGGTCCGGCTCTAATGAACTTCTCGATCCTGGGACCACCTCATCACCGGTTCCGTGCTCCTCCTCATCTCCGACTTCACCGCCGCCCAATGCCTATGACGAGCACCGTAGGTGTGGTGCCTCTGCTGTCACACACACATACAAGGTGGAACAACAGCAAGTGAGATGCTAGTCTCGTTCTTGCCACCGCGGAATAGGAAGGTGGAATTTCCAAGTCTAGCGAAACCCTAGGAAGCAGCACTAGATTGTCATCTATCCACCGCCACCCACCTTCCTTTATATAGGCGAGTAGGTCAGGGCACACAACACTTGTGTCCCTCGGTCCTAAACCCTAGTCAAAGTGGGTCCAACCCATTGATACGTGTCCTTGTCCGAACAAGTCCAACATGCCATCTTGTGATAGTCAAATCAACATCCGCCTAGTTCCACTCACTTAATTGTGCGATCCTGTAGGCTTACGGTAAGATGGACACAACTCAATAATCATTCAGTCAGAGCCGTAGCCTACTGACTTTCCGACTAGAGCTAATAGTCAGTACCTGCCTCTAGCAAGACTTGCCGACTCCTAGTTTCTACAAGTGTCCTCAATGTGATGATCTGTCCGAGTCCCTTTGCCTCACGATATTGGTGATAAACCGCAGGGGAGATTCTATCATCCCAGTGCCAATTTACTCTCTTCTCGTTGCAGTGATAATAGATTCCCTCCGGCTTCGCTAAGTCGGACTAGTTCGATCAACACTTGATCAAGTAGCGCATGGCCATGCTTCTAAATCATCTCACACGAGAGGGCAAAGAGAATATCTCTCCGAGATGGAGGGGCAAATTTCGTGTTGGCTAATCCACGTCACGCAGCTGGCTTCGAAGTCGTCCCAAGACCACCCTTATTACTCCCAGTTATGGTGAGCGTTAGATGGAGTCAAACCCAGATTTTACACAACTCGGATCATGCGATCCCCTCAGGTCTAAGGATTCCATTGTGTTAGAGGGAGCATATGACGGTGTGCTCACGTCCTACTAACCTTTGGATCGGTCTAGCTATTGTACCTCTTCCGACTAGCCAATGGAAGGCGGATAACATCTTCATGCTCATGACATGTGAAACATTGTCATCTTCCGACTTACAAATTAGTCTCGGCAGTGGGTTTCCCTCCCAACCTCACATGACTAAGGACAAACTGGCTAGATCTAGATATGAGCATATGGTTCAACACCTGCAACAATTGCAGTGACACATACAACTAGCTCCAAGCCGGATTCCGGGTTACAAATACAAGGTGGAATATGAGCCTCTAGGTCATCATTCCTAACAGTCTCCCACTTGCACTAGAGTTGAACACTCAGGCATCACCAGGCCTTAGGCATCTCATGCCCATCGCTCTTACATGGGCCTCAAACTTAGGTTGTGGAAGCGGCTTGGTCAACGGGTCTACAACATTTGCATATGTGTGTACCTTGCATAGCTTAATTTCTCCACAATCGATGAACTACCAAATCATGTGACATTTCCTGAGTATGTACTTGTTCTTATGGTGTGCCCGTGGTTCCTTAGCTTGTGCAATAGCACCAACATTGTCACAGTACATGTCTAACAGACTGGATGAACCCGGAACAACACCTAGTTCAATCAGAAAATTTCTCATCCAAACCCCTTGTTTTGTCGCCTCTAAGGCATCAACATACTCAGCTTCCATAGTAGAATCGGCCATCGATCCTTGCTTGGAACTCTTCCAACTCACTGTTCCTCCATTTACTATGAACACATAGCCATATTGCGAGCGCGAGTCATCCAGGTCGGTCTAAAATCTAGCATTTGTGTAACCCTTTACACCTAGCTCTTCCTCACCACCATAGACTAGGAACTCATCTTGAGTACGTCTCAAGTACTTAAAGATATTCTTTACTGCTCTCTAGTGGCCTTCGCCAGGATCCGATTGATATCTGCTCGTTACACTTAGAGCATAGGAAATATCCAGCCTAGTACATATCATCGCATACATGATCGATCCTACTGCCAAAGCATAAGGGATCCTCTCCATCCAACTTCGCTCATCAGCCGACGCTGGCATTGAGTCTTACAAAGTCGGATTACATGATCCATTGCGAAGGACCCCTTCTTGGCTAAATCCATATTGAACTTCTTTAATATCTTATCTAGATATGTAATCTAACTCAAACCTATGAGTCTCCAGGATCTATCTCTATAGATCTTAATTCCTAGTATAAATGCCGCCTCATGCAAGTCCTTCATTTGGAAACACCTTTCTGAAGAATCCTTGATTGCTTGCAACATTGGAACATTGTTTCCAACTATCAATATGTCATGTACATAAAGTAGTAGAAAAAACCGAGCTTTCACTAAACTTCCTGTATACACAAGAATCTTGTTCGCTTTTGGTGAAGCCAAATGATTTGACCACTTCATCAAAACGAATGTTCCAACTCCGACTTGCTTGCTTCAGTCCATAGATGGATTTCCGAAGCTTGCAAACTTTGTTAGGACTAGTCGGATCGACAAAACCCTCGGGCTATATCATATACATGTCCTCGATTAAATTTCCGTTAAGAAAAGCCATTTTGACATCCATCTTCCATATCTCCCAATCAAAATATGCAGCTAGTGCTAACATTATTCTTACCGACTTAAGCATCGCTACTGGCGAGAAAGTCTCGTCATAGTCAACTCCTTGAACTTGTCAAAACCCTTTCGCGACAAGACATGCTTTATAGATAGAAATATTTTTGTCTTGGTCAGTTTTCCTCTTAAAGACCCATTTCCTCTCGATGGATCTTGCACCATCTGGCAGATCAACCAAGTTCCAAACTTGATTATCATCCATGGAATTTAACTCGGATCTCATGGCTCCAAACCATGACTTAGAATTAGTACTTCCCATCGCATCCTGATAGGTAGTCATGTTATTGCCGTTAAGCATAAGTACGTCTCCATGTAGTCTAGCTGATCTTCATGGCGCTGGTGCATTTCCTGACTTAGACACAACGTACGGCTCAACCTCCAAGGTTGCCGACTTGTCTTGAGTCGGTGAATCCCGAATTTATTCGAGGTGCGCCCTATTCCCACAATTTTTCTAGCTTAGAAACTCTTTATCTAGAAAGACCCCGTTTCAAGCGATAAACACTTTGCCCTCTTCCCGGTTGTAGAAATAGTAACTAACTTATCCGACTTGGGGTAGCCTACGAAAACTAACTTATCCGACTTGGGGCTGAGCTTGTTGGATTGTAACCTCTTGACAAAACATTCACATCCCCAAATCTTAAGAAAAGATAGGGCCGACTTGTTGCCCATCCACATCTCATGTGGTGTCTTTTCTACCGATTTTGATGGTACTTTGTTTAGTGTTATCGCTGTTGTCTCTAGACAAAAACCCAAGAATGATAAAGTTAGATCCGTCTTACTCATCATCGACCTTACCATGTCTAACAAGGTTCGGTTTCGCCTTTCTAACACACCATTCCTCCGAGGTGTTCCCGGCGGAGTGAGCTATGGAACTATTCCACAACTCTTGAGATGGTCATCAAACTCATGGCTCATATATTTGCGTCCATGATATGATCATAGAAACTTAATATTCTTGACAAGTTGGTTTTGCACTTCACTCTGAAACTCTTTGAACTTTTCAAAGGTCTCCAACTTGGATTTCATCAGGTATACATAACCATATCTACTGAGATCATCCGTGAACGTGACAAAATACTCATAACCACCTCTGGTTGTCATGCTCATAGGACCACATACATCACTATGTATCAGCTCCAGCAAGTAGGACGCCCTCTCACAACAGTTTGTGGAAGGTGTCTTGGTCATCTTTCCCAACAAACAGGATTCACATGTTTCGAACAGCTCCAAGGCAGACAAATCCAGAAGTCCATCACCATGGAGCTTCTACATGTGTTTCTAGCTGATATGACTAAGGCGACAATGCCACAAATAAGTAGAACTAAGATCATTCGGCTTTAACCTTTTAGCATTCAAGTTATAGACTATTTTACATTCAAGATCAAGCACAAAAATTTCGGCTTGGACAGATGCATAGCCATGAAACACATTATTCAAATAAAAGGAACACCCATTGTTCTTAATACTTGATTCATAAACTTGCTCCATCAAACATGAGGCAGAAATGATGTTTCGGCTTAGTACAGGAACATGATAATGTTTATTTAGTTCTAGTACAAATCCTGAAGGTAACTGGAGTTGCGTCATCCCTATGGCTAATGCAACAACTCTTGCCTTGTTTCCAACTTTGATGGCAATATCCCCTCTCACCATGCTCCTATGCCTTACCAGTCCCTGCATCGAGTTACACACATGAACAACCGATCCGGTATCATATACCCAGGTACTGCTAGGAGTGTCGGCAAGATAAATGTCTATAACATTCACAACAAGTGTACCTAAGTCGGAAGTCATACTCCACTCCTGGCTATATTGGCCTATACTTGTTATAGTTCCTCTTCTAGTGACCTTCCGCCTTACAGTAAAACCATACTGTACCTAGAGGTTTTGCCGGCTTGCTAGTCACTGAGCCGGCGCTGTGACTTGGATCCAGCATGCCGTCTCCCTTTGGCTTTGCTTTCTTAAACCAAGATTTCTTCTTGATCTTGGAATCGTTCTACACCATCAACACTTGACTGGTGTCGCCTCTCTTGATGTCAGCCTTTGCTGTTTTGACCATCCATTGAAGTTCTGCCAATTTCTTATCCATACCATGCATATGGTAGTTCGAAATGAATGGACCATAAGCACTAGGAAGACAATTCAGGAGAATGTCGGTGGCGAACTCTTTGCTCAAAGGAAAACCCAGATGATCCAAGGGCTACACATTTCCGACCATCTTGATCATGTGCGGTCCCAGTGGATCCCATCTGTCAGCTTGCACCCAAGAAAGGCTCTGGAGACATTGCACCTCTACGTCCTAGCCTGTGTCTCAAACATGATCTTGAGGGCAATGATCATATCGTATGCCTCAACATTATCGAACTACTGATGTAGTTCCGGTTCCATGTGAGCGAGCATTAGGCAGCTGACTTCCATCGACTCACCTTGAGCCCGGCGAAAGGCGGTTCTTACAGCGTTAGGCTCATTTTTGTCTAGCTCGTCTGGAATCAGATTGTCCAGGACATGTTCCTTATTTTCTTGCTTGAGAATGATTCGCAAGTTATGATACCAGTTGGTAAAGTTTGTTCCATTCAGCTTGTCCTTCTCAAGGATCGTGCGTAATGCAAAACTGGAAATCTGAATGGTGCTAGTTGGTGCCATCTACAAATGAAAGATGCAAAACACTTAAGACAATGTATTTGTAATAGGAGAAGGCAGATGCAACTCTTTAATCCTTAACACTCCCACTGAGACTGATATCCCTTCAATAGTCGACAGTGATTCAGGATCCCGATCATTTATCCGACTAGTGAGCCTTTGCATCACTACTAGCTGGAGAACCTTCCGAGTAGGCAACATGTTGCCAATAAGATCTCTATATGATTCCTATTGGATTGTCCGGCAACCCTCCTTAACCTGAAGCCCACAACTATTGTGATAGCTCCATCTAGCTACCAAGTGCCTTGCTTGAGAGAGTCCAAATCTCTCACACCTTATCAAAGGGAATTGGCAGTTCCCCAACAATATGAGCCCACTAACCAAAAATGTCTGACTTGTAGTGTTGTAGCAAGTGGCCGGGTAATCCGACTAGACCTTCTTTGAGAGAAAAAGAAGCAAATAAAACTTGCAAGTCAGAACCTTTCCGATTTACACCAGCTAACTCTTAGCTGTAAATTTTGATAGGGTACAACGGTCCTATTCTTGTCCAATAAGAAAAGGAACTTTAGTGGTTGATCATGGACGTCAGCCACGTGATCTCCCACTCAGATCTGGAGAAGTTTTGACCAACTTCTTGGCCAAGACAAACCATATATGGCCACTTCACTAGATCAAAATAGATAAAAAATGCAAAACGAAAATAGCGAGAAAGATCCAATCTTTCCTACTAGCGCAACTCATGCACAAGAACTAGGCCAAAAACATAGAGCCGATGCTCTGATACCACTGATGGGCAATGCGCAGAGCCAGGGCAAAAACAAAAATTTTATGCTCTAGTGAGGTCCCCGGCAAGCCACACCAAGATCCACCTAAGGTCAAAGGAAATAGTTTGTACCTCTCGGCGTGCAGGTGCGGAAGCTGAGGAAGAGCGTCCTGATGGTGCCGTATGTTCCCCTCATCTGATCCGGCTCCAGCGAACTTCTCGATCCTTGGACCACCTCCTCGCTGATTCTTTGCTCCTCCTTGCATCCAAATTTTCCACCGCCCAACGCCACCGACGAGGACCGCAGGTTTGGTGCCTCTGCTGTCACACACACGTACTAGGTGGAACAAGAACAAGTGAGATGCTAGTCTCGTTCTTGCCACCACAGGACAGGAAGGTGGAATTGCCAAATCTAGTGAAACCCTAGGAAGCAGCGCTAGATTTTCATCTATCCGCCGCTACCCACCTTCCTTTATATGGGCGAGTAGGTGAGGGCACAACACACTTGTGTCCCTTGGTCCTAAACCCTAGTCAAAGTGGATCCAACCCATTGGCACGTGTCCCTATCCAAACAAGTCCAACTTGCCGGCTTGTGATAGTCGGATCAACATCCATATAGTTCCACTCTTTTAAGTGTGCGACTCCGTAGGCTTACGGTAAGCCGGAAACAACTCAGTAATCATTCAGTCAGAGCCGTAGCCCAGTGACTTTTCGATTAGAGATGATAGTCGATATCGGCCTCTAGCAAGACTTGCTGACTCCTAGTTTCTGCAAGTGTCGTCAATGTGATGACCTGTACAAGTCCCTTTGCCTCACATTATTGGTGATAAACCGCAGGGGAGATTCCGTCATCCTAGTGCCTGTTTACTCTGTTCTTGTCGTAGTGATAACTGATTCCCTCCGGCTTCACTTAGTTGGACTACCTCGATCAACACTTGATCGAGTAGCGGATGGCCATGCTTTTGAATCATATCACATGAGAGGGCCTAGAGAATATATCTTTGATATGGAGGGGCAAATTCCATCTTGGCTGATCCACGTCATGCAACTTGCTTTGAAGTCGTCCCAAGACCACCCTTATTGCTCCCAATTACGATGAGCGTTAGATGGAGTCAAATTCAGCTTTTCTACAACTCGGATCGTGCGATCCCCTCAAGGCTAATGATTCCATTGTGTTAGCGTATGACGGTGTGCTCATGTCCTACTAACCTTTGGATTGGTTCGGCTATCGTACCTCTTCCATCTAGCCAATGCAAGGCGGATAGCATCTCCATGCTCATGACACGTGAAACATTGTCATCTTTCGACATACAAATTAGTCTCGACACTGGGTTTCCCTCCCAACCTCAAAATCTAAGGACAAACTGGCTAGAGCTAGATATGAGTATATGGTTCCACACCTGCAACAATTGCAGTGACACATAAAACTAGCTCCAAGCCGGATTTTGGGTTACATATACAAGGAAGAATGTGAGCCTCTAGGGCATCATTCCTAACACAAGGATGATGGAAATCGTGCAACACCACATCTACTTAGTCATCACGGTGCTCTACGATGCTTGCGAGCGCTACTCAATGTAGCAGAAGCTCCTCTACACGCTTCTCATAGCCTAGGGGAAGCTGCGGCCATATTTCCAGGCCCATCCCATCAGTAACTCAGTTCCCCTGGAGATATTTCTATGCAACGCTACAGCGACAAGGCACGTGGCCAAGTGGGCGATCAAATTATAGCCTTTCGAGCTGGCATTCAACACGTGCCCCACCATCAGGGGTAGGGCCCTGGCCGATTTCACCGCAGAATGGATCGACCTGATCGTGGAGGAAGCTCAGGAGGAAGAGACCCAGTTGCTGGGGAAAATATCTTCTAGCAGTAGGTCTTAAACTTTGATGGCGCGTTCGACGGTGATGGAGCCGGAGCGGCGACGGTCCTTACCTCGCCTATAGCATCCCGCTAAAACCACTACTAGAAAATTGCTTGGTGTTTCTGTTTTGTGCATCATCATGACTATATACTCATGTCATTATGCCACATTGCAGTTGAGCATCGTCATGTCATCATGCATATTTAAACTTAAAACTATTTTCAAAAAGCCTAGTTTTATTTTCTAAATATCCCATCTCAATTTTAAATCAAAACTTCGGTGTTTTCCGTCTATTTTATTTGTCTAAAACTATTTATAAAATCCTCTTAAAAATACTTTTAGGGGGAGGCACCGGCCGGTCCTGAAGGCCCAGCCAACCAGCCTACTACCCCATATATGAAACCCTAGCCAACCCCATCTAATCCAGCCCCAACCTTCTCTCCCCACACTCCCTGCCGGCGCCACTCCCCTGGCACCACGCGTGCCTGGAGGCACGCTTCACATCCGACCCGTCCCGGTGTACCGCGCTACACGCCACAGTCTCCCGCGTCGCACCCTGCCGCACGCCACGCTCCCCTCGCACCTTACGTACCCCGTATGCGGTCAACCGCGCGGCCCCACCACCTACCCCCGCTAGCCCCGTGCCCTTCCTTGCGATTCCCTCCCCACCGCGACATCTCTCCTTCGAAGACAGACGCTGCCGCCACCTCTTTGCACCTCGCTCCACCACCGCACGCGGCCCCAAGCTCCTCCTCGCTGGCCTCCTCGCGAGCCCACGCCGACCGTTGCTTTCTGTCCAGGAGCCCGAGCCGCCTCCTCCCTGTGCCGCCGCAAGCTCGCGCGCCAACCTCCGCGGATCCCCTCGTCGCCCCACCTTGTATGCTCGCTTCCAGCCACCACCCTACAGCGCGACCGGCCGCGCGTGGCCACCGCCTCTGCCGCATTTCTCCTCGAGTCGCCGCTGCCGTCTCCTGGCCGCATCGTGCGTCTTCACTGTCGGCCTCCCTCTGCCCCGCCGCTAGGGACGCTGCCTCCTACACAACATGGCCTCGCCTCCATGGTTCCCCCTCGCCGCCCCATCTCGTCTGCACTGAACCAGCCCAACGGAGCTCCATTGTCGCCTCTCTCTGCCGGTCAAGCGGGTCCACGTCTGCATCACCGACCACCGCTCGTCCTCGACGCGCCCTGGTGCCCCTGTCTCTGCGCCCCCTCTCTGCCGCTACGTGCGAGAGCATGCCCAACGCTTCACCTCCCCACGTGTTCTCTGCCTAGACGCGCGCATCCATGGTGTTCCCCATGCCCGTCGCCTGCTGCCACCATTTCTGGCCGGTGCTTTGAGTTGGCAGCGGGCTCCTCTCTGCATGGTCTCTTGCAGGTTCGTCGCGGATGTCCTGTGTGCTGGCCTCTGGTTCAATGTTGTTGTTGCTTCTACCCGATGACCAAGGCACATCTTGCAGCTCCTAGTGTGTTGGTACGCATCGGGTGGTACCATAGTTGTGTGACCAGGAGGCTCCTCGATCTGTTACCTGGAAGGCCACTAGAGTACCATCTGAAGATCAGCTGCGTCGAAACTCAAGTACTGCACCATCGATCGAGCCGTAACCTCAAGATCTCTGACGTGGATTAGATGGCCAAACTTCGAAGACCGAACCCCTCGGATGCCAAGTTCTTCGTCCCGGACCCGAAGACCGATCCGAATGCAAGGTCTCCTTCACGGATGCGGACCCGAAGACCGGATCCCGTCGAGACCGAACCCCAAGATCTTCGACCCCTAATGTGATCCCCTTTTCCGAGACCCATATTTTATAAATACCATCTATACACTTGTTGCATATTAAATTATTCATGCTTGCATACATGTTTGGTGGTTTGGGGGCATTATGCCGATTCACTCATAATTAAATATGGAGCCCATATGCAGGCAAATATAGTCTTATATTGGCTCCATTTAAATTTGTGTAGCGAACATATGCCATGTTTTGCTTTGTTAGGACAACATTTAAATTGCGGGGTATCTAAATAACATGAACCTTCTAATTAATTATCAGGACCCCGGTTCCGCTTAATATTGCCTAATTAGACCGTATATTTCCATGTCATGCATCATATCATGAACATGCCCGATCTTCTGCCGTAGTATTAAATAGTGCATCCGGTGTTTCTTTTAGTGCTTTGGTTCTTCGCGGATTAGGCCGTTGAGTTGATGCGAGTATCGACAAGTTCTTCGGATAATGTATCTTCGACAGTGTTTACCAGGCGAGCATTCTCCCCCTTTCTACCTATTTTGTCTTTATAGTCTTTACTTCCTTCCTATTGATCTACTGCTATCCGTGTTGCGATGCTTTAGTTTCTGTGCACCATTTATATTTCTGGTAGCCTCTATATTGCCTTGGACACATCCTATTGCCTGTTGTTTGATAGATAGTCGGCCTTGCGAGTCGTAGTTGCTTGCTCAGGTGCTGCTTCGTGTCGTTGTTGTTCCACCATTGTTAGAAGGATGGCACATGCTTAATGGTGGAGATGATCATGACTTTAATTACAACTTGATATTAAAATGCTAGGAATAGATATAACTAATGCAGATGCACCGGTGGGCAATAGATAATATTTGGTTCTTCCACGCTCACTTCTGTCCCTTAGGCCCCGAGTACTTGATACATGTTCCTTGACTATTCGCACTATCCACATACGGGAGACTCTATGAATCCCCCTTTGCCTGAGCTTGATTCACACTTTATTTCTTGGGGCCACAAACTAGTTCGGGGCTTTATTACTATCCTATACTTATGCCATGTTTTACTACTTTATTTACGATTGTGCGTGGAGCACCTGTACTGTTTTGGATTGCGGCACGATTTTGCGGTATCGACAAGCCCAATCACACTTTCGGGTTCCCAGTCATTTACAGCCGTTCTCGCAAACCCTGGGTCTGTTCCGGAGCCAGCCAACTTTGTTGCGGGTAGCTTAGTGGGGTGGCCCCCTGAAATAATTTATGAATCCTGTGGATGCATTGTCGTGAGCCCTTGTTGCGTTTTATTTGGTTCTTCCCGAGGTTAATCGTGTGTGTGTTGCTATTTGTGCACCCCTGCAGGGTAAAACTTTCTGAAAGCCATGTCCGCGGTTATGGATGACTTGGAGCACAATATATCGATCATAGACAAGCATAACTAAAGTAGTGCTATAAATTTTACTTTAACATGTCTAGTAATCAGTTTCACTACAACGGAATGAGTAAATAAAAGTGCCAACAACTGCTGGTTTTGGGAGGTCTCATGCTATTTGTATCTGGCTAGTAAGTATTGCAACTATAATGGAATGGTTAACTAAAACTGCCCACTGCTTATGATATCAGGATGACTCGTGCTATATATATCTGACTAGTAAGTGCTGCAACTATAATGGAATGAATAAAACTGCCAACTGTGTGAGTTCCTCGGTTTGACTTCCTCGTTTGGTCTCGAGGGGGAATACCAGGATGGGTATGATTGGTGTTAGTATAAGGTTGGTTTTGAATAGGTCTTTCTTATCTCTCTCTAATAGCCAACAGTTTATCGAGTCTCTATAGGTTGTTTAGTGCATGCTTCGCTGCCGCTTCAGTCCACCATACCTATATAGGCGAGAGCCGTCGAATTCTAGACTGCCATGTACTGGCCTCAGTACTGACCGCTCCCTTTTTCCTTTGCCCTTTGTCGGCACCCCTTTTGTTTTAGCTTGTATGAGACCGACGTCGTTAGTAGGGTTACCCTTAAGGCTTGGCCTGGGTAGGGTTATGGAAGCCATTGGTTATTCTTCAGGGTTCTTAGCCCCATTTGCATCTTATCCATACTCGGATGTTGTATCTTTTTCAAGGTGATTTGGATCTTTGTACTGTATATCTATATTCTTGACTCATGGAGTCGTGTTGTATATATATATATGTTCTGTGGGTTCCATCATGGACTAATGTGTAATGATATTACTTTGTTTTCCACCCGCACACAAGTGCCTGGTGGGCATCTTTGAATCGTTTCTATGCGGGTTTGGTGGGAATCGCTAAAATTTGCATAGGGCCGATTTGAGGGTGTTACATCGCCCACCGATGAAAAGCTTTTTACGCTGTTTAGCTACACTTCAAGGATGAGGTCAAGTGCTCCAACAACATCGCCGAATATGAGGGCCTCATCGCAGGCCTCAAAGCGGACATCACCTCGGCATCAAGCGAATCAAGGTGCAAGGGGACTCCCTGCTCCTCATTAACTTTTCCAACAAGAGCTACAACCCAAGGATGAGCACATGGCGGCTTACTTCGAAGAGGTGCACATGATCGAGAAGCATTTCCTGAGCATGGAGCTGCTCCACATTCCCTGAGGAGACAACTATGAGGCTGACAATATTGCCAAGCGCGCGTCTCATCTGGAGCCCGAACGGTCCAGAGTTTTCAAGGAGAGGCTATTCAAATCATCTGCCGTGCTACCCAGAAGCGATGTTGCTTCCCCCAGCAAGGAATTGCCTCCCCCACCCTTGACAGGTGCACCGGACTGCGGACCACCGTTTGGCGATCGCCTCATACTGGTAGTAACGCCTCAAGAGGCATTATGGATCACCGAGCTTAAGGAGTACCTGAAAGACGACACCCTCCCCGAGAAGGAGAAGTTGCCATAGGGAGCATCCTTCATCGCGCCAAGAACTACTGTCGGGTGGACGGTGACCTCTACTATCGCCGCCCCAATGGTGTCACGCTACGATGCATCTCCACTGAAAAGGGGCACGACCTACTCGCCGACATCCATGCTAGAGAATGCGGCCACCATGCCTCCGCCCGCACCCTCGCCGACAAGGCATTCCGCATAAGCTTCTACTGGCTCACAACACTCAACGATGCTATTGAGCTCATCAAGTCTCGTGAAGCTTGCCAGTTCCCCGCCAAGTAGATACACCAGCCCGTCCAACAGTTGCAAACCATTCCGCTCTCATGGCCATTCATGGTCTGGGGGCTAGATATCTTGGGGCCTTTTCCTAGAGAACCCGGGGCTATAGCTACCTCTACATCGCCATAGACAAGTTCACTAAATGGGCGGAGGTGGAGCCAATGCGAACCATTCCAGCAAGGTTTGTGGTTAAGTTCATACAAAGCTTGGTACGTCGTTTCACCATGCCTAACCGCATCATCACCGACAACGGCAGCCAGTTCACCAGTGGACTGTTCAAAACCCACTATGCCGATCTCGGCACCAAGATTTGCTACACTTCGGTCGCCACCCAAGAAGCAATGATCAAGAAAAAGGGGCCAATGCTATGGTACTAAAGGGGCTCAAGACGAGGAGTTTCCGCCGCAAGCTCAAGGACTATGGCAGAGGATGGCTTGATGTGCTCCTTGGAGTACTCTAGTCCATTAGTACCACCACGACCAAGCCTACTGGTGAGATCCATTTCTTCCTTGTTTATGGAGCCGAGGTAGTCATTCTCGCAGAACTCAAGCAGGGCTCCCAGCGAGTCCTAGCTATCAATGAGAGATCACAAGAGGATCTACGCCAAGAGGACATGACCCTCATTGAGGAAGCCCACCACAAGGTAAGTGTCCGGGCGGCCAAGTACCAGTAGGTGCTACGCCGCTACCACTGCTGCAACATACGCACCCGCACCCTGGAAGCAGGAGACCTTGTCCTTCGACATGTCCTCTCTCACGAGGGTCTCCACAAGATTTTCCCGATGTGGGACGGGCCATTCCGGGTCATGCACATCGCAAGGCTAGGATCAGTGGGCCTAGAGACAAAAGACGGGGTGGTGATATCGGGCACGTGGAAAATTCAGCACCTGTGCAAGTTCTACCCTTGATCCCTTCCTACAGGTAGCGGTTGTTGAAAGGGATCCGTAGCAGAAAACAAAAATTTTCCTACGTTGGAACCCCCAAAACTGCCTAGGATCTATCTATGTAGTAATGCAGTAACGGCCAAGCGTATAGTATACATACCCTTGTAGACCGTACGCGGTTAACGTTCCGAGAGGAACATGGTTAAAGTAGTCGTACTCATAGCCGACCTCAAGGTCGCGAATCTCCTCGCAGGTCACCCCTTGCTCCTTCTTCATCGTGCAGCAGCTCCGGCTCACAACATTTAAGCGCCCCAAGTGTTGTGCCTCGTCTTTTTACACGTCGGGATGTACGATGAGACCTCCGTCTCTCCGATCCCGCCGGAGTGCGAAAGTTGATACCCGGCTAGGAATTCCTGCAATGCAACGGCGTGCTGCGGGCGTGCCTCATTCGCATAGCCTAGACTTGGGGCCATGGTCACGAGGTATGGAGAGAGAGGGAAGGAGGAAGTCAACCAAATGACTTCTCCAAATATTGCTGTATCTTTAGTCTTATTATGGGCACCCCTTTATATAGGTGTAGGGGGGCATGCCCTCTCCCCTAGGTGCCCCATGTGGGACTAATCAAACAAAGAAATAAACAGAAAAGCCGGATGGGCCTGGGGTTCCCACCGTGGCCCAAAAGCACTGGGTAGAGGCGGTGGCCTGTTGGGGCCAGGCGACCCTCGAGTGGGCCAGCCCTGTGCCAACGGCCCAGCTCACCCTGGCAGCAGCCAGGCGGCCAGGCGCCCACCCTGGGTGGGCTGGCTTCAGCGCGTGCGCGACCCACAACGGCCAGCGGTGACAGTTCCCGAGCAGGCCGGGAGGCCGCGCCCCACCAGTCGCAGAGGATATCGCTAGCCCACCTTCCTTCTTGAGCGGCGCATAGCGCCTGATCACTCTCCTCTGTGGGCCGACTGGCCCACATGAGGTAAGGTGCTGTTTTTCTCTGCTTTTTTTGCAGCTTTTCTTCTAGGCCTTTTCCCTCCAGGATTTGGCCTAATATGAATGTTTCTTTTATAAATCTTAATTTAAATATTATTTAGAATATATTAATTCATAATGAACATATAATAAATGTATATTTAAATTCCCATTTATCCGAAAACACTTTTCCGGGCTTTTCCTTTATTCCTTCTCCGAACAACTTCGGATCTCTCTGCGGAACAATTCCAGCTTTCTCTTCCTCTACTGTGATTCCATCTTACAAATGATTGCTCTCATCGTACCCTTAAGTGTATCCCATCATGGCTCGGGAATGCTCTAGACATGATTTATATCAATGATCAACAGAGGGACCAGGGATGTCCATGTGACCCCTATGCATCCCTGATGACAATGTCGTTTGAACCGGTAAATGTATCATCCAATTTCCTTTTGTTTCTTGATACGACTTGTCCGAGATCCAATCATTGGTATCACATACCCTGTTTATTCTCGTTAACAACAAGTTCTGTTTTACTTGTTACCATGATATTACATCCCCGTGACCGAGTCACATGTTGCAACATTAATGTAATCTCACCAAGACGGCCGTATGTATCTTTACCCGTCATGTGGGTGAATAAATCCCTATCTTGCAGTCACATGTCATCTACTGTTCCTTTGGAATATCCAATGTACACCTTTATGATCACCATATTACCAGATGACGATTGATGTAGTCAAAGCAGCCTTGGGAAATAGTGAGTAATATGAGCTCACGGTCTAAGGAAAAGGAGTCTAGATTTAGCTGTTGCAAGAATGAACTATATGACTTGATCGTGTCGCAATCCTTCGAGGAATGTCCAATCACATTATTCTCCAATGATATGACTTTGTTGTCAATTGGCATAAATATCCATGATCTTGAAACCCAGATCATCCTCATGACCAACGAACTAGTATGAATAGAGGCTACTAGGGACTTGGTTGTTTCATACCACATATGTACCAATGTTTCTACTTGGTACAGTTATAGCACAATATGAAACTATTATAAACTAATTGAGATATGACAATAAAAACCTATTTATTATTTTCCGCTAGGGCATATCTCCTTCAGTCTCTCACTTGCACTAGAGTACAAATAATCTAGCTCGCATTTTACTCATCATAAACCATATAACATATGCGTTTACATGCATGCTCATGGGAAACGTCATGTCCATGTTCTGTTTTACCAGATTATTATGTCTTTTGTAAATTGTTAATTTCTTCCTAATTTTGACATTCATAACATTACTTATAATGGGTTGAAGTATTCGTTTAGCGACAAAGTGAGACTTTGTTCTAGTGTTTATAATGATAGTTGTTTTCACTGTTGTCATCTGAATTTCGAAACACACTTTGCTATCCGTTGTGTATGTACGACAATTATGGCAGCAGAACGAGGCCGGATTCCAGGAGCCTACAATGACTTTAGATCAACCTCGAGGGCTTTCTCATGGGCACTGTGCCCTAGGCCACATCATTCTATGTTAAAAGCGAACTAGCCCCACCATATCATTATACATCACATCAGATGGAGCCATTATACTTCTATATCTATCACTACAAGAATCTGGATGATCCATGACGATCTGATATTGTTGTGGATGAGGGCCAAAACATCGTAGATGACCATCCGCGACGAATTATACGACGAAAAAAATACGTCACGGACCTTAGGTCATAATTCATTCCGCGATGTTTTTCATGTCTGAAAACGTCATGCCCGATCATGACATTCCTATATTTTCGTCGCGGCGAACTGGACCGGCCCAGCCCAGGCCCGGTCGCTCATGACGTTTTTATTTCGTCACGGTCGATGCCACGTTGCAGATGGCACCACGTGTGGCCGTCATCGACGTTTGCTGACGTCATGTTCACCATCTACGACGTCATCGTGTTCCTGACGTTTTTTCAGTCATGGCTTGATTCTGTTGTCTCCATGTTCGTGACGTCACCCAACCCGTTCATACCGCCATATATCCCGTGTATGACGTCACACGTGCCGTGACAAATTTTGTTCGTCCCCATCTTTCGACGCCATGATGACACGTGGACGGTTGGCACAGACACGCTTGCGCCAATCGGACGAGGCCACGTGGGCAAGCCGCAGAACGCCGCGTTGACAAATCAAAATGGGACACGTATCACGTACCGATGACGAATTCTATGTGATGATGTCATTATTGGCCGTGACGTTTCTATTTCGTCTAGATAGTTGGCCAATGAAAGGCGACCACGTCGTTGTTTACCTATGACGGAAATGTTTCGTCAAGAACAACTAAGACGATTTTGTTTTCATCGTGGATGCGGGATGGTGTCACCGTGAGATCAGGGGTCCATTTGTGCACGTAAATTTCTACTAGCCCTAATTGTTTGTGACACATTTCACACCACATGCATCAAATAACAGAATTTGACAATGAATTTCAGGACAAGTTTCCACATATATTTCTACAGCAGTTTCTGAGCCAAAAGCCTCACAAGCTTCCATAGCCAAAAACTTTCCACAGAAGTTTATGAGCCAAAAGCCTCACCAAGTTTCCCTACCCAAAAGACTCACAAGTTTCCACATGAGTTAACTTTCCTAGGCCCAATAACTCACAAGTGTCAACCACTAGTTCACTTACCTTGCGATAGCTGAAGCTTCTATTGCTGCTTCTGCTGAGTCATCTGAGACAACACTTGTTGAAGTAAGTCGTTTGTATGGTTTTGTTTATCCTGCATCTCTTCTTGCTTCTTCTGCATTTCTCTCATGTCTTTAGCATACTGTAGCCTCTCTGCCTCGGCAGCTTCTTTCGCTCTCTGCAATTCCTCTATGGTACAGTGCAGTTTGTCACTCCCTGCTCTCTCAGCCAAAAGTTTCGCTTCAAGGCCAGACCTGCTTCGTCTTGATGTACTTGGATGGAGGCCATTGTTCTCCAGGAACGTTGGCTTTCTGCTTTCCAACGAGAGTGCAAAGTGCACAACCTCAGTGGAAGAAAGTGGTTCTTCCCCCTAGAAATCTGGAGCCATCTTCTTTTCCATGATTTCCTACAGTATTAGGAATAGAAGCGAACCTTAGAAAAATAGCAAGCAAACTACAATCATATCGTATACAATTGAGAGATGAAGATAGCATTGAATTTTACGAAGATGAAAAGTATTCAAGTGGACTTACAATTGCTTTCTTCACATTCGGAGTGAAGCCATTTCTCGGGCTGCAATGCATCTTTTTGAAGAGTTTGAAGGCATTGTCCTCACTGTTACACACAACCACATAGCTATGAGAACCTGTGGCAGCATGGTACAAGACTTTGCTCCTATTGATCTTGTTTATTACACAAGTACTCTACCAAGCAGAAACCATACAGTATAAGAGGCAGTTCCAATCAAACAATTCAAACACATATAGTAATAGTAAAAGAGTAAACAAAAAGTGACCTGTTTCCTAGGGTCAAACAAAGCATCAACAAGCTTGCACCACTTCTCGTCGGTCATGTGTTTCACTTCATCAGGACATTTCCTTGTAACTTGGTTCAGAGGGTAGGGATAAAAATACTTTTTCTTCAGAATATGCCGCTGATTCCTTGCATGCCTCATAAATTGATTTGCGCAAGCATTCCGCACGTGGCTGTTATTTGTGTCCATGGCAAACTTTTGCTAAAGATAAAATATGGAGCATCAGCATTTGCATGAACAAAGAAATGGGAAGGTAAAGGACAGCTAAGTCACAGGACATACAAAAACTTTGCCTATGAAGTCTGATTGGACATCAACCCTCTCCTTGTACTCTTTCTAGTGGGGGTAAGATAGGCATGCTAGTCCTTACTGTGACTACACACTCACTGCTCGTCTGGTCTAGTTCTTCTTGGAAGAACATTAAGTGAAAGCCTCCCTCCTTTGGACAACTTGTCAAGCCTCTTCCCCATGTTTCCCCCCTCACCACTAGAGCTTGACCAGTATGCGGAACTATATCTTTAGAATTCTGCGTTTCAGCGTCTTCAGAACAAGGTGCATCAAAGTCTTGAGACATATGGTAGCCATTATCATCTACAGGAATACAATGTGCTGATTTAGTGTTCCACAGTAATATGATGGGATTAAATGGATTATAAGTGAGCAAGCAGTCGGTTTAACGCATTACCATGTTGAGACCAGTCACTGCAGTCTTGCCACGGTACTTCATGACTAGGGTCAGATTCCCCATATTTGGTAGCTGACTCATCATATTGGGTAGCTGACCCCTGACCCTCAAATGGGGTACCCGAGTCCTCACCATCGGCAGCTAAACACAGATGTTGGGTAGCTGACGTAGCGCCTTGAGTACCTAACCCATCGGTTTTGGATAGTGCATGGTCGCTTCGGCGAGGTGCCTGCAGACAGCTGGGAGGTGGCTTATGGATTTGGAGTGGTAGCAAGTCACATTTGGGGGATACCTGTGGGCAGAAAGATGCAAACTTCGTCACCTAGGAAGGTGGCTTCTTGATTTGTGGAGGTGGCAGGTTGGCTTTGGGAGGTGCTAGAGGATGGCAGGATGTGGGTTGGGGTTCCACACCTTGGGTAAGTGGCTGCTGGCTTTGGGGTGTGGCTGCTAGCTTTGAGGGGGTGGCTGCTGGCTTTGGGGGTGGATGCTAGCTTTGGGGGGGGGGGGGGGGTGGCTACTGGCTTTGGGGAGGCGGGGGTGGCTGCTGGCTTTGGGGGGTGGATGCTAGTTTGGGGGGAGGGGGGCTGGCTTTGGGGAGGTGCTGGACGGCATACCAGCGGGTCGGAGGGAGTGGGCATGTCACCTTGGGCAGAGTGCTGCTCATGTTGGACAGCTGCTAGCTCACCTTGGGCAACTGGTTGCTTGCCTTGGGTTGCTGCCTTCTTGGCTTGGGTGGGTGGTAGATTGACGGCAGCTGGCTTCTTGCCTTGGTGGGCATCAGGAACTGCAGCTTTAGCCACTTGGCCGACATGAGGAACTGCAGCTTTGGCCACTTGGCCGGCATTAGAAACTGTAGCTTTAGCCAGTTGGCTGACATTAGGAACTGCAGCTTTGGCCACTTGGCCGACATCGGGAATTGAAGGTTTAGCTACTTGCCAGGCATCGGGAAGTGCAGATTTGGCCACTAGGTTGGCATCAGGAACTGCATCATCGGTGACCAGCATGGGAAAATGAAGTGCAGCTCTAGCCACCTCCAGGGCATTAGGAAGTGTGGCTTTGGCAGTTTGCCTGGCATCAGGAAGTTTGGCTTTGGTTGTTTGCTGGGCATCATGTAGTTCGGCTTTGGCAATCTTTTGTGTTGCACTCCAAGTTTCTTGTGAATGGGTCGCATGACTTGCCTCTTTTGGTGTCCGCCGTGTGGAACTTGGAGGTGGTAGTCCTTCTTTTAGCGGATTCCCCTTGGACCTCGTGTGTCTCTCATTTTCTGTGTCTGGAGATAATACTGATGCCACAACACGCTTGCGAGATGATCCACCACCAGGAGCCATCCTTTTCCTGGGAGTTGTCTTCTTGAGTTTTCTCGGCTTAAGCTACAGATTTTACATGTAATAGTCAATTGGGGAAAATAAAGAGGAACAAAAGATATGGCAAAAAGAGTAAGCAAACAATTCCACACAAGATGATTTGACAGCACCTTAATTGTGGAGAAATCATGACAATATGGTGAGCTAGCAGGTAAGGGGACTACCTGCAACCCAGTCTCCTCGGTGACTAGTGTTTCATCACCTGATATGTCATCTTCACTGATACCCCCCCTCGGGATCATACCGAGGTCTAGAGGGATCACTGTTGCTCTTTTTAGGGGAGAATACAGTTGGGGATGCAACATCACTAGCTACGAACCTAGTACCAAGTCGTTGCATCCATGGACTCTTTCTCATGATGGTTTTCATCCGACTTTCTTCCATCGGTGGTATTTGTGTTTCTAACATGAATAAAGAATTCCAATTAATCTTGAAATATAAAACTAGGTGCGATACCAACCTATGTTATATAGTACTCATTATTTAATAGGTTGCCATGAGCAATTTAAACAAAAAGATCATAGGTTGCCAAACTAATGCAACACACGGGATAATGTAACCTAGTCTAAAGCCTTCCTTTTTGCTACTTCTAGGGGTCTGTGGGGTCTGGGGGGGTACACTTGGCGATCCAACAACATATGCTAAGAACCTAAGAGCATGTACAATGCAAGACGCTTGGAGAAGTGCTTAGCAAAATAGACCGGTTTTTGGTTAAGCAATGGTGCTTATTTATAACAGGATGATATCTAAATTGGCACCTCTTGAATACAAATAAGCACCATTTCTTACGAAAAATCTAGGATTATTTTTCTAAGCAACACCCAAGCACATTCCACTCTATATATGTGTTTCTAACATGTATGGGAAACTCCAAATATGGCTCGATATATAACATATGGGGTGGAACAGTCCGCTATGACCAATTCATACTCTGATCATAAGACATACGACGAAACAGCAAAACAAATGCAACATGGATTGCATGATAGTCCTACTATGGGTGGCCTAGCTGGTATCATACACTAGTATCATACACATAATACTAGTGTGTACAAACTTCCCACTATGACCAACCTAAATGATGGTGTCTATGTTATAAGACCTATGACACTGCTCACTACGGAGATAATATTAAGACCAGTCATAGTGGGGAGTAACATAGCCTGGTAACATGCTATGTTACTCCCCACTATGACTAGACTTAGTATTATACACTGCAATAATAAGCAGGGCAGGACGATTAAACATAAGGAGTACAAGCATCTACCGTGCAATTAAATAGGCAATTAAGAAAAATATAACATATGGTGCTCATTGTCCTATAGTAAACCATCATGTAAAATAGTAAACTATGAACTACTTATACGATGAACATAATACATATCACGAAATAGCCAAAGTAATGCAACAAACAGGATAATGCAACCTTTATCACACGCCAACTGATCATAAGCCTAATAGTTTACAAGCTGGGAAATTCACCAATTGGTTGCAATAATAAGGAGGCCAGGACAATTAAACATGAGAAGTATATGCATCTATATCTTGCCACTGAATAGGCAAGTGGGCAGAATATAACATATCTTGTTGATTGTCCAATAGTAATGACAAGTGTAAAATATTCCACTGTGAACAATTTGTATTTATACTCTAATCATAAGACGTGTTATGAAAAGCATTTATCTACAACAAACAATATAACCAAACAACAGAAAATCAAGGTAAGTGTTTCCTTGCCTTTATGCTATGGGGCCTTTTTCTTACTGCTATTCCTAGCGGGACGCTTAAATCGTGGCATCGAGGCTTGTTAGTGGACGTTGGTAGCAGAGTATGTGGAGGAGGTGCATGGCGAGTAGGTAGACCTTGTCGACGGCGATGTGGCAGACCGTGACGACTAGGTGGATGGCGAGTAGGCGTACCTTGTAGTTGAGGTGCACATCGAGTGAGCAGACCTTGACCGCGACTGGGCAGATCTTGACGGCGACGTGCAGGGATAGTGGGAAGAACTTGACGGCGAGGTGGCGGGCCTTGTTGACGAGGTGCACAGGAAGGTGGCGTACCTTGTCGGCGAGGTGCACGTCGAGTGAGCAGACCTTGGCCGCGGGTGGCCAGACCTTGGAGTCCAGGGAGCAGACCTTGACGGAGAGGTGCACGACGAGTGGGGAGATCTTTACGGAGAGGTGCACGTAGAGGTGGCAGATCTTGTGGGTGAGGTTGACGGCGAGCTTGCTGACCTGCGAGCTTGACAGTTGGCACGACGTGGTAGGAAATCGCGAAGGTGATGACGAGCTAGGGTTTGGGCTACGGCGATGGCTAGCTACTGTCTACTAGAACGAAGGACGGCGGCATGGTGGGGAGGGGCATAGGGCGGCGAGGGGAGGAGTGAAGGATGGTGGCGAGTGGACGAAGGACGGACAACGACGAGGGTGAGGGCGAGGGAGGAGGCAGAGGACGGCGAGGTGAGGAAAAATGGATCTCATCCACTTTCCGCGGGGGAGGGGATAAGGAGGGTTTCTCTTAGATTACCTAAATGCCCTCTCCACGAATGATGCGCGGCGTTGTCCTTAAGGGCTGATCGGTCTATCCCAGGGACAAAATTTCGAGGCGCGAAATTTAACTCCTACGCGTGAAATTTGAGCGGGGTGTGTCGATCAATTTTTTTGATGGCATATCCTAGCCGTCTATTGCATGATGAGTGGCTCAAATAAATTAATCACATAGGATACTTGTTAAAAAAGGTACCTTTTGAAGATATTAGCAATTACTAACCGAAAAAATCAGGAAAATTCCGTATAATGCTCAAATAAATTAGCATTACCATATTTATTAAAGCGTGGAATTTGATATAGGCAAACCAGGGTGTAGAAGCAAAACAAACATAGGAAAGCAACTTCCACACATATTGGAATGCACCAGAACTACTACAGAGAAGTTGCATTCCACTTGAGTGTGTGTGTGTGGTCATGTATATATATCAATGTGGTTTTGGAAAAGAACACACACACATATATATCAATGTGGTTTTGGAAAATAACACATATGCAATATAATGTGCATGCAATGACTACTCTATGGGGGATCCAAGTGGAAAACCATGGTGTAGAAGAAGCAAGGCACCCATAGGAAATCAACTCCCACACATTTAATGGACCAGTGTGATAGAGAAGTTGCATCGCATATCATATAATCCACTAGAGTAGTGTGTGTGTGTGGTCATGTATAGATATGATCAATGTGGTCATGTGGATCATCAATAATGACTATTTAGTGGAGATATATATATATATATATATATATATATATATATATCAATGTGTGGTTTAGGAAATAACACATGCAAATCTCTATAGGGGATGATCCATATATATACATGTATGTGTGTCAAACCATCATATGGTCATATATATAGAGACCAAAAACACACTAGTGTGATAGAAGTTAAATCACAGAATCCACTGGAGTGTGTGTGGTCATCAGATATCAATGTGGTTTTGGAAAATAACACATATGCAATATAAATGTGCATGCAATGACTCTATGGGGGATGCAGAAGTGGAAAACCATGGTGTAGAAGAAGCAAGACACACATAGGAAATCAACTCCTGGTACACATTTAATGCACCAGTTTGACAGAGAAGTTGGATCACATATCATATAATCCACTAGAGTAGTGTGTGTCTGTGGTCATGTATAGATATGATCAATGTGGTCATGTGGATCATCAATAATGACTATCTATATATATAAGAATGTGTGGTTTAGGAAAAGAACACATGCAAATCACTCTAGGGGATGATCCATACATATACATGTGTCAAACCATCATGGACATATATATAGAGACCAAAAACACACTAGTGTGACATAAGTTGAATCGTCATAGAATCCACTGGAGTGTGTGTGGTCATCAGATATCAATGTGGTTTTGGAAAAGAACACATATACGAAATATAATGTGCATGCAATGACTCTTTGTGGGATCCAAGTGGATAACCATGGTGTAGAAGAAGCAAAACACACATAGGAAATCAACTCCGAGTACACATTTAATGCACCAGTGGATGACAGAGAAGTTGTATCATAGATCATATAATCCACTAGAGTAGTGTGTGTGTGGTCATGTATATATGATCAATGTGGTAATGTGGATCATCAATAATGGCTATCTATATATATCAATGTCTGTGGTTTAGGAAAAGAACACATGCAAATCACTCTAGGGGATGATCCATATATATATGTCAAACCATCATGGTCATATATATAGAGACCAAAAACTCACTAGTGTGTCAGAAGTTGAATCACAGAATCCACTGGAGTATGTGTGGTCATCAGATATCAATGTGGTTTTGGAAAAGAACACATATGCAATATAATGTGCATGCAATGACTCTATGGGGGATCCAAGTGGAAAACCATGGTGTAGAAGAAGCAAGACACACATAGGAAATCATCTCCTAGTACACATTTAATGCACCAGTGTGACAGAGAAGTTGCATCATTGATCATATATATAATCCACTAGAGTAGTGTGTGTGTGTGGTCATGTATAGATATGATAAATGTGGTCATGTGGATCATCAATAATGACTATCTATGTATATCAATGATGTGTGGTTTAGGAAAAGAACACATGCAAATCACTCTAGGGGATGATCCATATATATACATGTGTCAAACCATCATGGTCATATATATAGAGACCAAAAACTCACTAGTGTGACAGAAGTTGAATCACAGAATCCACTGGAGTGTGTGTTGTTATCAGATATCAATGTGGTTTTGGAAAAGAACACATATGCAATAGAATGTGCATGCAATGACTCTGTGTGGGATCCAAGTGGAAAACCATGGTGTAGAAGAAGCAAAACACACATAGGAAATCAACTCCCAGTACACATTTAATGCACTAGTGCCTGACAGAGAAGTTGCATCACATAATATAATCCACTAGAGTAGTGTGTATGTGTGTGGTCATGTATAGATAAGATCAATGTGGTCATGTGGATCATCAATAATGACTATATATATATCAATGTGTGGTTTAGGAAATAACACATGCAAATCAGTCTAGGGGATGATCCATGTATATACATGTGTCAAACCATGATGGTCATATATATAGAGACCAAAAACACACTAGTGTGACAGAAGTTGAATCACAGAATCCACTGGAGTGTGTGTGTGGTCATCAGATATCAATGTGGTTTTGGAAAAGAACACATATACGAAATATAATGTGCATGCAATGACTCTTTGTGGGATCCAAGTGGATAACCATGGTGTAGAAGAAGCAAAACACACATAGGAAATCAACTCGCAGTACACATTTAATGCACCAGTGGATGACAGAGAAGTTGTATCATAGATCATATAATCCACTAGAGTAGTGTGTGTGATCATGTATATATGATCAATGTGGTCATGTGGATCATCAATAATGGCTATCTATATATATCAATGTCTGTGGTTTAGGAAAAGAACACATGCAAATCACTCTAGGGGATGATCCATATATATATATATGTCAAACCATCATGTTCATATATATAGAGACCAAAAACTCACTAGTGTGTCAGAAGTTGAATCACAGAATCCACTGGAGTGTGTGTGGTCATCAGATATCAATGTGGTTTTGGAAAAGAACACATATGCAATATAATGTGCATGCAATGACTCTATGGGGGGTCCAAGTGGAAAACCATGGTGTAGAAGAAGCAAGACACACATAGGAAATCAACTCAAAGTACACATTTAGTGTGACAGAGAAGTTGCATCACAGATCATATATATAATCCACTAGAGTAGTGTGTGTGTGGTCATGTATAGATATGATCAATGTGGTCATGTGGATCATCAATAATAACTATCTATATATATCAATGATGTGTGTGGTTTAGGAAAAGAACACATGCAAATCACTCTAGGGGATGATCGATGTATATACATGTGTCAAACCATCATGGTCATATATATAGAGACCAAAAACACACTAGTGTGACATAAGTTGAATCACAGAATCCATTGGAGTGTGTGTGTGGTCATCAGATATCAATGTGGTTTTGGAAAAGAACACATATGCAATATAATGTGCATGCAATGAATCTATGTGGGATCCAAGTGGAAAACCATGGTGTAGAAGAAGCAAAACACACATAGGAAATCAACTCCCAGTACACATTTAATGCACTAGTGGCTGAGAGAGAAGTTGCATCACAGAATATAATCCACTAGAGTAGTGTGTATGTGTGTGGTCATGTATAGATAAGATCAATGTGGTCAAGTGGATCATCAATAATGACTATCTATATATATATCAATGTATGTGGTTTAGGAAAAGAACACATGCAAATCACTCTAGGGGATGATCCATATATATATATACATGTGTCAAACCATCATGGTCATATATATAGAGACCAAAATCACACTAGTGTGACAGAAGTTGAATCATAGAATCCACTTGAGAGTGTGTGTGGTCATCAGATATCAATGTGGTTTTGGAAAAGAACACATATGGAATATAATGTGCATGTAATGACTCTATGTGGGATATAACTAGAAAACCATGGTGTAGAAGAAGCAAGACACACAAAGGAAAAATCAACTCCCATTACACATTGAATCCACAAGTGTGACAGAGAAGTTGCATCACACAGATCATATAATCAACTAGAGTAGTGTGTGTCTGTGGTCATGTATAGATATGATCAATGTGGTCATGTGGATCATCAATAATGACTATCTATATATATCAATGTGTGGTTTAGGAAAAGAACACATGAAAATCACTCTAGGGGATGATCCATATATATACATATGTCAAACCACCATGGACATATATATAGAGACAAAAAACACACTAGTGTGACAGAAGTTGAATCACAGAATCCACTAGAGTGTGTGTGGTCATCAGATATCAATGTGGTTTTGGAAAATAACATACGTTGGAAATATTTTTGTTCCGCATTCATGCATGCATGGAGTATCTAGAGTAACAATGATTTAATGAATAATTTAGAAGAAATTAAATCGAGTGTGGGTTTTGCATTTTCCATTGACATGCCGATCGAAAAATGATTAACTGCAAAAGAAATCGAGCTGTGTATACGTGCGTTTTGCATTCCCACTCGTGCGTTTTGTATTGATACGTGCGATGTACACCTCTCCCACCCTGCGTGCGCTCCCACCGCCCAACTGCTCCATCGTCTCCTAGTCATTTAAAAGACATCAGCCGCATGGTCTCCCCATCGTCTCCCAGTCATTTCTCCACACTCCATCGTCCCACTCTTCCCTGCACTCCAAAGAATAGAAGAAAACCCTAGCAACAAGTACGAGATCATTTTCTCGCGAAGATGAAGAGATCAAGACCGATGGTCGCTGAGGATGCCAAGGTCATCATTGCCGAGGACGCCAATGCCATCGTCCAGAAGCAAGCAAATAACAAGGTCGAATAGGAAGCGGTTGTAGATCTGGTGGCGGTTGCAGATAACAAGGTGCACTACGATTACTACAACGACATCGAGGATGAAGAACCTACGGATCTGTTCGCGTTTGAGCAAGAACCCAGTGACGGAGAACCGGAGGTAATTAGATCTGAACTATGAATGGGGTTTTTAGATTTTACTGTTCATATTTTAATTTGTAGGGTTTTCTGATCTTGTAGAGTTTGATTAATTAGTTCGTTCTCCGCCTAGTAATTCTATGCTCATCTTTTGTTGGTCATTTTGATCTGCCCCTAGTCATTCCAGTTGCACATTTTCTAGTTTGATTTGATAGCTAGTAGTTCTAAGCGCCTAGTAGTTCTATACATGCTCATCTTTTGTTGGTCGTTTTAATTAGTTTGTAGGGTTTAGAGATCTCTTATCTAGGTTGTGTTCATGCTGTCCAATGTATAGTTTGATTTGTATGATAAAAGTCACATATATATAGTAATCATACGAGCTCCTGACTACATTAACAGAAATTTAATGTCCATCTTTGTTATAATTAAGGAAACAAATCATATGTACAGATGCATTAAAATGCAGATAAATGTCCATCTCTGTTATATTTAGGGAAACAAATTGTTAAATTCCTAATTAACTGAGTATATTTAGGAGAAAGCAAATTCCTTTTTGTACCATGTTCTAGTCATAACTTCTTTTTGTTTTTCCAATTTAATGATAATATGAGTGGAAATAATTACTCCATCTGTCCTAAAAAAAGGATGTCTCAGATTTCTTATTAAAATTCGGATGTATCTTTATATATACTGAAACTTGTATAGATTTTCATTCAAATTATTTGAAAGAAAACGGTATAATTTTAACTTAAGTGGAGTGTATATGTTAAATACTGGATCATGCATGTTTTATCCAATCTCTGTTATAGTAAGTTGTGTATTTATATGAACATATGCATTAAAATAATGCTGATAAATTAAATTTCTCTGTTTAGTCCATCTCTGTTATTTGTTTAGGGAAGCAAAATGTTAAATTCATAATACACTAAGTATATATTTAGGAGAAAACAAATTCCTATTTATACCATGTTCAAACTGAATAAAACTAGCTAGTCATAACTTCTTTTTGTTTTACTAATTTATTACTGATAAGATAAATGGAAAGAATTACTCCATCTGTCCTAAAAAAGGATGTCTCAGTTTTGTTAAAATTTGAACGTATCTTTATATACTGAAACTTGTATAGATTCTTTCAAACTATATTTGGAAGAACATTATAATTTTATATAGCACTTGTTTTATCATATATGTATGCAAAATAGATATATGTTTGATGGACTAGTTTGTTCAAAAGCTATGCGCACATGCTAAAATTAATCTCTCAACACAGCCTTTCCTAGTTTGATCTCATGATCTTGGGAGAGTATTTTTTTCATTCACTGATTTCTTCTCTCTACTTGCCAATTCGCAGGAACCAAATAGCAATGTCGGTGAAAGTATGTGGTCCAGGCATGAAAAAAGCCGCCACATCCTGAAGCAAATGAGGAATGGGAGGTTCCCCTTCCACCGAGGTGCAAACAAGTACAGGTGCCCCTTCCGCGCAAGAAGGATTGCTGAAGACCTGAACAGCATCGTGCAACATGCCAGGGGCATTGCCCGTGGAGGACAGTGGCGTGCGAATCATACGAAAGCCAAGCACGCTGCCTTCATGGTTTACCTGAACAAGTATGCCAACCTGGGTCACATTGCTTTGGGGTCGTAACTGCTTGCTCCTGTTACCCCAGTTGCCTCCTGCTGCCGCCTCGTGTTGCCTCTACTGCCTCCTATTGCCTGTTGCATGTTGCTACCTTCTGTTTATGTAATGGGTGTACTGTTATATTATATTGTTTGGGTTGTGTAATTATTAAGTACTACTAGTAGTATGTGGTGGTTGTGATCGAACCTATTTAACTAGTACCTCTATATATTGTCAGTACCTTTTAAGTTGTTTGTTATGATTGTTCCTGGTTGCACATATTTCCGACATTTCGAAATATTTTTTAGTGTGAATCTTTCAGAAACACACACGCGATTGTTCCTGGTTTTGCAACAATATAGAAAATCCATGGTTATTGTTCCTGGTTGCACCATGTTTGAAATCAACAAAAGATAAATACACATTACTTTTGCAATCATGATTTTTCCCAATTTCAACAAGTTTGGTACAACAAGTTAAATACATCTGATGAATACTGAAAAAAACTGACTAGCTAGCTAACTAAACATCCAACAAACTCATTCCTCTTACTGTTTTCTAAAATGTCAAAATAACCAAGAGGAAGCAGAATACATCCATAATTCAATACTTATTTCCACAATGGCCAACAACAAAAAGAAGAACACACCCTAAAGTCACTACCACACTGATGACCCACAAGTATAGGGGGTGTATCGCAGTATTTTCGAGGGAAGTGAAACCCAATTTATTGATTCGACACAAGGGGAGCCAAAGAATATTTATAAGCCTTAACAACTGACTTGTCAATTCAGCTGCACCTGGAAACAATCTTGCTCACAGCAGTTTATCAGTAGCAACAGTTTTGTAGTAGGAATAGCAAAGTAGCAGCAGTAATAAAGCAAAGACAGTAGTAACAAAAGCAGTAACAGTGGGATTCGAGTGGGTAGGCATATTGATGGATGGACGGGCGTTGCATGGACAAGACAATTCACATAGCAATCAGAACATAGGGCAATTGGAGATAAATAAGATAAATCATCCAAGTACTAGATAATCCTAGGCATGTGTTCCATATATAGTCATACGTGCTCGCAATGAGAACTTGCACATCTTTTGTCCTGCCAGCCCGTTTGCAGCGGGGCCTCTAGGGAACTACTGGCAATTAAGGTGCTCCTTTTAATAGAGCACCGGAGCAAAGCATTAACACTCCGTGAACACATGTGATCCTCACATCAAAGCCATTCCCTTCTGGTTATCCTGATTTCTGTCACTTTGGGGCCATAGGTTCCAGACAACAACGTGTGTATACAACTTGCAGATAAGACCAAGAACAATACTATCATAATGAATCAATAACATGTTCAGATCTGAAATCATGGCACTCGGGCCCTAGTGACAAGCATTAAGCACATCAAGTCACAACAAAGTCATAAAGCACTAATAAAAGATACTAGGCACCATGCCCTAACAATCTGATGCCATTACATGAACGATCTCATCCAATCCCTACCATCCCCATAGCCTACAGCGGGGGATTACTAACTCATAGATGGGGGAAACATGGATGGTCGATGAAGATGATGGTGGAGATCGATGGAGATGGCTCCGGGGGCACTTCCCCGACCCGGCAGGGTGCCGGAACAGAGACTTTCTATCCCCTGAATCTCCCCTTCGGTGGTGGCGGCACTGCGGAACTTCTTCTAGAAAAACGTCGACCCCCCAGAGTTTTTAGGTTAGAAGGATTCTTATAGGCGAAGAGGGAGACCGAGGGGGTGCCTGGGGCCACCACACCATGCCTTGGCGCGGCCAGGCCCAGCCCGCGCTTGGGGGTGGTGTGGCCAGCCCCTGGCCCTCCTCCGTCTCGTATTCTGGCTCCTGGAGTCTTCTAGAAAAATAGGCACTTTGGCTTTTGTCCCGTCCAATTCCGAGAATATTCATTTTCTGACTTTCCTGGAACCAAAAACAGCAGAAAACAGGCAGCTGGCACTGTGGCTCTTGTTAATAGGTTAGTCCAAGAAATCATATGAAAAGTACTCCAAAGTGTGGACAAAACACAAGAAAGTGGATAAAACCAAGCATGGAGCATCAAAAATTATAGATATATTTGCAATGTAGCAACATCCCCAAGCTTAACTCCTGCTCGTCGTCGAGTAGGTAAGTGATAAAAAGAAAGAATAATTTTTGAGGTGACATGCACCATCAAAGCTGGGATCAAAGTACTTCAATCATAACATGAAAGACAAAGTTCTAGCAATAAGACAAAGAAACTATGATGCAACATTAAAAGGCACAAACAAAAGATTCATGAATAACAATGCTTTGCAAGACGTTTGTTTGTTTCACATAAAGAAAACATAGCAAAGTGGCATTCAACTTGTCCCTCAAAGAGTAGCAAACATAAATGCAAAGGACACCTTCAAAGTTTACAAGAGTGACTAGATACAAATAGTTTAAAACAAGCAATATCAAGGTATGCATCAATCAACAAGTCTTGGGACAATGCACATAGAACTAAGAATGGCCACTATGCTCTCAAGAAAGTGCTCATAGAATGTGTGGAGACTCAACAAGGAAATGAAAAGGTTTTGAAAAGTTTGAAAGGCTTCCAAATGCTGAAAGTATGGTACTCGTTAGCTTTGAGATATCATTGCCCCTATCATAAGCATCTTTAATGTTGTTAAGGTGAAAGTGACACAACTAAGAGGATATGCTTGACAAGTTATAAATCGAAGTCTCATGCCCCTTACTTACGAAGACCGATCCTCATGCTACTCAACTTCAGTCATGAGTAAGCTCTTGTCATTGTAAGTATATACATATCATAGAGAACTGCCAACGAGGTACCCCTTGCACATGATACATGAGCTATCCCATAATCAAAATGACAAGGCAAGCAGACAATGAGCATCTCAGGGATCTTTTTATTTACTATGTGCAAAGATTTTATTGGGGATGCTTCATAGAATGCTCATTATGGTTATGCTGCAAGTTTCCACCATGATTAGGCATGGCTTAGGCTAGCGGCCCAGGCGTTTCTCTAACATACATACAAACTCCATGATCTTACAAGTTCCACTTTTATTTCACACCGCCGGGATCCATAAGCAAAAGAACATGATATCAACTAGGTACAAAGTACCTATGAAGCGTTGAAAGCGGTCCCCATGATACATGGTTCTGCTAAATTCAACTCATAAAGCGCAAGCATATGCACAACAAAGAAGGACGCAATGGTTCAGGTTTATTAAGTGTAAGAAAATAAAGTGTGCCATCAAGTTCGTGAGAGTTTTACTAACTAACTTTCTCATAACAAGCAAACATTTTGTTCAGAAGAAAACAAGGCATATTGAATATGCACGAAAGTAGCAAATGATGCTAATAGGTAGGTATGGTGGACACTTTGGCAATATTTGGTTTTAGGGAGTTGGAAACATGAGTGCAACATACTTAGTGAAAGTGAAGGCTAGCAAATAGTAAGGGAGCGACAAACGAGAGAGCAATAATGGCCATAATCATGCAGAGCAACAAAACATCATTGATAAAAGCATAAAGTGATACTACAAGTTGAAAACTAAAGGATCATAAAGGCTTATGGTGACATGGGATAGTCATAACATGGTGTGAGCATGTGCCAAGTCAACCCAAATAAAGCATCAAAGGAGAATACCACAATACTATGCTTTAATATGCTAAAACAACGCATGATTCTTCCAAAGCACATTAAGCAATCTCAATTGTTTATAACAAGTCATGCTACAACAAAGAATACTAAGCATAAAGCCAAAACAATATCAAGAATGTCATGACAAAGCATAGGCCACAGTCAAAAACAAGCTCTCTTTACCACGTAAGCATGAGCTTTCCTACTCTTTTCCAATCCAAACCAAACTATTTGAAAACCAATGTATGAAAGAGGGGGTCCAACCAATTTATTCAGAAAACTAAGCAAACCAAGCAAACTAAAAACCAAAATGTGAAACGAAAAAGAAGACGCTCCAAGAACAACACAACTCTGCATGAAACAATAAAAATGAAGTGTTTGGAAGAAACCTGGGATTTTTATTGATGAAGAAGGGGATGCCTTGGGCATCCCCAAGCTTTGACGCTTGTACTTCTTGGATATTTCTTGGGGTGACACGCGTGGCATCCCCAAGCTTGAGCTTTAGTCCATCCTTCATCTCATTACTCATTCCTTCCATACACCTGAAATTTTTCCTTCATACAAAACTTCACACAATCTCATTAGCAACATTAGTGCACTCAAGATGAATAAGTCTTAAGGTTGAGTTCTAACACCAAATAAACTTCCATTAGAACACTAGCTACTGTAGCACTTCCCTCAAAAATCTCAATTCCCCAAAAGAACTCAAAAAGGAACCAACAAGAAGCAAATGTAGAAAATGGCAGAAATCTGTCAAAACAGACCAGCAGGTAAAGACGAATTGTTTCGAAGACCTTCTGTTGCTCAAATAAAAAAGTGTTGAACTAACGAAAGTTAGATAACAACCAGGGGCAGAAGTAAGCGGAGTTAATCATGGTGAAAACATTGTTTTGTTCAATGAAATCCTTTCGTTAACAAGGTTGATCAGGTCTTGTTACCAAAACAATTTCATATGAGACAAAACTTTTATTCCACTAATGATTATGTTACGTCAACCTTGATAGCAATGGTCCCAATCATAATAATTTCAAAAATTTCTCTTGGTATGGGACAATATATCTCTCCGACTTGAATGCCCTCAACATGTTCAATTGAATTCCAACTATAAGTCCTTTCAATCTTCTTAGGGAAATAGATAGTATGTTCCTTGTCATTGACATTGAAGGCCACCTTACCTTGATTACAATTAATAACAGCTCCTGCAGTATTTAAGAAAAGGTCTCCCAAGAATAGTAGAGATATTATCATCTTTAGGCATAAAAGTTTGAGAGGATGCTCTCATAAGAAATATGAGTTGAAGTAAAAGAGAGCATCAAGAAGCAAATTCAAAACACATTTAAGTCTAACCCACTTCCTATGCATAGGAATCGTGTATGCAAATAAATTCACAAAGAACAAAGTGACAAGCACAGGAAGATAAAACAAGAGTAATTTCAAAACTTTCTACACATAGAGAGGTGTTTCAATACCATGAAAACTTCCACAACCATATTTTACTCTCTCATAATAATTTTCAGTAGCCTCATGAATAAACTCAACAATATAACTATCACAAAAAGCATGCTCTTCATGATCTATAAGCACTAGAGCTTTATCATAAACATCTTCAAAAGAATCCTCAGGAACATAACATTCATCCTTGTTTAGTAAGCATGGGGGACAATCAAATAATGTAAGGGATAAAGAGTTACTCTCATTAGAAGGTAAGCATGGGTAGCTAATCCATTATTCCTCCTTTTGTTCATCACTCTCCTTCTCTTTTTCATCTAATGAGATTTCAGGTTCATCAATTTCTTCTTCCATAGGATCCTGCGAGGCATTAGTCTCTTCCATTTGTGGAAAGCATCTATTAGTATATTCAACAATATAGCCATTTTCTTCCTTGTAATTCTCAAAGCAAAAGTTAAGTATACCATAAACCTCATACTTATAAGGTGAATCATCAATATTTTCGAGCAAACTAGCAAGTTCAAATGCACCCTTCCAAGCAATAAATTCCTCAATTTGTTCCACATCATAAAGATCATAATATCCCTTAACATAGGAAGATATGGTAACATTATCATTATACTCACATTGAAAAGGGAGGTGTTTGTACACATTATAAGTAGAGCACACATTTCTAGCAATGCTATAAAATCTATCAATTTGTCCCCATAAGTGTTTTCCTTTTTGTGACAAGCGGTGTTCCTTATAATAATCTTTTTGATCTTCCATAAACCCACCTTGCCAATAAGATTCAGTTTCAAAGAAACCAACCATTGACATCAAGCATGATAAAGCAAGTCAATAACAGACCAACGAAAATAACAACTAGAGAAGGAACTACTTTTTTTGTATTTTTGATAAAGAAACAAGCAAACAAGGATAAAATAAACTTAGCTTGAACAATAGTGAATCCAAGTGGACTTGATAAATAAAGCTATGCTCCCCGGCAACGGCGCCAGAAAATAGTCTTGATGAGCCACAAGTATAGGGGGTGTATCGCAGTATTTTCGAGGGAAGTGAAACCCAATTTATTGGTTCGACACAAGGGGAGCCAAAGAATATTTATAAGCCTTAACAACTGAGTTGTTAATTCAGCTGCACTTGGAAACAATCTTGCTCACAGCAGTTTATCAGTAGCAACAGTTTTGTAGTAGGAATAGCAAAGTAGCAGCATTAGTAAAGCAAAGACAGTAGTAACAAAAGCAGTAACAGTGGGATTCGAGTGCGGTAGGCATAGGGATGGATGGACGAGCATTGCATGGACAAGAAAATTCACATAGCAATCAGAACATAGGGCAATTTGTAGATAAATAAGATAAAGCATCCAAGTACTAGACAATCCTAGGCATGTGTTCCATATATAGTCATACGTGCTCGCAATGAGAACTTGCACAACATCTTTTGTCCTGCCAGCCCGTTTGCAGCAGGGCCTCTAGGGAACTACTACCAATTAAGGTGCTCCTTTTAATAGAGCACTGGAGCAAAGCATTAACACTCCATGAACACATGTGATCCTCACATCAAAGCCATTCCCTTCCAGTTATCCCGATTTCTGTCACTTTGGGGCCATAGGTTCCGGACAACAACGTGTGTATACAACTTGCAGATAAGACCAAGAACAATACTATCATAATGAATCAATAACATGTTCAGATCTGAAATCATGGCACTTGGGCCCTAGTGACAAGCATTAAGCACAACAAGTCGCAACAAAGTTATAAAACACTAATAAAAGATACTAGGCACCATGCCCTAACAATCTGATGCCATTACATGAACGATCTCATCCAATCCCTACCATCCCCATAGCCTACGGCGGGGGGCTACTCACTCATAGATGGGGGAAACATGGATGGTCGATGAAGATGATGGTGGAGATCGATGGAGATGGCTCCGGGGGAACTTCCCCGTCCCGGCAGGGTGCCAGAACAGAGACTTTCTGTCCCCCGAATCTCCCCTTCGGTGGTGGCGGCGCTGCGGAACTTCTTCTGGAAAAACGTCGAACCCCCCAGAGTTTTTAGGTCAGAAGGCTTCTTATAGGCGAAGAGGGAGACCGAGGGGGTGCCTAGGGCCACCACACCATGCCCTGGCACGGCCAGTCCTAGCCCGCGCCTGGGGGTGGTGTGGCTAGCCCCTGGCCCTCCTCCGTCTTGTATTCTGGCTCCTGGAGTCTTCTGGAAAAATAGGCACCTTGGCTTTTGTCCCGTCCAATTCCGAGAATATTCATTTTTTGACTTTCCTGGAACCAAAAACAGCAGAAAACAGGCAGCTGGCACTGTGGCTCTTGTTAATAGGTTAGTCCAAGAAATCATATGAAAAGTACTCCAAAGTGTGGACAAAACACAAGAAAGTGGATAAAACCAAGCATGGAGCATCAAAAATTATAGATACATTTGCAATGTATCACACACTAAGCATCATCACGAACCAAACATGCTTGCATTCCATTTCTTTTCTCATTTTCTTCAACCTCAGTTTAGATATCTGCAGATCCGTGTCTCTATCTGCCAGCCTCAGCTCAATCATCATCTTATCATCTGCCTTCTTACATAGCTGGGCAAGCATCCTCTACATCTATGCTGGCCATGGGTTGTCCATCTAGTACAAGTAATAGCAAACCTCATCTGGACAACCTAAAAAAATTCTACCAATGTCTGCACCATAGGAGGCAACCTTCCTAGCAGGAACATGGTTGCACTGGCATCTCCAACTAGGATCTAGCTCCTTCCCACCAATCTCTTGATCTAGGATGGAAATTGGCAGCTCCCCATCGATTCCAAACCAACTCTGTAGAACAAGTCATTGAAACAGTTAAATTCCCCTAACTGCTAGAACCCTAGGTAGAACAGATTCAGGGACGGAGTAAGACCTAATTTACCTGGTACACAACGTCGCCCTCTCCTACCGGCTTACGCATCCCCATGGCAGCCGAGATGTGGCAGCGACGACAGCGACGATAGTGGAGATGTGACAACAGCGATGATGGCTGTGCGGTGCGGTCTGGTGCGGTGCGGTCAGGGCAACGGCTCATTATGGGGCCACTCGTCAGCTCCAGCGTGGGCCCCACCTGTCGTTGGGTATTACGGGTCCCTTCCACACTCGTCCAAATCCACTCACCTCCCAGCATTGGGAAAACCCTCTCCGGCGACAACCAAATCCCCTCCCTGACCCTCCCCGGTGACGGACAAATCCCGTCCCTCCCCTCCCAGCGATGGACAAATCCCCTCCCCTCTTTAGTTATAAACTCATTTGAACAATTCAAATCATTTCAAACTTATGTTTCATTAAGTTAATACGCTTATTCACTTAAGTCCACAATTAAACAATGATTTCCACTATTTGTTGAAAATACGATACATCACTATGTATAAGATTTAACATTTCTTCGCATATCACCGTTTTACTAGAATGCGGAGTTTTAGTCATTCTGCCCAACGATCCATGGTTTTGCAAAGTCTCTAGATTAAGCATCTAGGACCCCGATCTTCATTTAGAATGAAAAATATGCAATAACCAAAATGACTTAAACCATAGTGTCATTAAACTTTGGATATCTTTTAGAATTCTAATCCTTTATAAATGCTTAAACTATTATCATTAACATATTGATGAGAATCATTCATTTATAATCGTAATGTGACCAAAACGGTATTGTTCATAAGAATAGTACAACTGTCTTGTGACTCGTTCATATGAATAATCGTCTCGCCAAAAGCAAGACACACAAACAAGGATTACAAAATTATATTCAAGTCCACTAATCCAAATGATAAACTTTGAGGAAAGAGGTGATGTCAGCCATCAACTGTTTTTTCTTGCTATCATCAAGCCACGTTGCCTCAAATCCAGCAATTCTCAAGCAGATCATCCTGTTTTCACAAAGCAGGATAAGTATCAAATACTTTGCAAACTTCAACGAGTTTTTGCAAGAACCACATTTATAATTTGTATATCTTACATATACCTTTTCCTCCATGACCTCCATTGCAATCAAGCCCTTCTAAGAGTTCTCAACTCTAATGCAAGATCGCTAAGTGTTTTTCCAAACATTCCTTTTCATCCATGATGGAGGAAAACCCATCCAACGGCTCATCCTTTATGTGCCAGATCTTGCATAATAAAAAAACATAGTCCAACTCTCCATCGAATGGAGAATGGCTAATTGGATGATAATGGAGAAAACACAAACATTGTGGAGTCATCGAATTATCTCCTAATGGTTATTGTATCAAGAAGAGAAAATCACCTTTTATGAGGATATCCCTTAGGCATGGGTATTAATCTATGAAGTTGGACCATTTTGCTAAGTTCCACATCAAGCAATATATTTCCATGGTCACAAAGGACCTCAATGGGATAGGCCAAGAACTACTAAGATATTTGCAAACAGACATCCAAACTAAGTTCATAATAAGAGTCAAATTTATAATTGATCTCCACTAAAATTGTCATCCCCTAGACGATTTTAGTGATCACATGATCCCAATCCTCTACACCTCCCCCAATCATCACGGCCATCAGTGCAGCCTCAAAGGTAGACATTCCCTAATGTCAATCACATCATCCATGTGACTCATGCTCGATATTTCGATATCTTGTGTTCCGAGGCCATGTCTGTCACATGCTAGGCTCGCCAAATCTAACTTGTGTGTATTCTCTATGCAACATGGCTTACACCCACTGTATGCAAACGTAGATATGTCTGACCCCCGATCATCACTGCCGGACTCATAACGAAGAACTTTCTTGGTGGTGCACATGCAAGGGGAACACGATCATTGGAATTAAATAGGGATTATCTTATTTGCAACCGCTGAGTATCTAATACTAGCACAGAATAAGATGTAAAACTGGTATCAACTTCATATGTATATTGTGATATGATATGGTCCTTCTAATGCCTTGATCTCCATCGAGCGCTTCGGCATGATCTCCATCGTGCCCTTGGTTTGACGCTAACTCCACAATGCCACCACCCGGTTGTCCATCGGAATGATGGCTATTACTACATAACTTAGTAACAGAAAAGTAAACTACTTTACCTTCGTAACGACCGATACCATATCAAATCATATGCCCTCCTGCAAAATAAAGTTAGACGCATCTACTTTATCTATTACATGTTTTACATGGTTGTTAGGGCTTTCACAATAGAACCATTTCTAAACCACGAACTTTCCAACCACAACATGTGATGAGGGTTTAACTCGTCAATGCCCATTGTTATGGACTTGGGTTTTGGAGAAGGAGGGAGCGCTGGAAGCATCAATCGGCTAGCAAACAAGCACACAGGGACGCAAGGTTTACCCAGGTTCAAGCCTCGTAGAGGTCCCTACTCCTGCTTGTGTGCTCTTGCAATTAACGAAGGAATCGAAGATTACAGGGGCGCGCAGATGCAATCTGGCGAGAGTTGTGGAAACTAGGGTTGCGTGTGTCGTCCTTGCCGCCCCTCCTAGCCTTTATATAGATAGGCCAGGTCTCGGGTAGCAGGTCGAGTCGGTTACAGATTAGGGTTTTCCCTTTAAACTTTCTATCTTTAAACTTGTCCTTGTCTCGCAAGTAATCGAGAGTCCGTGGGCCACTCAAAGTCTTCATTGGGCCGTGGCAACACCGTGGGCTTCCACCATATCTAGACCGTATATACTAAACTTGAGTACCTGCAGGGTATACCCATGTCAGTAGCCCCCGAGTGTCCAGTGGAATCGCAGATTCGACTGGGGACTTTATGAAACCTTTCGAGTGCATGACAGAGTATTTTGTTTATATCATAGGGATTGTTGATATGTGTGCTTGATTTAACCGATGCATCAGTATCAGTTAACTGCCTTAGGGCAAAACAACACAATCTACTTGAACTCGAGTCCCCGGACTCGAATTCGGAAAAGTGCTGGTGTAATTTGACTCAAGCCACGGCGGTCTTACAGGAGTCGAAATCCAGTATAAGGGTGTGAGCACTCAACGCGTCCGTCAAGGCATGTTCATCATACCTGTTGGCACGGATATATTTCTGGTAGTGCGTAGCAAATGCATTGCTAGGCCTTATTCAGGTCTTATCTTCACGCTACAAGCGCGGCATCTGAAATTTTTGTCATCACGGAGATGATTCTGGTGACCCAGGAGATGCAATCCCTTTATAGGGAAAACATGAGGTAGTGTCGTCATAGACTTCGAGTGTGGATTTTATCAACACATAATACGATGTACAAATAATCATAGGGTGCGCGACCAGCGCTCCCTATGGGAGTAGCCCCCGAGTGCCTGGTTGAGTCAAAGACTCAGGTAGGGACTAAAGAACTTTCGCGACTGCTGTCGTCTTTCGTTTACTTGTTTCAGTCGAATTTGTTTCCAGCGCTCCCTATGGGAGTAACCCATGATCCATCATTGAATGTTTGGGTAAGTCTTGAATGTCCATATTCCTGCATAAAAAAGAAAATCGTAGGGTGCGCGACCAGCGCTCCCTATGGGAGTAGCCCCCGAGTGGTTGGTGGAGTCGAAGACTCGATCAAGGACTAAAGTAGTCAAAGTCTTCTAGTGTTCAATTTGGTGACATCAGTGTTAACGATGTGATGACCTCAGTTTCCCGTGTGAGCGGCTTTGACGGGACGTGACGAGCGGTGGGTCCCTTTTTCTGACCCTGACTTGACCGGGCATGCGTAATCTTTCGTTTTAACTGCGCCTCCTCGATTTCCGCGCGTAATAGAGATAGTGGAGGACGGTTCGTGTTTTAGTCTCTCCACGTGTCGATCGCGATGTGCGCCACACGTCTAATAGGGTTTCTGCTGGCCGTTGGATTGCATCCGCCAGGGGGTTAAGTAACAGCGTAGAGGCGGTAATTTCCCATCTGATCTTTCTCTGCTTTGTGCCTCCATCGCCATTATTGCTGCTACTCTCTGCCTCTTAGAGTTCGTCCCATTTCGTGCTGGACCAACTCCTTGTGTTTCCAAGTTTTTCCACCGCTTGCATCGCCACCGCAAGATGGGGAAGAAGAAAGGAGGCGCTGCCGCTGAGTCCGTCGTCGCCATTGCTGCTGCCAAGAAGAAGGGAGGCTCCGCTGCTGCGGGCACCAGCACCACCGGCGCCAGGAAGAAGAAGGGCATGGGCACCCGCGTTACCAATGGTGTGTGGCGCGCGTCCATCATCAAATCGTCCGAGCTCCATCTTCTTCGTCAAGATGGAGTTCTGTCTCCCGTGGTTGGTGACTCGTGAGTGCCGGGCGGCGAGGTAACCCCTTGTCCTCCTGCTGGTTTCCGGGTGATGTTCTTAGCGTTCATCATCCGCGGTTTGTCTCTGCCCCTGCATCCTTTCTTTAGGGGCCTCCTTTGTTTCTATGGGCTCCACCTACATCAGCTGTCCCCCAACTCTATTCTCCACATCGCCTGCTATATTACACTTTGCGAGTGCTGGCTCGGAGTCGAGCCACACTTTGGTCTCTTCAAATGTCTTTTCAAGCTGAAGCATTAGTCGGCATCTGGCTCCATAGTCTACGACGTAGGAGGCTAGGGGTCCATGTCGACTCCTCCGTCACATACTTCGATATCAAGCTCATGGCGTCCGTCCAAGGGTGGAGAGACAAATGGTTCTACATCCGCGACCAGAAGGCCGATGGAGAGCACTTCGGACTCGCGCCTTTTGATCCCGCGACACCGTGCAGGAGGAGGCGTTCTTGGAAGAACGTGGTGATGCCCGGCGAGTCTGAGGAGACAGAAGTGCTATACGAGCACGTCTGCGACCTCGAGAGTCGCATGGGTAAAGAAGAGGGAGGATGCGCCCTCATCCGCACATGGTTGCACCGTCGCATCCAGCCCCTGCAGGCCAGAATCCACCCCATGTTCCAATGGGCTGGTGTGGACGATGTCACTCGCGTATCTGCCGATGGCATTTCCGCGAGTGAAGTAGATAAGAGGGCGCGACTGTTGACCAAGTACATTGTCAAGGATGTACTCCCCGGTGAACCAGTCGTGCCTCCATTTGATGCTTCTAACCCTCCTCCTGAGGTATGATTATGCTATGAAGTAGCTTTATTTGTCGAGTGCTTCTGATTTTCTTGACGTGTGCTGACTTGTTTTCTGTATGCAGGATTGGAAGGTGTCTCCCAGTTTGCCCCCTCTTCCTGAGGAGGTTATTCCTTGCGAAGTAGATGAAGAGGATGAGTCGGAATCGACCGTCCCATTTGAAGAGGAGGAGGAAGCCCCTGAGTCCAGCAGTCCGGACACTCGCAAGCATTCGCACAATGAAGATTCGGATGCGTCGTCTCCTTCGACTCCAGGAGGCCCAACTATTGGTGCGGAGTCGCCAATTCCTGCTATTCCTGTGAGTTCCATGGCGCCATCTACCCGCAAGAAGATGCGGCTACCAAAAGAGTCGTTGGAGTCGGAGGACCAAACCTTCGATTTTGATAAGTTTGACTGGTAAGTATACAATTCTCATCTTGATTCTTTTTGGAGTTGCATTTCCTGATGTTGGTTTTGTTTCGTAGTCAACCGGCGTTGTCATCTTCTGGCGATGTCCAATTTTTGAAGGAATCTGGAGTCGCGGACTCCAAGGCCAAGGAAGTTGCTAAGCGAACTCCTTCTCCTCCATTGGGGCCCACTCCGGGCATAATTCATCAAGTTCTCCACACGCTGTGGAGCACCAGATGGTTGTCCGGACGACTGTGCGGCAATCGACTTCGGAATCTCTAGAGGATCACGTATGTGTGATGTTGCTTCTGCTTGCAGTCGAATTAATCATCCATGCTATCTGCTGATCCTTTTGTTTTTTCTCCTGTTACAGCTTATTGTGAAGGAACTTGCTCGCCTGGCAGAGAAAGTACTTGCAATGGGTCGACAGCACGCATTGCTGGACAATCGCCATCGCGTGGTTGAAAGTTAGTATTTTTTGCTTCTTCTTCTTCATCCTTGTGATATTTTTATATACTCGACTGATGGTCTATCTTTGTATGTTTTACAGTTGAGCATAATGTGCTTCTTCGCGAAGCCGCTTCCCTTGAAAAGACACTCGCCGTGGTGGTGAATAGTCGCGATGAGGCAGTCGCTGCACTTGATGAATCGCGGAAACGCGAAGAGGATTTGCGTGCCTCCATCGCTGCGAGGGAGAAGTTGTTCGAAGAACAGCTTTTCTCGATTGCCAAGTCTCTTTCAGGTATTTGTCCTTTTGTGTCTTGACTGCTTCTTTCTTCAATGTCTTGCTATTGTGCTGATGCTTTGTTCTATGTAGATGTTGGCGGTTTGAGTTTTGACGCCCAAGCGCTTCGTCGCGATGATGCCTTGGAAGGTGCTGTCGCAACAGTCGAAGACCGCAGCGCGTCCATTCAGGGAACACTGACCAAAGCTAAGGGCGTTCTTAGTCGCATCCGCGAGGAGTTGGCGCCCAAGGCTGAGCTGATTGAGAACTTGGATGACCTGGTGGAGTCCCTCGCTGGAGGTATCCTGACATGGGTATACCCTATAGGTTCTCGAGCTTGGTATATACGGCCTGAATACAGTGGAGGCCCACGGTGTCGCCAAGGCCCAAATGGAGAACTCGAGTAACCTACGGACTCTCAATTGCTTGAAGAACAAGAAGAAGCTAAAGATAGAAAGTTCAAAGGGGAAAACCCTAACCTGTAACCGACTCGACCTGCTACCCGAGACCTAGCCTATCTATATAAAGGCTAGGAGGGGGCGGCGAGGAGGACACATGCAACCCTAGTTTCCACAACCCTCGCTAGATTGCATCTGTGCACCATTGTAATCCTCGATTCCTTCCATAATTCCACAAGAAGACAAGCAGGAGCAGGGACCTCTGTGAGGCCTGAACCTGGGTAAATCTTTGAGCCCCCTGTGTGCTTGTTTGCTAGCCGATAAATATCTCTAGTGCTCCCTCCTTCTCCAAAACCCAAGTCCATAACAATGGGCATTTATGAGTTAAACCCTCGTCAATTGGCGCCGTCTGTGGGAATTGGGAGAGCTGATGTTGTGGCTTCTTCGGCCCCATCAACCGCGATCTACAACTCCGCAACAGCGGAGATTCGCCAGCTCTTCGGTGCGTTTGACTTCACCGTCCACACGCCAGCCACTCGCACGGCTTTTGAGTCCGTAGGCAATGGAATCAGCTTGGCGATCGGGAGCTTCCGCTTCCAAGTTGGTCAGATGGGCACGCTTCACATGCCTGACCAGCCGACGACACCATCGATTGCTCCAGCATCGTGGTTCCCTCCGCCGATCGGCACCCTCAGTGAGCTCCACACCTCGACAACAGTCGAGAATACGGTCAGCGACAGCAGTCGCGAATCCGATCTGGGCGATCTGGCAACTAAAGACGAAGCCTACGGTTCCGGATCTGAAAGTTGCAGGAGCAGCAGCTTCCCCAACCACTTCATGTGCGCCGTCATCAATGCGAGCGACTCCTCCGCCAATCACGACAACATGGGCAACGGTGGCCATGGAACCGATCCGCCAAACGGCGGCATACTCAATGGTGGGCCACCGCCAAACGACAGCCCCACTAACGGCACCGCCGTCAACAACGCAGGGGCAGTCGAACCTCCAACTATGATAAATGAGCAAACCGGTGAACGCGTCGTGATCAAGCTCAACGACCTCGAGTGGGATCGTTGCCGTGAAACCCTACGAGGCCACCCTCTACCCTTCGGCTCCCCGCAAGAACTGCTGATGGGTTACCATTGGCTCCTGAAGGAGGAATACAAACGCCAACTGCAAACAATCACGCAACTCGAGGTGCGTAAAAAGGCGGCAGATGAGTCGAGCCTCCGACGGGCTGGGCTCTCCTCCCACGGAGGATCCTCCTCTAGGTGCAACGAGTACATCGCCAACAAGAGACGATCTCGACTCACCCACCTCACCGAATAAGAACGCATAGAAGCCGCCAAAGTCGTTGACTTCGGCTCCATGACGGTGGATACGCGCGGCAACGTGCTCCCAAAAACACCGCAAGCTGCGGTAACGGCGGCCACCATGTACCTCCTCAACAACCAGCCGCCAGCTGGAGACCCTCGAGCCGCCATGCACCAATCTATGATCGCAGGCTTGGGGTTAATCGAGGCCGCCCTCGACAAAGAGCCAGCGTCGGAAGCGAAGAAAGGCAAGGATCTGGCAAAACACTACTCCTCACCTTCATCTAGTGACGACAGTCACGATCTGTCTCGACGTTGCCGCTCACGGCGACACAATCACGACTATGATGTGCGCGATGACTTCATGCAGCGCAAGATTGACAAATCAAGGGCGCGACGTGCCCAGTCGACTGACTCAGAGGACGAAGACGTGGAGCTTTGTGGTGCTAGATGCTTCAGCAGGGCCATCAGACAAAAGCGAATGCCCAAGGGGTTCGAGCTCCCATCAGAGAACCCAAAATTCGATGGTCTGCAGGACCCGAAAATCTGGTTAGAGGACCATATCTCTTCCGTCAGGCTCCACGGCGGGAGTCAAAGAACGGCCGTGCAATGCCTACAGCTGCAACTGCAGGGCGTCGCTCGAGCATGGCGCAACAACCTCCCACACGGATCCATTCGCAGTTGGGAAGAGCTGGTCTACAACTTTGTGCGCAACTTCAAGGGCACCTACAAACGACCCGCATCAATCGAAGAGCTGAGATGCTGCCAGCAAAGGTCAGGCAAGTTGCTACGCTCATACATCCAGAGGTGGTCCATCATCAAGAACTCCGCAGAGAATATCTCGGAGGATCGCGCGATTGACGCATTCAATGGCGGCGTGCGCCACATAGAGCTCAGGGAGGAGCTGGGCCGCTCGAATCCCAAAACCATCGACCACTTGATGGAAATGGCGAATCGCTGGGAAGATGGAGAAGATTCGGTGAAAAACCGCGTTCACTACGACGACGAGGCAGAACTCGAACGCAGACGCGATCGCCGAAGCAAACGCCGCATGCACATCTATGATGACCGCGACGACGTCAATATGGTCGCAGCCGGCTACGCCGATAGACGCGACGACAACCGCAATATCGGCTACCACAGCAGTGGATACCGCGACTCCGGGAAAACCACGCAAGTATGGTAGCGCCGCAATCGCGATGAGGAACCCGCAACATCCATCGAAGACAGGCTGTCCGGGCCATGCACTGTGCACTTCTACATCGACAAGTACGACGGAAAAAAGAAGTCCAACCACCTTCTTCAAACTACATGAGGGACTAGCTCGGATGAATCGCAACATAGTCGAAAGGGGCTACGAAGCCGCCCCAGGCGCCGTGGCACATGGAGCTCCGCCACCACCACCTGGACCACCCCCAAATGCAGCTGCGCCAGACCAGCACCACGGAGGCGAACGATACCCACGGGCCATGGGTACCATGATGATCTAGAAGGGACGCCCCTCGAATCGGGTGCAGAAGGCCATCACTCGCCAAGTCAACTTGGCGACAAACTCACCACCACCCACCACTGAGTACCTCAGTGGAAGCGACTCCTGCATTACCTTTGACAAGCACGACCACCCACGCCAAGTACCTCGTCCAGGCCATTGTCCCCTCGTCCTCGAGGCACAAATTAGAGGCTTCGACATGAGTCGCGTCTTCATGGACAGCGGAAGCGGCATCAACCTTATGTTCACGAGTACCTTGCGAGCAATGAGGATCCCTCTGACCTGCCTAGAAGCCTCAGACACAACATTCCACGACATCGTCCCAGGCAAGGGTGTATATCCCCTTGGCAAAATCAACCTCGACGTCATCTTTGGCACACCAAAAAACTTTCGGCGTGAGCGCATCGACTTCGAAGTCGTCGAATGGCCCTCATAGTACCACTGCATCCTAGGATGTGTCGCGTTCGCTAGGTTCATGGTGGTGCCGCACTACGCCTACCTGCAGATAAAAATGCCAGGACCTAATGGCGTCATCACAATCAAAGGGAGCTTCGAGAGGTCCGATAGTTGCGACAGGGAATTCAACAGAATCTCCCAGTCCTTCGGCATGCAGGAGGAACTCACAAGATTGAAGGAGTCGATAGACAACAGTCTGCCTCCCCTAAGCTGGCCAAGCTCACCCGACTTGTCCTTCGACTCATCAGTGCACACGAAGAAAGTTCAGGTCCACCCATCGGATCCCGCCAAGACGGCTCTCATTGCTAACAACTTGAGTCCTGCATAGGAACTCGCGCTTGTCGAATTCCTCCGTGAGCACTGGGAAATCTTCGCCTGGTGTCCAGCGGACATGCCAGGAGTTCCCAGGGAATTCGCCGAGCACGCACTCAACGTCAACCCAGACGCAAGGCCAGTCAAGCAAACAATTAGGCGACTATCGGAACCAAGAGCAAAGGCAGTCGGAATGGAGATCAACAGACACCTCAATGCCAAATTCATAGGCGAGATCAAGGAAAGCACTTGGCTCGCCAACACGGTGCTAGTACCAAAAAAGGACACGGATATCCTGCGGATGTGCGTGGACTTTACCTCTCTGAACAAGCACTGCCCGAAGGACCACTTCCCGCTACCACGAATCGACCAGATCATCGACTCCACCGCGGGATGCGAGCGCCTCTGCTTCCTCGATGCCTACTCAGGCTATAATCAGATTCGAATGAAGGAGGAAGATCAAGAAAAAACAGCGTTTACAACGCCTTTTGGTGTGTTCTGCTACAACACAATGCCCTTCGGGCTAAAGAACGCAGGAGCCACCTACCAGCGGTGCATGAAGGCTTGCCTCAAGAACCAACTTGGTCGCAACATTCAAGTCTATGTCAACGACATAGTAATCAAGACCAAAGAGGAAGCCTCACTAATCGACGATTTGCGCGAAACCTTCGCCAACCTCGACCGTTACCGGATCAAGCTCAATTCGGACAAATGCGCCTTCGGCGTACCATCTGGACAACTACTCGGGTATCTTATCTCCGCGAGAGGGATCGAAGCAAACCCGAAGAAAATAAAAGCCATACTGTCCATGGAGAAGCCGAAAAACATAAGAGGCGACCAGCAGCTGGCTGGGCGAATCGCGGGCTCAGTCGATTCATCAGTCGAATGGGCGAGAAGGCACTACCTTTCTACCAACTCCTCCGCAAAGCCGACAAATTCGAGTGGACCAACGAGGCATAGGAAGCATTCGAATACCTCAAGCGCCTACTATCCACCTCGCCAGTACTGGTGACCCCACGCGAAAGGGAAACACTGTTGCTATACATCTCCGCCACCAACCAAGCGGTCAGCACGGTGCTCATGGTAGAACGAGCCGAAGAAAACAAGGTCCATGGAGTACAGCGCCCAGTCTACTACCTCAGCGAGGTACTTACGCCAGCAAAATAGCGGTACCCGCACTACCAGAAACTGGCGTACGACATCTTCATGACGGCCCGTCGACTACGCCACTACTTCCAGGAGCACCGAATCGTGGTAGTCAACGACGACCCGCTTGGGCACATCCTCAACAATCCCGACGCCACCGGACGAGTCGCGCTTTGGGGAATCGAACTGTCTCCACGAGACATTACATATGAAAAACACGATGCAATCAAGTCGCAAGTTCTCCCTGACTTCCTCGTGCACTGGATGGAGAACCAGCTCCCTGGAAAACCAGACATGTCCTACCTCTGGACAATCCACTTCGATGGTTCCAAGCGAAAGGACGGGGCCGGCGCAGGTGTCATACTGACATCGCCCCAGGGAGACAAACTAAAATATATCCTGGGAATGCAGTTCACCGCCTTCAACAATGAAGCTGAATACGAGACCCTACTGCACGGGATGAGGATGGCAAAAGCCTGCGGCGCCAAGAGACTCATAATATATGGCGACTCCAAGTTGGTCGTCAACCAGACAATGCACGAGTGCGACACATTGAACGCCAACATGATCGCCTACCGCGACCTCTACGACACACTCGAAGGGGATTTCGACGGCTGTGAGCTGCGACACATAGGTCGTGAAAGCAATGAAGAGGCAGACACACTCGCCAACATAGGCTCTCCCTGCGCCCCCATACCACCCGGGGTATTTCTCAAGCGCATCTGCAAACGCTCCATCAAGCCAAAGGCCGCAGAGAAGAAAACAAGCGCAACAACGGACTCGGGGGCTACGCCACCCAATGAGCCAATGGCACTCGACGACTTGGAGTTGGATACAGGACTCGAGGGACCAATGAGTGTCATGATGATCGAGCCATCCTGGACTCAACCGTACATTACGTACCTTCTCAGCAAGAGGCTACCAGACGATCTGACTGACGCACGACACATCGCGCGGCGATCCAAGGCATTCGCCATTATCAACGACGAACTATACAAGCGCAACATCACAGGAGTGCTCCAACGATGCGTCTCCACGGCCGATGGAAGAGCTATTCTGCTCGACATCCATGAGGGGACCTGCATGCACCATGCCGGCAGTCGCGCCCTCGTTGCCAAAGCTCTACAAGCTGGATTCTACTGGCCTATGGCCATGCGTGACGCCAAGGACATCATCCAGAAATGCAACGCATGCCAGCGATTCACAGACAAGCCACACACACCTGGTGCAGAGCTCCGGCCAATTCCATTGGCCTGGCCCTTCGCGCAATGGGGACTCGACATGGTCGGCAAGCTCCCAAAGTCCTCACGAGGAGGCTACGTCTACCTCCTGCTCGTAGTCGACAAATTCACCAAGTGGATAGAGGCCATGCTAGTGGCCAATCAGTTAGGATACAGCGCAGTCAAGTTCTTCGAGTCCATTGTCTACCGCTTCGGAGTACCACACAACATCATCACGGACAATGGGACGAATTTCACATCCAAGGAGTTCCAAGAATTCTGCGAGAATCTAGGAATCAACATCAGCTATGCCTCCATAGCACATCCACAGACCAACAGTTAGGTCGAAAGAGCTAACGGGCTCGTTTGCGGCGGCATCAAGAAGCGACTCCTCAGGCCACTCGAACATGCTGTGGGTTGCTGGCCAGACAAACTACAATCAGTACTCTGGAGCCTACGCACAACTCCAAACAGCACCACAGGGTACACACCGTTCTTCATGGTGCACAAGGCTGAAGCGGTGCTACCCGCCGAAGTACGATACAAAGCACCACGTGTGGTCGCTTACAGTAATCAAGAGTCAACTCTTGCACTCGAAGATTCCGTCGACCTCCTTGACGAGGCAAGGGAAATCGCCGCGGAGAGATCAACGATCTACCAGCAGAACCTGCACAACTACCACAGTAGAAGGCTACGCCCCAGGTCCTTCATCGAAGGCGACCTGGTCCTGCGACTGAAACAACAAGGGCATCTCAAGCTCGAGTCCCCCTGGGAGGGACCATATGTGATTACAGAAGTAATCGTAGGTGGCGCCTATCTCCTTAGAGACAGAGACAGGAGTCGTATACTCCAACCCCTGGAACGTCGCGCAGCTGCGGTGCTTCTACCCTTAATCGTTTTTACTTTTTACATCGCAAATAAGGCTACTCAGCCACACATTGTACCTCATACCATTATGCGAATACATAAAGCTAAGTGCCCTGAAACTCTATGTTTTCTTTTATTTTCTGCAATTAAGCCACTCGGGGGCTGCGCCATCCTGTGCACATCTGTTCTATGAACTAACACGATATCCTGAGTAGCTGGCGCACCGGTGGAAACCCTTGATAAACACCAACCCAGTTGCAACGCACCTGGCAGGTTGGCAAGGGGCTGAGATAAGCACAAGTCAGGCTAACGAAAAGGAATCGCATAGTGCAACACACTCGCAAAACAAACACACTAACAAGCTCTTTATATACATTAATATTAATCAATTATACACAGCATGTCTATGAATTTTACAACACTGGTACAACTATGCGCAGGATACAAACTAAACTACTGTTGCAGCAAAAGAACATTGGTCTGCTCCGCAAAGAAGTCAACGATCTCCTCCGCAGGGCGATCCACCGCCTGGTAGTGCTGAACCATGTTCCAAGTCGACCCTGCTGGTGGCGCTGGTGGTCCGGCCGCAACTGCTGCAACATCCACATCAGGTCTGTGCAGTTGCACCAGCGACAGAGCATCCTTGGCACCAGCCACCAACTACTACCGAACACACTCGCAGACCGCACTCAAGTCATGGAATTTAGCAAGAAGGGCCAACAGGCTCGATGGAACAACGTCCAGCGGGAACATTGTTTGATAAATATTCTTAAGACACGATTGCGACTGCTTCAGGAAGTAAAGCACTAACGACGCACGATCCTGCAGGGTCGCTAGTGCGATTGCGCGATCATGATCCACCCATAAATACCCACTCGCCTAAAGCTGCTCCTGGGTGAGATCATTCATGCGATTAGCAATCCTATCTTTCTCATCCTGCGGATGGTGCGCACTGACAACTACACCAAGCAAAAACAGAAGTATGAAGACAACGGATACACGAGTGACTATAACGAAAAGATAAGGAAGAAGAAAACTAACATTTGAATTGGTCGCCCAGCTGCGTCACTTCCCCTAACAGATATTGTTCTCGGGCGACGGCTTTCTCCGCCTTCGACTTCCATACATCCGCATTACCACGGAGTACAGGCAATTCACGCTCCAACTGCTTCACACGGTCACAGAGTCACGAAAGTAGAGACAGCTCATCCACCCTTGAGAGCGGCGGTGCCAAAGTGTCATCAATGGGCGGTGAATCCTGAGGCTCCCTCAAAGGATCACTCGATGTGCCCTATCACAAGTCAAGCAAGAGACAATAAGAGGACTAAGGCTCGAGTGCATTTCAAGATCAACAAAGTATCAACAGATACATTCGCCAAAAGGCATGTTCTCGACAAAAAGACATAAGCTATTTAACTATTACAAGATGCGACTACTGAGGAGCGATTGGCTTCTTCGACTTTGACTTCGGTTTTGGGGTCTCATCGAGTCTGTGGCAGTGTCAGACGCCACAGACTTTCCCCTGGCCCCTGACATCGCAACCTTAGACATCTTCTTAGCTCGCTGAAGCTCCTCAGAGTACTTCGCAACTGTATTGATCAGCTGCGGGCCGTACTTGCCACAAGCAGTCGCGAAGGGAGCAAAAACTACCAGCTGGCCATCAGCGCTGACAGGCATCGCCTTGGAGACTACCGCAGGATCAACGTCGACTCTGTGTGCTTGAACCATGGCGAGTGACATCGAAGCACCAGCCGCACGGAGTGAGTTCTTGAAGCTTGAAGGAATGCCTCCAGCAAAGGATTCCACCAGCTCATCCATATTCTCGATTAACTCAGCTTTGGGTGCCAGCTCTTCCTGGAGGCGACTGAGCACGCCCTTGGCCTTGGTGAGCGTCCCCTGAACGGCAGCGCTACGATCTTCGACTGCTGAAATGGCACCCGCGAGGGCGTCATCACGACGGAGTGCCTGGGGGTCGAAGCTCAAACCGGTGGCATCTACAACCAAGCATAGGAACAAGGGTCAACACCAATAAAAAATTCAAAAGAAGAGAAAACACCAAAAATTCAGACAAAGGAATACCTGAGAGAGCCTTGGCAATCGAAAAAAGCTGTTCCTCGAACACCTTCTCCCTAGCCACGATGGAGGCGTGCAGATCCTCCTTGCGCTTCCATGACTCAGCACATGCTGCGACTGCCTCATCGTGGCTTTTTACCGCCGCAACGAGCATCTTCTCGAGGGAAGCAGTGCTACACAGGAGTGCATTATGCTCAACTGTGACACAAATGAAGATAAAACCGTCAGTCGAACAGATCAAAAGGATGCAGAGGAAAAATAAGGAGCACTCACTTTCTACCGCACGATGGCGATTGTCCAGCATCGCGTGCTGACGACCCATCGCAAGCACCTGCTCCGCAAGGCGAGCGGCTTCCTTCACAACAAGCTGCGGCAGAAGACATAGTAAAGGATCAACAGATAGCATAGATGAAACTTCGACTGCAAAATCAGAAGAAGAGATACTACACTTACATGATCCTCCAAAGACTCCGAAGTCGATGGATTAGCAGGCGTCTGGATAACCATCTGGTGCTCCACATTGTGTGGAGAACTTGACGAATTATGCCCGGAGTGGGCCGCCAATGGAGGAGAAGGAGTGCGCTTAGACACTTTCTTGGCCTTGGAGGTCGCGACTCCAGATTCCTTCAAAAACTGGACGTCGCCAGAAGATGACGACACCGGCTGACTGCAGAACAAAACCAACATAAAGAGAATGCAACTCCAAAGAAGAACCAAAAGGAAGACTCGTATACTTACCAATCAAACTTGTCAAAATCAAAGGTTTGATCCCCCGACTCTGACGACGACTCCTTCGGCAGCCGCATCTTCTTGCGAGAAGATGGCGACACGACACTCACAGGAACGACAGGTATCGGCGACTCTGCACCAACACCTGCACCTTCTGGAGTCAAAGGAGACGACGCATCCGAATCCTTGTTGCGCGAACGCTTGCGAGTGTCCGGACCACTCGACTCGGGGGCTTCCTCCTCCACATCAGATGGGACAGTGGACTCCGACTCGTCCTCTTCCAAGTCTTCACGAGGGATAACCCCCTCGGGAAGAGGGGCATACAGGGTGACACCGCCCAATCCTGCATACAGAAAACAATTTAGCACAAAGTCAAGAAAGCAATGAAGCAGTCGACAAACAAAGCTACTACGTAGCACAACTGTACCTCAGGAGGAGGGTTAGCAGCATCGAAGGGAGGTACGTCTGGATCATTGGGAAGCACATCCTTGACGGTGTACTTGGTGACCAGTCGCACCCTATTATCTACCTCACTTGTGGACATGCCATCGGCAGATACGCGAGTGACATCGTCCACGCTAGCCCACTGGAACATAGGGTGGACTCTGGCTTGCAGGGGCTGGACGCGATGGCGCAGCCATGTGCGAATGAGGGCGCAACCTCCCTCCTCTTTACCCATGTGACTCTTGAGGTCATAGACGCGCTAGTATAGCACATCTATCTCCGCAGACTCGCCGGTCATCACTACATTCTTCCAGGAGCGCCTCCTCTTGCACGGCGTTGCAGGATCGAAAGGCGCGAGTCCGAAGTGGCCTCCGTCGGCCTTCAGGTCGTGGATGTAGAACCACTTGTCCCTCCACCCTCGGACGGATGCCATGAGTTTGATGTCAAAGTATGTGGCGGAGGAGTCGACATGGATACCGCAGCCGCCTACATCGTAGACTATGGAGCCAGACGCCGATTGGCGCTTCAGCTTGAAGAGGCCGAAGTGTGGCTCGATTCCAAGCCAGCACTCGCAAAGAGTAATGTAGCAAGCTACATGGAGGATGGAGTTTGGGGACAGCTGATGGAGCTGGAGACCGTAAAAGCAGAGAAGGCCCCTGAAGAAAGGATGCAGGGGCAACGAGAGACCACGGATGATGAACGCTAGGAACATCACCCGAAAGCCGGTAGGAGGAGAGGGGATTACCTCGCTTCTAGGGACGCGCGCGTTAGCGACTACGGAGGACAAAACTCCGTCTTGGCGAAGAAGACGAAGCTCTGAAGATTTGATCACGGACGCACGCCACGCACCATTGGTGACGCGAGTGCCCATGCCCTTCTTTTTCCCGGCGGCCGCGGTGCTGGTGCCCATAGTGGCGGAGCCACCCTTCTTCTTCGCAGCAACCGTGGCGGTGCGGAATCGGCTGCATCACCTCCCTTCTTCTTCCCCATTGTACGATGGCGGTGTGACCGGAGAAAGTAACTGGGAAAAATGCGGAGCTGGTCCAGCGCCGTGAAGGAGAGGAGCAGCAAATAAGTAGAGGAGCAACAACAATGGCGATGGAGGCAAAGGCAGAGAGGAAGCAGATGTGAAAATTATCGTCGCAATATCACTACTTAACCCCCTAGAAGATGCAATCTAGCGGTCAGGAAAAACCCTACCAGACGCGTGGCGTTCATCGTGCTTGACACGTGGAGGACCTGAAGCGTGAACCGTCCCCCACTACCCCCATTACGCGCGGAAATTGAGGAGGCACAGTTAAAACAAAGATTACGCACGCCCGGTCAAGTCAGAGTCAGACAATGGGACCCACCGCTCGTCACGCCCCGTCAAACTCGCTCACGTGGGCAACTGAGGTCATCGCATCGTCAGCACTGACGTAATGCAAAACAGGGCAGCAGAAGATTTCGACTAATTTAGTCCTTGCTCGAGTCTTCGACTCCATCAAGCACTCAGGGGCTACTCCCATAGGGAGCACTGGTCGCTGTAAAGACCCAAACCTGGCTTGGTTTGAATCCCTGTGATTACAGTGCTAGTCCCTGGATCGAATAGCTAGCACCCACAGTTTAAGATGTAATATCAAGATACAAAGGTCATATTACATCGCATGATCCAGAATATAAATACTTTATTACATACTCATAGCCATAGGCTATCTTATTACAATGCAGCAGAATACAAGTAAAGCATGGAGTCCTTCATCTTCATGTGCCACAAGCAAACATGTTGGGTGTAGACTCATAACCTCTATCATCAATCCATACTCATCAATAGAATAACCTGCAACATGATAGGTTGCAGCCATAAAGGGTCAATACTTTGAATGTATTGGCAAGTGTCACAAGTTGGTGAATATAAGTACGACTATCACTACATGCATATTTGGCTAAGTAGAGCTTAGGCTTATTTGCAGAAAGCAACATGGTTTTATCCTATGTTTGCAAAAATAGTTTTTGATCTTTCAACAACTTTCTGAACTCCTTGGCAAACTCCAAGTTCTTCTAGTCTCTTTTTGTTACCATCAAGTTTTACTTTGAGAAATTAGAATGTCGAGATCTTCCATAGCTTCAGGCCTTAGTTGCTCAGAGTTGTCCATAACCGGGGACACGGCTAAGTACTTAGAATTTGATCTTCTGCAGAAGTTGTACACTTTACCCACAAGACACAATCTCGTCTTGACGCCACCAGTGGCCGCTAGATTAGTACTCACCAAGATGGAGTACCGACAGATCGAGAATGTGACAAAGTCTTTCCATAGAAGTCCTCCCAATACATAATGCCAACACATCTACCAGGCACCAATGCAAGGATAAACCTCCAATGCATAATTCCAGTTAACCTGAAGAGGTACCAATGCATGGGTCTCCCACTATGTAATTGACTAAGCCAGAGCCCATTTGGCATGTGGCTGTACACAAAAGCCACTGTACGAGAAACATGTTCAATCTCTAAGTTCCTGGGTTTCTCCTAGTGCACACACAAAAGAGATAGCCATAGATATGGTTCCCTTTGTTTCCACCTTATTCTCAACTGAGTATCCACATTCCACCCAGGTGATTCATTGAGTACTTGTTTTATTATATAAAACATATATTTTCCAACACTTCATACAATCACAATATGGTATATTCCACCCTGAATCTATAGCAGGGCTAAGCATACTACCACTATGGTATTTCCACTAAGGAAGATATAAAGGATATCCTAAATAGGACATATCATAGCATAGTATCATAGTAGTCCTATCATGCATACTACAAAAATCCACTAAGTGTAATGAAAAATAGTGGGACATGGATGATAGTGTCACTTGCCTTAGTAGTTGGTGGTGTTGGTACACTCTTTGCAGTAACACACTTGACAATCCACACAATCTATCAAACAAAACAACCAAGACAAAACATGCACAAAGTTAACACTAATGGCAATACAAAAATCATGCAAAATATGCAAGCATGCAAGATGGCAATTTTTATTGTAAAAATTGTTATAACAAAGGTTTTGAACACTACTAAGTGCTTTCTGAACATTTGCAAGATTACAAATGCAACCATTTGTGCAATTGTAACAATTAGCAACAATTTCTATCATTAAGAAAGGCTATACTCACTAAATAATTCCCATACTATTAGGTATAGTCAACCAAATCTATACTTTGGTCTTACTGGATACAGGGTTCAATTGCAATCCATAGCAAAAAGATTTACCCAAAAACAATTTACAAAACAATTTTTATGGGTAAAATACTCCTAAAAAGGTTCTGCCTAAAACTTCTATTTAACAGAAGCTAAAGGGTGAAATAAGGCCTCAGCAGTGAAGCTCTCATTTTTCTTAATCCATAGACACCAAATTTGCATTTTTCTGATTTGTGGATCAAAAGTTATTGAATTTCTAAGTTTAATACAAATTCTGCCTATTTTCTAATTTAAATAGATGCCAGGGCTGACGTGGCGTGTTCTTATTGGCTCATACCGGTTCGGGCGGATCGGCAACATGGGCCGTTGGATTTTTAGTGGCAACGGGCGATCCGGATTAGCCCGTACCGCTTCGGCTAAGGATCTAATCCTGGCCGCTGGCGACAAATCGGACGGCGCTCAGCGCGTCGACCACAGACTAGCGGCGTTGGCGACGGTGTGCGGCGGCGGCGCGTCGGGTGGGTGGCGCTCCGGTGGTTCTAGAGGGTTAGGGGAAGTGGTGATCTTACCGGCGGGTTGCTGCGGTCTCGGTGGTCTCGATGGTGGTCGTGGTGGAGGGAGGGGCGCTCAGATTCGCCTTGATTCCTCGCCGGAGTTCTGCCGACGGCGGAGCTCATGTCTCCAAGACGGTGTCGTTGACCTGGGGCTCGAGCAGACAAGGAAATAGGCCAGCGAGGTGCGCCTGGTCGTGTAGGAGCTGGTTGTGGCCAAAAGAGGGCGGCAGGAACCTGCGTCTCGCCGGAAATCGCCGGTGAACGACGGCGGCAGAGGGTGACGCCGGTGGTGATCGTGGCGACGACCTAGGCACAGAAAAAGCACGGGAAAGTGTCAGTAGGCGCGCCAGAGCATGGCGAAGCTAATAGGACAGAGGGGAGGAGGCGGGGCAGTGTGTTCTTGCCGGAATCCTTGCCGGAGCTCGTCGGTGGTCGTGGTGGTTTGAGCTCGATTCCGAGCAGCCTAGGGGCTCTCAGGTGGTGGGGTGTGAGGGGAAATGGAGAGGAGGGGGTGGGGGTTAAGAGGCTGTGGTCGGAGTGGAGTTTAATTCGCAGAAACGCTCGAATTCGAGCCGATTTGGAAATGGCAGAGGGAGGGAGAGGGCTGTTCGTCCCCGCGGTGGAAGACGGTGAGCTGGCGAGTGACGTGGAGGTGGGGTCGGGCTGTCAGCGAGGGGATGCGAAAAGAGATGGTGAGAAACAGAGGGGGAAAAGGGAGTGCCGGGTGGGCTTAGTCGGCTAGGGTTTGGGCTGAGCAGGCCGGCTATGCTGCTGCTGCTATTTTTTCCTCGGTTTTTCTTTTTCTTTTTCTATTTTCTTAAATAACTTTTGATTTAATGATCCAATTTGAATCAAACAAATTTCTCAAAATTTGTAAAACTCAAATTAGGTTTTTAGGGCATTATAGAACACATTTACTTTCTAACTCAAATTTTTCTAACCAAATTTATTCACTTTGGCTTTAATAGTTAATATTGCCTTCCTTAATTCTATTCTCAAAATAATTCATATCTTTTTATCCATGGCTCCAAATTTGATGAAACCAATCTCTGTTGTTTTATTATTTTGTCTGTTATTTTTTATCTCTCATAGGACTTCTTTTGTATAATTTAATTATGGAGTATATCCATAGTATTGTGTTGTTCTTAGTGTTAACAAATAATTAGAGTTTTAGGGTTTGAGATATTCTCACTTCTCTTAGGTTTTTAAAATGCAATCAAGTCAAGATGCTCATGCATGCTTCATGATTTGGGATTTTAAAACATGCACACCACTTCACAAACAAAAACCATTTTATTTGGCTTGGGTTTTGGAGGCATTATATTAAATGTTCCAAAAAGTTTTGTTCCTTCTGAATTTCAAAGAACTTGGTCCTTCATTTTGTTTAAAATTTTCACATTTCAAAATTTGGAAAATTTTGGGATGTGACAGACTACCACCCTTAAAAGGAATCTTGTCCCGAGATTCGAGAAGGCTAGAAAGAATAGGTTGGGTTTTAGGATACTTGGGTGCTACCACCCTTAAAAGGAAACTTTGTTGGGTTGCATTTGATGATTCACTTGGCTAAGGGTCCAATGATTGACATCCAAAGGTTGTTAACATTTCTCCATCTTGAGATTCTTATACCACTGAATTAAGTTAGCTAAAGCTTACTTTCCACACCATCTAGTTCTTCAAGGGTTCCATACATGTTGATGTGGTTCACATGTCCTTTCTGGGTCACATTGGAATTGCTCCCAATAGAGTCTCCAATATTCTTATTATTCTTCTTCTCAGGACAATCTGCTGCAAAGTGTCCAAGTTGCTTACAATTGTAACACTGCAACTGGCTAATGTCTTTCTTGGGATCATTATGTTGATTCTGACCAAGGTTATCTCCATTGTTAGTACCATTCACATTGTTACTACCACTTCCATTGTTGATGTGGTGATTCTTGTGGTGATGGTGATTATGTCCATTTCCTTCATGATGATGTGATCCAGAATCCCCATTATCCTTTCTGAATGAACGCATCTTCTGTGATGATCCTGAGTGATATTTGTCAAAGCTATGCTTCCTCTTCCTGTTCTCAACTTTGTCCTTCTTACTCTCTAAAATTCTAGCTTTGTCACATAGTGATTGATAAGTTGGAACATAAGCAACTGATAATTGCATGGAAAGTTCATCATTTAGTCCATCTAGGAACTTTTCCTTCCTCTTAGCATCAGTATCAGTATCGTCTGGAGCATAACATGATAGATTGTTGAATTCCTCAATATATTCAGCAATGCTGCGGTGATGCTGTTTAAGGTTGTGAAACTCCTTCTTCTTTAGGCTCATCACGCCTGAAGAGATATGATTAGTGCGAAAGCCATCTTCAAATATTTCCCAAGTCACTTCTTCAATGGGGTGAGTGACTTGAAAGTTGTCCCACCATGTAGCTGCAGGCCTTCAAGCAAGTGTGCTGCAAATCTCACTTTCTCAGCATCAGAGCATCCAACAGTCACTAGGTCTCTGTTCACTGAACGTAACCAGTCATCAGCTACCATTGGATCAGAAGTACCAGAGAACTTTGCAGGTCTCAACCTCAAAAATCTAGTGAGCATATCTAGAGGTGGTGGATTGTTGTTATTATTGTTGTTGTTCTGATTCTGATTGTTGATGGTTTCCATGAATTGTGTCATCATATGCATTAGCTGAGTCTGTGCAGTCATCATCTATTGCATCTCATTTTCATTGTTGTTGTTGTCTCCATTGTTATCATGGTCGTTGGCATGTCTTGGAGGCATCTGTTGGTTTAATAGGGATAAGTAATGATAGATAGACATATAGGTAGGTCTAAGGGAGTTCTAACACACTCAACCCAAAACAAACCTGTTCAATCGAACATTCATCAAGCAACCAATCACTTAGCAACTTCTGACTTTAACTCATTATAGAAGAAAACAACAAGTTTTCTTGAAACAAGCAACCTAGTATGGTCATACCACATAGGTCGGCATGATCCATACGCTAACACGATATCGATAACTCGAACATGATAATTGGTAGGCAATCTAATGTCTCATGGGTCGCACTATGATAACATCAGTGGGAGCTCTCTTTCGAGTTAGGCAATCATCGGTGAAGTGTCCTATCTTCCGGCAGCGATGGCAAAACACTTTTGTCATGTCTCGAGTACTTTTTCTTGAAGTGTTGTTGCGGTTTTCTTGAACTTCCTTCTCAAGGCATTCATTGATATTGTGTCCTTCTTTCTTGCATTTGGAGAAGGTGATATGGCGAAGGTTTTCTTCTTTCCTAAGAGCTTGATACATTCCATCCTTGACTTGTTGTTTCACTTGTTGCACTATGAAGTCGAGGTGGCACTTGGCAGGAATGTGGTTGGTTCCTTCACATAGGTAACAAGTAACTTGATATGTGGGACATTCTCCAACTGGATGGTTGTGATCACAAAAGGGACATTGATCTTTATGCTCCTTAGAGGTGTGGCCTACTTCTCCACATATTTTGCAAGCTCGAGGACTTGTCACAACTTGTATCTTGATCTCCTTGTTGGCATGATCCATCCTCAAGGTCCTTGGAGAAAGCAAAGGCTGGTACTCTACAGGTTTGAAGGAGAAGAGATTCAGTAAAGAATGATCAAGGTATACGAGGAAATCTAATAAGTATAAAAATATAAGTTCATTCCTAACGAGGGGTTTGTCCAATTCCTAGGGTTACGAACCGATAGGCAACACAGTGCTCTGATACCATCTGTAAAGACCCAAACCTGGCTTGCTTTGAATCCCTGTGATTACAGTGCTAGTCCTTGGATCGAATAGCTAACACCTACAGTTTAAGATGTAATATCAAGATACAAAGGTCATATTACATCGCACGATCCAGAATATAAATACTTTATTACATACTCATAGCCATAGGCTATCTTATTACAAAGCATCAGAATACAAGTAAAGCATGGAGTCCTTCATCTTCATGTGCCACAGGCAAACATGTTGGGTGTAGACTCATAACCTCTATCATCAATCCATACTCATCAATAGAATAACCTGCAACATGATAGGTTGCAGCCACAAAGGGTAAATACTTTGAATGTATTGGCAAGTGTCACAAGTTGGTGAATATAAGTAGGACTATCACTACATGCATATTTGGCTAAGTAGAGCTTAGGCTTATTTGCAGAAAGCAACATGGTTTTATCCTATGTTTGCAAAAATAGTTTTTGATCTTTCAACAACTTTCTGAACTCCTTGGCAAACTCCAAGTTCTTCTAATGTCTTTTTGTTACCATCAACTTTTACTTTGAGAAATTAGAATGTCGAGATCTTCCATAGCTTCAGGCCTTAGTTGCTTAGAGTTGTCCATAACCGGGGACATGGCTAAGTACTTAGAATTTGATCTTCTGCAGAAGTTGTACACTTTACCCACAAGACACAATCTCGTCTTGACGCCACCAGTGGCCGCTGGATTAGTACTCACCAAGATGGAGTACCGGCAGATCGAGAATGTGACAAAGTCTTTCCATAGAAGTCGTCCCAATACATAATGCCAGCACATCTACCAGGCACCAATGCAAGGATAAACCTCCAATGCATAATTCCAGTTAACCTGAAGAGGTACCAATGCATGGGTCTCCCACTATGTAATTGACTAAGCCAGAGCCCATTTGGCATGTGGCTGTACACGAAAGCCACTGTACGAGAAACATGTTCAATCTCTAAGTTCCTGGGTGGTATTCTCCTAGTGCACACACGAAAGAGATAGCCATAGACATGGTTCCCTTTGTTGCCACCTTATTCTCAACTGATTATCCACATTCCACCCAGGTGATTCATTGAGTACTTGTTTTATTATATAAAACATATATTTTCCAACACTTCATACAATCACAATATGGTATATTCCACCCTGAATCTATAGCAGGGCTAAGCATACTACCACTATGGTATTTCCACTAAGGAAGATATAAAGGATATCCTAAATAGGACATAGCATAGCATAGTATCATAGTAGTCCTATCATGCATATTACAAAAATCCACTAAGTGTAGTGAAAAATAGTGGGACATGGATGATAGTGTCACTTGCCTTAGTAGTTGGTGGTGTTGGTACACTCTTCGCAGTAACACACTTGACAATCCACACAATCTATCAAACAAAACAACCAAGACAAAACATGCACAAAGTTAACACTAATGGCAATACAAAAATCATGCAAAATATGAAAGCATGCAAGATGGCAATATTTATTGTACAAATTGTTATAACAAAGGTTTTGAACACTACTAAGTGCTTTCTGAACATTTTATAATTGCAAGATTACAAATGCAACCATTTGTGCAATTGTAACAATTAGCAATAATTTCTATCATTTAGAAAGGCTATACTCACTAAATAATTCCCATACTATTAGGTATAGTCAACCAAATCTATACTTTGGTCTTACTGGACAGAGGGTTCAATTGCAATCCATAGCAAAAAGATTTACCCAAAAACAATTTACAAAACAATTTTTATGGGTAAAATACTCCTAAAAAGGTTCTGCCTAAAACTTCTATTTTACAGAAGGTAAAGGGTGAAATAAGGCCTCAGCAGTGAAGCTCTCATTTTTCTGAATCCATAGACACCAAATTTGCATTTTTCTAATTTGTGGATCAAAAGTTATTGAATTTCTAAGTTTAATACAAATTCTGCCTATTTTCTAATTTAAACAGACGCCAGGGCTGACGTGGCATGTTATTATTGGCTCATACTGGTTCGGGCGGATCGGCAACATGGGCCGTTGGATTTTTAGTGGCAACGGGCGATCCGGATTAACCCGTACCGCTTCAGCTAAGGATCTAATCCTGGCCGCTGGCGACAGATCGGACGGCGCTCAGCGCGTCGACCACAGACTGGCGGCGCTGGCGACGGTGTGCGGTGGCGGCGCATCGGGTGGGTGGCGCTCCGGTGGTTCTAGAGGGTTAGGGGAAGCGGTGATCTTACCTGCGGGTTGCTGCAGTCTCGGTGGTCTCGATGGTGGTCGTGGTGGAGGGAGGGGCGCTCAGATTCGCCGGGGATTCCTCGCCGGAGTTCTGCCGACGGCGGAGCTCGTGTCTCCGAGACAGTGTCGTCAACCTGGGGCTCGAGCACACAAGGCAATAGGTCAGCGAGGTGCGCCTGGTCGTGTAGGAGCTGGTTGTGGCCAAAAGAGGGTGGCAGGAACCTGCGTCTCGCCGGAAATAACCGGTGAACGACGGCGGCAAAGGGTGACGCCGGTGGTGATCGTGGCGACGACCTAGGCACAGAAAAAGCACGGGAAAGTGTCAGTAGGCGCGCCAGAGCATGGCGAAGCTAACAGGACAAAGGGGAGGACGCGGGGCAGTGAGTTCTTGCCGGAATCCTCACCGGAGCTCGTCAGTGGCCGTGGTGGTTTGAGCTCGATTCCGAGCAGCCTAGGGGCTCTCAGGTGGTGGGGTGTGAGGGGAAATGGAGAGGAGGGGGTGGGGATTAAGAGGCCGTGGTCGGAGTGGAGTTTAATTCGCAGAAACGCTCAAATTCGAGCCGATTTGGAAACGGCAGAGGGAGGGAGAGGGCTGTTCGTCCCCGCGGTGGAAGACGGTGAGCTGGCGAGTGACGTGGAGGTGTGGTCGGGCCGTCAGCGAGGGGTGCGAAGAGAGACGGTGAGAAACAGAGGGGGAAAAGGGAGTGCCAGGTGGGCTTAGTGGGCTAGGGTTTGGGCTGAGCAGGCCGGCTATGCTGCTGCTGCTGTTTTTTTCCTCGGTTTTTCTTTTTCTTTTTCTGTTTTCTTAAATAACTTTTGATTTAATGATCCAATTTGAATCAAACAAATTTCTAAAAATTTGTAAAACTCAAGTTTGGTTTTTAGGGCATTATAGAACACATTTACTTTCTAACTCAAATTTTCTAAGCAAATTTATTCACTTTGGCTTTAATAGTTAATATTGCCTTCCTTAATTCTATTCTCAAAATAATTCATATCTTTTTATCCATGGCTCCAAATTTGATGAAACCAATCTCTGTTGTTTTATTATTTTGTCCTTTATCTTTTTATCTCTCATAGGAGTTCTTTTGTATAATTTAATTATGGAGTATATCCATAGTATTGTGTTGTTCTTAGTGTTAACAAATAATTAGAGTTTTAGGGTTTCAGATATTCTCACTTCTCTTAGGTTTTTAAAATGCAATCAAGTCAAGATGCTCATGCATGCTTCATGATTTGGGATTTTAAAACATGCACACCACTTCACAAACAAAAACCATTTTATTTGGCTTGGGTTTTGGAGGCATTATATTAAATGTTCCAAAAAGTTTTGTTCCTTCTGAATTTCAAAGAACTTGGTCCTTCATTTTGTTTAAAATTTTCACATTTCAAAATTTGGAAAATTTTGGGATGTGACAGTGGCGAACCCTACGATTTTTTCTTTTTCTTTTTCAGGAACATGGACAATCGAAACAAAACCAACTACTTGAATCCACGGTTCGATTATGGACGCGGGTTACTCCCATAGGGAGCGCTGGAAATAAATTTGACTGAAGCAAGCAAACAAAAGACGACAGCAGTCGTAAAAGTTCTTTAGTCCCTGCCTGAGTCTTCGACTCAACCAGGCACTCGGGGGCTACTCCCATAGGGAGCGCTGGTCGTGCACCCTATGATTATTTGTACATCATACCGTGTGTTGATAAACATCCACACTCGAAGCTTATGCGTCTCCTGGGTCACCCGAATCATCTCCGTGATGACAAAATTCGGATCCCGCGCTTGCAGCGTGAAGATAAGACCTGAATAAGGCCTGGCAACGCATTTTCTGCGCACTACCAGAAATATATCCGTGCCAACAGGTACGACGAACATGCCTTGACGGACGCATCGAGTGCTCACACCCATATACTGGAATTCGACTCGTGTAAGACCTCCGCGGCTTGAGTCGAATTACACCAGCACTTTTCTGGATTCGAGTCCGGGGACTCGAGTTCGAGTAGATGGCGTCGTTTTACCCTAAGGTAGTTAACTAATACCGATACATCGGTTAAATCAGGCACGCACATCAACAATCCCTATGACACAAACAAAAGCAGTTGAAAAACATACTCAGTCATGCACTCGGGAGAATTCATAAATTCCCTAGTCGAATCTGCGATTCCACTGGACACTCGGGGGCTACTGACATGGGTATACCCTATACGTACTCAAGCTTGGTATATACGGCCTGAATACAGTGCAGGTCCACGGTGTCGCCAAGGCCCAAATGGAGAACTCGAGTAACCTACGGACTCTCAATTGCTTGAAGAACAAGAAGAAGCTAAAGATAGAAAGTTCAAACGGGAAAACCCTAACCTGTAACCGACTCGACCTGCTACCCGAGACTTAGCCTATCTATATAAAGGCTAGGAGGGGGCAGCGAGGAGGACACATGCAACCCTAGTTTCCACAACCCTCGCCAGATTGCATCTGTGCACCATTATAATCCTCGATTCCTTCAATAATTCCACGAGCAGACAAGCAGGAGTAGGGACCTCTACGAGGCCTGAACCTGGGTAAATCTTCGAGTCCCCTGTGTGCCTGTTTGCTAGCCGATAGATGTCTCGAGCGCTCCCTCCTTCTCCAAAACCCAAGTCCATAACAATGGGCATTGATGAGTTAAACCCTCGTCATATCCCCTCGGATTTCAGGAAATCACACCGCGCGGTCGGCGCCACCATGGCACTCGCCATGGTGCAAGCCCATGGAGTGGAGATGGATCCAGCTACAATCTCCAAGGCGATCCCCGTCGGCGCAGATGGGCAACATGTACTTTTTGCTCCCTTTGCAACTGTCTGCGGCAAGTACGGGCCGCAACTCATCAACATAGTCTCCAAGTATTCCGAGGAGCTGCAGCGAGCCAAGAAGGCAACAAAGGCTACGACGTCAGGGGCCGGCGGGAAGTCTGTGGCGTCTGATACCGCCATGGACTCGATGAAGCCTCCGACGCCGAAGTCCAAGTCGAAGAAGCAAGCTGCTCCTTAGTAGTTATATTTGTAATAGTTAATAGCTTGACCCCTTTTGTCTAGAACATGCCGCTGGCGGGTGTCTCTGTTGATACTTTGTTATGTTTGAATGCATTTGAGTTTTTGTCCATGTGTTTCTTGGTATTCTTATTATCTCTTGCTTGGCTTTTGATAGGGCACATCGAGTGGTCCTTCGAGTGAGCCTCGGGATCCGCCATCCACTGATGATACCTTAGCGTAGTCACGCTCAAGGGTGGATGAGCTGTCTCTGCTTTCATGATTGCATGATCGCGTTAAGCAGCTGGAGCGCGAACTGCTCGTCCTCCGCGGTAACGCTAATGTATGGAAGTCGAGGGCGGAGAAGGCCACCGCCCGAGAGCAATATCTACTAGGGGAGGTGGTGCAGCAGGGTGACCAGTTCAAGTGTTAGCTTTCTGCCTCCTTATCTTTTCTTGTAGTCAATCGCGGTAGTTCGTTGTCTTCATACTTTTGCCTCTTGCTTGGTATAGTTCTCAGCGCGTGTTGATGTCTACGCACTTCTATTCTTGTAGACAGTTGTTGGGCCTCGAAGTGTAGACGTTTGTAGAACAGCAACAAGTTTTCCCTTAAGTGGATCACCCAAGGTTTATCCAACTCAGGGAGGAAGTGGTCAAAGGTATCCCCTCTCAAGCAATCCTGCAATCAAGATACAAGAAGTCTCTTGTGTCCCCAACATACCGAATACACTTTTCAGGTGTATAGGTGCACTAGTTCGCAAAGAGATAGTGAAATACAAGTGGTATAGATAATAATAAGTGGTAATGGTGGTAGAAAATAGCTTGCTAGCATGTGGTTGACGTGGGAAAAGACTAAAGGCAAACTGAAATAAAGGTAGAAGCAAGCAAACATGTAATAGACCTAATAGTAAACGGTGTTTCAGTGCTTAGCAACAAGGCCTAGGGATCATACTTTCACTAGTGAACACTCTCATATAAATATATGCTTCTTTATGATACTACGCTGAACTACTCTCCGGTTGGACACTCTAATCGTTGATAGGGCTATAACATCACTCCTCAAAGTTCGCTTTCCGCATCTAGATAACCCCACACTGTCACCTTGAGAACTAGATGGTTCAAACAAACACCACAATTTCATAAAGACATCCAACTCCAAATATAACTCATAACAAGTATTTGTAATCTCTAGCCTAAGTGCCACCATGGTGTGCACACTGTCAACTTCACACACATGGGGAGAGCAGAGATCTATTAAAGCACTTGAGTAGCAATGTAGATCTATAGATTACAAGCTCATGATCTCAATAAGATCATGCATAGAGAGAGAGATGAACACATAGCTACCAGTAGAACCCTTAGCCTCAAGAGAGAACTACTCACTCCTCTTCATGGGAATCAGCAATGGTGGTGGAGATCGATGGATATGGATCCGGGGGCACTTCCCTATCCCGGCAGGGTGCCAGAACTGAGACTTTCTGTCCCTCGAATCTCCCCTTCGGTGGCGGCGGTGCTGCGGAACTTTTCGTGGCTGGAGGATTGACGATTAGGGTTTATGCATCGGGAGGCTTCTTATAGGCGAAGAGGCAAGGTCGGTGGGCGGCCAGGGCTAGCCCGCGCCACCACATGGTGTGGCCGCCCTGGGGCCCCTCTCCGTCTCGTCTTCTGGCTCCGTGAGTCTTCCGGTAAAATATCGACTTTGGCTTTTGTCCGGTCCAATTCTGAGAATATTGATTTTCTGACTTTCCTGGAACCAAAAACAGCAGAAAACAGGCAATTGGCACCGTGGCACTTGTTAATAGGTTAGTCCAAGAAATCATATAAAAAATACTCCAAAGTATGGACAAAACATAAGAAAGTAGATAAAACCAAGCATGGAACATCAAAAATTATGGATACATTAGCAACGTATCAACATCCCCAAGCTTAACTCCTGCTCATCCTCGAGTAGGTAAGTGATAAGAAGAAAGAATAATTTTTGAGGTGACATGCACCATCATAAACTTGATCAAAGTATTTGTAAAACATTCAAAGCTAGGATCATAGTACTTCAATCATAACATGAAAGACAAAGTTATAACAATAAGACAAAGCAACTATGTTGCAACATGAAAAGGCACAAACAAAAGATTCATGAATAACAATGCTTTGCAAGACGGTTGTTTGTTTCACATAAAGAAAACATAACATACTGGCATTCAGCTTGTCCCCCATAGAGTAGCAAACATATATGCATAGGACACCTTTAAAGTTCATAAGTGTGACTAGATACAAATAGTTTAAAACAAGCAATATCAAAGCTATGCATCAATCAACAAGTCTTTGGACAATGCACATAGAACTAAGAATGACCACTATGCTCTCAAAGTAGGCGCATAAATATAGAAGGTGGAGACTCAACATAAAAGTAAAAGAAAGCCTTCATAGAAGGAAGTAGGGATTCAAGTCTCATAAAGATCTTCCAAAAATTATGGTACTTATTATCTTTCATCTCTCATTGCCCCTATCATAAGCATCTTGAAGTGATTAAGGTTAAAGTGAACAAACTATGGTGTATATGCTTGACGAAGTATAAGTTGGAAATCTCATGTCCCTTGAATACGAGGGCCGCTCCTCATGCTACTCAATTTTAGTCACCGGTAAGTTCTTGTCATCGTAAGTACATGTGTATCATAGAGAACCGCCAACGAGGTACCCCTTGCCCGATGATACGGAAGAATCCCCATATCAAAATGAGAAGGCAAGCAGACAACGAGCATCTCAGCAATCTTCTTATTTACCATGGGAATATGGTGCTTTTTTCTCTCTTTCCTCTTTTCTCATATCTCTTTTTTTCTTTTTTTTCTTTTTTCTCTTTTTTCTCAATATCTGACTCTTTTTTTATAAGAAGAATGCTTCATAGCCAGCTCATTATGGTTACGCTGCAGGTTTCCACCATGACAACATGGATTAGACCAGTGGCCCAGGCGTTTCTCTAACACACATATATAACTCCATGGACTTACAAGCTCCCCTTTCATTTCACACCGACGACATCCATAGACAAAAGAGCATGATATCAACTAGGTACAAAATACAAGTGCAATGTTGAAAGCGTTCCCCATGACAGCATGGTTCTGCTAATCCCCAACAAATAAGTGCAAGCATATACAACATAGACGACACAATGGTTCAAGTTTATTAAGGGCAAGAAAAGTAAAGTGTGTCATCAAGTTCATGAGAGCTTTAATCACTAATTTTCACATAACAAGTTTAATTCGGAAGGTAGACAAAAACATGAATATACTTGGAATAGCATATGCTAGTTGGTAGGTATGGTGGACTCTTTGGAAGAACTTGGTTTTAGGAGTTGGATGCATGAGTGGAACTCATACTTGGTTGTGGGGGCTAGCAAAAGACTGGGAGCGACCAACTAAGAGAGCAATAATGGCCATAATCATGCAGAGCGACAAAACATCATTAATCAAAGCATAAAGTGATACTAGAAGTTGAAAACTAAAGGATCATAAAGTCTTATGGTGACTTGGGATAGTCATAACATGGTGTGAGCATGTGCCAAGTCAACCCAAATAAAACATCAAAGGAGAATACCACAATACTATGCTTTAATATGCTAAAACAACGCATGATTCTTCCAAGACACATTAAGCAATCTCAATTGTTTATAACAAGTCATGCTACAACAAAGAATACTAAGCATAAAGCCAAAACAATATCAAGCATGGCATGACAAAGTATAGGCCACAGTCAAAAACAAGCCTCTTCACCACTTAAGCATGAACTTTCCTACTCTTTTCCAATCCAAACCAAACTATTTGAAAACCAATGTATGAAAGAGGGGGTCCAACCAATTTTTTCAGCAAACTAAGCAAACCAAGCAAACAAAACACCAAAATGAAAACGAAAAAGAAGACGCTCCAAGAACAACACAATTGTGCATGAAACAATAAAAATGAAGTGTTTGGAAGAAACCTGAGATTTTATTGATGAAGAAGGGGGATGCCATGGGCATCCCCAAGCTTTGACGCTTGTACTTCTTGGATATTTCTTGGGGTGACACGCGTGGCATCCCCAAGCTTGAGCTTTAGTCCATTCTTCATGTCATTACATCATTCTCTCCATACACCTGAAAATTTTCCTTCATACAAAATATGACACAATCTTTATTAGCAACATTAGTGCACTCAAGACAATAAGTCTTTGGGTTAAGTTTCAACACCAATAAAACTTCCATTAAAACACAAGCTACTGTAGCACTTCCCTCAAAAAGCTCAATTCCCCAAAGAGAACTCAAAAAGGAACCAACAAGAAGCAAATGCAAGTAATGGCAGAAATCTGTCAAAACAGACCAGTAGGTAAAAACCAATTTTTTCGAAGATCTTCTGTTGCTCAAATCGAAAAGTGTTGAACTAACGAAAGTTAGATAATAACCTGGGGCAGTAGCACAAAAATTCACGCCTCAAAAGGACGTACATAGATTTTACACGAATTTTTACGGTGAAGCACATAAATCTGTTTTGGGACAATAACTTTCCCAATCATTACTTCTCTCTCATTAGAGGTTACTCTTGGCACAAAAAGAAAATAAAAAGGATAAGGAGCGGTTATTACTGAAGTAATAACTTCCAAGAATCATCTAAAACTTTTGGGTTATCTCCCAATAAGTACTTTTCTTTAACGCCTTTAAGTTAGGCATGATAGTTTGAGAAGATGCTCACATAAGAAATATGAATTGAAGTAAAAGAGAGCATCAAGAAACAAATTCAAAGAACATTTAAGTATAACCCACTTCCTATGCATAGGAATATTGTAAAGAAACAAGTCATGAAAGCACAAATCAACAAGCATAGTAAAACAAAAGAAGTGCAACTTCAAAATTTGCAACATAAAGAGGGGAAACTTAATATTATTGAGATGCATAAAATATTTCCCTCTCTCATAATAACTTTCAGTAGCATCGTGAATAAAATTAACAATATAACTATCACATAAAAGATTCTTGTCATGAGCCACATGCATATAATCATTATTACTTTCCACATAAGCATAGTTATTCTTATTAATTATAGTGGGAGCAAATTCAACGAAATAGCTATCATTATTATTCTCATCACCATAATCATCAAATATAGGAGGCATATTGTAATCATAATTAATTTTCTCCTCAATAGTAGGTGGACTGAAAATATCATATTCATCACTGTAATCATCATATATTGGAGGTTTGGTATCATTATAAGCAATAGAATAGCTATCTTCCAAAGCTAGGGAACTAAAAAGATCATTTTCATAAAAACTAGCTTCCCCAAGCTTAGACTTTTCCATAGCATTAGCAATAATGGTCTCCAAAGAATTCATACTAACAACATTGCTATTAGCATGCAAAAAAAGTTCCATAGGTTTTGTAATTTTCTCTTCAAATACTTCATGTCCTAACTGAAGATAAATACTATAAAGCTCTCTAATTTTGTTGTTGTTTTCCATTAAACCTAACTAGTGAAAACAAGAAACAAAAAGACAAAATTGTAGAATCTAAAGGAAATAACTTCGAGCACTCACACCGAAGGATGTGAGTACCTTTTACCTTACCTCCCCGGCAACGGCGCCAGGAAATAGCTTGATGTCTACGCACTTCTATTCTTGTAGACAGTTGTTGGGCCTCCAAGTGCAGAGGTTTGTAGAACATCAGCAAGTTTTCCCTTAAGTGGATCACCCAAGGTTTATCGAACTCAGGGAGCAAGTGGTCAAAGGTATCCCCTCTCAAGCAATCCTGCAATCAAGATACAAGAAGTCTCTTGCATCCCCAACACACCCAATACACTTTTCAAGTGTATAGGTGCACTAGTTCGGCGAAGAGATAGTGAAATACAAGTGGTATAGATAATTATAAGTGGTAACGGTGATAGAAAATAGCTTGTTGGCGTGTGGTTGATGTGGGAAAAGACTAAAGGCAAACTGAAATAAAGGTATAAGCAAGCAAACATGTAATATACCTAATAGCAAACGGTGTTTCAGTTCTTAGAAACAAGTCCTGGGGATCATACTTTCACTAGTGAACACTCTCATATAAATATATTCTTCTTTATGATACTACGCTGAACTACTCTCCGGTTGGACACTCTAATCGTTGATAGGGCTACAACATCACTCCTCAAAGTTCGCTTTCCGCATCTAGATAACCCCACACTGTCACCTAGAGCACTAGATGGTTCAAACAAACACCACAATTTCATAAAGACATCCAACTCCAAATATAACTCATAACAAGTATTTGTAATCTCTAGCCTAAGTGCCACCATGGTGTGCACACTATCAACTTCACACATGTGGGGAGAGCAGAGATCTATTAAAGCACTTGAGTAGCAAGGTAGATCTATAGATTACAAGCTCATGATCTCAATAAGATCATGCATAGAGAGAGAGGTGAACACATAGCTACCGGTAGAACCCTTAGCCTCGAGAGAGAATTACTCCCTCCTCATCATCGGAATCAGCAATGGTGATGGAGATCGTGGTAGAGATCGATGGAGATGGCTCCGAGGGAAATTCCTCATCTTGGCAGGGTGCCGGAACAGAGACTTTCTGTCCCCCGAATCTCCCCTTCGGTGGCGGCGGCGCTGCAGAACTTTTCATGGCTGGAGGCTTGACGATTTAGGGTTTATGCATCGGGAGGCTTCTTATAGGCGAAGAGGCAAGGTCGGTGGGCGGCCAGGGCTAGCCCACGCCACCACATGGTGTGGACGCCCTATGGACCCTCTCCGTCTCGTCTTCTGGCTCCATGAGTCTTCCGGTAAAATATCGACTTTGGCTTTTGTCCGGGCTAATTCCGAGAATATTGATTTTCTGACTTTCCTGGAACCAAAAACAGTAGAAAACAGGCAACTGGCACTGTGGCACTTGCTAATAGGTTAGTCTAAGAGATCGTATGAAAATTACTCCAAATTGTGGACAAAACATAAGAACATAGATAAAACCAAGCATGGAAGTTCAAAAATTATGGATACGTTAGCAACGTATCACGCGTCATCCGTAGGATGAGAAGGATAGGATTGCCATTCGCATGAACGACCTGACCCAGGAATAGCTTCAGGCAAGTGGGTATTTCTGGGTGGATGATGATCGCGGAATCGCACTCGCGACCCTGCAGGATCGTGCCTCACGAGTGCTTCATTTTCTGAAGAAATCACAATCATGCTTAAGGAATATCTATAAGACAATGTTTCCGCTGGATGTCGTTCCTTCGAGCCCGTTGGCTCTCCTTGCTAAGTTTCAAGACTTGAGTGCAGTTCAAGATTGCGTGCGGCAGCAGTTGGTGGCTGGTGCCATGGCTGCTTTATCGCTGGTGCGACTGCATAGGCCTGATGTAGATATTGCAGCTATTGCTGCTGGTCCACCGACTCCGCCGGCAGGTTTGACCTGGAATATGGTTCCTCATTACCAGGCGGTGGATCGGCCAGCGGAGGAAGTTGTCGACTTCTTCGAGGAACAGATAAATGTTCTTCTGTTGCAACAGTAGTATTGACTTGTGTTTATCTCAGCACCTTGCCAACCTGCCAGGTGCATTGTAGCTGGGTTGGTGTTTGTCAAGGGTTCGATTATTGCGTCAGCTACTCAACATATCACGATTGGTTCGTAGAACAGATGTGGAAAGGGTGGCGCAGCCCCCGAGTAGATAGATGGCAAAAAATAATAGATAAAACACAGAGTTTGGGGCACTTAGCTTTATTTATTTGCAGAATCAGTACGGGGTACAATGTGTGGCTAACTAGCCTTGCTGAATAGCCTTATTTGTAATGAAAAGAAAAAGAAAAAACGACTAAGGGTAGAAGCACCGCAGCTGCACGACGTTCTAGGGGTTGGAGTATGCGACTCCTATCTCGAAATCTTTAAGGCGATAGGTGCCACCTGGGATTACTTCTGTAACCACATATGGTCCCTCCCAGGGGGACTCGAGCTTGAGGTGCCCTTGTTGTTTTAGTCGCAGGACCATGTCTCCTTCGGCGAAGGATCTGGGGCGTAGCCTTCTGCTGTGGTAGTTGCGCAGGTTCTGCTGGTAGATCATTGATCGTTCTCCTGCGATTTCTCGTGCCTCGTCAAGGAGATCAACGAAGTCTTTGAGTGCAAGGGTTGACTCCTGCTCGCTGTAAGCGACTACTCGCGGGGCTTTGTAGCATACCTCTGCGGGTAGCACCGCTTCAGCACCATGCACCATGAAGAACGGTGTGTACCCCATGGAACTCTTTGGGGTTGTGCGTAGGCTCCAGAGTACGGATTGCAGTTCGTCTGGCCAGCACCCTGTGGCTTGTTCGAGTGGCCTAAGGAGTCGCTTATTGATTCCACCGTAGACGAGCCCGTTGGCCTTTTCGACTTGACCGTTGGTATATGGATGAGCTACGGAGGCATAGATCACATTGATTCCCAGGTTTTCGTAGAAACCCTGGAACTCCTTAGAGGTGAAGTTTGTTCCATTGTCGGTGATGATGCTGTGTGGCACCCCGAAGCGATAGACAATAAACTCGAAGAACTTGACTACACTGGCTCCTGATTGGTTTGTCACCGGCATGGCCTCTATCCACTTGGTGAATTTGTCGACTGCGACCAAGAGGTAGACATAGCCTCCTCGTGAGTACTTTGGGAGCTTGCCGACCATGTCGAGTCCCCATTGCGTGAAGGGCCAAGCTAGTGGTATTGGCCGGAGTTCCACGCTAGGTGCGTGTGGTTTGTCCATGAATCGCTGGCAAGCGTTTCATCTTTGGACGATGTCCTTGGCGTCGTGCATGGCCATGTAGAATCCAGCTCGTAGAGCTTTGGCGACGAGGGTGCGACTGCAAGCATGGTGCCCACAAGTCCCTTCGTGGATGTCGAGGAGGACGGCCCTTTTGTCCGTGTTGGAGACGCACCGTTGGAGTACTTCTGTGATACTACGCTTGTATAGTTCACCGTTGATGACGGCGAATGCCTTTGATCGCCGTGCGATGTGTCGTGCGTCAGTCGGGTCGTCCGGTAGTCTCTTGCTAAGAAGATATGTGATGTAGGGTTGGGTCCAAGATGGCTCAATCATCATGACCCCCATTGGTCCCTCGAGTCCTGTGTCAAGCTCCAGGTCGTCGGGTGCCATTGGCTCATTGGACGACATAGCCCCCGAGTCCGTTGTTGTGCTTACTTTCTTCTTTGTGGCCTTTGGCTTGATGGAGCATTCGCAGATACGCTCGAGAAATACCCCAGGTGGTATGGGGCGCAGGTGGAGCCAATGTTGGCGAGTGCGTCTGCCTCTTCGTTGCTTTCACGGCCTACGTGTCGCAGCTCATAGCCGTCGAAGTCCCCTTCGAGTGTGTTGTAGAGGTCACGGTAGGCGATCATATTGTCGTTCAGCGCGTCGCACTCATGCATTGTTTGGTTGACGATCAACTTGGAGTCGCCGTAGATGATGAGCCTCTTGGCGCCGCATGCTTTTGCCATACGCATCCCGTGCAATAGGGCCTCGTATTCAGCTTCGTTGTTAGATGCAGTGAAGTGCATTCGCAGGATGTATTTCAGCTTGTCTCCTTGGGGCGATGTCAGTATGACACCTGCGCCAGCTCCGTCCTTTCGCTTGGATCTGTTGAACTGTATTGTCCAGAGATAAGACATATCTGGTTTTTTGGGGAGCTGATTCTCCATCCAGTGCACGAGGAAATCAGGGAGGACTTGCGACTTGATCGCGTCGCTCTTTTCATATGTAATGTCTCGTGGTGACAACTCGATTCCCCAAAGCGTGACTCATCCGGTGGCGTCAGGGTTGTTGAGGATGTGCCCAAGCGGGGCATCATTGACCACCACGATTGGGTGCTCCTAGACGTAGTGGCGCAGTTGCCTGGCTGTCATGAAGACGCCGTATGCCAGCTTCTGGTAGTGCGGGTACTACTGTTTTGTTGGCGTGAGCACCTCGCTGAGGTAGTAGACTGGGCGCTCAGCCCCGTGGACCTTGTTTTCCTCGGCTCATTCCACCACGAGCACCATGCTGACCACCTGGTTGGTGGCGGACATGTCTAGGAACAGTGGTTCTCTTTCGCGTGGGGTCACCAGTACTGGTGAGGTAGATATTAGACGCTTGAGGTCTTCGAATGCTTCCTGCGTCTCATTGGTCCACTCGAACATGTCAGTTTTGCGGAGAAGTTGGTAGAAGGGCAGTGCCTTTTCGCCCATTCGACTGATGAATCGACTGAGCGCCGCAATTCGCCCAGCCAGCTGCTGGACTCCTCTTATGTTTTTCGGCTTCTCCATGGCCAGTCTGGCTTTTATTTTCTTCGGGTTTGCCTCGATCCCTCTTGCAGAGATGAGATACCGAGTAGTTGCCCAGATGGTACGCTGAAGGCGCATTTGTCCGGATTGAGCTTGATCCGGTAGCGGTCGAGGTTGGCAAAGGTTTCGCGTAAATCGTCGATTAGCGAGGATTCCTCTTTGGTTTTGATTATGATGTCGTCAACATAGACTTGGATGTTGCGACCAAGTTGATTCTTAGGGCAAGCCTGCATGCACCACTGATAGGTGCCTCCTGCGTTTTTTAGCCCGAAGGGCATTGTGTTGTAGCAGAACACACCAAAAGGCGTTGTAAATGCCGTTTTCTCTTGATCTTGCTCCTTCATTCAAATCTGATTATAGCCTGAGTAGGCGTCGAGGAAGCAGAGACGCTTGCATCCCACGGTGGAGTCGATGATCTAGTCGATTCGCGGCAGCGGGAAGTGATCCTTTGGGCAGTGCTTATTCAGGGAGGTGAAATCCAGGCACATTCGTAGGATATTCGTGTCGTTTTTGGGTACCAGCACCGTCTTAGCGAGCCAGGTACTTTCCTTGATCTCGCGTATGAATTTGGCATCGACGAGTCTGTTGATCTCCATTCCGACCGCTTTTGCTCTTGGTTCAGACAATCGCCAAATTGTTTGTTTGACTGGCCTTGCATCTAGGTTGACATTGAGTGCGTGCTCGGCTAATTCCCCGGGGACCCCTGGCATGTCCGCTGGACACCAGGCGAAGATTTCCCAGTGCTCACGGAGGAATTCGACGAGCGCGAGTTCCTATGTGGGTCTCAAGTTGTTGGTGATGAGGGCCGTCTTGGCCGGGTCTGATGGGTGGACCTGAACTTTCTTCGTGTGCACCGACGAGTCGAAGGACAGCTCGGATGAACTTGGCCAGCTCAGGGGAGGTAGACTGTTGTCTGTCGACTCCTTCAATCTTGCGAGTTCTTCCTGCATGCCAAAGGACTGGGAAATTCTGTTGAATTCCCCGTCACAGCTGTCGGACCTCTCGAAGCTCCCATTGATTGTGATGACGCTGTTTAGGCCTGGCATTTTCATCTGCAGGTAGGCGTAGTGTGGCACTACCATGAACCTGGCGAACGCGACGCGTCCGAGGATGTAGTGGTACTGCGAGAGCCAGTCAACGACTTCGAAGTCGATGCGTTCGTGTCGAAAGTTTTTCAGCGTGCCGAAGATGATGTTGAGGTTGATTTTGCCCAGGGGATATATGCCCTTTCCTGGGACAATGCCGTGGAATGTCATGTCCGAGACCTCTAGGCAGGTCAAAGGGATCCTCATCGCTCGCAAGGTACTTGCGAACATGAGGCTAATGCCGCTTCCACCATCCATGAAGATGCGACTCATGTCGAAACCTCCGATCTGTGCCTCGAGTACGAGGGGACAGTGGCCTAGGCGAGGTACTTGGCACGGGTGGTCGCGCTTGTCAAAGGTGATGCAGCAGTCGCTTCCACTGAGGTACTCAATGGTGGGTGGTGGTGAGTTTGTCGCCAAGTTGGCTTGGCGAGTGATGGCCTTCTGCACCCGATTCGAGGGGCGTCCTTTTTGGATCATCATGTTGCCCATGGCCCGTGGGTAGGGCTCGCCGCCTTGATTGTCGACCGGTGTGGCCGCGGGTGGTGGCACTCCAAGTGGTCGTGGAGGAGCTCCATGTGCTACAGCGCCTAGGGCGACTCCATAGCCCCTGCTGACTGGGTCACGATTCATCCGAGACAAACCCTCGTGGAGCTTGAGGAACTCGCGACAGTCCTTGAGAAGGTGGCTGGATTTCTTCTTGCCATCGTGCTTGTCGATGTAGAAGCGCACGTTGCACGGCCCGAATAGTTTGTCCTCGATTGTTGTCGCGGGTGCCTCTTCACGAGTGCGGCGCTGCCATACCTACGTGGTTTTCCCGGAGTCGCGGTGTCCACCGCTGCGATAGCGGCTGTTGCGGTTGTCATCACGCCTATCAGCATAGCCAGCGGTGACCATGTTGACATCGTCGCGATCATCATAGATGCGCATTCGATGTTTGCTTCGGCGATCGCGTCTGCGCTCGAGTTCTTCTTCATCGTCAGAGTAAACATGGTTTTTCACCGATTCTTCTCCATTTGCCCACCGATTCACGATTTCCATCAGGTGGTCAATTTTTTTGGGCTTTGAGCGGCCCTGCTCCTCCCTGAGCTCTATGCGGCGAACGCCGCTGTTGAATGCGTCGATTGCGCGATCCTCCGAGATATTTTCTGCCGAGTTCTTGATGATGGACCACCTCTGGATGTACGAGCGTAGTGATTCGCCCGATCTTTTCTGGCAGCACCTTAGTTCTTTGATTGACGCGGGCCTTTTGTAGGTACCCTTGAAGTTGTGCTCAAAGCTGTAGACCAGCTCTTCCCAGTTGCGAATGGATCCGCGTGGGAGGTTGTTGAGCCATGCTCAGGCGGCGCCCTGGAGCTGTAGCTGCAGACTCCCGCCGTGGAGCCTGACGGAGGAGATGTGGTCCTCCAACCAGATTTTTGGGTCCTGCAGGCCGTCAAATTTTGGGTTCTCCGATGGGAGCTTGAACCCTTTGGGCATTCGCTTCTGCCTGATAGCCGTGCTGAAGCATCTGGCGCCATAGAGCTCTATGTCTTTGTTCTCTAAGTCAGTCGATAGGGCACGTCGTGCCCTTGAGTTGTCGACTTTGCGCTGTGTGATGTCATCACGCGTATCGTAGTCATTGTCGTGTTGTCATGAGCGGCGATGTCGAGACAGATCGTGACTGTCGTCTCTGGACGAGGGTGAGGAATAGCGTTTTGCCAGAGCCTTGCTTTTCTTCGGCTCTGGTGTTGGTTCTTTGTCGAGAGCGGCTTCGATTAACCCCAAGCCCATTATCGTAGATCAGTGCATGGCGGCTTGGGGATCTCCAGCCGGTGGCTGGTTGTGGAGGAGGTACATGGTGGCCGCTATCACCACATCTTGCAGCATCTTTGGGACCACGTTGCCCCGTGTGTCGACTATCATAGAGCTGAAGTCGAGGACTTTCGCAGCTTCTATGCGCTCTTGTTTAGTGAGGTGATCCATTCGAGATCGCCTCTTGTTGGCCACGTACTCGTTTCCCTTGGAGGAGGATCCTCCGTGAGAGGAGAGCCTAGCTCGTCGAAGACTTGACTCATCCGCCGCCTTTTTACGCGCTTTGAGTTGCGCAATTGGTTGTAATTGGCGTCTGTATTCCTCCTTTAGTAGCCAATGATAGCCCATCAGCAGATCTTGCGGTGTGCCGGGAGGTAGGGGATTGCCTCGCAGGGATTCTCGGCAAGGAGCCCACTCGAGATCATTGAGCTTGATCACGACACATTCACCAGTGTGTTCGTTCAACATGGTTGGAGGTTGGACTGCCCCTCCATTGTTGACGGGTGCGCCGTTGCCACCATTGGCGGGGCCGCCATTGGGTGGTCCACCGTTAGGTATGCCACCATTGGGTGGATTATGGCCGTTGCCATAGTTGCCGCGATTGGCGCTGGTTTCGCCGGCGTTGATGACGGCGCACATGAAGTAGTTGGGGGAAGCTGTTGCTTCCGCAACTTTCGGATCCGGAGCCGAAAACCCCATATTCCTTTGCTAAGCCACCCAGATCGGATCCACGACTGCTGTCACTGTTCGTGTTCTTAGCTGCTGCTGAGGTGTTGAGCTTGCTAAAGGTGCCGATTGGTGGCGGGAACCACGATGCTGGAGCAATTGCGGATGCCGTTGGCTGGTCAGTCATGCGAAGCGTGCCCATCTGACCAACTTGGAAGCGGAAGCTCCCGATTGCCAGGCTAATTCGATCGCCCATGGACTCGAAAGCCGGGCGAGTGGCCGGCGTGTGGACGGTGAAGTCGAACGCGCTGAAGAGCTGGAGAATCTCAACTGTTGCGGAGTTGTAGATCGCGGTTGATGAATCCGAAGAAGCCGCAACATCAGCACTCCCGTTTCCCACAGACGGCGCCAATTGACGAGGGTTTAACTCGTCAATGCCCATTGTTATGGACTTGGGTTTTGGAGAAGGAGGGAGCGCTGGAAGCATCAATCGGCTAGCAAACAAGCACACATGGATGCAAGGTTTACCTAGGTTCAGGCCTCATAGAGGTCCCTACTCTTGCTTTTCTGCTCTTGGAATTAACGAAGTAATCGAAGATTACAGGGGCGCACAGATGCAATCTAGCGAGAGTTTCGGAAACTAGGGTTGCATGTGTCCTCCTCGCCGCCCCATCCTAGCCTTTATATAGATAGGCCAGGTCCCGGGTAGCAGGTCGAGTCGGTTACAGGTTAGGGCTTTCCCTTTAAACTTTCTATCTTTAAAATTCTTCTTGTCTCGCAAGTAATCGAGAGTCCGTGGGCCACTCGAAGTCTTCATTGGGCCGTGGCAACGCCGTGGGCTTCCATCGTATCTGGAATGTATATACTAAACTCGAGTACCTGCAGGGTATACCCATGTCAACATGGATCCGACAGTTGTCTCTTCTACACCCCTTTCGGGGCCCTCTGTTGTAAATGCTATATCAACTATCGAATGAGAGATAGACACCCGCTAGCCACTTATACGATACAAGCCATATGTTAAGCATGGAACTAGTCTCGCGTACAAATACGCGCAAGGTCGGTCCGGGCCGTTTCATCAAACAATACCGCGATATAAACAAGTACACGTTAGAGGGTAACAACTAAGGCATCAATGCCCGCACAATACTTGTGCACACTGGCCATACAACACTCCTACGCATAGATCGGCTCTGAAACCACTAAAGGGGATCCGCAGCATAAAACAAAAAATTTCCTACGTTCGAACCTCAAAAACTGCCAAGGATCTATTTATGTAGTAATGCAGTAACGGACGAGCGTATATAATACATACCCTTGTAGACCATATGCGGTTAACGTTCTAAGAGGAACATGGTTGAAGTAGTCGTACTCGTAGCCGACCTCAAGGTCGCAAAGCTCCTCGTAGGTCACCCCTTGATCCTTCTTCATCGTGCACCAGCTCCGGCTCACGACATTTAAGTGCCCCAAGTGTTGCGCCTCGTGTCTTCGTACACGTCCGGTATATGATGAGATCTCCGTCTCCCTGATCCCACTGGGAGTGTGGAAGTTGATATCTGGCTAGGAATCCCTGCAGCGCAACAACATGCTGCCGGCGTGCCTCGTTCGCACAGCCCAGACTTGGGGCCATGGTCACAAGGTATGGAGAGAGAGGGAAGGAGGAAGTCAACCAAAGGACTTCTCCAAATATTGGAGTGTCTTTAGTCCTCATATGGGCACCCCTTTATGTAGGCGGAGGGGGGCGTGCCCTCTCCCCTAGGTGCCCCATGTGGGACTAATCAAACAAAGAAATAAACAGAAAAATGCTCACACCCGGATGGGCCTGGGGTTCCCAACGTGGCCCAAAAGCACTAGGTAGAGGCAGTGGCCTGCTGGGGCCAGGCGACCCCCGGCTGGGACAGCCCTGCGCCAGTGGCCCAGCTCGCCACGGCAGTGGCCAGGCGGCCAGGCGCCCACCCCGGGTGGGCCGGCTTCAGCGCACGCGCGCGGCCCACAACGGCCAGCAGCGGTAGTGCCCGAGAGGGCCGGGAGGCCGCGGCCCACCAGCCGTGGAGGCTATCGCCTGCCCACCTTCCTCCTTGAGCGGCACATAGCACCTGATCACTCGCCTCTGTGGGCCGACTAGCCCACACGAGGTAAGGTGTTGTTTTTTCTCTGCTTTTTGTGCAGTTTTTCTTCTAGGCCTTTTTCCTCCCGGATTTGGCCTAATATGAAAGTTGCTTTTATAAATCTTAATTTAAATATTATTTAGAATATATTAATTCATAATTAACATATAATAAATGTATATTTAAATTCCCATTTATCTGAAAACACTTTTCCGGGCTTTTCTTTTATTCCTTATCCGAACAACTTCAGATCTCTCTGCGGAACAATTCCAGCTTTCTCTTTCTCTACTGTGATTCCATCTTATGAATGATCGCTCTCATCGTATCCTTAAGTGTATCCCCTCACGGCTCAGGAATGCTCTGGACATGATCTATATCAATGATCAACAGAGGGACCAGGGATGTCCATGTGACCCCTATGCCTTCCTGATGACAATGCCGTTTGAGATGGCAAATGTAGCATCTAATTTCCTTTTGTTTCTTGATACGAATTGTCTGAGAATCGATCATTGGTACCACATACCCTGTTTAATATCGTTAACAACAAGTTCTGTTTTACTTGTTACCGTGATATTACATCCCCGTGACCGAGTCACATGTTGCAATATTTATGGATGTAATCTCACCAAGCCAGCCGTATGTATCTTTACCCGTCATGTGGGTGAACAAATCCCAGTCTTGCAGTCACATGTGATCTACTGTTCCTTTGGAATACCCAATGTACACCTTTATGATCACCGTATTACCAGATGACGATTGATGCAGTTAAAGCAGCCTCGAGAAACATTGAGTAATATGAGCTCACGGTCTAAGGAAAAGGAGTCTAGATTTAGCTGTTGCAACAATGAACTATATGACTTGATCGTGTCACAATCCTTCGAGAAATGTCCAGTCGCATAATTCTCCAATGATATGACCTCCGAGTAACTAACAGTGAAGTGCAAGTCCGACGGCTACCTCCTTGAGGAGCTAACAGGGCGACCCAGAATGTATAGAGCCTACATGCCACGTCCCTGAGCAACCTACAAGACAAGTACAAGCCCCAAGCTTCACTCCACGGGGGACTCGCAGGGCGACTCATGAGGGCACTTCCCGTTGGGAGCCTAAATCCTTGTAAATCCTATAGTTTCCCCTCAAGGAGCCAACAGGAAATACACTTGCCCTATAGTTTCCTCCACGAGGACCCTACGGGGAAACTCACGAGGGCACTCCCCCTCAAGTAGAAAAAAGTGGTGTAAAACCTATGGTCGCCTCCCCAAGGGGCCATAGGGAAGAGCGCATGATAAACGACATGGATAAATGGGCCCCAGGCCGAAAATACTGGTCCTTACAGTTTCATCTAGAGGCAGTAAGTCTAGGGGCCCACACATGCACCGCACAATGGAAGCAAAGCCTCATCAATCAGAGGCACGAGTGTCCTCACCATCAGCATCAAAGATCCCCGAGTTACTTGGTCCATCGTATTCTGCTCCATCCTTCCTCGCAGTAGGAGCGGAGCCCAAAGGTTGTGGGTCGTCGTTCACTTGGCAAGGAAACACCGAAATAAGTTCCTTCACGAGCTCCGCAACATTCGCTTCCGGGGTAGCACCTGGTAGAGGCTCTGCATGTCCCAAAATCCGAGCATAGTCGAGCCGAGGTGACTGAATGAGGTTGGAGAAGAGAACTATTCCGATGGTGCTGAGCATCCTTTGGCACTCACCCTCGACAATGAGGTTGAGTCCCTGTGCTTCCTTCTCCAAGAGGGTGATGATCCTATTAGAAAGCGCGAGGAAGGCTTCTGACTCACCACCTAAAAGGAGTACCATGGCACAAAAACACCTAGCCCTGAAGGCTAGAAGTAGAGCAGACTTGCGCTTCGCGAGATCTTGGAAGGTCTTCTCCTTCCACGCCAACACCCCCCTCACCCGTTGTTCCTCCTACTCACAAGCCTTTGTGGCTGTAGCAACATCCTCTTTCAGTAAGGAGTTTTCACCCCCAAGCCTCTTGGCTTCACAAGCGAAGGCATCGCGGGATTGCTCCATGTTCCCAAGAGCCTCGTGGAGCCGACATGTCTCCTTATCTTGCTCAGCAAGAGAGATCTTGATGTCCTAAAGCTTCGAGTTGGCCTCATGAACCTGCACCTTGGTACGCTGGCACGCATCCATGAGTTCAAGGGTCCGAGAGTCCAGATCTTTCTGGTGCCGGTTGATGTCCACCTCGTGAGAGGACAAATACTTCTCCCAGGAGGAAGCCTGAGCTTGCGCATTGGTGAGGATCTTTGCCACCTCCTCGTAAGCAAGATGGAGCACCTTTGCAGCCTTAAGACGCGCCTCCTCCCGCTCTGATTGTAGCAACCTCTCAGCCTCGCAATCTTGGCTCCAACCCATGGCCAGCTGATGCTCCTCCACGACGACCTTCGCAACAATCCGGTCGAGCCCGGCATGGATTCCTGTGACAAACGCTCCCACGCATTCTATCTGATCAAGGACAGGAGAATCACACAGTGCGAGGGTCGTCACCTATGCCCCAGCGAGGTTCGTCTCCAAGCTAGGCGGATAGGAAAGGTCAGGGCAGAACTACTGCTGCAGACACCATTAAAATATTTGCAGCAGGCGGACGCTGGGAGCTAATGAGGAAACCCCCTCGCTAGCCATAGGCATAGCGGCCTCTGTTTGAACATCACCAGGGGACCCTTTGCCTTCGTGATCTGCGTCCAGATCCTACAGAGGAACGCTCTCCTCAGGAAGCACGAACAAGGAGTCCTCGGCCTACGCAAGGGATTCACCCCGCGTGGCGCCCCCTTTGGACAGAACGACCGGAACCTGGTTCGCCCTAGCAGGGAGCTCAAATGACACAACCCTCTCCATGACAAATGGAGCAGGCGTGCTTAGCGATGGCATCGAGCTTGCCAGCATAAAGTCGGCCCTCGCCTCGAGATTAGCGACCATGGTAGGCCGCACCTCCAGCGGCAAAAAGGGAAGAAGGGGGCGTGCCACCGGGGCTTGTTCGTTAGCGGCCCCAAAGTTCCTGGGCGAGTGCATCCCGGGGCCCGAATTGCCTGTAATTGCCACATTTCGCAAAGTTGGGCTGCCAACTACCGATAGGGGCCATTTCAAGGCAAACTCATATCACCCCTACCAAATTCAAACATTCCATTAAACTGCCCCGTGAAGTAGACAGTCCTGACCCACATGTCAGTAATCTGTCCGTGATGCGAGCGCCAAAATGGCAACCTCTTAGGCAAATCAAGGAACTAAGGGGCTTGGTACATTGACCAATTTCACAAATCCACTCCCTCCTTTCCCCTAGCATCGGCAGTATCGAAATCCACCCTCCAAGCAGAATGATCCCTTCGGACATTTGACTTCTGGTGCCAAGTTGCTGTGCCCATTCGCTGATCCTGAGCTATAATGCCGCATGCCATAGCCGCCATTGCGAGGCTCTAGCCTTCCTCCGCCGCTGACAAGCTGAGCAGCACGGAGGATGGAAGATCCTACTACCAAGGAAGAAGAAGTTTTGGCTACATGCGGGTGAGGTACTCTTCTCTTTGCTATTCACACTAACTATAACTGCTAGCTAGCTATTGAACCTAGAATTGTTTGCTAGCCCAATGCTAAAGAACATTTTTCCATAGTTTTCTGTCAAGTGGGATCTCCACGGACCACCCTTACCTGGTTACGGTAGCCCTCTCCAGCTATGACTCTAAATTAGCAGGGGTGAAGGGCAAGTGCTATGGACACCATTATCTCACAGTGGAAGAAGCGCTTGCGCAGATCTACACTATCCCTAGTATGGTTGATGCTCTGCGTAAACATGCTGAAATTGGGCCGAAGCAGACTGCAAAGTTCAGCTTCGTGGATGAACAAGGCATCATGGTTCCTCTAACGTGTCACATTCTGCTAGTTGGGTTGATGAAAAGGTATGCTTCGGCTTGCATGTTTATGCTGAATTGTGATGTACTAGATGTGGAAGCTGCTGCAACTGGGAGTCGTCCTGCTATTCTTGGACAGGGTGGTCACTCAAACCCTTGCTCCTGGTAAGCAAAAGTCTCTTGGGTTTCACATGTTTGTGCTGAATTATATTTTTTTTTACTCTGTAGATATTAGGCAGTTATGAAACAATCCTATTACTTTGGTAGGAAGCGCCGCCAGGTTAGAAACATGACTGCCGTGTCAGTCATTTTGCTGCCGGAAGAAAATCAAAACATGTGGAGTGATGATGCTGGACACGATTATAGTGCTGATTGTCCCGGCGATGCAGAGTATGTGAAGCTAAGAAAATTGGCACCGAGGAAGAGGAAGAAGACAGGAAATGAAGAAGCCAATGGACGTGAAGGCTTGGTACCCAGGCAGCGGAAGAAGGCTACTGGCAATGAAGATGCATAATAATGTGTTGAACTTGAACCTATATATCTATTTCGGTTAAATTCTAGAGCTCTGTGCGTGGAACTTGTCAGGAGAAACAATCTACCCACATTCTCGGAGTAAAATGTATCATGACTTGAGGTTTGGAAATGGCCGAGTCACTAGTTGAATCCGAAATTGTGATTGTGCCACTACAATCTGAAAAAACGCAGCACTGGTTCCACTATTGTTGAGGGATATGAGGTCTCCAAATTAGATGGAATGTTAATGGCACAGAAATAAATTATTTAAGCTGCTACACTACATGAAGCAGCAACTTATTTCAGCTGCTGCACAACGACATGGCAACATAAACAACAATGTCAACCGATAATGCCTAGATAATGAGGAAATCGATACCACTTTCTGGCCTAATCTTGAGCTCGTCTATCTCACCACCTCCCTGCTCCTGCATCCCCTGCATCTGGCAAAGCTCCCGGATTTCTAGTAACAGGGTGTACGAGCTTCCACCTTATAAATTGTGGCTATGCTATTTGCATGCGGCAGAATCCACGTAGATTATGTTTAAACAAACCACCAAAGATAGATTACCAACATCATCATACAAAGGAAGTAATGGAGGGCTACGACAGATTAATGGGCGACCAATTTTTTCTCCCAGGACTTCGAGACCACAAGTCCAGACCACTAGGTTAACAAGTACTACTATTACAATTAAAAAAGTACGGAGCTCAAGCTAAATAGAACTAGTTATCACACATCTCCTTCATCTTCCTAATCTTAGCCTAATGTGCATCTTCCTACGAGAGCAAGGATTGAATTGTTTGCTCTGTCGTTTTAGCATCTTCCTTGTATAGCTTCAATTGTTTCTCTGCATTTATCCTCATGCACTTGTCAATACCCATAGTTGTGAACTGCAAGACTTTGTCTTGGTGAAGTTCATTCCTTGCTTGAGTCAATTCTTGCTCTGCTTTAGCCTTCAGGGCCAATGCCATGTTCCCCTCCTTCTCGACTTTCCTAACCTTGTCTTGAACCCTCCTGCAATCTCGGTTAAGCTTGGTTGTGTCAACTTGGTCAAATAACTTCATCTCAGCACTCTCAAGAATTGAGCTGACTATGGATTCTTTCAACCCAATAGTTATATCCTGTAGTTTGTCCCGCATTTTCTGCATCGATTTGTGCCACTCTGGATCTACCCATTTGACACCACCACAACTTCTGCGTGGCAACATTGCACCATGTCCTTGACACCCTAAAAACCTCCTGCATGCTTTTCGTCCTTCGAATGCTACAATTTTAGCGGGCACATATCCATGTTCACATAGCGGAGGACCGTACTCCGCTAAACCATGATAGTCGGAGTTGTACAACGTCTGGTAAACTGTGATACATGCATGAGTAATTAGAGTAGATCTAGCTAAAAATTGTTAAATGGCCACAAATGTTAGAGATGAGATGTCTCCCATCGAAATCACCATCGCTATCGTCACGACGTGTTTCCTCACCGTCTCCCCTTGAACCCATGGCGAAAGGGGGTGGGGACTGGGGTGGCTGCGGGAGAGATCACTGGAAGCGCCATTGGCTTACGGCTATGGCAGGATGGGAGATAAGTCGGGAAAGTGGCTTTGAGGGGAAGGAAGAGAAGTATGGGGAGGAAGAGAAGTAAAGGGGACGTGACACTGGTAGGTGGGCCCATAGAACAAGTGACACTAGCAAGTGGGAGCACGTGGTGTTGCCAGTTTGTCCAGAGAAAGCGGATAATAAACATGGCCAATCATGTCGTAGAACAACCTACTCGTAGATTGCTCTTACAAAGAACCATCCCAATCATCCAAGCGCCTCGATCAAACGGTCTATAACAATCGTCATGCAGAACAAGTGTCTTGCGGCGTGCCTTCTAGAAGACTCGATCTAACGTTCGCCATTGGGGGCTAAGGTTATGATCTAACAGCCACCACGCACACACATTAGATGTCATTGCATGTGTTCTTTTCCGAAACCATAATGAACCACACTGATACACACACATACAAGTGGGTGTGGTGACGCAGCAACTTTCAAACAGGTGATACAATGCATGCTGTAGTTGAATCCTAGCATGCTGCTAGGGTTCCTGGACATGGTTGGACACCATATGCTGGAGTGGCATCATTACATGTGTTCTTTTCCAAAACCACAATGATGCACACTTATACACACACACATCCAAGTGGGTGTGGTGATTTAGCATCTTTCAAACTGGTGGTACAATGCATGTTGCAGTTGAATCCCAGCATGCTGCTAGGGTTCCTTGACATGGTTGGACACCACATGCTGGAGTGGCATCATTGCATGTGTTCTCTTCCAAAACCATAATGATGCACACTAATACACACACACACATGCAATGACTCTAGTGGATCCATGTGGTCTAGGAAAAGAACACACATGCAATGACATCTAGTGGATCCATGTGGTTTAGGAAAATAACACACATGCAATGCCATCTAGTGGATCCATGTGGTTTATGAAAAGAACACACATGAAATGACACCACTAGCTCCATATGGTTTATGAAAAGAACACACATGCAATGACATCTAGTGGATCCATGTCGTTTAGGAAAAGAATACACATGCATTGACTCTAGTGGATCCATGTGGTTTAGGAAAAGAACACACATGCAATGACATCTAGTGCATCCATGTGGTTTAACAAAAGAACACACATGCAATGACATCTTGTGGATCCATGTGGTTTATGAAAATACCACACATGGAATGACTCTAGTGGATCCATGTGTATTAGGAAAAGAACACAAATGCAATGACATCTAGCGGATCCATGTGGTTCATGAAAAGAACACACATGCAATGACATCTAGTGGATCATGTGGTTTATGAAAAGAACACACATGCAATGACATCTAGTGGATCCATGTGGTTTATGAAAAGAACAAACATGCAATGACTCTAGTGGATCCATGTGGTTTAGGAAAAGAACACACATGCAATGACATCTAGTGGATCCATGTGGTTTATGAAAAGAACACACATGCAATGACTCTAGTGGATCCATGTGCTTTAGGAAAAGAACACACACGAAATGACATCTACTGGATCCATGTGGTTTATGAAAAGAACACAAATGCAATGACATCTAGTGGATCCATGTGGTTTATGAAAAGAACACACATGGAATGACTATAGTGGATCCATGTGGTTTAGGAAAAGAACACACATGCAATGACATCTAGTGGATCCATGTGGTTTAGGAAAAGAACACCACATGCTAGAGTGGCATCATTGCATGTGTTCTTTTCCAAAACCACAATGATGCACACTAATACACAGACACACATCCAAGTGGGTATGGTGATGCAACATCTTTCCAACTGGTGGTAGAATGCATGTTGAAGTTGAATCCCAACATGCTTCTAGGGTTCCTGGACATGGTAGGACACCACATGATGGAGTGGCATCATTGCATGTGTTCTTTTCCTAAAACCACAATGATGCACACTGACACACACACTCACATCCAAGTGGGTGTGGTGATGCAACATCTTTCAAACTAGTGGTAGAATGCATGTTGCAGTTGAATCCCAGCATGCTGCTAGGGTTGCTAGACATGGTTGGACAACAAATGCTAGAGTGGAATCATTGCATGTGTTCTTTTCCTAAACCACATGGATCCACTATAATCATTGCATGTGTGTTCTTTTCATAAACCACATGGATCCACAATATGTCATTGCATATGTGTTCTTTTCCTAAACCACATGGATCCACTAGTCATTGGATGTTTGTTTTTTTCATAAACCGCATGGATCCACTAGATGTCATTACATGTGTGTTCTTTTCATAAACCACATGGATCCACTAGATGTCATTGCATGTATTTTATATTCATGAACCACACACTACAAGAAAAGTTGGCTTTTACAACGGATGATTTTCATGGTTGATGGCCTGTTTTTCGTGGCTAAAAAGTCTTCTACGACGGATGCCCTTCGTGGTAAAATCCCCGTCACAAAAGAATCTACCATGGTTTTTGCCTGCCCGTGGCGGATCGCACCCTTCAACCACGAAAACTTGTTCCGTCGTAGATCTGTTTGCCAGCCACGTTGACTGCTGACGTCATGCAAATTGCCACGTGACAAACATCGTTAATGCCTAGTTACCGCCGTTAACGGCCATAGAAACCTTGGTAGAAGCCAGGCCCAGCCAAGGCCTAGTAATAATTAAGTGGGCTGGCCCATTAGGAGAACCCAATAAGATCATGGCCTGTTACTATTTCGTCCGGCACAATTTGAAATGGGCCCAAAAGATGCGGCCAGCAGTGGCCCGCGAATGTCAGGACCATTGCTGTTTCAGCCTACAGAAGCCCACATTGTTCGAATACTGTGCGGTCCGTTAACAGCTTGTGTCAAGTAGGCCCAGTACTCTTAAGGCCCATGGTCAGCCCGTCACTATTCTCACAGCTCGTCCTGGGCCGCCTACGAATGACCCACTTTTGAGAAGGTCCGATATTGTTCATGCTCGTTACTATTGTGGCCCTTTACTATTCTGGCCCGTTACTGTGCTGGTTTGTTGCTATTCTGACCTTGTACTATTCAGGCCTGTTACTATTCTGGCCTGTTACTTTTTTGGTTTGTTACTGTTCAGGCCTGTTACTGTGCTGGGTTGCCGCTGTTCTGGCCTACTACTGTTTTGGCCTGTTTCTGTTTTGGCTTGTTTCTATTTTGGCCTATTACTGTTTTAGCCTGTTACTGTTTTGACCTGTTACTATTTTAGCTCGTTACTATTTTGGCATGTTACTGTTGTAGCCTGTTACTGTTTTGGTCTGCTATTGTTTTGGCCTGTTACTATTTTGGCATGTTACTGTTTTATACAGTTACCATTATTGTTTTGGTCTTTCTAAATCCCATGCAAATATCATAAAAACAGTATAATTAGCGAGCATCTTTTACTATTCATGGAAGGCTCAATACAAGAAGGGCAAATAACAAAACCCTATATAATTACCTGATCGACCTGGCTGGCACAGTTATGGTACCGCCATGCGTGGACGGCGTTAACTAAATGCCTACATGGCCTATGCGAGTTATCTAGATATTACATCAGCTGCAAACTTCTTAAAAATATTACATAATATCAACAAAAGGGAAATAAAATTCAGCAATTCAGTTACCAGTCAAGTTGATAGCAGAGTCCTCAATTTGCTTTCTCAATCCATCAACTGCATCTCCCTTTGAGTGTGACAGCTACATTGGAAAACCACCTTGAGACATGATCTTGCAGTCCCCTCTTTGGTGGAGATAACAATAATTACAGTCTGAAACTAAGTAATAACAAGTTAATATAACAAACAAGACAAACTACTCATAGCTAAGAATGAACCAAATAGGAATTATAACTACATAATACAAACTTGTAGAGCAGGAATGCAAACCATGAATGAACTATATAGTAGAGGATAGTTATGCTGTTGCCTAGGACGAACCAGAACCAGATACGAGATATAATGGTGTGGCTTGTGAACCTATAGAACAAGACAAACAAGCATTAGACAAGTATGCCAACAATGAAATGAGCAATCAAACAAAGTGTTTCTTAGAATTTTAGTATAAACTAGCCAGGTCATTTCAGCAAATATATATGGAAGCAATGGTATCTCTTGGAATGCAAGAGACATTGGGTAACTCCGAATATGCGGTGAGCTACACAATGGCATGTTGTTACCGTCATAGCTAAGAATGAACCACATAGAAATTATAACCGCAGCATACAAGAACTTGTTGAGCAGGAATGGAAAACACGAATGAACTATATAGTAAAGAATAATTATGCTGTTGATTAGGACGAACCAGCACCAGATACAGAAAATATATAATGGCATCGCTGGTGGACCAATAGGCTGTGCAAACCAACATGTTTAGTGTTGCTTTTTTTATCTCTATACAAAGAAAAAGAAAATAGTCAGTGTTGCAGCATTTGAAGAACCAGATGGCAACAACAAAATTATAATCAAACTAGTACGAAGAGTTTGAACGGGTACTACATGATAGAATAACGATGCCAGGGAGAAAATAATAGAAGGAACTTAGCTCAGGAATAACCAGATAGAGTCAGCAACTACGGAGTAGGGAATCCACACTAATATTTTCCACTAACATTACATTTTGCAAGAACTACACAATAGCAGGCAATTACTGGTGTACGGAGCAGCTAAGATAAGAACATGTGCATGACAAAATAACAGACATGTGCATGACTTGAAATTTGTAGAGCAGCGAATGCAAACCAACATGTCTAATGACCTTGTATGTACTAGCACGAAGAACAGACGTGCCAAGTGACTTGCATGTACTAGCACGATTACAAAAATGCAGTTCAGTGCGATAGGCTTAAACCTGATATACCGCTGACAAAACAAAAAAGGGTTGGAGATTTGGTTACCTTGGTCGGAGAGGCGTCTAAGCATCATCGGTACCGTGCGAGTGATGTCCTGGTCACTGAGGGTGCTGCGGTTGCGGTGGTTGTTGGCGTCGGGGAAGCAGATCTTGGGCGATCGATGCTGGTGCAGTCAACGGCGACGACCGTGTAGCTGGTCTAGAGAAGTGGACATGGAACTTGTTGAACTAGATCCCGTCTGGTGGACAATGGTGAAGCTGCTCCGGTACGGTTGGGTAGCTTTCGGCGGTGGGGAAGCAGAGCATGGGCGGTCGATGATGCCATATGCACGGTCAGCGAGACCACAACTCTGGTGTAGTGGTAGAGAGACCCGATGAAGTAGATCCGATGGGGTGGGCGTTGATGAAGTGTCTCTGGCAGCCGTGGAATTGTCGCCGAGCGGTGCGCGTGGTGGTTGTGGAGGTGAGGGCATGGGAGAGAAGACTGGGATTTTGGGAGGGCCAGCTGGAAAAATTGCGCAAATCGGGACTATGGAGGTGAACCGAAAAATAATTACGATAATGCCCCCAACCTACCAACTTTAGCGTGCCCATAGGGCATCTGAACAATGGGTAGAATGGGAATTGTAAAGTCAAAAGTTTTTGAAACAGAGAGGCGCGAAATGCTTCAAAGTCGGTGTGTTAATTTGCCACTCGATAGAGATTTTGAATTTGGCTACCAGCCAAATAATAATAATAGAAAAGTGGTACTCCCCGGTCGGAGATTTCGCCTCAAAGATTTGGAAACAGTGGGGTGGGAAATGCTTCAAACTCGGTGTTTGATTTTTCCGCTTGACAGAGATTTTGAATTTGGCTACCGACCAAATAATAATTAATAGAGAAGTGGTATTCCCCAGTGGGAGCTTTGGCCTTAAAGTTTTTGAAATGGTGGGGAGGGAAATGCTTCAATGTTGGTGTTTGATTTTGCCGCTCGACAGAGATTTTGAATTTGGCTATCGGCCAAATAATAATAATAGAAAAATGGTACTCCCCGGTGGGAGATTTGGCCTCAAAGATTTTGAAACAGTGGGGCTGGAAATGCTTCAAAGTCTGTGTTTGATTTTGCCGCTCGACAGAGATTTTGAATTTTACTACCAGCGAAATAATAATTAATAGAAAAGTGGTACTCCCAGATGGCAGATTTGGCCTCAAAGTTTTTGAAACTATGGGGCGGAAAATGCTTCAAAGTCAGTGTCTGATTTTTCCTCTAGACAAAGATTTTGAATTTGGCTACTGGCCAAATAATAATAATAGAAAAATGGTACTCCCCGATGGGAGATTTAGCCTCAAAGTTTTTGAAACGGTGGGGTGGGAAATGCTTCAAAGTCGGTGTTTGACTTTGCAGCTTGATAGAGATTTTTAATTTGACTACTAGCCAAATAATAATAATAGAAAAGTGGTACTCCCCGGTGGGAGATTTGGTCTCAAAGTTTTTAAAACGGTGGGGCAGGAAATGCTTCAAAGTCAGTGTTCGATTTTGCCGCTCGACAGAGATTTTGAAATTGGCTAGCATCCAAATAATAATAATAAAAATTGGTACTCCCCGGCGGGAGATTTGGCCTGAATGTTTTTGAAACGGTGGGGCGGAAAAAATGCTTCGAAGTCAGTGTTTGATTTTGCCACTCGACAAAGATTTTGAATTTGACTACCGGCCAAATAATAATTAATGGAAAAGTGGTACTCCCCGGTGGGAGATTTGACCTCAGAGTTTTTGAAACGGTGGGGCAGGAAATGCTTCAAAGTCGGTGTTTGATTTTGTCGCTCGACAGAGATTTTGAATTTGGCTACCGGCCAAATAATAATAATAGAAAAATGGTACTCCCCGGTGGGAAATTTTGCCACCATTTTTTTGAAACGATGGGGCGGGAGATGCTTCAAGGTTGGTGTGTGATTTTACCGCTCGATTAAGATTTTGAATTTGGCTACCAGCCAAATAATAATAGAAAAAAGCTAGTAGACCGTACGCTATCTGTCCAGGAATTCAAGTACTAGAGTCGCATGAACTAATCATCCATGAGCATAATAATTGCGTAGACTGATATTTTGAATTTGGCTAGCGTCCAAGCAATATTTGGATAAAAGGTGTACTCTCTATTCAGGAATTCAAGGCCAAGAGTGACATTAACTTATCATCCATAATGAAAATTGGATAAATCCGATTCAAACAGGGTTGGCTGCAGGTTTTGCCGCTTGACTGAGATTTTTTAATTTCGTTAATGGTACTCCTTCGGTAAGAATTTAAAGCTAATTCACATCAATTGATCATCAAAATACTGGCCATATTGGCAAACAAATTGGATACATAATCTCCGATTTGTCGATGGACTGACATTTTGAATTTGGCGGTTCCAAAGAACAAAAACCTTTGTGAGGTTCATGAATCCAAGGCTAAGAGAGTGAGGTTCGGGCACAGGATTTTTGTGCATCGAGCATATGGTAAACAGATAAAAGAATGATGCAAAACAAATACTCCCTCCATTTTTGTTACATGGCCCCAAACACAACCCGGACTCTGTAGCAGGAACCATTTCACAGAACCATTATACTCACCTGTCATTGTCAGGGTTCATCTTCAATTTAGTAGAGTCTCTTCATCTATGGGCTCTCGAGAATTCTGCTGATCTCGTAACATCTTCAACTCCTCATCACTTGCTAATGCTTTCTATCTCATATCATCGGTTACTCGCCTATGCTTTTTCTGTTCAACCTGTAGTGCTACAATTTCTTCCTGACTAGACAAATACGGTGACTTGGACTTGGACTTGGACTTGCACTGGGACAACCCAACATTACGCATGAACGTGCTTTTACGATGACCTTCACCTTTTAGTACCATTTTAAATGCTTCCAGACATGCTTCTTGGGTTTGCTCCAGACCATCTTTCCCAGGTTTGGCCATCAACTCATTCAATTTAATTTGTAACGTTATCAGTTGGTAGACATGGGTGAGAGAAGAAAAGCTAATACAGAGAAACATGCAGACAACAAAATTAACCTATCTATGAACAAATATTACAAGTTGGCATGGCTGATTACACATCATATATATTGTAGTAAAAGTATAGCTATCTGATCATACTAATAAGAATTTTATCACTAGCATGCAATAACAGGACTATGCCAACATGGCATCTGTCTATTTCTTCATCGCCGGGTGCATGATATACACAAGAAAACTCTTTGTACAGCTGAAAACTGAAACTCACACTAGTTGGAAATCATCTACTTAAATTAAAAAGAAAACTGGGCAGCAGTTCAGGCAGTGTTGTACATCTAACTATATATATAAATCACTAAGGGTCTGTCATGACAAAATATCAATCGAACAGAAGACTTACAATAACACTCTCAGCAGAGGGATTAAGCCCTTCTTTTTTTGCTCATCTGGCATGCCTAGAATTTTTGCTGCAGACTTACCGCACCTTTCTGCAAAGTAGGTGGAACACATTATCAAAATATAAGAAGCACAAAGTCTGTAGAAGATTAAAAACTAATTATTCTTACTATTGCGCTCAGGTGGCCAACCAATGCACGAGATCTAGTTCGGTTTGTTAAGCGTTGTGCGTAATGGTTTCTCTTGTTTTTTTTCAACGTTCATCTGCAAAAGGAGACTAGTGATACAGATGTGCAAATAGGAATTTCGAATGTGATATGGTATCAGTCTTCACAAACCATACCGTAATCTTTGGATCAAACCAGTGGTCGAGAAGATCTATCCAGTGTTGGTCAGTCATAGTGTGTTCCATAGGAGTCGTTCTTTGAATATCCTTGCTTGCCTTACCATCAAAGCATTTACTCTTTAGCCTATGGTGCTGCTGGCGCAAATAATAGGAGAACATGTCCATGAGAACATACTCTACATCCTCATTATCCTGATCGAAGTTGAATTTTGTCTGTCAGCAAGAATGGAACATTTGATGTGTTATATGACTTAGAATAGAACCAAGAGCAAGCATGAATGCATGGGACAAAGTACCATGACTTACATGTAACTTCTGTAGTAATGAATTATAATGGTTAGGGGTCTGTTGGTGGAGCTTGAACAATGCAAAGATGGGAATATAATTCTTGACAAAAACGGCTATTTCGGATGCTAGAAAATTAGATTCTTCTGGATCTTCTGGCCTTTGCTTGCCAGACACAATAGAATTGATGCAATATCTAGATTTTGTTCCAGAAGTTTTTGCTTCAAGCTTTTTCCTACTATTGGCCCCCTTTTCTTAAATCTTCGTATAGCTCCCAATTCAACTGTTATCAAGCTTGCACGGTATATATAAGGAAGCATGCATCAATAATCCTTGGAACACATACCTTGTTTGGCGACGGGCTCATCAACATGTTGGTGATCATATCTAGCTTGTTGGTGTTGTGCCAGCCGTGTTAGGCAAGTAGAGGTAAAAACTGGTTCGGCTGTCAATTGTTGTTGGATATCTTGATTGGAAATTGGTGATTGTGGAATGTGTGGGATGGTATTTGCTGCGTCTACTACTATTGTAACCTATGGTGTGCTGCCAAGACGACACTTTTTAGTCGTATGTGAGTTTGCTGATTTTCGTTTATTGTATTTCATGGCGTGTGTTTGTGTTCCACCGGTAGCATTAGCAGGACGGCTTGTTGACGCTTCACGTTTGGTACCTGAACATGTCTTACATGAACCAGCTGATTCCTGACACACCTAAACAATACTTCAATCTGTTATAGTTCTATATGTAATGAGACGCAGATGGAACAAAAGAATAGTAAGGCAAAATGTGCTCTATATATATGATGCATGAAGTAGGCAGAGGGAATGGCAAAATATTTGGTGGGATTGAAATACAAAACATGGAAGATGCAACAAATATCACAATTAAAAAATAGAGCAAGCACCTTGGGGGGTGGACAAGTGGGTAGACTAGCAGGGAAGTCCTTGACGGGTCCAACTTCCTGAGTCAGGTCTCCCTCGAAATATTGTCCATCAACAGAAACCAATGCTGAATCAGACACTTGCCGATCATAAGTTTTCTCCCTGCTGGTACCTGGAAGGGTCTTAGGGGAACCAACTAATTCCTGACACACATAAGCAATACATTAGTCTATCAAAGTCCTATGTAAACTAAGACGCTGATAGAACAAAAGAATAGTAAGGCAAGATATGCTGAACATATATGATGAATGAACTAAGAAGATGGCATTGCACAACATTTGGTGGGAATTGAGGTACGAAACATGGAAGATGAAACAAATATCACAATTAAAAATAGAGCAAGCACCTTGGGGGGTGGACAAGCGGGCGGACTAGCAGGGAGGTCCTCGACGGGTCCAACTTCCTGAGTCAAGTCTCCCTCGAAATATTGTTCATTAACAGAAACCAATTCAGAATTAGACACTTGCCGATCATAGTTTTTCTCCCTGCTAGTACCTGGAAGGGTCTTAGGTGAACCAGCTGATTCCTGACACACATAAGCGATACATTAATCTATCAAAGTCCTATGTAAAATGAGACACGGATAGAACAGAAGAACAGTAAGGCAAGATATGGTGAACATGTATGATGCATGAACTAAGCAGATGTCATTGCACAACATTTGGTGGGAATTGAGGTACGAAACATGGAAGATGAAACAAATATCGCAATGACAAGACAGAGCACGCACCTTGGCAATGGACAAGCAGGTGTATTAGGAAGGGGTTCTCGACCGGTCCATATTCCGCAGTCAGGTCTCCCTCTGGGTTTTGTTGATCTTGAGGATCAAATTCTGCATCAGAATCCTGGACTTCATGATTGGTGGTGGTATCTATGAAAGATCTACCGCTCTGCGGGCCGAGCGACCTTGCATATTTGGAATTCTTTAATAATCTATCTTCCTTAATCTTTCATTTTTCCTCATCAGTCGGTCGCAAATCACCTTACATGCATCAGCAAAAAAATATCTCATGAGATTTAAGAGTGATGTGTGTGTAGAAGAGCAAGTTAGTACAGTGCTAGCAAGCAGTTGAAAGCTCTGAAGGAACAATGACAAACATATGCATATACGATGCCTCGGCAAGAAATGTCAGAGTACAAGATAAAAAACTCAGTGAGAGAATGCAGTGAAATAAGCGATGAACTACTTTCAGACATCAAATGTGTAAAGAGCATATGAAGTGTATGGCGGCAACCTTTGTGACAGCGATTACACGATTTCCTTCCCATGCCTTTGCTGGACTTATGGTGAGTTACGACCTCACCATTCGCCCTTGAGCGGATTTGCCTCCCAATCTCTCCGGCGCCATGGACAAGGTCGAGGAAGTAGATCCGGTGCGTTGGAGTCGGGGAAGTGGATCCAACGAAGCTATGACGGCGTTGCTGAGCCAGCTCCGGGATCATGGACCTCGTGTACAAAGGAGCTGATCTGGTGTGGGCCGGCATCGGGAGCTGGTAAAACGTCTTCAATCGCTATGGAGGCATGCCGGTGGAGAGGCTTTGAAGGGGAGATGGGACGGAAGGAGCACGGCCACGGGTGGTACTAGTATGTTTGAAACTTTGAATTGTGTGGCGCACGGGAATTTACAAGAGAAAACATTTTGAGGAATGGCCATTGGCGCGTTTTTTCTGGACCGAAGGGCGAGATGAAAATTCCGTACCGTTTGAATTTTGGATGCATGAACCCATTGCGGCGGGTGTTTCTGACGCACTGCTTGTGGTTTGTTGCTCAGTTGATTTTTTGTACTTGATCTACTACTACATTCTAAAAGTTTGACTTTAGGGCCACATAAGTATATAGTGCACCAATTTATTCACGATAATGGGCACATGGATATGGTCATTTTCGAACTACCTTTCATGGTAATGTGTTAATTTTCGGTAAAACGTGAGTCTACAGGTCTAAATGAAAGTGCAAAATAAGATTTCAAGTTTATCACGGGAAAATGTTGCTTTTCCATTTTCCGAATGGATAGAACGAGACCGGGATACATTGTATAGATGCAGCAAGTAGGTATAGTACAGTTTCATACAACGTGCCAAAGAAAACATCAGGCTGACAACACAAGGAAAGTCATCCTCATTATTCTAAATAACAATCCATTCGCATGGCGGCTCTTTCATCACCCTTCGAAAATCATCTGCCTGCAAAGATGCACGGACAATCTCTGCTCGTGCTTTCACCTATTCCAAAACCGTCACGTTGATCTCATTGACATCTACATCAGCTGAATTGGGAACAAGATTTTCAGCAACTAACTTCTGAAGATCAGCAGCATCATCAAGGCTATCTTCAATAGTAGAAATACATCCTCGGTTCAATTCTCTGATCCACCGAGTGGCTGTGTCCAAATCCTTTTGGAGAAGCCTAATCTTAGCTTTGTCCATGCACCATACTGCAGTTTGGTTCCTAGAAATGGCTGTATCACTAGCACGCTGAATATCTATGCTGCGAACCTCCTTGGCAGGGACATTATCATGCACTTGCTTCTGCAAATTGCAATGCAGCAAACCAATCAGTAAATAACACAAGCAATATGCAACAAATAGCCATGTTTAGGGTAATCGACCAAGCCATGTTTCTGTACTAGTTGTGTTGTGCTGAGCAGGGCTAGATCCGCATGTCTAAAACACTTCAGGATTCGTTGGCATCGATTCTCTGCGAACTCATTTGGCAGTACATCATATTCCATGCCTTACAAAAAATATATACTAGTATGACAAGACAGGGCAAACAAAGTCTGAACTACTCTCGAAAGTAAAATGCATATCGACAACACACATATATGCAAAATGGAGGAAAACCATTGTCTGGGGAGGATTGTTGGGGGTAATCATTGGGCTGGCAAGGCTTCGTACTAGTGCGAGATAACCAATTTGGCTTGACGACTAGCAGTTGCCTTCTTTTTTCTTTGAACCGATCCCGCAGTACTGCAACTAGCATGCATTAGAAATAATTGGTAACGAGAAGGCATAGCAAGGAAGCGATGAACTACATTCGGAAGTAGTAGTAAAGTGCAAGGAAAGTGGGCATAGAAAGTGTGTAGCAACCTTCTTCTCGGTTGTACAGAGTTCTAACCATCGCCCTGGTGAGGGGTCCGCGTGGCGTACGCATCTCTCGGTTGTAGTGGTGGGGAAGCTGACACTCTGAGTGGGGGAAGCAGATGCAACGAAGCAACAACGTTAGCATGGATGAGGGCGTCGCTAAGTAGACTCTAGCAATCTGGAAGTCGGCTAAGGAGGGATGGGATAGAGGATGATGTGAGATGAATTGTGTAGTCGGTGGGCGAGCGAGCAAGAGGCCCCGTCTATATGGGGGTAGCTAGCGTTTGCAGAGAAGTGAAGGAAGGGTTAAATTTTGGGAAAGGTAGAAGGGAGGGTCCCGCCAATAATCCTCTAAAATTTTGAACTAGAAGATCCCGCCAATATAACACGAAAATTTTGTGCTGAATCGCGCTTGGGTCACCTCTCGAGTAGTATTAAAAGGAAGGCTCAAAAAGCAGCATGCATCGAATGCGATGGGACGGTGGCGTGTGCAGCTTCTGAAGAAAGGTCAGAGTCTAGTACAATGGTGGATAGATGAAAAAAAATATTGGGGTGGTGCTGGCTACCAGCCGTGGCCCTCATAATTTTTTTTTCAAATTCATGTAAATATATCAAATAATTAATCCAACGGTCAGCATTCAAAGTTATTCATATGAATGGGGCCCATATACTGTAGTGAGCAAAACAACTGAGTGAACTTGGATTTCTTAGCTAAACGGTGCGCATATGCATATGCCAACTCATTTGAACTAATTTAGGTAGACAGTACTGTAATTTAAGTGGTTTAATTTAGCTAGAAACCTTACAAACTCATAGAACCTAGGAATCACAAGGAAAACATGCATGCTCCCTAATGTCCGGAAACATGGCATGCTTGTTGCATTCCGAGCCAAATTCTTCTAATTTTCTTTACTAGTACGAAACATCCCCGTAATCACTTGGAAAAGTGAAAAATGATCTTTCATAATTGTTCGAAACTCCCACGGTTAACATTGTTTACTACGCTAAGACGGACCCATCTACCCAATGTGAGAACCGTATCATAAAGTGTAGCTAGGGTATCGATATATATGTCCATGACCTTATTGGTTTGTGCATAACATTCATTATGCTGAAGACTATCTATAGAATCTTCTAAATGTTGGAATGGAAAAGAAGATCCAATAGTTGGAAATATTGGGACTCACGAGTCTTGATCCAACGGTCAGCATTCAAAGTTATTCGTATCTTACCACTATTAGTAAATTACAAGTGCCCTGCACGTGAGACTCAGATAATAGACGTCTGACATATCATCACCATATAAAATTATATAATAGGTAAAGCAAAAAATATATAAATTTGATCAACATCTATAAAGTATGGGTGTATATTTGGTTCTTGTACTTTGTATATCATGTAGAAGTCAATGATTATTAGCTATCTAAAACTTGAAAATTTTGGTAACATGGTCTAGAGAAATGAGGGATAGGATTCTAGAATGATGGATAAGTGTGTTTGGAGTTTTGTGCATAGCATTTATTGTGATGAAGACTATCAATAGAATCTTCTAGATGCTAGAATGGAAAAGAAGAACCAATGGCTGGAAATGTTGGGATTTGTGAGTCTTGATCCAACGATCAATATTCAAAGTTATTTGTACACAATATAGTGGTAAGACTAGTAAGTTGCACGTGCCCTACACGTGAGACTAAGATAATAGATGTCTGACATATCATCACCATATAATATGATAATATATAAAGCAGAAAAATATATAAATTTGATCAACATCTATAAAGTATGGGTGTATATTTCGTTCTTGTACTTTTTATATCATATAGAGGTCAACGATTATTAGCTATCTAAAACTTTAAAATTTTGGTAACATGGTCTACATAAACAAGGGAGAATATTATGGGGCCCCCAGATTAATCCTCCTAGAATCCTTGTTATGCATACAACCACGATCCCATGATCAGTTAGTCATGGCACATAACCTACAAGTATCGTTACAACATCCGAGAATGCCATTATGGCTACATCAATAATCATCAGCGGAACTTCATTAAGCGCAGAGCCCGAGCCATGCCTTAACCTACATGCAACTGACTGGGAGAATGTCCTATCTCGCATAGTCGTCAACACCACCTTCTTCTTAATATCTGACCAAGTTAATAGCCAGGGACAATGCCAGTGAGTACTTTGAATGTACTCGCAAACCACCTTAAAGTAACAATAACAACAAGAGGATATGCATTAGGCTGTGGTAGTAGGAGGGCTCCAAGAGAGGTTTTTTTCACAATTAGTTTCTCTTGTAGATATAGCATCTACATATCTTTGTTGAAAACTTTTGTAAAACATTTTGGAAACCTTTTTGAAAAAAAGTTTGGAAAACATTAGGACTGGATCACCCATTTGTTCCCGTCTTTAGGTCGTCCCACGACCAAACTCCTTTCTCCTCCTTCCGACCATCCCATGGTCAAAACCTTTCTCCTTTACGACCATCCCATGGTCAAAACATTTCCAAAGCCATTTGTTTTTCGAAATCCTTTTTGAAACCAAAACCAACACCGCTCTTCAGAAGTTTGTCCAACCCATCCATAACCGCGGACACGGCTATTCGAATAGATTTACACTCTGCAGAGGTTGTACACTTTACCCACACCATCTGGGTACACTAGCCTGATCTACACCGATCGTCGGTCGAGTAACCGATCAAGACTCTCCGGATGCCCACTCCAATATAAGTGCCTACCCTATGAGTGTTGTTCCCCTAAACACCGGGACGTCGGGTACCGAGGACGAACCGGAGCGCATTTTGCACTTCCCAATTGTTGCGCTTTCAATGAGGGGCTCATAGTAACGTGTGGAGGTCCGTAAACCCTTCGTTCCTTCTGCAGGTCGATGTCTCACATGGACCCTTATGTGAGAAGGCCCACCCTCCAGGGATTTTTATCCCATGTAGTTGTTGCGAGGCAGCTTATACCAGAGTAAACAAACATCAAATCCAGCCCTGTCCCATTCTAGAGTAATGTGGTTGCACAGGGTTAAGTTGTTATAGCTAAACTTCAAAGAACCAGGTGCATTTTTGTAAACCTTTTTCCTCCAGCTTTCCTTCAGCATTTTGTAAAACAAAAACCTTTTTCTTTCTCAACATCTCTTGGGAGGTCCCACCTCACCAAGGTTTTATCATAAAACATTTGGTAAAACTTTTTCCGGGGTCTTCCCATCCTCTAGCTTTGCTTTGGCTAAAACAGGGTCTCTAGAGGATTATGGTGATATGCACCATCTATTCTACTAGGGACAAGTAGGTATCACCAAGGGGATTGCACTTAATAGTACAAAAGTGTAATAGTTCGGAGGAGCCAAACCACTAGCATATATACATCAACATATAGTAAAACAATGCAGTTTTAATAAACGGTACATAAAACATGCAGAAGTAAAACAGTAGGACAACGCTTATGAGCAAGAAGGTGGCTTGCCTGAGATCAGTAATATGGCATAATTGTCCCTGGACTTCTTCTTAGAATACCATAATATTAACCATAATAACCATCTTCTTTTGATCTCCGAGATAATCACAACTATCGTCGTCATGGAGCACACATGCAAACAAGCAAGACCACAATTAAAACAAGGCATACAAACATCAATACATACAGCAAGCAAACATACCCTGCATTACTCAATTCAGTAGGTTTTGAGAGGATTGGATTTAGGAGATTGAGATGGCCTTGGAGAAGGGGATGAACACCCCCTAGGGTTTATTGTCGAGGAACTACCTAAGAGGTTTTTTTTGACCAAGGACATATTCTGTATGATACCATTGTATAAAAATGATACCTACTGGTATATGCTGATAAAATGAAACCAACAATAGTGGTTTCACTATTTTATCACCTTTCTTTAAATAGTTATGAATATCCTAGTGATAAAAGCTCTAGTTTTAGGAAATAATTCACCAGAAAAGTTCTGTACTTCCAAAAATTATTTACTTGGATGGTTAAGTGGGGTTTGATGTACTGGTTCACTGGGAGTTGGAATCATGTCAAAATAATTACCAGAATGCCCTCAGGAAATTCCCAAAGGCAATTCTATAGATGTTTTCTTTTTTTCACCAAAGTAAATCTACAGAAGCTTTTGATTTGATTCCAGGGACACATTGTAGGTATTTGGAGTACCTTTCTTTAGAAATTGGAATCAACCTTTTTGGAGTTATAGAGCTACTGTAGTGATTTATCTAGTGATAAACTCACATGCAGAGGTGTTTAATTCACTACAAAATTACAAAAGCTCCAAAATTAGTGATCTCCTAGATTTGGGTAGATAGGGATGTATGCTCATCCATGAGAGTTGGAATTGGGTCAACTGGACTCAAGGTTTGGTCTAGGGAATTTTCTAAAGTCAGAGAGGATCTGATTTTGTTATTTATGATATAGTAAAGATAAAGCTCCAATTGGCATGAGTCTAAATCCATGAGATAGGTACAGGTAATACCTACTAGGGGAAGTTTGTTTTACACCCAATGGAGTTGTGAAACTCACAGAAAGAATTTATTAGTGAAAAGGATACATCTCAGGGTTTATTTTACTAATAACATCCTAGTGAATATTTTTAGTTACTTTCTATTCTGCATGTTGCACAAAACACACAAGAACATGTTAGGATTTAAATCTAGACATTTCAAACAATTTTACATTTTATTTGGGAATTAAACTGACTAGCAGTTTTTAGATCTGGAAAAGAAAATGATTAAAAGAAAGAAGGATTAGCATACGGGCCGGTTTCTAGCAGAGCTGGGCCTTACTGGGGGAATCCGGCCCACCCGGGGCGCGTTGAGTGGGAGGGAGCACGCGTGCGCGCCTTTGAATCTGGCCACGCAGGGCCCGTTGGTCAGTGACAAGTCGCGGTCGAAGGGGTACCGAAGGAGATCAGCCGCATGATTAAGAACCGATCGACGGTTGTCCCTCATCGTCCTCGCGGCGGCGGTTCATCAAAGAAGAAACCCTAGCTGGCGTTCGGGCGGCGCAGGGGAGGTCACCGGAGGGCTGGGGAGACGCAGGGGAGGTCCTGGAGCGACGTGGTCCATCGAGAAGAGCTCGGGGAGGGGCGGAAGTGGGGGTTCCTGCTGCGGAGTGAGGCTCGCGCGACCACGCCAGCGAACATGCTTCGGGAGCTTGATGACGACGCCGGTGGAGGCTGACCTAAGAGAAACCAAGGGTACCATTAGATGCAGGGAGCGAGAGGAGTTTGGTGGTGTGACATGCAGCTGGGGAGGAGGAATGGTGGAGGAGCTACGCTCAGGTCTTGTTGATGGCCGAGGGGACTTTCTTCTCTTCTCCTGGCCAGTATAGAGCGAGGAAGGGGAAGGGGAGCTAGGGGGTGATGAGTGGAAGGGAGAGGAAGCAAATGAGGGCAGAGGGAGGCGCTGGGGTGGCCTGGGGGTATTTAAAACCGAGAGGGAGTAGTCCATGGTGGACTAAGCTCAAGGAGAGGATAGGGAGAAGAGGTGGCCAGGGATTGGGCATCAGGGGTGGTGGAGAGGGCACTGGGGTCGTGCTAGGGATAGAGAGGAGGTGGGGGTGGAGTGCTGCAAGAATTAAAAACAAGATGTGACCAAAGTGTGCATCTCTCCTTCCTCCAAGCACTAAAGACAAGAGGAAGAGGGTTGCTACAGTGATGCTACAGTGTATCTTGACCAGAGGGATGAGAGGTGTGCTGTGCAAGTTTGTTTGACTAGAATGGTGAAGGTTTGGTGGGTTTTTGATTTGAGGATTAGCTTACTTGGCAATTTTGATTAAATAGGTGGTTATGAAGAAAGTCCAAAAACATGCATTGGACCAGATGAGGAAATGGTACTGGGAGATAGATGAGGTTAAGGGACCTCTCTAGGAATTATTTGTGATTTTTCTAAGGATTTTAAGTCCTCTTAAAATCATTTATTCAAAAAGTACAGAAGTAGTTTCTAGAAGATTATTTGATAATTTTACATTGGAAAGGTGGATATTTTGATGTGAGATGGTCCCAAATGTGAATACACACTTAGGGGAATTTTCCCAAGATTTATTAAGTCTTAAAAGTATTTAAAACTATTATTATTCCATTTCTGCCATTTAGGGAAATAGGCAAAAAGAAATAATAAAACTCTTCAAAAATATTTATTTTTGAAGTGGGATGATGGGGTATGATATATGGATCTCAATTGAGCCAAAAGTTGGGGAAGTTCTTTGGTAAAAAACCAAACTTGCCTTTATAAAAGGAGCATTGGATATTTTGACTATTAAAGAGATTAATTAGATTTGGAGCCATAATAATTATGGATAATATTTGATAAATCTTTATGACCAAGATATATGATGTAGACAAGGATTAGCAAGCATTTGCAACCTTTGGACTGGAGAATCCAAGTTGATTTTTGTGAAATACCCTAGATTAAGGATCTAGGGTGATGTTAATTTCATACCATCAAAACATGGTTGTATCTTGGATTTCAGATCTCCCCTTGGGGCATGGGGTAGATGGATGGATAAACCAAGTGATTTACATCAATATGGTATAGAGTTTTGAGCTTTATCCTGCTTGAGTTCATCAAGAATTGATTTCAAACTTTGAATAAAATATGCCTGCCAAAGCAAAATATCAACTAGCCTTCAAAACCTTGTGGGTTTAAGAAGCACAAGAATCCACTTGGAACAAGTGAAGTAGATATTGTTAGACCTCTATTAGTAGAACCCAACCATGCAAAGATTTGGTCCATAGAAGGTTGGATGATGGTGTGAGCTTCTGTCAAAGTAGGTATGTTGACTAGATTTGCAGGAAAAGTTATTTTCTTGCCTGCAAAACCATCAAGAACAAGTGGGTTGAAGGATGATTTAACCAATGGCAAGAGTGGTCCTTGGTAGTACTTAGTATGGTTAACAAGATGGTTCAAGTTCATTACCAGAAGTGCACAAGGGTTGAGAAAGGGAGGCATCCAAAAAGGTTATGTTGGAAATAATTTTCCAGACTTAGCCAAATTTGGTAGATTCAGGGTTTTTGACTAGAATGTGGGTGGTGATGATTTTGATGGGATGAAAGGTACCAAAGCATCATCAAGTGGCTGATGTTGAAGTGTGGAGGGAGTAGAAATGCTCCATGCTTGATATTGGTCTTCATTGACTTGGAAGCTTCTAGAAGGGATCACCTCAGAATTGATCTAGTTAAGGGTTTTAGATGATCACCTAGTGGCTAGAGATTAGATCCATTTTGTATTATTTCTTAGGATTTGGTGATCTTGAAGTATCTTGTTCCTAGGGGATGAGCTCCTAGAGTATCTCATACTACTTCTAAGCAATGAAGTCAAGTAGCAGATCAAGGCAACTCCTTTTACAGACAAATCAACTACTACTTGGGTTACCATCAAGCTTAGCTTGAGGTAAGGATGGGCAATTTTGAAGGGTTGGAGTTTGAACAAGGTAAGGTCCTTGGTACATATACCAAGAGTAGAGTTCAAAAAGATTTATAAAAGGTTTTGGAAATCTTAGAGGTAAGAGTAGTTGAAGGTTCTATCTTGAAAGCATAAGGAGAATACAGATCTCCATAGTTTTGTCAATAGAAGCTACAAAAATAGTTTTGGTTACCTAAGCATCTTGGCTCATGTTTTGAGGTGCCAGAACATTTGAGAATATGGAAATTAAGCCAAGACTATTTTTGGGAAGTAGCTTTTGTCAACTGGTGTTGAGGTAAGAAGTATATCTTCTAATACACAATCATAATCATAAACATAGTCAAACTATAGGAAAACACCTCATCACTAAACAAGAAAAAGTTTTTGTTCCCCCTGATTTTTGCATTCTGGACAACTAATCAGGGTTGCTAAAACTGGGATGTTACAATCCTTTCCCCCTTAAAATAATGTCGTCCCGAGATTCAGGAGAGTAGGGTTAGGGGATTTTTGCGTCAAGGGTAGCAATACTGGTTTCAAGCGTACTGGCTTATAGACTCCTTCTTTGGAAGTGGTTACTAGGTCTGTGAAGTTGAGCTTCAGTCTTCAGGATGCACGGAGAGTTGAGCCGACTCTAGTCCCGATTGCGAGGGATGACCTTCTTTTCGTTCCAGACTCTATATGTCGAGGGCTTAGACTGGGCCGACTATCTCGATGCTGAACTTCACGGGGTACTCGTCGGAGGATAGAATCTACGGCTTGGTGTACCTTTCTCTCAGGGTCCACGACTCTTCTTTAGGGGTGTAGCATATCCTAATTATAGATTTTACGGTCGATACTCCTAGGTTTGCTTCTAGTGAAGGGTTACTATATTTTGGTGGGAAAGACGCAGTCTTCCCCCCTTAGGATTAAACTAGGGTAGAATTTTAGGAGTGGAGGTAATCCTTCCTTCTTGGGGTCGTAGATGGATGTTTTGAAGGCTGTCGCACATCTTCCTTCGGGAGTTGGAAGCTTCCGATGACGTCTGCGAAGGTAGGTCCTACGAGGCTTATGTACTACGATCATTCGTACTTAGCCAGTTGGAGTCTCAAATCCTCTAAGAGATTGGAAGTGAGTGGTTAGCGATCCTGTGGCCCTTCCGGTGGGTCTTCAGCTGAAACTGCAGAGGGACTTCATAGGATCTTCAGTTAGTTTCTCCTCTGATGACTCCTGGGTTGTTGTTTGGAGGGAAGGCGTACAATTCTAAAGGCCTTCTGAAGTATCCTCTAGTAGACAGTCTTCTGAGGATTGAGTGGAAAGAGGCAGCCTTTCCACCTTAGAGCATCACTAAGGTGGTTTTAGGAGTGATGCTGATCTTCCGTCTTAGAGTGCTGCCTGACGATTAACGGAAAGTTGTCTTCTTTCTGGGTCTTGATTGGAGTCTTCGAGTGATTCCCTATTCTCGCAAACTTTGGTGGGGGTGGTTTCCTAACACAACCATTAAGGGGTTAGCTCTAGGAGGGTTAGCGTTTAACAAGACTTCTTGATAGATCTTTGGTCAGAGTAGAGGCATCCAGCTTCGGGGAAACTGTCTTCACGTTTCCTAATCATCTGACTTCAGGTGTGGTTCTGACCTTCCAGGGAGGAACTTCCTATTGGTTTGGGTAAGTTTGACTATAATAGGTAGTCACCTGAGGTGGTCGGAAGTTCTAATGTACCGAAGGTCAGCATAGTTAGGTCTTCACTTCTTATCTTGGTTGACTTATCAAGTGGTTTCTTGTGGATATTGTGTAGGGGTTCCGCGCATAAAAACAATAAATTGTACTCTACGCCCCTGAACCCCTAAAGCTGCTAGGACCTATCTATTAGTAATACAGTAACGGGAGGGGCTTTTCGCGAACTTACCCTTGAAGACCGAAAAGCGTTGTCAACGCTCAGGAGAGCGTGGTTGATGTAGACGAGCCGAAGCCGACCTCAAGGTCGTGATGAAGTCCTTGCGCTCTTTATGGCTCCAACAACTTGAGTGCCTCAGGTGCGAAACCTCGCGGGGAGTTACACACGTCCGATGCCTGACGATGACTCCCGCTTCCCCGATCTAGCAGCAGTTGCGGAAGTAGAGCTCCCGGATCCGAATCCCGCAGCGCGACGGCGCTCCGTGATGAAGATGTCTCTCGCTCGCGCACTCTAGACTTGGGACCACGATCACGAGAGAGAGAGGGAGAGAGAGAAAATATCAATTAGAGGTCCTCCCAAAAGTGGGGAGACCTTTATTGATTATTGGGTGTATTTTTCTAGGCCAAATACCCCACTTTATATAGGGGGAGGGGAGGTACTACCTCCCCTCAAGTCCCGGGGTGGGACTAAAGGAGAGAAGGGGGGAGGAGGTGGCTGCCGGCCACTAGTGGGCCCTGCGGGGGGGGGGGGGCTAGGCCCAGCCGGCCTCCCCCTTGCCCCTTCTCCCCTTTCTCCTTTTTCCCTAATGGGCCCTCTCCCTCCGGAATTGGCCCATTAAGCCTTTTGACCTTTTAATTGATTTTCTCTTTATTTAAATAATTATGAATAAATGATTAAATCAATATTTAACATTCAATCACACATTATCTAATCTCCGTGGCCATGAAACACCTTCCACCTCCACTCCGGACATCCTCTGGACTTACCGAAACCCTTCTGATTTTCTCCCTTTTTTTCTTCGGCGATTCTACCGATCCTATAAATACTCTCTAAGCATCATCAAGCCCTTAAGCGTGATACCCCACGGTTCGGGAACACTCCAGACATGGTAGGGACACTCTCGCACCAATGATCAACAGAGGGACCTAGATGGCCATGTGACCCATGTGCATTCCACGAAGATCTTTTGTCGTTTGAACCGGTGACAGTCGTGTCTTATTCCCTTTGTCATTCGATACTTGCATTGCCCGAGATTCGATCAATGACATCACCATGTCGTGTTCAATCTCGTTACTGAACAATGCTATTTGACTCGTTCCGACAAGTGATATCTCCGTGATCTAATCACACGCTGCGCAGCTATTGGATATAACCTCTATGAGTGGGCCCTTGAGTATCTTTCCGTCACATGGATGGACAAATCCCGCTCTTGATATATATTGCCTCTACGGTTTCCTCCGAATACCTAAACACACCTTTATAACCACCGTTTTACCAGATGGCATTTGATGCTATCTAAGCATTCTCGGGAGACCGTGATTGATATAGCCTCACAGTCTAAGGAATAGTCTACGAGGATCCTTTTATAATTATCATAACTTGAACTTCGTGACACGATCGAATCATGATGTTTAGGTTGGGTATTAGTTCATCATCTCATTCTCAGAATGAGATGACCTCATTTCCAACTGGCATAAATGCCACATGATCAGGAAACATGATCATCTGTTGACCAATGAACCAGTGACTAGAGTTTCACTGGGAACCCCTGGTTTGTTTGTATATCACACGTGTATTGATGTTTCCACTTAATATAGTTATAGCATGATATAAAACTTAATCATAAACTATATGAAATATGATAATAGTCCTTACTACTATTTGTCTCTAGGGCATATTTTCAACAGTCTCCCACTTGCACTAGAGTACAAATACACTAGCTGCATTTGTTCTTAATTATTGGTATCATATAACCGGTACCTAGAACATGCTTGCTCATGGAAGAAGTTGAGTCTTGGTTCTGTACTTTACAGTCCTAGATCCTTTGCAACTTACTAATGTCACTTTGATTGACATTAATATTCTATCATCACATGACAGCATCTATGTGTATGCATCGTTGCTATGGCAGCAGAACGAGGCCTGATTCCAGGAGCCTACAGTGAAGTTAGATCAACCTCGAGGGCTTTCTCATGGGCACTGTGCCCTAGGACACATCATTCTACGTTAAAAGCGAATTAGCCCCGCCATAACATTATACAACGCTTTAGATGGTACCCTTATCTAATTATTATAAATGTATTCATCGAAACACTAGTGCACTCTGTGCAACTTTCGATGTTTTGTTCACCTCGCTTCCTACTTGACTCTAATTGGTATCTAGAGGAGTTTCCAACATATTCCCTTATAACATAACTCTTTATGCTTTAAGATATGTCATCCTTTATGGATTTGGAAAATATGTCCACAGTTCTAATAGACACTGCGGACAAATTTAGCTCAACGTTATGTGATTCAAACTTAATCACTTTCAAACGTTCTTTATTTGGATTACGTATTATGCTAAGTTATCATCATGGTTTACTAAGACAGAACTTATGTCTTAACATAGTGGATAATGATCATCCTATTCTTTCTTTCAACTATTGATGTTCAAACTTAATGCTATTCCTAATTTGAGTTATTAAGGACCAGTTCCTTAATTAACTTCTATTCTGAAACAGCTTTCAGAATCCTTTAAGGAATACTACATAATATCATAATACACTTATCATCAACTTCTACATCTTATAAATCATCATTTATAAATATTTGCGCTTTCATCCTTAACTTGCTTAAGAATTACTCCTATAAGCTCCCACTCAAACTATGTTGCTAACATATTTGGGTACGAGTCAGTACTCTTACTCAAACTATGTTCCTATATATTTGAATTTGAGTCTTATGTTGCTCCCACTTAAAAATATGTCAATCACATATTGTTTTAGGAAGACTTACATAGCTCCCACTCAATTTTATGAAAATTGCATATCCACTCACTATTTTGAATAACTTCAAAATCTTTGATCAAATACCAAACTTGGAGATTTACTATGAGATACCAGTACTATTACTAGTTTTAAATCCACTAGACATTTAGCACACATGAATCAAATTCATTTGAATTTGTCCAATACTTGACAAATTGTGCTTTTGTCATTCACCCCTTTTTCCTACAATGGCTTTGTAGTCATTTGGGAAAATTCCAAGTAATTCCTTTTGCTTGTGAGATTGAGCAACGGATTGCTTTCTAATCTCAAGGGAATTTTTGCTTCTAGGATTTGTCATAATTTAGTTTACCATTATTTCCTTAGTAGTTTGTAGGTATGTCATATTCCAAAAATCATGACAAGCGATTCACAAATGTCTCCATACAAGATATGGATTTCCATTTTGAATCCTACTTCTTATAGTGAAAAACAATAGTCTAGGGAAAAACACAATGATCAAAATCATTGATTCTTTCCTTCTGTGAAGAGAATCGTTCAAGAATGCTGTCCATTGCGCTTCTCAACACTCTGATGCAGGGTTTTGAATCCTCATCGTGTTTCACACTATTTTCCATTTGCTCCATAATTGAGAAACATCACTACAAGTGAGCTTTCTCAAGAATGCACCAAAATCCAAGCAATACGAATCTTGCTTTCCTTTTGGTTTGACCTATGGGTTTCGTATTCAAAGTTTCCAATGAATGTACTACAAGGACTTATTCGCTATTGTTTTGGTTATATCAAATAACCCGAAAACTTTCACGAATTCAAATGGTTTACTAATTCTAATTGATTGCTAACTATTTCTAAACTAATGGTCTCTACATGTACTCTATAACGATTTATTTGGTGCCTTCTATTCAACCCCTTTTGATATCTAATATCACTTGTCATGCTTTGTATTTTGACGTTTCAAAACACTTTGCATTCCACAATTTCTTTCATGCCATTCTTATAAAGTCGAATTTCATTACTATTGATCAAATCATAGTAATTGGATTCTCTTTTATACTTATACCCTTTTTATTGATGAAGTACTTTGATCAAATCAAAATAGTTTCATATTCATGTTTCCTTTGGTAAACTTACTTTACACACTTAAACAATCATTTAATGATAATTACCATTTTTGTTAAAACATAATACATCGGATATGTATATAATTTTAACAATTCATTAAACACTTTGTATTCAAGTAATACAAGGTGTTCAAGTTATTTCGCCAAACTTAGGCATGATTTATATGTGAAAAGAAATCGAATGACTTTCACATATTATCACATAACTTTGAATTTAAACAATGGTTTCATTCATTAATGAAATATCATTAAGTTGGGTATTTTAAACAAGGCATTTTTAATGTTTTACAAATGTTCATGCATTATCAGTTAGTTTCAAACAATAAGGGCAATTCACACATAATCAAACAAGATATGAACACGCATAGAAATCATTCATAAAAGTGGAACAACTGTTTGTTACAAACTCATATGAATAACCGTCTCATGAAGTGTGAGACATACTAAAGAAGTTCAAATCTCTTGATTACATTAATCATCCTAAAACACAAACTAAGTGATAAATGTCGAGGGAGAGTGTCGTTGACTATCATCATGATGCTCGCCATCAAAACGCAATGTCACCTCCTCTCCAGCAGGCACCTCTATGCAGAAGGTCCTGTTTTCACCAAAACAGAACAAGTATCAGATATACTTAACACTGCAATGTGTTTGCAAGATTATAACATTTTATAAAACTGTATATCAAATATATACCTTGGTCGTTGATGACTCCAGCGACGTTGGGTTCATCTATCACATTTCTGAAACGTGATATGAACTCAAGGAAATCCAGTGTTTCCGTGTCACCTCTCATAACACAGGTCCTGACTTGCGCTTGGAAGCTTGGAGAAAGCGACCGAAGCACAACTCCCATCGCAAATGAGCTTGAGTACAGTTGTCCAGGTAGTATGCCTGACTCATATACGCATCGTAGAGGTGCAATAAGTGCTCATCTAGTGAGGAGCCCTCCTCCATCTTTATGGAGAGAAAGTCCCCCATCAGCTCATACTCCCACATGCGCACTTGTTCCACGAAATGTGCTCTCAGATGTGTCAAGACCATCCAGGGCTTGAGACTCCCCACCATTGGCCACAGCCCATCCTCCATTCCGAGGCGCATGGTCACTGATATAAACGTGGCCATCACACGACGACGATAATGCAGATCCCGCTGCTCCTGGGTCTCATGAGAATAGGGTGGCTCCAAATACATCTCGCGGGTCATGTAGTCAGCTTCTTCGTTCTCCCCAAGGAGATCAAATAGGCGTATGCCTCATGCAGAAAAGTTGGATCCATCTAACTTGATCTTTTCTCCTTTTAACCAATCGTCGATAGGAAAATTAATCTCGGGAAGAACCATTTTCTACATTTATAATTGCAAAAGGAATTTAGACTAAGTTTAAAATTAAATGAGTTAATAATAACTCCACTCAGAAACACCTATCCCCAGTGAGGGTTCCTAGTGATAACACGACCCCTATCAGCCACATCTCCCCCGATCATCATGGCCATCAATGTGGGTTCAAAGGTGGACGCTAAACGTCGGTCACATCATTCATGCAATCATGCTCAATCTTTCGACCATCCGCGTTACGAGGCCATGTCTGTACATGCTAGGCTCGCCAACTCAACCTTAGTGTATTCGCTGTGCAACATGGCTTGCACCCACTGTATGCGAACGTAGATATGTCTGACACCCAGGCCTGTAACTCTGGATCGCCTCATACCGAAGAACTTTCTTGGTGGTGCACACTAAGGGGGAACACAATCGGTGGTTATTTTAACAGGGATCATCTTATTAGGCTGTCGTCGAGTATCTAATACTAGCACACAATAAGACATACAAACAATAACATTGAATGTAAATGCTATGTGATATGGTCCTTCACGTCGTGATCTCCATCCGCCGTCACCGGGTTCCGGCGCCAGGGTTCCGGTGCCGTAGACACTAGGGTACCAGTGTCATTCCGGCGTAGTTCGTCACCTTCATGACTATCTACTACTATGCAACAAAAGGTAATTACTTTACCTTTGCCACAACCATATCACAAAGCAACGCCCCCCTACAAAACAAAGTTAGACGCTTCTACTTTATCTTTGCATGTTTTATGTGGCTGAATGGGCTTTCGCACAAGAACCGTTCTTACCTACGAACTTTCAGCACAACGCTGATCAAGTAGTTGTCTATACTACACCCCTTTCAGGGACCTTCGTTGCAAATGGTATACCAACTGGTGCGAGAGATACAGACACCCCCCTAAGCCACTTTATACGGTACAAGCCGTATGTCAAGCGTGGACCAGTCTCACGAATGAACGCGTAAAGTCGGTTAGGGGCCGCTTCATCAAGCATTGCTGCGGTATACACAAGTACACGTGGGAGGGTAACAACTAAAAGATCAACGCCCACATGCTACATCTCGTGTGTTCTACCCGTACTAGCATTACTACGCATAGATCTAGCTCTGATACCACTGTAGGGGTTCCGCGCATAAAAAACAATAAATTTTACTCTACGCCCCTAAACCCCTGAAGCTGCCAGGACCTATCTATTAGTAATACAATAACAGGAGGGGCTTTTCACGAACTTACCCTTGAAGACCGAAAAGCGTTGTCAACGCTCAGGCGAGCGTGGTTGATGTAGACGAGCCGAATCCGACCTCAAGGTCGTGATGAAGTCCTTGTGATCCTTCTGGCTCCAACGACTTGAGTGCCTCAAGTGCGACACCTCGCGGGGAGTTACACACGATGACTCCCGCTTCCCCGATCCAGTAGCAGTTGTGGAAGTAGAGCTCCTGGATCCGAATCCCGCAGCGCGACGGCGCTCCGCGGTGAAGATGTCTCTCGCTCGCGCAGTCCAGACTTGGGACCACGGTCACGAGAGAGAGAGAGGGGGAGAGAGAAAATATCAATTAGAGGTCCTCCCAAAAGTGGGAAGACCTTTATTGATTATTGGGTGTATTTTTTCTAGGCCATGGAACACCTTCCACCTCCACTCCGGACATCCTCCGGACTTACCGAAACCCTTTCGGTTTTCTCCCTTCTTTTCTTCGGCGATTCTACCAATCCTATAAATACTCTCTAAGCATCATCAAGCCCTTAAGCGTGATACCCCACGGTTCGGGAACACTCCAGACATGGTCGGGACACTCCCGTACCAATGATCAACAAAGGGACCTGGATGGCCATGTGACCCCTGTGCATTCCACGAAGATCTTTCATCGTTTGAACCGGTGACAGTCGTGTCTTATTCCCTTTGTCATTCGATACTTGCATTGCCCAAGATTCGATCAATGACATCACCATGTCGTGTTCAATCTAGTTACTGAACAATGTTATTTGACTCGTTTCGACAAGTCATATCCCCGTGATCTAATCACACGCTGCGCAGCTATTGGATATAACCTCTCCGAGTGGGCCTTTGAGTATCTTTCCGTCACATGGACGGAAAAATACCGCTCTTGACATATATTGCCTGTACGGTTTCCTCCGAATACCTGAACACACCTTTATAACCACCGTTTTACCAGATGGCGTTTGATGCTATATAAGCATTCTCGGGAGACAGTGATTGATATAGCCTCACGGTCTAAGGAATAGTCTACGAGGATCCTTTTCTAATCATCATAACTTGAACTTCGTTACATGATCGAATCACAATGTTTAGGTTGGGTGTTGGTTCATTATCTCATTCTCCGAATGAGATGACCTCATTTCCAACTGGCATAAATGCCACATGATCAGGAAACATGATCATTTGTTAACCAATGAACCAGTGACTAGAGTTTCACTGGGAACCCCTAGTTTGTTTGTATATCACACGTGTATTGATATTTCCACTTAATACAGTTATAGCATGATAAAAACTTAATCATAAACTATATGAAATATGATAATAGTCCTTACTACTATTTGTCTCTAGGGCATATTTCCAACATATTGAGGATCCTTCAGAGATTGACTTCTGGCTTCAACGGGATTCTTGCTGTAGTAGACGGAGGAACAAGGCAGTGTGGTTCGATTGACGAGTCTTGCGAGGTGAGTTTGACGAGGTATGTTGTCCTACTGTGGTGAAATCTTCGAGTTGATTCTGACTTGACGGGATCGAATTTGTGGTTCTGGCGATGCTTTTCCTCTCATATACTCTCGAGGTTAGTCTGGGTCTCAATACCGATAGCTGACATAGGGGTTTTCCTGAGTTACTAGGTGGGTCATCGCTCCTCGAGTCACATTTTAAAGAGTTCAAAGCAAACCAGAACATACAAACAAGGCGAACAGAGCGATAGAATCGCAATGTCCTCGGCAAGCATCACACATCAAGCAACACCTGTGGCACTTAGGCAAGCAAACATGGTCAACGCTACGCACCAAGGAGTTAACTACTCGTGATGTAGGGGAATCCTATTCTTAGGACTATCGACCCTAGATACCGTCTCTCTTCAGGTCGGAGTCACTATCTTGCAGATGAAGCCTTCATCATATCTTGGACGCTTCTTGATAGTGCAACACTTGATTTCTTCTTCTTATGGGGATTCCGCTGGTAGAGCGATATTGTAGTTTCCTTGTGTTTGCTGGTAGTTGCTTGTCTTCATCTTGTTCGCATTGTCTTCACCGGGTTCTAGATCCTAGTTATTTAAAATCCATAGGTTTGAAGTTTGGACAAGAGTTAGAGGAAACCATTTTCGAAAGCATTTACTTAGAGTAAGAGAAGAAGTAGAACTTTGTGAAACTCATTGAGAAGCTAGTTTTCGAAAGCCGTGGTTTTCAAAATAAGGTTCCTGTCTAACGACCATGCTAACTAAGGTTCTCCTACAGTCAGGATGGCTCTGATACCAAGTCTGTGGGGCCCCCGGATTAATCCTCCGAGAATCCCTATTATGCATACAACCACGATCCCATGATCAGTTAGTCGTGGCACATAACCGACAAGTATCATTACAACATCTGAGAATATACCGAATTACAAGACTTACATAAATGTCGTTATGGCTACATCAATAATCATCAGCGGAACTTCATCAAGCGCAGAGACCGAGCCATGCCATAACCTACAGGCAACTGACTAGGAGAACGTCCTAGCTCGCATAGTCGTCAACACCGCCTTCTTCTTAATATCTGACCAAGTTAATAGCCAGGGACAATGCTAGTGAGTACTTTGAATGTACTCGCAAACCATCTTAAAGTAACAATAACAACAAGAGGATATGCATTAGGCTGTGGTAGTAGGAGGGCTCCAAGAGAGGTTCTTTTCTCAATTAGTTTCTCTTGTAGATATAGCATCTACATATCTTTGTCGAAAACATCTGTAAAACATTTTGGAAACCTTTTTGAAAAAAAAGTTTGGAAAACATTAGGACTGAGTCACCCATTTGTTCCTGTCTTCAGGTCGTCCCACGACCAAACTCCTTTCTCCTCCTTCTGACCATCCCATGGTCAAAACCTTTCTCCTTTACGACCATCCCATGGTCAAAACATTTCCAAAGCCATTTATTTTCCGACATCCTTTTTGAAATCAAAACTAGCACCGCTCTATAGAAGTTTGCCCAACCCGTCCATAACCGCGGACACGGCTATTCTAATAGATTTACACTCTATAGAGGTTGTACACTTTACCCACACCATCCGGTACACTACCCTGATCTACATTGATCGTGGGTCGAGTGACCGATCAAGACTCTCCGGATGCCCACTCAAATATAAGTTCCTACCCTATGAGTGTTGTTCCCCTCAACACCACGACGTCGGGTACCGAGGACCAACCGGAGCGCATTTTGCACTTCCCAAGTGTTGCGCTTTCAATGAGGAGCTCATAGTAACGCGTGGAGGTCCGTAAACCCTTCGTTCCTTCTCCAGGTTGATGTCTCACATGGACCCTTACATGAGAAGGCCCACCCTCCAGGGAGTTTTATCCCCTGTAGTTGTTGCGAGGTAGCTTATACCATAGTAAACAAACATCAAATCCAGCCCTGTCCCATTCCAGAGTAATGTGGTTGCACAGGGTTAAGTTCTTATAGCTAAACTGCAAAGAACCGGGTGCCTTTTTGTAAAACTTTTTCCTCCAGCTTTCCTTCAGCATTTTGTAAAACAAAAACCTTTTTCTTTCTCAACATCTCTTGGGAGGTCCCACCTCACTAAGGTTTTATCATAAAACATTTGGTAAAACTTTTTCCAGGGTCTTCCCATCCTCTAGCTTTGCTTTGGCTAAACAGGGTCTCTAGAGGATTATGGTGATATACACCATCTATTCTACTAGGGACAAGTAGGTATCACCAAGGGGATTGCACTTAATAGTACAAAAGTGTAATAGTTCAGAGGAGCCAAACCACTACCATATATACATCAACATATAGTAAAACAATGCAGTTTTAATAAACACTAGATAAAACATGCATAAGTAAAACAGTAGGACAAGGCTTATGAGCAAGAAGGTGGCTTGCCTGAGATCAGCAATATGGCATAATTTTCCCTGGACTTCTTCTTAGAATACCATAATATTAACCATAATAACCATCTTCTTTTGATCTCCGAGATAATCGCATCTATCATCGTCATGGAGCACACATGCAAACAATCAAGACCACAATCACAACAAGGCATACAAACATCAATACATACAGCAAGCAAACATACCCCACATTACTCAATTCATTAGGTTTTGAGAGGATTGGATTTAGGAGATTGAGATGGCCTTGGAGAAGGGGATGAACACCCCTTAGGGTTTATTGTCGAGGAACTACCTAAGAGGGGGTTTTGGACCAAGGATATATTCTGTATGATACCATTGTATAAAAATGACACCTACATGTATATGTTGATAAAATGAAACCAACAAAAGTGGTTTCACTATTTTATCACCTTTCTTTAAATAGTTATGAATATCCTAGTGATAAAAGCTCTAGTTTTAGGAAATAATTCACCAGAAAAGTTCTGTACTTCCAAACATTATTTACTTGGATGGTTAAGTGGGGTTTGATGTACTGGTTCACTAAGAGTTGGAATCATGTCAAAATAATTACCAGAATGCCTTCAGGAAATTCCCAAAGGCAGTTCTGTAGCTGTTTTGTCTTTTTCACCAAATTAAATCTACAGAAGCTGTTGATTTGATTCTAGGGACACATTGTAGGTATTTAGAGTACCTTTCTTTAGAAATTGGAAACAATCTTTTTGGAGTTACACAGCTACTGTAGTGATTTATCAAGTGATAAATTCACATGCAGAGGTGTTTAATTCACTACAAATTTACAAAAGCTCCAAAATTAGTGATCTCCTAGATTTGGGTAGATAGGGATGTATGCTCATCCATGAGAGTTGTAATTGGGTCAATTGGACTCAAGGTTTGGTCTACGGAATTTTCTAAAGTCAAAGAGGAGCTGATTTTGTTATTTATGCTACAGTAAAGATAAAGCTCCAATTGGCATGAGTCCAAATCCATGAGATAGTTATAGGTAATACCTACTAGGGGAAGTTGGTTTTACTCCCAATGGAGTTGTGAAACTCACAGAAATAATTTATTAGTGAAAAGGATACATCTGAGGGTTTATTTTACTAATAACATCCTAGTCAATATTTTTAGTTACTTTATGCTCTGCATGTTTCACAAAACACACAAGAACATGGTAGGATTTAAATCTAGACATTGCAAATAGTTTTACATTTTATTTGGGAATTAAACTGACTGGCAGTTTTTAGATCTGGAAAAGAAATTGATTAAAAGAAAGAAGGGTTAGCAAACGGGACGGTTTCTAGCGGAGCTGGGCCTTACTGGGGGGAATCCGGCCCACCCAGGGCACGTTGAGTGGGAGGGAGCGCGTGGGCGCGCGTTTGAATCCGGCCACGTAGGGCCTGCCGGTCAGCGACAAGTCGCGGTCGAAGGGGCACCGGAGGAGATCAGCCGCACGATTAAGAACCAATCGACGGTTGTCCCTCGTCGTCCTCGTGGCGGCGGTTGGTCGGGGAAGAAACCCTAGCTGGCGTTCGGGCGGCACGAGGGAGGTCACCAGAGGGCTGGGGAGATGCAGGGGAGGTCCTAGAGCGATGCGGTCCGTTGGGAAGAGCTCGAGGAGGGGCGGAAGTGGGGGTTCCTGCTGCGGAGTGAGGCTCGCGCGACCACGCCGACGAGCATGCTTCGGGAGCTTGATGGCGACGGCGGTGGAGACTGACCTGAGAGAAAACAAGGGTACTATTAGATGCAGGGGAGCGAGCGGAGTTTGGTGGTGTGACATGCAGCTGGGGAGGAGGAATGGTGGAGGAGCTACGCTCAGGTCTTGTGGATGGCCGAGGGGAGTTTCTTCTCTTCTCCTGGCCAGTACAGAGCGAGGGAGGGGAAGGGGAGCTAGGGGTGATGAGTGGTAGGGAGAGGAAGCAAGTGAGAGGTGTGTTGTGCAAGTTTGTTTGACCAGAATGGTGAACGTTTGGTGGGTTTTTGATTTCAGGATTGGCTTACTTGGCAATTTTGATTAAATAGGTGGTTATTAAGAAAGTCCAAAAACTTGCATTGGACCAGATGAGTAAATGGTACTGGGAGATAGATGAGGTTAAGGGACCTCTCTAAGAATTATTTGTGATTTTTCTAAGGATTTTAAGTCCTCTTGAAATCATTTATTCAAAAAGTACAGAAGTAGTTTCTAGAAGATCATTTGATAATTTTACATTGGACAAGTGGAGTTTTTGCTGTGAGATGGTCCCAAAGTATTTAAAACTATTATTATTCCATTTCTGCCATTTAGGGAAATAGGCAAAAAGAAATAATAAAACTCTTCAAAAATATTTATTTTTGAAGTGGGATGATGGGGTATGATATATGGATCTCAATTGAGCCAAAACATTGGGGAAGTTCTTCGGTAAAAACCAAACTTGCCTTTATAAAAGGAGCTTTGGAGATTTTGACTATTAAAGAGATTAATTGGATTTGGAGCCATAATAATTATGGATAATATTTGATAAATCTTTGTGACCAAGATAGATGATGTATACAAGGTGTATCAAGCATTTGCAACGTTCGGATTGGAGAATCCAAGTTGATTTTGGTGAAATACCCTAGATTAAGGATCTAGGGTGATGTTAATTTCATACCATCAAAACATGGTTGTATCTTGGAGTTCAGATCTCCCCTTGGGGCATGGGGTAGATGGATGGATAGACAAAGTGATGTACATAAACATGGTATAGAGGTTTGAGCCTGATCCTGCTTGAGTTCATCAAGAATTGATTTCAAACTTTGAATAAAATATGCCTGCCAAAGCAAAATATCAACTAGCCTTCAAAACCTTGTGGGTTTAAGAAGCACAAGGATCCACTTGGAACAAGTGAAGTAGATATTGTTAGACCTCTATGAGTAGAACGCAACCATGCAAAGAGTTGGTCCATAGAAGGTTGGATGATGGTGTGAGCTTCTGTCAAAGTAGGCATTTTGACTAGATTTGCAGGAAAAGTTATTTTCTTGCCTTCAAAACCATCAAGAACAAGTGGGTTGAAGGATCAGTTAACCAATGGAAAGAGTGGGCCTTTGTAGTCCTTAGGATGGTTAAAAATATTTTTCAAGTGCATTACCAAAAGTGCTCAAGTGTTGACAAAGGGAGGCATCCAAAAAGGCGATGTTGGAAATAGTTTTCCAGACTTGGCCAAATTTGGCAGATTCAGGGTTTTTGACTAGAATGTGGGTGGTGATGATTTTGATGGGATGCAAGGTACCAAAGCATCATCAAGTGGCTGATGTTGAAGTGTAGAGGGAGTAGAAATGATCCATGCTTGATATTGGTCTTCATTGACTTGAAAGCTACTAGAAGGGATCACTTCAGAATTGATCTAATTAAGGGTTTTAGATGATCACCTAGTGGCTAGAGATCAGATCCATCTTGTATTCTTTCTTAGGATTTGGTGATCTTGAAGTATCTTGTTCGTAGGGGATGAGCTACTAGAGTAGCTCATACTACTTATAAGCAATCAAGTCAAGCAGCAGATCAAGGCAACTCCTCTTAAAGACAAATCAACTACTACTTGGGTTACCATCAAGCTTAGCTTGAGGTAAGGATGGGAAATTTTGAAGGGTTGGAGTTTGAACAAGGTAAGGTCCTTGGTACATCTACCAAGAGTATAGTTCAAAAAGATTTATAAAAGGTTTTGGAAATCTTAGAGGTAAGAGTAGTTGAAGGTTTTGTCTTGAAAGCATAAGGAGAATGCAGATCTCCATAGTTTTGTCAATAGAAGCTACAAAAATAGTTTTGGTTACCTAAGCATCTTGGCTCATGTTTTGAGGTGCCAGAACATTGGAGAATATGGAAATTAAGCCAAGACTATTTTTGGGAAGTAGCTTTTGTCAACTGGTGTTGAGGTAAGAAGTATATCTTCTAATACACAATCATAATCATAAACATAGTTAAACAACAGGCAAACACCTCATCACTAAACTAGAAAAAGATTTTGTTCCCCCTGATTTTTGCATTCTGGACAACTAATCAGGGTTGCTGAAACTGGGATGTTACAAATATTCTAGAATGATAAGTGTTATTTGAGTTTTGTGCATAGCATTCATTATGATGTAGACTATCAATAGAATCTTCTAGATGCTAGAATGGAAAAGAAGACCCAATAGCTGGAAATGATAGGATTCATGAGTCTTGATTCAACAGTCCATATTCAAAGTTGTTCGTACACTATATAGTGGTAAGATCATGTAGAATTCAACGATTATTAGCTATCTAAAACATGAAATTTTCGGTAACATGGTCTAGAGAAACACGGGAGAAGATTCTAGAATGATTGGGAAAGTGTGTTTTGAATTTTGTGCATAGAATTCATTGTGATGAAGACTATCAATAGAATCTTCTAAACCGTTAAAAAATAGAATCTTCTAGATGCTAGAATGGAAAAGAAGATCCAACGGCTGGAAATGTTGGGATTCACGAGTCTTGATCTAATGGTCAATATTCAAAGTTATTTGTACACTATATAGTGTTAAGATTATAATAGGTAAAGCTGAAAAAATATCAATTTGATCAACATCTATAAAATATGGGTGTATATATTTGGTTCTTGTACTTTGTATATCATGTAGAAGTCAACGGTTATTAGCTATTTAAAACTTTAATTTTTTGGTAACATGATCTAGAGAAACAAGGGAGAAGATTCTAGAATGATGGAGTAGTGTGTTTTGAGTTTTGTGCATAGCATTCACTATAATGAAGACTATCAATAGAATCTTCAAGATGCTAGAAAGGAAAAGAAGATCCAACGGTTGGAAATGTTGTGATTCACGAGTCTTGATCCAACGGTCAATATTCAAAGTTGTTTGTACACTATAAAGTGGTAAGATCATGTAGAAGTCAATGATTATTAGCTAATAGTAAGTTGCACGTGCCTTGCATGTGAGACTCGGATAGTAGACGTATGACATATCATCACTATATACAATTATAATTGGTAAAGCACAAAAACTTATAAATTTGATCAATATCTACAAAGTATGGGTGTATATTTAGTCCTTGTACTTTGTATCATCATGTAGAAGTCAAAGATTATTAGCTACCTAACACATGAAATTTTTGATAACCTGGTCTAGAGAAACAAGGGAGAAGCTTCTAGTATGATGGAGAAGTGTGTTTTGAGGTTTATGCATAGCATTCATTATGCCGAAGACTATCAATAGAATCTTCTAGAAGCTAGAATGGAAAAGAAGATCCAACGGCTAGAAATGCTAGGATTCACGAGTCTTGATCCAACAGTCAACATTCAAAGTTATTCGTACACTATATAGTGGTAAGATAACACCATGTAGAAGTCAACGATTATTAGCTACGAGGGAGAAGATTCTAGTATGATGGAGAAGTGTGTTTTGAGGTTTGTGCATATCATTCATTATGCTGAAGACTATCTATAGAATCTTCTAGATGCTAGAATGGAAAAGAAGATCGAATGGTTGGAAATATTAGGATTATGCTGAAGACTATCTATAGAGTCTTGATCCAATGGTCAACATTCAAAGTTATTCATACACTATATAGTGGTTATATCTCTATCTACTAGTATAATGGAGTAGTTTTGAATTGGATCCATAGCACCAATCCTGACCATTGGGCTGTTAGATCCAATGGTTCAGAGAAGTTGGATTCATGTTGAATAGCACCTAGAGAAAACTCCACCATGCATGTTCTAGAACCATCGCCACCCCAAAATTTCATAGCACAGTAGGCTGTATTCTCTCTACTACTATAATGTAGCGGTTTTGAATTGGATCCATAGCACCAATCCTGACCGTTGGGTTGTTAGATCCAATGGTTCAGAGTAGCTAGATTCATGTTGAATAGTACGTACCTAGAGCTAACTCCACCATGTTCTAGAACCATCATGTCACCACCCCCAAAATTTCATAGCACATTAGGCTGTATTCTCAATATTTGTAGATAGTTATTATCAATAGACTTAACGAATGCATTTTTCTCTAACAAGACTATTGGTTAATAACAACTTAATATTTTGGTAACATGGTCTAGAGAAACAAGGGAGAAGTTTCTAAAATGATGGAGAAGTGTGTTTTGAGTTTTGTGCTTAACATTCATTTTGATGAAGACTATCAATATAATCTTCTAGACCGTTCAAAAAATACAATCTTCTAGATGCTAGAATGGAAAAGAAGATCCAACGACTGAAAATGTTGGGATTCACGAGTCTTGATCAAACGGTCAATATTCAAAGTTATTCGTACACTATATAGTGGTAAGATTATAATAGGTAAAGCAGAAAAAATATAAATTTGATCAACATCTATAAAGTATCGGTGTATATATTTGGTTCTTGTACTTTGTATATCATGTAGAAGTCAACGATTATTAGCTATCTAAAACTTTAAAATTATGGTAACATGGTCTACAAAAGCGAGGGAGAAGATTCTAGAATGATGGAGAAGTGTGTTTTGAGTTTTGTGTCTAGTGAATAGATTTTCACAAGGTGTGAAGTTAATTTCGAAACACACGCAAACTTTCAAAATGCTGTGAGCCATAACCACTTTGATTGTTTTCAAAACTCGGTCAAATTGGTAGCTCACATGTGGTTCGAAATAATTTGACCTAATTTCGACAAACTCCCTCCGATCCATATTAATGTTCATAGATTCATCTATATTCAAATGTATCTAGTCATGCTTCTGTGCTAGATACATATATCTGAATCTAGACAAATCTAGGAACATTAATTTGAATCGGAGATAGTAGTGTAATTTAATTGGGTTAATTTATCTACGAACCTTGAAAACTCAAAGAACCTAGGAATCGCAAGTAAAACATGCATGGTCCACTATGTCCGGAAACATGGCGCGTTTCTCGCATTCCGAGCCACATTCTTCTAAATTTCTTTACTGCTAGTACAAAACATCGCCAAAATCAGTTGGAGAAGTGAAAAATGTTTTTTCCTAATTGTTCGAAGCTCCCACGAGAACATTGTTTACTAGGCCAAGATGCACCGATCTACTCAATGTCAGAACCCTATGTAAAAGTGTAGCTAGGGTATACATCGATATAGAAGGCCATGATATTATTGGTTGTTCGTGCTGAAAACCAAAAATACTGTTACATCATGGTGGGCTATAATGTGAATCCGTTTTTCCTAAAGTTGTCGAATCTCATGTTTATCATTTTTCTTGGCAATTAATAATACTATCAAAAGTACCCTAATCGTAATAAAGTCTCATGTTTTTGTAATTATTTTTATTACTTTTGAGACTTTTTGTATTTTTGTAGATGATTATTAATCAAGTAGATCTCTTAAATTTTGGGAAAAAACGGTTGCTGGAAGTAGATCAGTGTGCCGTACCAAGGCACACGTGCTCGGCGCCATACTATGGACGAGGAAGAGACAAGCCGGACTATGCACCCGTGGCTGTAGAGAAGAGATCGATGGAGGATGGATGGTGAGAGCCAGCAAAGGAGAGAGAAAATACAACTTGTTTTGCGTGCCTATTACTACTAGTAGGTCCATATATTTACTACTAGTGGAGTGTACCATGTACCTCGTGTCAACAGCCCATCATAGCTTTGCTCTGACATTGCACCGCCTTCTGACTGCTCCTCCCATTGCTCTCGCGCTGCCTCCTTTTTTTGGAAGGAGCCGCCTCCCGTCTTGAGTACTAGGACCACTATGGAAGTGGAGTACTTTGCTTTACAGAAAAAATATTTCCATCGGTTTGATAATTGGAGTTGTTACTTTTCCTAGTATTTGGAAACTCCCATTGGCAAAGGTGTTTGATGATCGACTCAACACGTCGATCTCGTCGGGGAACCCCAAGAGGAAGGTATGTCGATCTCGTCGGGCAAATGGTGCTTTTTCTCTCTTTCCTCTTTTCTCGTCTTTTTTTCTCAATCTCAATCTATTTTTTTATAAGAAGAATGCTTCATAGATTGCTCACTATGGTGATGCTGCAAGTTTCCACCATGATTAGGCATGGCTTAGGCTAGCGGCCCAGGCATTTCTCGAACACACATACATAACTCCATGGACTTAGAAGCTCTCCTTTCATTTCACACCGATGACATCCATAAACAAAAGAGCATGATATCAACTAGGTACAATGTACAAGTGCAATGTTGAAAGCCTTCCCCATGACAGCATGGTTCTGCTAATCCGAATGTATAAGTGCAAGCATATACAAATAGAGGACACAATGGTCCAAGTTTATTAGGGGCAAGAAAAGTAAAGTGTGCCATCAAGTTCATGAGAGCTTTAATCACTAATTTTCACATAACCACTTTAATTCGGAAGGTAGATAAAACATGAATATACTTGGAATAGAAAATGCTAATAGGTAGGTATGGTGGACTCTTTGGAATAACTTGGTTTTATTTGGAGTTGGATGCATGAGTGGAACTCATACTTGGTATGGAGGCTAGCAAAATACTGGGAGCAACCAACTAGGAGAGAAATAATGGCCATAATCATGCAAGGCGACAAAACATTATTAATTAAAGCATAAAGTGATATTACAAGATGAAAACTAAATGATCATAGAGGCTATGGTGACTTGGTGTAGTCTTAACATGGTGTGAGCATGCGCCAAGTCAACTCAAATAAAGCATTTAAAGGAGCATAACACAATATTATGATTTTAATATGCTAAAACAACGCATGATTCTTTCAAGGCACATTAAGCAATCTCAATTGTTTATAACATGTCATGCTACAACACAAATCACTAAGAATAAAGCCAAAACAATATCAAGCATGACATGATAAAGTCTAAGTCACAATCAAAAACAAGCTCCTTTTTACCACTTAAGCATGAACTTTCCTACTCTTTTCCAATCCAAAGCAACTTTATTTGAAAACTAATGCATGAATGAGGGGGTCCAACCAATTTATTCAAGCAAACTGAGCAAATGAAAACTAAAAACAGAAACGAAGACGCTCCAAGAACAACATAATTGTGCATGAAACAACAAAAATGAAGTGTTTGGAAGAAGGGGATGCCTTGGGCATCCCTAAGCATTGACGCTTGTTCTTCTTGAATATTTCTTGGGGTGAAACGGGTGGCATCCCCAAGCTTGAGCTTTTGTCCATACGTCATCTTATCACATTACTCTTCCCTACACTTTTAAATCTCCTTCATACAAAACTTCACACAATCTTCATTAGCAACATTAGTGTACTCAAGATAATAATTCTTTTTGGTTCAGCTACAACACAAGTAAAACTTCTATTAAAAAAATCTACTATAGCACTTCCTTTAAAAATTTCAAATGATCAAAGAGAACTCAAAGACAAAGAGATTAAGAGGCAAATGCAAATAATGGCAGAAATCTGTCAAAACAGACCAGTAGGTAAAAACCAATTTTTTAGAAGAACTTATGTTGCTCAAATCGAAAAGTGTTGAACTAATTAAAGTTGGATAAGAACCTGGGGCAGAAGCACAAAAAATTTCATCTCAAACCGACGTATAGAGATTTTTCACGAATTTTTACAGCGAAGCACAAAAATCTGTTTTGGGAGAGCAACTTTCCCAAATCTTTCTTCTCTCTCATTAGAGGTTACTCTTGGCATAAAAACCACACAAAAATGATAAGGAGTGGTTATTACAGAGGTAATAACTTCCCAGACTGAACAAAAGATTCCTAACGAAATTTGGGTTATCTCCCAATAAGTGCTTTTCTTTAACGCCTTTGAGCTAGGCATAAGAAGCAAGAAAAAGAATCAAGTATTCTCAAATGAAGAAGCATTTAAAACCAAATTTCTTGCCCTTACCTCTCTTACTTTTATTCTTATCCTTGGGGAACGTATGATTGTTTGGTGGAGAAGTAAAGTACATGATGCCCTTTTCCACATCTATTATTGCTGCAAGGAGTTTAAGTAGGGATGTTCCAAGTGTAATTTGTCCTTTTCCTACACATTCAATAATAAGATAATCAGTAGACACCACTTTCCCTAGAATCTTTGTAAACACTCCTTCAGATATTCCAATGGGTAATATTGTGGCATTATTAGTAAGAGATATTTCTTCTCCCCCTTCAGAAAATCCCCAAAGATTTAAAGATTCATAGATATCTTTAGGCATAAGGCATATTTCAGACATGATATCACAACGAGCATAAAAAGTTTCATTATTTATAACAACTTTCACTGTAGGAAGCCATTTTTAGGGTTCAGAATTTATTGGAACATACTCATGATGCTCTCTAAGCAAGTTATAGCAATCTTTTAAACTAGCTGTGTTGGCCTAAAGAGTGTTTAATCTAGCAAATATGTTTATGAAGGAGGAATTAGATTTGATAGGCAAGTTATATGTTGATACCAACTCCTTTATGGCATTAAAAGCTTCATCCTCATTGCATTGGAGGAAATCTCCTCCTACTATAGCATCCAAAGCATATCTATAGCATAAAGCAGTCCCAAAGTAAAAACTGCTAAGAAACAAGCTTAGAGTCAATTTAGGTTCAGTTTTTGCATGTAAATCAGAGATTCTAGACCAAGCTTCTTTGAAACTCTCTTCAATTCCTTGTTTGAAAGTAAAAATCATTTCCTTATGTGACATAGTGATTGGAGCGATGCTAGACATAATAGCAATTTGAGATAGAGACTATTTTTTTGTGTTTTTAATATAAATAAGAAAACTAGTACAACTATTTTCTGTGTGTTTTTGATAAAGAAACAAGCAAACAAATTAAAAATAATCTAAGAAAAACAAATAAAACAAAGTAAAGAGATTGGTTATGAGAGACTCCCCTTGTGAAGATGTCCTTGACTCCCCGACAATGGAGCCAGAAAAAGTCTTGATGATCGGCTCAACATGTCGATCTCGTTGGGGAACCCAAAGAGGAAGGTATGATGAGCATAGCAGCAAGTTTTCCCTTAGTTATGAAACCAAGGTTATAGAACCAGTAGGAGCAAGGAAACACCTCCAAGGTGTTGTTTCCAACTTAGAATCCTGCACAACGCAACCACAAAACTTTGCCCCCAACTTACAGTGAGGTTGTCAATATCACCGGTTTTGCTGAAAACAAAGGATTAAATGTATTGTGTGGAACATAGTAATTGCTTGCAGAAAGTAAATAGAAAACAATAAATAGTAGAATGTAGATTGATGGTAAAAGAATGGATCGGGGTCCATAGTTCACTAGAGGTGATTCTCCTTAAGATAGATGACATGTTGGGTGAACAAATTACAGCGGGGAAATTGACAGACACCGAGAAAGCATACATGCATATACTAATCATCTTGACTCCTATGAGATTTGATTGGGCATTACAACATTATACATAAACCATAATCCAACTGCATCTATGACTAATAATCCACCTTCAGGTTATCATCTGAACCCCCTCCGGTATTAAGTTGCAACCAACAGATAATTGCATTAAGCAAAGTGTGTAAATTAAACAATACGATTGTTCTATGAACAAAGGATTGCTGTTTTCTCCCTAGTAGCAACAACAAATCTGGTACCTTAGAGATTTCTATCACTTCCCAGATTCCTAGAGGCATGAACCCACTATCGAGCATAAATACTCCCTCTTGGAGTTGCTAGCATCTACTCGGCCAAGATAGCTACTAACAACGGAAAGCATGCAAGATCACAAATAACATAGACATGATAGAATCAATAATCAATCTGAAATAGAATCTCAATACTCATCGGATCCCCACAAACACAACATGTAAGATTACAAATAGATGATCTTGATCATGAACAGAGCTTACAAGATCTAGACATGGTAGCACACAAGAGAAGAACCAACCATCTAGCTACTACATGGACCCGTAGTCTAGGGATAAACTACTCACGCATCACACCGGAGGCAGGCATGGCGATGAAGAAGGCCTCAAGGGTGATCTCTCCCCTCCGGCAGGGTGCCGGGAAGAGCTTTAGACCGCTCCCGATCTAGGGATGGAGATGGCGGCGGCTACAGACTCTTTCGTGGAATTTTGATTGGGTTCTTTTGGTTTTTGTCCCGGAGGCAATATATAGGCGAAGGGGCAAGGTTGATGGAGTGTCAGGGGGTCCACACCACCTGGTGGCGTGGCTAGGGCTGGCCATGCCACCACCAGGTGTGGTCGGCCTGGCTCCCCTCTTCGTCTCCCCTCCGTACTACGTGTTCCTTCTGGTGAAATATTGACTTGGGATTATGTCCGGTCCAATTCCGAGAATATTTCCTTACTAGCTTTTCAGAAACCAAAAATGGCAGAAAATAGGCAACTGGCACTGTGGCATCTTGTTAATAGGTTAGTTCCAGAAAATGTGTGAAGATACCCCAAAGTGTGGACAAAACATAATAAAGTAGATATAAAACAAGCATGGAACATTAAAAATTATAGATACATTTGCAAAGTATCAGTGTTTACCAACGCCAAGATGCGCACATATACTTTCCTGTAGTACTACTAAAAATTCCCATAAACATGGATATGTCCGTGATCTTGCTTGGTTGCTCGGCTTGAAACCTGTTCATACTTATACATGGTAGGCCATTTTTGTGAAGCGGGTTTCTTCAAAAATTGTGAAAACTCATGTTTATTATTTTACATGGTAGGTAACACAAGAAAAAGGAAGCCATGCATGAGTCCCCCTGTTTTTTTGCCTATTTCTCTCTCTTTTTTCAAAGCAGGGTCAACTTTGTCGGCATGCAAATTTTAGAAAGAAGTTGAACCCCTCAAAACTCTTGGTCGTATTCTTGATATATTGGCCGATGGGCAACTTCAAAACATTTTTGTAAAATTTTAAGAGCAATCGGCAGCTCACATGTGGTTCAAATTAATTTGACCTAATTTCGACAGACTCCCTCCGGTCCATATTAATGTTCACATATTCGTCTAGATTCAAATGTATCTAGTCATGTTTCTGTGCTAGATACATATATCTGAATCTAGAGAAATCATAAGAACATTAATTTGAATCCGAGACAGAAGTGTAATTTAAGTGGGTTAATTTTATCTACGAACCTTGAAAACTCAAAGAACCTAGGAATCGCAAGTAAAACATGCATGGTCTACTATGTGCGGAAACATGGCACGTTTCTCGCATTCCCAGCCACATTCTTCTGATTTTCTTTACTGCTAGTACAAAACATCCCCGTAATTACTTGGAAAAGTGAAAAATGTTTTTTTCCTAATTGTACGAAACTCCCACGGGTAACATTGTTTAATAGGCCAAGACGCACCTATTTCTACCCGATGTGAGAACCATATCTAAAAGTGTAGCTAGGATAGATCTTATCTTACCACTATATACTAGTAAGTTGCATGTGCCCTGCACGTCAGATAATAAACGTCTGACATATCATCACTATATAAAATTATAATAGGTAAAGCAGAAAAATATAAATTTGATTAACATATATAACGTATGGGTGCATATTTGGTTCTTCTACTTTGTATCGTCATGTGTAGAAGTGAAAGATTATTAGCTTCCTAACACTTGAAATATTTGCTAACATTGGTCTAGAGAAATAAGTGATAATATTCTAGTATGATGGAGAAGTGTGTTTTGAGGTTTGTGCATAACATTAATTATGGTGAAGACTATCAATAGAATCTTCTAGATGCTAGAATGGAAAAGAAAATCCAACGGCTAGAAATGTCGTTTAGATTCGTGAGTCTTGATCCAACGGTCAATATTCAAAGTTATTCGTATTCGTACACTATATAGTGGTAAGATAAGATTGTACGAATAACTTTGAATGCTGACAGTTGGATCTGAAGACTCACGAATCCCAATATTTCCAACCGTTGGATCTTCTTTTCCATTATAGCATCTAGAAGATTGTATATATAGTCTTCAGCATAATGAATGCTATGCATTATCCTCAAAACACAATTCTCCATCATAATAGAATCTTCTCCCTCATTTCTCTAGACCATATTACCAAAAATTTCAAGTGTTTTAGGTAGCTAATAATATTTGACTTCTACATGATGATACAAAGTACAAGAACCAAATATACACCCATACTTTATGTATGCTGATCGAATTTATAATTTTTTTTGCTTTACCTATTATAATTTTATATAATGATGATATGTCATACGTCTATTATCCGAGTCTCACGTGCAGGGCACTCCTCTCACTGCTCTCGCGCTGCCTACCTTTTGGAGTAGTAGTACGGAATAAAGTGGAGTACTTTGCTTTATAGAAAAAATATTTCCATCGCTTAGAAAATTAGAGTTTTTATTTTTCCTAGTATTTGGAAACTCGCATTGGTAAAGCTATTTACCAATGCCAAGATGCACACATCTACTTTCTTGTAGTACTACTAAATTACCATAAACTATGATGTGGATATGTCCATGACCTTGCTTGGTTGCTCGTCCTGAAACCCATTCATACTTATACATGGTAGGACATTTTTGTGAAGCGGGTTTCTTCAACAGTTGTGAAAACTCATGTTTATTATTTTTCATGGAAGGTAATACAAGAAAAAGGATGCCATGCATGAGTCTCCCTGTTTTTGTTGCCTATTTCTCTCTCTTTTTTCAAAGCAAGGTCAACTTTGCCGGCATGCAAAGTCTAGAAAGAAGTTGAATCTTCGAAAACTCTCGATCGTGTTCTCGATATATTGGCTATATGGTGGGCAACTTCAAAAGATTTTTGTGAAATTTAGAGAGAAATTGGCAGCTCACATGTGGTCCGAAATAATTTGACCTAATTTCGACAGACTCCCTCCGATCCATATTAATGTTCATAGATTCATCTAAATTCAAATGTATCTACTCATGTTTCTGTGCTAGATACATATATCCGAATCTAGACAAATCTCAGAACATTAATTTGAATCGGAGATAGTAGTGTAATTTAATTGGGTTAATTTTTCTACGAGCTTTGAAAACTCAAAGAACCTAGGAATTGCAAGTAATACCTGTATGGTTCGCTATGTCCGGAAACATGGCGTGCTTCTCGCATTCCTAGCCACATTCTTCTGATTTTCTTTACTGCTAGTACAAAACATCCCCATAATCATTTGGAAAAGTGAAAAATGTTTTTTCCTAATTGTTCGAAACTCCCACGGGCAACATTGTTTACTAGGCCAAGACGCACCCATCTACCCGATGTCAGAACCCTATGTAAAAGTGTAGCTAGGGTATACATCGATATAGAAGGCCATGATCTTATTGGTCGTTCGTGCTAAAAAGCAATAATAATTTTACATCATGGTGGGCTATAGTGTGTATACATTTTTCCTAAAGTTGTCGAATCTCATGTTTATCATTTTTCTTGGCTATTAATAATACTAGCAAAAGTACCCCAATCGTAATGAAGTCTCATGTTTTTGTTTTACACTTTATTTTGTTTCAATGTTTTCCATACGCGATCAAATTTGTCGGTATGCAAATACTAATCAGTAATGGAATTTCTCAAAACTATTGTTGGCCCATGATATATTGGCTGCCTGGGTACCTTCAAAAGAATTTTGGATATTTTCAAGAGTAATAGTCTATCGCGCTCACATGTATTCAAGTTTGACCTAATTTTGTTTAATCGACATAGAGTCATGCATTTAAGTGCACGTGGAGCTTTGTAACATCCTAAAAATATTAATAAAGCTTATCAAGCTCTAATCACCCAAGTTTAGGGTTAACAAAAACTTTTATTATTAAAATTAATATGAGTGCATGTGTGATTTGCATTAGTGTATGAATGCTTGCAATTTCCATGATTGATTGTTACTAATGATAAGGATTGGTTTAAAGATGAATACTACATCATCTAGATCACTTACAAACAGAATCAAATGAAAAGAAAATCAAATATAGATCATATGATCAAATGGTCATTTTGACCAAACTTATCCACTAGACCACTTTGAGTGTTCCTAGTAAAGGATTTTCAACAGAAATAATTCCAATTCTTTTCACCCCTTGCTAGACCAACCCCAAGTGAATACAAGCAAACTTTACAAAGTGGCAGAAACTATTTTCAAATCTATTTAAGAGGCATTGCAAAATTGAATCAAGTTCATATGCCTAGATCATCATTTTTCAAAAACTATTCAAATCAATTCCCCTTGACAATTCCCAGCAACCACAGACTACTAAGCAAGTAACAAGATCACTCACCAAAATTCATTCAAACATTTGAAAACAAATTTCATGCGGCCATTTGATCGAACACCTGGCAGGCACAATACATCTACCAACTATCTACTGTTTGTGATCAATCATTAAATCATCTCTTGTACCTCATTTCCACTCCACTACTTGTCCTTGATCATCCCTGGTACTTGGCCGTGCAGTGGAGAGCCTCCTCTCCACCGTTGCACCAGTGGCATGCCCGTACGGAGCCGGCCATGCTGTCGAGCACGAACCACTCGCAGCATGCCGCGAGACCCTCTACCACGATGTCCAGCAAGTATCCATGACCTCACCGCCACCCCCTGTCCATCCCTTAACCAACGGCGAGGCGAGAAGGATCCAGACCAGCCACGCCCATTTAAACCTCTGCCATGCCGAGTGCACGACGGAGTGCCGCAGCTACCTCACATGCACACGCCGCGCCTCGCTCTCTCCGCTCATACCCGTGATCGCCGTAGCACCAGTGACCTCCCAGACATGACCGTTCACAGCCACGTGCCTCGTGACCAACAAAGACCGCCCCTTGCCATGACGTCACTCGCGTGACGATCGCCATAGTCCACTGCACCGACCCATGCCCTCAACCGTGACAAACGCGACCTGTAGCAACGTCGCCGGAGAAGCCAGACCATGTTGTAGTGCCTCCACCCTTGGGGTATAAATAGAGGCCACCCCAGCCCTCATTCTCCACACCATTCCACTCCTCACTCACCTTAGGAACCTCACCGACCCTTCCCCCGAGAAAGGCAAGTACCACGACGCCGGAATTTGGGTGGAGTCCGCCGCTGTAGTCGAGGAAGGAAGTTGTTGATTGCAGCCATCCTAGGAGCTGCCGGGACCGCCAATCGAACCACCGTTGACGACCACCCCATTCGCCCCCATCACCGACCCTAGGTGGATCTCCGGTAAGTCCCCAGCAACCCCCACCGCTGTTTTAGGATTCGATTCTCACCGGAGCTGTTCGACAGAGACGACACACCTCAGCCGTAGGATCCTGTTCTAGTCGTAGGGCTAGGATTGCTAGATACTATTTCGGTTTAGCTGAGTCGCTGACGCATGGGACCGTTCTGTCTGCAGCCCGCTGCGCTAGCACAATGCAGTTGGGTTGGCCCAATTAGTTCCCCGCACAGAGCCCGTTGATTCAAATAAGATTTTTCCATTTTATTTAAAACCAAAATCTGTCAGTAGATTCAAAATTCAATTCAAAGAGATTCACTGAACCAAAATGCATGCTTCCAATTTTGTTGGAAAGGTACTGAAATTATCTAATCACTCCTGTTGGATTCAAACCATTTAGAATTATAGATCACCTATACCAAAAATAACAAGACAGAGACTTTTGGCACTTCAAACATTTTTCTAAAATAAACTATAGACGTTTTTGAGATGATTCCACCTCTCAAAAATCAAATTTGCCATGCTCTACATGAATATGTAAAAAGATTTGGTTTTAAAAATATGAAACATGGATTTGTATTAAAAGAGTGCTATAGAGGTATTTTCTAGTCACTTTAATATTATGAAATATTAATATTAAATCTTGTAATATATGATCACCCTTTTTAAATCACATTCCCAAGTATTTAAATAGACGGTGATGACATGTGTCAAAATGATCCACTATTTTAATTGGAGAATATTAAGTCTTAAGGATTTAAAATGAGTAGAAATTACTTTTCTAAAATAAGAAGAATAAGAGAAATGCTAATATTCCACATGATGATTAAGATGATGCTAGATCATATAGTATGAGCACTTGTGTGCTAAGTAAAGGTAGTGAAGTGTTTTTTGGTGATGGTGTACATTGAAAACATTTATAGACGCTAGTACCAACCCGGGCTATAACGAGGAGGAGTACTTCGAGGAAGAAGAAGAGAACTTCAATGATTGCAACAACTGCACTGCTCAAGGCAAGCCATCACTAATGCAAGCTATCAGTGCAAGCTAGAGCTATGCATGCTATATATGCAAGCCCTTTATACCAAATGCACTCGGCATGCTTGGTTACGCAACTTTACCAATTCCCAGTTTTACTCCAAGCTTTACTTTCCCCTTTACTACTCTTCTTACCTAGTTAATGAATTGAGATTAGTGCAAACTAGATTGGATCCTATCAAGATCATAGGATTAGTCTTGTATACTTATAATTGAGTAGTACCCCAATAGAGATACCCTCAATACTAGTGGCTAGTGCTAACCATAAAACTGGATCACTTTAGATGGGAATACTTGGTGAAAATAATTATGAAAACCTTGGAATGAAGATTCATTCTATTGAAATGTTTTGACATGTGTTGTGAAACACAATGGTTTGATGATGAAACTGATAAGGCATGAGCCTGGACTTTAATAAAAACTGATGGTTGGGTTCGGATGCGATACCATTCCAATTTTACCGTACAGCCACAATACCTGAGTTGGGTAGGGCTTGACTGGAAGTTTATATGTCTTAGTATGGGTTCCCTTGCGGAAGAGGTTGAGCTGAGGCTACCTCGTGATGAAAGTCCACCTATGGAGTACCCAGGATGGCAGATGGCTATGGCTAGGAGGCCAAACTCATAGGGGAGGTGCCTATACTAGGGTGTGTAATTGAAAGGTTAACATTGATTATCCACATACTAAGTATGATGATTCAGGGTTATTCCTGACGGATGTATCGAATTTTGTGGTGAAAGTGTACCACCTCTAAAGAGTGTCAAACTATTCGAATAGCTGTGTTCACGGTTATGGACAGTTGGAGTGTCCATACTGTTCCGTTGTTAGATGTTTTCAAAATGATTTGTGACGTGAAAGATGACCTTGACTTGACAACAACAGAGTTCTGGACATGAGATCTAAGTTCCCACTTAAGTGATGTAGATAACTAAATTAGGTCTTTACTCTTGAAGCTTTATGAAATAAACCTGGCTTTTTGCAAACAAACCTAGAGCTTATGATTCCTACTAGCTTTACTTTTACTTATACTAGTGGTAGTTTGCGAGTACTTAAAGAGTACTCATGGCTTTGTCCCTAGCTATTTCCATGGCTAGACTATGAGGAGGATTACCCGGAAGAGGGACAACAAGAGTTCTATGACAACTAGGATCATCTCCCATCGTCAGCATTGCCTGTGACCCCGAAGATGAAGCCTACTATGTTTACTTTCCGCTACTTTGATTGTATTAAGACTGGATCATGAGATCCTTTATTTGTAAGACCTTTATTATGGTTTGTAATGGATGATGTACTGTGGTACCACTTCTGTTATGTCTCACAAAAAAGGTAATCCTAGGATGCGATGTACGTCATAACATGCATCTAGACTTAAAAATCCGGGTGTTGACAAGTTGGTATCAGAGCCATCCTGACCATAGGAGACCCTAGTTAGAGTGGACGCCTGCAAAAACCTAGTTTCAAGACAAAGAAAGTGAGTATTTACAAAACCTATTCTCATTCCTATCCTTGAGATTCTTTCAAAAAAGGGATCACTTGTTCCTCAAAAACTCTTACAATTCTACACAAAACTTGACACACTTGATCACATCACTAACTTATTCATCTTAATTGCTTATAGATGGAGGTCAAATACACCAAATTTTACCAGTTGGGCAACGGAGGACAGCTTATCTTTGAGAGGAATCTGGATTTGCTTTACGAGTATCTTGAACGTCCGCACACAGAGTTTTTCCGAGCATAGCTCAATGACCATGCCCGAGGGGAGCTACATTGGCTGATTGGTGCCGACCTGCAAGGCAGAATGGAGCCACCTCTTTCTGACAAGATTCAGTTTAGCGTTCGGGAGAACAACTGGCTAGATGGATTAGCCAGGGCTATGCAAGAAGCTCTCGCTCGCTTGTGTGCTCAGAACATCAACAAGATCATCGGCACCCGTTTTGTTCACTATGCAAGACGTGACTCAATGGGACAATCTCTATCCATGCCAGCCCGTCCAGAGTTGAAGCACCACATGGACCACATGGACCACATGGACTTCATGCTGCATGAGACACAAAAAGAGTTGGACAATGCACGTGATCACGTCAACCAGAGCAATGCTGAAGTTGTTGAAAGGAAGGAAACCATCTCCATCCTCACCAAGGAACGCAAGTCACTTTGCAGCCAGCGTGACAAAAAGGATCGCGTCATCGCCCATCTTCGTTAGAGGATAGCCACCTTGGAGGAGACCATCCATGACCAGGAAATCCAGCTGGAGGAACAGCAGGAGGAGGAGGGTGAAGACATCTGAGTGGATATTCACTCTTACCTTAGTGATGACAATGACTACCTAGAGGATGAAGCCATGGAGGACAACACTGATGAGGATAATGCTTCCTTCATTGATGATGATTAGACACACATAAGCACTATCGTAGGTGTGAGTTGTACCCGGTGCCACTGTATCGTAGCTTCATAGAATGGTTCTTAAAACCATGTGTTTCCTTGTTGTGGTGTGTGTTTGTATTGTGTGCTATGAATGAATGAAAAGAAAGTTGTTAGTTCGGAAAACCTGAGTAATACTCAAAGTTTAAGGTTTTTGAAACAAACCCATGAACACTAGAAATTTCCCTCTTGTCTCACTATCTATCTCAATCTTCAGATGACTCGTGGAAATCCCAGAGGAAGCAGTTCATCTCAGGACCCAATGCTGCAGATTCTGCAAATGTTAGTTTCTGACCGTGAAGCTGGAAGAGCTAAACGTCAAGCCGACTTAGCCACTCTTCAACAGATAGCCCAGATGGCCCACAGTAATCAAGGCCATGGAAACCAAGATCACCATGGATCCAAAGTTAAGAACTTCCAGAATACCAACCCACCAATGTTTAGTAAGTCTGAGGAGCCTCTAGATGTTGATGATTGGCTGCAAACCATGGAGAACAATCTAAAAGTTGCAAGAGTTGATGCTAATGAGAAGGTGTTGTTTGCCACCCATTATCTATCCGGCTATGCAAGATCTTGGTAGAATAGTACCCGTACGATGAACGGAGGTCAGGTGATGACTTGGGAGGAGTTCAAACTCAAGTTCAGCAGGACCCATGTGCCCCTAGGTCTAATCAAGAGGATGAGAGATGAATTCAGAGACTTGAAGCAAGGAAGGATGACTATGGTTGAGTACCATGACAAATTTCTGTCACTAGCCAGATATGCCCCTGATGAGATTGACAACGAAGCCAAGAAGAAGGAAAGATTCATGAATGGTCTGCATGATGAGATGCAGACAGTGCTAGTCAACATTCCCTTTGATGACCTTGAAGCCTTAGTGGATTCCGCAATCTAGATGGAAGGCAAGATCAACCAGACCAGTGAGAACCGCAAGCACAGGATGATGCATCAACCAGGACCCCACCATACCCCGAAGTATTGCCCCAGCCCGTCTACAAGATATGCACCTAGAAACAACAGACCCCCAATGAACCGTCCGGACTATCCCAACCGTTGAGGAGGAAACCCATGGCCCGGAGGAAACCACAACAACAACCCCGGCAACTCCAGTAATTTCAACCGTGCACCGCCAAAGTCCAACAACAACAACAATAACAATACTGCCCCAAGGACTGGAAGTAATGTTGTGCCTGTCGCAGTGAAAGACAAGTCAATGATCACTTGCTTTGAATGCGGAGTCACGGGTCACAACTCCAACGAGTGCCCCAAGAAGCTTGCTGCAGCAACCAATGTGAATGCACCTGCCCAACAGCAACACTGTGTCCAGCCTGGTAAGAGATTCACCCCAGGAAACCCGCATAACCGCAATGGCCGTCTATTCCACATGAATGCCGAGGAAGCCCAAGAAGCACCAGATGTCATGCGAGGTATGTTTTCTATTAACTTAGTTCTAGTAAGAGTGTTGTTTGATTCTGGAGCATCGCACTCGTTTGTTACAGAAGAATTTGCATGCACTAGTAAGATTCATACAACAAATCTAAAGCATGTTATGATAGTCCAAATCCCTGGTTCAACCACCAAAGCTAGAAAAGTTTGCAAGGCCGTACTATCAGAATCCATGGGATAGATTTTTATGCCAATCTAATAGTACCTGGAACCAAAGGTTTGGAAGTAGTGCTAGGGATGGATTGTATGTCGAAACATCAAGGATTAATCGACTGTGCTAAGAAAGCCATAACCATGACCAGTAGCACAGGAGTATCAGTAGAAGATGTATCTAAGACTTTGCCCCATCAATTCAAGTGCAACAAGAGTTTAGCTAAGACCACCATTGATCAAGTCAGAGTAGTATGTGAATACCCTAACGTATTCCCAGTTGAATTGCCCAGTATGCCCCCAGATCGGGATATCGAGTTTATCATTGAACAAATACCTGGAATCGGACCCATAGCCTAGATACCATATAGTATGAACCCATCTGAACTAGTGGAGCTGAAGAAGAAACTTGATGATATGCTAGGAAAAGGACTGATTCAACCAAGTGCATCGCCATGGAAATCACCCATTTTGTTTGTTGATAAGAAGGATGGTGCCAATCGTCTTTGTACGGATTACCTGAAGTTGAATGACGTCACCATCAAAAACAAGTACCCTTTGCCAAAGATAGAAGATTTGTTTGATCAACTGACTGGAGCCAGAGTGTTTTCTAAGATTGATCTTAGAACTGGTTATCACCAACTGAAGATTCGTGCAACAGATATCCCAAAGACTGCTTTCACCACCAGATATGGATTGTACGAGTACAATGTCATGTCTTTTGGATTAACCAATGCCCCTGCTTATTTCATGAATCTCAAACAAAAACAAAAACAAAAACAATAATATAATGGCTACTTCCTACATACAATTGTTGCACCATAATTATAACATGCTCATGTCATCATGTCACCTTGCATTTGAGCATCATATAAAACCCTTTTTCCTTGTGGTTCTCCTCTCATATGCATTATTAATTGTATTTGCCTCTTGATATTGTATTTGGTTATTGATATATTGCTTAAATGCCCAAGTTGAGTTGGGGGCATATCTTTTATCCATCTCCACCACCTTTCTTTTCACCACCTTATAATTCCACCATCCCATTACCCATGAGATTGTATTTTATTTTCTTTTGGTATTTAATCTAGCTCATGGGAGATAGGATGGATCTACTTCTATAAATTCTTTTGGCTTGGCCTTAATTCCACTTCTGGGAGATGCATAAGTATAATGCCATATTATCATTATTTTCACAAAAATCAATCATGGCATTTATTATTTTTGCATGGGCCATGCATCCACCATCGACACCTTTTTCTTTTCTTTGGTTTTTTCGTGGTTTAGAGTGGGTCCTTCTTGTGAGCTCTCTTTTCATCTCCTTATCCTCATCACCTTGATCTTATCTTGGGCCATGCTAAAACCCAACACCCCTCTCTCCATCACCACCTTGCTACCTCATGCTTTGCCTTAGGGATTAACCCTAATCCCCTACCCCTAACACTCTAACACCACACCACCCTCTCTCCTTTTCCTCATCAACCCTAAGCCACCTCCCTTCCTCTCTCGGCCAGCAAGGGGCCACCACCTCCCCTCTCTCCTCGGCCCACACCTCAGCTACCCATACCCCATCCCTAGCAGACCCTAAACCTAGCCCATGCCTAGTCTAACCCGAGCCCTCTCTCCTCTCTTTCTCTCTACCGCCTGCCATGCTGGCTCCAGCTGCTACTCCTCACCGACCCCACCTGCAGCCTCTCCATGCCTACCTCTCCCTAGCCCGAGCAAGCACGTGATCGAGAAGGAGAGAAAAGGGGCCAATGCTACTTTATCTGCCCGTGCCCACACGCTGCCTCTCCTCTCTCCCTCTCGCTTTACCCTCGTCCACACGGCTCTCCTGCGTCACCAGATCCGCCCCGAGCCGGCCCTCTTCTTCCCCTTCTTCCTCTCCGACGCCCAGCTCTGACCGCCAGACGCCGTCGTCTACCCCTGCTTCCCCTCGTTCTAGCCGGCCGGCACGTCGTGAAGGTGGCCTGGGCGACCGAGAAGACCGCCCTGCTGCTTCCTATATGCGCTGACGTGGACGAGAAGCCCCAGCACCGCCGGATCCTGCGCCTCGCCGTCCGAAACCCTAACGCCGGGGAGCGCCTGCGTCCTCGCCGCTCCGGTGCCTCCCCGCCCGATCCAACTCCACCGTCCCCTCCGCGGTGAGCAGTACTCCCTACCTGACATCCTCCGCTTCGCTGTCACTGTCTAGCGACGCCGCTCGTTTCGCCGAACGCCCTCCGTGCGCCAGAGCTCGCTGGTGTCTGCAAGCTTTCCGCGCTGCAGCGAGCCTTACCTAGGCCCAAACCCCCTCCTGTCAACTCCCCTAGCCCCGCCGCACTGGCTAGCCCCCCTCAGCGCGGGCGCCTGAGACCCGGGTTCGATCCCCCGCTCTGCGCTGCGCGCTGATTTCCCGTCAGACCGAAGAGGACGAAGAACAGTACGGGCCTGTGGTACTTTTCAAATAGCCCCCCTTTTTGTTTCGCCTCAACCCGCGGTACCCCGTGGACCCACTGTCAGCCGCACTAGCATTTTTGCAGAAAGGTCCCTCTGCTTTCTCAGGCCGTAACCCGCGCTCCTCGCTAGCCCCACCTGTCAGCCTCTGGAAGTAACCCCACTGTCACGTGGGCCAGCAGCCGACGGACCCATCTGTCACCCTGAGTGGCTGGGTGGAGCGGCGGTAACAAAAGCCTTCCACGCGCGGGTCTCGCCCAGTCAGCAGCTGGCCCACCATCAGTGGTTGTGGCTAGATTTGCCGGGGTGACAAAAGTATTCTCTGGCTGTCTGCTTTAAATAAACCTTTTCCAAAATTGTTTTAAATTCAAATTCAAATCAGATTTAAATAACTTTTCAAATATAAATCCAAATAATACAAATGATATATGTTTAGGAATCAGAAAAATGTGAGGAATTCAAATATGTCATTCAAAATAATGTTTGAACATTTTAAAATTTTGAGGTGATTAAAATTACAATAAAATGGCCTTATCTTAATTAATTAATAACTTTAGTTTTATAACTCCAAATTTGACAAATAATATGTCTAAATCGATCAGCGCGACGAGCCCGTTCTATCTATGCACTCCATGTTCTGAATTGCAGAATGAATCATATAAATAATAAGTTTACAGCAAGTCTTATGAGAGCAAACCGGGCTAAAAACTTAATAAAATGTTTTGATCTTGTACCCCACACCTCACCCATGCCATGCTACATTATTGCCATGCAAATTGTGCACCATTCATCATGGCATGATTGTTTGCTTGTCGCATTTTAATTCATATGCTTGGGCACTCTATTTATGTTGGCCCTTGTTTGTTTGGTTCTTCTTCGAATAGACGCTGAGCAGGGGATATACCAGGAATCCCAGGAGCACTACCCAGATCCGTCCCTCGCTTCAACTGAGCTGCCAGGAAAGCACTACCACATGCTTGCATACATATAGTACCTATTGCCTCTATCTTATTCTTGCATCATTGAGTCGCGATTGCATTAAATTGAATCCCAAGTATTGCATAGCCTTTATTTTTAAACCCCACTGAAGCTTGTTCCTCCATCCCATGAGCCATTACTACAGGAGTTGTTTGAGCCATGCGAGTCGTAGAATAGCATGTGTAGGGTATGTGAGTGTCTGATGAATAATGAGGTACCTAAACAACATAAACTGAGTAGTAATGGGATAACTAATGAGAGTGGCACCGGTGAGCAATATCTGCTATTTGGTTCTTCATGCTCACTTGTGTCCCGTAGGACCCCGAGTACTTGATTCCTGTTCCTTGACTATTCGCACTATCCACATCCGGGAGGCCTTATGGACCCCCCTGAGCCAGAGCTTGGTTCATTCTTATTTCTTGGGGCCACAAAGTAGTTTGGGGCTTTATTACTATCCTGTACTTATGCCATGTTTTACTGCTTTATTTAAGATTGTGCGAGGAGCACCTGTACTGTTTTGGATCGCTCCACGTTTTCGCGGTATCGACAAGCCCAGTCACACTTTCGGGTTCCCAGTCGTTTACAGCCGTCGTCGCAAACCCTGGGTCCGTCTCGGAGCCGGCCAACTTCGTTGCGGGTATCTTATTGGGGTGGCCCCCTGAAATATTTCTGAATCCTGTGATCACTTTGTCGTGAATGCCTCGTTGGGTTTTGATTTGGTTTTTCCGAGGTTGATCGAGTGTGTGTTGCTATTTGTGCACCCCTGCAGGGTAAATCTTTGTGAGAGCCGTGTCCGCAGTTATGGACGACTTGGAGCACAGTTTCTCGATCATAGACAAGTATAACTAAAGTACCGATTTTAATTTGACTAAGTACCTGACTCGTAAATAGTGCAATACTCATGGAATGGTTAATAAAACTGCCAACGGATGGGGGGTTGTTCGTCCGCTTCCTCGTTGGTAAGCGAGGAGGAGGATGGATCTGTTAATATTACTGTTATATCTGCTGTTATTAATTCACGGACATCCGTCTTATCTTTGGTTAGGCGGATGGTTAGCGAGTATCTATAGAATTGTTAGGTATTATCTTTTGCTGCAATTGTGTCACCCAGGTTGTGTCCCCTTTAGAGGCATAAAGACTTGCTGAGTACCCCTAGGGTCTCACACGATAAATTGTTTGATTCAGACGAACAGGTATACTCGCAAGATGGATACTGGGTGGAGGAGACGGACGGTGTTGGCAAAGATCACTCGGTGTAGAGATTCCGGGAACAGGGATCCGTGAGATCTGTGGGCGGGATGTGTTTATTTATGGGGCGTCTTATGCCGATTTGTTTCTTATCCGTACTCGGATCTTGTTTTCTGCTTCCGCCTGATACTCTGATGTTTGATGTATGAGGAGATATCCTAAACTATTATATCTATCTAGGATATTTGGATCTTGCCGTATGGTGTTGCAATATTCCTATTTCTTTTAGATGGAATGGCTCTGAGGACTGTTGTATGTGGCTTGCATACATACTCATTTGTGTATGTAGTTGATCCCTTCGCCTGCCGATTACGCCGCTCGTTCTTGTCCCGATGTTTGGAAATGGTTAGGACGGCCGAAAGATCTTCCTATGAGTGGCATTTGGCCCCACCGTACTATTTTAACCATTTCCGCTCATCCAGGCTTGCAACTAAGAGCGTAATTCACCGAGGTAGTTACAATCGCCCTGAAGAATAACCAATGGCGTCCATAACCCTGCCCAGGCCAAGCCGGAAGGGTAACCCTACTAACGACGGCGATCTCAAACCTGCTAAAACAAAAGGGGTGCCGACAAAGGGCAAAGGAAAAAGAGGAGCGTCAGTACTGAGGCCAGTACATGGCGAAGCTAGAATTCGGCGGCTCTCGCCTACATAGGTATGGTGAGCTGAAGCGGCAGCGCAGCGGCACTAAACAACCTATAGAGACTCGATACAACTGGCGGTTATCAGAGAGGGATAAGAAAGACCTATTCGAATCCAACCTGAAGCTAACACCAAACAAACCCATCCTGGTATTTCCCCCTCAAGAACAAACGAGGAAGTCGGACCAAGGAACTCACACAGTTGGCAATTTTACTCATTCCGTTATAGTTGCATCAATTACTAATAAGATATAGATAGCATGAATCATCCTGAAGCATAAGTAGTGGGCAGTTTTAATCACCATTCTGTTATAGTTGGAACATTTACTAGTCAGATATAATTGTCCTGAGGAATCCCAAAACCCAACAGTTGTTGGCACTTTTATCACATTCCATTGGAGTTGCAATACTTACTAGGCATATATAATTGGCAACCCAGATCCACCAGTTGTTGGCATTTTTAATATCCATTCCGTTATAGTTGCTTCTGATTACTAGTCACATATTAAGTCAGATTTATAGCACTACTTTAGTGATGCTTGTCTATGATCGAGATACTGTGCTCCAAGTCATCCATAACCGCGGACACGGCTTTCAGAAAGTTTTACCCTGCAGGGGTGCACAAATAGCAACACACACTCGATCAACCTCGGAAAAACCAACTCAAAACGCAACGAGGCATTCACGACAAAGCGATCACAGGATTCAGAAATATTTCAGGGGGCCACCCCACTAAGCTACCCGCAACGAAGTTGGCCGGCTCCGGAACGGACCCAGGGTTTGCGACGACAGCTGTAAATGACTGGGAACCCGAAAATGTGACTGGGCTTGTCGATACTGCGAAAACGTGGCGCGATCCAAAACAGTACAGGTGCTCCACGCACAATCTTAAATAAAGCAGTAAAGCATGGCATAAGTACAGGATAGTAATAAAGCCCCAAACTACTTTGTGGCCCCAAGAAATAAGAATGAATCAAGCTCTGGCTCAGGGGGGGTCCATAAGGCCTCCCAGATGTGGATAGTGCGAAAAATCAAGGAACAGGTATCAAGTACTCGGGGTCCTACGGGACACAAGTGAGCATGGAAGAACCAAATAACATCTATTGCCCACCGATGCCTCTGCATTAGTTATATCTAGCATTTTAATAGTTGTATTTAAAGTCATGATCATCTCCACCAATAAGCTTCTCCACCAATAAACATCTGCCAGCATTTCAACAACTTTGGTACTTGACAACACGAGATCGCACCTGAGCAAGCAACTACGACTCGCAAGGCCAGCTATCTACCAATCGCAGGTAATAGGAGGTGTCCAAGGCAATATAGAGGCTGCACGTGATATAACTGGGGCACGGAAACTAAAGCATCGCGACACGGATAGCAATAGATCAACAGGAGGAAATAAATACTATAAATGCAAAATAGGTAGAAGGGGGAGAGATGCTCGCCTGGGAAAACATAGCCGAAGGTTCATATCCGGAGAACTTGTCGGTACTTGCATCAACTCATCGGCCTAGTCCGCGAAGAAGCAAACACTAAAAGAAACACCGGATGGAATATTTAATACTACGGCGGAAGATCCGGCATGATTATGATATGCATGCGAGATGAACAATTTAATAAGCAACAGTCGATAATGTCATATTATAGAAATAATAGGGGTCTCGGATAGGGAATCACATTAGGGTTCGACGAACTTGGGCTCCGAGGGGTTCGGGGTTCGACAGGGTTCGACGGGGTGAAAACAGCTCGACGGGATCGGTCTCGGACAACGGAAGTAGATCTTGTCGCATCCGGGAAGCAAGACCTGGTTTGGCGTCGGGGCACATCGGATTCGCCCTGGTCGATGTCGATCTTGTCATCGATGGCAAACTTGAGTGGATCGGGTACCGGGGTCTTCGGATCCGGGAAGAAGATCTTGTCGCACGGGCGTCAATGCTTCCGGGAAGGAGAACTGATCATTCAGGGGCTCGGCGTCCGGGGTGAAGTACTTGGCGTCCTCAAGGAGGTACTTGGCGTGCGGGATGAAGAACTTGGTGGTTTCGAGAAGAAGGTCTCGTCGCATCCGATGGATCGGTCCTCGGGGTCCATGAAGGCGTTCTCGGGTCCGGGGTTCTTCGGATCCACTTGGGCGGTCTTGTCGCTCCGTGTAGACGACCTTGGCGTCATGGTGGTCAATGACGAACTTGTCGGATGGCATGTTCTTTGGAAGATCTTGGCATGGGGGGGGGGGGGTCCCCGTCGGGGTCATCCGAGCATCATCGTTATCATTGCCCAAACTTGGTACTTGTTCACATCGAGGTCTTGATCAACAACACCAACATCTCCATGCCATCATCACCATACCAACAGTTCACTGGTGCCCTTTGCATCAACGTGACACTTCAGACTCTAGTACGTTCCAGAAATAGGGAGGCAGAGGCGCAGGCGACCTTGGGAGACGCGCTAGGGCGGGGAGGCTCGGGGACGAGGCGCTGCAGAGACGCGGGGGTGCAGGGTCGCTCGGGAGGGCCCCCTGTGGAAACAACAACAGGAAGGAGGGGCACTAGGGAGAGGAGGGCAGCAGCGGCAGCGGGGCCCGAGGAGGAAGCGAGGCCACGGCGGTGGCCGGGCATGGCCTAGAAGGAGCGGGGCCGAGCGCAGGGGCTCGAGCTCTGGTAGCCGGTGGTGGCGGAGAGAGCCGTGCTGGGGGGACGGGCGAGCCGAAGAGGTGGCGGTCGGAGGCGCCATGGCGAGGCCGCCGGTCGCCGTAGGAGATCTGGGCGTCGGGGTTGGTGGCGAACAGGGAGGCGGCGGAGGCGAGAAGGGCCGAGGTCGACCGTGGCGCGACGGAGCTGCAGGCGAGCGAGAGAAGGTGGCGAGGCGCCGGCCGGAGCAGGGTCGGCCGCTGGAGCGGAGGGGAGGCCGAGAGGCAGGCGACAGAGATGCGGCCGGGGCCGAGGAAGGAGGAGACAGGGCGGCAGGCGCGGGCGGCTGGAGAATCGCCGGAGGGAGGAGGCGGGGTCCGGGCTGGACGGAGTAGCAGCCGGGGCGGGGGATGAGGTCGTCCGCGGCGCGGAGAAGGGAGGTGGAGACGCACGGTGGACGCGTGGCTAGGGACAGGGGACGCGGGGTTGCGTGCGGGCGCGCGCGGGGGGAAGGTGGTGGGGCCGGACGCTGGTTGGCTTGGCGGTGGACACGAGGTGGCCAGGGGGTCGAGGCAGGCGGATTGGGGTGGCCGCCTGGGAGCGGCTGGCTGCGCACGCGCGTGTGTGAGTGTGTGTGTGGGTGGGGTAGGTCCGGGAGAGAGAGAGGGGAGGTGGCGACCCAGGATTGGTGGAGGTGATGTGGAGGGTGTGAGGTGGCAAGCACCGATTGGTGCAGGCAAGGTGGAGGGCTGGGTATGATTAGGATAGGGTAGGAAAAGGTTTAGATAGTTTAGGCTAGGGTTTGAAGGTGGCCAGTCAGGCTTTTGGGCCTGGCTGGCTGCCTCCTAAAAATAATTTAGAAGTTCTATTGTTTAAAATGGGACTTTTGAAATCAGTTGGTAGACGAAACAAAATAATCCGGAGACCCGAGTTTTAATTTGAAATAAAGACGGGGCGTTTAGAAAACAAAAACAGGCTTTTCGAAAATAGTTTTATGCAAACAAATGCAAGATGACATGACGATGCTCAAATGCAATGTGGCATGATGACATGAGCATGCGGTCATGATGATGCAATGCACAAAAATAACGCGATTTTCTAGTAGTGGTTTTTGCGGGGCGCCACAATGAATAAGCTTTTTATGAATTTTCTGGATAAGTTTGTCATTGTGTTTATCAACGACATTCCAATCCACTCCAAATCAGAAGAGGACCACGAGCAACATCTAAGAACCATCCTTGAAACCCTTAGAGAGCATCAGTTGTATGCCAAGTTCAGCAAGTGTGAATTCTGGTTAAAAGAAGTAGGATTCCTAGGCCATATCTTGTTGGCAGGAGGAGTCACGGTAGATCCCGCCAAGATCAAAGATGTTGAAGAATGGAAAGCCCCGACCACCCAAACAGAAGTCCGCGCATTTCTTGGATTAGCTGGATACTACCGCAAGTTCGTTGAAGGATTCTCGAGCATTGCAAGACCAATGACCCAATTGTTGAAGAAAGATTAGAAGTTTGACTGGACTGACAAATGTGAAGCAAGTTTTCAAGACCTCAAGAAGAGATTGATTTCAGCCCCAAATTTGATCATGCCCGATATTAAGAAGCCTTTTGATGTGTATTGTGATGCATCCAAGATTGGTCTCGGTTGTGTATTGATGCAAGAAGGCAAAGTTATATCCTATTTGTCCAGACAACTGAAGCAGCATGAGCAGAACTACCCCACCCATGACCTCGAACTAGCAGCTGTAGTGTTAGCTTTGAAGACATGGCGTCATTACCTGATGGGTAACCGCTATGAGATTTATTCGGATAACAAGAGTCTGAAGTATATCTTTACCTAGAAGGAGCTGAATATGAGGCAAAGGATATGGATAGAGTTAATCAAGGATTATGACCTTGACATTCACTATCACCCTGGCAAAGCCAATGTGGTAGCGGATGCTCTTAGCAGATTGCCGTGTAGATTAAACACCATGATAAAGGAATCCCAACCAAGCCTGCATGAGAAGATGGAGAATTTACAGTGGAGCTAGTTAGCAAAGGATTCTTAGCTAGCATAGAACTCCAACCAACTTTGATTAGTCAAATAAAAGAGGCCCAAAAAGGAAATGCAATTGTCGATGGAATCAAGCGTCATATCAAAACAGGGAAGGTACCCGAATTCACCGAAGATGAAGGAGTATTGTGGTACAAAGGACGTATCTGTGTTCCAGCAGATTCGGAGTTGAAACAAGTCATTATGCAAGAAGCTCATGATACTCTTTATTCTATCCACCTGGGAGGAACGAAGATGTATCAGGATTTGAAGAAGCAATTTTGGTGGCACAAAATGAAGAGAGCAGTCGGAAGCTACATAGCCAAGTGTGATATCTGTCAGAGAGTCAAAGCAGAACATCAGAGACCCGCAAGACTTTTGCAACCATTGCAGATTCCAGAATGGAAATGGGATTCTGTCGGAATGGACTTCATCACCGGTTTATCTACATCTAGTAGGGGAAATGACTCTATTTGGGTCATAGTGGATAGATTGTCCAAGGTAGCCCATTTCATACCCGTCAAGACAACCTACCAAAGTTTGAAGCTAGCGGAGTTGTATATCGCTAGAATAGTCAGTTTGCATGGAACCCCCAAGACCATAGTGTCGAATCGAGGAACCTAGTTTACCTCAAGATTTTGGCAGAAAGTCCAAGAAGGATTAGGAACCAAACTGAATTTCAGCACAACTTATCACCTGCAAACCGACGGACAAACTGAAAGAGTCAACCAGATCTTAGAAGATATGTTGACAGCTTGTGTGTTAGACTATGGATTTAAGTGGGAAGATTGTCTTCCTTTCGCGGAATTCTCAGACAAAAATAGTTATCCAGGTAGTTTGCAAATGGCCCCATTTGAATTTCTATATGGAAGAAAGTGTCGTACCTCGCTGAATTGGTCGCAAGTAGGAGAGAGTCAGATCCTCGGACCCGACATTCTACGAGAAGCCGAAGAGAAGGTTCACAAAGTCCGTGAGCACCTCAAGACCACTCAAGCCAGACAGAAGAGTTATGCAGATAAAAGACGTCGAGACTTGACCTTCTATGTCGGAGAGTTTGTGTATCTCAAAGTATCACCCTTGAAGGGAATGCAGCGCTTTCGTCTGAAAGGAAAGCTAGCCCCCAGATATATTGGACCCTTCAAGATTTTGAATCACCCTAGAGAAGTATCATATCAACTGGAATTGCCTGAGGAGATGTCAATCGTGCATAATGTGTTCCATATCTCGTTACTTCGCAAATGCCTAGAAGTTCCGGAGAAGACCAAAGTTTTCAAGAACATCGATCAAAAAGCCATAGATATCGACAAGGATCTAACTTATCATGACGTGCCCATCCATATTTTGGAAGAAGCATTCAGAACCACCCGGAGCCAGAGTATCAAGTTTCTCAAGATCCACTAGCGTAATCACACTGAAGAAGAAGCCACATGGGAGCAAGAAGATTATAGTAGGATTGAGTTTCCCGATCTCTTTAGTTCCTAGTTTTTCCTGAATCTCGGGACGAGATTCTATTTAAGGAGGGAAGGTTTGTAACATCCTAAAAATATTAATCAAGCTTATCAAGCTCTAATCACCCAAGTTTAGGGTTAATGATGACCCACGAGTATAGGGGGTGTATCGCAGTATTTTCAATAAGTAAGAGTGTCGAACCCAACGAGGAGCAGAAGGTGCTGGCTAGTGGTATGGATCAGGAATTCTCTGCAAATACTTAGCAAACAGATTTTTAGGGTTTTTTGACAAAGCAAGTAAACAAAGTACGAGTAAATAAAAGACAGTAGGAATAAATGCAGCAAGTGGCCCAATCCTTTATGCAGAAAAGGACAAGCCGGTTGTATTACTTAAGATGACCAAACGTTCTCGAGGACACATGTGAAGACTGTCAAGTGCTTTCGCTTCATATAGTTGATTAATCTTCTTTACCTTGCTAAGTGTTGTGTGGGTGAACCTGTGCTAATGTACCGACCTTCCTAGGACTAATACATACTTGTGATTATACCTCTTGCAAACATCCGTAAGTACAAGAAAGTAATTAAGGTAGAAACCTAACCACAACTTTAAACTCTAAGACCCTTACGTTCCTTGTGCAATGGTTTCCTAACGGGGGTTCAAGTTTCTGTCACTCCGGCAACCCCTACGATTAGTAGCCAAATACACAATGCATTCCCCTAGGCCCATATAGGTGAAGTGTCATGTAGTCGATGTTCACATGACACCACTAGAAGAAGTACAACACAACTTAAATATCAAACTATTGAATCTTTCTCAACACAACTCCACTACTAACAACATGACTTCTCCCATGTCCTCAAGAACAAAACGAACTACTCACAAGACATCATATGAATCATGATCAGAGATGGAATAATGATGTATAACAATCTGAACATAAACAATAATTCAACGGTTCACTCAATAGCATCAACTACAAAGAGTAATCAACACCGGGAAAGTTTCCCCTATGAACTATGCAAGATTCAACTCAATTGGTACAGCAATATGGAGAAGGTGATGATGGTGGTGATGATGGTGGTGATGATCCCGATGAAGTCCAGCTTGATGGTGGTGTTGATGGCGACGATCTCCCCTCTCCAGGAAGGAATTCCCCCGGCAGAAATCTGTCTGCCGGAGAGATCTTTCTCTCTTGGAGTTTCCCACCCCGTAGAGGCGGCGGAATATTTCTATGGTCGCTCCCCGAGTCTTAGGGTTTCAGGAGGATAATATACGCCAGAGGGGAGTGCCTAGAGTGGGCCAGGGCGGCCACATCACCTGCTGGCGTGGCCTATGGCTACCCGCGCTAGGTGGTGGTGTGGGCCCCCTGTGGCCCATCTCCAGCCCCCCTTCTGGCTTCCTTCATCTTTTGGAAAAATAGGATTTCCCGTATATTTTCCCGGATTTTCTGATCTTCGCGAATTTTGCCTCCAAACAACACCTTTTCCATTAGAATCCTGACTGCAGTGGTCCATGCTCCAAAAGTCATCAACCATGCAAAAACAGATGAAATAACATCAGTATCACCTCTCAATACGAAATATATCAATGAATAACAGTGAATTATGACATAGAATAGTGATGCAAAATGGACGTATCAACTCCCCCCAAGCTTAGACTTCGCTTGTCCCCAAGCAAAACTGAGGTCAATAAACATGGCCTCAAGTTTATGGAGTGAAGAGTCGATAAAATAATACAGACAAGAAGCATCACATTCATCAAATACATAGATCATAATAGAAGACAACTAACTATTATATAACTCAACTTGTAATAGGTAAAGGAAACACAATAAAGATATATAATGTGAATCATAACTGGTAATGGCAAACTTAGCTCTTGGTCGAAGAATAGTTGATAATTTGCTAGAGTTCACAAATAACTGGTTTTCAATGATAGCTTTCAAAGTAGTAAACATCAAGATAAGAGCAATGTGCAAAACAAGGAACATAAGAAACATGATTGAATAAATCATCATATGAATGAATGAAACACAACAACTCAAAATACTTGCTGAGATAGAAGGGAGTAGGTTTACTGACTCAACTACAAAGTAAAAGAAAGGCCCTTCGCAGAGGGAAGCAGGGATTTCAAGTCTCATAAAGAGCTCCCAAAAATTATGGTACTTACTAGCTTTCAGCTCTCATTGCCCCTATCATAGGCATCTTTAGGTGATTAAGGTTAAAGTGATCAAATATGAGGATATGCATTGACAAGTTGTAAATTGAGAATCTCATGTCCCTTGAATACGAGGGCCGCTCCTCATGCTACTCAAGTTTAGTCACCGATAAGTTCTTGTCATTGTAAGCATGTGTGTATCATAGAGAACCGCCAACGGGGTACCCCTTGCCCGATGATACGGAAGAATCCCCATATCAAAATGACAAGGCAAGTAGACAATAAGCATCTCAACAATCTTCTTATTTACCATGGGAATATGGTGCTTTTTTCTCTCTTTCCTCTTTTCATAATCTCTTCTTTCTTTTTCTCTTTTTTCTCAATATCAGACTCTTTTTTTATAAGAAAAATGCTTCATAGATGCTCGTTATGGTTACGCTGCAGGTTTCCACCATGTCAGCATGGATTAGACCAGCGGCCCAGGCGTTTTTCTAACACATATACATAACTCCATGGACTTACAAGCTCCCCTTTCATTTCACACCGACGACATCCATAGACAAAAGAACATGATATCAACTAGGTACAAAGTACTAGTGCAATGTTGAAAGTGTTCCCCATGATAGCATGAAAGTGCAAGCATACACGCAACATAGATGAGCACAATGGTTCAAGTTTATTAAATGCAAGAAAGTAAAGTGTGCCATCAAGTTTGTGAGAGCTTTAATCACTAATTTTCACATAACAAGTTTAATTTGGGAGGTAGATAAAACAAGAATTTACTTGGAATAGAAATAGTGCTAATAGGTAGGTATGGTGGACACAAATGGCAAAGGTTTTGGTTTAAAGGAGTGGATGCACGAGAAGAATTCCCTCTCAGTACAGGTTTTTGGCTAGCAAGGCTGGGTAGCAAGTACAAGAGTTGAAGGAAACAAACAAACATACAAGTAATAAAGACAAACATGCACTCTTCCTTGGAAGCACAAAAGATCTTAATTAGAGAATACTAAACTTATGAGCAAATCAAGAAAGAAAGATGATGAAATTATTTTTCTTTAGAGTACTTTTATCTTTTTCATTCAACTCTCAAAAATAGTGTTGCTATTGACCGAGCCAGGTTTGCCAAAACCAACTAAATTAACTCAATGATCCCAAAGTGATACCAATACTAACAACAAGATCAATCATATAACCACGAATTGAAAACTAATATAAGCTATGCAAAAGAGTGAATCATAGAACTTCTCAATAATATTCCATAACCGCAACTCACACCAAGGGATACATATCTAACGAGAGAGGGGACACCTCCATAATGCAAACCAAACTACATAATAACTTCTCTATTCGTGATATGACTCTACTAATAAGGTAAAAGATAGAAGATAGTGATGTGATACCGCGGCACTCCCCCAAGCTTGGAACAAACCAAGGGGATGCCAAACCTGATGACGAATTACTCCTTTGGTGGTGATGGTATCCTCTCATCATCGTCCGACTTCCAGGGTAAGGGCTTCCCATCAACAAAGGACATTGTGGTCTCCAGCATCCTAAAACTTGCAGCAGCACTTATGCGTTTAAACCTAACCTCATACTCACATTTTTGATTTTGAACATCGTAGAGTTGTGCTTGCAGTTTGTTGGTTGTTTGGCGGACTAAGAGGACTTCATCCTTGAGCTCAGCAGTCTCCTCTTGGTGCCTGGCGATGACTTCGGAACAAATCTCATGGATGATATCCACTTCGTGTTCCGCCATCTTCTTGTACCTAAAGACTTCTTGCTCCAGCGCTTCCATCCTGTCCTCCAGACTTCCTTCACCTTTAGGGCCTTGAACCTCTTTTATCCAGACCTCCCCACCTTCAAACAACAACTCCCTGGGATGAACCTTCAGCTCTCTCATGTATGGGTTGATGATATCTTCTAAGGAATCTCCCTTGTCTGATCCAGAAGAAGACATTGTGGCTCCAAATCTGGGACTCTACCTAGCAGAAATAGATCGAAACAAAAACACGACGAAAACACGATATATGAACCTCGGGAGATCCAGGGGGTTATATATTACGAAGTTTCACAACAAAAGGAAGGTATTGGGAGAAAACAAGTCGGAGGCGGAGTCTGGGGTGGCCTCACCACCTGGTGGCGCGGCCAGGGGTGGGCCCATGCCACAGGGTGGTGTGGGCCACCCTGGCTCCATTTCCGTCACTTTTTCGCTTCGTAACTTTCCTTATTGACTAAAAAGTGCAAAAATATAGTTGGATAGTATTTTCACGGAACGTTTCTTACTAGAACTGTTACCTATTTGGAAGCAGACTCTACAGGTCTCTGAATTTGGTCCTTGATAAATCTTTCCGAAGTTATAACTTGAAAGGCATCAACATCTTCATTGTAAGAATCTCTAGCAATATAGTGCTTGAGTTGCTACCCATTCACTACTTGTGTAGTATCATCTTTTAAAGAAGAATTTTTTATTGCTCCTGAACGATATACTTCTTCAATAATGAAAGGTTCTTCCCATTTTGACAGTAACTTTCCTGCAAAAAACCTGAGAAGAGACCTATACAATAGAACTTTGTCACCAACATGAAATTCTCTCTTAAGTATTCGCTTGTCATGCCATCTTTTAACTTTTTCCTTAAAGAGCCTAGCATTTTCATAGGCTTCGCTCCTCCATTCATCTAAAGAACTTAAGTCAAATAATCTTTTCTCACCAGCGAGCTTACAATCTCTATTTAGTTCTTTAACTGCCCAGTAAGCTTTGTGTTCTAATTCTAAGGGTAGGTGACAAGCTTTCCCATAAACCATCTTATAAGGAGACATCCCCATAGGATTTTTGTAAGCAGTTCTATAAGCCCATAAAGCATCATTCAACTTTTTAGCCCAGTTTTTTCTAGATCTATTAACAGTCTTTTGCAAGATGGATTTAATTTCTCTATTTGATAACTCTACTTGCCCGCTAGTTTGTGGGTGATAAGCTGAAGCAATTCTATGATTAACATCATATTTAGCAAGGGTCTTTCTAAAACCAACATGAATGAAATGAGAACCCCCATCAGTCATGAGATACCTAGGCACTCCAAACCTGGGAAAGAAAACATCCTTAAGCATTTTTAGAGAAGTCTCCCTGTCAGCACTTTTTGTAGGAATGGATTCTACCCACTTAGTAATATAATCAACGGCAACAAGAATATGAGTGTAACCTTTTGAAAGAGGGAAAGGACCCATAAAGTCAAATCCCCAGCAATCAAAAGGTTTGATAACTAGAGAGTAGTTCATAAGCATTTCATTGTGTCTAGAGATATTACCAACACGCTGACATTCATAACAAGATAAAACAAATTTTCTTGCATCTTTAAAAAGGGTAGGCCAGTAGAAACCTGATTGTAGCACCTTTTGCGCAGTTCTATCTCCTGCATGATGTCCTCCATAAGAACTACCATGACATTTATGCAATATCTCCTTTTGTTCATATTCTGGAACACATCTTCGCATAATACCATCCACTCCTTCTTTGTATAAGTGTGGGTCATCCCAAAAATAATGCCTCAAATCATAGAAAAACTTCCTTCTTTGCTAAGCTGTAAAAGTTGGAGGCAAATACTTGGAGACAATAAAGTTAGCATAATCAGCATACCAAGGGCTCCCTCGCGAGCTTACCCCTACTGCAGCTAACTGTTCATTTGGGAAACTATCATTAACAGGCATAGGGTCAAAAGAGATGTTTTCCAATCGAGATAAATTATCAGCTACAGGGTTTTCAGCACCCTTCCTATCTACTATATGTAGGTCAAACTCTTGTAAAAGAGGCACCCATCTAATAATCCTAGGCTTAGCGTCCTTCTTCATCATAAGGTATTTAATAGCAACATGATCAGTATGAATGGTGACTTTTGAGTCTACAATATAGGTCCTAAACCTATCACAAGCAAAAATGACAGCTAGAAATTCCTTTTCAGTAGTAGCATAATTCCTTTGAGCAGCGTCTAAAGTCTTACTAGCATAATGGATAACGTTTAACTTTTTATCAATTCGTTGCCCAAGGATAGCATCTACAGAATAATCACTAGCGTCACACATTATTTCAAAGGGTAAACTCCAATCGGGTGGTTGAACAATAGGTGCTGTAGTTAAAGCCTTCTTAAGAGTTTCAAAAGCTTCCTTACAATCATCATCAAAAACAAAGGGTACATCTTTTTGAAGAAGATTAGTGAGGGGTTTTGATATCCTTGAAAAGTCTTTAATAAACCTTCTATAGAAACCAGCATGACCAAGGATACTACGAATACCTTTGATGTCTCTTGGACATGGCATCTTCTCAATTGCCTCAACCTTAGCTCTATCAACTTCTATGCCTCTTTTAGAAACTTTATGCCCGAGGACAATCCCTTCATTAACCATGAAGTGTAATTTCTCCCAATTAAGAACAAGATTAGTTTCTTCACATCTCTGCAAAACTTTATCAAGGTTGTGCAGACAATTATCAAAAGAAGTACCATAGGAAGAAAAGTCATCCATGAACACTTCTACAATTTCCTCACAAAAACCATGAAAGATAGCAGACATGCACCTTTGAAAAGTAGCAGGAGCATTACAGAAACCAAAAGACATAAGTCTATAAGCATAAGTTTCGTAAGGGAAAGTAAAAGTAGTTTTTTCTTGATCTTGTTGTTTAACAGCAATTTGAGAGAAACCAGAATAACCATCAAGAAAACAAAAATGGGTCTTTTTAGACAACCTTGCAACATTTAATCAATAAAAGGAAGCGGGTAGTGATCTTTCTTAGTAACTTTATTGACTTTTCTAAAATCAAAGCACATCCTATAGCCTACTACTATTCTTTGAGGAATAGGCTCATCATTATCATTAGGAAGAATGGTTATACCTCCTTTTTTAGGAACACAATGAATAGGACTAACCCATTCACTATCAGCAACAGGGTAAATAATACCAGCATCAAGGAGTTTCAATACCTCATTCCTTACCTCTTCCTTCATTCTGGGATTTAAACGTCGTTGGTGCTCCACTACTGGCTTTGCATCTGGTTCTATGTTGATAGAATGCTGACATATAGTAGGTGAAATCCATTTTAAATCATCCAGAGTATAGCCCATAGCTCCTTGGTGCTTCCTCAAAACCTCCAATAACCTTTCTTCTTCCTTCCCTGAAAGTTTAGCACTAATAATAACAGGATATATCTTTTTATCATCAATATAAGCATATTTAAGATCATCAGGGAGAGGTTTTAGATCGAAGACCGGATCCTTTTTAGGTGGCAACGTAGTACACAAGTCTTCTATAGGCAAGTTATGCTTAAGTATCTTAGGATGATCGCGGAGATTCTTGTCAATCTCATTCCTTTCTTCCATGAAGATTTCACTTTCATGATCTTCCATGAATTGCTGCAAAGCATTGTGAGGAGCAAGAGAAATAGAAGCAAGTTGTTCAACTCTAAAATCCTCATTATGGGTTTCCTCTTCACAAGGTTCTTTAGCGAATTTCGAGAAATTAAACTCATAAGACTCCCCAGCAAACTTAGTCAAGATTTTCTCCCTTTTGCAATCTATAATAGCTCCATAAGTACTCAGGAAAGGTCTTCCAAAAATAATAGGATAATTTTTACTAGCAGCTGAACCGAGTACTAGAAAATCAGCAGGGTACTTAATCTTACCGCAAAGAACTTCCACGTCTCGTACAATATCAATTGGAGAGATGGTCTCTCTATTAGCAAGGTGAATAACCACATCAATCTCATCCAATTCACAGGGACTGATTTTATGCATAATTTCTCTGTAAAGCTCATAAGGAATAGCACTGGAACTTGCACTAATATCACATAAACCATAATAGCAATGATCACCAATTCTAACAGAAAGCACAGGAACACTAGCTTTTTTAGTTCTATTAGGATGTGAAACAATATTAGAAGCATCCTCACAAAAGACTATGTGTTCATATTCTATGCTTTTAGTGACAAGGTCTTTCACAATTGCTACCACAGGTTCAATGTTTATTTGTTCATGAGGTTTTATAGTTCTTTTTTCACTTTTGGTGATTACATTAGTTATCATAGGATGATCCTTTACCTTTTCTGGGAAGGGAATCTTCTCAATATAAGGTTCAGGTAAGATGGGATCAATAATGCAATATTCACCACTCCCAATAGGAACATAGTCAACAATATCTTTGTAAGGTGCATGGTATTTATTCCATCCCCTTTTTGGAATTTCAATATAAGAAGAAAAATCTCTAAAGCAATTCGTAATAACTTGCAAATCAAGACCATAAGCATCACTAATATTTTGAAAGTCATCAGTTCCCATAAAAGATTCAATGCATTCATAATCATAATTTATACCTGACTTTCTACCTTTGTCATTCTCCCATGCTTCAGCATTGTCTTGAATATGGTCCAGAAGATCCCATTTAGCTTGTTCTTCCATGCGAGTGAATGATCCAGCACAAGAAGCATCCAATAAATACTTATCATGTAGAGGAAGCCTTGCATAAAAGTTATTCATAATAATATTGTTAGGGAGCTCATGAATGGGACATTTGAGCATTAGTAACTTCAGTCTCCCCCAAGCTTGAGCTGTACTCTCTCCATCAAGAGGCCAAAAGTTGTATATTTGATTCCGATCTTTATGAATCTCACTGGGAGGATAAAACTTTGAATAAAAGAGAGGTACTATTTCCTCCCATTCCAGAGCTTGACCATTCTTCAGCAACTTATACCATTCGTCAGCTCTTCCTTTCAGCGATAATGAGAATAACTTCTTCTAAAATTAATCTGTAGTAATACCTGCACACTTGAACAACCCGCATAATTCGTGTATAAAGAGCAAATGATCACTGGGATGGACAGTTCCATCCCCAGCATAGTAGTTATCCATAACACGATCAATAATTCTTGTAGGTATTTTAAAAACATCATTCTCAACAGGTGGTGGTTTATCTACTACCTTAGCAGTGGTAGTAGCATTACCAAATAAGAAACTTAGCGAATTATCCATAACGAAAATAAAGCAACTAACAGAAGTAAACAATACTCACAGTAGAAGTTTCCTTTACCAGTTCCACTCTCCAATAGCGCTTCACTCCCCGACAACAGCGCCAGAAAATAGTCTTGATGACCCACAAGTATAGGGGGTTGATGGCTCAATGCAAGGCGCCCAGAAAATTGCTTGATGGCGGTGTTGATGTAGAGCTCGTTGGGAACCCCAAGAGGAAGGTATGATGAGCACAGCAGCAAGTTTCCCTCAGTTATGAAACCAAGGTTTAATCGAACCAGTAGGAGCAAGGAAACACCTCAAAGGTGTTACTAGCTGAGCTTTGGCAGGGCGCACTACCGGTGCTAGTACCAACGTGGAGACCTGCACAACAAAACCACAGAACTTTGTCCCCAACTTGCGATGAGGTTGTCAATCTCACCGTGTTTTGCGGAAAACAAAGTATTAAACATATCGAATGGAAAGAAGTAAAAGTTTGCAGAAAGCAAACACAAAGCAGTAAACAGTTTATAGATTGTATGTAAAAGACAAGGACCGGGATCCATAGTTCACTAGAGGTGGCTCTCCTTAGATAGATAACATGATGGGTGAACAAATTACAGCGGGGCAATTGACAAACACCGAGAAAGCAATCCATGCATATACTAATCATCTTGACTCCTTTGAGACTTGATTGGGCAATAAAACATAATACATAGACCGCCATCCAACTGCATCTATGACTAATAATCCACCTTCAGGTTATCATACGAACCCCCTCCAGTATTAAGTTGCAAGCAACAGATTATTGCTTTACGAACTGTGTGTAAGGTAAACAATACAATTGTTCTATGAACAAAGGATCGTTGTTTTCTCCCTAGTAGCAACAACCCATCTAGTACCTTAGAGATTTCTGTCACTTCCCCAGATAACCAGAGGCATGAACCCAGTATCGATCATAAATACTAACTCTTGGAGTTGCTAGCATCTACTTGGCCAAGATAGCTACTAACAACGGAAAGCATGCAAGATCTCAAATAACAAAGACATGATAGAATCAATAATCAATCTAAAATAGCATCTCAATATCCATCGGATCCCCGCAAACACAACATGTATGAATTACAAATAGATGATCTTGATCATGAACGGAGCTCACAAGATCTAAACATGAAAGCACAAAGGAGGAGAAACCAGCCATCTAGCTACTACATGGATCCGTAGTCCAAGGATGAACTACTCACGCATCACACTAGAGGCTTGCATGGTGATGAAGAAGGCCTCCAGGGTGAATTCCTCTCTCCGGCAGGGTGCCGGGAAGAGCTTCAGATCCCTCCCGATCTAGGGACGGAGATGATGGCGGCTACAGACTCTTTCGTGGATTTTTGATCGGGTACCTAGGGTTTTCATCCCGAGGGTAACTTATAGGCGGAAGGAGAGGCCGAGGGGGTGCAAGGGTCGGCCAGACCACCCCCTGGCGCGGGCTAGGCCTGGCCGCATGGCCAGGTGGCGTGGCCGGCCCCTGGCCCCTCTCCGTCTCGTATTCTGGCACTTGATCCCTTCCGGAAAAATAGGCACTATGGCTTTTGTCCTGTCCAATTCCGAGAATATTCATTTTTCTGACTTTCCTGGAACCAAAAACAACAAAAAACAGGAAGCTGGCAATGTGGCTCTTGTTAATAGGTTAGTCCAAGAAATCATATGAAAAGTACTCCAAAGTTGGAACCAAACACAAGAAAGCGGATAAAACCAAGCATGGAACATCAAAAATTATAGATACATTTGCAATGTATCAACATCCCCAAGCTTAACTCCTGCTCATCCTCGAGTAGGTAAGTGATAAAAAAGAAATAATTTTTGAGGTGACATGCACCATCAAAGACTTGATCAAAGTATTTGCAAAACATTCAACGCTGGGATCAAAGTACTTCAATCATAACATGAGAGACAAAGTTCTAGCAATAAGCAAAGAAACTATGATGCAACATGAAAAGGTACAAACAAAAGATTCACGAATAACAATGCTTTGCAAGACGTTTTTTTGTTTCACATAAAGAAAACATAGAATAATAGTTTTCAACTTGTCCCTCAATAGAGTAGAAAATATAAATGCATAGGACACCTTCAAAGTTCATAAGAGTGACTAGATACAATAGTTTAAAACAAGCAATATCAAGTTATGCATCAATCAACTAGTCTTGGGACAATGCACATAGAACTAAGAATGGCCACTATGCTCTCAAAGTAGGTGCATAAAGTTAGAAGGTGGAGACTCAATATAATGGTGGAAGAAAGGCCTTTTGTAAAAGGAAGTAGGGATTCAAGTCTCATAAAGAGCTTCCAAAAATTATGGTACTTATAGCTTTCAGATCTCATTGCCCCTATCATAGGCATCTTGAAGATGATTAAGGTTAAAGTGACACAACTAAGAGGATATGCTTGACAAGTTATAAACCGAAATCTCATGCCCCTTACTTACGAAGACCGATCCTCATGCTACTCAACTTCAGTCACGAGTAATCTCTTGTCACTGTAAGTATATGTGTATCATTAAGAACCGCCAACGAGGTACCCCTTGCACATGATACGGGAGCTTTCCCATAATCAAAATGACAAGGCAAGCAGACAATGAGCATCTCAGCGATCTTTTTATTTGCTATTTGCATAGGTTTTATTGAGGATGCTTCATAGAGTGCTCATTATGGTGATGCTGCAAGTTTCCACCATGATTAGGCATGGCTTAGGCTAGCGGCCCAGGCGTTTCTCTAACACACATACAAACTCCATGATCTTACAAGTTCCACTTTTATTTCACACCGCCGGGATCCATAAGCAAAAGAACATGATATCAACGGGGTACAAAGTACAAGTGCAATGTTGAAAGCATTCCCCATGGTACATGTTTCTGCTAATTTCAACTTATAAAGCGCAAGCATATACGCAACAAAGAAGGACCCAATGGTTCAAGTTTATTAGAGGCAATAAAGTAAAGTGTGCCATCAAGTTCGTGAGAGCTTTAATCACTAGTTTTCTCATAACAAGTAGAAGGTAAACAAAAGCATGAATATACTTGGAATAGCATGAGTGGAACTCATACTTTGTGGTGGAGGCTAGCAAAGACTGGGAGCGACAAACTAAGAGAGCAATAATGGCCATAATCATGCAGAGCGACAAAACATCATTGATCAAAGCAAAAAGTGATACTACAAGTTGAAAACTAATGGATCATAAAGGCTTATGGTCACTTGTGATAGTCATAACATAGTGTGAGCATGTGCCAAGTCAACCCAAATAAAGCATCAAAGGAGAATACCACTATACTATGCTTTAATATGCTAAAACAACGCATGATTCATCCAAGGCACATTAAGCAATCTCAATTGTTTATGACAAGTCATGCTACAACAAAGAATACTAAGCATAAAGCTAAAACAATATCAAGCATGGCATGACAAAGCATAGCCACAGTCAAAAACGAGCTCTTTTTACCACATAAGTATGAACTTTCCTACTCTTTTCCAAAGCAAACCAAACTAATTGCAAACCAAAGTATGAAAGAATGGGTCCAACCAATTTATTCAGAAAACTAAGCAAACCAAGCAAACCAAGAAAACTAAAAACAAAAACAAAAACAAAAAAGAAGACGCTCCAAGAAAAACACAACTGTGCATGAAACAATAAAAATGAAGCGTTTGGAAGAAACCTGGAATTTTTATTGATGAAGAAGGGGATGCCTTGGGCATCCCCAAGATTTGACGCTTGCACTTCTTGGATATTTCTTGGGGTGACACGCGTGGCATCCCCAAGCTTGAGCTTTAGTCCATTCTTCATCTCATTACTCATTCCTTCCATACACCTGAAAATTTTCCTTCATACAAAACTTCACACAATCTCATTAGCAACATTAGTGCACTTAAGATAAATAAGTCTCAAGGTTCAGTTCTAACACCAAATAAACTTCCATTAGAACACTAGCTACTGTATCACTTTCCTCAAAAATCTCAATTCCCCAAAAGAACTCAAAAAGGAACCAACAAGAAGCAAATGCAGAAAATGGCAGAAATCTGTCAAAACAGACCAGCAGGTAAAGACAAATTTTTTCGAAGACCTTCTGTTGCTCAAATCAAAACGTGTTGAGCTAACTAAAGTTAGATAACAACCTGTGGCAGAAGAAAAAAAAATTACAGCTTATTCCGACGTACAGAACTCTCTCTGGAATTTTTACGGTGAAGCACAGAAATTTGTTTCGGGACAGCAACTTTCCCAATCATTACTTCACTCTCATTAGAGGTTACTCTTGGCACAAAAAGAAAATAAAAAGGATAAGGATCAGTTATTACAGAGGTAATAACTTCCAAGACTCATCTAGAACTCTTGGGTTATCTCCCAACAAGTACTTTTCTTTAACGCCTTTAAGTTAGGCATAAGAAGCAAAGAAAGAACCAAGTGTTCTCAAATGAAGAAGCATTAAGACCAAATTTTGTTTTCATAGGAGAAGTAAAAGAAATATTTTCTCTCTTTTTAGGTAAGTGTTCTATACCTTTCTTGAGTGGGAGTTGATATTTAATGGTGCCTTCTTTCATATCAATGATGGCACCAACAATTCTAAGAAAAGGTCTTCCCAAAGTAATAGGACAAGAAGCATTGTATTCAACATCCAAAACATAGAAATCAACGGGGACATAGGAATCATTAACCATAATAAGAACATCATTAAGACTCCCCATGAGTTTCTTTTTAGCATTGGCATCAAGTGGGACATTCAAATAACAATCTTCAAGAGGAGGCAAATCAAGCATATCATAAATTCTTCTAGGCATAATAGAAACACTACTATCAAGATCACACAAAGCTTTGAAATCAAAGTCATTCACTTTCATATTAATGATGGGTTCCCAACCATCCTCTTGTTTTATAGGAATAGAAGCTTTGTGTTTCATCTTTTCTTCCTTAATCTTTATGAGAGCATCGGTAATGTGTTTTGTAAAGGCCATGTTCATAGCACTATCATTAGGACTTTTAGCAAGCTCTTGTAGGAACTTAATAACTTCAGAGATATTGCAACCATCAAGATCAAAATCAACTTTATCATCTAAAGTAGTAGAACTATTACTATCCTCAACACTAGTGGTGGTGATAGTAGAAACACTAATGTTTCTAGCAATTTCATCTTCTCTTTCCCACTTAGCATGTAATTCATCTAATAGTCTAACATTTTCATCAATTCTTACTTGTATAGCATTAGTAGCTGCAAAGGGATTATCATTAGTTTCAGGTTTAGCAGCCATTTTTTTGATCAAAGAAGATTGAGCTTCAAACAAAGATGATATATTTCTTTTAGCATTAGAGAGTTTCAATTGTAAACTAGGAATTTCCTTATTTAGACTCTCAAGTTGATGGCTAATGTTCTTCAAAATAATAGATTGTTCCTCCATGGTTTTAGTGAATAGCTTATTTTGCTCATATTGCATTTGCATGAAGTTTTTAGTGGCTCTTTCAACTTATAAAATTCTTCCTTCACTAGGTAATCCAGGTTTACCATTATAGCCATAAGTATTATTAGGAGGGTAGGGCCTATAATTGTTATTACCATAAGCATTATTGCCAAAGTTGTTATTTCTTATGAAGTTCACATCAACTTGCTCTTCTTGAGTAACCAAAGAGGCTAAAGGAACATTATTTGGATCAATATGGGCTTTCCCATTAACAAGCATAGACATAATAATATCAATCTTCTCACTCAAGGAGGAGGTTTCTTCAACAGAATTTACCTTCTTACCTTGTGGAGCTCTCTTAGTATGCCATTCAGAATAATTAACCATCATATGATCCAACAGTTTTTTTGCAACACCCAAAGTGATGGTCATAAAGGTACGTCCGGCAGCTGAATCCAATAGGTTTCTTGAAGAATAGTTCAATCCTGCATAAAAAGTTTGGATGATCATCCAAGCAGTCAGTCCATGAGTGGGACAATTCTTTACCAAAGATTTCATTCTTTTCCAAGCTTGAGCAACATGCTCATTATCAAGTTGTTTAAACTTCATTATTTCACTTCTCATGGATATAATCTTAGCAGGAGGATAGTATTTTCCAATAAAAGAATCTTTGCATTTAGTCCAAGAATCAATACTATTCCTAGTTAAGGAATTCAACCATTCTTTCGCTTTTCCTCTCAAAGAGAAAGGAAACAATTTCAGCTTAATAATATCACCATCTATATCCCTATGCTTTTGCATCTCACAAAGTTCAACAAAGTTGTTTAGATGGGAAGCAGGATCTTTATTACCAATACTAGAAAATTGTTCTCTCATAACAAGATTGAGCAAAGCAGGTTTTATCTCAAAGAAAGTAATTTTAGCCATAGGTGGAGCAATAGGTGTGCTCATAAAATCATTGTTGTTGGTGCTAGTGAAGTCACACAACTTAGTGTTTTCAGGAGTAGTCATTTTTTTGGGTTTTCAAATAAGAAAGCAAACAAGTAAAACTAATTTTTTTGTGTTCTTGAAGAACAAAACAAGAAAACTAAGCAAAACAAAAACAACAAAGTAAAGAGATTGGTTATGAGGGACTCCCCTTGTGAAGATGTCCTTGACTGCCCGACAATGGCGCCAGAAAATCGCTTGATGGCTCAATGCACGGCGCCTAGAAAATTGCTTGATGGCGGTGTTGATGTAGAGCTCGTTGGGAACCCCAAGAGGAAGGTATGATGAGCACAGCAGCAAGTTTCCCTCAGTTATGAAACCAAGGTTTAATCGAACCAGTAGGAGCAAGGAAACAACTCAAAGGTGTTACTAGCTGAGCTTTGGCAGGGCGCACTACCGGTGCTAGTACCAACGTGGAGACCTACACAACACAACCACAGAACTTTGTCCCCAACTTGCGATGAGGTTGTCAATCTCACCGTGTTTTGCGGAAAACAAAGGATTAAACGTATTGAATGGGAAGAAGTAAAAGTTTGCACAAAGTAAACACAAAGCAGTAAACAGTTTATAGATTGTATGTAAAAGACAAGGACCGGGATCCATAGTTCACTAGAGGTGGCTCTCCTTAGATAGATAACATGCTGGGTGAACAAATTACAGTGGGGAAATTGACAAACACCGAGAAAGCAATACATGCATATACTAATCATCTTGACTCCTTTGAGACTTGATTGGGCAATACAACATAATACATAGACCGCCATCCAACTGCATCTATGACTAATAATCCACCTTCAGGTTATCATCCGAACCCCCTCCAGTATTAAGTTGCAAGCAACCGATTATTGCTTTACGAACTGTGTGTAAGGTAAACAATACAATTGTTCTATGAACAAAGGATCGTTGTTTTCTCCCTAGTAGCAACAGCACATCTAGTACCTTAGAGATTTCTGTCACTTCCCCAGATTACCAGAGGCATGAACTCACTATCGAGCATAAATACTAACTCTTGGAGTTGCTAGCATCTACTTGGCCAAGATAGCTACTAACAACAGAAAGCATGCAAGATCTCAAATAACAAAGACATGATAGAATCAATAATCAATCTGAAATAGCATCTCAATATCCATCGGATCCCCGCAAACATAACATGTATGAATTACAAATAGATGATCTTGATCATGAACGGAGCTCACAAGATCTAAACATGAAAGCACAAAGGAGGAGAAACCAGCCATCTAGCTACTACATGGATCCGTAGTCCAAGGATGAACTACTCACGCATCACACCGGAGGCTTGCATGATGAGGAAGAAGGCCTCCAGGGTGAATTCCTCTCTCCGGCAGGGTGTCGGGAAGAGCTTTAGATCCCTCCCGATCTAGGGATGGAGATGATGGCGGCTACAGACTCTTTTGTGGATTTTTGATCGGGTACTTAGGGTTTTTGTCCCAAGGGAAAATTATAGGCGGAAGGAGAGGCCGAGTGGGTGCTAGGGTCGACCAGACCACACCCTGGCGCGGGCCAGGCCTGGCCGCGTGGCCAGGTGGTGTGGCTGGCCCCTGGCCCCTCTCCGTCTCGTATTCTGGCACTTGATCCCTTTCGGAAAAATATGCACTTTGGCTTTTGTCCCGTCCAATTCCAAGAATATTCATTTTCTGACTTTCCTGGAACCAAAAACAGCAGAAAACAGGCAGCTGGCGCTGTGGCTCTTGTTAATAGGTTAGTCCAAGAAATCATATGAAAAGTACTCCAAAGTTGGAACAAAACACAAGAAAGCGGATAAAACCAAGCATGGAACATCAAAAATTATAGATACATTTGCAATGTATCAGGGGTGTATCGCAGTATTTTCGATAAGTAAGAGTGTTGAACCCAACGAGGAGTAGAAGGTGCTAGCTAGTGGTATGGATCAGGAATTCTCTGCAAATACTTAGCAAACAAATTTTTAGGGGTTTTTGACAAAGCAAGTAAACAAAGTACGAGTAAATAAAAGATAGTAGGAATAAATGCAGCAGGTGGCCCAATCCTTTATGCAGCAAAGGACAAGGCTGTTGTATTACTTAAAATGATCAAACGTTCTCGAGGACACATGGGAAGACTGTCAAGTGCTTTCGCTTCATATAGTTGATTAATCTTCTTTAGCTTGCTAAGTGTTGTGTGGGTGAAGTTGTGCTAATGTACCGACCTTCCTAGGACTAATACATACTTGTGATTATACCCCTTGCAAACATCCGTAAGTACAAGAAAGTAATTAATGTAGAAACCTAACCACAGCTTTAAACTCTAAGACCCTTACGTCCCTTGTGCAATGGTTTCCTAACGGGGGTTCAGGTTTCTGTCACTCCGGCAACCCCTACGTTTAGTAGCCAAATACACAATGCATTCCCCTAGGCCCATATAGGTGAAGTGTCATGTAGTCCACGTTCACATGACACCACTAGAAGAAGTACACCACAACTTAAATATCAAACTATTGAATCTTTTTCAACACAATTCCACTACTAACAACATGACTTCTCCCATGTCCTCAAGAACAAAACGAACTACTCACAAGACATCATATGGATCATGATCAGAGATGAAATAATGATGTATAACAATCTAAACATAAACAATAATTCAACGGTTCACTCAATAGCATCAACTACAAAGAGTAATCAACACCGGGAAAGTTTCCCCTATGAACTATGCAAGATTCAACTCAATTGTTACAGCAATATGGAGATGGTGATGAGGGTGCTGATGGTGATGATGGTGGTGATGATGATGATGATGATCCCGATGAAGTCCAACTTGATGGTGGTGTTGATGGCGATGATCTCCCCTGTCCGGGAAGGAACTCCCCCGGCAGAAATCTGTCTGCTGGAGAGATCTTTCTCTCTCGGAGTTTTCCGCCCCGCAGAGGCGGCGGAATCTTTCTGTGGTCGCTCCCCGAGTCTTAGGGTTTCGGGAGGATAATATATGCCAGAGGGGAGTGCCTGGAGTGCACCAGGGCGGCCACACCATCTGCGGACGCGGCCTAGGGCAGCCCATCTCCAGCCCCCCTCCTGGCTTCCTTCGTCTTCTGGAAAAATAGGATTTTCCGTATATTTTCCTGGATTTTCTGATCTTCGCGAATTTTGCCTCCAAACAGCACCTTTTCCATCGTAATCCTGACTGCAGCGGTCCATGCTCCAAAAGTCATCAACCATGCAAAAACAGATGAAATAACATAAGTATCACCTCTCAATATGAAATATATCAATGAATAACAGTGAATTATGACATAGAATAGTGATGCAAAATGGACGTACCGGTTAACAAAAACTTTTATTATTAAACTTAATATGAGTGCATGTGTGATTTGCATTAGTGTATGAATGTTTGCATTTGCCATGACTGATTGTTACTAATGATAAGGATTGGTTTAAATATGAATACTACATCATCTAGATCACTTACAAACAGAATCAAATGAAAAGAAAATCAAATATAGATCATATGATCAAATGGTCATTTTGACCAAACTTATCCACTAGACCACTTTGAGTGTTCCTAGTAAAGGATTTTCAATAGAAACAATTCCAATTATTTTCACCCCTTGCTAGACCAACCCCAAGTGAATACAAGCAAACTTTACAAAGTGGCAGAAACTATTTTCAAATCTATTTAAGAGGCATTGCAAAATTGAATCAAGTTCATATGCCTAGATCATCATTTTTCAAAAACTATTCAAATCAATTCCCCTTGACAATTCCCAACAACCACAGACTACTAAGAAAGTACAAGATCACTCACCAAAATTCATTAAAAAATTTGAAAACAAATTTCATGCGGCCATTTGATTGAACACCTGGCAGGCACAATACATCTACCAACTATCTACCGTTTGTGATCAATCATTTGATCATCTCTTGTACCTTATTTCCACTCCACTAGTTGTCCTTGATCATCCTTGGTACTTGGCCGTGCAGTGGAGAGCCTCCTCTCCACCGTTGCACCAGTGGCACACCCGTACCGAGCCATCCATGCCGGTCGAACACGAACCCCTTGCAGCACGCCACGCCGCCCTCTACCACGATGTCCAGCAAGTAGCCATGACCTCACCGCCACCCCTATCCATCCCTTGACCAACGGCAAGGTTAGAAGGAGCTATACCAGCCACGCCCATTTAAACCTCCGCCATGTAGAGCACATGACAGAGCGCCGCAGCTGCCTCGCACGCACATGCCACGCCTCGTTCTCTCTGCTCATACCCGCGATCACCGTAGCACCAGTGACCTTCTAGACATGATCGTTCACCACCGCGCACCCCCTGACCACCGTACCGCATGACCAACACCCGCGCACTAGAACAGAGCGCCGATGTCGCCCGACCAACAAAGACCGTCCCTTGTTGTGCTATCACTCACGTGACAATCACCATAGTCCACTCCACCGACCCATGGCCTCTGCCGTGACGAACGCGACTTGTAGGAACGTCGCCGGAGAAGCCAGACCATGCCGCACTGCCTCCACCCTTGGGTTATAAATAGAGGCCACCAAAACCCTCATTCTCCACACCATTCCACTCCTCACTCACCCAGGAACCTCACCGACCCTTCCCCCGAGCAAGGCGAGTAACACGACCCCGTAATTTGGCCGGAGTCCGCTGCTGTAGTCGAGGAAGGAAGCCGTTGATTGCGGCCACCCCAGGAGATGCCGTGACCGCCAATCGAACCGTCATCGATGACCACCCCATTCGCCCCCATCACTGACCCTAGCTGGATCCTCGGTAAGTCCCCAGCAACCCCCACTGTCGTTTTAGGGTTCGAGTCCCGCCGAAGCAGTTCGACGGAGACGACGCAGCTCAGCCGTAGGATCCTGTTCTCATCGTAGGGCTAGGATTGCTAGATACCGTTTCAATTTAGCTGAGTCGCTGACGCGTGGGACCATTCTATCAACAGCCCGTTGCGCTAGCGCAGTGCAGTTGGGCCTGCCCAATTAGTTTCCTGCACAGAGCCCGTTGATCCAAATAAGATTTTTCCATTTTAGTTAAAACCAGATTCTGTAAGTAGATTCAAAATTCAATTCAAAGAGATTCACTGAACCAAAATGCATGCTTCCAATTTTTTTGGAAAGGTATTTAAATTATCTAATCACTCCCGTTGGATTCAAACCATTTAGAATTATAGATCACCTATACCAAAAATAACAAGACATACACTTTTGACACTTCAAACATTTTTCTAAAATAAACTATAAATGTTTTTGAGATGATTCCACCTCTCAAAAATCACATTTGCGATGCTCTACATGAATATGGAAAAATATTTGGTTTTACAAATATGAAAGATGGCTTAGTATTAAAAGAGTGCTATAGAGGCATTTCTAGTCACTTTAATATTATTAAATAGTAATATTAAATCTTGTAATATATGATCACCCTTTTTAAATCACATTCCCAAGTATTGGAATAGATGGTGATGACATGTGTCTACATGATCCACTATTTTAATTGGAGAATATTAAATCTTAAAGATTTAAAATGAGTAGAAATTACTTTTCTAAAATAAGAAGAATAAGAGAAATGTTAATATTCCACATGATGATTAAGATGATCCTAGATCATCTAGTATGAGCCCTTGTGTGCTGAATAGAGGTAGTGAAGTGTTGTTTGGTGATAGTGTATATTGAATGCATTTATAGAAGCTAGTACCGACAAGGGCTACAACGAGAAGGAGTAGTTCGACGAAGAAGAAGATAACTTCAACGAATGCAACAACTGCACTGCTCAAGGCAAGCCATCACTAATTCAAGATATTAGTGCAAGCTAGAGCTATGCATGCTATATATGCAAGCCCTTTATACGAGATACACTAGGCATGCTTGGTGATGCAACTTTACCAATTCCCAGTTTTACTCCAAGCTTTACTTTCCCCTTTACTACTCTTCTTACCTAGTTAATGAATTGAGATTAGTGGAAACTAGATTGGATCCTATCAAGATCATAGGATTAGTCTTGGATACTTATACTTGAGTAGTACCCCCAATAGAGATACCCTCAATACTAGTTGCTAGTGCTAAGCATAAAACTAGATCACTTTAGATGGGAATACTTGGTGAAAATGATTATGAAAACCTCGGAATGAAGATTCATTCTATTGAAATGTTTTGACATGTGTTGTGAAACGCAATGGTTTGGTGATGAAACTGATAAGGCATGAGCCTTGACTTTAATAAAAACTGATGGTTGGGTTCGGATGCGATACCATTCCAATTTTACCGTACAACCACAATACATGAGTTGAGTAGGGCTTTACTAGAAGTTTATATGTCTTAGTATGGGTTCCCTTGTGGAAGAGGTTGAGCTAAGGCTACCTCGTGTTGAATGTCCACCTATGCAGTACCCATGATGGCAGATGGCTATGGCTGGGAGGCCAAACTCATAGGGGAGGTTCCTATACTAGGGTGTGTAATTGAAAGGTTAAGATTGATTATCCGCATACTAAGTATGATGATTCAGGGTTATTCCTAGCGGATGTATCGAATTTTGTGGTGAAAGTGTACCACCTCTATAGAGTGTCAACTATTCGAATAGCCGTGCCCGCGGTTATGGAATAGCCGTGCCCGTGAAAGTGTACCACCTCTGTTTCGTTGTAAGATGTTTTCAAAATGATTTGTGACTTGAAAGATGACCTTGACTTGACCACAACAGAGTTGTGGACATGAGATCTAAGTTCCCACTTAAGTGATGTAGAGAACTAAATTAGGTCTTTACTCTTGAAGCTTTATGAAATAAACCTGGATTTTTGTAAATAAACCTAGAGATCATGATTCCTACTAGCTTTACTTTTACTTATACCAGTGCTAGTTTGCGAGCACTTAAAGAGTACCCATGGGTTTGTCCCTGGAAATTCCCATGGCTAGACTATGAGGAGGATTACCCGGAAGAGGGACATCAGGTGTTCTATGACAACTAGGATCATCTCCCATCGTCGGCATTGCCCGTGACCCCGAAGATGAAGCGTACTATGTATACTTTCCGCTGTTTTGATTCTATTAAGACTGGATCATGAGATCCTTTATTTGTAAGACCTTTATTATGGTTTGTAATGGATGATTTACTATGATACCACTTCTGTTATGTCTTGCAAAAATGGTAATCTTGGGATTACGATGTACGGCATAACAGGCATCTAGACTTAAAAATCCAGCTGTTGACAAGCTTTAGCTTGGAAGTTTGAAATACTTAAACTTGGGAACTATAAGAAAGAATTTTCCACTTTGTACGAAAATTTGGTGGGGGCATTCTTCCTTCTTTTTCTACCACTAAAAGTACTTAAAAAACTCACACTTCTGGTATCGCCTACTATATCATGTACTATGTATGAACTTTCTTGGGTTTCAAGCCAAATGACCAAGGTCATGGACATACTTTGTCTTTATCAAGATAATGACGGTGTGCCCATATTTTGGTATAGCTAGGTCGGTGCATGTTAGCATGCATGGTAAAGAAGTAAAAGTATTTTTTGGAAAGAAGTGTGATTAATATGGCTTAGAGTTCATAGCATGTGCCATTTATTTACTATAGTACATAAAGTGGTTGGATAAATTACATGTTATATTTTTCAAGCTTTATTTTCTAGCTAATTTCACCCACTCATACGAATTCCCGTCGATTTGTCGAGTTAGGTCTAAATTAATATTCTACAAGTGTGTGAGAGCTAGTTCAATAGTATAATCGAGTGTTAGGTATAACAAAGTGACACGTCATCTATTGCCAGCTTTATACCAGCATGTACAGTACCTAACATTTGAACTATAGAACAACAAGCATTACATACAGCAACCTCATAAAAAAGGAAGAAGATTAAACATGAATAAAATGAAAAATATTTCTATGCCTTCTTGAAAAATCCTAAAACTTGGGAATTGTAAGAAATCATGGTAAACTTTGTCTGAAAATTGGGATACTAGCATTCTTTATTTATTTTTGGGAACCGGGGTACCATAGGTCCTGAAGGAGCGAGAGACTCCAATTAGCGCACTAGGGTTTGTAGTCATCGCAATGTGGTCTAAGGACCTTTTTGTAATTATTATTATTACTTTTGAGACTTTTTGTATTGGTGTAGATGATTATTAATCTAGTAAATCGCTTGAATTTTGGGAAAAACGGTTGCTGGAAGTAGATCAGTGTGCCATACCAAGGCACATGTGCGCAGCGCCACGCCGTGGACAAGGAAGAGACAAGCCGGACTGTGCACCCGCGGCTGTAGAGAAGAGATTGATGGAGGATGGATGGCGAGAGCCAGCAAAGGTGAGAGAAAACACAACTTGTTTTGCATGAATATTACTACTAGTAGGTCCATATATTAACTACTAGTGGAGTGTACCCTGTACCTCGTGTCAGTAGCCCATCATATCGTTGCTCTGACATTGCACCGCCTTCTGACTGATCCTCCTGCTGCTCTCCCGCTACCTCCTTTTTTTGGGAAGGAGCCGCCTCCCTTCTCGACTACTAGTAGTAGTACGAAAGTGGAATACTTTGCTTTATAGAAAAAAAATTCCATCGCTTAGAAAATTGGAGTTGTTACTTTTCCTTGTATTTGAAAACTCCCATTGGCAAAGTTGTATACCAATGCCAAGATGCGCACATCTACTTTTTTGTAGTACTACTACAAAATTCCCATAAACATGGGTATGTCCGTGACCTTGCTTGGTCGCTCGGCCTGAAACCTGTTCATACTTATACATGGTAGGCCATTTTTGTGAAGCGGGTCTCTTCAAAAGTTGTGAAAACTCATGTATATTATTTTTCAGGGCAGGTAACACAAGAAAGAGGACGCCATGCATGAGTCCCCTGTTCTTTTGCCTATTTCTCTCTCTTTTTTCAAAGCAGGGTTAACTTTGTCGGCATGAAAATTTTAGAAAGAAGTTGAACCCCTCAAAATTGTTGGTCATATTCTCGATATATTGGTGTTGGAGATATGCCCAAGAGGCAATAATAAAATGGTTATTATTATATCTTTGTGTTTATGATGAATGTTTACATCCCATGCTATAATTTTATTATTAGGATACACTAATACTTGTGTGTTTTGTAAACATAAAAGAGTCCCTACTAAGACTCTTGTTAAGACTAGCTTGTTGATTAATAGATGATCATGGTTTCCTGATCATGGACATTGGATGTTATTAGTAACAAGATCATATCATTAGGAGAATGATGTGATGGACACATACCCATAGTAAGCATATCATAAGATCAAGTCATTAAGTTTGTTTTGCTATAAGCTTTCAAATACATAGTAACCTAATCCTTCGACCATGAGATTGTGTTAATCACCATCACTGGATGAGTGCTTTGATGACATCAAACACCACTTTGTAACTGGGTGGTTATAAAGATAGCATTAGGTATTTTGAAAGTATGTGTTGACGCACATGGATCAAGACTGGGATTTGTCCATCCATATGAAGGATAGATATGCTCTGGGCCCTCTCGGTGGAATGTCATCTAATTAGCTTGAAAGCATGTAACTAGGTCACAAGGGATGACATATTACGGAACAAGTAAAGAGTACTTATCGATAACAAGGTTGAACTAGGTATGGAGATACCGATGATCGAACCTTAGATAAGTAGAGTATTGCGTGACAAAGGGAATTGATTTCGTATGTTAATGGTTCTATCGATCACGAAGTCATGGTTGAGTATGTGGGAGCCATTATGGATCTCTATATCCCGCTGATGGTTATTTATCAGAGTGGTGTCTCGATCATGTCTGCATATTCGCGAACCGTAGGGTGACACACTTAAGGTTCGATGTTGTTTTAGGAAGATATGGAATATGCGTTGGAGACCAAGTGTTGTTCGGAGTCTCGGATTGGATCTGGGACATCACGAGGAGATCCGGAATTATCCGGAGAATATGATTCATATAATGGAGATCATTTTATGGGTTTCGGAAATGTTTTGGAGTATTCATATGGAGATTCTAGAAGGTTTCGGGGTGTTCTAGAAAGTTCCAGAAGGTTCCATAGGGTTTACTTGAAAACCAAGAAAGAAAGGGGAATACTTGCAGGGGGGAGAAAACTCCCCCCTTGGCACGCTAGCCCTAGAGGGCCCAAGGGGGCAGCCCTAGGCCGCCTCTCCCTCTATATAAAGGAGGGGTGGGGCGCCTCCCCCTTGCTCCTTCCACCCTAAACCCTGGTCGCCTCTCTCCTCCATCGTCCTCCTGCTCCGGCTTAGGCGAAGCCCTGCAGAAATCCTTCTACACCACCACCACCACGCCGTCATGCTGTTGGGATTCCGTGGAGATCTACCGCATCCATTTCCTACTGGAACAGGGAGAGGAAGGTCTACATCGACTCCGCACGTGTGACCAACTGCGGAAGCGCTGCCGGAATGCGGCGCCAGAAGGATCGTCTACTCGATCTTGAGATCGACAAGTGATCATCTACATCAACCACGCGATCCGATCTCGCACAAGGCTTTCGGATCTACAAGGTTTAGTATAGATCTATCGCATTGCACTAATCTAGTAGATTAGATCTTGGATTTTCCTAGATTAGATCTTGGTTTTGTTCGTTCTTGTGTTAGAAAGTTTTTATTTTCCCTGCTACAGACCCATCAATGGTATCAGATCCGTGTCTATGCGTAGATCTGTTGCACGAGTTGAACACAATGGTTTTGTGGGCGTTGTTGCTTTTGTTGTCTTCACGTGTACTTTGCATCTTGCGGGATGGTGGGATGAAGCGGCTCGGGCTAACCTTACATGTCATCGCACATGAGACTTGCTCCACGCTTGACGTGCAATTTGCATTGCACAAGTGCCTTTGTGGGTGTCTGTATCTCCCACCATAGTTAAGATTAAATTTACAATTAGCATCTGACAACACTTGGATCATCATTGTGGTTCTTATTCATAGGTAAGATCGGTTCTTATACGAAATCCCCAAACCACGTAAAACATGCAAAGAAAATTAGAGGCATCTAACTTGTTTTTGCAGGAGCATGTGATGTGATATGGCCACGATGTGATTGTGAATATATTTGGTGTATGCAATGATCCTTATTGTAATATGGCAACCGACAGGAGCCTAATGGTTGTCTTTAAATTCTGTTTAAGACCTGCATATCTATCCATCATGTAATAGCTTTATTCCAAGTAGTTTTTATAGTTGCTATTAGTGATGGACAACCATGAAGTGGCGCCACTGACCTTGACGCTATGCTGGTGATGATGGAGATCATGTCCGTGCTTTGGAGATGGAGATAAAAGGCACAAGAAGAAAGGCCATATCATGTCACATATTATGAATTGGATGTGATGTTAATCCTTTTTGCATCTTTTATTGCTTAGATCGCGACGGTATCATTATAAGATGATCCCTCTCACTAAAATATCAAGTAATAAAGTGTTCGTCCCTAGTAGGTACCGTTTCTAAGACTCGTCGTTTCAAAGCATCTCGTGATGATCAGGTGTGATAGATTCTACGTGTGCATACAACGGGTGCAAGCCAGATTTGCACATGTGGCTACTAAGGTTAACCTTGATGAGCCTAGCATGTATAGACATGGTCTCAGAACACGGAATACCGAAAGGTAGAGCATGAGGCATATGAATGATATGATGAACATGTTGATTGTTCGCCATTGAAACTACATCTTCTCTCGTGAAGATCGGACTTGGTGTAGTGGATTTGGTTCATGTAATCACAAAGGCAACTTGAGGGATGTTTATTTTGAGTGGGAGTTCACCTAGTTAATTTAAGAATTAAATTTGAACTCAATTTGTCAAAAACTTAGTCTAAACTCTTTGCAAATATGTTGTAGATCATGGCGACCCCCTCCATCAACTTTAATGCGTTCCTAGAGAAAGAAAAGCTGAAAAACAATGGAAGGAACTTTACGGATTGGTTCCGTGGATTGAGGATTGTCCTCAGCGCTGGTCAGTTGACCTATGTGCTCAATGCACCGCTAGGTGACCCACCTGCAGAGGATGCCTCCGATGATGTTAAGAATGTTTTCGTCACTCGGAAAAAGCACTACTCCACAGTTTAGTGTGCCATCCTGTACGATTTAGAATCGGAGCTTCAGAACCGTTTTGAGCACCGCGACCCTTTTTTGAGATTATAAATGAGTTCAAGCTGATATTTGAGACGCATGTGGCTATGGAGAGCTATGAGGCCTCCGAGAAGTTCTTTAACTGTAAGATGGTAGAGGGAAGCTCTGTTAGCGAGCACATGCTCAAAATTTCTATGCACGCGAACATGCTCCAAGAATTGGGAATAACGATTCCTATTGCGTTTGGGATTCACCGTGTCCTCCAATCACTGCCACCTAGTTATAAGAACTTTGTGATGAACTACAATATGCATTGCATGAACAAGACGTTGCCTGAACTCTTCTCCATGATGAAAACTTCTGAACTGGAGATTAAGAAGGAGCACCAAGTGTTGATGGTTAATAAGACCATCAATTTCAAGAAACAGGGCAAGCCTATGAATAAGGGCAACTTCAAGAAGGACGGCACGAAAGCTGCCGCACCTGCTAAGAAGCCCAAGGCTGGTCCTAAGCCTGATACTAGGTGTTTCTACTGCAAAGGTGAAGGTCACTGGAAGTGCAACTGCCCCAAGTACTTGGCAGATCTGAAGAACTGCAACATCAAGAAGAAAGGTATATTTGATATACATGTTATTGATGTGTATCTTACTATAATCGTAGTAGTGCCTAGGTATTTGATACTGGTTCAGTTGCTCATATTTGTAACTCGAAACAGGAGCTGCAGAATAAACAAAGACTGGCAAGAGACGAGGTGACAATGTGCGTTGGAAATGGCTCCAAGGTTGATGTGATCGCCGTCGGCACACTCCCTCTTCATCTACCTTCGGGATTAGTTTTGAACTTGAATAATTGTTATTTGGTGCCTACATTAAGCGTGAACATTATTTATGGATCTTATTTATTACGAGACGGTTACTCGTTTAAGTCTGAGAATAAGGGTTGTTCGATTTATATGAGTAATATTTATTATGGTAATGCACCTGAGATGAATGGTTTATTCTTATTGAATTTCGATAGTAGTGATACACATGTTCACAACATAGATGCTAAACGAATAAAAATGAATGATAATACTACATACATGTGGCACTGTCGTCTTGGTCACATTGGAGTGAAGCGCATGAAGAAACTCCATTCCGATGGACTTATTGAATCACTTGATTTTGAACCATTCGAAAGATGTGAAGCATGTCTGATGGGAAAAATGACTAAGACTCCATTCTCTGGGATAATGGAGCGAGCTACGACCTTATTGGAAATAATACATACCGATGTGTGCAGCCCAATGAGCGTAGCACTGCGTGGTGGATATCGTTATGTTCTTACCTTCACGGATGACTTGAGTAGATATGGGTATGTCTACCTTATGAAACATAATTCTGAAACTTTCGAGAAGTTTAAGAAATTTCAAAGTGAGGTAGAAAATTATTGTAACAAGAAGATTAAGTTTCTACGTTCTGACCGTAGAGGTGAATATCCAAGTTACGAGTTTGGCAAGCATTTAAAGAAATGCGTAATACTTTCGCAGTTGACACCGCCAGGAACACCATAGCGTAATGGTGTGTCCGAAGATCATAATCGAACTCTCTTAGATATGGTTCGGTCTATGATGTCTCTTATAGATTTACCGTTATCATTTTGGGGTTATGCATTAGATACAGCCGCATTCACTTTAAATAGGGCACCATCTAAATCTGTTGAAACGACACCGTATGAATTGTGGTTTGGTAAGAAACCTAAGGTGTCATTCCTTAAAGTTTGGGGCTGCGAAGCGTATGTAAAGAAGTTATAACCTGACAAGCTTGAACCCAAAGCACAAAAATGCGTCTTCATAGGATACCCTAAAGAAACAACTGGGTATACCTTCTATCATAGATCCAAAGGCAAAGTTTTCGTTGCTAAAAATGGGTCCTTTCTTGAGAAGGAGTTTCTCTCAAAAGAAGTGTCTTGAAGGAAAGTAGAACTCGACGAGGTTGGTGAGCCTTCTCTCGGATTTGGGAGTAGCGCAACACCGGAAGATGTTTCTGTGCCGCCTGCACCAATAAGAGAGGAAGCTAACGATGATGATCATGAAACTTCGAATGAAGTTGCTGCTGAACCTCGCAGATCGAAGAGGGTTCGTGCCACTCCTGATTGGTATGACCCTGTGTTGAATATCATGTTGGTGGACAACATCGATGACCCTGCGATGTATTAGGAAGCTATGGTGAGCCTAGATTTCGACAAATGGCAAGAAGCCATGAAATCCGAAATGGGATCCATGTACGAAAACCAAGTATGGACTTTGGTGGACTTATCGGATGGCCGCAAGGCTATCGAGAACAAATGGATCTTTAAAAGAAAAATAAATGCTGATGGTAATGTTACTGTCTCTAAAGCTCGACTTGTCGCGAAAGGGTTCCGAAAAATTCAAGGAGTTGACTACGATGAGACCATCTCACCGGTAGCTAAGTTAAAGTCTGTGAGGATTTTGTTAGTAATCGCTGCATATTTCGATTGTGAGAATTGGCAGATGGATGTCAAAATGGTGTTCCTTAATGGTGACATTGAGGAAGAGTTGTATATGGTACAACCAAAAGGTTTTGTTGATCGTAAAGATGTTGACAAGGTGTGCAAACTTCAGCGCTCCATTTATGGACTGAAGCAAGCATCCCGGAGTTGGAATTAACATTTTGATAAGGTGATCAAAAACTTTGGATTTATACAAACTTATGGAGAAGCTTGTATCTACAAGAAAGTTAGTGGGAGCTCTGTAGCATTCTTAATACTATATGTGGATGACATATTGTGGATTGGGAATGATATAGAACTTCTTGAAAGTGTCAAGGCCTATTTGAATAATAGTTTTTCAATGAAGGACCTTGGCGAAGCGGCATACATATTAGGCATCAAGATTTATAGAGATAGATCAAGACGCTTAATAACGCTTTCGCAAAGTACATACCCAGACAAGGTTCTAAAGAGATTTAGAATGGAAGAAAGCAAGAAAGGGTGCTTGCCCATGTTGCCAGGTAAGACATTGAGTAAGACTCAAAGTCCAGCTACGGCAGAAGATAGAGAGAATATGAGTAAAATCCCCTATGCCTCGGCCATAAGCTCTGTCATGTATGCCATGCTATGTACAAGACCAGATATAGCACACGCTGTTAGTTTGACTAGCAGATATCAAAGTGATCCTGGAATGGAACACTGGATAGCAGTCAAAAATATCCTAAAGTACCTGAATAGGACTAAGGATATGGTTCTTTCTTATGGAGGTGATAAACAGCTTGTTGTAAACAGTTACACTGATGCTAGTTGGAATACCTATCAGGATGACTCGAAGTCACGGTCTGGATACATATTTATTTTGAATCGTGTTATAGTGAGCTAGAGGAGTGCCAAGCAAAGCATTGTGGTGAAATCCTCAACTGAATCAGAATACATAGCTGCTTCGGAGGCTGCACAAGAAGCGATAAGGATGAAGGAGTTCATTACTGAGCTTGGTGTGGTTCCTAGTGTGTTGGACCCGATGGCCATCTATTGTACAACACGGGTGCCATAGCCAATGCACAGGAGCCAAGGTCACACAGCAAGCTGAAGCACATCAGGCTACATTTCCATGATATTCGCGAGTATGTCCAAGATGGCGAAATCAATATTTGCAAAGTACACACTGATCTGAATGTGGCAGATCCGTTGACTAAACCTCTCCCTAGAGCAAAACATGACCAACACCAGAACGTCATGGGTGCTAGGTAATTATTGACTCTAGTGCAAGTGGGAGACTATTGGAGATATGCCCAAGAGGCAATAATAAAATGGTTATTATTATATCTTTGTGTTTATGATGAATGTTTACATCCCATGCTATAATTGTATTATTAGGAAACACTAATACTTGTGTGTTTTTTAAACATAAAAGAGTCCCTAGTAAGCCTCTTGTTAAGACTAGCTTGTTGATTAATAGATTATCGTGGTTTCCTGATCATGGACATTGGATGTTATTAATAACAAGATCATATCATTATGAGAATGATGTGATGGACACACACCCATAGTAAGAATAGCATAATATCAAGTCATTAAGTTTGTTTTGCTATAAGCTTTCAAATACATAGTAACCTAATCCTTCGACCATGATATTATGTTAATCACCATCACCGGATGAGTGATTTGATGACATCAAACGCCGCTTCGTAACTAGGTCGTTATAAAGGTGGCATTAGGTATTATGAAAGTATGTATTGAGGCGCATGGATGAAGACTAGGATTTTTCCATCCATATGACAGATAGATATGCTCTGGGCCCTCCCGGTGGAATGTCATCTAATTAGCTTGCAGCATGTGACTAGATCACAAGGGATCACATATCATGGAATGAGTAAAGAGTACTTATCGGTAACAAGGTGGAACTAGGTATGGAGATACCAATGATCGAACCTCGGATAAGTATAGTATCGCGTGACAATGGGAATTGGTTTCGTATGTTAATGGTTCTATTGATCACGAAGTCATCGTTGAGTATGTGGGAGCCATTATGGATCTCCAGATCCCGCTGATGGTTATTGATCGGACAGATGTCTCGATCATGTCTACATATTCGCGAACCGTAGGGTGACACACTTCAGGTTCGATGCTATTTTAGGTAGATATGGAATATGCGTTGGAGACCGAATGTTGTTCGGAGTCTCGAACTGGATCCAGGACATCACGAGGATATCTAGAATTGTCCAGAGAATATGATTCATATAATGGAGATCATTTTCTGGGTTTCGGAAATGTTCCGGAATATTCATATGGAGATTATAGAAGGTTTCGGAGTGTTCCGGAAAGTTCTAGAAGGTTCCGTAGGGTTTACTTGAAAACCAAGAATGAAACAGGAATACTTGGGGGGGGGGGATAAAACTCCCCCTCCCTTGGCGCGCCAGCCCTAGAGGGCCCAAGGGGGCAGCCCTAGGTTCCGGAACGCGGCACTGAAAGGATCGTCTACTCGATCTTGAGATTGGCAAGTGATTGTCTACATCAACCACGAGATCCGATCTCGCACAAGGCTTTCGGATCTACAAGGGTTAGTACAGATCTATCTTGTTGCACTAATCTAGTAGATACATCTTGGCTTTTCCTAGATTAGATCTTGGTTTTGTTTGTTTTTGCGGTAGAATTTTTTTGTTTTCCCTGCTACAAACCCATCAATTGGCTCATGGGAAACTTCAAAAGATTTTTGTAAAATTTTAAGATCAATCGGCAGCTCACATGTGGTTCGAATTAATTTGACCTAATTTCGAAAGTCTCCCTCCGATCCATATTAATGTTCATAGATTCGTCTAGATTCAAATGTATCTAGTCATGTTTATGTGCTAGATACATATGTCCGAATCTAGATAAATCTGGGAACATTAATTTGAATCTGAGACAGTAGTGTAATTTAAGTGGGTTAATTTTATCTACGAACCTTAAAAACACAAAGAACATAGGAATCGCATGTAAAACATGCATGTTCCACTATGTCCGGAAACATCGCGTGCTTCTCGCATTCTGAGCCACATTCTTCTGATTTTCTTTACAGCTAGTACAAAACATCCCCGTAATCACTTGGAAAAGTGGAAAATATTTTTTTCCTAATTGTACGAAACTCCCACGGGCAACATTCTTTACTAGGCCAAGACGCACCCATATCTACCCGATGTGAGAACCGTATCTAAAAGTGTAGCTAGGGTATATCTTATCTTACCATTATATACTAGTAAGTTGCAAGTGCCCTGCACATCAGATAATAGACGTTTGACATATCATCACTATATAAAATTATAATGGGTAAAGAAGAAAAATATAAATTTGATCAACATATATAAAGTATGGGTGTATATTTGGTTCTTCTACTTTGTATCATCATGTGTAGAAGTCATAGATTATTAGCTACCTAGCACTTGAAATTTTTGGTAACATTGGTCTAGAGAAACGAGTGATAAGATTCTAGTATGATGGAGAAGTGTGTTTTGAGGTTTGTGCATAGAATTAATTATGCTGAAGAGTATCAATAGAATCTTGTAGATACTAGAATGGAAAAGAAGATCCAATGGCTAGAAATGTCATTCGGATTCACGAATCTTGATCCAACGATCAATATTCAAAGTTATTCGTATTCGTACACTATATAGTGGTAAGATAAGATTGTACGAATAACCTTTAATGCCGACCGTTGGATCTCAAGACTCGCAAATCCTACTATTTTCAACCGTTGGATCTCCTTTTCCATTATAGTATCTAGAAGATTGTATAGATAGTCTTCAACATAATGAATTCTATGCATTAACCTCGAAACACAATTCTCCATCATAATAGAATCTTCTCCCTTTTTTCTATAGACCATATTACCAAAAATTTCAAGTGTTTGAGGTAGCTAATAATCTTTGACTTCTACATGATGATACAAAGTACAAGAACCAAATATACACCCATACATTATGTATGTTGATCAAATTTATAATTGTGCTTTACCTATTATAATTTTATATAATGATGATATGTCATACGTCTATTATCCGAGTCTCACGTGAAGGGCACTCCTCTCGCTGCTCTCACGCTACCTACCTTTTGGAGTAGCAGTACGGAATGAAGTGGAGTACTTTTCTTTATAGAAAAAATATTTCCATCGCTTAGAAAATTAGAGTTTTTATTTTTCCTAGTATTTGGAAACTCACGTTGGCAAATCAGTTTACCAATGCCAAGATGCCCACATATACTTTCTTTTAGTACTACCAATTACCATAAACTATGATGCGGATATGTCCATGACCTTGCTTGGTAGGCATGCATGAGTTCCCCTGTTCATACTTATACATGGTAGGCCATTTTTGTGAAGCGGGTTTCTTCAAAAGTTGTGAAAACTCATGTTTATTATTTTTCATGGCAAGTAACACAAGGAAAAGGACGCCATGCATGAGTCCCCCTGTTTTTTTGCCTATTTATCTCTCTTTTTTCAAAGAAGGGTCAACTTTGTCGGCATGCAAATTTTAGAAAGAAGTTGAATCTCTCAAAACTCTCGATCGTATTCTCGATATATTGGCTGGTGGGCAACTTAAAAAGATTTTTGTAAAATCTTAAGAGCAATCAGCAGCTCACATGTGGTTCGAATTAATTTGACCTAATTTCGACAGTCTCCCTCTGATCCATATTAATGTTCATAGATTCGTCTAGATTCAAATGTATCTAGTCATGTTTCTGTGCTAGATAAATATACCTAAACCTGGACAAATCTTAGAACATTAATTTGAATCTGAGACAGCACTGTAATTTAAGTGGGTTAATTTTATTTACGAACTTTGAAAACTCAATGAACCTAGAAATGACAATTAAAACATGCATGGTCAACTAGGTACCTTCAAAATAATTTTGAATATTTTCAATCGTAAAAGTCTATCGCGCTTACATATATTCAAGTTTGACCTAATTTCGTTTAATCGAAATAGAGTCATGCATTTAAGTGCACATGGAGCTTTAGCATGGAAGTTTGAAAAATACTTAAACTTGGGAACTGTAAGAAAAAATTGCCCACTTTGTACGAAAATTTGGTGGGGGCATTCTTTCTTCTTTTTCTACCACTAAAAGTACTTGAAAAACTCACACTTCTGGTATTGCCTACTATATCATGTACTATGTATGAACTTTCTTGGGTTTCAAGCCAAATGACCAAGGTCATGGACATACTCTGCCTTCATCAAGATAATGACGGTGTGCCCATATTTTGGTATAGCTAGGTCGGTGCATGTTAGCATGCATGGTCAAGAAGTAAAAGTATTTCTTGAAAGGAAGTGCGATCAATATGGCTTAGAGTTCATAACATGTGCCATTTTTTATTATAGTGCATAAAGTGGTTGGATAAGTTACATGTTATATTTTTCAAGCTTAATTTTCTAGCTAATTTCACCCACTCATACGACTTTCCATTGATTTGTCGAATTTGGTCTAAATTAATATTGTACAAGTGCGTGAGAGCTAGTTCAATAGTATAACCGAGTGTTAGGTATAACAAAGTGACATGTCATCTATTGCCGGCTTTATACCACCATGTACAATACCTAACATTTGAACTATAGAACAATTAGCATTACATGCAGCAACCTTATCAAAAAGCAAGAAGATTAAACATGAATAAAATGAAAAACATTTTTATGCTCGCTTGAAAAATGCTAAAACTTGGGAATTGTAAGAAAGCATGGTACACTATCAACACCCGAATTTTTAATCCCAGATGCTTGTTATGCCATACATCACAATCCCAGGATTACCATTTTTGTGAGACATAATAGATTGGATATCACAGTACTCATCCATTACAAACCATAATAAGATCTTACACAAATAAAGGATCTCATGATCCAATCTTAATACAAACAAGCAGCGGAATAATAAGCGTAGCAGTGGGCTCCATCTTCAGTGTGACAGGAAATGCTGACGATGGAAGATGATCCTAGTTGTCATAGCCATCCTACTGTCCATCCTCCTGATAGTCCTCCTCATAGTCTGGCCACGGGAATAGCCAGGGACAAAGCCATGAGTACTCTTTAAGTACTCGCAAACTATCACTAACAAGTAAGGTAGTTCTAGTAGGAATCCTAAGCTCTAAGTTTATTTGCAAAAAGCCAGAGTTATCTAAACTGAGTTCAGATTTAAAGAAAACTAAGTAAATGTTCTAAATCACTTTAAGTTGGGAACCTAGTTTTCATAGTCACAACCCTGTTGTGGTCAAGTCAAAATCATAGTTCACTTAACAAGTCATTTTGAAAACATCTAACGATAGAACAGTATGGCCACTCCAACTGTCCATGACCGCAGACGCAGCTATTCGAATAGGTTGACACTCTGCAGAGGTGGTACACTTTCACCAAAAAATTCGATACATCCGTCAGGGATAACCCTGAATCATCATACTTAGTATGTGGATAATAAATCATAACCTTTCAATTACACACTCTAGTATAAGCACCTCCCCTATGATCTTGGCCTCCCAGCCATGGCCATCTGCCATCCTGGGCACTGCATAGGTGGACATCATCAAGAGGTAGCCTCAGCTCAAACCTCTTCCGCGAGGGAACCCATACTAATGCATATAAACTTTCGTATAAGACTTACCCAATTTAGGTATTGTGGTAGCACGGTAAAATTGGAATGGTATCACATCCGAACCCAACCATTAGTTTTTAAAAAGGGCTAAGACTTATTGTACTAGCTACTGTAGTAACTTGCATGTACATGCAATGCCAACTAAGAAAATTGGTGACATGACATGATAATTAATGATGAAAGAGAGGGAGGTATTACCATAACATCACACATACCAATACTATATGAGTCTAGAACCTAATTAATTAGGTCCTGCATGACACCACAAACATGTTATCACCCACTATGAAGATAGTAATATATGCAAGTTACTATATTTAGGCTGGTCATGGTGGGGAGTAACTTAGAGTAGTAACATGCATATGTTACTAGTCTAAGTTACTACCTCCATAGTGGAAAAAACATAGGTATGGTGTCATGAAAAGTCTCATTTATTGTAATGTAGACTCATTTTGTCTTGAAACAATGATTTTCTAGTTCTTATGGTCAGGTCATACTGGTATGGTCGACCGTAAGGTTTCTTAGCTTAAGACCGAGTGCTACAATGTTTAAATTCCACTAAGGTCGACCACATGTGTCTTATGTTTGGCCTTATTTTCACATTCGAGACGCACTTATGGTAACATAGCTAGTTACCTCAATGCTCTCTCTCATCATTTAATTGCATGCCATGTCATCTAAATGCTTAGTTGGCAATACATGTAGGACTATGTTACTACCCAAATTAATCCAACTAGCACTATGACCAGCCTTAATAGAACCATGAAGAGAGGACGAGCCAGGGCTGATGTTGATGAGTGACGAGGTAGCGCGGCCTCGCCTTTTGTTTGAGCAGTCCACTCTCACCCATTGTCCCTGGCCTCTCCCCCCTCATCCAGGCCAGCACCATCAACTAGCCCCCGCCCCCTCCCCTCCCCCCACCCCCAAAGCAAATCCCCAAATGGCGGCGCCGCCAGAACTGGAGCGCTCCTCACAGGAGTGCATCATTGATTCTGGCCCCCATGTCTTCCGTGCCTACCGTGTCTCCGCAGCCACAACCGACTTCTCCATCATCAAGCCGCAGTTAGTGAACGAGGCGATGTCGTACACAATGACACTGAAGATCTTCTTCTCGATGACGTACGAGATCAGGAGGATGCCTGTCTCCATCCTAGCCCCTCTAGAGGAGGACGATGTTGCGACCACACCCTGCAAAGAGGAAGTGTTGAATCTCAGCCTGCCTCCCAGCAAGCTACGAAGAGCGAGCAAGGTAGTGGGAACTATGCGCAAGGTTCTTGGCCGTGTATGGCTGCTGAAGATCCTACAAATCACGGTGGAGGAGCGGGACATCATCATGCCGTACGACATTCTGCACCGGCTATAGCTTGAGGCGTGTATCTGGGTCGACGGGTTCCACTTCGACCTAACCCTCAGCATGAATCTCCTGCTCATCATCAACCTGCCGGCGCTTCAAGACAGTTGGTACCTGGTTGAGCAGGAGGATGGCCACTTCAGCATATGCATGCAGGCGCTGTCGAAGCGCACAATGGTGCATCTTCGGGGATGAAACCATTCGTACCACCGCAGGTGCATATTCACTTGGTTTGAGACCAATGCCAGCTACCCTATCTGCCGAGACAATGTGCTCTCCCATATCTACAGACACAAGGTGCATATGCCCCCTTCTGTATGAAACTGGTCCTGTGGTTGATAATTAATTAATGTACTGAACCAATGTTTCTGTTGCACGCCAAGTGAACCTGTTCTACATATGTTTGCACTTTTCAAATTAAGCTTAATCCAATTTAGACAGGGAAAACAATTAGTCTAGGATTACAATCCAACAGGAAATTGTCATCATGTCTCATACATTTTAAAAAGAGAAAACCAATACGAATCACTGTTCATCATATCATTGCATAATATGAAACAACAGTCTAATCATCATCACCATCATCGCTTTCTGCACCGCCGCATTCTAGATCCACATATTCAGATTGGGTTGGATCTTCTTCCCCTTGACATTCATCATACATGTCCTAAGATTCATAAGGTAGACCTAGCTTATTCCTGTCTTTATTGACTATACTAACCTCGACAGTGAAATCTACTTGTCCATCATGCGCAGAGCCGCCTCTGGCAATCAAATATTCATCGACGTCAGCCAGTTCAGTTACCATACAACCATCAAGATCATCTTGGTGGGCAACATCTGTGGCGACTGGCTCATCATACTCATTCACATCATAGGTTCTCCTTGCCTCAAAATTTTGCACATATTTCCAGTCCTTATTATCTCTGTCATCCAAGAATATTACCTTGGAAGCTTAAGTTACCAAAATATAAGGTTCCTCCTTGTACCACTCAGCAGTAGTATTGATCGATATGAAATTCCCATCATTTATGGGGCCTCTTTTCTTGTTCGGGTCTTGGTCATACCAATAACACTTGAATAGAACCACATATCAACTACTAGTCTTTCGTTATAGTTCAACTCAATATCCTCTTTTATGCAACCATAATGATCATAGTCATCTGACTTCTTCATTATGGATATCAATTGCTCTCCACTAGTCGTGATGCCACTGTTTTGTGTCTTCAGATGTTTCTCATGCTCATAAGAGTTGTAGTAGATACCATCGTCATTGCAAGCTGAAGTTGTCTACACCCTCTTTGGCGGACCATGTGATAGGGAATAGAGACATCACTAACATCGCCCGGATTCTCTTCACTAGCTTCGTGATCTGCGGTTATACAAAATAATCAAGAGGTCATCTCATGTGCACAATTCGTATGCAATTCAAACTTCAATTGACCATCTTACATGATTCCTAAACCATTCCTGAAACCCACCCCCACATACTGGTGCAACATAATCTTTTCCTTTGGTTTCTTTAAATAACCTACAAAAATGATACTCAAGTAAGACATCTGAACATATCTTGCTACAAGTTTCATTTCATATATGTGAGGATATGTGTGAATAGTACTCAGGCAACAAAGTTTTCAGCCTCATCCACATTATTCAGTAGATACCAAGTAAGTTGGTCATATTCGTGTTGCATTAATGTTCTATGTTCCTTCTTTCCTACTAGGCGAACACCATGGTTAAAAACTGATTTTTCAATTTCTTTAATTCTGCCACCCAGATTGGATCTCGTTTTATGATCAGGAATGTATATTGAGCAAAATGCAAATGCTTCAGCAGCAATGTATGCCTTTGCAATGCAAGCCTCTTCTCTAGCCTTGTTCCTAAAAGTACCCTTGAAAGTGAAAAGTCGACGTTCTATAGGGTACATCCATCCATACTGTACAGGACCTCTATAAAGTGCATCTTAAGTCAGATGAACAGCCAAATGCACCATCACATAAAAGAAGGCTGGTGGATATATCAGCTCAAGCTTGCACAGGATTTCTGCTATGTCCGTCTGAAGACGCGCTACAACTCTTTTGTCCAGAGTTTTGCTACAGATTTGCCTAAACATCTTTCCCAACTCTACAAGCACGTTGTACAAATCCTTGTTCACTAAAACTTTAACCCCAAGAGCTAAAAGCCTTTGTAGTAGGATGTGGAATCGTGAGTTTTCAACCCTTGGAGTTTGTTCCCCTCTGCATTGATACAATTTGCAATGTTGGAAGCAAATCCAGATGGGAACTTCACACCTCGGAGGAAGTCACAAAATAGTACTCTTTTATTCATCAGCAAGGTAAATTCTTCACCTCGAAATTTGTAATGTTTTTTACCGCCCTTATCAACCGTATCTTCAGGATGCAGCTTCAAGTTGTTGTTAATGTTGAGTTTTTCATAGTCAAGCCTAGCATTATAGCTATCTTTTTTCTTAGATGGAATGTTGAGTAATGTTCTTATAATGATGTCACATATATTTTTCTCCATGTGCATGACATCAATATTATGTCGAAGTGTCTTACCAGCCCAATACGGCAAGTCCCATAGAGTGGACCTGTGGTTATAAAATATTCTCGGTTCCTTTTCCTTCCCTTGGGAATCTGCTGCTACTTCTTCTGCTCTCTTCCTTTTGGATGCTACTTCTATTGTCGGTGCATCTTCTGTATTCTTTCTTTTACCTCGTCCGGCAGCTGGTTGTTTTCCTGGTTTAACATTTCTGACCTTTTGTAAGTGCGCCTACAACTCAGCTGCAGTGAACTTTTGTGGTGCAGTGCCATATTTAGTCCTCTTGCCATAGAACTGCAAATTTTAAGAGAAGGAGCGCCTTTTTTGCTTGTAGTGGGGTACAGGTCCCTTAACAAACCAGAAAGGTCCTCATCCTTGGTTTGATGAGCTTCAGGAGGATCAACATCAACTAGAGGATCAAGAACAGGCTGATCATATGGTTCACCATGTTTAGTCCACCTAATATATGTGCGGTGCATCCCATTAACGAATGTATGGTTTGCAACTATGCTCTGACTCGGCTTTTTGTAATTAAGGCATTGTCGGAATGGGCAAAACACATCTGAGTCGCCATTATGCTGTCTAACAAACTTCATGAAGTCATTAACACCTTCCCAATATGAAGGCGTTGCTTATTTCCATTCAATATCCAATATATGTCCATCTGTTGAGGATAGAGATGGTCAGAAGCATTCAAGATATTTCACTGAACAAGTTGATTACGGATCTAATTAAGCCAAGATATCTAAGCAACCTGATTGAATATAGAACTATAAATGCCACGCAATTTTAGCTTATTTCCGAAATTGAGTGCAGAACTATGTTACATATTCGAGAGAACAGATCGATTGAGCGCAAAATGCCAACCGATTTGAACAAACAGATCAAGTGCAGAACAATATCAAATGAACAGATCGAGTACGAAACTACTTCTAGGGAATGATTGAGTGAACTAAGGATATTATAAGCGTACCGTGGGGATCGACCAGCTGACCGCCGGCCTGTGTGCGTCTCAAAAAAAAAGGCACCACCAGCAATGGTGTCAGGCCGTCCCGGCTGATAGATGGAGTGTGAATGTTTTGGTGCATGGCTTGTGGTTTTGACCGCCTGCGCGTCTCCAGAAGAATGGCTCAAAGAGATAGTAGCTCCCTGTTGGAGTGAAGGCGCGAGTTGGAAGGCATGAGTGGGAAAGTTTTGGCACACGCGGGATATGTGTCCTGGTTGTCAATAATTTTCATGCGAAATATCGGCCAAAATTTTCTCCCTCATTTTTTCTTCCTTGTTGAGGTATGGAATTTTTATTACTGAGCCCATGAAATTAGCCTATCAGGCCTAAGCATAGCCCAAAACCTTCCAATTCGGCCTTTTCATTATCTTGTGGCCGCCGATCATAGCGCATTCAGATTCGGAGTGGGCCCATGAAGAATAGGGCATCCGGCCCTAGTTAGCCCAGAATCTTTTTAATTCGGCCTTTATGGTCATCCCCTTCCCTAGCCCCCCCCAAAAAGCTTGGCCTACCTATGTTGTTTTGTTGAAACGACTGCATTACTAGTAAGTTCCATGTAGCCTACACGTGAGACCCAGATAATAGACATATGACATATCATCACTATATAAAATTATAATAGATAATTATCAAAAAATATAATTAGATCGACATCTGTATAGTATGGGTGTATATTTGGTCATTTACTTTGTACCATGTATATTTAAACCTAGCAACGGACCAATGTCAAAACAGCGGACAGGGCTGAAAAAAAGTCCATCATGAGCACGCTTCATTTACAGAGAGGCTGACACATGGGACCTAGCAGTGCGGCCTTATAGAGATGCACGAGTTCGAAATAGGGAGGCACGAGCGAGAAAAAAGTCCAGCGTGGTGAGAGGCTAACATGGAGGACCCAACAATGTTATCAAGTTCGACCCGAAAAAACAGTCCAACATACACACACGCCTTTTTGTGGTCAGGGAACAATTTTTTGTAGCGCAGGGTCAAGGAACTACTAAGCACAGGCCAATGAAATTTGAGAATGGATCCCATGGAGCATAGGCAAGAACATTTTAATTCAGCCTTGTTAGGGTCAAGGGACTACTTAGCACAGCCTAGTGAAATTTAAGAAAGGAGCCCATGGAGTATAACGCATGTAGATGGACCATGTAGAATAGCCAAAATATTTTTAATTCAGCCTTTTGAGCATTGCCCCCACCTCTTAAAAAAACTCCTCCTCCACCCCTTAAAAAAACTCCGCCATATTTTTAAGAAACTAGTCCATTATATATGTGGCATTTTATAAATTGAAATGCCAGGAGGCTGGCATTTTATTTTTAAAAATATAAACATTGACACACGACATCTTTTAAAAAACATTAAATCATAATTTGAAGGTACTAAGGAATGTTTAATAATAAATTTTCTATAAATATCTTTAGCGTAGTGGCGACACACACAGTTTAAATCTATTGGAAATCTTGAGTTTTTTCTTCTACTGTAGTAATATTGCATTACAGATAGGCTGACATCACGGACCCACCAGCCGGTAGCATCCCTCGAGTTTATTGATCAGGTTTGAAAAAAAAGTTAAATACTTGTACCGAGAGGTTGGTAACGGGGACCTACCCGCCAGAACATACAAGTCTGCATCGGGGACCCACAAGCAAGAACATACCAGAAAGCTGACATGGGGGCCCCAGCAGCAAGAACATACACGACTGCCACATGGAGCAACGTTGCAAAGCTCAAAACAGCGGACGCGGCCAAAAAAAGGTCTATCATACAAACATTTCATTTAAAGATAGACCGACATGTGGGTCCCACCAGTGTGGACAGGTGCTATATCAAGCAACGTTGCCAAGTTCGAAATAGGGAGGCGCGAGCAAGAAAAAAGTCCATCGTGCACACGTTTGTTCTAATGAGAGGCTGACATGGGAGACCCGGCAGCCTGAAAAAACGGCTGATGCAACAATCAACGTTATCAAGTTGGAAACACGGAGGCTGTCATGTGGGATCTAGTTGCGTGACTGAACGGCAGATTTGTCAAGCAACGCTATCTAGTTAGGAATAGGGTAGGGCTAGAGTAGAAAAAAAAGTCCGTCATACCCACGATTCTTCTAATGTGAGACTGACATAAGGAACCCACCAGTACGACTGATGCAGCGAGCAATGCTATCAAATTCGGAACATGAAGGCGCGACCGAGGGAAAAAATTCTATCATACACACATTTCTTCTAATGAGAGGATGACATGTGGGGTCCAGGAGTTTGATTAAATGGTACATGCATCAAGCAGCGCTATCATGTTCAGAATAGGGTAGCGGGAGTGAAGAAAAAATTCCATAATACACACGATTCTTATAATGTGAGGCTGACATGGAGAACCTAGAAGCGTGACTAGAGCAGATAGATCTAGCAACACTATCGAGTTGAAATCTGGGAGGCAATATCCAAGGGAAAAAATCCACTATACACATGTTTCTTCTAATGAGAGGTGACATGTGGGTCCCAGGAGGTTGATTAAACGGTAGATGCATCGAGCAGTGCTATCAACATGGGAATAGGGTAGCGCAAGCGAAGGAAACAAAATTCCATCATACACATGATCCTTCTAATGAGAGGCTGACATGTTGGACCTAGCAGCCTGACTAAATGGCAGACGCATCGAGCAACGTTATCGAGTTCAAATTAGGGAGGCACGACCGAAAAGTATGGTCCGCTAGAGACACTGACGTCCGGGACCCACACGCCTCAAAAGACTTCGGTGAGTCAACATCACGAAAGGACACGAAAATCTTGCTTCTCCCACGTGCTGGCCGAGCTTCCTCCATGTTTTTAGCGGATCTTTCATAGCAGAGGGTCGCGAAACTGGAAAAAAAATTTTCCATCGGCCAAGGTCGAGCCGAGAATTTCATCACGGAAGATGTCATTGCATGTCTGTTATTTCTGAGGATCAGCGAGAATTTCGTCACGGAAGATCACCGAGAATTTCTGTGGTGTTATATTCCTAAACCACATGGATCCACATGGATCCACTAGATGTCATTGCATGTCTGTTATTTTCCTAATACACATGGATCCACTAGAGTCATTCCACGTGTGTTCTTTTCATAAACCACATGGATCCACTAGATGTCATTGCATGTGTGACATCTGGTGGATCCAAGTGGTTTATGAAAAGAACACAGATGCAATGACATCTAGTGGATCCATGTGGTTTATGAAATGAACACACATGGAATGACTCTAGTGGATCCATGTAGTTTAGTTAAATAACAGACATGCAATAACATCTAGTGGATCCATGTGGATCCATGTGGTTTAGGAATATAACACCACATGCTAGAGTGGCATCATTTCATGTGTTGTTTTCCAAAACCATAATGATCCACACTAATACACACACACATCCAAGTGTGTGTGGTGATGCAGCATCTTTCAAACTGGTGATAGAATGCATGTTGTAGTTGAATCCCGGTATGCTTCTAGGGTTCCGAGACATGGTTGGACACCACATGCTGGAGTGGCATTATTGCATGTGTTCTTTTCCAAAACCACAATGATGCACAAAGATACACACACACATCCAAGTGGGTGTGGTGATGCGGCATCTTTCAAAGTGGTGGTAGAATGCATGCTGCAGTTGAATCCTAGCATGCTGCTAGGGTTCCTAGACATGGTTGGACACCACATGCTGGAGTGGCATCATTGCATGTGTTCTTTTACAAAACCACAATGATGCACACTGATACACACACATCCAAGTGGGTGTGGTGATGCAACATCTCTCAAACTAGTGATACAACGCAGCCTGCAGTTGAATCCCAACATCCTGCTAGGGTTCCTGGACATGGTTGGACACCACAAGCTGGAGTGACATCATTGCATGTGTTATTTTCCAAAACAACAATGGTGCACACTGATACGCATACACACATCCAAGTGGGTGTGTTGATGCAGCATCTTTCAAACTAGTGGTACAATGCATGCTGTAGTTGAATCCCAGCATGCTGCTAGGGTTCCTAGACATGGTTGGACGCCACATGCTAGAGTGGCATCATTGCATGTGTTATTTTCCAAAACCACAATGATGCACACTGATACACACTCACACATCCAAGTGGGTCTGGTGATGCAGCATCTTTCAAACTGGTGATACAATGCATGTTATAGTTGAATCCCATCATGTTTCTAGGGTTCCTGGACATGGTTGGACACTACATGGTGGAGTGGAATCATTGCATGTGTTCTTTTCCAAAACCACAATGATGCACACTGGTACACACACACATCCGAGTGGGTGTGATGATGCAACATCTTTGAAACTGGTGGTACGATGCATGCTGCTATTGAATCAGAACATGCTGCTAGGGTTCCTGGTCATGGTTAGACACGACATGATGGAGTGACATCATTGTATGTGTTCTTTTACAAAACCACAATGATGCACACTGATACACGAGTGGTGATGCATCATCTTTCAAACTGGTGATAAAATGCATGCTGGAGTTGCAACCCAGCTTGCTGCTAGGGTTCCTGGACATTGTTGGACACCACATGCTGGAGTGGCATAATTGCATGTGTTCTTTTCCAAAACCACAATGATGTACACTAATAGACACACATCCAAGTGGGTGTGGTGATACAACATCTTTCAATCTGGTGATACAATCCATGATGCAGTTGAATCCCAGCATGCTGGTAGGTTTCTTGTACATGGTTGGTCACCACATGCTAGAGTGGCATCATTGCATGTGTTCTTTTGGAAAACCACAATGGTGCACACTGATACACACACACATCCAAGTGGGTGTGGTGATGCAGCATCTTTCAAACTGGTGATACAATGCATGCTGTAGTTGAATCCCAACATGCTGCTAGGGTTCCTGGACATGGTTGGACACTACATGGTGGAGTGGAATCATTGCATGTGTTATTTTCCAAAACCACAATGATGCACACTGGTATACACACACATCCAAGTGGGTGTGATGATGCAACATCTTTGAAACTTCTGGTACAATGCATGCTGCTATTGAATCACAACATGCTTCTAGAGTTCTTGGTCATGGTTGGACACGACATGATGGAGTGGCATAATTGTCTGTGTTCTTTTCCAAAACTACAATGATGCACACTGATACACACACACACATCCAAGTGGGTGTGGTGATGCATCATGTTTCAAACTGGTGATAAAATGCATGCTGGAGTTGAATTCCAGCATGCTGCTAGGGTTCCTGGACATTGTTGGACACCACATGCTGGAGTGGCATCATTGCATGTGTTCTTTTCCAAAACCAAAATGATGTAAACTGATACACACACATGCAAGTGGGTGTGTTGATACAACATCTTTCAAACTGGTGGTACAATGCATGCTATAGTTGAATCCCAGCATGCTGCTAGGTTTCCTATACATGGTTGGTCACCACATGCTAGAGTGGCATCATTGCATGTGTTCTTTTGGAAAACCACAATGATGCACACCGATACACACACACATCCAAGTGGGTGTGGTGATGCAGCATCTTTCAAACTGGTGATACAATGCATGCTGTAGTTGAATCCCAGCATCCTGCTAGGGTTCCTGGACATGGTTGGACACCACGTGTTTGAGTGGAATCATTACATGTGTTCTTTTACAAAACCAAAATGATGCACACTGATACACACACACACACCCAAGTGGGTGTGGTGATGCAACATATTTCAAACTGGTGGTACAATGCATGCTGCACTTGAATCCCAGCATGCTGCTAGGGTTTCTGGACATGGTTGGACACCACATGCTAGAGTGGCACCATTGCATGTGTTATTTTCCAAAACCACAATGATGCACACTGATACATGATGACCCACAAGTATAGGGGGTGTATCGCAGTATTTTTGAGGGAAGTGAAACCCAATTGATTGATTCGACACAAGGGGAGCCAAAGAATATTTATAAGCCTTAACAACAGAGTTGTCAATTCAGCTGCACCTGGAAAACAATCTTGCTCACAACAGTTTCTCAGTAGCAACAGTTTTGTAGTAGGAATAGCAAAGTAACAGCAGTAGTAAAGCAAAGACAGTAGTAACAAAAGCAGTATTAGGCATAGGGATGGATGGACGGGCGTTTCATGGACAAGACAATTCACATAGCAATTACAACATAGGGCAATTGCAGATAAATAAGATAAAGCACCCAAGTACTAGACAATCCTAGGCATGTGTTCCATATATAGTCATACGTGCTCGCAATGAGAACTGGCACAACATCTTTTGTCCTGCCAGCCCGTTTGAAGCGGGGCCTCTAGGGAACTACTGGCAATTAAGGTGCTCCTTTTAATAGATCACCGGAGCAAAGCATTAACACTCCGTGAACACATGTGATCCTCACATCAAAGCCTTTCCCTTCCGGTTATCCCGATTTCTGTCACTTCGGGGCCATAGGTTCCGGAAAATAACGTGTGTATACAACTTGTAGATAAGACCAAAAACAATACTATCATAATGAATCAATAACAAGTTCAGATCTGAAATCATGGCACTCGGGCCCTAGTGACAAGCATTAAGCACAACAAGTTGCAACAAAGTCATAAAGCACTAATAAAAGATACTAGGCACTATGCCCTAACAATCTGATGCTATTACATGAACAATCTCATCCAATCCCTACCATCCCCATAGCCTACAGTGGGGGATTACTCACTCATAGATGGAGGAAACATGGATGGTCGATGAAGATGATGGTGGAGATCGATGGAGATGGCTCCGGGGGCACTTCACCGTCCCAGAAGGGTGCCGGAATAGAGACTTTCTGTCCCTCGAATCTCCCCTTCGGTGGCGGTGGTGCAGCGGAAGTTTTTGTGGAAAAACGTCGAACCCCCTGAAGTTTTTAGGTCAGAAGGCTTCTTATAGGCGAAGAGGGAGACTGAGGGGGTGCCTGGGCTTACAGGCTCCCCTTTTATTTCATAACTCCATGGATTTACAAGCTCCCCTTTTATTTCACACCGACGACATCCGCAAACAAAAGAGCAAGGTATCAACTGGGTATATATTTACATGTGTTGAAAGTGTTCCTCATGACAGCACGGTTCTGCTAATCCCTAGCCTATAATTAGCAAGCATATAACTTTCATGGAGAGTTCACAATGGTTCAGGTTTATTAAGTGCAGGAAACAAAGTGTGCCATCAAGTTCGTGAGAGATTTACTAACTAACTTTCGCATAACAAGCAAACATTTTATTCGAAAGAAAACAAGTCATATTGAATATGCACGGAAGTAGCAAATTATGCTAATAGGTAGGTATGGTGGACACTTTGGCAATATTTGGTTTAAGGGAGTTGGAAACATGAGTAAAACACTCAGTGTAAGTGAATGCTAGCAATAGTAAGGGAGCGACAAACGAGAGAGCAATAATGGCCATAATCATGCAGAGAGACAAAACATCATTGATCAAAACATAAAGTGATACTACAAGTTGAAAACTAAAGGATCATAAAGGCCTATGGTGACTTGAGATAGTCATACCATGGTGTGAGCATGTGCCAAGTCAACCCAAATAAAACATCAAAGGAGAATACCACTATACTATGCTTTAATATGCTAAAACAACGCATGATTCATCCAAGGCACATTAAGCAATCTCAATTGTTTATAACAAGTAATGCTACATCAAAGAATACTAAGCATAAAGCCAAAACAATATCAAGCATGGCATGACAGAGCATAGGCCACAGTCAAAAACAAGCTCTCTTTACCACTTAAGCATGAGCTTTCCTACTCTTTTCCAAACCAAACCAAACTATTTGAACAACAATGTATGAAAGAGGAGGTCCAACCAATTTATTCATCAAACTAAGCAAACCAAGCAAACGAAAACCAAAACAAAAAGAAGACGCTCCAAGAACAACACAATTGTGCATGAAACAATAAAAATGAAGCGTTTGGAAGAAACCTGGGATTTTTATTGATGAAGAGGGGGATGCCTTGGGAATCCCCAAGCTTTGACGCTTGTACTTCTTGGATATTTCTTGGGGTGACACGCGTGGCATCCCCAAGCTTGAGATTTAGTCCATCCTTCATCTCATTACTCATTCCTTCCATACACCTGAAATTTTTCCTTCATACAAAACTTCACACAATCTTTATTAGCAACATTAGTGCACTCAAGATAAAAGGTATTAAGGTTCAGTTCTAACACCAAATAAACTTCCATTAAGACACTAGCTACTGTATCACTTCCCTCAAAAAGCTCAATTCCCCAAAAGAACTTAACAAGGAACCAACAAGAAGCAAATGCAAAAAATGGCAGAAATCTGTCAAAACAAACCACCAGGTAAAGACGAATTTTTTTGAAGACCCTCTGTTGCTCAACTCAAAAAGTGTTGAACTAACGAAAGTTAGATAACAACCTGGGTCAGAAGCACAAAAAGTTACAGCTCAATCCGACATACAGAGCTCTCTCACGAATTTTTATGGTGAAGCACAGAAATCTGTTTCGGGACAACAACTTTCCCAATCATTACTTCTCTCTCATTAGAGGTTACTCTTGGCACAAAAAGCAAATAAAAAGGATAAAGAGCGGTTATTATTGAAGTAATAACTTCCAAGACTCATCTAAATTTTTTGGGTTATCTCCCAAAAAGTACTTTTCTTTAATGCCTTTAAGTTAGGCATAAGCAAAAACTAAAATGGATAGAATAGAAGTAAGCGAAGATAATCACGGTGAAAACATTGTTTTGTTCAATGAAATCCTTTTGTTAACAAGGTTGATCAGGTCTTGCTACCAAAACAATTTCATATGAGACAAAACTTTGTATTCCACATATGATTATGTTACCTCAACCTTGATAGCAATGGTCCCAATCATAATAGTTTCAAATTTTTCTCTTGGTATGGGACAATATATTTCTCCAACTTAAATGCCCTTAACATGTTCAATTGAATTCAAACCATAAATCCTTTCAATCTTCTTGAGGAAATAGACAATGTGTTCGTTGTCATTAACATTGAAGGTCACCTTTCCTTGATTATAATTAATAACAGCTCCCGCAGTATTTAAGAAAAGGTCTCCCAAGAATAATAGACATATTATCATCTTCAGGCATAAAAGTTTGAGAGGATGCTCTCATAAGAAATATGAGTTGAAGTAAAAGAGAGCATCAAAAAACAAATTCAAAACACATTTAAGTCTAGCCCACTTCCTATGCATAGGAATCGTGTATGCAAATAAATTCGCAAGGAACGAAGTGGAAGGCATAGGAAGATAAAACAAGAGTAACTTCAAAACTTTCAGCACATAGAGAGGTGTTTCAATACCATGAAAACTTCTACAACCATATTTTCCTCTCTCATAATAATTTTCAGTAGCCTCATGAATAAACTCAACAATATAACTATCACAAAAAGCATGCTTTTCATGATCTACAAGCACTAGAGCTTTATCATAAACATCTTCAAAAGAAACCTCGAGAACATAACATTCATCCTCCTTTAGTAAGCATGGAGGACAATCAAATAATGTAAGGGATAAAGAGTTACTCTCATTAGAAGGTAGGCATGGGTAGCTAATCCATTCTTCCTCCTTTTGTTCATCACTCTCCTCCTCTTTTTCATCTAATGAGATTTCAGGTTTATCAATTTCTTCTTCCATGGGATCCTGCAAGGCATTAGTCTCTTCCATTTGTGGAAAGCATCTATTCATATATTCAAGAATATAGTTGTTTTCTTCCTTGTAATTATCAAAGCAAAATTTAAGTATACCATAACCCACATACTTATAAGGTGAATCATCAATATTTTCAAGCAAACTAGCAAGTTCAAATGCACCCTTCCAAGCAATAAATTCCTCAATTTGTTCCACATCATAAAGGTCATAATTTCCCTTAACATAGGAAGATATGGTAACATTATCATTATACTCACATTGAAAAGGGAGGTGTTTGTACCTCCTACAGCAACAAGATTTATCAAGGCAATAAGTAACATTATAAGTAGAGTAGACATTTCTAGCAATGGTATACAATCTATCAATTTGTCCCCATAAGTGTTGCCCTTTTTATGACAAGCGGTGTTCCTTATAATAATATTTTTCATCTTCCGTGAACCCACCTTGCCAATAAGATTCAGTTTCAAAAAAACAACTATTGACAACAAGCATGATAAGGCAAGACAATAACAGACCAATGAAAATAACAACTAGAATAGGAACTATTTTTTTGTATTTTTGATAAAGAAACAAGCAAACAAGGATAAAATAAACTAAGCTTGAACAATAGTGAATCCAAGTGGACTTGATAAATAAAGCTATGCTCCCTGGCAACGGCGCCAGAAAATAGTCTTGATGACCCACAAGTATAGGGGGTGTATCGTAGTATTTTCAAGGGAAGTGAAACCCAATTTATTGATTCGACACAAGGGGATCCAAAGAATATTTATAAGCCTTAACAACAGACTTGTCAATTCAGCTGCACCTGGAAAACAATCTTGCTCAGAGCAGTTTCTCAGTAGCAACAGTTTTGTAGTAGGAATAGCAAAGTAACAGCAGTAGTAAAGCAAAGACAGTAGTAACAAAAGCAATAACAGTGGGATTTGAGTGCGGTAGGCATAGGGATGGATGGACGGGCGTTGCATGGACAAGACAATTCACATAGCAATCAGAACATAGGGCAATTGCAGATAAATAAGATAAAGCACCCAAGTACTAGACAATCCTAGGCATGTGTTCCATATATAGTCATACGTGCTCGCAATGAGAACTTGCACAACATCTTTTGTCCTGCCAGCTCGTTTCTAGCGGGGCCTCTAGGGAACTACTAGCAATTAAGGTGCTCCTTTTAATAGAGCACCAGAGCAAAGCATTAACACTCCATGAACACATGTGATCCTCACATCAAAGCCTTTCCCTTGCGGTTATCCCAATTTCTGTCACTTCGGGGCCATAGGTTCCGGACAACAATGTGTGTATACAACTTGTACATAAGACCAAAACCAATACTATCATAATGAATCAATAACAAGTTCAGATCTGAAATCATGGCACTCGGTCCCTAGTGACAAGCATTAAGCACAACAAGTTGCAACAAAGTCATAAAGCAGTAATAAAAGATACTAGGCACTATGCCCTAACAATTTGATGCCTCAACATTTTCCTCATCAAATCCATTTGTGTTTCTCAACACATGCCAAAACATTTCAATAGAATGACTCATCATTCCAAGGTTTTCATAATCATTTTCACCAAGTATTCCCATCTAAAGGGATCAATTTTTATGCTTAGCACTAGCCACTAAGTTAAGAGTGTTCACTAATGAGGGTGCTACTCTTCAATCTCCTGCCTTAGAATGATATCTAGTATAGGCCTAGTTTTATACTCTTTATGCTATCTCTACTATCTTTCCAAATCCTCACGAAGTATTAACTAAAGGTAAAGAACTTTGGTAAAATAGAAGAGTAAAGCTTGCAAGTAAAACTTGGGATGGGTATAAATCAAAGTATATAACCAAAGCATGCCTAATGCATTTTGCTTGGGTTAAGAAACTTGCAAGTGTTAGCTTGCAAGGTCTAACTTTCTAGTAATGATGGCTTGCCTTGATTGGTGCAGTGATTGAAGTTTTCCTCCTCTTCTTCGAGATAGAACTCCTCCTCCTCGTATCTTTGGTCGGTACTATCGTCTATAAATAAATACGGGATACACAATCACCAAACAATAATTAACTAGTCTATTTAGCACACTAAGGATCACACTTGATGATCTAGTATCATCACAAGAAATAAAGAACTAGTTTTATTTAGTTTATTTTAAAAAAGTAATTTCTACTCATTGAAATTAATTAAGATTTAATATTCTCCAAATAAAATATGGGATCATATGGACACATGTCATCACCACATACATGGAAATGTGATTTAAAAGGGTTGGGCACATTTTATAAAGTCTAAGATTATTATTTCATAGATTTAAAGTGACTAGAAATGCCCTAATAGCATTCTTTTGGTACTACTCCAATGTCACTGCATGCAGACCTAGATATTTTTACCTATTCAGATAGGTATGGTCAAATGTGATTTTTGAGAGTTGGAATCAACTCAAAAGCTATTATGGTTGATTTTTTAAAATGTTTGAAGTTATAAAAGTCTCTGTCTTGTTATTTTTACTAAAGATTATCTCTAACACCAAATGATATAAATCCAACGTGCTTTGATAGATATTTTAATTATCTTTCTAACAAAATTTGAATCATGCAATTTGGTTCAGTGAAACTCTCTGAATTGATTTTTCAATAAGTGGACAGAATAGGGTTTTAACTAAAAAGGAAAATCCTTATTTGAATTTCCAGGCCTGAGTGGGAAAGCTAAACAGGCCGGCCCAACTGCACTACGTGGCGCAGCGGGCGACTAACAGGTGGGGTCCACCAGTCAGCGACTTATTCTACGCGAAACAGTATCTAAACATCTGGGTCGTGCGATCCTATTCTAATCCAACGGCTGGGAGTCATCGTTGACGACGAACAGCTCCGGCGAGGAAAATGACCTAGCACGGCGGTGGGGGTCTCATGTGGCTCACTTGGGCTCCATCTAGGGTCGGCGACAGGGGCAAACGACGAGGTAGACAACGGCGAGGCGAGGCGCAGTTACGGTAGGGCTCGGGGTGGTCAGAATCAACGACGCCCTTTTCCTCCAGTAGCGGCGGACTCCGGTGAAATTCCGGCGCGATGATGCTCGCCTTGCTCCGGGGAGAAGTTTGGGAGGCTCAGAGAGGAGTGTGGAGTGCAGTGGTGTGGAGAATGGAGGTGGGGGTGGCCTCCTTTTATAGCGTGGCAAGGGGACTAAGCGGTGCGGCGTGAGCTCGACGGTGGCGTTGCTACAGGCGGCTATCGGCATGGGTGAGGGCGTAGGATAGTGCGGTGCACCCTGGCGGTTCTCACAGACTTAATGGCGAGGCATGGGGCGGCGTGGTTCGGTCGGGAGCGTGCGGCGCTCCGCGTGGGGGAAGAGGTGTTTGCGACAGCGTGCGGCAGCTGCTGGTCGTGCAGCGGCGATCGGGGGTGTTTTCTGGGGTGAGGTGATCATGGAGGTCTGGTGCACGCGAGGCGGGGGCAAGGCGCGAGCTGGGCGAGCTGGTCGGGCGCGGCGCACTAGCGCGCTCTCGACATGGCACATAGAGGTTTGGGCACGGCGAGCTAGGGTGGTCCAGGGCTTGGCTTCGATCGTGGGGTGGACAAGGGTTGGCGGTAGGCTGCGGCGCACCTCCTGGACATCCTGGATGGGCGCGGGGCGGTCTGCTGCGAGCTGGCCGTGGTCGGCCGGCGATGACCAAACTCAGGCGGTGGTCCACTATGCAAACTGTGAAGGGGGGAGCTGGTCTGGGCTAGGTTAGACTTAGGGGAGACAGAGGAGTAAAGAGGGGACCAAATGGTCGACTATTACTATGCACAACAGTGAAGTTAGGCTAGATGGTTAATTAGTGTCATTAGGGTGTTTGATGAAATGACCGCATGAAGCAGAGTTTGGAATTTTTGATTCAAATTTTTTGAGTGGTTTGATCTTAAGCTTGAGTAACTATGTTTGCTTGGAGAGGTCAAGGGGAATTGCTTTGATAGGTTTTTGAAAAAGTGAGATCTTATCAGATGAACTAGATTCAATTTTCAACTATCAATTCAATTTATTTGCAAGATGTTTTTGTAAGTTTGTAAAGTGGGTCTTGATACACTTTTACTTGGTCTAGCAAGGGGTGAAAACAAATAGAATAGTTTTTGTTAAGAATTTTCATCTAGGAACACACAAAGTGGCCTAGTGGTTAACTTTTGTCAAAATGACCATTTGCTTTATTTATTCATGTTTGATTTCTTTCTCTTTTGATTTGGTTTGTAAATGGTCTATATGATGTAGTATTCATCTTCAACCCATTTCACATCATTTAGAACAATCAAGCATGGCACATACACTCAATTCTATATTAATGCAAACACACATGCATTCATATTATTTTTCTTAATAAACGTTTTTGTTACCCCTAAATTGGGTGATTATAATTTTGATAATCTTGATTAGAAGATTTGGGGTGTTACATACACTTTGTCTGAAAATTGGGGCAGTTGCATTCTTTGATTATTTTTTGGAACCGGGGTACCGTAGGTCTTGAAGGAGCAAGACACTCCAATTAGCGCACTAGGGTTTGTAGTCGTCGCAATATGGTCTGAGGACCTTTTTGTAATTATTATTATTAATTTTGAGACTTTTTGTATTGGTGTAGATGATTATTAATCTAGTAGATCGCTTTAATTTCGGGAAAAAATGGTTGTTGGAAGTAGATCGGTGTGCCATACCAAGACACACGTGCGCAGCGCCACGCTATGGACATGGAAGAGACAAGCCGGACTGTGCACCCGTGGTTGCAGAGAATAGATCGATGGAGGATGGATGGTGAGAGCCAGCGAAGGAGAGAGAAAACACAACTTTTTTGCGTGCATATTACTACTAGTAGGTCCATATGTTTACTACTAGTGGAGTGTATCCTGTACCTCGTGTCAGCAGCCCATCATATCTTTGCTCTGACATCGCACCGCCTTCTGACTGCTCCTCCTGCTGCTGTCGCGCTACCTCCTTTTTTGGGAAGGAGCTGCCTGCCTTCTCGAGTACTAGTACTAGTACGGAAGCGGAGTTCTTTGCTTTAAAGAAAAAATATTTCCATCGCTTAGAAAATTGGAGTTGTTACTTTTTCTAGTATTTGGAAACTACCATTGGCAAAGCTGTTTACCAACGCCAAGATGCGCACATCTACTTTCTTGTAGTACTACTACAAAATTCCCATAAACATGGATATGTCCGTGACCTTGCTTGGTCGTTCGGCCCTAATCCTGTTCATACTTATACATGGTAGGCCATTTTTGTGAAGCGGGTTTCTTCAAAAGTTGTGAAAACTCATGTTTATTATTTTTCATGGTAGGTAACACAAGAAAAAGGATGCCATGCATGAGTCCCCCTATTTTTTTTGCCTATTTATCTCTCTTTTTTCAATGCAGGGTCAACTTTGTCGACATGCAAATTTTAGAAAGAAGTTGAATCTCTCAAAACTCTCGATCGTATTCTTGATATATTGGCTGGTGGGCAACTTCAACAGATTTTTGTAAAATTTTAAGAGCAATCGGAAGCTCACATGTGGTTCGAATTAATTTGACATAATTTCGGCAGAGTCCCTCCGATCCATATTAATGTTCATAGATTCGTCTAGATTCAAATGTATCTACTCATGTTTCTATGCTAGATACATATACCCGAATCTAGAAAAATCTTAGAACATTAATTTGAATATGAAACAATAGTGTAATTTATGTGGGTTAATTTTATCTACGAACCTTGAAAACTCAAAAGACCTAGGAATCACAAGTAAAACATGCATGGTCCACTATGTCTAGAAAAATAGCGTGCTTGTTAGCATGGTAAAGAAGTAAAATTATTTTTAGAAGAAATAATGTTTAATATGGCTTAGAGTTCATAGCATGTGCTATTTATCTTATCTTACATCTTACCACTATTTAGTGTACGAATTACTTTGAATATTTACCATTGGATCAAGACTCGCGAATCCCAACATTTCCAGCCATTGGATCTTCTTTTCCATTCTAGCAACTAGAAGATTCTATTGATAGTATTCATCACAATGAATGCTATGTACAAAACTCAAAACACTTCTCCATCATTTTAGAATCCTCTCCCTCGTTTCTCCAGACCTTGTTACCAAATTTTGAAGTTTTAGGTAGCTAATAATCATTCACTCTACATGATATACAAAGTACGAGAACCAAATATACACCCATACTTTATAGATGTTGATCAAATATTTTTTTCTGCTTTACCTATTATAATTTTATATAGTGATGATATGTCAAACGTCTATTATCTGAGTCTCACGTGCAGGGCATTTGCAACTTACTAGTTTATTATAGTACTACATGAATTGGTTGGATAAATTACATGTTATATTTTTCAACCTTAATTTTATAGCTAATTTCACCTGAAAGTGCATCATGCTTCAATCAACATGTTCAGTGGAATTAAAGGTTTCATCAGAAATAGAAAATTACATCCAAGTCCATACAATTTGCACAAAGGCCCCTAAAATTTAGCTTGGAAAGGCAGTCGGGTCTGGCTCAATTTCAACCGAGCAACTGAGCCATACTCTTCCTACTACTGTTTGCTTCACACACGAAACACAACGCGGTCCTGCGTGTTGATCATGGTCGAAGGGACGAGATTACTCGGCACAGCCAAGAATCTCGTAAAACAAATTCGAGGACTGAAGTCACTGATGTATGTGGTTAACGTCAGGTGAAGGTCCGAAGAGGTTGACCTGCCCCCCTACTGAGTCGATTCCCCTAGCCGCACCTTCGCTAGTCGCAAGTTCCTCGCGCTCGAGCTCAAACTCGAGCATGTCCTGATGGTAAGCAAGGGCCAGCATAGGATCGATAGGCTTGATGGGACCTAGGATGGTGTCATCTGCCACGGCCATGGCGACATGGTGCCCACCCGAGTTGTCTGCCCCAGTCGCATGCTCGCTGGCCGTAGGTTCCTCGTGCGCAAGCTCGAACTCGAGCTTGGACTGATCATAAGCAAGGGCCAGCATAGGATCGATAGGCTCGAGGGGAGCCTAGATGGCATCGGCCACGTCCACAGCAACCTGGTGCCCACCCGAGTTGTCTGCCCTGGTCGCATTATCGCTAGCTGCAGGTTCCCGACGGAAGGATTGGCCGCTGTCTCACACGGGCTCAATTTGGCCACGGTTGACGTCTAGCCAGAGCACCTGCCCAAACGCAGCTCCGTCACAATCAAAAGAGAGGCACACCGAGACCAGCGCTTTGTTGTAGAGGTCCACTTTTATTCACCTGCCATGTTGACATCTCCGTGACGTCGCCAGTGCAGGATCGGTAGCCTCGAGGGGTCCCAAAATCGCGTCGTCAGCCGGTAGGGAAAACACACGTTTACCGTGGGCGACCAGGCGCTCTACAGAGGCGGCTCCAACAGCGGCATATTCCCGCCGGATGAACTGTTCTGGGGCCTGGCCTCGAGCCGAAACACACCCCCGAGGACGACGCGGCCAATCCACCGGGATTCCTTCAAGTATTTGTGAGGGTAACATGCCATTGGTGGAAGAAATAATTTTTGCCGAAGAGTAGAATGAAGGGGAAGTTGAACTGCTTTTTGCGAAGGAATAGTATAGTATTAGTAGCACTACTAGCGGTGCCACTTAGTTTTACTCCCAACACTACAATGAGGGGACCTCTTTATCAGTGTTTTTTCTTTGACCAAGCATTTCTCCAAGGAGTACTTTCGTTTTAGATGCTCCAAGGAGTATGCAGAGCGACCGCTTGGCGGCGCGTGAGTTTTTTCACAGTCGGTGGTTGTCCGGGGCATTAAAACACAAGACAAATGTCATATCGGTACTTGTAGCGGCCGTACTTTCAGCTGGCCGCAGTCTAATCAGATAGTAGGAGTATTATACACTCTTGAAACAGAGGTGGCGAGCAGCTGGCAGCTCGAGCAATGAGTCTGGTAAATTCATGGAGTCTGTACTCCAGTATACAGTAGTAATAAGTTCCACATGCCTTAGTGCTCCAGCACGTGATAGAATTACAGAAGTACAGTATGTCATATTATCACTATATAGAAGTACTCCGGCACGTGAGACTCGCATATTCATATTTTTTGAGCTTTACCTATATTATATAATCTTATCACACTATATTGTGTATGCAGTACTTTGAACGTTAAAAAATCGATCAAGCCTGGCAAATCCCAACATTGCAAACCGCTGGACCTTGTATCCATGCTAGCATATAGAATATTCCATTGATAGTCTTTAGCAGAGTGAACGCTGTGCACAAACCTCAAAACACACTTCTCAATAATTCTAGAATCTTCTTCGTCATTTCTCTCAAGAATATCGTGTAATAGGTAGCTAATAGTAGTAGGTTGATTTTTATATGACACAAGGTACAAGAACCAATTATACACCCTATACTTTATGGACGTGACTCGAAATTATAATTATTTTTCAGTGTCACAGATTATAGATTTATATAAATAAAATATGATATGTCATACGGTACTTCTATTAGTATCTAATTCTCACGTGCAAGGCAAGTGCTACTTACTATAGTCCTAGGACTCCGTACAAGACTACAAGGTACGCACTACTCCATCCCGGAGTACTCCTACCACTGTTTTTGATTATAAACTGTTACCAAGTCAGTTATTGCTAGACGGAGGGAGTATATTATGATACTAGTATCTGATACTATCTCCACAATGTGTAGTTCTACTACTATCATGTATTGTATTCTACTTAGTACTAGTAGTATCATAGTCTTATTGTATTTATTGTTTTGTAATATCAAGGTAAAATTGTGTGCAAGATTTATTTGAGATTATTTTTTCTATGATACTCTACCTATGATACCAACACAATCTCTTACATCATTAATTGCCGTGACACATAAGCATTTTCCATGCATGTAATAAGACCTTTGACAATGGGGGAGTCTCTTAGCACGACATTGTAGGCCAAATGCTTTTGTGGCATATCAATTAAGGAGGACAGAGGGTATTGTTGTATCTTAGCTAAGATACACACCTTGCACATAATCATAGGCAAAAAGAGTTGATTGCCCAATAAAATGCATGCATGAGAGCAAAAACATTAAATTAAGATACAACCTCTAAAATACAATGCATTGGAGAGGTTGTCTTTTAGGTATTTATAACTCCTATGGTAACGTGCTAAGATACAACCCATTGTGAAAGGCCTAATGCATGATACATACCACTTGATACCCCCACTAGGGCTAGTCTCATCCCAAACAGAGGTAGAGTAGTAGTACCTCCATCCTGGAGTAGTACTAGAGTACAGTATTTAGTCTTCCACGTAGCCCTAGGTCGTCAAAGCGATGTGTACACCGGGTTAGAGGGAGATAATTACTCGGGGAACACATCGCTTCCCTAGTTTTCTTCGCGCCAGCTCTTGCCAAAGAGATAAGGTACTGGTTCATGGCTGTTGAATTTGGATGGACGGACGATATTGCCTAGAGTGCGATGAGGAGTCTAGTACTCTTATTATTTAACTATAGTACAAGTCTCTCTCGCTCGCTCGCATCAACCCTCTCAGATCTGCACTCCTCCCTTTGCTCTCTCGCTCGGTCTCAAAATCCCTCTCAGATCCGGCACAGTTGAAGAAGGCGGCTCTATGGCGGATGAGTGGTTTGAAGATACGATTGATATGAGTGCAATGAGGCAGGTCTTCAGCTGCAGGCTGTGTTCTCAAATTGTTCGTCGTCCCGCGTACATGGTTATTACTTCTTTCTTCATGATGTTTTCCACACTGGTTCGATACAACTCTTGTTTTGGGGCTAAATCTCTTTTACTTGCACGAGCAGCGCTTTCGAAAGGCCACGGCGCACATTGCATGCGCACAATGTGTTGGAAAATTGTCCGATGGCCAGTGCCCGAGATGTGAGTACGGAGGCGTCTTCGAACCAACTACTACCATGGATTAGATGTCCTCGAGAATGAAGCTCAAGTGCAGCAACAAAGGTTGCGACATGGCTGGCAGCTTCCTCGAGTTCATCGAACACCAGACAGCGTGCCCGCACAAGCAGAGAGCGACATAGGTTCTTAACAAAAAAATAACCGTATGATATTTGGGTGTCTATGTGTGTGATGATTCCGTCTAGAGTATGGTTTAGTTTCTGTCGTGGTTGTGTTGTACCTATACTAGTTATGTTATATAACAAAATTGAATCATCATCGCATCCACATAGTTTCTCTCTTTTACTATTAGAAAGGGGAAGTACCACCAGCCTGTGCATCTACATAGTTGCTCTCTTTTAGCTAAAAAGCTTGAAAATCCGTAGAACTTGGGTGGCCCTCCACAGCGTATGCAAATATCGGTGCCCAAACCACTTCTCATCCATCCGGTATCGGTGCCTATGTTGAACAGCCGATGCCACACAAAAAATTCAAGGAACTGGGACAGCTACTTGCTCTGATGCCCAAACTCAGCATATGTTAAAATATAGGTCTTCCCTGTCTAGCTCAACAACCCTTCCTCTATTTAACACAGAGACAATAGCCATCCCTCTCGTCAGGTGGGAGTAACTTATTGTACTAGCTACTGTAGTAACTTGCATGTACATGCAATGCCAACTAAGAAAATTGGTGACATGACATGATAATTAATGATGAAAGAGAGGGAGGTATTACCATAACATCACACATACCAATACTATATGAGTCTAGAACCTAATTAATTAGGTCCTGCATGACACCACAAACATGTTATCACCCACTATGAAGATAGTAATATATGCAAGTTACTATATTTAGGCTGGTCATGGTGGGGAGTAACTTAGAGTAGTAACATGCATATGTTACTAGTCTAAGTTACTACCTCCATAGTGGAAAAAACATAGGTATGGTGTCATGAAAAGTCTCATTTATTGTAATGTAGACTCATTTTGTCTTGAAATTATGCCGTAAGCGCGCTATGTAGTGAGGAGAGAGAAACAATGATTTTCTAGTTCTTATGGTCAGGTCATACTGGTATGGTCGACCGTAAGGTTTCTTAGCTTAAGACCGAGTGCTACAATGTTTAAATTCCACTAAGGTCGACCACATGTGTCTTATGTTTGGCCTTATTTTCACATTTGAGACGCACTTATGGTAACATAGCTAGTTACCTCAATGCTCTCTCTCATCATTTAATTGCATGCCATGTCATCTAAATGCTTAGTTGGCAATACATGTAGGACTATGTTACTACCCAAATTAATCCAACTAGCACTATGACCAGCCTAAATAGAACCATGAAGAGAGGACGAGCCAGGGCTGATGTTGGTGAGTGACGAGGTAGCGCGGCCTCGCCTTTTGTTTGAGCAAGCTACGAAGAGCGAGCAAGGTAGTGGGAACTATGCGCAAGGTTCTTGGCCGTGTATGGCTGCTGAAGATCCTACAAATCACGGTGGAGGAGCGGGACATCATCATGCCGTACGACATTCTGCACCGGCTATAGCTTGAGGCGTGTATCTGGGTCGACGGGTTCCACTTCGACCTAACCCTCAGCATGAATCTCCTGCTCATCATCAACCTGCCGGCGCTTCAAGACAGTTGGTACCTGGTTGAGCAGGAGGATGGCCACTTCAGCATATGCATGCAGGCGCTGTCGAAGCGCACAATGGTGCATCTTCGGGGATGCAACCATTCGTACCACCGCAAGTGCATATTCACTTGGTTTGATACCAATGCCAGCTACCCTATCTGCCGAGACAATGTGCTCTCCCATATCTACAGACACAAGGTGCATATGCCCCCTTCTGTATGAAACTGGTCCTGTGGTTGATAATTAATTAATGTACTGAACCAATGTTTCTGTTGCACGCCAAGTGAACCTGTTCTACATATGTTTGCACTTTTCAAATTAAGCTTAATCCAATTTAGACAGGGAAAACAATTAGTCTAGGATGACAATCCAACAGGAAATTGTCATCATGTCTTATACATTTTAAAAAGAGAAAACCAATACGAATCACTGTTCATCATATCATTGCATAATATGAAACAACAGTCTAATCATCATCACCATCATCGCTTTCTGCACCGCCGCATTCTAGATCCACATATTCAGATTGGGTTGGATCTTCTTCCCCTTGACATTCATCATACATGTCCTAAGATTCATAAGGTAGACCTAGCTTATTCCTGTCTTTATTGACTATACTAACCTCGACAGTGAAATCTACTTGTCCATCATGCGCAGAGCCGCCTCTGGCAATCAAATATTCATCAACGTCAGCCAGTTCAGTTACCATACAACCATCAAGATCATCTTGGTGGGCAACATCTGTGGCGACTGGCACATCATACTCATTCACATCATAGGTTCTCCTTGCCTCAAAATTTTGCACATATTTCCAGTCCTTATTATCTCTGTCATCCAAGAATATTACCTTGGAAGCTTAAGTTACCAAAATATAAGGTTCCTCCTTGTACCACTCAGCAGTAGTATTGATCGATATGAAATTCCCATCATTTATGGGGCCTCTTTTCTTGTTCGGGTCTTGGTCATACCAATAACACTTGAATAGAACCACAGATCAACTACTAGTCTTGTCGTTATAGTTCAACTCAATATCCTCTTTTATGCAACCATAATGATCATAGTCATCTGACTTCTTCATTATGGATATCAATTGCTCTCCACTAGTCGTGATGCCACTGTTTTGTGTCTTCAGATGTTTCTCATGCTCATAAGAGTTGTAGTAGATACCATCGTCATTGCAAGCTGAAGTTGTCTACACCCTCTTTGGCGGACCACGTGATAGGGAATAGAGACATCACTAACATCGCCCGGATTCTCTTCACTAGCTTCGTGATCTGCGGTTATACAAAATAATCAAGAGGTCATCTCATGTGCACAATTCGTATGCAATTCAAACTTCAATTGACCATCTTACATGATTCCTAAACCATTCCTGAAACCCACCCCCACATACTGGTGCAACATAATCTTTTCCTTTGGTTTCTTTAAATAACCTACAAAAATGATACTCAAGTAAGATATCTGAACATATCTTGCTACAAGTTTCATTTCATATATGTGAGGATATGTGTGAATAGTACTCAGGCAACAAAGTTTTCAGCCTCATCCACATTATTCAGTAGATACCAAGTAAGTTGGTCATATTCGTGTTGCATTAATGTTCTATGTTCCTTCTTTCCTACTAGGCGAACACCATGGTTAAAAACTGATTTTTCAATTTCTTTAATTCTGCCACCCAGATTGGATCTCGTTTTATGATCAGGAATGTATATTGAGCAAAATGCAAATGCTTCAGCAGCAATGTATGCCTTTGCAATGCAAGCCTCTTCTCTAGCCTTGTTCCTAAAAGTACCCTTGAAAGTGAAAAGTCGACGTTCTATAGAGTACATCCATCCATACTGTACATGACCTCTATAAAGTGCATCTTAAGTCAGATGAACAGCCAAATGCACCATCACATCAAAGAAGGCTGGTGGATATATCAGCTCAAGCTTGCACAGGATTTCTGCTATGTCCGTCTGAAGACGCGCTACAACTCTTTTGTCCAGAGTTTTGCTACAGATTTGCCTAAACATCTTTCCCAACTCTACAAGCACGTTGTACAAATCCTTGTTCACTAAAACTTTAACCCCAAGAGCTAAAAGCCTTTGTAGTAGGATGTGGAATCGTGAGTTTTCAACCCTTGGAGTTTGTTCCCCTCTGCATTGATACAATTTGCAATGTTGGAAGCAAATCCAGATGGGAACTTCACACCTCGGAGGAAGTCACAAAATAGTACTCTTTTATTCATCAGCAAGGTAAATTCTGCACCTCGAAATTTGTAATGTTTTTTACCGCCCTTATCAACCGTATCTTTAGGATGCAGCTTCAAGTTGTTGTTAATGTTGAGTTTTTCATAGTCAAGCCTAGCATTATAGCTATCTTTTTTCTTAGATGGAATGTTGAGTAATGTTCCTATAATGATGTCACATATATTTTTCTCCATGTGCATGACATCAATATTATGTCGAAGTGTCTTACCAGCCCAATACGGCAAGTCCCATAGAGTGGACCTGTGGTTATAAAATATTCTCGGTTCCTTTTCCTTCCCTTGGGAATCTGCTGCTACTTCTTCTGCTCTCTTCCTTTTGGATGCTACTTCTATTGTCGGTGCATCTTCTGTATTCTTTCTTTTACCTCGTCCGGCAGCTGGTTGTTTTCCTGGTTTAACATTTCTGACCTTTTGTAAGTGCGCCTGCAACTCAGCTGTAGTGAACTTTTGTGGTGCAGTGCCATATTTAGTCCTCTTGCCATAGAACTGCAAATTTTTCAAGTTTTTTCGGAACTTGTGGCCTTGAGGAAGAAAAATCTAGTGGCCAAGGAAACCAGTCTTATTTTGTAGCCTCACTATGACCTGTTTTGTCTAACAACAAACACATGCGTTATAACCTGTTGTCACTCTACCTAACATAGTGCCAAGAGATGGAAAATCATGGGTGCAGAATAGCACAGCAGCATGCATAGGCAACTTGGCATCTTCAGGTTTGCTGGCAAGGATATCAGGAGTCATGACACCCTTCTATAGTTCCTGCAATCGTATAATATGCTGCATGAATAGATCAAAATCCTTCCCAGGTGATTTGGGACCTAGGATGAGTAAAGCTAGCAAGCAGTTCGACTGATCAGTGCATGGCCAGGGAGGTAGATTGTAAACTGTAACAAGTACTGGCCACATGTTATACGAGTTACTCATGTTGCCAAATGGGTTAAATCCATCTGTATCTAGGCCAAGTCTCAGGTTCCTTGGATCCGCTGCAAATCCTGGATGAGCCTTGTCAAAGTTCTTCCATTCATCGCCATCAGCTAGATGTTTGAGTAACTAATCGTCTGGCTTGAGAATTTATTTGTGCCATCTTGTTTTCTTAGATGTTTGTTCTGACTAAAACAACCTCTTCAATCTATCTATAACTGAAAAATATCTCAGAACCTTACAAGGATCTTTCTTCTTTTTATCACCATTTTTCATCTTGATTCGTTACATACTAGGCATTCATTGAGGTTTTCGTAATCCTCCCAGAACAATACAAAGTTATTTGGCAAAAATGGATCTTCCCATATGATAGTCCAAGTACCTTGATCACATAAAAGGATTTTGGCAGTCCTTCCCTAGGGATTGAGTCGTTTACACCTTAATCACTGAATCGAAAGCTTTGTTGGTAATCTTATTGAGCGACTTCTCCTTTAGTAATTTCATTACCAGTTCTAGGCTCCACTAAACACTTGGCATCTTCTATCAGGTCAGAGAAAAGTGATCTTTTAAGAGAAGGAGCGCCTTTTTTGCTTGTAGTGGGGTACAGGTCCCTTAACAAACCAGAAAGGTCCTCATCCTTGGTTTGATGAGCTTCAGGAGGATCAACATCAACTAGAGGATCAAGAACAGGCTGATCATATGGTTCACCATGTTTAGTCCACCTAATATATGTGCGTTGCATCCCATTAACGAATGTATGGTTTGCAACTATGCTCTGACTCGGCTTTTTGTAATTAAGGCATTGTCGGAATGGGCAAAACACATCTGAGTCGCCATTATGCTGTCTAACAAACTTCATGAAGTCATTAACACCTTCCCAATATGAAGGCATTGCTTATTTCCATTCAATATCCAATATATGTCCATCTGTTGAGGATAGAGATGGTCAGAAGCATTCAAGATATTTCACTGAACAAGTTGATTACGGATCTAATTAAGCCAAGATATCTAAGCAACCTGATTGAATATAGAACTATAAATGCCACGTAATTTTAGCTTATTTCCGAAATTGAGTGCAGAACTATGTTACATATTCGAGAGAACAGATCGACTGAGCGCAAAATGCCAACCGATTTGAACAAACAGATCAAGTGCAGAACAATATCAAATGAACAGATCGAGTACGAAACTACTTCTAGGGAATGATTGAGTGAACTAAGGATATTATAAGCGTACCGTGGGGATCGACCAGCTGACCGCCGGCCTGTGTGCGTCTCAAAAAAAAGGCACCACCAGCAATGGTGTCAGGCCGTCCCGGCTGATAGATGGAGTGTGAATGTTTTGGTGCATGGCTTGTGGTTTTGACCGCCTGCGCGTCTCCAGAAGAATGGCGCAAAGAGATAGTAGCTCCCTGTTGGAGTGAAGGCGCGAGTTGGAAGGCATGAGTGGGAAAGTTTTGGCACACGCGGGATATGTGTCCTGGTTGTCAACAATTTTCATGCGAAATATCGGCCAAAATTTTCTCCCTCATTTTTTCTTCCTTGTTGAGGTATGGAATTTTTATTACTGAGCCCATGAAATTAGCCTATCAGGCCTAAGCATAGCCCAAAACCTTCCAATTCGGCCTTTTCATTATCTTGTGGCCGCCGATCATAGCGCATTCAGATTCGGAGTGAGCCCATGAAGAATAGGGCATCCGGCCCTAGTTAGCCCAGAATCTTTTTAATTCGGCCTTTATGGTCATCCCCTTCCCTAGCCCCCCCCAAAAAGCTTGGCCTACCTATGTTGTTTTGTTGAAACTACTGCATTACTAGTAAGTTCCATGTAGCCTACACGTGAGACCCAGATAATAGACATATGACATATCATCACTATATAAAATTATAATAGATAATTATCAAAAAATATAATTAGATCGACATCTGTATAGTATGGGTGTATATTTGGTCATTTACTTTGTACCATGTGTATTTAAACCTAGCAGCGGACCAATGTCAAAACAGCGGACAGGGCTGAAAAAAAGTCCATCATGCGCACGCTTCATTTACAGAGAGGCTGACACATGGGACCTAGCAGTGCGGCCTTATAGAGATGCTGCATCGAGCAACATTGCCAAGTTCGAAATAGGGAGGCACGAGCGAGAAAAAAGTCCAGCGTGGTGAGAGGCTAACATGGAGGACCCAACAATGTTATCAAGTTCGACCCGAAAAAACAGTCCAACATACACACACGCCTTTTTGTGGTCAGGGAACAATTTTTTGTAGCGCAGGGTCAAGGAACTACTAAGCACAGGCCAATGAAATTTGAGAATGGATCCCATGGAGCATAGGCAAGAACATTTTAATTCAGCCTTGTTAGGGTCAAGGGACTACTTAGCACAGCCTAGTGAAATTTAAGAAAGGAGCCCATGGAGTATAGCGCATGTAGATGGACCATGTAGAATAGCCAAAATATTTTTAATTCAGCCTTTTGAGCATTGCCCCCACCTCTTAAAAAAACTCCTCCTCCACCCCTTAAAAAAACTCCGCCATATTTTTAAGAAACTAGTCCATTATATATGTGGCATTTTATAAATTGAAATGCCAGGAGGCTGGCATTTTATTTTTAAAAATATAAACATTGACACACGACATCTTTTAAAAAACATTAAATCATAATTTGAAGGTACTAAGGAATGTTTAATAATAAATTTTCTATAAATATCTTTAGCGTAGTGGCGACACACACAGTTTAAATCTATTGGAAATCTTGAGTTTTTTCTTCTCCTGTAGTAATATTGCATTACAGATAGGCTGACATCACGGACCCACCAGCCGGTAGCATCCCTCGAGTTTACTGATCAGGTTTGAAAAAAAAGTTAAATACTTGTACCGAGAGGTTGGCAACGGGGACCTACCCGCCAGAACATACAAGGCTGCATCGGGGACCCACAAGCAAGAACATACCAGAAAGCTGACATGGGGGCCCCAGCAGCAAGAACATACACGACTGCCACATGGAGCAACGTTGCAATGCTCAAAACAGCGGACGCGGCCAAAAAAAGGTCTATCATACAGACATTTCATTTAAAGATAGACCGACATGTGGGTCCCACCAGTGTGGACAGGTGCTATATCAAGCAACGTTGCCAAGTTCGAAATAGGGAGGCGCGAGCAAGAAAAAAGTCCATCGTGCACACGTTTGTTCTAATGAGAGGCTGACATGGGAGACCCGGCAGCCTGAAAAAACGGCTGATGCAACAATCAACGTTATCAAGTTGGAAACACGGAGGCTGTCATGTGGGATCTAGCTGCGTGACCGAACGGCAGATTTGTCAAGCAACGCTATCTAGTTAGGAATAGGGTAGGGCTAGAGTAGAAAAAAAAGTCCGTCATACCCACGATTCTTCTAATGTGAGACTGACATAAGGAACCCACCAGTACGACTGATGCAGCGAGCAATGCTATCAAATTCGGAACATGGAGGCGCGACCGAGGGAAAAAATTCTATCATACACACATTTCTTCTAATGAGAGGATGACATGTGGGGTCCAGGAGTTTGATTAAATGGTAGATGCATCAAGCAGCGCTATCATGTTCAGAATAGGGTAGCGGGAGTGAAGAAAAAATTCCATAATACACACGATTCTTATAATGTGAGGCTGACATGGAGAACCTAGAAGCGTGACTAGAGCAGATAGATCTAGCAACACTATCGAGTTGAAATCTGGGAGGCAATATCCAAGGGAAAAAATCCACTATACACATGTTTCTTCTAATGAGAGGTGACATGTGGGTCCCAGGAGGTTGATTAAACGGTAGATGCATCGAGCAGCGCTATCAACATGGGAATAGGGTAGCGCAAGCGAAGGAAACAAAATTCCATCATACACATGATCCTTCTAATGAGAGGCTGACATGTTGGACCTAGCAGCCTGACTAAATGGCAGACGCATCGAGCAACGTTATCGAGTTCAAATTAGGGAGGCACGACCGAAAAGTATGGTCCGCTAGAGAACCTGACGTCCGGGACCCACACGCCTCAAAAGACTTCGGTGAGTCAACATCACGAAAGGACACGAAAATCTTGCTTCTCCCACGTGCTGGCCGAGCTTCCTCCATGTTTTTAGCGGATCTTTCATAGCAGAGGGTCGCGAAACTGGAAAAAAAGTTTTCCATCGGCCAAGGTCGAGCCAAGAATTTCATCACGGAAGATGTCATTGCTTGTCTGTTATTTCTGAGGATCAGCGAGAATTTCGTCACGGAAGATCACCGAGAATTTCTGTGGTGTTATATTCCTAAACCACATGGATCCACATGGATCCACTAGATGTCATTGCATGTCTGTTATTTTCCTAATACACATGGATCCACTAGAGTCATTCCACGTGTGTTCTTTTCATAAACCACATGGATCCAGTAGATGTCATTGCATTTGTGTTCTTTTCATAAACCACATGGATGCACTATGATGTCATTGCATGTGTGTTCTTTTCTCAAACCACAATGATGCACACTGATACACACACATCGAAGAAGGTGTGGTGATGCAGCATCTTTCAAACTGGTGGTACAATGCATGTTGTAGTTGAATCCCAACATGCTGCTAGGGTTCCTTGACATGGTTGGACAACACATGCTGGAGTGGCATCATTCCATGTGTTCTTTTCCAAAACCACAATGATGGACGCTAATACACACACACACATGCAATGGCTCTAGTGGATCCATGTGGTTTAGGAAAAGAACACACATCCAATGACATCTAGTGGATCCATGTGGTTTAGGAAAAGAACACACATGCAATGCCATCTAGTGGATTCATGTGGTGTATGAAAAGAACACACATGCAATGATATCAGTGGATCCATGTGGTTTATGAAAACAACACACATGCAATGGCATCTAGTGGATCCATGTGGTTTAGGAAAAGAATACACATGGAGTGACTCTAGTGGATCCATGTGGTTTAGGAAAAGAACACACATGCAATGAAATCTAGTGTATCCATGTGGTTTAATAAAAGAACACACATGCAATGAAATCTAGTGGATCCATGTGGTTTATGAAAAGAACACACATGGAGTGACTCTAGTGGATCCATGTGGTTTAGGAAAAGAACACACATGCAATGAAATCTAGTGTATCCATGTGGTTTAATAAAAGAACACACATGCAATGACATCTAGTGGATCCATGTGGTTTATGAAAAGAACACACATGTAATGACTCTAGTGGATCCATGTGGTTTAGGAAAAGAACACACATGCAATGACATCTAGTGGATCCATGTGGTTCATGAAAAGACCACACATGCAATGGCATCTAGTGGATCCATGTGGTTTATGAAAAGAACACACATGCAATGATATCTAGTTGATCCATGTGGTTTAGGAAAAGACACAGATGCAATGACATCTGGTGGATCCAAGTGGTTTATGAAAAGAACACAGATGCAATGACATCTAGTGGATCCATGTGGTTTATGAAATGAACACACATGGAATGACTCTAGTGGATCCATGTAGTTTAGTTAAATAACAGACATGCAATAACATCTAGTGGATCCATGTGGATCCATGTGGTTTAGGAATATAACACCACATGCTAGAGTGGCATCATTTCATGTGTTGTTTTCCAAAACCATAATGATCCACACTAATACACACACACATCCAAGTGTGTGTGGTGATGCAGCATCTTTCAAACTGGTGATAGAATGCATGTTGTAGTTGAATCCCGGTATGCTTCTAGGGTTCCGAGACATGGTTGGACACCACATGCTGGAGTGGCATTATTGCATGTGTTCTTTTCCAAAACCACAATGATGCACAAAGATACACACACACATCCAAGTGGGTGTGGTGATGCGGCATCTTTCAAAGTGGTGGTAGAATGCATGCTGCAGTTGAATCCTAGCATGCTGCTAGGGTTCCTAGACATGGTTGGACACCACATGCTGGAGTGGCATCATTGCATGTGTTCTTTTACAAAACCACAATGATGCACACTGATACACACACATCCAAGTGGGTGTGGTGATGCAACATCTCTCAAACTAGTGATACAACGCAGCCTGCAGTTGAATCCCAACATCCTGCTAGGGTTCCTGGACATGGTTGGACACCACAAGCTGGAGTGACATCATTGCATGTGTTATTTTCCAAAACAACAATGGTGCACACTGATACGCATACACACATCCAAGTGGGTGTGTTGATGCAACATCTTTCAAACTAGTGGTACAATGCATGCTGTAGTTGAATCCCAGCATGCTGCTAGGGTTCCTAGACATGGTTGGACGCCACATGCTAGAGTGGCATCATTGCATGTGTTATTTTCCAAAACCACAATGATGCACACTGATACACACTCACACATCCAAGTGGGTCTGGTGATGCAGCATCTTTCAAACTGGTGATACAATGCATGTTATAGTTGAATCCCATCATGTTTCTAGGGTTCCTGGACATGGTTGGACACTACATGGTGGAGTGTAATCATTGCATGTGTTCTTTTCCAAAACCACAATGATGCACACTGGTACACACACACATCCGAGTGGGTGTGATGATGCAACATCTTTGAAACTGGTGGTACGATGCATGCTGCTATTGAATCAGAACATGCTGCTAGGGTTCCTGGTCATCGTTAGACACGACATGATGGAGTGACATCATTGTATGTGTTCTTTTACAAAACCACAATGATGCACACTGATACACGAGTGGTGATGCATCATCTTTCAAACTGGTGATAAAATGCATGCTGGAGTTGCAACCCAGCTTGCTGCTAGGGTTCCTGGACATTGTTGGACACCACATGCTGGAGTGGCATAATTGCATGTGTTCTTTTCCAAAACCACAATGATGTACACTAATAGACACACATCCAAGTGGGTGTGGTGATACAACATCTTTCAAACTGGTGATACAATGCATGATGCAGTTGAATCCCAGCATGCTGGTAGGTTTCTTGTACATGGTTGGTCACCACATGCTAGAGTGGCATCATTGCATGTGTTCTTTTGGAAAACCACAATGGTGCACACTGATACACACACACATCCAAGTGGGTGTGGTGATGCAGCATCTTTCAAACTGGTGATACAATGCATGCTGTAGTTGAATCCCAACATGCTGCTAGGGTTCCTGGACATGGTTGGACACTACATGGTGGAGTGGAATCATTGCATGTGTTATTTTCCAAAACCACAATGATGCACACTGGTATACACACACATCCAAGTGGGTGTGATGATGCAACATCTTTGAAACTTCTGGTACAATGCATGCTGCTATTGAATCACAACATGCTTCTAGAATTCTTGGTCATGGTTGGACACGACATGATGGAGTGGCATAATTGTCTGTGTTCTTTTCCAAAACTACAATGATGCACACTGATACACACACACACATCCAAGTGGGTGTGGTGATGCATCATGTTTCAAACTGGTGATAAAATGCATGCTGGAGTTGAATTCCAGCATGCTGCTAGGGTTCCTGGACATTGTTGGACACCACATGCTGGAGTGGCATCATTGCATGTGTTCTTTTCCAAAACCAAAATGATGTAAACTGATACACACACATGCAAGTGGGTGTGGTGATACAACATCTTTCAAACTGGTGGTACAATGCATGCTATAGTTGAATCCCAGCATGCTGCTAGGTTTCCTATACATGGTTGGTCACCACATGCTAGAGTGGCATCATTGCATGTGTTCTTTTGGAAAACCACAATGATGCACACCGATACACACACACACATCCAAGTGGGTGTGGTGATGCAGCATCTTTCAAACTGGTGATACAATGCATGCTGTAGTTGAATCCCAGCATCCTGCTAGGGTTCCTGGACATGGTTGGACACCACGTGTTTGAGTGGAATCATTACATGTGTTCTTTTACAAAACCACAATGATGCACACTGATACACACACACACACCCAAGTGGGTGTGGTGATGCAACATATTTCAAACTGGTGGTACAATGCATGCTGCACTTGAATCCCAGCATGCTGCTAGGGTTTCTGGACATGGTTGGACACCACATGCTAGAGTGGCACCATTGCATGTGTTATTTTCCAAAACCACAATGATGCACACTGATACATGATGACCCACAAGTATAGGGGGTGTATCGCAGTATTTTTGAGGGAAGTGAAACCCAATTGATTGATTCGACACAAGGGGAGCCAAAGAATATTTATAAGCCTTAACAACAGAGTTGTCAATTCAGCTGCACCTGGAAAACAATCTTGCTCACAGCAGTTTCTCAGTAGCAACAGTTTTGTAGTAGGAATAGCAAAGTAACAGCAGTAGTAAAGCAAAGACAGTAGTAACAAAAGCAGTAGTAGGCATAGGGATGGATGGACGGGCGTTTCATGGACAAGACAATTCACATAGCAATTACAACATAGGGCAATTGCAGATAAATAAGATAAAGCACCCAAGTACTAGACAATCCTAGGCATGTGTTCCATATATAGTCATACGTGCTCGCAATGAGAACTTGCACAACATCTTTTGTCCTGCCAGCCCGTTTGAAGCGGGGCCTCTAGGGAACTACTGGCAATTAAGGTGCTCCTTTTAATAGATCACCGGAGCAAAGCATTAACACTCCATGAACACATGTGATCCTCACATCAAAGCCTTTCCCTTCCGGTTATCCCGATTTCTGTCACTTCGGGGCCATAGGTTCCGGAAAATAATGTGTGTATACAACTTGTAGATAAGACCAAAAACAATACTATCATAATGAATCAATAACAAGTTCAGATCTGAAATCATGGCACTCGGGCCCTAGTGACAAGCATTAAGCACAAGTTGCAACAAAGTCATAAAGCACTAATAAAAGATACTAGGCACTATGCCCTAACAATCTGATGCTATTACATGAACAATCTCATCCAATCCCTACCATCCCCATAGCCTACAGTGGGGGATTACTCACTCATAGATGGAGGAAACATGGATGGTCGATGAAGATGATGGTGGAGATCGATGGAGATGGCTCCGGGGGCACTTCACCGTCCCAGAAGGGTGCCGGAATAGAGACTTTCTGTCCCTCGAATCTCCCCTTCGGTGGCGGCAACGCAGCGGAAGTTTTTGTGGAAAAACGTCGAACCCCCTGAAGTTTTTAGGTCAGAAGGCTTCTTATAGGCGAAGAGGGAGACTGAGGGGGTGCCTGGGCTTACAGGCTTCCCTTTTATTTCATAACTCCATGGATTTACAAGCTCCCCTTTTATTTCACACCGACGACATCCGCAAACAAAAGTGCAAGGTATCAACTGGGTATATATTTACATGTGTTGAAAGTGTTCCCCATGACAGCACGGTTCTGCTAATCCCTAGCCTATAATTTGCAAGGATATAACTTTCATGGAGAGTTCACAATGGTTCAGGTTTATTAAGTGCAGGAAATAAAGTGTGCCATCAAGTTCGTGAGAGATTTACTAACTAACTTTCGCATAACAAGCAAACATTTTATTCGAAAGAAAACAAGGCATATTGAATATGCACGGAAGTAGCAAATTATGCTAATAGGTAGGTATGGTGGACACTTTGGCAATATTTGGTTTAAGGGAGTTGGAAACATGAGTAAAACACTCAGTGTAAGTGAATGCTAGCAATAGTAAGGGAGCGACAAACGAGAGAGCAATAATGGCCATAATCATGCAGAGAGACAAAACATCATTGATCAAAACATAAAGTGATACTACAAGTTGAAAACTAAAGGATCATAAAGGCCTATGGTGACTTGAGATAGTCATACCATGGTGTGAGCATGTGCCAAGTCAACCCAAATAAAACATCAAAGGAGAATACCACTATACTATGCTTTAATATGCTAAAACAACGCATGATTCATCCAAGGCACATTAAGCAATCTCAATTGTTTATAACAAGTAATGCTACAGCAAAGAATACTAAGCATAAAGCCAAAACAATATCAAGCATGGCATGACAGAGCATAGGCCACAGTCAAAAACAAGCTCTCTTTACCACTTAAGCATGAGCTTTCCTACTCTTTTCCAAACCAAACCAAACTATTTGAACAACAATGTATGAAAGAGGAGGTCCAACCAATTTATTCATCAAACTAAGCAAACCAAGCAAACGAAAACCAAAACGAAAAGAAGACGCTCCAAGAACAACACAATTGTGCATGAAACAATAAAAATGAAGCGTTTGGAAGAAACCTGGGATTTTTATTGATGAAGAGGGGGATGCCTTGGGAATCCCCAAGCTTTGACGCTTGTACTTCTTGGATATTTCTTGGGGTGACACGCGTGGCATCCCCAAGCTTGAGATTTAGTCCATCCTTCATCTCATTAGTCATTCCTTCCATACACCTGAAATTTTTCCTTCATACAAAACTTCACACAATCTTTATTAGCAACATTAGTGCACTCAAGATAAAAGGTATTAAGGTTCAGTTCTAACACCAAATAAACTTCCATTAAGACACTAGCTACTGTATCACTTCCCTCAAAAAGCTCAATTCCCCAAAAGAACTTAACAAGGAACCAACAAGAAGCAAATGCAAAAAATGGCAGAAATCTGTCAAAACAAACCACCAGGTAAAGACGAATTTTTTTGAAGACCCTCTGTTGCTCAACTCAAAAAGTGTTGAACTAACGAAAGTTAGATAACAACCTGGGTCAGAAGCACAAAAAGTTACAGCTCAATCCGACATACAGAGCTCTCTCACGTATTTTTATGGTGAAGCACAGAAATCTGTTTCGGGACAACAACTTTCCCAATCATTACTTCTCTCTCATTAGAGGTTACTCTTGGCACAAAAAGCAAATAAAAAGGATAAAGAGTGGTTATTATTGAAGTAATAACTTCCAAGACTCATCTAAAATTTTTGGGTTATCTCCCAAAAAGTACTTTTCTTTAATGCCTTTAAGTTAGGCATAAGCAAAAACTAAAATGGATAGAATAGAAGTAAGCGAAGATAATCACGGTGAAAACATTGTTTTGTTCAATGAAATCCTTTTGTTAACAAGGTTGATCAGGTCTTGCTACCAAAACAATTTCATATGAGACAAAACTTTGTATTCCACATATGATTATGTTACCTCAACCTTGATAGCAATGGTCCCAATCATAATAGTTTCAAATTTTTCTCTTGGTATGGGACAATATATTTCTCCAACTTAAATGCCCTTAACATGTTCAATTGAATTCAAACCATAAATCCTTTCAATCTTCTTGAGGAAATAGACAATGTGTTCCTTGTCATTAACATTGAAGGTCACCTTTCCTTGATTATAATTAATAACACCTCCCGGAGTATTTAAGAAAAGGTCTCCCAAGAATAATAGACATATTATCATCTTCAGGCATAAAAGTTTGAGAGGATGCTCTCATAAGAAATATGAGTTGAAGTAAAAGAGAGCATCAAAAAACAAATTCAAAACACATTTAAGTCTAGCCCACTTCCTATGCATAGGAATCGTGTATGCAAATAAATTCGCAAGGAACGAAGTGGCAGGCATAGGAAGATAAAACAAGAGTAACTTCAAAACTTTCAGCACATAGAGAGGTGTTTCAATACCATGAAAACTTCTACAACCATATTTTCCTCTCTCATAATAATTTTCAGTAGCCTCATGAATAAACTCAACAATATAACTATCACAAAAAGCATGCTTTTCATGATCTACAAGCACAAGAGCTTTATCATAAACATCTTCAAAAGAAACCTCGAGAACATAACATTCATCCTCCTTTAGTAAGCATGGAGGACAATCAAATAATGTAAGGGATAAAGAGTTACTCTCATTAGAAGGTAGGCATGGGTATCTAATCCATTCTTCCTCCTTTTGTTCATCACTCTCCTCCTCTTTTTCATCTAATGAGATTTCAGGTTTATCAATTTCTTCTTCCATGGGATCCTGCAAGGCATTAGTCTCTTCCATTTGTGGAAAGCATCTATTCATATATTCAAGAATATAGCTGTTTTCTTCCTTGTAATTATCAAAGAAAAATTTAAGTATACCATGACCCACATACTTATAAGGTGAATCATCAATATTTTCAAGCAAACTAGCAAGTTCAAATGCACCCTTCCAAGCAATAAATTCCTCAATTTGTTCCACATCATAAAGGTCATAATTTCCCTTAACATAGGAAGATATGGTAACATTATCATTATACTCACATTGAAAAGGGAGGTGTTTGTACCTCCTATAGCAACAAGATTTATCAAGGCAATAAGTAACATTATAAGTAGAGTAGACATTTCTAGCAATGGTATACAATCTATCAATTTGTCCCCATAAGTGTTGCCCTTTTTATGACAAGCGGTGTTCCTTATAATAATATTTTTCATCTTCCGTGAACCCACCTTGCCAATAAGATTCAGTTTCAAAAAAACAACTATTGACAACAAGCATGATAAGGCAAGACAATAACAGACCAATGAAAATAACAACTAGAATAGGAACTATTTTTTTGTATTTTTGATAAAGAAACAAGCAAACAAGGATAAAATAAACTAAGCTTGAACAATAGTGAATCCAAGTGGACTTGATAAATAAAGCTATGCTCCCTGGCAACGGCGCCAGAAAATAGTCTTGATGACCCACAAGTATAGGGGGTGTATCGCAGTATTTTCAAGGGAAGTGAAACCCAATTTATTAATTCGACACAAGGGGATCCAAAGAATATTTATAAGCCTTAAAAACAGAGTTGTCAATTCAGCTGCACCTGGAAAACAATCTTGCTCAGAGCAGTTTCTCAGTAGCAACAGTTTTGTAGTAGGAATAGCAAAGTAACAGCAGTAGTAAAGCAAAGACAGTAGTAACAAAAGCAATAACAGTGGGATTTGAGTGCGGTAGGCATAGGGATGGATGGACGGGCATTGCATGGACAAGACAATTCACATAGCAATCAGAACATAGGGCAATTGCAGATAAATAAGATAAAGCACCCAAGTACTAGACAATCCTAGGCATGTGTTCCATATATAGTCATACGTGCTCGCAATGAGAACTTGCACAACATCTTTTGTCCTGCCAGCTCGTTTCTAGCGGGGCCTCTAGGGAACTACTAGCAATTAAGGTGCTCCTTTTAATAGAGCACCAGAGCAAAGCATTAACACTCCATGAACACATGTGATCCTCACATCAAAGCCTTTCCCTTGCGGTTATCCCAATTTCTGTCACTTCGGGGCCATAGGTTCCGGACAACAATGTGTGTATACAACTTGTACATAAGACCAAAACCAATACTATCATAATGAATCAATAACAAGTTCAGATCTGAAATCATGGCACTCGGGCCCTAGTGACAAGCATTAAGCACAACAAGTTGCAACAAAGTCATAAAGCAGTAATAAAAGATACTAGGGACTATGCCCTAACAATTTGATGCCATTACATGAACGATCTCTTCCAATCCCTACCATCCCCATAGCCTATAGCGGGGGATTACTCACTCATAGATGGAGGAAACATGGATGGTCGATGAAGATGATGGTGGAGATCGATGGAGATGGCTTTAAGGGCACTGCCCCATCCCGGCAGGGTGCCGGAACAGAGACTTTCTGTCCCCCGAATCTCCCCTTCGGTGGCAGCGACGCAGCGGAACTTTTTGTGGAAAAACGTCGAACTCCCTGATGTTTTTAGGTCAGAAGGCTTCTTATAGGCGAAGAGGGAGACCGAGGGGGTGCCTAAGGCCACCACACCATGCCCTGGCGCGGCCAGGCCTAGCCCACGCCTGAGGGTGTGTGGCCAGCCCCTGGCTCTCCTCCGTCTCGTATTCTGGCTCCTGAAGACTTCTGGAAAAATAGGCACTTTGCCTTTTGTCCCGTCCAATTCCGAGAATATTCATTTTCTGACTTTCCTGGAACAAAAAACAGCAGAAAACAGGCAGCTGACACTATGGCTCTTGTTCATAGGTTAGTACAATAAATCATATGAAAAGTACTCCAAAGTGTGGACAAAACACAAGAAAGTGGATACAACCAAGCATGGAGCATCAAAAATTGTAGATACATTTGCAATGTATCAATACACACACACATCCATGTGGGTGTGGTGATACAACATCTTTCAAACTGGTGGTACAATGCATGCCGCAGTTGAATCCCAACATGCTGCTAGGGTTCTTGGACATGGTTGGACACCACATGGTGGAGTGGCATCATTGCATGCGTTCTTTTCCAAAACCACAATGATGCACACTGATACACACACAACCGAGTGGGTGTGATGATGCAGCATCTTTGAAACTGGTGGTACAATGGATGTTGTAGTTGAATCCCAGCATGCTGGTAGGGTTCCTGGACATGGTTGGACACCACATGATGGAGTGGCATCATTGCATGTGTTCTTTTCCAAAAACACAATGATGCACACTAATACACACACACATCCAAGTGGGTCTGGTGATGCAGCATCTTTCAAACTGGTGATACAATGCATAGTGCAGTTAAATCCTAGCATGCTGCTAGGGTTCCTGGACATAGTTGGACACCACATGGTGGAGTGGCATCATTGCATGTGTTCTTTTCCAAAACCACAATGATGCCCACTAATACACACACACATCCAAGTGGGTGTGGTGATGCAACATCTTTCAAACTGGTGATAAAATGCATGCAGCAGTTGAATCGAAGCATGCTGCTATGGTTCCTGGACATGGTTGGACACCACATGCTAGAGTGGCATCATTGCACGTGTTCTTTTCAAAAACCACAATGATGCACACTGATACACACACACACATCCAAGTGGGTGTGGTGATGTAGCATATTTCAAACTAGAGGTATAATGGATGTTGTAGTTGAATCGCCGCTTACTGCTAGGGTTCCTAGACATGGTTGGATACCACATGATGGAGTGGAATCATTGCATGTGTTCTTTTCCAAAACCATAATGATGTACACTTATACACACACATCCAAGTGGGTCTAGTGATACGACATCTTTCAAACTAGTGATACAATGCATGCTACAGTTGAATCCCAGCATGCTGCTAGGGTTCCTGGACATGGTTGGACACCACATGGTGGAGTGGCATCATTGCATGCGTTCTTTTCCAAAACCACAATGATGCACACTGATACACACACATCCGAGTGGGTGTGATGATGCAGCATCTTTGAATCTGGTGGTACAATGGATGTTGTAGTTGAATCCCAGCATGCTGCTAGGGTTCCTAGACATGGTTGGACACCACATGATGGAGTGGCATCATTGCATGTGTTCTTTTCCAAAACCACAATGATGCACACTAATACACACACACACACATCCAAGTGGGTGTTGTGATGCAACATCTTTCAAACTAGTGATAAAATGCATGCTGCAGCTGAATCCCAGTATTCTCCTAGGGTTTCTGGACATGGTTGGACACCACATGATGGAGTGGCATCATTGCATGTGTTCTTTGTTGGGTCCGCAGCATAGAAAACCAAAAATGTCCTACGATGAGAACTATATGCCAAGATCTATCTACTAGGTACAGAGCAACGGGTGGACATACATCCATCGAGAACTTACCCTCGAAGACAACGAGTTTTGTTAACGAGTAGGAACTTGTGGTTGATGTAGTCCTACACTTGTCGATCTCAAGATCGAGTGGAAGTCCAAGCGCCGTGAATCAGCAGCGCATCCGTACTCGCACACACGTTCAAGCCACCAGACAACCTCCACCTCCTCGCTCCAGCGATCCAGCGGAACCAGCAACTCCTTCCAGATGAAATGCCACCGGGAACATGTATCTCGCTAATCCGAGACCATGGGGAAATAATTCTAGAGGGGCAGAGAGATCCTTCACGAGGAGGTGTAAGGAAGAAGGAGGAAGAGGGGGGCCTTTTATAGGAGGAGGGGGTACCCCCTCCATGGCCAGTGCCTCATGGAGGTGACCCCTCACCTCCTCCATTCATGTGGTGGTAACTCCCTCCACATTAAAATGGCTCTTCACATTCCCTTTTAAAGTCCCCACTTTAAATGCATTAAAATTCTCTAAGTTTAATGCTCTCTCATTTAATAAAACTGGTTTATTAAATTTATTCAGAATTTTGTTAATTACTTTAATTAACAAACATTCACATATAACCCGTTGCAATATTTCAATATCACATGCAGAACCACTTTCTGCAATTTCACCTGAAACAATTTTCGGTTTCTATCGAAACAATTCCTGCGCTTTGCAATTCTTTCGTCTAAAACATATGTGATCCAAAATGGTGTCCGGTAACTCTTAAGATTGTCACCCTATGGTTCGCGAATAATGTAGACAAGATTGAGACTCCTCTCAGATCAATAATCAGAAGCAGGACCTGGAGATCCATACTGACTCCTGCATATTCAACGATGACTTCTGTGATCGTGAGAACCTTTAACGCTTGAAATTTAATCCCTTCGTCTCATGATATAATACATGTCCGAGATTCGATCATCGGTATCCAAATACCTAGTTTGATCTCGTTACCGACATGCACTCTTTTCTCGTTCCCGTGATATAACATTCTAGTGATCACATCACTTGCTTGCAAGCTATCTTAATGTGATATCACCGAGAGGGCCCAGAGTATATCTATTTGTCATCGGGATTGACGAATTCCACTCTTGATCCATGAGCCTCAACATAAGACCTTCGTAGCACTGATCCCATCTTTATAGTCACCCTGTTACGGTGTGACGTTTGATATTATCAAGATACTCTTCAGGTGTTAGCAATTAACGTAGTCTCATGGTCTAAGGATAAAGATTACTTCGTATGACGTTATAGGAATAAACATAATGACTTGATCGTAATGCTATACTTCGGATGAATGTTCATCACATCATTTCACAAATTCTATGACCTTGTTATTAACAACATCCAATGTCCATGATGAGGAAACCTTGATCATCTTGTTAATCAACAAGCTAGTCTATAAGAGAGGCATAACTAGGAACCCTTTTTGTTTATTAAACACACATGTATTGACGTTTATGATCAATACAATTATAGCATGCAAAATAAACATCTATCATATATATAAGGAATACATAATAACAACTTTATTATTGCCTCTCAGGGCATATTTCCTTTAGTCTCCCACTTGCACTAGAGACAATAATCTAGTTCACATAGTGATAAATCTAACACCCATGGAGTTCTGGTGTTGATCATGTTTTTCCCTAGGGAGAACTTCAGTCTACGGATCTGCTACATTTAGGTCCGTGTTTACTTTACAAATCTTTATATCTCCATCCTTGACATGTTCGCGGATGGAGTGAAACCGGAGCTTAATATGCTTGGAATTCTTGTGAGACCTCGTTTCCTTGGCGTTGGCTATGGCTCCATTGTTGCCACAATAGATCACCATTGGGTTCAATGCACTAGGAATCACACCTATTTCCGTAATGAACTCTTTCATCCAAACCGCTTCCTGTGCCACTTCTGAAGCAGCAACATATTCTACCTCCGTCGTTGATCCAGCCACCACAGGTTGTTTGGAACTCCTCCAACTAACTGTTGCTCCGTTCAAGAGAAATACGTATCCGGATTGAGACTTAGAGTCATCCGGATCGGTGTCAAAGCTAGCATCGACATAACACTTAGCGACTAGCTCTTCTTCACCTCCGCTTATAAGAAACATATCCCTAGTTCTTCTCAAGTACTTGAGGATGTTCTTGACCGCTATCCAGTGTTCCGAACCTGGATCAGATTGGTACCTACTAGTCAAACTAATACCATGTGCCACATCCGTTCTTGTGCATAGCATGGCATACATTATAGAGCCTATGGCCGAGGCACAGGGGATCTTATCCATTATCTCTCTTTCTTCCGCCGTAGCCGGACTTTGAGTCTTGCTCAATGTCTTGCCTTGCAACATAGGTAAGAACCCCTTCTTACTTCCGTCCATATTAAACTTCTTTAATATCTTATCAAGGTATGTACTCTACGATAGCCCAATTAGGCGCCTTGATCTATCTCTATATATTTTAATGCCTAATATATATGATGCTTCACCAAGGTTTTTCATCGAAAATTTGTTGTTTAGATAACTTTTAACACTGTTTAAAAGATCTATATCATTTCCAATCAATAATATGTCATCCACATATAATATCAGAAATGCCACATTGCTCCCACTCACTTTCTTGTAAATACAAGCCTCTCCATAAGTTTGGACAAATCCAAACTCTTTGATCACCTCATCAAAGCGGAGATTCCAACTCCGGGATGCTTGCTTCAGTCCATAGATGGATCGCTGAAGTTTGCATACCTTATTAGCATCCTTAGGATCGACAAAACCCTTAGGTTGTGTCATATACAACTCTTCTTCAATATTACCATTGAGGAACGCAGTTTTGACATCCATCTGCCATATTTCATAATCGAAATATGCAGCAATTGCTAACATAATCCTAACCGACTTAAGCATCGCTATGGGAGAGAATGTCTCATCGTAGTCAACTCCTTGAATTTGTCGAAACCCCTTTGCGACAAGTCGAGCCTTGTAGATGGTCACATTACCATCAGCATCAGTTTTTATTTTGAAAATCCATTTATTCTCAACGGCCTTTCGATCGTGAGGTAAGTACACCAAGGTCCAAACCTGGTTCTCGTACATGGATTCCATCTCGGATTTCATGGCTTCTAGCCATTTGTTGGAATCCGGGCTCATCATCGCTTCTTCATACATCGCTGGGTCATCTATTTCATCAACCATGAAATTCACAACAGGATTACCATACAGTTCAGGAGCTGCACGTGTCCTACTAGACCTGCGAGGTTCGGTAGTGTTCTCTTTCGGAGTTTCATGATCAATATCATTAGCTCTCTCTTCATTAGGTGAAGTCAACTCCGAAACAATTTCTGGTGCTGTGCTACTCGCCATTTCATGAAGAGAAGGTTCATTAACCTCTTCGAGTTCTACCTTCCGACTGCTCACACCTTTCGCGAGAAACTCCTTCTCAAGAAAGGATCCATTCTTGGCAACAAAAACCTTGCCCTCGGATCTGTGATAGAAGGTATACCCAATCGTTTCCTTAGGGTATCCTATGAAGATGATTTTTTCCGCTTTGGGTTCGAGTTTATCTGGCTGAAGTTGCTTCACATAAACATCGCATCCCTAAACTTTAAGAAATGACAACTCAGGTTTGTTTCCAAACCATAATTCATACGGTGTCGTTTCAATGGATTTAGATGGTGCCCGATTTAAAGTGAATGCAGTTTTTTCCAGTGCATAACCCCAAAACGACAGTGGCAAGTCAGTCAGAGGCATCATAGATCGAACCATATCCAATAAAGTACGATTACGACGTTCCGACACACCATTACGTTGTGGTGTTCCGGCAGGCGTGAGTTGTGAAACTATTCCACACTCTTTCATGGGTGTGCTAAACTCGTAAATTAGATACTCACCTCCATGGTCAGACCGAAGAAATTTGATCTTTCTATTACGATGATTTTCCACTTCATTCTTTAGAAAATTCTTTGAACTTTTCAAAGGTTTCAGACTTGTGTTTCATCAAATAGATATACTCGTATCTACTTAAATCATCCGTGAAAGTAAGAAAATAACGATATCCACCTCGCGCCGACACACTCATTGGTCCACATACATCAGTATGTATGATTTCCAATAAATCTGTCGCCCCTTCCATTGAACCAGAAAACTGCATTCTAGTAATGATTCAAAATCAAGTGATTCCAAAAGTCCATCAGAATGGAGTTTCTTCATGCGTTTAATGCCAATATGACCTAGACGGCAGTGCCACATATATGTAGATATATCATCATCAAGTTTAATCTTTTTAGCATGAACATTATGAATATGCGTAATATTACTATCGAGATCCAATAGAAATAAACCATTCAACACAGGTGCATGACCATAAAAGATATTATCCATATAAATCGAACAACCATTGTTTTCAGATTTAAAGGAATAACCACTTTGCATCAAACCCGATCCAGATACAATGTTCATGCTTAGTGCAGGCACCAAATAACAATTATTTAGGTTTATAACTAATCCCGATGGCATATGGAGAGGTAGCGTCCCGACGGCGATCACATCAACTCTTGATCCATTGCCGACCCGCATCGTGACCTCATCCCTTGCTAGTTATCGCTTGTTCCGCAGCCCCTGAATCGAGTTACATATATTAGCAACCAATCATGTATGAAATACCCAGGTGCTACTACGAGTACTAGCCAAGTACACATCAATAACATGTATATCACATATACCTTTGTTTGCCTTGCCAGACTTCTTGTCCGCCAAAAACATGGGGCAATTGCGCTTCCAATGGGCAGTCCCCTTGCAATAATAACACTCGGTGTCAGACTTAGGGCCAGCTCGGGGTTTCTTTTCAGGTGCGGTAATAGATTTGCCACCCTTCTTTCCCTTGTGCTTGCCTTTCTTGTCTTTCTTGAAACTGGTGGTCTTATTGATCATCAAAACTTGATGTTCTTTCCTAAACTCCACTTCTGCAGTCTTAAGTATTAATAGAAGCTCGGGAAGAGACTTCTTCATGCCCTGCATATTATAGTTCATCATGAAGCTCTTGTAGCTAGGTGGCAGATATTGGAGAACATGATGTATGCCTAAGTCAATGGGAATCGTTATTCCCAAGGACACAAGATTATCGGTGTACCTAGACATTTTGAGTATATGCTCACTAACGGAGCTGTTCTCCTCCATCATGCAGCTAAAGAACTTTTCAGAAGCATTATAACTCTCTACGGCAGCATGGGTATCGAAAATCATTTTCAATTCTCCCATGGTATCAAAGGCATTACCATTTTCTAAACGCTTTCGAAGTTCTGGCTCTAGCCCATACAGTATGCCACAACGAACTAAGTTGTGGTCCTCCTGACGAGTCATATAGACATTCTTTTCCTCGTCAGGGGCATCAGGAGCTGGTGGGGGGCCTAGCCGCGCCTCTAGCATATATTGCTTTTGTGCAGCAGTGACGAGAATCCTCAAATTCATAGCCCAGTTGGTGAAGTTGCTACCATTCGCAGCAAGTTTATCTTTCTCCATGAACACATTGAAATTAAAAGCAGGCGGTGCCATCTACAACATAATTTGTAAAGTGTATTTAGACTAAGTTTATGATAGAGTGAGTTCAACTAATCCAAATTACTAATGAACTCCCACTCAAAAACGACATCCCTGATGCCTTTTTGGTGATTACATGAACCAAATCCACTACACCAAATCCGATCATCACGTGAGTCGGTGTAGCTTCAAAGGCGAGCATCTATATGGGCATCATATCAACTATATGACTCATGCTTAACCTTTCGGTCCGTGTTCTGAGGCCATGTCTGTACATGCTAGGCTCGCCAAGTAAGAACCTTAGTACTCGCGTGTGTAAAGCTGTCTTACACCCGTTGTATGAAAGCGTTGAGTCAAGTACACCCGATCATCACGTGATGTCTCGAAACACGATCCATAGAACGGTGCATACTTAAGGAAGAACACATTTATCTTGATATCTAAATGAGGGATCATCTTACAATGCTACCAAAAGCGCCAAACTAGCAGTATAAGATGCTAACATCTAATGTGTAAAGTGAGATGATATGGTCCATGCATTTGATCTCTATCATTTGCATCGTGGTATCATCTCTATCATTCCTTTGTGTGTAAGGCCAAGGTCTATGGAACTTACACGTTGAATGTGTTGTAAGAGTATCTATCATACATCTACTTACAACAATACCATATCAATACACTAGCCCAGCAACGATCTAAACTAGACGCCTCTAATTTATCAATTGCAAGTTTTACGTGGCTTAGGGCTTTCGGAGATAGAACCATTCTTACCTATGAACATGAACCACAACGAGGATAACCAAGTTATTAGCAACTCGTTGTAAATCAGATATTGACTATAGTAGGAGAGATAGACACCCACCAGCCACTTATGCAAAACAAGTTGCATGTCAGTCGTGGAACCGGTCTCATGTACGATGACATGTAAGGTTGGTCCGGGCCGCTTCATCCCACTATGCCACCAATATCCAAAATACATAGAAGATGCAATAACATGATCATCATCGCCCACATATAAACATATGTGTACTACCCGTGCAAAGCACCTACGCATAGATCAGGCTTTGATACCACTTTTGGGTCCGCAGCATAGAAAACAAAAAAATTCCTATGATGAGAACTACACGCCAAGATCTATCTACTAGGTACAGAGAAACGGGTGGACATACATCCATCGAGAACTTACCCTCAAAGACAACGAGTTCTGTTAATGGGTAGGAACTCGTGGTTGATGTAGTCTCACACTTGCCGATCTCAAGATCGAGTGGAAGTCCGAGCGCCGCAAATCAGCAGCACATCCATACTAGCACACACGCTCAAGCCACCGGACAACCTCCACCTCCTCGCTCCAGCGATCTAGCGGAAGCAGCAACTCCTTCCAAACGAAATGCCATCGGGAACATGTATCTCGCTAATCCGAGACCAAGGGGAAATAATTCTAGAGGGGGAGAGAGATCCTTCATGAGGAGGTGTAAGGAAGAAGGAGGAAGAGGGGGTCCTTTTATAGGAGGAGGGGGGGTACCCCCTCCATGGCCGGCGCCTCATGGAGGTGACCCCTCACCTCCTCCATTCATGTGGTGGTAACTCCCTCCACATTAAAATGGCTTTTCACATTCCCTTTTAAAGCCCCCACTTTAAATGCATTAAAATTCTCTAAGTTTAATGCTCTCTCATTTAATAAAACTCTTTTATTAAATTTATTCAGAATTTTGTTAATTACTTTAATTAAAAAACATTCACATATAACCCCTTGCAATATTTCAATATCACATGCAGAACCACTTTTTGCAATTTCACCCGAAACAATTTCCGGTTTCTATCGAAACAATTCCTGCGCTTTGCAATTCTTTCGTCTGAAACATATGTGCTCCAAAATGGTGTCCGGTAACTCTAAAGTGTGTCACCCTATGGTTCGTGAAAAATGCAGACATGATTGAGACTCCTCTCAGATCAATAATCAGAAGCGGGACCTGGAGATCCATACTGGCTCCTGCATATTCAACGATGACTTCTGTGATCGTGAGAACCTTTAACGCTTGTAATTTAATCCCTTCGTCTCATGCTATAATACATGTACGAGATTCGATCATCAGTATCCAAATACCTAGTTTGATCTCGTTACCGACATGCACTCTTTTCTCGTTCTCGTGATATAACATTCCCGTGATCACATCACTTGCTTGCAAGCTATCTTAATGTGATATCACCGAGAGGGCCTAGAGTATATCTATCCGTCGTCTGGATTGACAAATTACACTCTTGATCCATGAGCCTCAGCATAACACCTTCGTAGCACTGAACCCATATTTATAGTCACCCTTTTGCGGTGTGACGTTTGATGTTACCAAGATATTCTTCAGGTGTTAGCAATTAACATGATCTCATGGTCTAAGGATAAAGATTACTTCGTATGATGTTATAGCAATATAAACATAATGACTTGATCGTAATGCTATACTTCGGATGAATGTTCATCACATCATTTCACAAATGTTGTGACCTTGTTATTAACAACATCCAATGTCAATGATCAGGAAACCTTGATCATATTGTTAATCCACAAGCTAGTCTATAAGAGAGGCATAACTAGGAACCCTTTTTGTTTATTAAACACACGTGTATTGACGTTTCCGATCAATACAATTATAGCATGCAAAATAAACATCTATCAAATATATAAGGAATACATAATAACAACTTTATTATTGCCTCTCAGGGCATATTTCCTTCATTCTTTTCCAAAACCACAATGATGTGCACTTATACACACACACATCCAGGTGGGTGTGGTGATGCAGCATCTTTCAAATTGGTGATACAATGCATGTTGTAGTTGAATCCCAGCATGCTGCTAGGGTTCCTGGACATGGTTGGACACCACATGCTGGAGTGGCATCATTGCATGTGTTCTTTTCCAAAACCACAATGATGCACACAGATACACACACACATCTAAGTGGGTGTGGTGATGCAGCATCTTTCAAACTAGTGATACAATGCATGCTGCAGTTGAATCCCAGCATCCTTCTAGAGTTCCTGGACATGGTTGGACACACATGTTGGAGTGGCATCATTGCATGTGTTATTTTCCAAAACCACAATGATGCACACTAATACACACACATCCAAGTGGGTGTGGTGATGCAGGATCTTTCAAACTGGTGGTACAATGCATGCTATAGTTGAATCCCAGCATGCTGCTAGGGTTTATGGACATGGTTGGAAACCACATGTTGGAGTGGAATCATTGCATGTGTTATTTTCCAAAACCACAATGATGCACACTGATACACACACACACATCCAAGTGGGTCTAGTGATGCAGCATCTTTCAAACTAGTGATACAATGCATGCTGCAGTTGAATCCCAGCATGCTGCTAGGGTTCCTAGACATGGTTGGACACCACCTGGTGTAGTGGCATCATTGCATGTGTTCTTTTTGAAAACCACAATGATGCACACTGATACAAACACATCCGAGTGGGTGTGATGATGCAACATCTTTGAAACTGGTGGTACAATGCATGCTACAGTTGAATCCCAGCATGTTGCTAGGGTTCCTAGACATGGTTGGACACCACATGATGGAGTGGCATCATTGCATGTGTTATTTTCCAAAACCACAATGATGCACGCTAATAAACACACATCCAAGTGGGTGTGGTGATGCAGCATCTTTCAAACTGGTGGTAGAGTGCATGTTGCAATTGAATCGCTATCGTCAGAATGAGGACAATTACGCGATGAGGGGGTCCTCATGGCGTGTGGAAGAGAGGGGTGTGAGTCGTATGGTGTTCCGGGATGGTGAGTGCACAAGCTTAGCCAGGTTCGAATCCAATGATGGGGGACGGATCCTGTTCCTGTTGTCAATCCAGTAATATGGCAGAGGTGGAATATGGGTTACAAGGGTTTCACCTGTGTGAGTTGAGATTGTAGACTATTTTTTGTTGCCCGAAGGGCTGGTCCCTAGGACAACTTATATAGATATCCGGCCTAGGGTTTACATGATAGATCTATTTGGCTACGATACAGAGTTTGTTACAAAGTACATCTTGGACTACAAGTAACTAAATAGGCCTAAGTCGGTAAGTCTTCTGGGCCTTCCCGTAGATGGATGGTACTCCGTCTCTTCTCCCTGACTAGGCCGCCTTTGAAGCATAGCTCTAACGCAAAGTGGGCCACCCTGGTCTGCGATGCACAATGGGTATACCCGGAAAGTATATCCCCAATAGCAGCCCCGGAAGCCTCCAAGATCCAAAGTCGGATTTCATCGTCTAGCTTGATCTTTCTTTGTCTTGCCAAATCTTGAAGGGTTCCTGAAACTTTCAAAACAAAGAATAGGATCCGAATCTCAAGTTGAGTCGGATTCGTTAATATTTCACTCGTTCTTTTCCCTGCTTGATTTCAAACTAAGTTGGAAGATAGCCTTTGATGTCATATGACACCAGTCAAGGTCTGGTCATGTCACTCACAGACATTCCTGCCAACGTGACCGTTGGTGGGCCTGGTTCGCGCGGAATCGAGGCGTCATTTTAATGCATGTGCGGAGATCTAGGAGGCATAATCTTCTCGAGGAAGTTACCCTAGCTACTTCCACGATGCGTGGCTAACACCACAGTGTTCATACACAAATCTTAATGGAGGTCAGGTACATAAGGGGTTGATATTTCCTCTTTCTCCTCGACCTGTTCTTGCCTTCTCCTTCCTCCGGCGACACATTGCTTCCCAGCCTCCTTTTCCTTCCCCAAACTCCACAGTGCCGCCCATCCTAGATCACCGCACTAGACCAAATGGCTAAGGCATCCTCCTCCGGCACTACAGCGACGGTGGCAGCAATACAGAAGGAGAACTTCCGCTGCCTCTAGATCCCCTACGTGCTTGATGATGAGAAGTTGCACTTCGTCGAGAAGGAAGGCCTTTGCTGTGCCGGCGAGTGGCTGAGAGGATTTGGAGAAACCGATCCTATCCATCAAGACGATGAGAGAGTTCACTTCGGTACGCATCTTGACCGAGGTCTAAGTTTTCCTCCTTCGAAGTTCTTCTCCGATGTGATCTAGTATTATGGAGTTCAACTCCATAACATCCCCCCAAATTCGATCATAGAGCTCAATGCCCATGTTTCTCTTTGTGAGGGTTATCTCGAAATAAAGCCGATTCTCACTCTTTTCCGGTACTATTTTAGTACCCGGAGAAATTCCATCAATGTATGTAATCTTTATATTACCGGAACGCTTAGCTTGTCCCTTAGGAGAGAACGAACCTATCCTACGGTTATATCCACCGAGTCAGTGAAGAAATGGTCATCCACGTTCTTTTATCATAAGGACAAACCGGCTCCTGGCAAGCAAGAAGCATTGTCGGCTTTCGTCGATGGAGCTGCAACTCCCCAAGAGTCTTGGGAAGGTGATCTACCGACTCTCACTGATGACTTGATCCTTGCCAAGAGGCGGATCGAGTACTTGATGAAACACAAGGGTTTTAAAGGATCCGACCTTGTCCATTGCGAGCTCGCACGCCGGATTCACCCTCTCCAACACCACGATGATCGTCGCATGCATACGATTACCAACAGTAAGAAAGATAGCCTGAGAATCAGCCCAAAGTCAATCCCGGATAAGGAGTACGAATCCCGGATAAAGTGGCTAATTATGGGGCGGGTTAAGAGGAAACTTCCGGAGATCTCTCTGGATATGTATACAGCTGAAAACCCTCTTACTCTAGTAAGTTTTCCGACTTACTCTTTCTTACTATCGAATTAGTTATCCATTTGTAATACTGAGATATTTCTTTGCCTTTCAGCTTACAGACCTCCCCGAGTCAGAGCTTTCTCCTCTTGAGGGATATCCACCTGAGGATTAGGATGAAGAACTTGAATTACTGCTGGATGCGTTTACCCGGTAACGCAAAACTCCGACTGTTTATGTTGGCACGAAGGAAGTGCCTATTATGAAGAGGTAACTTTCCTCACAAGGTATCATATTTTATTTTACGTTCTTTCCGAATTGTGATGATCTTATTTTTTCACTCTTCAGAGCTAAACAACTGACCAAGGGAAAAGGGAAAGGAAATACGAAAAAGGTCCTACGCTAGTCAAAGTTAGTTTTGACTTCGCTTGCTCCCCCGCCTCCGACTCCTACCCCGACGCCCTGTACAGCACCAGAGGTTACCTCATCTCCTCGTGCTACAGAAGATTCGGCTCAGCACTCAGAGCTAGAGGTCCTTGGCTCGCAAACCGACGTCACCATGGGTGATTCAGCAACTGATAAGAGTGAACCCTCAAAGGGTAATGATCCCTCAGCAGAAACTTTTGCGGATAACCTCCTGAACAATCCGTGTATCGCCAAACTTGTACTTACTCGGAAAAGCACAGAAGAGATCCATAAGTTGGCTCTCCATTGTTTGGAGATCTGAAATATCACTGCTGAGGAGGAGGCATAAGAAGCCGAGGACATCAAACTCGTCGAGCTTCTTAACCAAGTTTGTCTTCACGATGACAAGCTAAAGGATGGCGTGGGTCCTCCATCGCCAGTAATCCCTTTGACTCTTACCGAGAAGGTTTCTTCTGAGGTGAATATGAGTCTCAACAAATTAACCCATGAACATGTAAGTCGGAATTCAACCCTCTTTTTATTTTATTTCATATCATATCGCCTAGCCCCCAAGCATGAAGTTGGATAGGAAATCTGAATTTATGTTTTCATAGGATGCCAAAGAATGAACTAGTATAGCCCCAAAGGCTCGCGCTAATATTTAGTTAAAATATTAGCTCGAGTATTTAGTTGACTTCTAACTATGGGTACTATTCTGACTTATAGAAAGTTAATGCTTATAACCAGGATTTTGAAGAATATCTGCAATAAATGGAGAGAGATCAGAGCTCTCTGTCTAGAAAATGCCCAACTAAAAATTGCCAAGGATGAAGCTGAATGTAATCATTTTAGTCCTCATGCTTGTGATTTTATGACTCGGAGCTGAATTTTTATTTGACTTCTAGCTTGCTTTTACAGAAATAGTCAAACAGTCCTGCAAAATGATTGAAGAGGCCAACAATTTCAAAACCCTAGAGGTGGAAAATGCCGATTTAAGGAAAGAGCTGAATAAGCTCAAGGAAGATCATGAGCATAGTATTAACAACGTTCTTGAATTATCCAACATGGCCACCAAAGAACGAAATCGCAAGATCGCTATCTAGGATAAGAAAATTTTGGATTTGAAAGATGATCTGGACAGAGAGAGGGACACCACCAAGGCTCTCCAGGATGAACTCTAGAGTCTTCGAGCGGAGAAAGCCAAAGTTGACGATGCCATCTTTGGTAAGTTTTCCTGGCTCTGACCTTTCTTTTTCTGACTCTAGGAGTTCGGATATTTTTCTGTCTTTGCTTTATGTATGCAAGTCCTTTGAATATGCTGGATTCTTCCTCTTCCGAATCTCACACCAGCCGGCTTACTTCAGTCGGAAACCTGCTTCATGATTTTTGCTAGTTACTAGAGGACATTGCTGAAGCCGTAAAGGTTCCCGACATGAACAAAATTTCTTCCTTTGAGGTGCGAGACAAGGCAAAGGAGATGCCTCAGCTCATCGAAGATTGTAAGATGTCATATGCGCGAACTGATGCACAGAATACCCTAACAACGGTTATGAGCCACCATGGAAGCATGGAAATATGGCAAGTAACCAAGGGTTATTCAACTGTTGATGAAGATGGCAAGGAACAGAACATCAAGGACATCATGGATGCTTGTGCCGGATATGGGTGTCTTGTGGCTGAGCTGACCAGTTACAACAAGCCATTCTTCACTCCCATGGAAGCGCCACCTCCACCTCAAGAAGAAGTTGCTAAAGCTTCCAATGAGAAGAAAACCGAGTCTAATAACCTCGTCTCGAAAAGATATCAAGGCGGAGGAGATGTTACCAGTGATTTGGCTAATCCTTCATCTTCACCAGTGGCATAAGAAATGCCAGAAAAACAATGTGTTATTCTGATAAACAAATCTTGATGTAATAACTAGAATATTTATTTTGATGTGCTAGCTAGTAAAACCGTAATGCTTTTATTCCTTTAGAACTTTAATTTTGTAAAACAAATCGTGCTTGAAAATTACGTAAGCACTTATTTCGTTTGTACTTATCGTTTATCTGGCTTTCTGCCTCGTTCATTTTGTGAGCCGAAAAAATTTCAGCATGGAAACTTTCCCGCGCAACGGAGCTCAATTGCTAAACCAGTTTAAACTCGGAAAGAAAGTCGGCTTTCAGTACCAATAATTTACTTCTTGGAAAATACCCGCATCCGGTAATCACACCAAAACCAAAGTACAAACAGGAAATTTGATTTATACCTGAAGGTAGTGTTTTTAGAATCGGAAATCTAACCAGAACAAACATGAGCATAAAGTACTTTCAAGTATTCTAGGATTTTTGACTCATGTCATGATCATTCGGAAATAAGATGGTACTATAAAGCTTATCAGAAAAAACATTGAGGCATCCAATACTTTATTTCTCATTGAACATGTACATATATATGATTACAAAGAAAGATAATTTTTAGAATAAAAGGGATGTAGCTGAGAAATATTCTACGGTCTGTCTAATTCTTCCGGGTTTGTACTACCTCTAGATCTCTTTCTCTTCTTAGTATACGGTCTTTCTTTGACTGGCGTTATATAAGTTAGGTAGTAAGAACCATTGTGCAATACTCGACTAAAAAAGGGCCCTTCCCAAACTGGGGAAAGTTTTTGCTTTCTGTTTTGCACAAGCCGAAGAACCAAGTCGCCCTTATTGAAAGATCAATTCTTGACTCTCTAACTATGTTACTTGCGTAACTTCTGCTGATAGGCTGTTGATCTTTGCTCAGCAACGACGCGACCTTCCTCGATTAGATTGAGATAATACTGTCGAGAAACCTGAGCATCCTCTTTGATATACGTAGCAACTCGGGGAAAAGTATGGATCAAATCACTAGGAAGAACTGCTTCTACGCCATAGACCAAGAAGAAAGGTGTGTACCCTGTTAATCTATTCGGAGTTGTTCTCAAGCTCCATATCATAGACGACAATTCGTCCGCCCAAGCCCCACAACATGGTGAAGTGGTGCTTCCAGGCTTGGTTTGAGGCCATGAAGGATTAAACCATTTGCTCTTTCAACTTTTCCGTTGGCTTGTGGATGTGCGACCGATGCAATATCAAGCTGGATTTTTTATATCGTTGCAGAATTCGGCAAGTTCTCCCATAGAAAAATTGCTCCCGTTGTCCATAATAATACTATGTGGATAACCGTATTGGATTATGACGTCCTCAACAAATCTTTTGGCTATTGCGCCATCACAACTTGTGACGGGTTTAGCTTCAATCCATTTTGTGAACTTATCCACCATCATTAAGAGGTGAGTAAATCCACTTGGAGCCTGTTTAAATGGTCCTAGCATGTCAAGCCCCCAAACCGCAAAGGGACATGTTATCGGAATTGTTCGCAGCTGATTAGCCGGAACATGGGCTTGTTTGGCGTATTTTTGGCAGCCTTTGCACGTCTTGACAAGCCGTTTGGCATCTGCCTTAGCTGTAAGCCAGAAAAATGCGTGTCTAAAAGCCTTTGCCACTAAAGATCTACATGCGGCGTGATGTCCGCATTCGCCTTCGTGGATCGCCCTTAGGATTTCCAGTCCTTCTTCCGGAGAAACATAGCGCTGAAAGACCCCAGACACACTCCGCTTATAGAGCTCACAATTTATTATTGTATAGGTTTTTGCTCGTCGGATGATCTGCCAGCTCAGAACCTCATCTTTGGATAATTTTCCATCTACCAATAAATCAAGGTAGGGTTTTGTCCAAATGGGAATCATAGCTAGAACTTCTATTATTGGTAAGTCGGATTTGGTTGGATAATCCTCATCAAATCCTGTGATAGAGGGAACTTTAAGGTGTTCTAGAAAAGCACCACCTGGGACCTTTTTCCGTGTAGAGCCTATTTGAGATAATGCATCCACTTCCTCATTTTCTAATCGAGGGATGTGTTTAACCTCAAACCCTTTGAACGATTTAGATAATTCATCCATGACAGCCCTGTACACTACCATGTGCTTGTTTCCATTAGAGTGATCCGACACTTGTTGGGCAACAAGATCCGAGTCTCCATAACACATGAGTCGTTGGATGCCGATATCCTTAGCAATCCGGATTCCATGTAGCAGTGCTTCATATTCGGCAATGTTGTTTATTGTCGTGAAGTGGATCTGCAACACATAGAAAATCTTATCTCCTTGTGGTGATTTGAGCACCACGCCAGCCCCCGAGCGCCTTTGACACGTCAAAGTGTATGGTCCAATATTCCGACTCTGGTAGGGTCATGTTCTCTGTTGTCTCTGTCCAATTAGTGACAAAGTCCGCGAGGATTTGGAATTTGATTGCTGTGCAAGGTTTATACTATTCCCCACTTGGTGACATGTCCTGTGGCGTCGCTATTGTTGATTAAGTTTCTCATGGGAGCTGTGCTCACCACGGTAATCTTGTCCTCCTGAAAATAATGTCGTAGCTTTCTGGATGCGAAGACCACACCATAGGCTAGCTTTTGATAGTGCGGATATGCTGTTTGGATTCAGTCAAGACCTTAGTGAGGTAGTAGGTCAGACGCTGCACCAGGTGTTCCTGCTTTTCCTCTGGTCGTTCCACCACCATGACGACGCAAACAACTCTATTTGTTGTAGCTAGATAGAGCAACATTGGTTCCTGATATTCTGACGCTGCAAGGATGGGAGTGAACGAGAGTACTGTTTTTTGGTCTTGTAGTGCAGCTTCAGCTTCATCAGTCTAGACAAATTTTTTGGTCTTTTTCAGGAGATTGTATAGTGGTGCGACTCTCTCACCGAGCCGACTTACAAACCGACTGACTGCAGCAATGCAACCAGTTAGTCTTTGTACGCTCTTCAAGCGAGTTGGCCTAGAAATTTTGAGTATAGCCTTTATCTTGACCCGGGTCATCTCTATGCCTCTTTGAGACACGATGAAACCTAAATTTTCTCCAGCTGGTATTCCAAAGAAACATTTCTTCGGGTTAAGCATTATGTTGTATTTGTGTAGATTGGTGAATGTTTCCTCCAAGTCAGAAATTAACGTTTCCTTCTTTTTGGACATTAGCACTATATCACCCACATAAGCATGTACGTTGCGTCCGATTTGGTCGTGGAGGCAATGTTGTATAGTGCGCTGGTACGTAGCTCCTGCGTTCTTGAGCCCAAAAGGCATCATAACAAAATAGAAGGTTCCAAAGGGGGTATGAATGAAGTTTTCAGTTTATCTGATTCCTTCATGCGGATTTGCTGATAACCGGAATATGCATCGAGAAAACATAGGAGTTCCGAGCCTGCAGTAGAGTTGATTACTTGATCAATTCTAGGAAGAGCAAACAGATATTTGGGACAAGCCTTGTTCAAGGCAGTATAATCAACACACATCCTTAAATCAGTGGTGTCCTTTTTAGGGACCATTGCAGGATTGGCCAACCACTTAGTGTGGATTACCTCTTCTATGAATCCGGCTAACTCGAGCCGGGCTAGTTCTTTAGCTATCGCCTTTCACTTTTCATCGCCGAACCATCATAGAGACTGTTTGACAGGTTTAGTGTTTGGGTGTACATTTAGAGAGTGCTCGGAAAGTTCCCTAGGTACTCCGGTCATGTCCTAAGGTTGCCATGGGAAGATATCCTTATTAGTTTTGAGGAACTCGACGAGCGTGCTTTCCTATGCGTGATCTAAACCTACACCTATCCGCGTCATCTTGGAGGGATCTCCTTCCTGCAATGACGTTGTTTTCGTCTCTTCCGATGCCTTGAACTCCAGATTCAGCTTTGTCACCTCCTTCTTCGTTGCGGACATATCGAACGGGTCGATGCTCTTCTTGATCTCCTAGTACTCCTGGGCGTGCAGTACAGCTTTAGCAAAGGAAATATTTCCGTCTTCACATTCTCATGCCTTCTTTCAGTCTCCCCTGATGGTGATCACACCCTCGGGACCTAGAATTTTCATCATATTGTAAATATAACACGGGTAAGCCATAAAAGCCCAATAAGATGGACGTCCCAAGATAGTTTTGTGTGCGCTCTTGAATGGGACAACTCCGTGAAAAACCGCAGAGCTATGATTCAGCTGTGTCTCCGAGATCCTCATCCGACACAGCGTTTCGATGTAGAGGATGTTGATGCTGCTAACGCCGTCCATGGGGGTCTTGGAGAACCCATAGATATCAATAAGTGGATTGACAACTAGAGAGTACTTTCCTCACCTGTGCAACTTAGGCGGATGATCGCCGCGATCAAAGGAGATTGTTACTTCTGACTAGTCCAAAAACTAAGGGACAGCCAGAACAGTCACGTTGAGCTCGTGCAGTACTACCTTCTTGACCTTGGCTTGTTGAGACCCAAGGAAAGTGACATAAGTGACCTTCTTTGTTGGGAAGGTCTTCTTTCCATCCAACTTGGCATTTGAAGCTTCTGCTTCCTCCATGTCGAAATCTTCCTTGGTCTCTTTTTCTTTGTTGAAACTTTCTTTCCTTTTCGGCCCTTGGCCCAATAGCCAGAGGATTTGTCTTTCTTGATGTCGTCATTGACACGACACTCAGCATTTGTGTGGGACGATCCCCCGTTGCCATCCGGGTGGTGCACACACGGATTGTTGGCAATGTCGGCCCAGGAGTAGGTTTCGCCAGGTTGCTAGTCTCCTCTACCTTGGACTCTGGATGTTCCACAACCGCGCCCGCGGCTACCTCCGCGCCCTCCTCGTCCTCCAGACCAGAAAGTAGCATTAACTGCAGCTGCCTCCATGGTGGGCTTTTCTTCTGAGGTGTTATTGCGCTTCTGGGTCTGCTGCTTCACCTGTTTTGTAGACTATGGCACAACTAGCACATTCAGCAGTCCCTCTGAATCATCATTGGCATCTGCATACTTGCTTGCCGTCTCTATCATCTCCCCCAAATCTGTAACTTTGTCGCACTTCAAGCGATGACACAACAAACTAATTGGGAGTCCTGCAATGAATACTTCAATCGTGGTTTGGTCATTTACTGCCTCACAGTAGTTCTTGGTGTCAATCCATCATCCGAGATAATCCTAGCAAGTTTCTCCATCGTTCTGGGTGCAATGTTGTAGGTCTCCTACCATATAGGGCCTCCGATATGTGCCTTCGAAATTCCGAAAGAACGCGCTTTGCATGTCATACCAATTGTGGATGGTGTTCTCCGGAAGTTCATTGAGCCATGATCGAGCTGTCTTCCTCAGCATTAGTGGGAGATACCGGGTCGTGACCAAGCTATTTCCTCCTTTGGCGATGCAGCAAGCATGAAAAAATCCTCGAGCCAGGTGTCTGGCCGAGCTACACCGCGTTGGGCTAGATGTTCCTTGAGATGGCAAATCCTTCCGGGAAGTTTGTTTGTCAAATGGACGGACCAAAGCTTTTTGGACCCACATAGATTTTCTCCGACTCGTAGCATCGTAACTCTATGTTAGAGTTGATCTGGTGCCTCGCATCACTTGGTGAAAGAGAATGCCATCGTGGCTGTTCGTTGTGGCTGTGGTTCCTTGGATCTGGACTCTACTTCCTCCACCACCTCCTCCGCCACGACGCCCTCCATGTCTCCCTCGAGAGCCACTATGATGGTTGCTTGGTGGATATGTTGGTATGGGTGGATTGTTCCCGGCTGTCTTCCGGCCTCCGTCCGGAGCGTCATTATTCCAGTTCCATGGAGGTTCTTGATTACGACGAGCCCCCTGCCGGCTTGACTCGGCATGGTGTCCATCGTTCCTTAGTCCATCCATTGTGAAGAGGTTTATCCGGACAGCTTGTGTGTCTAGGAGGTGGCATCCTTTGTTGGTCCTCCTCCTAACATCGCTCTTCTTTATCTTCCCTGCGATTGTTTGACTATCGCCGGGGAGGATGTCCCGTAACTAGTGATGCAACTGCGTCTCTCTCTACATGTAACACCCCAGCATTTAGGAACCAACGAAGGGTAGAAATAGGAATCTTCCCATGTGCATGCATTAATCTGTAAAACCTGGGTAAATTTTTTGCCAAACAAAAACCCTAAAGAGATTAGAGTTTCTTTCACTATCTAGAGGTAGGAATAGCTCACTGAAGTGATTGCTACAAATTTTGTCGTGGTGGTGTCACGGCAGATGCCATGGATAGGCTGAAGGTGGGGACTAATATGCGCTAGGGGAATCCAGGGAGGGATAGTAGAGTGATTCTCTACACAGAAGCTTTGTATTGATGATCAGTCTCCAAGACTACAAGTGCTCCTCGAGCTGTTTTGACTAGAGGAGGAAGAAGAGGCTCTCTTACTCTTGCCTTCTCACTAGTCCCAGAACCCTCGACCCACAAGTATTTTCCTTGCCCTGTATCCGAAAAGACCCAACCCCCCCTTATATAGGGGTGGTTCGGTCCTGGCCTAGGGCATACGTGGAGGCATATTCCTAAGAATATGCCTCCTCCCAAATTAGTAACCCGACAAGGGTGCTTTTCCCCCACGTCACTCTTGCTTTAGCGACGTTGCTTCTGTGGCGCCTGCGTCAGTCGACGTGAGCGTCGTCACCCTTGTCGGCCACAATCCGGTGGTCCTACCCTTGCTTTATTCGCTCATCCAGTATGCACCGGGCCTTCTTTTTGACCAGAGATATTCCTTCCTTCCCCTAGAAGCCAAACGAGGATCCGGATCACAGTTGATCCGGTCACACCTGTTCCTGCACATAAGCTAGACAAGTGTCTCCGACTTATTCCTTGAGTTGGATGGGACAACGTTAGGCGACTCCCTGGTCCGGGTTACCCCGTGATCCGGCCTGCCTTGAGGTGACTCGGCCAGCATCCGCTTTGACCTTGCCGCACCTCGGCTAATTCGGCCCTTATACCCTGGAGTGACCCTACCCGGGGTTATCCCCCCAACATTAGTCCCCGAAGCTGGTGCGGCATTAGCGGCCTCGGCTGCTAAGGCCACATCAGGTTCATTCGTATCCAAGCTTCGGACGTTTATTTCCGGGTTATATGGATTTACATTCCCTTCGCACGCTCCAAGTTTTCACTTGCTAGCCGGGTCACCACTTTGGCTCGGATCGTTTGGTTTTACTTTCCCTCCGCACAGTTTCAAGTTTTCCCTTGCCGGCCGGGTTACCACTTTGGCTCGGATCCGGGCCTTGCTTCCTTCTCTCGTACGCCAACCCACGTTACGGTTAATCATCACGTTGCCTTATTTTAAGGGCCTGCGCAGTAACCGCCGCAGTAAACGTCAGCGATTACTGTGCGGGGGTTACGTCACGTCTGTTTCCTCGTTTACCGCAACTGCACGTCGTGTCATTGGATCACATTTACTCTGCGGCCCCCGGTGTGGCTCCTCTCTGATTGGTTGATGCTGGTAATACATGGCCACATCGTGTGGTCTTCCTGCACAACATGATCCCACCCGTTGATGACTAGGGGTGGTTAAATAGGGGAGGGGCGCGCTCCTTAGAACTTTTCCATCTCCGCGCCCCCTCGCCTGTTCCTCTTCTTCTTCCTCGCAACCATGCTGCCGCCAGTGCCCGTCGCAGTAGCGCCACCGCCGCATTTTATTTGTTTCTCCGCACCACAATCACCGCTGCGCCTCTGTTCAGCCACGGGTCCTTGTCAGTCTAGACCGCAGAGCTCCGCCGCCGCCAGCTCCAGCGAAGACACCAAAATTGAGATGACGGAGGAAGAGCTCGCCGTTGTTGAACAGGATATGGAGGAGGACGCCGACGCGGCGGACCGCGGCGCGTGGGCCGGCTCCTGGGTCTGCGAGGACGACATCTCTTGGCTCTACCGGACCCGGCACATCCCCGCCGGCGTCGCTGGTCGTCTCCCCTCCTCGGAGCTGGCCCCCTCACCCAATCCGGGCGAATTTGTTGTTTTCTTATCCCATTTCCAACGAGGATTCGGGCTTCCAGTGAGTGATTTCTTCCGAGACTGGATCCGGACCTATCACTTGCAACCACATCATCTCCCGGCGAACGCCATCACCTCTCTGTCCGCTTTCCTTTCTTCGATTGAGGGCTACACCGGGCTATGGCCTACGAAGGAGCTGTGGATCCAGTTCTTTGGCCTCCGTCGCAACGTGGTCCCCAACATCCACGTCGAGTCGGAGGACAAACAGCTAACTCAGTTCGGAGCTGCCTCGATCTCGCCCCGAAGGTCTTCAATCTTTCCCCGGGTCACCGGGCTTGACTCCTGCAAAGGGTGGGCCCGGACCTTCTTCTACGTCCGGAATGAAGGCACGGAAGATTTGATCCGGTTGCTGCCCTATGCTCCGGGTCCCCCTGACACGGATTTTTGGGAGGAGGTTGCCAGGAAGCCTACAGCCCTGGCCAACCAAGTGAACAAAAGGTTTGCGGAGCTGAAGAAGCTCGGATTGCGCAACGAGGATGCCATGATCACATTCGTGCACAACCGAATCTCTCCCCTTCAGCGGCGCACTCACAAGTTGTGCCATATGAGCTTTAGTCGTGACCCCAACCGAACCTCCTCATTCGAGTTGAGCAATATGGAGATCTTCCGCCGGGTCAAGGCTCTTTTCACCACCCATAAGGACTTCTCCGCCGAATGGACGTGGGGAATCGAGCATTACTGCCGCGACAGGCTCCCTCCCGCGTTAAGCTTCGCGGGGTAAACTTATCTCAGATCAATTTCATGTCGGCTCTTATCACATTCTTGACTTTGCTCCTTGTGCTTTTTTCTCAGCTATTTCTCCAGCAAACCCTCGAGGATGGCCCGGATCCGACCCTTAAGTGGGCCCTGGACCGAGAAATTTTGGACGAGGAGGAGCCGGACCAGGAGATGTTCCTCCCCACACCCGATGCCACCAGACGACCCAGCGGTAAATTCTCTTCTCTTAGAGATTGGCCCGACGATGAGGATGACTCGGATATCGATGTGATTGATCCCGTTGAGGCTGTCCCTCTTTCTTTTGCTTACCCGGCATCAGCTAACCCCGGTGGGCACATCCACGAGGATCCTCCCCTTGCCATGGGCGAACCTTCTCCAGCGGCGTCAAAGAAGAAACGCGGAACCGCGTCGAGTTCTTCTTCCGGACCTTCTCAGCCTTCCAAAAGGCAAAAGAAGGCCGGAGACAAGACTGCCTCCAAACGGGTAGGAAAAGCACCGGCAAGGAGGGCCCGGAAACCTAAGGAGGTTGAGACCTCGGATGCGTAAGTTCTTTTTTTTACTGCGGAACACACTTCTCCCTGCTTCGGGGTAATTTCACTCCTGACATTATTTTCTCTTGCAGGGCTCCTGGGGAGGTCCCTCAGAGCGGATCGAGCATCTCCTCCCCTCTTCGGTCCAGTCTTTCCCCTCCCCGTGACGACGAGTCACACCCGCTGAGCCCCATTCCGGAAGGCTCTGCGGCCGCTCCGGGTTCCGCAGTACCTCCTTCAGAGAGACGCGACCTCGGATCGGGAGGGGTTGGATCGGCCGAGGCGATGGCGTCCGGCACTTCGGCATTGCCGCAACCAGCAACAATTAAGTCTACCGCAACTCTAGCCCCAGCAGCAGCTCCAGCACCAGCCACCGAACCAATGCCTGTCCCGATTCCGAAGAAACCAACAGCAGCTCCAACGCCAGCCACCAAAGCTCCTGCGCCAAGCTCATCTGCCTCGTCCGAGTCATCTCAAGCTCGGCGAGGACCCACCCCAGCGGTTTCCGGGGGCAAATCCACTACGGTCACTTCCTCCCAGCAGGCCAAAGGCAAATTCACCTCCACCGAGGCTGGGCAGCGAACCTTGTCGTCGATGCTTCCAAAGAAGAAGTCATCAGGCTCGACGGATCCTCCCGCCAAGCCAGCTGATTCACAGCAGATGGTTCTTCACACTAGCCCGGCTCTTACCCTGATTGAAAGGAAGGAAGCTCACGCCAAGGGCTTGGTGGCACCTCACATGCCCACTGGCGAACGGTACCCTCCGAGCCTCATCGAGTTTGTCATGAACTGGAATAAGGCGGAGTTCGTCTACAACGACGATCTCCCGGAAAAGTTCGGCCCAGCTGAATTTTCCGCTCAGATGAATACCGCCGCCAAGGCCATTAACCTCGCTGGGCGTATGATGGAGGTACATTGTTTCTTCTTTACATGCTGTAGATAATAACCATTAGTCCCCGAGCCTCCGGCGGAGTAACCTGTTATTCGGCCGGATGCTCCTTAGAAGATCAACGTAGCTGCGTGTAAACTTCAAATATGTACATACCTAGAGCCGGGTTAAGTTCCGCTTGGCCCGGATCTTGTATACTTCGAATATGCACACACCTAGAGCCGGGTTAAGTTCCGCTTGGCCCGGATCTTGTACACTTCGAATATGCACATACCTAGAGCCGGGTTAAGTTCCGCTTGGCCCGGATCTTCTACACTTCAGATATGCACATACCTAGAGCCGGGTTAAGTTCCGCTTGGCCCGGATCTTGTACACTTCGAATATGCACCGAACTCACTTTACACGCCTGTGCCTTTATCAGGTAACCACCAACCGTCGGAGCGCCGAGTTTCAGCGCCTGCTTGATACCCATAAGATCTTGCGCGCAAAACACGTTGCACTTGGCGCGGAGCATGAAAAGAGAGGTAATTTCCTCCCTTAACACCTCACCATTTCGTTTGCTTCTTCCGGATTACCCTCCTTATTCGGTTTTTTGTAGCTGGGGTGGAGGCTGAAAACAAGATTATGCGAAAAAACTTGGAGGAAATCCGAGGTATGTCCTCTTTCGGCCAACATCACTGTGCTCTCTATTCTTTCTTTTTCTTCGCTCGGCAAATATTCACTCCTCGGCTTTGCCGGGTCAACACACCATTTCAGCATCGCTTGAGGATAGTGTGCCTGTGCCTGATATGATGCTGCATTTTCTCGAACAAGCAGGACAGCATCAAGCCGAGCTGAAGAACAAGGACGATGAGCTTGCCCTCCTCCAGACCAAGGACGGCGAGATAGCCAAACTCAAGGCCAAGATGGAGAAGATGAAGGCCCAACACAAAACCAAGCTCCAGAAAGTTGTCCAGAACTTCACCGAAGAGCGTGAGCACTTTACCCTTTAGATCTCCAAGGACCAGGATCTGCTCAAGGAATCCGAAGTCCGGGTTGGGTCGGCGCTCGCCGAGCTTGAACAACTTTGGCAGAGACGCGATAGTTGTATCCAGGAGTTGACCTGGATCCATCACCATATCTCACGTAAGTTTCTTTTTCTTGCCCGATGCAGTTTTCCGGGTTTAACTCATATGTCGTTGCTTCAGCATCATCCCTTTCCCTATTTTCAGATAACTTTCCGGAGGGTACTACTATCGCCAGCTCTGCCGTTGCCAAATTTCGCCAAGAGAGGGGTACTCCCATTGCTCTTGATGGTGAGAGTATCCCTTTAGACCTGGAGGACCTGTTGGTTAGCGTGTCAGCCCGGGTGGAAACTATCAAGAACTATGGAAAGGATCTCCTCGACGTTGCGGTCAGGATCTTCAACGCATTCTGGCCAAGCGAGGACGCTCCGGAAAGGATCACACTTCTTGCAGAAAAGCTAATGGAGATTGAGACTCAACTCGACCTCTGCAGGGAATCCGCCGGGCGGGCCGCGGCAGATACCCTTCTCCATCATATCCTTTCATGGTACGAGAAAATCGATCTGAGCCTCCTCACCCGTCGGCGCACCGTATCCAAATGGACCGATGATCCGGAGTGGGTAGCTCGGCGCCAGGCTTACGCCTACAGCCTCATCGAATATTCTCCAGTCCATGACTGGGTTGAGGGGCCGAGCTTTCTGGACTCCGGCAAGGAGGAGCAGATGGAGAACACGGAGGATGGGTCGGGCGATGATGGAGAAGATGCTGCTTCAGATATTGAAGACAGTGATGACGATGCCGAACTTCGTCCTCCTGCCGCTCCCTAGTTGAAGAAACTTGAAAATTTATCAGATCCCCGGTATGCCGGGTGCAATTGTATGCTGAATACCTAATATTTTGCTACTATGCTTGTATGCTGGATTAACTTGGGCGTAGTCCCCGAGTTTCAGTCTCTTGTTCGTCCAATTCTCCGGCTCGATCCGTGTCTACCTTGATTCGGTTTTACGACTTACGAACCCGAGCTTCAAGAATCATTTTAACAATACTGAGAAACTTTGAGGCTCGGCTCAAAATAATTCAACATAATAGCTTGAAAGTAAATACGGGGTTAGTCTAAACAAACGTTAGCTGGAATAGGATCGTTTCCTTAGTAGTTTCTCATGTGCTACGCAATTCCAAACTTGTTCCCTTGCTCGCCATGAAGCCAATTCTTGTTGGACAACAGCGAGTCGAAGGGTTGGGTTTTTGGTGCTCACACATTACTAAACCAGGTTTAAGCGAAAGGAGTCATTTCGGCTAACGCATAAAAAGTAACAACAATCATTTATTAAGGCAGTCCCCGAGTTACTGCTCGAGGCTCCGCTATTTCATTGACAGGCTCATTGCCGACATACATACCGACATATGAGGATGACTCGGGTACATACACTCTTTAGCTAACTGTAGAACGGACGAAGTAGTGCTACATTCCACGGTCGCTTGGATTCCTCTCCGGACCTGTCCGCCTTGTTCTTTTCCTGTGGCTTTGCATCTATGAGATAGTAAGAGTCATTGTGCAATGCTTTGCTCATGATAAATGGTCCTTCCCAAGGGGGGGATAATTTATGCATGCCAATGGTACGCTGTACCAACCGGAGCACCAGATCGCCTTCCCGGAAGATTCGGGGGCACACTTTCCGGCTATGATAGCGTCGGAGATTTTGCTGATATATGGCGGATTTGGACAGTGCCAGTTCTCTCGCTTCTTCCAGCAGATCAACATCATTTTGCCGGGCTTCTTGCACTTCGGCTTCTGTGTATTGGGTGACCCTAGGCGAATCATGCTCTATGTCGGCTGGTAATACAGCTTCTGCCCCATATACCAGAAAGAACGGTGTGTAGCCTGTTGATCGATTCGGAGTTGTTCTTAAACTCCACAATACCGCTGGTAGTTCTTCTATCCAGCACCCCGCTGATCTTTGCAGCGGCTCAATGAGCCGGGGTTTTATCCCGGATAGCACTAATCCGTTGGATCTTTCCACTTGTCCGTTCGATGCGGGGTGGGCTACCGAGGCTATGTCGAGTCGGATTTTCTTATCTCGGCAGAATCGTGCAAATGCTCCTTCAGCAAAATTGGTGCCGTTATCAGTTATGATACTGTGAGGATAACCGTATCTCAAGATGATGTCTTTGAGAAATGTCACATCTGTAGCTCCATCACACTTTCTTATAGGCTTCACTTCGATCCATTTTGTAAATTTGTCCACCATGACCAGAAGGTGCGTCATGCTCCCTTTGGCTGGTTTGGACGGGCCAACCATATCCAAGCACCACACAGCAAATGGCCATGTAATTGGTATGGTTTTGATTTCCGACATAGGCATATGTGTCTTGGTGGCATATCTTTGGCAACCATTGCATTTTCTCACTAGATCCTCCGCTTGCTCCAAGGCGCTTGGCCAGTAAAATCCATGCCGGAATGCCTTTGCCACTAAGGCCCGGGATGAGGCGTGATGCCCGCATTCTCCTTGATGTATATCTCGGAGGATGTCAAGTCCTTCTTCCGGATCAATGCACCGCTGGAGGATATTGGTTACACTCCGCTTGTACAACTCGGAATTGATGATTGTGTAAGCTTTGGCTCTCCGCTGAGTTTGCCTGGCTAGCACTTCCTCAGTGGGTAACGTTCTATCTTTCAAGAACTGGTATATAGGCAGCGCCCAAGCTGGTACTGCTCTCGTATGGAACATCTCCTCATCAATTTCCATCTGATCCACTGGCATAACTTCAGCCGGGTCACGCTGAACAGTCCCCGGGTCTGGTGAGGTAGTCCCCGGGTTTGCCGAGATAATCCCCGGGTTTGCCGAGGTAGTCCCCGGGTTCGGCGTACTACTTCCCACGTCAATGTTCATGGGCTCAGCTCCGGATTCTGGGTTTTCCGGGACATAAATTGAATCGGTTCCTGGTGACGGCCTGATAGATGGCTTTCTGAGGTGCTCCAATGCAACACCCGGTGGAATTGCCTGTCGGGTCGAGCCGAGCTTCGACAGCATGTCAGCAGCTTCGTTTTCCATGCGAGGTACATGATGAAACTCGCATCCCTCAAAGTAACCCGAGATTTTCTGCACATGAAATCTGTATAGTGCCATGTTTGGATCCAGGGCGTCCCACACTCCGGACACTTGCTGTATTACTAGATCCGAGTCGCCAAAGCAGATTATTCGACATATGCCAATTTCCTTTTCCACTTTTAGACCATGTACAAGAGCCTCGTACTCGGCGACATTGTTTGATGCCGCGAAATGGATCTGCAACACGTACTTGAGCTGATACTTCTTTGGCGAGGTAAGCACAACCCCGGCTCCTAATCCGGCTTTGGTCTTCGATCCGTCGAAGTGCATCCTCCAATAGTTCGGATCCGGTGGCGGTGGTTCGTATTGTACCTCGGCCCAATCCACGAAAAAGTCCGCTACAACCTAGGACTTGATCGCTTCTCTTCTATCGTATTGGGGCGCGTATGGTGCTAGCTCAATTGCCCATTTTGCAATTCTGCCGTTCGCATATTTGTTACCCATTATCTCGGATATGGGGGCTTCGCATATCACTTTGATGGGATGCTCCTCAAAGTAGTGCTTTAACTTCTTTGCCGCCATATAAACTCCGTATGCCACCTTTTGAAAATGTGGGTAGTTCTGTTTTGAGACAGACAATACCTCGCTCAAGTAATACACTGGCCTCTGCACCGACTTACCCTCTTCATCTCGTTCCACTACAATCACTGCACTTACAACTCGGTTGGTTGCGGCTATGTAGAGCAACATTGGCTCCTTCGACAGTGGAGAGGCTAACACTGGTGCAGTGGCCAACATCTTTTTTAAGTGGGCAAACGCTTCATCGGCCTGCAGCGTCCAAATGAATTTATTTGATTTTTTCATGAATTGGTAGAGAGGCAGTGCCTTTTCCCCTAACCGACATACAAACCGACTCAACGACGCTAGTCATCCGGTGAACTTTTGGACGTCGTTGAGACACTTCGGCAGCTCCATTCGTTCGATGGCTCGGATCTTAGTTGGATTAACCTCGATACCTCGGCTAGAGACGAGAAATCCAAGTAATTTCCCAGCCGGGACACCGAAGGTACATTTCTCCGGGTTAAGCTTCATCCGGAATCTCCTCAAGTTCGCAAATGTTTGCCTTATGTCGTCAAGGAGCGTTGCGCTTTCCTTGGTCTTGATAACCACATCATCCATGTAAACTTGCACATTTTGACCTATTTGATCGTGCAGACATTTTTGCATACACCTTTGGTACGTTGCTCCTGCGTTTCGTAAACCAAACGGCATAGTGCGATAGCAATAAGCCTCGTACGGGGTAATAAAGGAAGTTTTTATTTGATCGTCCGGGTTCAGGGGTATCTGGTGGAAATCAGAATAGGCGTCAATAAATGACAACAGTTCACATCCCGCGGTAGAGTCGATGACCTGATCTATCCTTGGCAGCGGAAATGGATCTTTCGGACATGCCTTGTTCAGGTTCATGTAATCGATACACATACGCCAAATCACTGCCACGTTCGGATCATCCTTCTTCTTTTCTACCAGTACCGGATTAGAGAGCCAATCCGGATATAGCACTTCCATGATAAATCCTGCTGCTAGCAACCGAGCTATCTCGTCACCAATGACCTTTCTCCTATCCTCGGCGAAGCGTCGGAGAGGCTGCTTCACCGGCCTTGCTCCCGGTCTTACATTCAAAGAGTGCTCGGCCAACTCCCTCGGAACACCTTGCAAGTCCTGTGTGGACCAAGCAAAAATATCCCGATTCTCAGGGAGGAAGTTGACTAGCTCGCTTTCCTATTTGTCAGTTAATCCGGCCCCAATTGTCACGGTGCGCTCCGGAAACACGTTATCCACCGGTATCTTCTTGGTGTCCTTCGCGGCTTGAAATGAAACGCTTCCACGCGGGTTACTTAACGCCGGCATATACTGCTGCGCGGATCGAGTTAATGCCGTCACTTCTTGGATTTTTCTTTTCTCTTGGGCAATTACGAGTGACTTGGCTAGGTTAGACCCGGCTGAAGTGCACTCAATAGAACGTCAGAAATCCCCAACGATAGTAATTGCACCATTTGGCCCGGGCAACTTCATCTTCAGATAACTAACGTGGCAACTTGCCATGAATTTGCCCAGCGCTGGTCTCCCGAGTAATGCATGATACGCGCTCTCCAGGTTTACCACTTCGAACTCAAGATTTTCGGTTCGGTAGTTATCCCTTGTACCGAACAGCACGTCGACCCGGACTTTGCCTATGGGTTCGCAGGATATGCCGGGCACGATACCGTGAAAAGTTGTTCTCGTAGCCTGGAGCATGTTCTCCGAGATGCCCAACTTGCACATCGTATCCGCATACATGATGTTAATGCTACTGCCATTGTCGATCAGTACCTTGGAGAACCTCACTTTAATGTTTGGTCCAATGAACGTCGGATCCAACACTAGTGCATACGATCCCGGACTTGGCATAAGCTTGGGGTGATCTTTGACGATCCAGGTAATTTCCTGGTCCGACCCAGACATGTACCTCGTCACCGCAGGCATAACCGCGTTAACCTCCATATGTCGGCGCTGCAAGCTCTTCCTATCTGTTTCTTCTGTTGTGAACACACAATAGCTCTGGTGATGTTCCCTGTACTCATTTCTTCCCTCGTTTCTGGAGTACCTCTGATCCGGTTGTTGCTGGGTTTCTATCTGATGCATTGCATCCCTTCTCTCACTGTTGTCATACCTCGGCGGAGGGGGAGGCAACATCAGTTGCTGCGTGTTTGCTCTGGAGAGCAATTGCTGCCGGGGTAACTCCTGCCAAGGTTGATCATTCCGAGGTGCCTGAGCATTCCTCGAACCACCTTGTTCTATCTTGCGCATCCACTCACATTGTCTCGTCGTGTGACCCGCCGGGCTGCTCGGATTTGGCGTGTGAAACTTGCACGGCTGGTCCAACATTGACTCATAGGTATACCTCGGACGATCTTTCTTTTCTTGCCATTGCTTCATCTGCTCCGGCGTCCATGTTTTCTTGCCATCATTTCGAGGAGTCCATTGCCCTCCCGTTTTCTGGCGTTGGTTGATCCCTGCCCTGGGCTGATCTTGATTCATGGCCGCAACTTGTTGCGAGACATATCGATGATCCGGTCTATCGTCTCTCCTTTTTCCCCTGTAATCCTTCCTCCGGGATGACCCGGATCCGTCCCTCGGATAGTACTCCTCATTTGACTCGTTCGACGCGATCCTAGGTTGAGTTGGATCACCCAAAGCATAAGAATCCACGATCCGGATCATCTCTGCCAATGTGACTGGCATTTTCCTTTGCAATTTCATCCACAACTCGCTACCATATCTACATCCTTGTGCGAACCATGCTATAGCCTGTGACTCTATGACTCCCTCACACGAGTTTCTCATGGTACACCACCGGGTCAAGAATTCACGGTCTGTTTCGTTAGATCTCTGCTTGCACATTGCCAGGGTCTGCGGTCTGTTCGGTCTCTGATACGTACTTGAGAAGTTGCCGATGAACATCTCTTCAAAATCTATCCAGCAGTTGATGCTTCCGGGTGGCAAATTATTCAGCCAAACCCTAGCTGGACCTTCCAACATTTGGGGTACATATCGTACAGCCCACCTCAAGTTGCCAGTTGCAATTTTCACAGCTGTTGCGTAGTTTATTAGCCAATCCTCCGGCTTTGTACTGCCGTCATACGTCTTCGTGCCCCTGGGTAATTGGAAACTGGGTACTGGCGGTTCCTTCATGATCCGGGGTCCGAAGCACGCTGTTCCCGGAGGACCTTGACATTCGATCTGTTCCTACCTATACAGGCGGTCTAGTTTTAGCCTAGCGTCATCCGGCATCAAATCTCTGCTTCCCAATCTCGACCCTATCACATGATAGTCCGGTCTTGCGTATCCCGCATTCATCATCTCCGAGTCTCCATCATTGTATCAGTTTTGCTCCCGTTGTGGTCCTCTCTGTTGCATACCATGGCCGACACTTTGCTCTTGCCTTGGTGCATTCCGCTGTGGTGGTTGACCCGGTCCTGCCGAGTTTCGCTGTCCGGCGTTGCCGTTGGCAGCATTCCCTTGACCGGCATTGCCTTGGTCATGGTTACCTCGGCTCACACTTCGTCGATCGTCATTTTTCCGTATCTCTTTTTCCTTTCCCGCACGCTTTGGGTCGTATGGAACGATCTGCTTGTTCCGTCTGGCCGAGGTTACTACCTCTTATCTTCTAGGGCCACCATGAGGCGATTTCTCCGGGTTACCCATCACCGAATGGACGATTTTAGAAGCTCCGACTCTCTCCGGATTACTTCTCAACAGCTCCTCATTCTGCCTGTTCGCGATCCGAACCAGCTCGTTAACCCGGTCTTGCTGTCTTTGGCGAGCTTCACCTGTCAGACCCTCTAGCTCGGACGCCGCGGCATCTGCTGCTCTGAGGTTCTTCGCCGGGGTACTATACTTCGGCAACCCCACAGACAGATAGTTTTCTGACCCTTCTAGTCCATCATCACCCTCTCTGTTCATCTCGCTTATGAGGTTTCTCCCTTTTACCCTCACTGCATCAACCTTGTTCTCTTTCGCGTACTCACGTAGCGTCATGTTCAACGACTGCTGAGCCGCCGCTATCTTCTTTGCGCCCTCCAGTATCTTTCGCCGGGTCTCCTCTAGCTCGGCCTGTGCCTGAGGCGGATCTACCACTGCTGCCACCGGGTTAGCCAAGCTATCCATAGCTTCCCTCAGCACGTTCTCGGGCCTCTCTAGCGGAGGAACCCTAGCTTTCCTTGGTGCCTTGGGTGTTGCCCCCGGGTCTGGCGCTGTATCCCTGCTCACGCCCACGCTCGGTGCGGTCATCATCACCTCTGGATGGCCCAGGGAACGGGCGATACGCGCCCCGTGAGCCACAGTGAGGGGTGGTTCCCCCGCATCGACGACGCGACGCGGATGAACGCCAGACAAGTCCACGGCAACATAGACCTTGTGCACGCCGAGCATGACGAAGAAGCCGTTGCGCGGAAGGGGGCGCGTGCCGAAGCAGCCAACATTGTCGCTGACGTAGTCTAGCGAACCGAAGCGCTGAACGAGCCCGGAGACGATGCGTTCACCGGTGCCGATGAAATTTCCCGTCCGGATCTTCACCCCTGCTAGCGTCGCTAGCCCCACGGTGGGCGCCAACTGTCATGGTGGTGTCACGGCAGATGCCATGGATAGGCTGAAGGTGGGGACTAATATGCGCTAGGGGAATCCAGGAAGGGATAGTAGAGTGATTCTCTACACAGAAGCTTTGTATTGATGATCAGTCTCCAAGACTACAAGTGCTCCTCGAGCTGTTTTGACTAGAGGAGGAAGAAGAGGCTCTCTTACTCTTGCCTACTCACTAGTCCCAGAACCCTCGACCCACAAGTATTTTCCTTGCCCTGCATCCGAAAAGACCCAACCCCCTTACCAGAACCCCAACCCCCCCTTATATAGGGGTGGTTCGGTCCTGGCCTAGGGCATACGTGGAGGCATATTCCTAAGAATATGCCTCCTCCCAAATTAGTAACCCGACAGGGGTGCTTTTCCGCCCACGTCACTCTTGCTTTAGCGACGTTGCTTCTGTGGCGCCTGCGTTAGTCGACGTGAGCGTCGTCACCCTTGTCGGCCACGATCCGGTGGTCCTACCCTTGCTTTATTCGCTCATCCAGTACGTACCGGGACTTCTTTTTGACCAGAGATATTCCTTCCTTCCCCTAGAAGCCAAACGAGGATCCGGATCACAGTTGATCCGGTCACACCTGTTCCTGCACATAAGCTAGACAAGTGTCTCCGACTTATTCCTTGAGTCGGATGGGACAACGTTAGGCGACTCCCTGGTCCGGGTTACCCCGTGATCCGGCCTGCCTTGAGGTGACTCGGCCAGCATCCGCTTTGACCTTGCCGAACCTCGGCTAATTCTGCCCTTATACCCCGGAGTGACCCTTATCCCCCCAACAAATTTTGACATGACCTTTAGGCATTATTGTGTTTTGTGGGAAATATTTTGAATTCAAATTTGAAATTTAAATCATTTGAAAAATATTTGAAAATTGGAAGTTAGAAACATAAAGTGGATTTCCAAAAGGATGTATTAACATTGTTTGATTATATTATATATATATTAAACAATAATATGAATTTAAGACAAGGAAATTCAAATAAGAAATGAATTCTTATTCCTTTTCTTTATTCCATAATAATAATATTACAAATGGAGATAATTACACCAAAACAGAATATTACAAGGAAAAGAGTCCAATAAAATGAATCTTTATTAAATCAGAGGAATATTATTACAAGATTCTTTACAAAAAGAATATAAGAAGATTACAATGAGAATCTATACTACCTATCTATTCCTATACTACATCTTGAGCATCCAGACCTTGTTCCTGCGAAATAAGATAAACCACTCAAATAGAAATAAAGGGTTAGTTGGTTATGTTTACTCTTAGTGGTGAACAGTGAAGTGCACTATTCATATTACATCATAGAGTAATTAAAAGAGGCAAGTTCTCCCAATATGCAGTATCTATTCTTTTCAAGTAAATAGCTTCAATGCCACATTTTAAGCCAAGTAGAAAGGGGTAAGTTTCACCAGGACAGAAACCAGTAAAAGGATAGGAAGTGAAAGTCAGATTACTTGATCTGATCCTCACACAGCCAAGCAGCACGGCAACTTAGTCATCTAACTGCATGTTGTGTGCTGTCGACATAGCAGCATCAGTCCAAGCAGTCAAAAGAAACACTCAGCCATGGCACAACTACTAGTAATCACACTTTATCTCCATCTTCTCGAGCACACGGCAAGAACATAGTGAGCCTATCAACTTCCCAAACAAACCACCAAATTTCTTACAAATCAACCATCAAATCACCACAGAATGGTGACATAAGGAGGGGGTGGTGTAGGAGGATAGCAAGGACAAACACAAGGTCACAGAGCAAGGAGAAGAAGAACCAGAACCTGGGGTGTGCAGGGCAGGCTCTAGGAGGTGATCAAGTCACCAAGATCAAGCCAGCAAAACCAAGCAACATCACAACATCACTAGCAAGCAACTTGTGTCGTGAGTTTATACAAAACCATCACATGTTAAATCTTAGATAAGCATGTGTTGTTTCATATAAGATATTCTCAGAAAAGCACCCAAGTGGGGTGAATCCATCACAAAAGTGATAAAATAAAGCCCAAACAATCAATCTTTGCAAACCACTCCAAGATCTTAGCCTGTGCATCACTGATCTTGGATAATAACACATTTTTCCATAGCTAATAAGACAACAGCTTTAAGTAAGGAGTTTTGGCCACATCCAATGGATGGTAGCACCTCAAAAACTATTTCATCTTATGGATTTATATCAAACAGCAAAAGCTGACACATCTGTGAGGAGTAGCAGGTAAAAACTTCAGTTCATACCTAGTTATGCCTCAGACCAACATCATAGGCCAAATAAAGTTCATATGCATCATACGTTAATGTATCCAACAGAAGTTTCAATCCATTTTAGTCAAGCCACACTAGGACACAGGTAGAATTTAGCCAGTACTAGAATGGACACTTGTGTACCATTCCTAGGAAGGTGTCATAGGTATTCATCCTAAACCAAGCTAATCATACATAGAAACTTGCAAGTAAACTTGCAGAAAATCACTCAATCATTTTCCTAGAATAAATAACTAGGAATCATATTATAATTACACAATCTATCATAATCAAAGAATCTTATGAAGTATTAGATTAAATCTAATCTGATCATATCAACACAAGCCAGTGTACTAGAATTCAGTGAAACATAACTGACAGTGCTACTGTCAGTACCAAGAACATTAAGTAGTAAGTGAAAACCAGACCACTAGAATCAATAGCCAACAGTTAGCACAATATCATCAACATAGGTACTTCTACATTATTCACTAACCCCAATAATCAACACAGAGGGATAGAACCCTAGTAGCACATATGAACCTGAATTAGGGATTCCTCACCATAGGCACCACAAAGTTGCAAGGGAGGACCTGAGGGGGGAGAGAGATAGACTTACCTATAGCCTCGCTAAAGATTAGAAGAAGAAGCGGAATCACCGGCGAGCGCATACGGCAACACGGGGAGCACCCGAGGCCACTCCGACCCGCACCGAGCCATAAGGCGATGGCTAAAGCCACACGAGCAGCAATGGCGGCACCACAGGGTCACCGAAGTCGCAACACGATATCACAGAGGCAGCAGAACACCACATCACCGACAATCACCAAACCCTAGGGTTCAGGTGGATGCGGCCTGGCCAGAAGGAGCGCCCAGCTACGAATCAAACCAGAACAATCGATGGAGCGGTGTTGACAACCCCATCGTGCACCAGGGTGGCTGTCGGAGAGGCTTGAGGAGGCCGGAATCACGCTACGGTGGCGTCGGCAGCATCGCGTCTCCACGGGGGCGCAAGAGAGGAAAGAGGAACGCATGAGAGAGAGAGGGAAGCGAGTGGTAGTGGGCCACTCGTTCAGAGAGGGTATGGCTAGCCCAAGTGGGACAGGTCAGTGCTGGGCCAGCCCAATGGGTTAGATCCAAATGTTTAAAAGAGAAAGTCTAAGTAATTTGTCAAAAAGACCAAAATACCCCTAGGACTTAAAAGGTTCTAAGAAATCAAATAAAAATCCTAAAAATATAAATAAAATACCAATGAACTCACAAAAGTATCTATAATTCAAAAATAATAAAAGAGAGAATTTTAGGTAATTAAATTTAGAACTGTTATTATGAATGTATATATTCCTTTTGGAATTTTATAAAAATATGCAAAACACTTAAAATTGAATAAAATTCATTTTTAAGATCCTAAAAGGAAGTACTATTATAGAAAAAATAAAATCTTATTTCCTTAAAGGAATTTTAGTTAAACATTTAAAAGAGTTAAAAATTAAATAAATTCATTTTTAAACTCTTAGAATAATACTAGTCATCATAATAATACTAAATATAAACAATATATGGATTTAATGATTTTTAAGTAATACTTTTCTTTTATTAATTAAAAGAAACATAGAACCTTTATAAGGTGGGTAAAACACGCAAAGAAGGAAGATAATAAATCATTTCATGACATTACTATGCATTGCATATTGCTTGTTTAAATATTGTCCTTACCAGACAATAATGGTTTTCTGTAGAAACCGGAGCTCAAGGTCAAGTGGAAGTATCCGACTTCACTACCTTGCAGTCACAAGGCAAGTTCACCACTTGCTCATGTCCTTTGAAGAGTCTTTATGAAAGTATTTGAAAATTGTCTGTTACCACCTATATTCTAAAAGAGATAGAAAATAAATATTTTCCCAAACAAATGAATGCTATTATCATCCTAAGTGATGATAAATACTAAGAATGACAATGGAATCTAGGATTCCAATGGTTGAACAACTAGGGCTTAATAACCCATGACGTCAGTGATTCTAGCGCCGTATAAAACGCGTTGACCATGAGATTTGGAATGGGACAGAGAAGTCAGCTGTATCTTCTTCCACTCGCATGCATCCGGATGTGCAGGTCATGGCTGTTATCCTCATAGCGTGCATTAATTGGTAATTCATAGAGGATATGCAACATATGGTTGGGAACCCTCAATGTCCCATGATAGTTCTGGCATATGAACGGTTTGTAGCAACCATTGCTATAATTCAAGATGTGGGCATAAGTACACCAAGGGGACATGCGGGGTCGCGAAGGGGGTAGTGATTGGCTTGGATCATGTACTGGGTCCGACACCACGGAATTGTGGACGGGAAAGTACGCCCGGTTGTGCAACAAGGATTTGGTCTCTTATGGTAAAGTAACGCACCTCTGTAGAGTGTAATAATTGTGACATGTTACTCCCTGTTCTAGGAAGGAGCTACGAACGCAGCAGGAAAGGAACTCCATGAAGTTTTGGTCAACCTATGAAGGCTGATGGGCATAGTTTCTGAATAATAAAATCAATCTTTGAAGAAATGTTTATTAAAACTGCATAGTACCAAGGACTTATAGTCCGAGGTGGTAGTTAGAGCATCAAACTTCTCACCTTGCATATGGTGAACTTGCTGGGTAACGCTGTTACTCACTCTTTCCTTTGAACCCTTGCTAGACTTTGAGGGCCAGAAGGATGACTAGGTGTATGCTACGGAGGTCCAGAACAACGTCTACTATGAAGAGCCGGACCTGTCTGGTGGAATCGAAGGGGTGGACTACGGGATACAATATGGAGCTGAAGACAACAAGTCAGAGTAGTTGTCAGGCCAGAGCGTAGTTACCTAGGCTGACCCGAGCAGCACGAACCCTATAGAATAAGTTGTTGATCTCACGTCTTTATTACCATTGTGTCTTTCATTCTTCCGCTGAACTTATGAAATAAGTGATATGGTTTGTAAGTTTGAATCACTTGATGTTTTGAACTTCTGGTATTGTAATAATAATGACGTGTGTATGTTTGTAGTTTTTACTCGTAATGTTTCTGTTGTACCACTCTGAGGGATATGATATTTACAGAATGGTGTTATGTGGATGTCATGTCAATGACTATAGTATACTACACATGTAGTGGTATGCTGGGTCACCGCACTGCGGCTGGAGCGACGTTACTCCAGTCATGTGCGACTCTGTGCCGTTGTCTTGAATATCTGGTTCTTGAGTAATTGTCTTCCCGACGGTCAGGACGGTAGTGTTGTTCCGGATCCCTTCGGGGCCTTATGTCCTACCAAGATGGATCCATGCGACATTGGTCGGATTTAGAGACAAGTTTTCCGCTTCCAGATTTGGCGGATTTCTGCTGCCCTAGGCCCTGGGTAAGTAGTTCTACTACTAACCGAATTTGGTCTAGGTTTAGATAGTTCGCCAGGATATCTTGGGCTACAGTAGTGTTTTCCTTTGCTGTCCCATACACCAGATCTCCCTTGTTGTCGAGCCAAGGTTCTCCTTTTATGGTGTCATCTCCTTCAAAGAGGGTCTTGTGGACTTCCGGATTTTTGTTAGCCCGTACAGGGCCATTCCGGGTCTTCTGGTGTTGTAGGGAGTTTAACTGCCCCACATATGCAATGCGCTTTTTCTCTTCGAGGATATTGTTAGCTTCACCCAAGAGTCCTTGGTGATGTGCTTCTAGGGTTTGAGCCCTGTATTCCAACTCCAGAGGTGTAAGATCTGTAGCAGTAGGGATTGGCGTAGTGAGCGGTCTCCGGGGATTTTACGGGCACCAGGGGTAACCACGTGTCCATCCACCGCAGTAGTTTTCGGCTCGTCTAGGATTAGAGCTCCATACAAGTCTTCTTCGTATTCTTCGGTGATTACCTCCTCAACCGGAGGGTCCTTCGCCGGAGTCTTCTTCTTCTTCTTCTTTTCCTCTTGGTAGTGTCGGTAGCAAATATGACTTTGGGTCCGTTTCCTAGAGTCAAGATCTAATCAGTACTTTCGGATATTTGGATGTCGGGATTTTCTCCAAGATTTATGTCATCATGTGCTTTGGTAGAGTTTTCTCTGGATCCTTCATCCATAGCTTCTCCTTTTCCGCAGCCTTGGAGTTGAAATCTTCTTCATATTTCGCGGAGAACTTCCGGAAATCTGCCAACGTCATGGAGTCATCTGAAGATGCTACTAAGTCGTTGTTTGTTCCAATTGCCTCCAGCACTGAGTCATTGTCCTCTCCAACATCGGCAGAGCCGGATCTAGATCCGACGTATCCGACAAAGTATGATGCTTGCGTCCTAAGATAGTTACGATCTTATTCATAGGCTTCCTCTAAACATCTTATGGTCTCGAGAATTGCATCGGTGTTGACTATGGCACTATTCATCATCATCTTCAGAGTGTGCCTCAGGAGTGATTTTCCTGCTCCAGTGTTGGCAGAGCTGGATCCAGAGTTGTTGTTGCTTTTCTCTTCCTAAGATTCGACCTTGCTGGGAGATCGTCCTGAGATTCGACCTTGCTAGGGAGATCCACGTCAGATTTGATGTCCGTGGGAAGATCTGCTTCAGGCTCAGCTTTTCTCAACTATCTCCGCATCAGGTGCGGGCTGGGTGGGATTAGTGTTTTTCGGGATCCGAAACTCTGCCGCCTCTGCGGACAAAGTGGACCTAGAAACCTCTTCTACGGAGACGTAGAGGACGCGACCGATGGCAATTGTATCGCTGATTCCGATTCTTGCAGATTCCGCTCGGAACGTAGATCTGAAGCTCACTTGCCCCATGGTGGGCGCCAACTGTCGTCTGTTTGAGGACAAGTACGCCATGAGGGGGTCCTCGGGGCGTGTGGAAGAGAGGGGTGTGAGTCGTATGGTGTTCCGGGATGGTGAGCACACAAGCTTACCCAGGTTCTAATCCGCCGGTGGACGGAACCTACTCCTACTGTCAAAACAGTAATATGGCAGAGCCGGAATATGGGTTACAAGGGTTTCTCCTGTGCGAGTTGATATTGTAGACTATTGTGTGTTGCCCTAAAGGCTGGTCCCTAGGACCGCTTATATAGATATCCGGCCTAGGGTTTACAAGATAGATCTATCCAGCTACTATACAGAGTTGGTTACAAAGTACATATTGGACTACAAGTAACTAAACATGCCTAAATCGGTAAGTCTTCTGGGCCTTCCCCCAGCCAGATCGGACTCTGTATCTTCTCCCGTACTGGGCCGCCCATGAAGCATAGCTCTAACCCGAAGTGGGACACCCTGGTCAGTGAGGCATAGTGGGTGTACCCGGAAAGTATATCCCCGACAATCCCAGCTTGCTGCTAGGTTTCCTCGACATTTTTGGACAGCACATGGTGGAGTGGCATCATTGCATGTGTTCTTTTCCAAAACCACAATGATGCACACTGATACACAAACACACATCCAAGTGGGTGTGGTGCAGCATCTTTCAAACTAGTGGTAGAATGCATGTTGCAGTTGAATCCCAGCATGCTTCTAGGGTTCCTAGACATGGTTGGACACCACATGTTGGTGTGCAATCATTTCCTGTGTTGTTTTCCAAAACCTCAATGATGCACACTGATACACACATACACATCCAAGTGGGTGTGGTGATGCAGCATCTTTCAAACTGGTGGTAGAATGCATGTTGCGGTTGAAACTCAGCATGCTGCTAGGGTTCCTGGACATGGTTGGAGACCACATGCTTGAGTGGCTTCATTGTATGTGTTCTTTTCCTAAAACCACAATGATGCACACTGATACACACACATCCAAGTGGATGTGGTGATGCAGCATCTTTCAAACTGGTGATACAATGCATGCCGTAGTTGAATCCCAACATGTTGCTAGGGTTCATGGACACTGATGCACACACACACGTCTAATATATATCTCATTGTATAAGACACTCACTTTCAATTTTTAAAATATCTTTCCATTTTCTATTTGAATCCCTTCGTCTATTTTGCACTTGGTTGTATACTACTCAGTTTTTGCCTCTCTCTTGCAGAAGACAAAACCTGTGCTCACTCTGGATGCTACACCCTGATTGGTTGCCACATTTGTCACGCGGATTGTGCGCACCAACCATTAATCCTCTGTGATCCAATGCGGATCATTGCACACGTAGTTCCCTTCACAATACACTATGAGGTAGCACGGACGTCTCTCTTATCGAGACTTCTACAAGGAGGAACACGAAGCCGTCCATGAAAAATGTCATGTTTAATCACGTCTGAAAATCCTACTACTACTACGCCACAACAATTTCATAGGGCAACGATGTCATTGAGTGCACGGTCATCGACGGGTGCTGCAATTTATTCCCACTTGATTTTAATAAGACATATCCCATTTTTACGCAGCACGCTCTCAATCTCACTTCCAACTGGGCCCTACCGAAAGAAACTTCCACGCGTCAGCCGGAGGACGAAGAGCTGAGAAATGGGTCTCGAGGAGGGGGCCCCTCGAGGAGACCGAACGTCTCCGCCTTCATCGAGTCCCTCGCACTCATCCACACCTCCCTGTGCCAGATCTAGCACAACCCCACAAATCTCACCGTACATCCACATACCTTATCCTCTACATTTCCCCTTTTAATTATCGCCAATTTTATGGCCGTGTCAACCTTTGTACTTAGAGATTATGTATGCACCCTTTGCATGCGGCTGAATACAGAACTGCCATGCATGGCCCGGGAAAAAACGTGACGTATCATGCGCGCGTCGCGGTGCACGATGCAGTAGCCTACGTGGCGTGGTGCATGGTGGTGCAACGAAACATTGCTTACTCTCCCTTTTGGCCTACCCACTCTGACTCTCGCTCACTCTCCTCACGCAACCGTATCCACTGTCCCGTCACCTACTGCAAGCTCCCGAGAAAACCCCAACCGTGACGGCGATGGCGAAGGAGGATGCGGTGGCCATCGTAGCCTCCAAGGCCGCTGGCGAGGAGGCCCCCGTCTCCGTCCTACCCCCCTCGAGGCATTGAAAGCAGCCACCATCCCCGTCTAGGCATCGATGGCAGCCCTCTTCCTCATCCAGGCCCCGTCCACATTACCAATGTAGCCGCTAGCGAGGAGACCCCTGCCGACCACGAGAAGATCCAGCTCTTTTGGGACCCCTACGATCCATAGGAGTACATCTCTCTGATGAATCCCTATGACACCGGCATCGATGACCCATGGTCAGTGGTAACTAGGATTTGCTCCCATTCCCTTGTTCTTCTCCCATTTCCGTTGTTGGATGTTAGATCTTGGTTTATTAGGGTTCGGTTGTTCGCATTTCAGTTGCTCAATCTTCTCACATCATCTAATCCTCTTTTTTCCAAGAGGTGTATGATAGAGACATCTGCAGCAATGATGAGTCTAGGCACACCAAGACTCGTCAGGTGCTGAGGAGGCTGCTGGCTGGCCAGTACGATGCCTTGTTTGCTGGCGGCGCCTTCAGTTTCCCCTTCTGCAGGATGAGACTCACCGGCACCGACTTCAACTCCGTCGTGAAGCATGCAGAGGGCTCGAGCTCCAGCACCCCCAAAGTCGGCCAGACCGTGAATGTCAACGCCTACATCATTGAACACCAGGCGCTCGGCATTCACCTCTGCAACCTCTAGAGGGTGGCCATCAAAGAGGGTCTCATGCCTCTAATCAAGACCAAGGTCCCCAAGATCAAGGGACTGGGCAGCAAGAAGTGGAGGAAGCGCCATAGAGAGGAGGCGGAGGCGCAAGCAAGGAGGGGTTAAACGTGTTTGCTGCTGCTATTGCTAAGCAGCTTCTTTTGTTTTTGTATAGTTTATGTGATGGCTGCTGAGCAGCGAATGTATCGAACCTCGTTAAGCAACCTACTTTCTATCGCTATATCCTATTTAGCTACGCACATCTATATCTACATTTGTTTTGGTTTCTGAATGTATGTATTATACCGGTGTGATTTGCTGCTCTAGATTTGCTATCAAATCGGGCCAAAACGAGGGCCAAAAGAGAATGAATGATCAAAGAGAGAAGCTGATCTAGATTTGCTACCAAATTGGGTAAAAAGAAACATAACTATTATCGAGAGAGGAAAATGTGCTCTTTCAAACTTCCAATTACCAAAGCTACCATACACATTACAAAAACATAACACAAGGAAGTAAAATTTAATTTACTTCTCTTCAAACCACTTGAGGCACTAGCCATCTTGACAAGATATTAGACACATACTAAAACATAACATAAAGAAGTAAAATTTAATTCACTTCTCATCAGACTACTTTTGGCGCTTGACATCATTCCTAGGAGACCAACTACGATCATCCCAGCTGTTGCTTACCTTATTGGCCTCCCACAGCTTACTAAATGCAAGTTCTTCCCACCTGGAATCTGCCTTGGCTTCCCTATCTTCATCATCTTTTGGCACAATGAGCGGTGCATCACAGGCCTGGTTGTTGCCGCTAGAAGATGTTGCCTCTCTGTTTGATGCTTCAGCTGCAGTCTCTCTATCTGCTGCGTCAGATGTAGCCCTTTTCTTTGCATATGCAGTGTCACGCTCAGCTATACTGGATTTGGTACGAAGGGCTCCCCTAAGCTCGTCTTCCCTCTTTCAACTGGGGAAAAACACGAGGAAACATAGAAAGAATTGGATCTTAATGTACAACTAGTAGGTCACGTAAGTATCTATGGTTCATAATTCAGGTTTATCTCGGACAACAGGCTCTCCTCCCAGAAATCGTGCCTATCCATAGGGAAATCTTCCTTCATTGTATCGTAGGACTCATCAAGGATTCTAGTTGTGAGTGTAGCCATTCCATCCTTCCTTGAGCCCCCTATGATCTTGACAAGACTCTAAATATCGATCCACTTGTGCGCAGGAATTGTAATTCCCTCTTGAAGAAATTTTAAAAAATAATTTTTTTTGTCGATAGTGCATAAAATAATTCCTATTACTACAAGGAATTGACGTAGCCCCGGACACTTCTTATCAGTCCTAAAAGTATGTAGTTTGTCATCATAAAATGCGTGACCAAAAGTTGTAACTACAAATGTTTTGTCAATACAAGATCATCATCTGAATATAATTTTAAAAAGTTTAGTAAATGCAAGATCAAGACTCTCAACATTTGCTTGTCATAATTTATTTGGTCCTAATAAATTTCAGTAGTTGCACGATGAGAAAATGGAAGAACAAGAGGAGAAACCCTAAAAGCGGTTAACTACAGAGAGCGGATCTACAAACTAGGAGAAGTGGTAGACGAGGATGTGTTTCCTCATTGCAAGTTGAACGACGGCGAGTTCATTCTCGAAATATGGGTCCTCTAGGGTGTACTCGAGGTCCAATCTGATGAACTTGTCCTCGTCTTCCTCAAGCCCATCCTCGTAGATCCTCAGGACTCACACCAGTGTCTCCTCCTCATTGGTGTAGACTATGTCTATCTTCTTATTGCCATGGGCAATGAAGCTTGTCTCTAGAGTGTGAGCTTCCACAGCGGTAAGGAGAAGACATAAAGAACACGACGGGGGAAGCATAAGACAGAGGAGGAAGAAGAAGAGTGGTTTCTACGAGACAGGGGAACGGTGGAACCATCAATGCATTTCTGAGGTAGTGGTTAACAACGGGGACAGAAGTCCAACAGAGAGATGCGTGGCGGCGGCCGTTCCAGCTTATGAGTAAACAAATATTGAAAATAGTAATAACAGGGATATATGCGCCCTGTGTCGTCACGTCAATACACACTATCGGTCATGTTGTCCTATCCACTGCGTCACCTTAGCTCGTGTGCTCTGTGTCATTAGTTTTCACGTGTCAAATCCTACCGGTCAATTTATTTGCGCATATCCATTTGCTGCATATCATGTAGCCTTTTTTTGAGAGAAATCCTCTAGCCTTGCGATCTTGTGAAGTGGGCTAGCGATTCCTTCAATGAAAATCCCAGTGGTAGAAGAAGAAGAGGAGAAGATGATGGGATTTGGGATAGGGAGGAGAGCGGGGTTGAGTCATTCCGTCCACATCCCGGAACTACCGATGAAAATGGCGTCCCAGCTCCACGCCATGGCCGCGACCACACATCGTCGCTCCGGGGAAGAAGAAGGAGATACAGGCGCCAACACTGCAAGTTGTCAAGCACCTTGACTTTTCAACAAATTATAGGCCATAAACCTTGGGACGGAGGGAGTACATGGCACCAATGACGCCTCCACGACGACATCGACATAACAGCGAAAACTGACAGGGGACCCAACTTGAAGGACATTAGCCTGATATTTTGTATTCAAACATTAAGTTGAATTCATGCCAAAAAAGACTATCTGAGTACTTGGCACGCCAATTGTGGGCAATGAGGCTGATTACAAGAAACTTGGGTACTGCTTTGCCTTGGCCTCTCAACTTTTGGGCTACAAAATTAATTCCTCGCGCCATCGGGCATATATCCTTTGTGGAACCCTTCTTTAGCTTCCTCTTCTTCCGAAGGGGACCTTCGCTGCGAATAAATGAAGAAGATAAGACAAGGTGGTCACAACATGCTAGGAATAAGAAAGCGGAAATTCACCTTGCGACACATGAGGCCCGATGGCCCCAGAGCCCTAGTTTCACCCCAGGAGGGTGGAAATCCTCTTTGGAGCTCGTGGGTTCGCCCATTCTAGTGGCAGCCTCCGTAGGGGCCTCCACCCTTGTCATGGACTCTTCGAGGGCTGGGGCTTCGGCACACTCCTCGTCGGCCGACGCTGGAGGATCACAAACTCCCACAGCGCTCCCCAACGATGTCATCACCTTCACCTTGGGTGCAGAGCACGGGAAAGGAACCAATTCCCAGGGGTTCTCATGTCTTGCAGTATGCCTAGGCAGAAGAGTCCCGTATTCATCAATGCAAGGGAGCATCACGCGGATCTCCGACTTCCGCTCATCGTGATAGAGCAGCTCAGAACCAACAGGTAGCTCGAGTGCGACAGTTCTGTGAAGAAGGTCATGAAGATACTCCTCCACGACCACGTCATCAGTGATACTCGCTTTCAAAGGCACGCGGTCTGTCTCAGTCAGATCCCACATATCCTTGCTATGCTTCTGCAATGGGGCTATGCGGAACCAGAGAAATTCCATAACCACCAACGGACCGGCCAGCCCGGACGCATCTAGCACCGTGATGCAAGTCCAGAGGGTGTCAACCTTCTCCCCTTCTAACGTATTGTGAGGCCATAGGCCCTTGAGCGTCACCGCTAGCGCCTCTCCTCCAGGGCGTCCATGTAAATCCAACATTTCTAGAAGTCCTCCACCCACTTCGTCCATCCCTTGGAAACCTAGGACATCTTGTCCCTGACCTTGAAGGAGGCACAACCGGCAATATAGGTGGTGGAGGTGATGGAAAGGCTATAGAGCTAGCGGAACAGCACCATGAATGGCTTCAACCCCATGAATGCCTCGTACCAAAATGAAAATATGGACAAAGTGGTGATGGAGTTGGCTTGGAGATGCAGGGACGAGATCTGTGTCGGGGGATGACCCTCAGGTGGAGTAAGCTAGGCCTAACTGACCGGCTCCAGAAGTACCTGGCTAGATGGCCATAGGACAAAGGACTGTAGCCGGGTGGACCACTCCAGCCGGGCCACCCTCAAGCTTCCCCGGCTGGACCGTCTAGCTGGATGCCCAGAAGAACTGGCTGGGTGGCTGTTTCCACCCGAAAGCCTCGGATTCGATGGCGAGGATACGGAAGGGGTGATGCTCCTTGCTGAGCACACCTCTAGCTCCTTGCATCACCAGACAGGCTGGCATGCCGCCCTGCCAGTGCTAGAAGACAACTGCACTTAGTAGGGCAAAGCTAGAAGCTGAGCAAAGCACTGTCGGCTAACCGCTAAAGCATCGACTGACCATTAAAGCATTGGATTATGCCCAAAGCACTAGCTCTAGGACACTGTAGCATGGTCCCTCCTATACTGAAGATCTGACTGGGTCCTGGTCCATTGGCTAGACCCTGCCAGCTAGCCGCTTTGTAAACCCAAAGCCCAAATAGTAAACCGTAGAACGTACATTGTAACCTACCTCTCCTAGCCAGTATATAAGGGAGGGTAGAGCTAGGGTTTAGGAGAGACTCCCAGATTTCTCAAGTTCATCTTCTTCCTCTAGCTCTCAATAGTTTATAAGGAAATAGCTCCAAGAGATCCTATTAGGCATTCGCCCCTGATACAGTAGATCCTTGCAGGAGTAGGGGTGTTACCTCGCAGAGAGGGCCCTAAACATAGGTACATCACTGCGTTTGCAGTTTCTGTGACCAACCCGTTGTGATAGCCACTAATAGCATCTTGATTGTCCCCTCTTAAGGCATCCCTGATGGCACTACCGCGTTCCACACCACGACAGTTGGCGCCCACCATGGGGCACAACATTTCGGCTAGGGTCATCTTTCGCACGGGACGTCCCCTCATTGATGGTGAGTGTGAAGCCTCCGGCCTCGTTCGCACTCTCGACTGCTTCAACTGTGTCATCTAATATGTTGCAAACGTATCTATAATTTTTGATGTTCCATGCTTGTTTTATATCTACTTTCTTATGTTTTATTCATACTTTGAGGTATTTTAATACATTTTCTGGAACTACCTACTAACAAGATGCCACAGTGCCAGTTGCCTGTTTTCTTCTGTTTTTGGTTCCAGAAAAGGCAGAAAATCAATATTCTCGGAATTGGACCAGACAAAAACCAAAGTCGATATTTTACCGGAAGACTCACGAAGCCAGAAGACGAGACGGAGAGGGGCCAGGGGCTGGCCACACCATGTGGTGGCGCGGGTCCCCCTGGCCACGCCACCAGGTGGTGTGGGCCCCTGGTCCACCCTCTGACATCGCCCCTTTGCCTATAAGAAGCCCCGGGGGAGAAAACCCTAAATAATCCAGACTCTAGCCACGAAAAGTTCCGTAGCACCGCCGCCAGCGAAGGGGAGATTCGGGGGACAGAAAGTCTCTGTTCCGGCACCCTGTCGGGACGGGGAAGTGCCCCCAGAGCCATCTCCATCGATCTCCACCACCATCTCCAATGTCGTTGCTGATTCCCATGATGATGAGGGAGTAGTTCTTCCTCGAGGCTAAGGGCTCTACCGGTAGCTATGTGTTCATCTCTCTCTATGCTTGATCATATTGTGATCATGAGCTTTGTAATCAAGTAGATATACCTTGCTACTCAAGTGCTTTAATAGATCTCTGCTCTCCCCACGTGTGTGAAAGTGACAGCATGCACACCGTGGTGGCACTTAGGCTAGAGATTACAAATACTTGTTATGAGTTATGTTTGGAGTTGGATGTCTCTACGAAATTGTGGTCTTTGTTGGAACCATCTAGCGCTCAAGGTGATAGTGTGGGTTATCTAGATGGGGAAGGCGGACATTGAGGGGTGATGTTATAGGCCTACCATGGATTAGAGTGTCCAACCAGAGAGTAGTTTAGAGTAGTATCATGAAGAGAATAAATTTATATGAGAGTGTTCACTAGTGAAAGTATGATCCCTAGGCCTTGTTTCTAAGCATTGAAACACAATTTGCAACTAGATCTGTTACATGTTTGCTTGCTTCCAGCTTTATTTCAGTTTGCCTTTATTCTCTTCCACGCCAACAAGCTATATACCTGACGAGTATTTTCTTGCACCGTTGTATTATATCCATACCATCTGTATTTTACTATCTCTTCGCCAAACTAGTGCACCTATACACCTGACGAGTCTATTGGGTGTGTTGGGAACACAATAGACTTCTTGTCTCTTGATTGCAGGGTTGCTTGAGACAGATACCTTTAACCACTTCCTCCCTGAGTTCGATAAACCTTGGGTGACCCACTTAAGGGAAACTTGCTGCTGTTCTACAAACCTCTGCACATGGAGGCCCAACAACTGTCTACAAGAATAGAAGTGCGTAGACATCAAAGCTATTTTCGGTCACCATTGCCGTGGAGGTAAGGTAAAATGTACTCACATCCTCTAGTGTGAGTACTCGAAGTTATTTCCTTTAGATTCTGCAATTTTTTCTTTTTGTTTCTTGTTTTCACTAGTTAGACTTAATGGAAAACAACAAAAAAATTAGAGAGCTTTATAGTATTTATCTTGAGTTAGGACATGAAGTGTTTGAAGAGAAAATTAAAAAACCTATGGAACTTTATTTGCATGCTAATAGCAATGTTGTTAGTATGAATTCTTTGGACACCATTATTGCTAATGCTATGGAAAATTCTAAGCTTGGGAAGCTAGTTTTTATGTAAATGATCTTTTTTGTCCCCCAAGCATGGAGGAGAAAATTTACTTTGATGATACTATACATCCAATATATGATGATTACAATGATGAATATGATATTTTCAGTTCACCTACTATCGAGGAGAAGATTAATTATGATTACAATATGCCTCCTATATTTCATGATTATGGTGATGAGAATAATAATGATAACTATTTTGTTGAATTTACTCCCACTACAATTAATAAAAATGACTATGTTTATGTGGAGAGTACTAATTATTTTATGCATGTGGCTCATGATAAGAATGTTTTATGTGATAGTTATATTGTTAATTTTATTCATGATGCTACTGAAAGTTATTATGAGAGAGGGAAACATGGTTTTATGTATCTCAACAATATTAAGTTTCCCCTCTTTATGTTGAAAATTTTGAAGTTGCACTTATTTTGCTTTACAATGCTTGTGGGGCCCCCGGATTAATCCTCCGAGAATCCCTGTTATGCATACAACCACGATCCCATGATCAGTTAGTCGTGGCACATGACAGACAAGTATCAAAGTAAACATCCAATACATAACGAATACCTGTCATACCTTATTTGCCGTTATGGCTACATCGATCAATCATCAGCGGAACTTCGTTAAGCTTAGAGCCCGAGCCATGCCTTAACCTACAAGCAACTGACTGGGAGAACGTCCTAGCTCGCATAGTCGTCAACTTCACGTTCTTCTTGATATCAGACCAAGTTAATAGCCAGGGACAATGCCAGTGAGTACTTTGAATGTACTCGCAAACCACCTTAATATAATAATAAAACAAGAGGATATGCAATATGGCTGTGGGGTAGGTGGGCTCCAATGAGGGTTCTTTTCTCAAATAGTTTCTCTTGTAGATATAACATCTACATATCTTTGTTGAAAACTTTTGTAAAATATTTTGGAAACCTTTTGAAAAGTTTTGTAAACACTAGGATTGGGGTACCCATTTGTTCCCGTCTTCAGGTCGTCCCATGACCAAACTCATTTCTTCTCCTTCCGACCATCCCATGGTCAAAACCTTTCTCCTTTACGACCATCCCATGGTTAAAACATTTCCAAAGCCATTTCTTTTCTGAAATCCTTTTTGAAAACAAAACCAGCACCGCTCTACAGCAACCTTCCCAACCGTCCATGACCGCGGGCACGGCTATTTGAATAGATTTACACTCTGCAGAGGTTGCACACTTTACCCACACCATCTGGGTACACTACCCTGATCTACACCGATCGTGGGTCGAGCAACCGATCAAGACTCTCCGGATGCCCACTCCAATATAAGTGCCTACCCTATGAGTGTTACTCCCCTCAAAACCGGGGCGTCCGGTACCGAGGACCAACCGGAGCGCATTTTACAGTTCACACGGTGGGCGCTTTCAATGAGGGCTCATAGGAACGCCTGGCTGCCTGCAGACAATTCGTTCCTTCTCCAGGTCGATGTCCCACATGGACCTTTAATGGAGAAGGCCTAGCCTCCAAGGATCACGATCCCCTGTAGTAGTTGCGAGGCAGCTTATACCAGAATAGACAAACATCAAATCCAGCCCTGTCCCATTCCAGAGTAATGTGGTTACACGGGTTAATTGTTCTAGCAAAACTGCAAGGAACCGGGTGCGTTTTTGTAAGCCTTTTTCCTCCAGCTTTCCTTCATAATTTTTTAAAACAAACCTTTTTCTTTCTCAACATCTCTTGGGAGGTCCCACCTCACCAAGGTTTTATCATAAAACATTTGGTAAAAACTTTGTCGGGGGTCTTCCCATCCTCTAGTTTTGCTTCGGCTAAAACGGGATCTCCAAAGGGTATGGTGTGTTACACCAGCTACCATACTAGGGACAAGTAGGTGTCATCAAGAGGTTTGTACTTAATAGTACCAAAGTGTAATAGTTCGGAGGAGCCAAGCCACTACCATATATACATCAATTTATAGTAAACAATGTAGATTTGATAACTAGTAGATAAAACATAAGTAAAACAATAGGACAAGGCTTATGAGCAAGAAGGTGGATTGCCTGATGATCAGCAATATGACAATATGTCCCTGGGCTTCATCTTTAGATAACCAAGAATACCAATACCAATAATAATAAGATCTCTTCTTCTTGGCGTCAATACAAGCGCAACTATCGTCGTCCTCGAGTATACATGCAAACAAGCGAGACCACAACCAAAACAAGGCATACAAGTGGAAATTCACACAACAAGAAAGTGGACAATACAAGTATAATATTCAGTAGGTTTTGAGTGGTTGAGTGTAGAACCATTGCAGAAACCTTAATTGCAGTGGTGGGATTTCCTTTATTCGGGAAGTGGTCAAAACTACTAATGAAGGGGTTTGGGACCAAGGCCTGGGTAAGTATTGTATAATGTGCAACCAGAATACCATCAGGTAGGTTTTGTCAAAACAGGACCAACAAAAGTGGTTTCATGATTTTATCACTTTTCTTGAATTTCTTATGAATTTTCTAGTGATAAAGGCTCTAGTTTTAGGAAATAATTCACCAGAAAAGTTCTGGAGCTCAAAAAATTATTTCCTTAGACGGCCAGGTAGAGCTTGATGTACTAAATAGCTGAGAGCTGGAATCATTCCGAAATAATTACTAGAATGCCCTTAGGAAATTCCCAAAGGCAGTTCTGTAGACAACTTGTCTTTTTCACCAGATTAAATATACAGGGTCTTTTGATATGAGCAAAGGGCAACGGGTAGTGTAACTACCTCGGTGAATTATGCTCCTAGTTACAAGCCTGGATGAGCAGAAATGGTTGAAATAGTACGGTGGGGCCCAATTGCCACTCACAGGTAGACCTTTCGGCCGTTCCAACCATTTCCAAACATCGGGACAAGAACGGGCGGCGTAATCGGCAGGCGAAGGGATCAACTCATACACAAATGAGTATGTATGCAAGCCACCATACAATAGTACATCAGAGCCATTCCATCTAAAAAGAAAGGAAATATAGCAACGCCATACGGCAAGATCCAAATATCCTAGATAGATATAATAGTTTAGGATATCTCCTCATACATCAAACATCAGAGTATCAAGCGGAAGAGGAAGACAAAATCCGAGTACGGATAAGAAGCAAATCGGCATAAGATGCCCCATAAATAAGCACATCCCGCCCACAGATCTCATGGATCCCCGTTCCCGGAATCTCTACACCGAATGATCGTTGCCCACATCGTCCGTCTCCTCCACCCAGTATCCATCTTGCGAGTTTACCTGTTCATCTGAATCAAACAATTTATTGTGTGAGACCCTAGGGGTACTCAGCAAGTCTTTATGCCTCTAAAGGGGACACAACCTGGGGTGACGCAATTGCAGCAAAAGATAAACCCTAACAATTCTAGAGATACTCGCTAACCATCCGCCTAACCAGAGATAGACGGATGTCCGTGAATTAATAACAACAGTTATAACAGTAATCTTAACAGATCCATCCTCCTCCTCGCTTGCCGACGAGGAAGCGGGACGAACAACCCCCCATCCGTTGGCAGTTTTATTATCCATTCCATGAGTGTTGCACTGTTTACTAGTCGAGTACTTAGTCAGATTAAAAGCGGTGCTTTAGTTATGCTTGTCTATGATTGAGAAACTGTGCTCCAAGTCGTCCATAACCGCGGACACGGCTTTCAGAAAGTTTTACCCTGCAGGGGTGCACAAATAGCAACACACACTCGATCAACCTCGGAAAAACCAAATCAAAACCCAATGAGGCAGTCACGACAAAGCGATCACAGGATTCAGAAATATTTCAGGGGGCCACCCCATTAAGCTACCCGCGACGAAGTTGGCCGACTCCGAGACGGACTCAAGGTATGCGCCAATGGTTGTGAACGACTGGGAACCCGAAAATGTGACTGGGCATGTCGACACCGCGAAAACACTCCGCTTCCCTAAACAGTACAGTGTGCATCACCTCGCACAATTTAAATAAAGCAGTAAAGCATGGCATAAGTACAGAATAGTAAATAAAACCCCAAACTAGTTTGTGGCCCCAAGAAATAAGAATGAATCAAGCTCTGGCTTAGGGGGGTTCATAAGCCTCCCGGATGTGGATAGCGCGAATATTCAAGGAACATGAATCAAGTACTCGGGGTCCTACGGGACACAAGTGAGCCTGAAAAACCAAATAGCAAATATGGCTCACCGATGCCACTTTCATTAGTTATCCCGTTACTACTCAGATTAAGTTGTATAGGTACCTCGTTATCCATCCGACACTCACATACCCTACACATGCTGTTCTACGACTCGCATGGCTCAAACAACTCCTGTAGTAATGGCTCATGGGATGGAGGAACAAGCTTCGGTGGGGTTTAAAAGTAAAGGCTATGCAGTACTTGGGATTCAGTTTAATGCAATCGCGACTCAATGATGCAAGAATAAGATAGAGGCAATAGGTTCTATATATATGCAAGCATGTGGTAGTGCTTGCCTGGCAGCTCAGTTGAAGCGAGAGAAGGATCTGGGTAGTGCTCTTGGGTATCTTGATATATCCCCTGCTCAGCGTCTATTCGAAGAAGAACCAAACAAACAAGGGCCAACATAAATAAAGTGCGCAAGCATATGAATTAAATGCGACAAGCAAACAATCATGCCATGATGAATGATGCACAATTTGCATGGCAATAAAGTAGCATGGCATGGGTGAGGTGTGGAATACTTTAATAAAGCATCTTATTGAGTTTTGGCCCCATTTTAACCTCATATTAGTTGCTGTATACATTATATTTATATGATGCATGCTTCAAAACAAAACAAGGAATGCATAAACAGAAAGGTCTCGTCGAGCTAATCATTTTAGACATATTATAATTTGGACTTATAAAACAAAAGTTATTAATTAAATAAGGAAAAGGGCATTTTATTTGTAATTTTAATCAACTTGAATTTTAGAGTGTGCAAAATATATTTTGAAGGGCGTATTTGAATTCCTCATATTTTTCTGGTTTGAAAACACATATTATTTGTATTATTTGGATTTGTATTTTAAAAGTTATTTGAAAACAGATTTAAATTTGAATTTGAATTAAGTTTGAAAAGATTTGAATTAAACCAGAAAAGCAGAATTACTTTTGTTACTCGCACAGACCCAGCCACAGTCAATGACAAGTGGGCCCTTTGCTGACTCAGCAGCAGATGGGGCCGCAGAGGGCTGCAGGGCTTTTCTCACTCGGGTCCTTCCTAGCCGCACCGATGACAAGTGGGGCCGGGTACAGCGGAGCCACGCGCACGCGTCGCCCAGCCGGGGCGTGACACGTGGGCGATCCCAGGCGTGGGGAGGGACTGGTCTGTGGTGGTCTGGATCTTCCGGGGGGTTTCCTTGCAAAAAGCTACCGCGGCTGACAGGTGGGCTCTGGGGACGGCGGGTTTAGGCGGGAAAAAAGGGAGGGGCTCTCCGCAAAACGGCCATCGGCTGTTGCTGCGCTGCTGACGAAAACGGCACTGACGGCGGCGGATCGTGCTGTGTTCCGGCGACGGTGGCGACGCATCCGCTGGGAAAACTGCATCGCGGCCAAAACAAAAGTTGTAGAGCCAACATCAGACTACAACTTTGGTTTTTGGATCTTAGCCAACGGAGGTCCGCAGCGGACGGGCCAAAGGGATGAACAGAGGCGAGAAAAGCTGCTGCAGCTGCTGCTGTCGGAGCGCGACGCGCGGCGCGCGCGCAGAGCGTTCGACGGAAGGCGGCGGAGCTACAACGAGCTAGAAGGGAAAGGGAGATGTCCGGGAGGGAGAGGGGCTCACCAGCGACCGTACGGTGCAGACAACGTGCTCGCGGTGGACCAGATCGACGGCGTGGCTCGTGGCCGGCTTCGTCGGCTTCCCCTCGGCATGGTGGCGACGGCGACGCTCCGGCGGGGTCTCGGCGCTGCTGCAGGTCCAGGGCGACGGTGAAGAGGCGGGGGAAGGTGCTGGTACGCCTAGATCGGCTTGACGTTCACCGGAACAGCGCAGGACAGAGGGAGTCGTGGCTAGGGTTTGGAAGGAGGAGGTGGCCATGGCGGCTTGGGGAGGAAGAAGGAGAAGGGTGAGGGCTTGGGCGCCTTCTGGATGGGATCTGGGTGGGGTGAGGTGTGGCAGATGAGGGAGGAGGGTAGGGCACATGGGGTGGTGGCTTTAGCTTTGGAAAAAGGTGAAGAGAGGGGGATCGGGCTAGGTCTTCTCTCCTCTACCTTTTCTCCTTGTCTTGAAGCCAAAGGAAGAAGTGGGGCAGAGGAGGGGCGCCGTGGTGGGGCCTGCCTGGCAGGGAGAGAGAGAGAAAGAGAGAGAGAGGCCGAGAGGTGAGGGGTTAGATGGATCTAGGTTAGTTAGCCTCGGGTTAGGTTAGATAGGGTTAGGGTTTAGAATGGAGGATGGAGAGAGAGGGTGTGGTGAGAGAGAGATTAGGGTTTAGGGGGTAGATAGGGTTTTTCAATTGTATTTGAAAAGACTCAAACAAACAAAACCCCATCTACACAAAAACAAGAGAAAGGAAAGGTGGTGACAAGCATGGGGTGTTGAGGTTTTGGAGGTGGGGTAAGAGAGAAAAGATTTTGGTTAAGAAGGAAAAGAGACATCTACACATGGAATATAAGCATACCATGATGCTTAACCAAAACCAAGTTTAGATGCCAAAGGATGGTGGAGAGGGAGATTGATGATTCACTCACACATTCAAATAAAAACCAAAAGCTAGAAAAAGGGGGCACTTGCATGGCCCATGCAAAGCAATTAATGCCATGCTTAATCTTGTGAAAAAAATAATATTTACATTGCATTATTCCTATGCATTCCCAAAAGTGGGATTAAGCCAAGCAAAAGAAGAGTAGAAGAAAGTTCCAAGTGGAGTAGATGGAGATGATCACATTTGATTATAATTGGGACTTGCTAGTGTGTATATTCCACTAGATGCTTACTATCCCCACATGAGCATATATCCATAATAATCCATATGGAAGCTAGGAAAAGGGTTCCACTCACAAGGCATGCAAAGGTGGCCATGTGGCTCTCATATATCAATAATGTGAAAACAACATGATGCTAAGATGAGAGCATGTGGAAAGAATAGAATTGGATCCATCCCAACCCATATGAGCTAGAGGTAAAACCCAATAAAATGCAAAGCTCATATTTAGTTGAATGGTGGAATTATAAGGTGGTGACAGAGAAAGGTGATGGAGTTAAATAAAAGATATGGCCCCAACTCAACTTGTGCATTTAAACAATATATCAACAACCAAATACAATATCAAGAGGCAAATACAATTAATAATGCATATGAGATAAGAACCAAAAGGAAAAGGGTTTTATATGATGCTCAAATGCAAGGTGGCATGATGACATGATCATGATATAATGATGATGCAACAATTATATATATGAAGTAGCCATTATATAGACTAGGCTAGTAGCATTGCAATTGTTATACAATTGGGATGCTACAACTCTCCCCTACTAAACATGAATCTCGCCCCGAGATTCTAGGAAAAAGAAAACAACACAAGGAGAGACGGGTGTTTGGAACGAAGGTGACCCTCACGTTCCCAAGTTGATGAACAACGGAATTTTGTGACCACTACACCTTGCAAAACTTGCTAGACTTGTTGCGAGTCTTGCGTTTTGCTTGAGACACAAAGGGTTATAAGAATTGAAGGATTGTCGTGAGACAAGAAGGACAAGATGGACATAGCTCCGGTTTTCTCAAGAAACATGATAAAAGAGAAGATCCACTTGTGAAAGAAAGGACAAGATGATGTATCATGGATAAAGAAAGACACACCATTAAGATTACAGATTTACCGATACTAGAGATGATGAAATCTTTGTGTCGCCGGAAGAAAAAGAGCTTGACTGGAGAGGTTTTGAACCGCTATGACAATAGCATCGTATCTTCTCTCGGATTTAAGAAACGAAGTTCGGAAACAATATTGCCTTCAAACAATAGTCCCTTGATATCAACAGAAAGATTTAGTTAGACATCGTCGGATTAGATTCTTGTTGCGCCGGTAAGAACCAAGGATCACGCAATTGAGGTGCGCGGATATAACTTCCAGAGACGGATGTGAAGCTAGATCATGGTGGAATCCCGAGAAGCAAAGAATATAGAGGATCTGGAGTTTTTTGTAGAGATACTTATTGCTTTCTTTAGCCTTGAGGCTAACGCAATAGATTTGCGGCTGATGGCATCAACCATAATTGGCTTTACCACAGAAAAAGAATTGATGAAACAAAGAGAGAGATAGTTTCCTTTCATCTTGTTTGGATGTCGAGCATCGGTAGAATGACGAGGACAGAAAAGAGTTTGCGTTTGTTTTCACCAGATAATTGAGGATTTTGCGCCGTGTAGAAAGGGTGAGATCACCACAAGAGATTATTGATTATTTTCTTCGAGAGAGCACTCCGGAAAAACAAAGACGGAAGTAAAAGTATCGAGGGATAAAGGCCACTTCTAACTTCCGTGGAATGAGTAAAATCACATTAAATTCACCAATTCAATGTACGAGAGCGAATGATAAGAGTAGTGGTATGGTAGCTACTCCATCCCGCACTCAAAGCATTACTCCGCACATGAATAAGAAAACCATGCAACCCAACTACCGAAACAGACTGAAGGTATTGATAAGAAGAGCTCATGGAACTCCGTAAGAAAACAAAGATTGATGCAAACAATTCACCGGATTCAAAGATAGATAAAGATGATGATGTTGTCGTCATATCATAAGTAACCAGCCACTGAAAAGATATAAAGGAAGATCACGGAGATAACTGCAAGATTCCACAGATAAAGAAAAAGATAGCACCACTTGAACAGAAGGAAAACAAGATCTGGAAGGTCTTCGTGGCCTCCGGTGGATTGAGCATAGATGATAGAACGAGAGGGTTTCCAAAGATCACTTGACGAGACTGAGGTGAAAGAACTCCATGTTCTTCTTGAAATGATTGAGAGAGGTTTAGCAGTCTTGAGGAAAAGCTTTATCGAAACGACGATGATATCTTGCCAACAAGGAATAACTCCGGATTGGTTGAAGATGGAGGATGGAATTAACAATGGACTTGCTAATTCCAGAATTGAAGCGATCTATTTAGCAGAAGGACGTGGTCGAGATAGGTGACTTCAAAAAGTCAGGATTCACGCTTTGAGACTTTGCACACAGGCAGTGCTCGCGAAGCTTGAGAGAAAGAGACACAGATGATCTTCCATGTCCTTCCATTGATATCGAATAGGCAAGCATATTATCAACATATACCACCATGGATTAACAAGATATACCCAGAATATCAAGTTCAAAAGGCGAAAAAAACGAACAAAGGCTCGAACACTTCCTGAGCTCAACGCTCTTAGAAAGATCAATATTAAGAGCACGGGTTCGTGTTGAAGAAGATGCACTGAAAGAATAGATTATCTGGTCCTTCGGAAGAGAACAGGAAATGCCACCTGGTTCACATTGTCGATCGGATCATCGGTTACAAAGATAAAGAGATCTTGGAGGAAGAAAAAGATGATGGATCATACCTTAAGCAAAGCTACCAGAGACGAAAAGATGCAATTCTCTCGTCTCAAAGAGAATTTTGCAGATATGGGGTTGAAAAAGATGTGCAGCATGATAAACAGATGATAGACCACCGTAGTGCCTTGAGAAACTCCGGATTGACAAAGATACTTGAATATGCATAGATATGATCACGGTGTACTCAAAATCACAGGAGATAACCGTCACCATCTGGAGGATAAAGTTGATAGCAATTTCCATATTCCAATTGACACTTATCATGAGTGGAATATAGCTATGCCGAGAGCCAAATTACAATCATCAGCATCGGATCGACACATGTTATGTAATTAGCCCAAGAGAATTGGAGATGAAAAGAAACTCCAGGATTAAGCGCCGGTGTCAAAAGAATGAGTTAGCATGGACATGCTGATGAAAGGGAGATAGATAATGTTTCACACACGACTGTAAAGGAGTGTGGAAACACAGATGTATCAAAGAAAAAATTCCGCATTTTTCGGCATTAAAATACCAATAGATGCGCAAAATCACTTATCAGATAGAGATTAGCAACCGATGGTTTCACAGAATGTGGAGTTGCTAGAAGGAAGGACACCCTTAAGAAGATGGCACCGGTTAACAAGGAGTCAGATAGATCGCGCCGGTTTCCAAAAGCCTGTCAGTATGGAACGTACCAACAGTTGATAACCAAAAGGCAGATAGAGATAACAAGTGGATGCAACAAATAGACAAGGAATTACACACACACACACACACTTTCTATGGTACTACGGAAACCCAGAACACGTGAATCCTAGTTTGAATTTTAAGAAGAGGATTGAAAACGTTACACTTCCTTACCAGAAAAGGTGGGTGAGTGGGTAAGAAGAAAAGTGGAAGCAGTCCTACTCTCGCGTTTTGTTTTTCCCTAGTATACATAGCTACCCAAAATATTTGCTAGACAGACAACGACCATTTGGCTGAGACCCTGAAGGTCGGGATGGCTCTGATACCAATTGTAACTACCTCGGTGAATTACGCTCCTAGTTACAAGCCTGGATGAGCAGAAATGGTTGAAATAGTACGGTGGGGCCCAAATGCCACTCACAGGTAGACCTTTCGGCCGTTCCAACCATTTCCAAACATCGGGACAAGAACGGGCGGCGTAATCGGCAGGCGAAGGGATCAACTACATACACAAATGAGTATGTATGCAAGCCACCATACAATAGTACATCAGAGCCATTCCATCTAAAAAGATAGGAAATATAGCAACGCCATACAGCAAGATCCAAATATCCTAGATAGATATAATAGTTTAGGATATCTCCTCATACATCAAACATCAGAGTATCAAGCGGAAGCGGAAGACAAAATCCGAGTACGGATAAGAAGCAAATCGGCATAAGATGCCCCATAAATAAGCACATCCCGCCCACAGATCTCACGGATCCCCGTTCCTGGAATCTCTACACCGAATGATCGTTGCCCACATCGTCCGTCTCCTCCACCCAGTATCCATCTTGCGAGTTTACCTGTTCATCTGAATCAAACAATTTATCGTGTGAGACCCTAGGGGTACTCAGCAAGTCTTTATGCCTCTAAAGGGGACACAACCTGGGGTGACGCAATTGCAGCAAAAGATAAACCCTAACAATTCTAGAGATACTCGCTAACCATCCGCCGAACCAAAGATAGACGGATGTCCGTGAATTAATAACAACAGTTATAACAGTAATCTTAACAGATCCATCCTCCTCCTCGCTTACCGACGAGGAAGCGGACGAACAACCCCCCCATCCGTTGGCAGTTTTATTATCCATTCCATGAGTGTTGCACTGTTTACTAGTCGAGTACTTAGTCAGATTAAAAGCGCTACTTTAGTTATGCTTGTCTATGATCAAGAAACTGTGCTCCAAGTCGTCCATAACCGCGGACACGGCTTTCAGAAAGTTTTACCCTGCAGGGGTGCACAAATAGCAAGACACACTCGATCAACCTCGGAAAAACCAAATCAAAACCCAACGAGGCAGTCACGACAAAGCGATCACAGGATTCAGAAATATTTCAGGGGGCCACCCCATTAAGATACCCGCGACGAAGTTGGCCGACTCCGAGACGGACTCAAGGTTTGCGCCAATGGCTATGAACGACTGGGAACCCGAAAATGTGACTGGGCTTGTCGACACCGCGAAAACACTCCGCTTCCCTAAACAGTACAGTGTGCATCACCTCGCACAATTTAAATAAAGCAGTAAAGCATGGCATAAGTATAGAATAGTAAATAAAACCCCAAACTAGTTTGTGGCCCCAAGAAATAAGAATGAATCAAGCTCTGGCTCAGGGGGGTTCATAAGCCTCCCGGATGTGGATAGCGCGAATATTCAAGGAACAGGAATCAAGTACTCGGGGTCCTACGGGACACAAGTGAGCCTGAAAAACCAAATAGCAAATATGGCTCACCGATGCCACTTTCATTAGTTATCCCGTTACTACTCAGATTAAGTTGTATAGGTACCTCGTTATCCATCCGACACTCACATACCCTACACATGCTGTTCTACGACTCGCATGGATCAAACAACTCCTGTAGTAATGGCTCATGGGATGGAGGAACAAGCTTCGGTGGGGTTTAAAAGTAAAGGCTATGCAGTACTTGGGATTCAGTTTAATGCAATCGCGACTCAATGATGCAAGAATAAGATAGAGGCAATAGGTTCTATATGTATGCAAGCATGTGGTAGTGCTTGCCTGGAAGCTCAGTTGAAGCGAGAGAAGGATCTGGGTAGTGCTCTTGGGTATCTTGATATATCCCCTGCTCAGCGTCTATTCGAAGAAGAACCAAACAAACAAGGGCCAACATAAATAAAGTGCGCAAGCATATGAATTAAATGCGACAAGCAAACAATCATGCCATGATTAATGATGCACAATTTGCATGGCAATAAAGTAGCATGGCATGGGTGAGGTGTGGAATACTTTAATAAAGCATCTTATTGAGTTTTGGCCCCATTTTAACCACATATTAGTTGCTGTATACATTATATTTATATGATGCATGCTTCAAAACAAAACAAGGAATGCATAAACAGAAAGGTCTCGTCGAGCTAATCATTTAGACATATTATTTGTTAAATTTGTACTTATAAAACAAAAGTTATTAATTAAATAAGGAAAAGGGCATTTTATTTGTAATTTTAATCAACTTGAATTTTAGAGTGTGCAAAATATATTTTGAAGGGCATATTTGAATTCCTCATATTTTTCTGGTTTGAAAACACATATTATTTGTATTATTTGGATTTGTATTTTAAAAGTTATTTGAAAACAGATTTAAATTTGAATTTGAATTAAGTTTGAAAAGATTTGAATTAAACCAGAAAAGCAGAATTACTTTTGTTACTCGCACAGACCCAGCCACAGTCAATGACAAGTGGGCCCTTTGCTGACTCAGCAGCAGATGGGGCCGCAGAGGGCGGCAGGGCTTTTCTCACTCGGGTCCTTCCTAGCCGCACCGATGACAAGTGGGGCCGGGTACAGCGGGGCCACGCGCACGCGTCGCCCAGCCGGGACGTGACACGTGGGCGATCCCAGGCGCGGGGAGGGACTGGTCTGTGGTGGTCTGGATCTTCCGGGGGGTTTCCTTGCAAAAAGCTACCGCGGCTGACAGGTGGGCTCTGGGGACGGCGGGTTTAGGCGGGAAAAAAGGGAGGGGGCTCTGCGCAAAATGTCCATCGGCTGTTGCTGCGCTGCTGACGAAAACGGCACTGACGGCGGTGGATTGGGCTGTGTTCCGGCGACGGTGGCGACGCATCCGCTGGGAAAACTGCATCGCGGCCAAAACAAAAGTTGTAGAGCCAACATCAGACTACAACTTTGGTTTTTGGATCTTAGCCAACGGAGGTCCGCAGCGGACGGGGCAAAGGGATGAACAAAGGCGAGAAAAGCTACTGCAGCTGCTGCTGTCGGAGCGCGACGCGCGGCGCGCGCGCAGAGCGTTCGACGGAAGGCAGCGGAGCTACGGCGAGCTAGAAGGGAAAGGGAGATGTCCGGGAGGGAGAGGGGCTCACCAGCGACCGTACGGTGCAGACAACGTGCTCGCGGTGGACCAGATCGACGGCGTGGCTTGTGGCCGGCTTCGTCGGCTTCCCCTCGGCATGGTGGCGACAGCGACGCTCCGGCGGGGTCCCGGCGCTGCTGCAGGTCCAGGGCGACGGTGAAGAGGCGGGGGAAGGTTCTGGTACGCCTAGATCGGCTTGACGTTCACCGGAACAGCGCAGGACAGAAGGAGTCATGGCTAGGGTTTGGAAGGAGGAGGTGGCCATGGCGGCTTGGGGAGGAAGAAGGAGAAGGGTGAGGGCTTGGGCGCCTTCTGGATGGGATCTGGGTGGGGTGAGGTGTGGCAGATGAGGGAGGAGGGTAGGGCACATGGGGTGGTGCCTTTGTTTTGGAAAAAGGTGAAGAGAGGGGGATCGGGCTAGGTGTTTTCTCCTCTACCTTTTCTCCTTGTCTTGAAGCCAAAGGAAGTAGTGGGGCAGAGGAGGGGCGCCGTGGTGGGGCCTGCCTGGCAGGGAGAGAGAGAGAGAGAGGCCGAGAGGTGAGGGGTTAGATGGATCTAGGTTAGTTAGCCTCGGGTTAGGTTAGATAGGGTTAGCGTTTAGAATGGAGGATGGAGAGAGAGGGTGTGGTGAGAGAGAGATTAGGGTTTAGGGGGTAGATAGGGTTTTTCAATTGTATTTGAAAAGACTCAAACAAACAAAACCCCATCTACACAAAAACAAGAGAAAGGAAAGGTGGTGACAAGCATGGGGTGTTGAGGTTTTGGAGGTGGGGTAAGAGAGAAAAGATTTTGGTTAAGAAGGAAAAGAGACATCTACACATGGAATATAAGCATACCATGATGCTTAACCAAAACCAAGTTTAGATGCCAAAGGATGGTGGAGAGGGAGATTGATGATTCACTCACACATTCAAATAAAAACCAAAAGCTAGAAAAAGGGGGCACTTGCATGGCCCATGCAAAGCAATTAATGCCATGCTTAATCTTGTGAAAAAAATAATATTTACATGGCATTATTCCTATGCATTCCCAAAAGTGGGATTAAGCCAAGCAAAAGAAGAGTAGAAGAAAGTTCCAAGTGGAGTAGATGGAGATGATCACATTTGATTATAATTGGGACTTGCTAGTGTGTATATTCCACTAGATTCTTACTATCCCCCACATGAGCATATATCCATAATAATCCACATGGAAGCTAGGAAAAGGGTTCCACTCACAAGGCATGCAAAGGTGGCCATGTGGCTCTCATATATCAATAATGTGAAAACAACATGATGCTAAGATGAGAGCATGTGGAAAGAATAGAATTGGATCCATCCCAACCCATATGAGCTAGAGGTAAAACCCAATAAAATGCAAAGCTCATATTTAGTTGAATGGTGGAATTATAAGGTGGTGACAGAGAAAGGTTATGGAGTTAAATAAAAGATATGGCCCCAACTCAACTTGGGCATTTAAACAATATATCAACAACCAAATACAATATCAAGAGGCAAATACAATTAATAATGCATATGAGATAAGAACCAAAAGGAAAAGGGTTTTATATGATGCTCAAATGCAAGGTGGCATGATGACATGAGCATGATATAATGATGATGCAACAATTATATATATGAAGTAGCCATTATATAGACTAGGCTAGTAGCATTGCAATTGTTAGACAATTGGGATGCTACAGGTAGGTACTGAAAATACCTTCCAGTACCAATTGGAAATACTAATTTTGGAGTTTCAGAGCTACTGTAGTGATTTATCGAGTGATAAATTCACATGCAGAAGTGTTTAATTCACTACAAATCTACAGAAGCTCAAAAACGTGTGATATCCTAGGGTTGGGAGGGAGGATTAGCACACGGGCCGGGTTCTGACGGAGCTGGGCCTTACTAGGGGGGAATCCGGCCCACCCGGGGCACGTTGAGCGGGAGGTAGCCCGCAGGCGCGCATTTGAATCCGGCCACGCAGGGCCCGCCTATCAGCGAGGGGAGGCAGCGAAGGGGTACCAGATGCCCCTGGCCGTCCGATTAGGGGTTGATCGACGACCCGCATCTGTTGTCCACCTCTCGTCGGTGCCTACAGGCAGAAACCCTAGCTGGGGACGGCGGGGGCTTGGGGGCTCGCCTGGGGCCTCCCCGGCGACGGGGAAACGGCGGAGTCGACGCGGTCGATGGAGGGAAGACGAATGGTGGGTGGCAAGATGGGGTTTGACGCTGGGATCTCGCTCGCGCGTGCGCGTCCGCGGAGAGAGCTTGGGAGCTCACCGGCGCCGCCGCCTGGGGCTGCTGCAGGGAGAAAAGAGAGTGGGGTTAGCTCAGGCAGGTAGAAGGGAGGTCTGCAGAGTGACATGCAGTGGGGGAGAAGCAGTGGGGAGGGAGCTTAGCTCGAGGGGAGGGAGGAGGCCGAAGCTTCTCTTCTTTCCTCTCTCGGGTTGCATAGAGCAGGGGAGAGGGAGCGGGGGTGAGAGGAGGCAAATGAGAGGCATAGGGAGGTGCGGGGTGGTCTCTGGCTTATTTATCTCGGGTTGGAGTGGCTCATGGTGGGCTAGGACCACGGACGGCTTGGAGGGATGGAGGTGGCCATCCATTAGGCATCAGGGGTGGTGGAGAGGTGAGGTGGGGCCAGGGACACGACTAGAGGGAGATGGGAGGCGTGCTGCAGCTGTTGTTGCTTTTAGGGTTAAGATTTAAAAGATATTCCATATCTCTCTTTCTCTCTTTCCAAGAGCAAAAGACAAGGGGAGGGCAGATGCTATAGTGTCTGGCCGACCAGAGGAGAGCTGGGGTGCTGTGGTGAAGTATTAGACAAGTTTTGGGAATATTTGATGTGGTCTTGATCATAGTTTTGAAATATTTCAATTCTTGTCCATTTTGAAGACCATGAAGGATTTCTTGGTTTTTGATCTTGGAAAGAAGAAGTGAGGATTCTGGTAGGTGGATATGGTCCAGGTACATATCCTTGAATTAATTGGGAATTAATTGATAAAGTTTGATCCACTTAAATTCATTTATTCGAAAACTGCAGAAGTGAAGTATTGGAGCTCATTTGATAAATTTACATTGGACAAGTTGAGTTTTTTATGTGAGATGGTCCCAAATGTGAATACACACTTAGGGTAATTTTCCCAAGATTTATTGGAAGATAAAAGTATTTAAAACAATTATTATTCCAATTCAGCCATTTAAGAAAATGGGCAAAAATAAATAATAAAACTCTTCAGAAAAAATTATTTTTGAAGTGGGAATATGGGGTATGATATGTGGACCTCAATTGATCAAAAATTTGGGGAAGTGTTTTGGCAAAAACCAAACTTTCCTTCATAGGAGTTGTGAGGTTTTTGTTAATTAGAGGGAGTTAATAGGTTGTGGGGCCATAATAAATATGGGTAATATTAGATAAATCTTGATGATCAAGGGAGATGATGTAGACAAGGTGTAACAAGCATTTGCAACCTTGGGATTGGAGAAGCCAAGTTGATTTTGGTTAAGAATCTTGGGTAAGATTATTTTCATGCCACCAAAACCTTGTTGGATCTTGGAGCTCAAGGCTCCCCTTGGGGCTTGGGATATATGTATGGATAGACCAAGTGATTTAGATTTCAATGGTGTATAGGTTTGATCTTGATCCTACTTGAGCTCACCAAGAATTAATTTCAAACTTTGAATAAAATAAGCCTGCCAAGGCAGATTATCAACTAGCCTTCAAAACCTTGTGGGTTTAAGAAGCACAAAGATCCACTTGGAACAAGTGAAGTAGATATTAATAGACCTATATGAGTGGAACATAACCACTCAAAGATTTGGTCCATAGAAGGTTGGATGATGGTGTGAGCTTTTGTCAAAGTAGGCAAGTTGACTAGATTGGCAGGTATAGTTATTTTCTTGCCTACAAAACCATCAGGAACAAGTGGCTTAGAAGATGATCTAACCAAGGGAAAGAGTGGGCCTTGGTAGTACTTAGGATGGTTAACAAGATGGTTCAAATGCATTTCCAAAAATGCACAAGGGTTGAGAAAAGGAGGCATTCAAAAAGGTGATGTTGGAAATAGTTTTCCAGACAGCCAAATTTGGCAGACTTAGGGTTTTTGACTAGAATGTGGGTGGTGATGATTTTGAGGGGTTGCAAGGTACCAAAACATCATCAAGCGGATGATGTTGCAGTGTAGACTTATTAGGAAATATCCTTGCTTGATACTGGTCTTTATTGACTTGGAAGATTCTAGAATTAGATCACTTTAGAATTGATCTGGTTAAGGGTTTTTGATGATCACCTAGTGGCTAGAGATCAGATCCATCCTGTATTCTTTCTTAGGGTTTGGGGATTTAAAAGTTTCTTGATCCTAGAGGATGAGCTCCTAGAGTAGCTCATACTACTTCTAAGCAATCAAGTCAAACAGCAGATCAAGGCAACTCATCTTACAAACAAATCATCTACTACTAGGGTTACCATCAAGCTTAGCTTGAGGTAAGGATGGGCAATTTTGAAAGGTTGGAGTTTGACTAAGGTAAGAGTCCTTGGTATCCCTACCAAGGGTAGAATTCAAAGCTTTTATGCAAGGTTTTGGAAATCCTAGAGGTAAGAATAGTTGAAGGTTCTATCTTGAAAACATAAGGAGATTATAGCTCTCCATAGTTTTGTCAATAGCAGCTACTAAGATAATTTTGGTTATAGAAGCATCTTGGCTCATGTTTGGAATGCCAGAACATTTGAGAATATGTAAAATGAGCAAGGATAGTTTTGTTAAATAGCTTTTGACACTGATGTTGAGGTAAGGAGTATATCTTCTAATACACAATCATAATCACAAACATAGTCAAACAATAGGCAAACACTTCATCACTAAACAAGCAAAAGTTTTTGTTTCCCCTGATTTTTCATTCTGGACAACTAATCAGGGTTGCTGAAATTGGGATGTTACAATGCTTGTTGCTTTGTGATTTCATGACTTGTTTCTTTACAAGAATCCTATGCATAGGAAGTGGGCTAGACTTAAATGTTCTTTGAATTTGCTTCTTGATGCTCTCTTAGACTTCAATTCATATTCCTTATGTGAGCATCTTCTCAAACTATCATGCCTAACTTAAAGGCGTTAAAGAAAAGTACTTCTTGGGAGATAACCCAATAGTTTTCATGAGTCTTGGAAGTTATTACTTCTGTAATAACCTCTCCTTATCCTTTTTTATTTGATTTTTGTGCCAAGAATAACCTCTAATGAGAGGGAAGTAAGATTTGGGGAAGTGCTGTCCCCAAATAAATTTTTGTGCTTCACTATAAAAATTCATGAAACATCTCTGTACGTCGGTTTGATCTGTAATTTTTTGTGCTTCTTCCCCATGTTGTTAACCAACTTTCATTAGTTCAACACTTTTCGATTTGAGAAATAGAAGGTCTTAAAATTTTGGTTTTTACCTGCTGGTCTGTTTTGACAGATTTCTGCCATTATTTGCATTTGCCTCTTAATATCTTTCTCTTTGAGTTCTCTTCGATCATTTGAACTTTTTAAAGGAAGTGCTACAGTAGCCTGTGTTTATAATGAAAGTTTTGCTGTTTTAAAACTAAACACCAAAGGTTTATTATCTTTTGAATGCACTAATGTTGCTAATGAAGATTGTGTGAAGTTTTGTATGAAGGAAATTTTTAGGTGTAGGGAAAGAATGATGTAATGAGATGAAGAATGGACAAAAGATCAAGATTGGGGATGCCACCCCGTGTTACCCCAAGAAATATTCAAGAGGTACAAGCGTCAAAGCTGGGGGATGCCCAAGGCATCCCCTTCTTCATCAATAAAAATATCAGGTCTTTCTAGATACTTTGTTTTTATTATTTCATGCACTGTTGTGTTGTTCTTGGATCTCCTTTGTTTTTGTTTTTAGTTTTATTTTGCTTAGTTTGCTTGAATAAGTTGGTTGGCCCCCTCATTCATATACATTAGATTTCAAATAAAGTTGATTTGGATTGGAAAAGAGTAGGAAGTTTCATGCTTAAGTGGTAAAAAAGCAGCTTGTTTTTGACTGTGGCCTAGACTTTATTATGGCATGCTTGATATTGTTTTGGATTTATGCTTAGTGATTTTTGCTGTAGCATGACATGTTATAAACAATTGAAATTGCTTAATGTGCCTTGAAAGAATCATGCATTGTTTTAGCATATTAAAAGCATAATATTGTGGTATTCTCCTTTAATGCTTTGTTTGGGTTGACTTGGCGCATGCTCACACCATGTTAAGACTATACCAAGTCACCATAGCCTCTATGATCATTTAGTTTTCAACTTGTAATATCACTTTATGCTTTAATTAATAATGTTTTGTCGCTTTGCATGATTATGGCCATTATTGCTCTCTTAGTTGGTCGCTCCCAATCTTTTGCTAGCCTCCATAACCAAGTATGAGTTACACTCATGCATCCAACTCCAAATAAAACCAAGTTATTCCAAAGAGTCCACCATACCTACCTATTAGTATTTGCTATTCCAAGTATATTCATGTTTTTATCTACCTTCCGAATTAAACTTGTTATGTGAAAATTAGTGATTAAAGCTCTCACAAACTTGATGGCACACTTTACTTTACTTGCCCCTAATAAACTTGAACCATTGTGTCATCTATGTTGTATATGCTTGCACTTATACGTCGGGAATTAGCATAACCATGCTATCATGTGGAACGCTTTCAACATTGCACTTGTACATTGTACCTAGTTGATATCATGCTCTTTTTTTTATGGATGTCATCAGTGTGAAATGAAAGGGGAGCTTGTAAGTCCACGGAGTTATGTATGTGTGTTAGAGAAACACTTGGGCGGCTGGTCTAATCCATGCCTAATCATGGTGGAAACCTGAAGCGTAACCATAATGAGCAATCAATGAAGCATTCTTCTTATAAAAAAAAGAGATAGAGATTGAGAAAAAAGAAAAAAAGATGAGAAAAGAGGAAAGAGAGAAAAAATCACCATTTTCCCATGGTAAATAAGAAGATGATGGGATGCTTATTGTCTGCTTTCCTTGTCATTTTGATATGGGGATTCTTCCGTATCATCGGGCAAGGGGTACCCCGTTGGCGGTTCTCTATGATACACATGTACTTACTATGACAAGAACTTACTAGTAACTAACCTTCAGTAGCATGAGGAGCGGCCCTCGTATTCAAGGGACATGAGATTGCCAACTTATACTTTGTTAAGCATATACTCCATAGTTTGTTCACTTTAACCTTAATCACTTCAAGATGCTGATGATAGGGGCAATGAGAGCTGAAAACTAACAAGTACCATAATTTTTGGAAGCTCTTTATGAGACTTGAATCCTTGCTTCCTTTTATCAAGGCCTTTCTTTTAATTTTATGTTGAGTCTCCATCTTCTATCTTTATGCACCTATTGAGAGAGCATAGTGGCCATTCTTTGTTTAATGTGCATTGTCCCAAGACTTGTTGATTGATTCATAATGTTGATATTGCTTGTTCTTGAACTATTTGTATCTAGTCACCCTTATGAACTTTGAAGGTGTCCTATGCATTTATGTTTTGCTACTCCATGAAGGACAATCTGAATGCTATGTTATGTTTTCTAGATGAGGTGTCCTATGCTATGTTTTCTAGATGTGGAACAAACAAACTTCTTTTAATGCATTGTTATTCATGATCTTTGTTTGTACCTTTTCATGTTACAACATAGTTACTATGTCTTATTGTTAGAACTTCATCTTTCATGGTCATGTTTAGAGTACTTTGATCCCAGCTTTCATGCTTTGCAAATGGTTTGATCTTGATTGTGATGGTGCATGTCACCTCAAAAATTATTCTTTTTTATCACTTACCTACTCGAGGACGAGCATGAGTTAAGCTTGGGGATGTTGATACGTTGCAAACGTATCTATAATTTTTGATGTTCCATGCTTGTTTTATATCTACTTTCTTCTGTTTTGTTCATACTTTGAGGTATTTTTATACATTTTATTGAACTAACCTATTAACAAAATGCCATAGTATCAGTTGCGTGTTTTCTTCTGTTTTTGGTTCCAAAAAATGCAGAAAATCAATATTCTTTGAATTGGACCGGACAAAAGTCAAAGTCGATATTTCACCGGAAGACTCACGGAGCTGGAAGATGAGACGGAGAGGGGCCAGGGGCTGGCCACACCATGTGGTGGCGCGGGTCCCCCTGGCCGCGCCACCAGGTGGTATGGGCCCCTAGTCCACCCTCTGACATCGCCCCTTCGCCTATAATAAGCCCCCAGGGACAAAACCCTAAATAATCCAGCCTCCAGCCACGAAAAGTTCCGCAATGCCGCCGCCACCGAAGGGGAGATTCGGGGGACAGAAAGTCTCTGTTCTGGCACCCTGCCAGGACGGGGAAGTGCCCCCGGCGCCATCTCCATCGATCTCCACCACCATCTCCATCGCCGTTGCTGATTCCCATGATGACGAGTGAGTAGTTCTTCCTCGAGGCTAAGGGATCTACCGGTAGCTATGTGTTCATCTCTCGCTCTATGCATGATCATATTGTGATCATGAGCTTTATAATCAAGTAGATCTACCTTGCTACTCAAGTGCTTTAATAGATCTCTGCACTCCCCACGTGTGTGAACCTGACAGCGTGCACACCGTGGTGGCACTTAGGCTAGAGATTACAAATACTTGTTATGAGTTATATGTGGAGTTGGATGTCTCTATGAAATGGTGGTGTTTGTTGGAACCATCTAGCACACAAGGTGACAGTGTGGGGTTATCCAGATGGGGAAGGCGGACTTTGAGGAGTGCTGTTATAACCCTACCATGGATTAGAGTGTCCAACTGGAGAGTAGTTCAGAGTAGTATCATGAAGAGAATATATTTAGATGAGAGTGTTCACTAGTGAAAGTATGATCCCTAGGCCTTGTTTCTAAGCATTGAAACACTGTTTGTAGCTAGATATGTTACATGTTTGCTTGCTGCCATCTTTATTTCAGTTTGCCTTTATTCTCTTCCACGCCATCAAAGTATTTTCTGGCACCGTTGTCTTATATCCATACCACTTGTATTTGACTATCTCTTCGCCGAACTAGTGCACCTATACACCTGACGAGTGTATTGCGTGTGTTGGGGACACAAGAGACTTCTTGTATCTTGATTGCAGGGTTGCTTGAGAGGGATATCTTTGACCACTTCCTCCCTAAGTTCAATAAACCTTGGGTGATCCACTTAAGGGAAACTTGCTACTGTTCAACAAACCTCTGCACTTGGGGGCCCAACAACTGTCTACAAGAATAGAAGTGCGTAGACATCATCATGGACAACGCATCTTGCTTCATCGGAGATACCTTCACCAATGACGGCTTCATCTTGTGCTTTGGCGCCAACCACGTCTACATCGCCACCATCGCCGAGGTTTTCCCTCGCGAAATCATCACCATCTCAGGCGCACCGACCGGCTTCGTTGTCCAGCGCACTGTTGTGGTTGGTGGCAACGTCGAGGTCATGATGCCGGTTTAGGCGAAAACCACCGCCCGCCCCTTGAGCACCACGCAGCGGAGGAGGATATACTGACCGCCTCCATCCAACACCTCCACAATATCATCGTCCCCGAGGCAGACCCGACAATAGCCGCGGACGCACTGGAGGCCACCGGCCAAAGCCTCCTGTAAGAGGCCAACAGGGTCGCCGCTGCTCAACGCTGGTTGAACGCGACCGTGCGTGAGTACAACACCGCTCATGGCTTCACTAACCTGCCTGGCACTAGCCGGTAGATCCAACACTGAGGCCGCTACCTCGGTTCAGAGCTAGACCGCGCTGCTAACCCGCGTACCCCCGTGGCTCAGCCGGTTCACGGCACCCCCACCAAGAACATGAGGGCGGAAGAAGCGTCCACCGCGGAACTAGGCCACCTCGAGGGAGAAGAGCTCTGCCGCCAGTAGGCATGCATCCACCTCCTCGTGGCCACGACCAACAAGCAGCAGGCTGAGGCAGGTCTTATCCTAGCGGGAAATAGCAGGAGCCAAACTCCATGCTGGACGGCGGATTCGGCGATCCAGGAAGGCAGCATGCAGATACATCAGGCCTCCTCACCAAACGGGGCTAGAAAAATAGCTGCCCATGCAGCGGGTCGTCTAGCCACGGGCATCACCCGCATGACACCGCGGCGGTCACCAGTAGGATCCACGCTCCGGCTGACAGAGACCGACAAGGGCAACGTCACCATCCGGCTGATAGAGCCGAAAGAAGCCAGACGCCGCCCAAGTCTTGCCTGACAGGGCGACTCGGCCCACGTGATCCAGAGACGCGCGACGCGCGTGAGCTCATCGACCTCCTGATATAGTCACATTTAATAGAATAAGAAAGTTGAGCCGACCCAAGATGTTTTGAGCCGCGCATTCGAAACAAGCCGTTTCCAAAGGGATTTTCGCTCCCAAGGGACACGCCAAAGTACAACGGCACGGTCAAGCTAGAGGACTGGCTGGTGGATTACGTCACCGTGGTGGGCATAGCAAATGGCAACCGGTGGGTCGCAGTGTGCTACGTCCCCCTCATGCTCCTCGACTCGGCCAGAACCTAGCTGAACAGCCTCCCCGACAACAACATCAACTCCTGGGTCGACTTCGAGGAAGCATTCATCCGCAACTTCACCGGCACCTACAGGCAGCCAAGATGGCCCTGCTAGCTCTCCCTTTGCATTCAGGGTAATGACGAATCCGACCGTGCCTACCTCACCCAGTGGACAAGCATGCACAACTCCTGTGAGGGGGTGCACGAACACCAGGCAATCGACTTCTTCACCAACAGCTGCACAGATGGCACCATGCTCAAGCATAAGCTTAGCCGGGTGGAGTCCCAAACCATGGCTCAAGCCATGGCCATCGCGGACAAGTACACCACCCCCGACACCCCTGATCGACTCCAGCATCATGGGGACTGCTGGCTCCGCTCTTCCACCCGGTAGGCCGCCCGACAAGCCCAACCCGGCCGTGCGCAAGGAAATTAAGTTGATCATGCAGACCGTGTATGCAATACGTGAGACCCCCGCATGGGCCAAGCCCTTCATGGATTTCCTGGCCAAAGGAGAACTCCCGGATGAAAAGGTCTAGGAAAGACAAGTAAAGTGCAGAGAAAGTGCATACACTCATCAACAGCGAGCTGTACAAGCGCAGTGTCGGAGGAATCTACTAGTGTTGTGTAAGCCAAGACGAAGGGATCCGACTGCTAGTCGAAATCCACCAGGATGAGTGTGGCCATGGCCATGGTGGCTAAAGCATTTCGCCACAACTTTTATTGGCCGACTATGTTATAGGACACCGAGAAATGGTGAAAGCATGCAATGGTTGCCAACATTTCAGCCAGCAAAAGCACACTACAGCTATAGTTTTCAAGAAAATCCCCATCACCTGGTCATTTGTCGTCTGGGGGCAAGACATGGTTCGCCCCTTCAAGACAGCACAATCTGGCATGACACGCCTGGTGGTGGCAGTGGACAAATTCACCAAGTGGATTGAGGCCAAGCCCATCAAGAAGCTGGATGGGGCCACAGTGATCAAGTTCTTCACATACATCATCACACGCTTTGAATACCCCAATAGCATCATCACTGGCAATGACACAAACTTCTCCAAAGGGGCCTTCGTATGCTTTTGCGAAGAAAAGGGCATCCGCCTGGACCTCGCCTCCATCACACACCCCTAGTCAAATGGACAATGCGAACAAGCAAACGGTTTGGTCCTAGCAAGAATCAAGCCCCGATTGATCCCCAAAATGCTGGATAGAGGAGTCGTTACTTCTGCTATGGAGCATGCATACCACACCAAATTGTTTAATCAGCTACACACCCTTCTTCCTCATCTACTGACCGGACGTGGTCCTACCAACCGACATCGAGTTCGATGCACTCCGCGAGCTGTTGTACACGGAGCAAGAAGCCAAGGAAGCACATGAGGAAAGCATCGACCTCCTTGAAGAGGCACGCGAGCTGGCCTTGTCCAGATCAGCCATCTACCAGCAGAATCTATGCCGCTACCATGCTAGTCGGATTCGCCCGTATTGTTCCGAGAGGGTGACCTGGTGCTGCGATTGGTACAAAGCACCAAGGGGATGCACAAGTTGTCTCCCCCATGGGAAGGGTCGTTCATCATCAGCCGGGCGCTGTAGAACAACTCGTACTACCTCATCGATGCCCAACAGCCGACAAAGAACAAGATGGACCGTTCCGACGAACTAACTGAGCACCCTTGGAATGCGAACCTACTTTGCCCATTTTACACTTGAACGAGAAGTGTATGTATCTCACTTTTATATATCATGAATCAACAAGCTGAGGAGACTCGACAGTCTTGAGGACTCTGTCATCATTTGGCATTTCTTGCTGCATTGTTCTTACCTCGGCTCTGACGGTATCTCTTGAGGACTCGCCGGCTGACCCAGACACCCGTACATTCCAAATGGACAGAGTACTATATGTGGCTCTAAGGGCACACTCTTCGGTTCTTGCTGCAGACCGCAACCCGTCATTCAGTTTGGCAACAGCAAAAAGCCGAGGACCCCTACCGAAAAATCATAAGGAAGACAAAAATGTCTAAATTTTTTGGTTGTGCTCGCTCGCCTGACACCGATAACATAAATCTGAAGTATCACGCAGTACGCTTACTAGCTACCCCCTTTCTTCCGGCTGCGGACTACAATCCAGCTCGTGGCCAGTAAGGGCACAGCTTAACAACCAATGCTCATTGAGAAAAGGACAAAGTTGTCGGCCTAGTGCGAAACAATAAATTTTCCTATCATTCTGAATAAACTGTAAACTATGTCCTATTCGTACAAATCTAACGCAAAAACTATCTTTTGTGTTTGTTTTTTGCATGAGTCAAAATTTCACCAAGTGCTCGAGCCAGACGCTGTTTGTAGATCCAGTAATCAGAAGGCAGAAAAGAGCTTCGACCCAGCTGAATTCTCCATCCGGCCCAAACCTCGGGGACTACACCCAGTAGGTGCGCTCCCGTGCCCCCACGCAAAGACCCACAAATGGCAAAAGCAGATCCAGCAATCAGAAGGTAGAAAAGAGCTTCAACTTGGCTGAATTCCCTAGCCGGCTCGATGCTCGGGGACTACACCCAGTGGGTGCGCTCCCATGCCCCCACCCAAAGATCCACAAACGGCACAAGCATATTGATACATTGCAAATGTATCTATAATTTTTGATACTCCATGCTTGGTTTTATCCACTTTATTGTGTTTTGTCCACACTTTGGAGTACTTTTCATATGATTTCCTGGACTAACCTATCCATAAGAGCCACAGTGCCAGTTGTCTGTTTTGCGCTATTTTCGGTTCCAGGAAAGTCAGAAAATGAATATTCTCGGAATTGGATGGGACAAAAGCCAAAGTGCCTATTTTTCCAGAAGACTCTAGGATCCAGAATACGAGATGGAGGAGGACCAGGGGCTGGACACACACCCCCCAGGCGCGGGCTGGGCCTGGCCGCGCCAGGGCATGGTGTGGTGACCCCAGGCACCCCCTCGGTCTCCCTCTTCGCCTATAAGAAGCCTTCTGACCTAAAAACTCTGGGGTGGTTCGACGTTTTTCCAGAAGGAGTTCCACTCCACCGCCACAACCAGATTCCACGAAACAGCACCAAAAACTCCGTTCTGGCACCCTGCCAGGACAGGGAATTGGAGGAGATCATCGCCATCATCATCACCATCGCTTCTCCATCGACCATCCATGTTTCCCCCATCTATGAGTGAGTAATCCCCCGCTGTAGGCTATGGGGATGGTGGGGATTGGATGAGATCGTTCATGTAATGGCATCAGATTATTAGGGCATGGTGCCTAGTATCTTTTATTAGTGCTTTATGACTGTTGCGACTTGTTGTGCTTAATGCTTGTCACTAGGGCCCGAGTGCCATGATTTCAGATCTGAACATGTTATTGATTCATTATGATAGTATTGTTCTTGGTCTTATCTGCAAGTTGTATACACACGTTGTTGTCAGGAACCTATGGCCCTGAAGTGACAGAAATCGGGATAACCGGAAGGGAAAGGCTTTGATGTGAGGATCACATGTGTTCACAGAGTGTTAATGCTTTGCTTTGGTGCTCTATTAAAAGGAGCACCTTAATTGCCAGTAGTTCCCTAGAGGCCCCGCTGCAAATGGGCTGGAAGGACAAAAGATGTTGTGCAAGTTCTCATTGCGAGCACGTATGACTATATATGGAACACATGCATAGGATTGTCTAGTACTTGGATGCTTTATCTTATTTATCTGCAATTGCCCTATGTTCTGATTGCTATGTGAATTATCTTGTCCATGCAACGCCCGTCCATCTATCCCTATGCCCACCGCACTCGAATCCCACTGTTTACTACTTTTGTTACTACTGTCTTTGCTTTACTACTGCTATTACTTTGCTATTCCTACTACAAAACTGTTGCTACTGATAAACTGTTGTGAGCAAGATTGTTTCCAGGTGCAGCTGAATTGACAACTCAGTTGTTAAGGCTTATAAATATTCTTTGGCTCCCCTTGTGTCGAATCAATAAATTGGGTTTCACTTCCCTCGAAAATACTGTGATACACCCCCTATACTTGTGGGTCATCAAGACTATTTTCTGGTGCCGTTGCCGGGGAGCATAGCTTTATTTATCCAGTCCACTTGGATTCACTATTGTTCAACCTAAGTTTATTTTCTCCTTGTTTGCTTGTTTCTTTTTAAAAAATACAAAAAAATTAGTTCCTACTCTAGTTGTTATTTTTGTTGGTCTGTTATTATCTTACTTTATCATGCTTGATGTCAATGGTTGGTTTCTTTGAAACTGAATCTTATTGGCCAGGTGGGTTCACAGAAGATCAAAAATATTATTATAAGGAACACCCTTTGTCACAAAAAGGGAAACACTTATCGGAACAAATTGATAGATTGTATACCATTGCTAGAAACGTGTGCTCTACTTATAATGTTACTTATCGCTGTGATGAGTCTTATTGCAGAAAGAGGTATAAACACCTCCCTTTTCAATGTGAGTATAGTGATAATGATACCATATCTTCCTATGCTAAAGGAATTTATGACTTTTATGATACGGAACAAATTGAAGAATTTATTGCTTGGAAGGGTGCTTTTGAACTTGCTAGCTTGCTTGAAAATATTGATGATTCGCCTTATAAGTATGAGGTTTATGGTATACTTAAATTTTGCTTTGATAATTACAAGGATGAAAATAGATATATCCTTGAATATTTTAATATATGCTTTCCACAAATGGAAGAGACTAATGCCTTGTAGGACCCTATGGAAGAGACTAATGCCTTGCAGGCTCCTATGGAAGAAGAAATTGATGAACCTGAAATCTCATTAGATGAAAAAGAGGAGAAGAGTGATGAACAAAAGGAGGAAGAATGGATTAGCTACCCATGCCTACCTTCTAATGAGAGTAACTATTTATCCCTTACATTATTTGATTATTCTCCATGCTTACTAAAGGAGGACGAATGTTATGTTCCCGAGGTTTATTTTGAAAATGTTTATAATAAAGCTCTAGTGCTTGTAGATCATGAAGAGCATGCTTTATGTGATAGTTATATTGTTGAGTTTATTCATGAGGCTACTGAAAATTATTATGAGGGAGGAAAATATGGTTGTAGAAGTTTTGATGGTATTGAAACACCTCTCTATATGCTGAAAGTCTTGAAGTTACTCTTGTTTTATCTTCCTATGCTTGTCACTTTGTTCTTTGTGAATTTATTTGCATACACGATTCCTATGCATAGGAAGTGGGTTGGACTTAAATGTGTTTTGAATTTGCTTCTTGATGCTCTCTTTTACTTCAACTCATATTTCTTATGAGAGCATCCTCTCAAACTTTTATGCCTGAAGATGATAATATGTCTATTATTCTTGGGAGACCTTTTCTTAAATACTGCAGGAGCTGTTATTAATTATAATCAAGGGAAGGTGACCTTCAATGTTAATGACAAGGAACATATTGTATATTTCCCCAAGAAGATTGAAAGGACTTATGGCTTGAATTCAATTGAACACGTTAAGGGCATTCAAGTTGGAGAAATATATTGTCCCATACCAAGAGAAAAAGTTGAAACTATTATGATTGGGACCATTGCTATCAAGGTTGAGGTAACATAATCATTAGTGGAATACAAAGTTTTGTATCATATGAAATTGTTTTGGTAACAAGACCTGATCAACCTTGTTAACAAAAGGATTTCATTGAACAAAACAATGTTTTCACCTTGATTATCTCCGCTTACTTCTATTCTATCCATTTTAGTTTTTTGCTTATGCCTAACTTAAAGGTGTCAAAGAAAAGTACATATTGGGAGATAACTCAAAAGTTTTAGATGAGTCTTGGAGGTTACTAATTAAGTAATAACCGCTCCTTATCCTTTTTATTTGCTTTTTGTGCCAAGAGTAACCTCAAATGAGAGAGAAGTAATGATTGGGAAAGTTGCTGTCCTGAAACAGATTTTTGTGCTTCACCGTACAAATTCGTGAGAGAGCTCTGTATGTCGGATTGAGCTGTCATTTTCTGTGCTAATGCCCCAGGTTTTTTCCTAACTTCTGTTAGTTCAACACTTTTTTATTTGAGCAAGAGGAAGTCTTCGAAAAAATTCGTCTTTACCTGCTGGTCTGTTTTGATAGATTTCTGCCATTTTCTGCATTGGCTTCTTATGGGTTCCTTTTTAAGTTCTTTTGGGGAATTGAGATTTTTGAGGGAAGTTCTACAGTATCTAGTGTTATAATGAAAGTTTATATGGTGTTAGAACTGAACCTTAAGACCTTTTATCTAAAGTGCACTAATGTTGCTAATAAGATTGTGTGAAGTTTTGTATGAAGGAAAATTTTCAGGTGTATGGAAGGAATGAGTAATGAGATGAAGGATGGACTAAAGCTCAAGTTTGGCGATGCCACGCGTGTCACCCCAAGAAATATCCAAGAAGTACAAGCGTCAAAACTTGGGGATGCCCAAGGCATCCCCTCCTTCATCAATAAAAATCCCAGGTTTCTTCCAAACGCTTCATTTTTATTGTTTCATGCACAGTTGTGTTTTTCTTGGAGCGTCTTCTTTTGCGTTTTCGTTTTGGTTTTCATTTGTTTTTGTTTGCTTAGTTTTCTGAATAAATTGGCTGGACCCCTCTTTCATACTTTGGTGTTCAAATAGTTTGGTTTGGTTTGGAAAAGATTAGGAAAGCTCATACTTAAGTGGTAAAGAGAGCTTGTTTTTTACTATGGCCTATGCTTCGTCATGCCATGCTCGATATTGTTTTGGCTTTATGCTTAGTATTCTTTGTTGTAGCATGACTTGTTATAAACAATTGAGATTGCTTAATGTATCTTTGATGAATCATGCGTTGTTTTAGCATATTAAAGCATAGTATAATGGTATTCTCCTTTGATGCTTTATTTGGGTTGACTTGGCACATGCTCACACCATGTTATGACTATCCCAAGTCACCATAAGTCTTTATGATCCTTTAGTTTTCAACTTGTAGTATCACTTTATGCTTTGATCAATGATGTTTTGTCGATCTACATGATTATGGCCATTATTGCTCTCTCGTTTGTCGCTCCCTTACTATTGCTAGCCTTCACTTCCACTGAGTATTCTACTCATGTTTCCAACTCCCTTAAACCAAATATTGCCAAAGTGTCCACCATACCTACCCATTAGCATCATTTGCTACTTCCGTGCATATTCAATATGCCTTGTTTTCTTCCATATAAAATGTTTGCTTATTATGAGAAAGTTAGTTAGTAAAGCTCTCACGAACTTGATGGCACACTTTATTTCCTGCTCTTAATAAACCTGAACCATTGTGAACTCTCCATGAAAGTTATATGCTTGCTAATTATAGGCTGGGGATTAGCACAACCATGCTGTCACTGGGAACTCTTTCAACACTTGTAAATATATACCCAGTTGATACCTTGCTCTTTTGTTTGCGGATGTCGTCGGTGTGAAATAAAAGGGGAGCCTGTAAGTCCATGGAGTTATGTATGTGCGTTAGAGAAACGCCTGGGCCGGTGGTCTAATCCTGCTGACATGGTGGAAACCTGCAGCGTAACCATAATGATATCTATGAAGCATTCTTCTTATAAAAAAGAGAGTGATAGCTATTGAGAAAAAGAAAAAAAGAGATTTATGAAAAGAGGAAAGAGAGAAAAAAGCACCATTTTCCCATGGTAAATAAGAAGATTGCTGAGATACTCATTGTTTGCTTGCCTTGTCATTTTGACATGGGGATTCTTCCGTATCATTGGGCAAGGGGTACCCCGTTGGCGGTTCTCTATGATACACACATAATTACGAAGACAAGAACTTACCGATAACTAAAGTTGAGTAGCATGAGGAGCGGCCCTCGTACTCACGGGACTTGGGATTTTCAGTTTATAGTCTGTCAAGCATATAACTCAGATTGGACCTCACTTTCACCTTAACCACAGTAAAGATGCTTATGATAGGGGCAATGAGAGCTCAAAGCTAATGAGTACCATACTTTCAGCATTTGGAAGCGTTTCAAACTTTTCAAAACCTGTTCATTCCCTTGTTGAGTCTCCACACATTCTATGAGCACTTTCTTGAGAGCATAGTGGCCATTCTTAGTTCTATGTGCATTGTCCCAAGACTTGTTGATTGATGCATACCTTGATATTGCTTGTTTTAAACTATTTGTATCTAGTCACTCTTGTAAACTTTGAAGGTGTCCTATCCATTTATGTTTGCTACTCTATGAGGGACAAGCTGAATGCCACTATGCTTTGTTTTCTTTATGTGAAACAAACAAACGTCTTGCAAGGCATTGTTATTCATGAATCTTTTTTTGTGCCTTTTCATGTTGCACCATAGTTTCTTTGTCTTATTGCTAGAACTTTGTCTTTCATGTTATGATTGAAGTACTATGATCCCAGCTTTGAATGTTTTACAAATACTTTGATCAAGTCTTTGATGGTGCATGTCACTGCAAAAATTATTGTTTCTTTTTATCACTTACCTACTCGAGGACGAGGAGGAGTTAAGCTTCGGGATGTTGATACATTGCAAATGTATCTATAATTTTTGATGCTCCATGCTTGGTTTTATCCACTTTCTTGTGTTTTGTCCACACTTTGGAGTACTTTTCATATGATTTCTTGGACTAACCTATTAACAAGAGCCACAGTGCCAGTTGCCTGTTTTCTGCTATTTTTTGTTCCAGGAAAGTCAGAAAATGAATATTCTCGGAATTGGACGGGACAAAAGCCAAAGTGCCTATTTTTCCAGAAGACTCCAGGAGCCAGAATACGAGACGGAGGAGGGCCAGGGGATGGCCACACCCCCCCCCAGGCGCGGGCTAGGCCTGGCCGCGCCAGGGCATGGTGTGGTGGCCCCAGGCACCCCCTCGGTCTCCCTCTTCGCCTATAAGAAGCCTTCTGACCTTAAAACTCCGGGGGGGTCGATGTTTTTCCAGAAGGAGTTCCTCTCCGCCGCCACCACCAGATACCACGAAACAGCACCAGAAACTCTGTTCTGGCACCCTACCGGGACGGGGAATTGGAGGAGATCATCACCATCGCTTCTCCATCGAACATCCATGTTTCCCCCATCTATGAGTAAGTAATCCCCCGCTGTAGGTTATGGGGATGGTAGGGATTGGATGAGATTGTTCATGTAATGGCATCAGATTGTTAGGGCATGGTGCCTAGTATCTTTTATTAGTGCTTTATGACTTTGTTGCGACTTGTTGTGCTTAATGCTTGTCACTAGGGCCCGAATGCCATGATTTCAGATCTGAGCATGTTATTTATTCATTATGATAGTATTGTTCTTGGTCTTATCTGCAAGTTGTATACACACGTTGTTGTCCGGAACCTATGGCCTCGAAGTGACAGAAATCGGGATAACCGGAAGGGAAAGGCTTTGATGTGAGGATCACATGTGTTCACAGAGTGTTAATGCTTTGCTCTGGTGCTCTATTAAAAGGAGCACCTTAATTGCCAGTAGTTCCCTAGAGGCCCCGCTGCAAACGGGCTGGCAGGACAAAAGATGTTGTGCAATTTCTCATTGCGAGCACGTATGACTATATATGGAACACATCCTAGGATTGTCTAGTACTTGGATGCTTTATCTTATTTATCTGCAATTGCCCTATGTTCTGATTGCTATGTGAATTGTCTTGTCCATGCAACGCCCGTCCATCCATCCCTATGCCTACGCACTCGAATCCCACTGTTTACTGCTTTTGTTACTATTGTCTTTGCTTTACTACTGTTGTTACTTTGCTATTCCTACTACAAAACTGTTGCTACTGATAAACTGCTGTGAGCAAGATTGTTTCCAGGTGCAGCTGAATTGACAACTCAGTTGTTAAGGCTTATAAATATTCTTTGGCTCCCCTTGTGTCGAATCAATAAATTGGGTTTCACTTCCCTCGAAAATACTGCGATACACAACCTATACTTGTGGGCCATCACATATCCAACAATCAGAAAGTTAAAATTCAAAAGCACAAGGCAATACCATAACACTAGGAAGACGATGCCCCATCAGATTTTAACATACCACAAGTCATTCATATATAACACCAATATAAAGGACAAGTTTTAGACATTACAGTTACTCTCGGCATCCCGAAGTTCAGACCTGAGGCTTAGTGGAGGGCTCAGAAGCGTCCGGCGTAGTCCGGCTAGAAGAGGCGACATCGGTAGCTACCTGGTCGGAGGCCGGTGGAGGCGGGGAACCAGTCTGCAGCAGAGTTAGAGCCTCGGTCTAGCTATATGGCTTCGTCATAGTCGGGTTGCTGAAGTCCCGGTCTAGATGTACGGAACTCACTATCTTGATACCATAGGAGCGGATATCAGAAACTTCATCACGAAGGCTATCATAGCTGGTCCCCTACCAAAATCCCTAGCCAAGGCTCCGAAGATCCGCACTCGGGTACCAGGACTCGAGCAGAGCAACGGCCATCTCCACACCTTTACGCGCAGCCCACTCTCGCCCCATCTCGATGAGGTCAAGGGCCGCCTGATCCTGGTAGCCAGCGTGTCAATGTTGTCAGGCACAATGGCGAGGGCCAGAGATAGGTAAAGATCTCTAGGCCAGCCTGGCGCAGCCGATCGGCCTCCTTGCTAACCACAACAACAAGCTCCTCGGGGCACAAGTCGCATCCTGCCTCCTCCTTAGGCATGGGTGCAAGGGCCGGGTCGATCACCACAGAATAATGAGATGTAACCAACCAGATAGAAACTATTACAAACCAGCGATGGCAAATAGAGGAAGTTCAGCAAAGAAAAAGAAAGACTTATTGACGAACATCTCGGCCAGGCAATCCAGCTTCGTGTGCGCAACCTTATCGCTAGCCTGGAACCTTGCTTGCAACTCCTCCTGCTTGGTGTAAACATACTTGAGGTTCTTGAGAGCGTCGGCGCACAAGTCTGCAGTTTTTTTGGCCTTGCCAGCTGCAGTCTCCATTTTCTACTTCAGCGCCACCAGGTTGTCGATTTGACCCTCGCAAGTGTTGTTGGAGTTTTTCAGCCAGAGCAGCTATAACACCCCCAGTTTTAGTTAATCATGTGTAGGGCTTTGTTTGTGCATTCATGAGCATCATCTTTTAAATTGCATGCAAAATAAAATAATGCAAAAACTCTAAAACCCTAGTTTCCCCCTCTCTCAAATGAATTCAAAAAGGTTTTGAATTTTGAAAAACTACAAAATTATTGGAACCCAAATTGTTTAAAGGGTCCCTACAATATTTCTATAGTTTACTAAAGTCTCTGGTATTTTTGAAATCATTCAAAAATAAAGTATTTGAAATACAAATGGAAAAGAGAAAAATAGGAAATAGAAAAGGGAAAATGTTTTAGCTAAAAAAAATGGAGCCAGATGCCTCAGACCTAGTAGCACAACAAGCTTTCCTTCTTCTCTTCCTTTCCCGCGGCCCAACTTGGCCCAAGCCAGCCCGTACCCCTCCAGGTGTCCTTTTCGTTTCTTCTTCCTCGCGCCCGACACAGCGAAGCTGCTCGCTGTCCTGCGCCAATCCCGTCGCCTTGCCGCCACGCTGTGATGCGTGCTACCACCCCAGGAGAAGGGGATAAGACCCCAATGTCGTGGCCATCCTCTACAGTTACTCTCGCCCACTCTCTAGCCCTCCCTCTATAGACCCTCTTATGGCTGAAACCCTAGCTCCAGCCAGAGCTCGAATCGTCGTCGTTCCTGGCCACCCCGAGACCATCTGCGACCACCATCAGCTCTGCCTCGTCGTGCTGGTGCCCCTCCCCGAATGAATCGTTCCCGGTCGGCTGCAATCAAGCGCAATGTCGATGTCCTCCTTGCCTCTGTTCGAGCTCCACCACCTCTATTAATGTTGCTCCGGTCCACCTCGTCGTCGGCCCCTTCAGCACCAGGGTGAGCAAATGGTGCTCAGGCACCCCTCCTTGCCTCCCCTACCTCTCTGGATGGTCCCGGCGTCAGTCACCGTCGTTGTCCGCTGCCAGTCATCGTCGAGGTGGTCACTCTGGTGACCAATAGCCAGAGGCGCCGCCAGCCTTAGGTTCGCCTCGCTCCTGCAGTTCGAACACACACCGCCACGCTGACCCACGAGCACCATGTCGCCGTCCTTGCCATCCACCTGAGAGCACCAGCACGGTGACGTCATGCCGACATCACCATGACGTCAGGCGCACGGTTAGCCAGGTCAAACTAGCCGAGGTCCCACTCTGCCCACGTGGATGTTGAGGTGGCTTGGGGTAGCCTCGGGCCCCTCTGTCAGCCATTGTGGCTTGGGGTAGCCCTTGTGTAAAAAGTGTCCTAGCTTTTGTGATATTTCCATAAATGGTTTAATAATTTGAGAAATTGAGCAAATACTAGAAATTCAATAACTTATGCATTGTTCAGAAATTGAATAATATATCAAAATGTATTAGGCAAAATGTCGAGAAAATTGAGCAAAAAAATATGAATAATATATCAAAATGTCCAGAAAATTGAGATCTACCTTTTTAATCTATAATCATGCATTGTTCAGCAACTTTAATTACAATTTTAATTAGAATAACATATGAACCCTCGCAGGTGATTCTAGGGTCTCGCCTGTATTAGGGTTTGGACCCTTCGGATCTCGCTTAAATTGCCAAGCATGATTTAGGGTTTCATTTCAATACAATTTAACTTGTCATATCATCATCCTTGCTTGAGCATTGCATTGATGCCATGTGTTGATTGTTTCCTGTCTTTCTGGTGTTTGCTTCTTCCCGGTAGAAGACGATTTCGAGATCAAGATCGAAAACCGTGATCAACACCATCGAGGATTGACGAACAATACTTGACCAACTGTAATCAAGTCAAGTACAAGGCTTCCAAAGATCTATTTCTGGGTATCAACAAACAAGGAAAGCATAGCCCCACCATGATACAATCCTATGCTTTCGAAAGTATTTCATTCTTGCCATGATGCATATGAGTCGGCTGGAAGCTGAGCAAAGCGATGTCGACTGAACGCTAAAGCATCGACTGACGGTTGAAGCGCTGGATGACGCCCAAAGCACTAGCGCTGGGACACTGTAGCATCGTCCCACTATACTGAAGGGCTGAGAGGGTCCTGGTCCATGGGCTAGACCCTGCTAGCCGACCTGCTTTGTAAACCCAAAGCGCAAATACCAACCCTAGAACCCACATTGTAACCTACCTGTCCCAGCTAGTATATAAGGGAGGGTAAAGCTAGGGTTCAGGAGAGACTCCCAGATTCCTCAAGTTCATCTTCTTCCTATATCTCTCCATAGTCGCTAAGGAAACAGCTCCAGGAGCACTTGTACTAGGCATTCGCCCCTGATAGAGTAGATCCTTGCAGGAGTAGGGGTGTTACCTTGCCGAGAGGGCCCCGAATCTAGGTACATTGCTGTGTTTGCAGGTTCTATGCCTAACCTGTCGCGATAGCCATTGATAGCATCCTGATTGTCCCCTCTTAAGCCATGACAATCTGGTGTGGTAGAAGAAGGGGTACATAGAGCCTCCAAGGCCCTCCCGCTTCATCAAATCGGGCCACGCCCTGGTCGCTCCTCACTCTAGCTTGACAAAATTTGGGAGCATAATTTGTCGATGCGAAGCTCAAATTAGATGGTGGAAGGAAGTAACACCCCCTCGTGCTCTGCTTAGGCCTCCACTACATAAGATGATGAAGTCGCCGCCTGTTTCCTCTCTGAAGCGGCGGAGGCCCTCCTGGGAGGCATCTCGGGTGTCGGAAGCCGGTGGCTAGAGGAGGAAGGATGCGAGACCTAGAAGGATGTTTCTGGAGACAGAAGGGGCAAGATACAGCCACTCCAAGAGGGCTCCGCTCTTAAAGGCAAATATATGCCTGAAATGGTAAGCACGACCATTGCAGCAACGGTTCCAAGATCTAACGAGCCTTAGCAGTTGACCATTCCACACGAGCAAAAAGGATAAACCACCATACGGGTGCGACCTACAGCATATCCTAGGCTTCCCTGGCCACTGATTGGGCCCTTGCCCTTTTGCCTCCATCATTCGGAGCGTGCAGGCCAAGCGCCCGGGCTACTATCAGGCCAAGGCATTAGGGGGTACCCTGGACCACTTATGAAGGAAACACTATCCCCTACGGCAATCTTCCTACAAGGGGCACGCCGGGCCTCACTAGTGCTTCACGAGGAAACCTCCGCTAGGAGGGCCAGCGGCGGGTAACTCCCACACTTGGAGCTCCTTCTCTTCGGGTGGGATCAAGAGCCCTCCTAAAGGGACCAAGGTCCTTGTGGTAATTTGCCAGCCACAAAGGAAGGCGAAAAGAACAAAGGGTATTCCTCGCATGCGCATGGACTGCACGGACCGCCTCGGCAAGGAGAAGATGTTGTCTGGCCACTTCGGTGTTAAATAAGAGATGACAACATCTGGGTCGGTCCCTCCACTTTTTCCTCTTTAGTGCAAGGAAGAGGCAGTTGGCAGCACCCCTTAGGAAGGACGTCAGCAGCGATCGTCCCTGTTATGATGGACTAGTGGCCCATGGGGATCCTGGACCTAATCCATGTAAAGTAGCCTGGTAGACCGGTGCTACTTAGGCGGCAATGTGGTATCCCTTCCCACCAAAGTGAATCGGGGACGAGGCCCAATGCCACTATAAAAGGAGGGCTACCCCTACCATAGAAGGGACCGATCCTCAGGATCAGTAATCCTAGAAATTACATTGTATTTGTACCCTCGCAAAGAAGCATGAGCAATACAACCAAGCAGGAGTAGGGGTTTTACCTTCGCACGAGGATCCTGAACCTGTGCAAAAAACCAATGTATCCTCTTTGTCGTGTGCAAGCTTCACCACATGCATCATCGATTTTAAGATTTGGGTGTGTTCTCAATGCCCTGATCGGTGCCCTATTCTTTCACGGGACATCCATTTTTTGACAAAATCAAGCAAATCGGACGGCTAAGGCGAAAGATAGCATGGGTGGCACACCCACACCAACTGGGCGCGCCACCTAGGCTCTTTTTGGCCTAAGGGCTTCCCTCAGGTGGTCCAAGTGCTCCAGGTCCTTCTCTTGATGAAATATTGATGCTCTAGAAATCCTAGGTCCATTTGACTTTGTTTAGGTCCCTAAAAGCTGAAAATACACAAAACATGATTTTCCTGTCCTATAGAGTTATAACCAAAATAAAGGGGATCATTGTTAAATCCCTAGAAATCAATGTAAAACATGTATATAACATCATATATGTTGCAAATAAGTGGGAATTCATATCAACAAACTACAAATTTCATGCATGCATTTTACATGCATCAGCGCCCCAACAAGGTTTTCTATGGTGTGTCTCTGTAGAGTAAGGACACATGCTCCTCATCGACATCCATGTTGGAGAGTGTGGCCATCATTCCCCTTCATGCACCCTCGCTGGCAAAGCTTTCCCTAATGGCTTCTACTAGCCAACAACGATCCACAACACCACCGAGATCATAAGGTCTTCTGAGGCCTACCAATTCCACGCCAAGAAAATCCATTAGCCGGCATAAGAACTTCAAACCATCCCCCTCTCATGGATGTTTGTGGTCTGGGGCCTAGACATACTAGGACATTCCCTCGTGCGCTCAGGGGTACCTCTAAAACTCTACGTCGCCATCGACAAATTCACTAAGTGGGCGTAGGTGGAGCTTGCCCGCACCTTCCTGACAAGGTCCGCTGCCAAGTTCATCAAGGGGTGGTGTGCCAATTTGGCATACCCAACCGTATCATCACTGACTACGACAGCCAATTCACCAATGGCTTATTCAACTCCTACTACGCAAGCCTTAGCACCAACATCTTCTATGCCTTTGTTGCTCACCCGTGAAGCAATGGTCAAGCCGAGCGCGCCAACGCTGAGGTGCTCAAGGGTCTCAGGACCAAAAGCTTCAATAAGATCAAAGCCAGCAGCAAAGGCTAGATCAACGCTTTCCCGTCAATGCTATGATCGATCTACACTACATCAACCAAGCCTACCTGTGAAACACCCTTCCCCCTCGTATATAGGATGGAAGCGGTCATTCCAATCGATCTCAAGCTTGGGTCTCCATGGGTTCTCACCTTTAACAAGGACCGCCAAGATTCCCTATGAGAGGAGGACTTGCTTCTCCTCAAGGAGGCTCGTCGTCCGGCTACCATCTGTGCAGCCCAGTACCGGCAAGGTCCGTGCCGCTACCAGAGCTGCAACATCCTTCCCCACATGCTTGAGGTTGGCGACCTTGTCCTTCGAAGGATCTTATCTCCAAAAGATTTATACAATCTCTCATCGACATGGGAAGGCATGTTCAGGGTCTTGAATGTTTCCCATTTTGGCATAGCACAGCTAGAGACGGAGGATGGTGACCTGGTGCCAAACCCATGGAACATCCAACACCTCCGCATGTTGTACCCATGATGCCAAAATATGAACTATGGCTAGCCATCTCACAATCCATCAGTGTTGTAGTGGTCTCATGCCCCACGAAGCCTCTCATCAACATTGACACTAGCCCGCGAGAGCTTCCACCCACCATGTGGGGCCCTATGATTCTTCAAGGCGGCATCTTTTGTTTTTTGAGAGAGCCACGAGGCCATGATAGCCTCAAACCCACCACATGGGGATGGGTGTCCATCATGGCTGTGTTTTTTCAATGACATCTTCTTTTTAGTAGTAAAGTTTGCACTTCACGCCAACTGCGTTTTCACGCACTACAAGAAAAGTTGGCTTTACAACAGATGATTTTCGTGGTTGAAGGCATGTTTTTCGTGGCTCAATAGTCTTCTGCAACTGGTGCCCTTCGTGGTAAAAGCCCCATCACAAATGAATCAACCATGGTTTTTTTCCGACCGTGGCACATCGCACCCTTCGGCCATGAAAACTTGTTCCACCATAGATCTGTTTGCCAGCCGTGTTGATTGATGTCGTCATGCCAACTACCACGTGGTAGCCGCTGTTGATGGTAGGTTACCTCCGTTAACGGTTATAGAAACCGTGGTAGAAGCTGGCCCAGCCAAGGCCTGCTAATTATTAAGTAGGCCGGCCCATGCGGAGAGCCTAATAAGAAGACGATCCATTACTATTTTCTCATCCACTGCTTGAAATGGGACCATTAATGCAGCCAGCTGCGGCCCGTGAACTTTCATGCCCGAAACTATTTCGGCCTACAGAAGGCGCACGTTGGTCCAACACTGTGCGGCTAATGAGTGCATATTTGCATCATGCTTTACATTATTATTTTGCATTATAGATGTAGGATATTGGTATTTTACGGCGCTCACGTGCACATTTTATGTCTGTTTTCACCAGGATCAGGACAGATGATGGATCCAATGGATACAATTATTGTCGCAGTTGTACTTTGGAGAAAAGGAAGCAGAAACAACGTAAATCGCTTATTTGGGAAATATTAATAATACCAGAAGAAAACCAGAAGTGAACAAGGGAGCCTGAGAGCCCAACGACCAACTATATGGCGGGAGCAACTCTTCCGCCTGTATAGCTCCGACCGTATAGTTCACGCCGCCTCCGCCTCGTCAAATAGTTTCACCCAGTGCAATTGGTTCGAAGAGACGACATACAGAACACCCAGACAGAAACATCACCTATGGAAGGCATCTAGAGGGGGAACTCATCCACAAGGGATCCATCTTTGCCCTGCGCGGATCCGGGAGGCTAAGGCATCGATCTTCATCATCCACTGCTGCATCACCACCATCTCCATCCATCCCATCTACATCTTGTCTAGATCTTGTTGTAATTCCTATACTCGTTGTGGATTTATACAAGTACTATTCATATATGATTGTTTCCATTACCATTACTATGATGTTGATTGCCTCCATGTCTGAGTAGATCATTAGTTCTTGGGGAGATGGAGAAACCCTAGTATGAGATTGAAATAATATAAAGTCTATTATGATATTCATTGTTGTGAACATGTGTTAGATTCTCTACACCATGATGTTGAGAGAAGTCGACCTCTCAATATTTGCCTTGGGAATTGATGGAGGGAACTACTTGTTGGTAGATGGAGGCATACTAGCACTTATAGTGACTATAAAGTTGTTGGCACTCCTTACGTATCAAAACTTGGGAAATAGAGGAAACTCACGGAAAACTATCCATGTCATGGGATACGTCCTACGAGATTATGTCCCTTAATAGTGCAGTAATTCAATTGATATTGATTGCTGACTTTTGTGGATATGAGGATGATGTGAGCAGCGGTTGTTGCCTATTTGTTCACATACAGAGTTCCTCCCACATATACATAGTTGAGAATGTTCATGATGATAATCTTTATCTTAAATCTTCACAATACTAGTGGTGTATCTGCTACTCCCTGAGAACGCCTTTTTCCTACTGCAGTTCCAATCTTTCTTACATATGCGATACTTACTTTCTGTATTAAGTTATTTTGCTTTAATTTATTATTGCTCTCATACCCAAAACCCAAAAACACATTTTTACACAATACTCGCATTTTATCTTGTTACTTAGAACTTTATCTAGCATTTCTATCACAATATTTATTTCAAGAATTATTAGACTTCAGACTCCTGCTCTCTATGGGATCGATATCTTTATTTAGAAACTAGCTACAAACGATCTATCCACTTGCAGTCATCAAGCTATTTTCTGGCGCCGTTGCCGGGAAGCTAAGCGGTGTAGGTCTTTTAGATTTTGCTTATTTATTTTTGTCTTGCTAAATTTTTTTATGAGTTACAAGTTTCCACCAACATGATGGAGTTTCAGCATATGACTAGTGCTAACCCACTCAACCACTTTGGGAAGCCCTATGATATTTATAAAACAGACAACTCCAATGAGAAGACAAGGGGGTTTGAAATAAATCCTCTACTACTTAGTATTCTACATAAGAAGCAATTTACTAGAGATGAAGAAGATCCTAGTCCATATGAGCATATTGCATGATTTAAAGATATATGTGGCACTTTTCTATTGACGGGATATACCGCTGATGAGGTAAGGGTTCAACTTTTTAGTCAAACTTTGACAAGTACAGCTCTCTCATGGTATAGATCTCTACCCCCTGAAGCCACTAATACTTGGGATAATTTAGCCCATGAATTTCTATCAAAATATTATCCATTATCAAAATCTTTTGGAAACAGACGTCTTATAATGACTTGTAAGAATCGTTCTAATGAAGGACTAGTAAGAGCTTATATTAGATTTAAAGATTTACTACTACTATGTCCTCATCATGATTTACCTGAATGGTATTTACAACATATCTTTTATGGCAGTTTAATTGAACCTAATAAAATTGAACTAGACTCTTTCACATAAGGAGCCTTTATGAATCTTCCTATACCTAAAGCTTGGGCTTTACTTAATAGAATTCATGATCATAGAGTTTCATGGAATTTTGGTCTGGGAAGTGAAGGAGGCGTAAAAATAGAGCATGATTGTATTCATGACTATAATAAAAAAGGCCATGTTAAAGAATTATCTAAAGAACTTTATCAGGATTCAGAACTTGTGTTGCAGGTTGTTAAAGCTTTTACAGAACATATTAAAGCTCCAAAGGAGGGTCCAGTCAAGTATGATTCACCACCCGAACCAGAAAAGAAAAGAGAAGATAAGGCAACATTTGCCTCCGTGGAACCAATATATGAAGTGCATTTCCCTAACACTGCACAAAAGCATATTTTTGAATATGAACAGGTCAAAGCAGTACAGGAAAAGAGGGAAGAGGAAAGGATGCCATAAGTTGTGCAACATCTGAAGGAAACCAAAGCTGAAGAGATAACCAAGGAAGCAATTATGGCTATGTACTCACACTATAACATAGTTGAACTTGATGTAGAGACTTCCATATTGGTTGAAGGTAAAACAAAGGTAAAAGATGTGGGTAAGCCTCTCAATACAATTTATGTGCTCTTGGCACCGAAGTTAATGTTATATCTTATGATTTCTACCTAGAAATAAAAGAAGAAATAGAACCAGCTACAATTGAGAATACTGATATAACAATTATGTTAGCCAATAAAAACCTTAGAATTCCAATGGGAGTAGTTGACAATGCAACTGTCACAATTGGCAACAAAAACTTTCCTATTGATTTTGTAGTTATTGATATGCCAGCTGACACTTTTTGCCCTATTATATTTGGAAGAACCTTTTTGGGTGATATAGGTGCTTATGTTAATTTCAAGAAGGAGATTGTGTCTCTTAAGCTTGGGGAAACGGAAAATAAATTCCATTTTCACAAATTTAAAGATAGACCTCCACAAATACAAGAAGAAGATGAAGAGAGAACCATTGAGGAAATGGCAGCTCTTTTCTTTGGTAATCAAGAAGAAGAAATAAATGAAGATCCAAATTATAAAGAAATAATTATGGAGGACAAGTACCTAGAAGAACTAGAAGATGAATTCGATTCACTTCCTATTTTGGGACCTCCAACTGATGAGGCTTTTGAAGAGCCAGAAAATAGAGGGGCGAGGAATTACCACCCCTAGAGTTGAAGACTCTACCAGATAATCTTAAATATAGGTTTTTAGATGATACCAATAAATTCCCTGTTATTATTAGTGCTAAACTTTCAGGAAAAGAAGAAGAACTCATGAGGATACTTAAGGAGAATTGCCAAGCCTTTGGGTACTCAATGGATGACTTGAAGGGCACTAGTCTCATGATAGCCGTCCATCGAATATTCATGGAAGAAGGTGCAAACCTAGTTGTGGAATTTAATAGAAGATTAAAGCCTGAAATGAAAGAAGTGGTAAGAAAAGAAATTGTATGCCTACTGGACGCAGGTATAATTTATCCTATTAAAGAGAGTGATTGGGTAAGTCATGTTCATTGTGTCCCTAAGAAGGGCGGTTTTACTGTTGTTCCTCATGAAAACAATGAATTAATACCTACTAGAACTATTGTTGGGCACAAGATGTGCATAGATTTCAGGAAGTTAAATAAAGAAACTAGGAAAGATCACTATCCATTACTGTTCATATATCAAACTTTAGAAAGGTTAGCAAACCATACTCATTTTTGCTTCTTGGACGGATACTCCAGTTTCTCTAAAATAGATGTTCATCTGGATGACCAACTTAAAAAAACTTTCATAAGTCCTTACAGTTTACATGCTTACCGATGTATGCCTTTTGGTCTATGTAATGCTCCAGGTACTTTTCAATGATATATGATTGCTATTTTTGTGGATTTTATAGAACTTATAATGGAAGTATTTATGGATGACTTTTCTATCTATGGAACTTCATTCACTAGTTGCTTGGATAATCTCAAGGGAGTTTTGTAGCGTTGTGAAGAAACTAATCTTGTTCTAAACTGGGAGAAGTGCCACTTTATGGTCAAACAAGGTATAGTCCTCGGACACAAGGTATCAGGTAAAGGAATTGAAGTTGATAGAGCTAAGGTTGAAGCAATAGAGAGAATGCCACCACCTACGGATATTAAAGGTATAAGAAGTTTTCTTGGTCATGTGGGTTTTTATAGAAGGTTCATTAGAAATTTCTCCGGGATATCTAAACCTTTGACTAACCTCATGCAAAAGGAAATGAGATTTAATTTTGATGATAAGTGTCTTGAAGCCTTTGATAAACTAAAAAATACTTTAACTCGTGCTCCCACCATTAAACAACCTATCTGGGATACAACCTTTGACTTAATATGTGAAGCTAGCGATGATGTTGTAGGAGTAACTCTTGGACAACATATTGGTCGTAGATTTAATATTATACATCATGCTAGTAGAACTCTCAATGGTGCTCAAAAAGTTACTTGAAGGAAGAAAAAGAACTGTTTGCTATATTTTTCTCTTGTGATAAATTTCATTCTTATATAGTTGATGCAAAGGTAAGAGTTCACACGGATCGTGATGGCTTAAAAGAACTCCTTGAGAGGAAAGAACATAAGCCAAGACTGATCCATTGGATTCTTTCACTGCAAGAATTTAAGTTGTAGATTACGCAGAGGCAAGAAATAAAAATGGTAGATGAAGTGTCCATGTTTGCCCAGGAAGACACCAATCTTATTGAGAGGAACTTTAGTATTGGTGATTTTCGTTTACGGGAATTATTTGATGAACTAAAGTCAATTCCTCCAAAAGAGAAGGAGCCTTTGTCGTGGGAGGAACTTATCATCCCCGTTTAAGAAAATGGTAAGTGCAAGGTAAGTGTTCTTACCCAAATAAGTGATTTATTTTCACAATTTTTACTCTTGAAAATTCTGTTTTCAAATTCCTTGTGTTTTTCTGAAGTTTTAGAGGGGTTTTACCAACTATACCGGCGGAGCTATACAACCAGAGAGGGAGCTCCAGCCGTATAGTTGGTCGTTAAACTCGCTATATCATTTTTGTGAAATTGTTTTCGATATCTAAGCCTATACGGTCGCAACTATACAACCGGAGCAAAAATTCCGGCCGTATAATTGGTCGTTGAACTCTCAGATAGTTTTGCTTTTTGGTGTCTGTATCTATACGGTCATAACTATACGATCGGAGCAAAAATTATAGTTGTTTAGTTGGTCATTAAACTCCCAAACACTTTTGATTTTTGGTGTTTGAATCTATATGGTCGCAACTATATGACAGGAGCAAAACTTCGGTCGTATAGTTGGTCGTTAAAGTCTCAAACACTTTGTCGTTCGATCTTTCTTTTATTATTTACTACAAAAACATTATTGTCGGTTCCGGGGCGTGATTTAATCGACCTGGACTCAAGATATTTGGAAATATATGCCCGGAACCAACTATATGGCCGGACATATACGGGCCGCGCCCGTATAGTTGGTCGTTACGCGGCAGGACACTTCCAAATCCATGATTTCTTTCCCTATTTCGTTTGGATTCATTTCTTGGATGACAATTTAGTGTTTCTCGCGAGTTTTACCGACCTCTAACCCCCTTTATATACTGTCATTGTCTCTCTCTCTAATCGTAATCTACAGAAACCAATCTACCTCTTATTTTCGCGTGAGGGCTCTCAACCAAGGGATAGAAGTCAAGAAGGAGGGCTCCCATGGAGATCGGGAGCAACAAAGACCAAGGCAAAGAGATCAAGACCATCCCTATAGAGTTCCTCGACACCGACCATGGGTGTCGGAAGAGGGATTTGAAGGCCCTGGAGCTGAAGATTGAGGGATTTGAAGGCCCTGGAGCTGAAGAGTGAGGAGAAGCCAGGGACAGCCAAACACCTTCGATTGCTGCGACTTTATCTTGATAAACTTGGTGAAGATATCAAGCGGACAACTAAAGCGGGTTTTGCCATGAGTCTTAAGGCGCTACACACACTCCAAGATAACAATTAGTTCATTAAAGAACAAGTGAAAGTGCTGGAGAGGAACAATCTTTTCTACAAACTGCGTGTTAAGGAATTAGAAGTTGTCAATCAACCCCTCTACCTCAGGGTGGCCCGTGAGGAGAATATACCACGTGCCATGGCACCCTAGTGATCTACAAGAATCACGTTATCAAATAATTGCAAGGGATTATTTGATCCCGCTTGGCTTGATTCCAAGATTGGGGAGATCTTTAAGACCTTGTAATCTATCTTATAAGTTTTTATTATTATCCTTGCATTAGTTCAAACTAGAAATAAAGTTTGCATCATTAGAATTCCCTTCAGGAATAGTCGATCCCATTTATGAAATTCCGAGTTTATTATTATATATGGAGCAATATTGAGTTTGTGTTTGCTTTATTGATATACGAAAGACTAGAGTATGATTTTACTTGCACTTGATGATAGCAATAGGAGTCTTCCACACCATTGGTATGAATGGAACACATAAAGATAATTTAGTCAATATGTTATAAGTCTACGGTTTGATTCACAAAGAAAAATTATCTATATAACTAAGTTGAAAAAGAAAACCTGAACAAAGGAAAATGAAAGTACTATCCAAATAGAGTGAGAATAGGTCGTGGTAGAATCTCAAGTCATAAGAATGCTTCATATATAGTTGGAATTTGATAATTGAGATCATTGAACTTTCAATTCCTACATAAGGTGTAATATATGGCTAGCTCCTTTGCACATCACTTAAAACAAAAGTGTGAGCATATATGCAAAAGAAAAGAAAAAGAAGAAGAAAAAGAGCGAATGTGCAAAGAGAAAATAGGCATATACCACTGTATTGTAGTATGACAAAGAGACACTTTTGAGATTTTGAATCCCAAGTGAATATGTTGATCCTAGAACACTTAGGACTACCTTGTTAACTCATTCGGTTGAAACGGATTCTTTTACATTATGTTGAGATTCATCTTTTATGAACTATTGATAACTAAGGTGTGAAAGCCTTCCAATACTATTCAGATGGTTCGAGTAAGGTACTATTCATGAACTTATTCCCCTGTATCGTACATGACAAACACATGCTACAATTGCCTCATTTATTTTATCGACTCAGCTTCATGAATATGAGGATCACATCCATTAAGCTAAAAACTTGCTCGGGACGAGCAAGAGTCTAAGCTTGGGGAAGTTGATGAGTGCATATTTGCATCATGTTTTACATTATTATTTTGCATTATACATGTAGGATCTTGATATTTTACGGTGCTCTCGTGCACATTTTATGTCTGTTTTCACAAGGATTAGGATAGATGATGGATCTAATGGATACAATTATTGAAGCAGTTGTACTGTGGAGAAAAGGAGTAAAAAACAACATAAATCAATTATTTGGGAAATATTAATAATACCAGAAGAAAACCAGAAGCGAACAAGGGAGGCAGAGAGCCCAACGACAAACTATACGACGCGAGAAACTCTTCCGCCCGTATAGCTCGGGCCGTATAGTTGGCATTGCCTCTGCCTCGTCAAATAGTTTCACCCCGTGCAATTGGTTCGAGGATATGACATATCGAACACCCAAAAATCGCAGAAACCTCACCTCCGGAAGGCATCTAGAGGGGGAACTCATCCACAAGGGATCCATCTTCACCCTGCGTAGATCCGGGAGGCTAAGGCATCGATCTTCATCATCCACCGCTGCATCACCACCATGTCCATCCATCACATCTATATCTTGTCTGGATCTTGTTGTAATTCCAATACTCGTTGCGTATTTATACAAGTATTATTCATCTATGATTGTTTCTATTGCCATTACTATGATGTTGATTGCCTCCATGTCTGAGTAGATCATTAGTTTTTGGGAAGATGGACAAACCCTAGTATGAGATTTAAATAAGATAAAGTCTATTATGATATTCATCGATGTGACCATGTGTTAGATTCTCTACATCTTGATGTTGAGAGAAGTCGACCTCTCAATATTTGCCTCTTGCGGGGACTTGATGGAGGGAACTACTTGTTTGTAGACGGAGGAGTGCTAGCACTTATAGTGACTAGAAAGTTGTTGGCACTCCTTACGTATCAACGTGGGAAATAGAGGAAACTCACGGAACACTATCCATGCCATGGGATACGTCCTACGGGATTACATCCCTTAATAGCGCCATAATTCGATTAATGTCGATTGTTGACTGTCATGGTTATGAGGATGATGTGAGCAGCGGCTGTTGCCTATTCATCCACAAACGAAGTTCCTCCCACACATACATAGTTGAGAATGTTCATGATGATAATCTTTATCCTAAATCTTCACAATACTAGTGGTGTATCCGCTACTTCCTGAGAACGCCTTTTCCCTACTGCAGTTCCAATCTTTTTTACATACGCGATACTTACTTTCTGTATTAAGCTATTTTGTTGTACTTTATTATTGCTCTTATACCCAAAACCCAAAAACACCTTTTTACACAATACTCGAATATTATCTTGTTACTTAGAACTTTATCTAGCATTTCTATCGCAATATTTATTTCAAGAATTATTAGACTTCAGACTACTGCTCCTTGTGGGATCGATATCTTTATTTCAAAACTAGCTACAAACGATATGTGCACTTGCAGTCATCAGCGGCCCATTAGCAGCCTATGCCAAGTCGGTCTAGTACTGTTAAGGTCTGCGGTCGACCCATCACTGCTCTCGCAGCCCGTCGTGGGCCGCCTACTAACGGACCTTCTTTGAGAAGGTCCATTACTGTTCTGGCCTTTTATTTATTCCGTTCATCAATTTTTCAGGCCCATAGGCAGCCTGTTACTGTTCTGGCCTAGTAATTTTTTTGGCATGTTACTGTTCTTACCTAGTAATTTCTCGGTATGTTACTGTTCCGGCTCATTACTATTCTGGCCTTTAACTATTCTTGTCTTTTACTGTTTGGCCTGCTACTGTTCTGGCCCGTTGATCCTCTGGCATGTTACTGTTCTAGCCTTTTACAGTTTCTTGCATTTTACTATTGTGGCATGTTACTGTTGTGGCATGTTACTATTCTAGCCTATTTTTGTTCTAGCATGCTGCTGTCTAGCCTGTGACAACTATGGTATGTTACTATTATAGCCTCTTACGGTTACTAATTCACATTTGCGGGTTAGCCCATTACGTTTACGGTCTTTTATAGCTTCGGGCTTTATGAAGCCCATGCCACACTACAAGAAAAGTTTCCTTCCGCAACGACTTGGCCCGACCGTCATTGTAGAAGGCGCGTCTTCCGCGATAAAATTCTCAGCTCGACCATGGCTGATGGAAAAGTTTTTTTCTGGTTTCGTGGACCTCTACTATGAAGGATCTGCTCAAAACTTGGAGGGAGTTTGGCTGGCGCGTGGCAGAAGCAAGATTTTTGTTTCCTCACACGATGCTGACTCGCCGAACTCTTTTGAGGCGTGCGGGTCCCGAGCATCAGTGTCCCTAGCGGACCATACTTTTTGGTCGCACCTCTCTGATTTAAACTCGATAACATTGCTCGAGGCATCTGCCGTTTAGTCAGGCTGCTAGGTCCCACATGTCAGCCTCTTATTAGAAGGATCAAGTGTAGGATGGAATTTTTTTCCTTCGCTCGCGCTACCCTGTTCCGAAGTTGATAGCCCTGCTTGATGCATCTATCGTCTAATACCCCTCCTGGGACCCACATGTCATCCTCTCATTAGAAGAAACGTGTGTATGATGGATTTTTTTCCTTCGCTAGTGCTACCCCATTCCGAGTTGATAGCGCTGCTCGACGCAGCTACCGTTTAACCAACCTCCTGAGCCCCACATGTCATCCTATCATTAGAAAAAACGTGTGTATGATGGATTTTTTTCCTTCGCTCGTGCTACCCTGTTCCAAACTTGATAGCGTTGTCCGATGCATCTACCATTTAATCATGATGTTGGGCCCCACATGTCATCCTCTCATTAGAAGAAATGTGTGTATAATGGATTTTTTACACTCTGTAGCACCTTTGTGTTCCAAACTTGATAGCTTTGCTCGTTGCATCAGTCGTTTATTCAGGCTGGTGGGTCCCTTATGCCAGCCTCACATTAGAAGAATCGTGGGTATGATGGAATTTTTTCTTCTCTAGCGCTACCCTGTTCAGAACTAGATAGCGTTGCTAGACGAATCTGCCGTTTGCTCACGCTGCTGGTTCCCCCATTTCAGCCTCTCATTACAAGAAACGTGTAATGCTGAACTTTTTTCTCGCTCACGCCTCCCTGTTTCAAACTGGCTACGTTACTCGATGCAGCATCTGTATAAGTTCGTGCTACTGGGTCCCACATATCATCCTCTCTATAAATGAAACTTGCGTATGATGGACTTTTTTTGGCCATGTCCACTGTTTTCACCTTGGCAACTTTTTGAGTCCCAGATGTCAACCACCTCTCTGTAGGAAACAAGTCTATGCTAGGTCCCAGCTGACAGCCTCTATTTGAAAGAAACGTGTGTATGTTAGACTTTTTTTCAGGTCCCAGATGTCAGCCTCAGAGTACAAAAAATGCTCATAAAGGCCGAATTAAAAAGATTCTAGGCTAATTCAGGGCGGATGCCCTATTCGTCATGGCTTATATTCATGGGCTCACTCCTAAATTTAATGGGTTATGGTTGGTGGCCACAAGACCACGAAAAGGACTAATTAGAAGGTATTGGGCTATGCTGGGGATGATAGGCTAATTTCATGGGCTATGCTTGGGCCTGCTGGGTCCGACACATCAGCTTCTCTGTAAGTGCAACATGTGTGTGATGGACTTTTTTTCGGCCGCGTCCGCTGTTTTCATCGTGGTAGCCGTGTATGGTCTTACTGCTAGGGCCCTTGTGTTAGCCTCTCTAGCATGTTTTGGCTTGTGGGTCCCCGATGCAGCCTTGTATGTTTTGTCTGGTGGGTCCCTGATGCGAGCCTCTCTGTACAAGTATTTAAACTTCTTTTTCGAACCCACCCTCAAAATAAACTAGGTCCCTGATGTCAGCCTCTCCATAATGCGATATTGCTAGAAGAAAAAAATGTAAACCCAAGATAAATTTGAATAAAAGACCTTTATTAAATATCATAAACTGGGTGTGTTTCCACTACAACAAAGATATTTATAGAATAAATATCATTAAACTTTTATTAGTACTACAATTTATATATTAGTCTTCTTAAAAATATTTTGTGTGTCTATGTTTATCTCTTTTAAAATATAAAAGGGCAGCAATCCTGGCATCTCAATTTATAAAATGCCACATAATGGAGTATTTTCTTAAAAACATGGGTAGGCAGAGTTTTTTTTATTTTGAGAGGTGGGGGGCAATGCCCAAAAGGCCGAATTAAAAAGATTTAGGCTATTCTACATAGGCTGCTCTACGTGGGTTATACTCTCTAGGCTATGCTCCATGGGCTTCATTCTCAAATTTTAGTGGGTTGTGCTCAGCAGTCCCCTGACCCCTAAAAGGCCAAATTAATATGTTCTCGGCTATGCTCCATGGGCTCCTTTCTCAAATTTCACTGGGCTGTGGTCAGAAGTCCCCTAACTCTGAAAACAATGAATAAAAATGTTCTGAGCTAAAGAGGGCCTGAATGAGCTACTATATTTCTTCTTCTGGTTAATAAAAATGGCATTGTGATGTGCTCGGCTAGATTCGAAACAAACACCTCATAGAGGGAGGGGGAAAAGCGATAATTCTTTTTGGCAGCTATTCACGTCAAAATTCAGCAGTACGGAATAAGGTAGAAAAATTATCAACAGATTCGATGGTCATATTCAGGAGCACTTGACCAATTCAGCAGGATTTCAAAAGTGACCAATTCAGCAATACAGATAATGAAATACCATAGCAATATAGAGAGAACCCGTTTATATTTCAGCTCTAAAAACCTTGTTGCGCGATCAGTTTGTCGTTTTCACCAATAACACTCGACCATTGGAGCAAGCAAAATTGACGATCAAGTCTGCTTTGAGTACCTTCTTCTCACATCAATGCCTGTGTGACCCCCATATGCAACCCAAAATACCCAAGTCTTATCTAGATTGTGACACGACCATGTACAAGGGCGACGAGCATGCGTCTGTTTCACATTGAACAACACATGACAGATTCAGCCACACAAAATGACCGAAAGTGACCAAAAGAATTAACAGATTCATCGGTGGCACAAAATGACCGAAAATGACCAATTTTCTTAAAGTGACCGATTCATCGGTGGCACAAAATGACCAAAAGAATTGACAGATTCAGCAATGCCGATATTGAAATTCAATGGATGTACAACAATGTGGCAAAGCCAAGTTTCAAATGGAAAGCGTGACCATGCATTTTCTCCACTCGATCTGAATAAGTCCAAGTACATAGGTATTACTACAAAATAGATTAGCAGTAGCTGAACTCCATACAAAATACTTAGTAGAAGTGTAGAAATACAATCTTACACTAAGCTAGGAACCACTACATGTCCCATCATACGTACTCGAGGAACAAGAATGCTTCAGCATGTCAAAGTGTTAGCCAGGCTGCGCCCTTGATTTCCTACCTAGGACGCGTCTCTCGTTTCATTGTCGCCTGTCGACCTCTAGGTCAGCAGCATACATGTAAAATTTATACGACAAACCAGGAAATTCGGGAACCTTAATTTCGGCAATTCCAGTTATGAAGGGAATCTACCACCAACATAAACTAGCTAATTAGTACAACATTACATACACTCACAGTAGGATCATCACAAGAGGATTAAGATGTGATATCTCACCGGTGAATCTTGTCCGACGACAGGTTAAGTAGTATGCTAGTAATGATGCGGCTTGGACAGAAAAGACATGAGCACTTCCTGTGGGGCGTTGGCCGGCGACGGCCTAATCGTTGTCCCGGGTGACCTCTTTACTACAACCTGATTGAAACTAGCAAACAAGACCAACGACCAAAACCTCACCTTGTACCGTGGGGATTCGCACGCTGCCGACCTGACCGGCCTGACGGAAAGGAGCAAGTTCAAGCTATGCCGTCAATTTTGGCGACGAACAGCTTGCCCTCCTTCTTGATGCCGATGACCTCAGCTCTGAGCGGGCCCGGTGCATGAACCGGCACAGACGGGTCCCCTTTTTTGGGGTTGTATCTGGGCACTGTCATCGAGTGGGCAGATATGAGGTGCTCGATGAACAGTTTCTTGACAGCGGTGAACTCGCATCCTGGCTTAGTGCAGACACACCGATGGTACTTGCACGCGATCTTGTGGTCGTAGACGTCCTTGTAGGAGACCAAAGTCCAACAGATGTCGTTAGGGCATCTACTACGTTTTCCGCTAGCAACATGGAGGACAGCTCCTTGGAGCATGCGTCCAGCCGGATGGCACTGGTAGTGTCCAGACGCTTAGCTATTTTGTTGAAGACGTCGTTGCCGACCTTCGTCCAGACGTTGTTCAGCCGGTTGTGCCGCGAATCCATAGCCATAACATCCGAATGATTAGCGGCAAGGGCAGATCTATGTATGACTGTTGGGCTAATTTGGAGAAGAGGGGTGGCGGCTTAGATGGATCGATGCTACGGGTGAGATGGCGAGAAAAATGTGTGAAGTGCATGCTAGAGAAGATCCAAATGCGGCCTCTCGGGGTTGGGAATGTATCTTTGAAGGATGGGGTTTTGCCGTGCTCCTACGACTGTCTTCTACCGGGCGTACTGCATCGAGCACGCCAACTAGAGTTATGGAGTAGGGAGTACTATAGGTACTCTATACTAGCACGCTGCCATGGAGTGTTCTCTCATCACATCTCAGTTATTAGAACTGAGAGATGATTTATTTACTGCTTCCATTTTTATACTACTCCCTCTAGTTCGTATTCTAATGGACTGAACTTTGTCTAGATTCACATCAGTTAGACGGAGTAGTTGTAAGTTGAGTCACTTACGTTTTTTGGTACTTCATAGTACGTACGTAAAATACCAAGATGCTGAACATGATATGAACTTTCTAGAAAGGTACCCCTTTACAAAGATTGGCAAGCCTACTAAAATTGCTAAAACTTCTAGAAAGGCAAGAAGCCACAGCCTAAATTGCATCATGCTTGGTGAAATAATGACAGGTTCCCAGTTCATATTTAGTAGCATTTCAAAGTGACTGATTCAGCAATACAGACTCTAAAATTCAATAGTAGGACAGCGAGAATCAATTCTTGTTTCATCACTAAAAACCTTGGTGCGGGATCAGTCGCTTTTCTCCAAACACACTCGATCATTAGAGCAAGCAAAACTGACCATCAAGCCTGCTTTTCTGTGCATACTTTCTACTCACATCAATGACTGTGTGACCCACATATGCAAACCAAAATGCCCCAAGCCTCATCTAGATTGTGACAAGGCCATGTTTCAAAAGAACAGTAAGACCATCTACTACCCTTGATCTAAAAAAGTATCAGTACGTCAGTATTAGTTCTACAAGATACTTTAGTACTGTAATAAAAATGACAGAACATTTAATAGATTCACTACCATTTGAAAGATTCAGCAGCACTGAATAAAACAGAAAAATATCAATAGATTCCAAACACATAATCGGCGGCACTTGACAGATTCAACAACATTTCAAAGTGACCGATTTAGCAGTATAGATAATGACCAAAGCGTTGGTTCCGCAGCATAGAAAACAAAAAAATTCCCACGATGTGAACTATACGCCAAGATCTATCTACTAGATATAGAGCAACAGGTGGACATACTTCCATGGAGAACTTACCCTCGAAGACAACGAGTTTTGTTAACGAGTAGGAACTCGTGGCTGATGTAGTCATACGCTTGCCGATCTCAAGATCGTGTGGAAGTCCGAGCGCCGCAAATCAGCAACGCATCCGTCCTCACACACACGTTCAAGCCACCGCACAACCTCCACCTCCTCGCTCTAGCGAATCAGCGGAAGCAGCAACTCCTTCCAGACGCAAGGCCACCGGTAACATGTATCTCGCTAATCCGAGACCATGGGGGAATATCTAGAGGAGGAGAGAGATCTTTCACGAGGAGGTGTGCTTTGTGAGGGAGGAGCGGGGGACCTTTTATAGGAGAGGGGGGACACCTCCCCTACCATGGCCGGCGGCCAAGGAGGGAGCCCCCTCCTCTTCCTCATTCATGTGGTGGAAGCTCCACTCACATCAATTCAAGCTCCACCCAAAGTTCCACTCACATGCATTAAATTTCCAGCAAATTTAATGCAACTCTCAATTAATAAAACTCTTTTGTTTATTTTATTCAGAATTTTGTTAATTACTTTAAATAACAAACATTCACATAAAACCCCTTGCAACATTTCAATGTCACATGCAGAAACACTTACTGCAATTTCACCCGAAACATTTCCTGTGCTTTGCAGACCTTTTGTCTAAAACATTTGTGATCCTAAATGGTGTCTGGCAACCCTTAAGTGTGTCACCCTATGGTTCGTGAATAATGCAGACATCATTCAGACTCCTCTCAGATCAATAATCAGAAGCGGGACCTGGAGATCCATACTGACTCCTGCACATTCAACGATGACTTCTGTGATCGTGAGAACCTTTAACGCTAGTAAATTAATCCCTTTGTCTCATGATATAATACATGTCCGAGATTCAATCACCGGTATCCAAATACCTAGTTTTATCTCGTTGCCGACATGCACTCTTTTCTTGTTCCCATGATATAACATTCCAGTGATCACATCACTTGCTTGCAAGCTACCTTAATGTGATATCACCAAGAGGGCCTAGAGTATATCTATCTGTCATCGAGATTGACAAATTCCACTCTTGATCCATGAGCCTCCACATAACACCTTCGTAGCACTGAACCCACCTTTATAGTCACCCTGTTACGGTGTGACGTTTGATGTTATTAGGATACTCTTCCGGTGTTAGCAATTAACATGATCTCATGGTCTAAGGATAAAGATTACTTCGTATGATGTTATAGCAATATAAACATAATGACTTTATCTTAATGCTATACTTCGGATGAATGTTCATCACATCATTTCACCAATGGTGTGACCTTGTTATTAACAACATCCAATGTCCATGATCAGGAAACCTTGATCATCTTGTAAATCAACAAGCTAGTCTATAAGAGAGGCATAACTAGGAACCCTTTGTGTTGATTAAACACACATGTATTGACGTTTCCTATCAATACAATTATAGCATGCAAAATAAACATCTATCATATACAAGGAATACATAATAACAACTTTATTATTGCGTCTCAAGGCATATTTCCTTCAGCCTCCCACTTGCACTAGAGACAATAATCTAGTTTACATAGTGATAAATCTAACACCCATGGAGTTCTGATGTTGATCATGTTTTTCCCCAGGGAGAACTTTAGTCAACGGATCTGCTACATTTAGGTCCGTGTGCACTTTACAAATCTTTATATCTCCATCCTTGACATGCTCGTGGATGGAGTGAAACCAGCGCTTAATATGCTTGGAATTCTTGTGATACCTTGGTTCCTTTGTGTTGGCTATGGCTCCATTGTTGTCAGAATAGATCACCATTGGGTCCACTACACTAGGAACCACACCTAGTTCCGTTATGAACTCCTTCAACCAAACCGCTTCCTGTGCCGCTTCTAAAGCAGCAACATATTCCGCCTCCGTCGTTGATCCAGCCACCACAGGTTGTTTGGAACTCCTCCAACTAACTGCTGCTCCGTTCAAGGGAAATACGTATCCAGATTGATACTTAGAGTCATCCGGATCGCTGTCAAAGCTAGCATCGACATAACACTTAGCGACTAGCTCTTCTTCACCTCCGTATACAAGAAACATATCCTTAATTCCTCTTAAGTACTTAAGGATATTCTTAACCGCTATCCAGTGTTCCGAACCTGGATCAGATTGGTACCTTCTAGTCAAACTAATAGCTTGTGCCACATCCGGTCTTGTACATAGCATGGCATACATTATAGAGCCTATGGTTTAGGCATAGGGGATCTTATCCATTACCTCTCTTTCTTCCGCCGTAGCCGGACTTTGAGTCTTACTCAATGTCTTGCCTTGCAACATAAGTAAGAACCCCTTCTTACTTCCGTCCATATTAAACTTCTTTAATATCTTATCAAGGTATGTACTCTGCGATAGCCCAATTAGGCGCCTTGATCTATCTCTATAAATTTTAATGCCTAATATATATGAAGCTTCACCAAGGTCTTTCATCGAAAATTTGCTGCTTAAATAACTTTTAACACTGTTTAAAAGATCTATATCATTTCCAATCAATAATATGTCATCCACATATAATATTAGAAATGCCACATTGCTCCCACTCACTTTCTTGTAAATACAAGCCTCTCCATAAGTTTGGATAAATCCAAACTCTTTGATCACCTCATCAAAGCGGAGATTCCAACTCCGGGATGCTTGCTTCAGTCCATAGATGGATCGCTGAAGCTTGCATACCTTATCAACATCCTTAGGATCGAAAAAACCCGTAGGTTGTATCATATACAACTCTTCTTCAATATTACCATTGAGGAATGCAGTTTTGACATCCATCTGCCATATTTCATAATCGAAATATGCAGCAATTGCTAACATAATCCTAACCAACTTTAGCATTGATACGGGAGAGAATGTCTCATCGTAGTCAACTCCTTGAATTTGTCAAAAACCCTTTGCGACAAGTCAAGCTTTATAGATGGTCACATTACCATTAGCATTAGTTTTTCTTTTGAAAATCCATTTATTCTCAACGGCCTTTCGATCGTGAGGTAAGTCCACCAAGGTCCAAACCTGGTTTTCGTACATGGATTCCATCTCGTATTTCATGGCTTCTAGCCATTTTTTGGAATCCGGGCTCATCATCGCTTCTTCATACATTGCAGGGTCATCTATTTCACCAATCATGAAATTCATAACAGGATTACCGTACAGTTCAGGAGCTGCACATGTCCTGCTTGACCTGCGAGGTTCGGTCGTGTCCTCTATCGGAGTTTCATGATCATTATCATTAGCTCTCTCTTCATTAGGTGAAGTCAACTCCGAAACAACTTCCGGTGCTTTGCTACTCGCCAATTCATGAAGAGAAAGTTCAATAACCTCTTCGAGTTCTACCTTCCGACTACTCACACCTTTCGCGAGAAACTCCTTCTCAAGAAAGGATCCATTCTTGGCAACAAAAACCTTGCCCTCGGATCTGTGATAGAAGGTATACCCAATCGTTTCCTTAGGGTATCCTATGAAGACGCATTTTTCCGCTTTGGGTTCTAGTTTATCTAGCTGAAGTTTCTTCACATAAACATCGCATCCCCAAACTTTAAGAAATGACAACTTAGGTTTGTTTCCAAACCATAATTCATACGGTGTCGTTTCAACGGATTTAGATGGTGCCCGATTTAAAGTGAATGCAGCGGTTTCTAGTGCATAACCCCAGGCAAGTCAGTCAGAGACATCCTAGATCGAACCATATCCAATAAAGTACGATTACGATGTTCCGACACACCATTACATTGTGGTGTTCCGGCAGGCGTGAGTTGTGAAACTATTCCACAGTCTTTCATATGTGTGCTAAACTCGTAACTAAGATACTCTCCTCCATGGTCGCACCGTATAAATTTGATCTTTCTGTACGATGATTTTCCACTTCATTCTGAAATTCCTTGAACTTTTCAAAAGTTTCAGACTTGTGTTTCATCAAATAGATATACCCGTATCTACTCAAATCATCCGTGAAAGTAACAAAATAACGATATCCACCTCGCGCCGACACACTCATTGGTCCACATACATCAGTATGTATGATTTCCAATAAATCTGTCGCCCGTTCCATTGTACCAGAAAACGGCGTTCTAGTCATCTTGCCCATAAGGCACGTCTCACATGTATCAAATGATTCAAAATCAAGTCATTCCAAAAGTCCATCTGAATGGAGTTTCTTCATGCATTTAACGCCAATATGACCTAGACGGCAGTGCCACATATATGCAGATATATCACCATCAAGTTTAATACTTTTAGCATCAACATTATGAATATGCGTAATACTACTATCGAGATCCAACAGAAATAAACCATTCAACACAGGTGCATGACCATAAAAGATATTATCCATATAAATCGAACAACCATTGTTTTCAGACTTAAACAAATAACCACATTGCATCAAGCATGATCCGGATACAATGTTCATGCTTAGTGCAGGCACCAAATAACAATTATTCAGATTTATAACTAATCCCGATGGCATATGGAGAGGCAGCATTCCGACGGTGATCACATCAACTCTTGATCCATTGCCGACCCGCATCGTGACCTCATCCCTTGCTAGCTGTCACTTGTTCCGCAGCCCCTGAATCGAGTTATGTATATTAGCAACCGATCCCGTATCAAATACCCAGGTGCTACTGCGAGTACTAGTCAAGTACACAACAATAACATGTATATCACATATACCTTTGTTTTCCTTGCCGGCCTTCTTGTCCGCCAAATACTTGGGGCAGTTGCGCTTCCAATGGCCAGTCCCCTTGCCATAGTAGCACTCGGTGTCAGACTTAGGGCCAGCTCGGGGTTTCTTTTCAGGTGCGGCAATAGATTTGCCGCCCTTTCTTTCCCTTCTGCTTGCCTTTCTTGTCCTTCTTGAAACCGGTGGTCTTATTGATCATCAACACTTGATGTTCTTTCCTAATCTCCACTTTTGCAGTCTTAAGCATTGATAGAAGCTCGACAAGAGACTTCTTCATGCCCTGCATGTTATAGTTCATCACGAAGATCTTGTAGCTAGGTGGCAGAGATTGGATAACACGATGTATGCCTAAGTCAATGAGAATCGTTATTCCCAAGGACACAAGCTTATCGGCGTACCCAGATATTTTGAGTACGTGCTCACTAACGGAGCTGTTCTCCTCCATCATGCAGCTAAAGAACTTTTCAGAAGCTTTATAACTCTCTACGGCAGCATGGGTATCGAAAATCATTTTCAACTCTCCCATGGTATCAAAGGCATTGCCATTTTCGAAACGCTTTCGAAGTTCTGGCGCTAGCCCATACAGTATGCCGCAATGAACTAAGTTGTGGTCCTCCTGACGAGTTATATAGACATTCTTTTCCTCGTCAGGTACATTAGGAGTTGGTGGGGGCCTAGCGGCGCCTCTAGCACATATTGCTTTTGTGCAGTAGTGAGGAGAATCCTCAAATTCATACCCTAGTTGGTGAAGTTGCTACCATTCGCAGCAAGTTTCTCTTTCTCCATGAACACATTGAAATTAAAAGCAGGTGGTGCCATCTAGAACAGAATTTTTAAAGTTTATTTAGACTAAGTTTATGTTAGATTGAGTTCAATTAATCCAAATTACTAATGAACTCCCACTCAAAAACGACATCCCTTGTGTCTTTTTGGTGATTACATGAACCAAATCCACTACACCAAGTCCGATCATCACGTGAGTCGGTGTAGCTTCAAAGGTGAGCATCTATACGGGCATCATATCAACTATATGACTCATGCTTAACCTTTCGGTTCGTGTTCCGAGGCCATGTCTGTACATGCTAGGCTCGCCAAGTAAGAACCTTTAGTACTCGCGTGTGTAAAACTGTCTTACACCCGTTGTATGAAAGCATAGAGTCGAGTACACCCGATCATCACGTGATGTCTCAAAACACGATCCATAGAACGGTGCATACTTAAGGAAGAACATATTTTTATCTTGATATCTAAATGAGGGATCATCTTACAATTCTACCAAAAGCGCAAAACTAGCAGTATAAGATGCTAACATCTAATGTGTAAAGAGAGATGATATGGTTCATGCATTTGATCTCTATCATTTGCATCGTGGTATAATCTCTATCATTCCTTTGTGTGTAAGGCCATGGTCTATGGAACTTACACGTTGAGTGTGTTGTAAGAGTATCTATCATACATCTACTTACAACAATACCATATCAAGACACTAGCCCAGCAACGATCTAAACTAGACGCCTCTAATTTATCAATTGCAAGTTTTATGTGGCTTAGGGCTTTCGGAGATAGAACCGGTCTTACCTACGAACAAGAACCACAACAAGGATAACCAAGTTATTAGCAACTCGTTGCAAATCAGATATTGACTATAGTAGGAGAGACAGACACCCGCCAGCCACTTATGCAAAAGTAGTTGCATGTCAGTCGTGGAACCGATCTCATGTACGATGACATGTAAGGTTGGTTTGGGCCGCTTCATCCCACTATTCCACCAATATCCATAATACATAGAAGATGCAATAACGTGATCATCATCGCCCACATATAAACATATGTGTACTACTCGTGCAAAGCACATACGCATAGATTAGGCTCTGATACCACTATTGGGTCCGCAGCATAGAAAACAAAAAAATTCCTATGATGAGAACTATACGCCAAGATCTATCTACTAGATACAGAGCAACGGGTGGACGTACATCCATGGAAAACTTACCCTCGAAGACAACGAGTTTTGTTAATGAGTAGGAACTCGTGGTTGATGTAGTCATACGCTTGCCGATCTCAAGATTGTGTGGAAGTTCGAGCGCCACAAATCAGAAGCGCATCCATCCTCGCACACACGTTCAACCTACCAGACAACCTCCACCTCCTCGCTCCAGCGAATCAGCGGAAGCAGCAACTCCTTCCAGACGCAAGGCCACCGAGAACATGTATCTCGCTAATCCGAGACCATGGGGGAATATCTAGAGGGGGAGAGAGATCCTTCACGAGGAGGTGTGCTTTGTGAGGGAGGAGAGGGGAGCCTTTTATAGGAGAGGGGAGACTCCTCCCCTACCATGGCCGGCGGCCAAGGAGGGAGCCCCCTCCTCTTCCACATTTATGTGGTGGAAGCTCCACTCACATCAATTCAAGCTCCACCCAAAGTTCCACTCACATGCATTAAATTTCCACCAAATTTAATGCAACATTCAATTAATAAAACTCTTTATTTTATTTTATTCAGAATTTTGTTAATTACTTTAATTAACAAACATTCACATAAAACCCCTTGCAACATTTCAATATCACATGCAGAACCACTTTCTGCAATTTCACCCGAAACTATTTCGGTTTCTATCGAAACAATTCATGTTTCTAACGAAACATTTCCTGTGCTTTGCAAACCTTTTGTCTGAAACAGTTGTGCTCCTAAATGGTGTTAGCCAACCCTTAAGTGTGTCACCCTACCGTTCGTGAATAATGCAGACATGATTGAGACTCCTCTCAGATCAATAATCAGAAGCGAGACCTGGAGATCCATACTGACTCGTGCACATTCAACGATGACTTCTGTGATCGTGAGAACCTTTAACGCTAGTAACGTAATCCCTTTGTCTCATGATATAATACATGTCCGAGATTCGATCGTCAGTATCCGAATACCTAGTTTGATCTCATTGCCGACATGCACTCTTTTCTCGTTCCCGTGATATAACATTCTAGTGATCACAGTACTTGCTTGCAAGCTTCTTAATGTGATCTCACCGAGAGGACCTAGAGTATATCTATCAATTATCGGGATTGAAAAATTCCACTCTTGCTCCATGAGCCTCAACATAACACCTTCGTAGCACTGAACCCACCTTTATAGTCACCCTGTTACGGTGTGACGTTTGATGTTATCAAGATACTCTTCCGGTGTTAGCAATTAACATGATCTCATGGTCTAAGGATAAAGATTACTTCGTATGATGTTATAGCAATATAAACATAATGACTTGATTGTAATGCTATACTTTGAATGAATGTTCATCACATCATTTCACAAATGTTGTGACCTTGTTATTAACAACATCCAATGTCCATGATCAGGAAACCTTGATCATCTTGTTAATCAACAAGCTAGTCTATAAGAGAGGCATAACTAGGAACCCTTTTTGTTTATTAAACACACATATATTGACGTTTCCTATCAATACAATTATAGCATGCAAAATAAACATCTATCATATACAAGGAATACATAATAAAAACTTTATTATTGCCTCTCAGGGCATATTTCCTTCACAAAAGTATTGACAGATTTAAAAATGCAGACACTAAAATTCAATAGATGTAGCAAGGCCATAGATCAAAAGGACAGAGAGAACATATTCTGTCCATGTTCCAAAAGAAGAGCAAGACCATCTACTGGTCTTGATCTAAACAAGTACCAATACATCACTATTAGTTCTAAAAAATTCTTTAGTAATAGCAACAACAGAACATTCGACAGATTCACTACCATTTGAAAGATTCAGCAGCACAGAATAAAACAGAAAAATATCAAAAGATTCCAAATACATAATCAGTGGCACTTGACAGATTCAACAGCATTTCAAAGTGACCGATTTAGCAGTACAGATAATGACCAAAAGTATTGATAGATTTAACAACGCAGACACTAAAATCCAATAGATGTAGCATGTCCATAATTCAGAAGGATAGAGAGAACATATTCCGGCGATGTTCCAAAAGAAGAGCAAGAACATCTACTAGTGTTGATCTAAACAAGTACCAATACATCACTATTAGTTAAAAAAATACTTTAGTAATAGCAACAACAGAACGTTCGACAGATTCAATGGCACTTGAAAGATTCAGCAGTACTGAATAAGACAGAAAAATATCATCAGATTCCTAGTTCATAATAAGCGGCACTTGACAGATTTAGCACCATTTCAAAGTGACAATTTAGCTGTATAGATAATGACCGAAGGAATTGACAGATTCAGCAATGCAGACATTGAAATTCGGTAGATGTAGCAAGGCCATGATTCAAAAGGAAAGAGAGACCTTATTCTGTACTAGATCTGTCGGTCTGAACAAGTACTAGTACATAGGTATTACTCCTACTACAAAATAGATTAGCAGTAGCATAACTCCATACAAAATACTCAGAACTACCTTAAGCTAGGAACCACATGTCCCAAAATGATAAGAAAAATCCGGTCAAGGAGTACATGTGTTCAAGTTAGGATCATCACAAGAAGATAAAGATGGGTTAATCGCTAAGAAATAGGGATGCAGAAGTGGGATAAATGGGACAGGTGGGATCCTTAATTTTAGACCCCTAGACTAACTCTAAACTAAGAGGGAGAAGTGGGACAAGTAGGATTTAACAAATCTCTATCCTGCTTATCCCACTTAGTTTAGAAGTCTCCCACATATCCCACCTCTGCATCTAGGGTAATAATCTTGTCGATACGAAGCTTGTATTCCACGGTGAACTCTGATGGTCGATTCCGACAACGAGCGACCAGATTAGACCGACAAAGAGCTAGTGGCTTTAGAATTTGCATAGAATACCTTCTCACACAAGCCATTTGGATGTGTAGAGCTCAACTTCACCATGAACCGCGACGACACGCACGTCACCAGCCTAATGCACATGACAGATATAAAGATGACATCGTCGCACCCGTCGAATAGCATGCAGAACACCGTGTCATCGAACCCGGTTAGACCGATATCTACATTTTATGAGCCTGGTGCCGACACCGGCTTAGAGATGTACCTGCCTTCCCTACCATAGTGTAAAATGTGCAACCTCGTGGCGTGGGCTTCTGTGAGGTGGGAGTGGAGCACAAACAGAATTGCGGCAAACTCGCAGCCAGGCACCACGCAGTTCCATTGGACTGCATCAGCGAGCATTGAACATGAAGACATATTTGGCTGGACAGCCCATACCAATTGGGTCTGTCACCAACATAAAGTAATTAACTAGTACGACATTACATATATTCATATTAGGATCGTCACAAGAAGATTGATATGTGTTAACTCACTCTTGGTTGATATTCTTGTAATCTCGGGGGAATTCCGACAACATCTTGAGAAGCTCGTAGGTAACGCCTCGATTTCAACAGGTACGACATGAGCCCTTTCAGCGCAACTTTAGCCAACGAAGGCCTGCTCGTCTACTCAGATGCCGCTTCCATTTCGACCGAATGGAGCTTATTCCATGATGACAACGACCATAACATCACCTTGTACCGCGGCGATTCGGATGCTGTCGACCGAACATACCTGATGGATAGGAAGATGTCTATGGTGTACCCTCCACTTAGGGCGGCAAACTCCGTGCCCTCTTTCCTGATGCCGATGATCTCCGGTGCGTGCACCCGGTTAGTCGGGTACCAGTACTTGCTGGAGTAGGTCACTTGGGGCAAATAGTACATCTTGTGGGCAAGTTTCAAGTGGTCAAAGAGCTCGTGTATAATCAATGGCCGGTTGACGAACTCGCATCCTAGCTCCATGCAGGTAGCGCACGGGGTGTAGCAGCACTGGATCTTGTGCTCGTAGATGTCATTGTAGGAGACCAATGAACAATAGCGGTCATTGGGGGACCTGCTACATTTTCCGCTGGTGACCTGGCGGTACAGCTCCTTGTAGCATGCGGCCAGCCTAACGGCGCTGATAGTGTCCAGATGCATAGTTATTTTGTTGAAGACGTCATCACTGACCTTGATCCAGCCGTAGTGTCGCGGGTTGCACCTCGAATCCACCATCCCATCCGGACGGATTGGGGGCGAGGGTGGATCTATGTATAGTTGTTGGTGGTTTTTGGAGGAGAGGGCTAGTGGCCTGGAAGGAGTGATGCAGTGTGCAAGATGGGGAGTAAAATGTGTGAAGCACGCGCCAGAGATGCGGCCAGGCGGTGTCGATGAGTGGGGATAAACTAAACGGAGATGGGCAATATAGGATGGCTCTTTGAAAGAGGTTTTTTCTTTTCTTCTGCTGTAAGAAGCAGCTGCATCGAGGACGCCGGCTAGCGTGAGTGCGTGTAAAACACGCCCATGTGCAATAAATTAAACATGTCACTTCCTAGCACAGTACTTTCTCGTCACATCAGCTTCTATTTTCATACTAGTATTAGGGCATCACCTATGGTGGCAAAATTTATCTATAAGCTGGGAGGTTTTAAGAAAAAGCTTTTGATGTACTGAATTCCTGGTAAGCTTAAAAAGTATTTGGAAAATTTTAAGAGCAATCTACCTATCGTGCTTACTTGTAGTTAAAATTTGACACGGTCGGTGGGAGTACGGTTTACATCGAAGACCTCAAAAAAGAGAACATTACATAGAGGTCCATAAACTTAGCACAAAGGGCCCTAAAGTTAAGCAAGGAAAAGCACTCGGGTCCTTCTTGAGCGAGAAGCTGAGCCATACCCTTTGTACTACTGTATTTGCTTCACACAAACACATAAAATGCTACTCACACTTCTGAACCAGCGTGCTGGGGGTGTGCTTGGTGCTTCCTCTTCGTAGGGTGCGAAATGGAACAATAATGCAGGTCGACGCACGTGGGCAGCTCGACGTTGTAGACGAGGGAGAGATTAGCGGGCTAGCAGGGTGTGTGTGGATGGTGATGAAGCAGGAAAGGACAGAGAAAACACAATTTGTTTTGCATGCATATATATAGTAAAGGTCCCGAAATTTTGACAATAGGTTCAATTTCTTGCTAAGATTCTACATCTTGACAACTTAATGAAATTATATTAGGTCAAACTTGAGATAGAAGTAAGCATGATAGATAGCTCTTGGATTAGTTGTCTTTTCGAAGGTAGATGGGTGCATCTTCTTTTAGTAAACGATGTTCTTGGTGTGAGTTTCCAACTATCAGGAAAGAACATTCTCAATTTTCCCATATTTTGTGAATTTTAAAACTTCCTAGCTAACTCTGCCGACTTGAATGAGACTCTATGCCAATTTATCCAAATTAGGTCAAATTTGAACTACAAGTAAATTATAGATTGCTTTGGAAGTTTTACAAAAAAGCTTTCGGTGGTTTTCGATGTACTGAATTCCTGGTTAGAGCTTCAAAAGTTTGTTGGGATATTTTAAGAGGAATCTATCTATCACGCTTACTAGTAGTTAAAATTTGATATGCAGGGTGGGAGAAAGTATGATTTGCATCGAAGACCTAAACAAAATTTACATAGAGGTCCATAAATATAGCATAAAGGGCCCTAAAGTTAAGCAAGGAAAAGCAGTCTGGTCCTTCTCGAGAGAGCAACTTAGCCATATACCCTTCACACTAGTGTACTTGCTTCACACACACACAAAAAATGCTCCTCACACTTCCGAATGAGCATGCTGGGGTGTGCTTGGTGCTTCCTCTTTGCAGGGTGTAAAATGGAACGACAAGGCAGGTCAACCCACGTGGGCAGCACCATGTTGTGGACGATGGAGAGGTCAACCGGTTGAGGTGTGTGTGGATGGTGATGAGACAGTGTGAAGGAGAGAGAAAACACAACTTGTTTTGCGTGCATATATATAGTAAAGGTCCTGAAATTTTGACAAGAGGTTCAACTTCTTGCTAAGACTCTACATATTGACAACTTAATGAAATTAGGTCAAACTTTAGCTACAAGTAAGCATCATAGATATCTCTTGGAATAATTGTCTTTTCTAAGGTAGATGGTGGGTGCATCTTCTTTTAGTAAACGATGTCGTTGGTGTGAGTTTCCAACTATCAGGAAAGAACATTCTTGATTTTCCCATGTTTTGCAAATTTTAAAACTTCCTACCTAACTCTGTCGACTTGAATGAGACTATGTGCCAATTTATCGAAATTAGGTCAAGTTTTAACTATAAGTAAATTGAGGTTGCTTTGGAAATTTTTCGAAAAAACTTTTTGGTGGTTTTCGATGTACTAAATTCCTGGTTAGCTTCAAAAGTTTTTTGGAAAATTTTAAGAGGAAACAATCTATCGCGCTTACTTGTAGTTAAAATTTGACACAATCGGTGGGAGTATGGTTTCGATCGAAGACCTCAAAAAAGAGAAAACTACATGTAGAGGTCCATAAATTTAGCACAAAGGGCCCTAAAATTAAGCAAGGAAAAGCAGGTGGGTCCTTCTCGAGCGAGAAACTGAGCCATACCCTTCGTACTACTCTACTTGCTTCACACAAAAAACACTCCTCACACTTTCAAACCAACGTGATGGGGGTTGTGCTTGGTGCTTCCTCTGTGTAGGGTGTGCAATGGAACGGCAAGGTAGGTCGACGCACGTGGGCAGCGCCATATTGTGGATGAGGGAGAGATTAGCCGGCAGGGGTGTGCGTGGATGGTGATGAGGTTGTGAAGAAGGCAAGAGAAAACATAATTTGTTTTGCGTGCATATATATAGTAAATAAAAGGTCCTGAAATTTTGACAACACGTTCAACACCTTGCTAAGAAATTGCATCTCGACAACTTAACGAAATTAGGTCAAACTTGAGCTACAAGTTAGCGTGATAGATTACTCTTGGATTAATTGTTTATTCGAAGGTAGATGGGTGCATATTATTTTAGTAAATGATGTCGTTGGTGTGAGTTTGCCAACTTTCAGGAAAGAACATTCTCGGTATTCCCATGTTTTGCAAATTTTAAAACTTCCTAGCCAACTCTGCTACACAAGTAGAGAACAGGAGGTTGGCAGCGCGAGACTTTAAAAAAAAGCAGCGCAAGATCAGCGCAGAAGAGGACTTGAAGGAGGTGTGATGTCAGAGCAAAGCTATGATGGGTTGCTAACACGTGGTAGAGGGTACACGCCAATAGTAGTAAATGTATGGACCTACTACTAGTATATGCATGCAAAACAAGATGCGTTTTCTCTCTCCTTCGCTGGCTCTCACCATCCATCCTCCATCGATTTCTTCTCTCCAGCCGCGGGTGCACAGTCTGGCTTGTCTCTTCCTCATCCACAACAGGTTCAACTTCTTGCTAAGATTTTGCATCTTGACAGTTTCAAAAAATTAGGTCAAACTTGAGCTACAAGTAAGCGTGATAGATTGCTCTTAAATTAATTGTCTTTTTGAAGGTAGATGGGTGCATCTCTTCTTGTAAAAGCAGTGTCGTTGATGACCCACAAGTATAGGGGGTGTATCGCAGTATTTTCGATAAGTAAGAGTTTCGAACCCAACGAGGAGCAGAAGGTGCTGGCTAGTGGTATGGTCAGGAATTCTCTGCAAATACTTAGCAAACAGATTTTTAGGGGTTTTTGATAATGCAAGTAAATAAAGTACGAGTAAGTAAAAGACAATAGGAATAAATGCAGCAAGTGGCCCAATCCTTATGCAACAAAGGACAAGCCGGTTGTATTACTTAAGATGACCAAACGTTCTCGAGGACACATGGGAAGACTGTCAAGTGCTTTCGCTTCATATAGTTGATTAATCTTCTTTGGCTTGCTAAGTGCTGTGTGGGTGAACCTGTGCTAATGTACCGACCTTCCTAGGACTAATACATACTTGTGATTATAACCCTTGCAAACATCCGTAAGTACAAGAAAGTAATTAAGGGAGAAACCTAACCACAGCTTTAAACTCTAAGAGCCTTACGTCCCATGTGCAATGGTTTCCTAACGGGAGTTCAGGTTTCTGTCACTCCGGCAACCCCTACGATTAGTAAACAAATACACAATGCATTTCCCTAGTCCCATATAGGTGAAGTGTCATGTAGTCGACGTTCACATGACACCACTAGAAGAAGTACACCACAACTTAAATATCAAACTATTGAATCTTTCTCAACATAACTCCACTACTAACAACATGACTTCTCCCATGTCCTCAAGAACAAAACAAACTACTCACAAGACATCATATGGATCATGATCAGAGATGGAATAATGATGTATAACAATCTGAACATAAAGAATAATTCAATGGTTCACTCAATAGCATCAACTACAAAGAGTAATCAACACCAGGAAAGTTTCCCCTAAGAACTATGCAAGATTCAACCCAATTATTACAGTAATATGGAGATGGTGATGAGGGTGCTAATGGTGATGATGGTGGTGGTGATGATTATGATGATCCCGATGAAGTCCAGCTTCATGGTGGTGTTGATGGCGATGATCTCCCCTCTCCGGGAAGGAATTCCCACGGCAGAATTCTGTCTGCTGGAGAGATCTTTCTCTCTCAGTGTTTTTTGCCCCATAGAGGCGGCGGAATCTTTCTGTGGTCGCTCTCCGAGTATTAGGGTTTCGGGAGGATTATATACGCTAGAGGGGAGAGCCAGGGGTGGACCAAGGCGGCCACACCAGGGGTGGTGTGGGATCCTTATGGCCCATCTCAGCCTCCCCTTCCGGCTTCCTTCGTCTTCTAGAAAAATAGGATTTTCCATGTATTTTCCCAGATTTTCTGATCTTCGTGAATTTTGCCTCCAAACAGCATCTTTTCTGTCAGAATCCTGACTGCAGCGGTCCATGCTCCAAAAGTCATCAACCATGCAAAAACAGATGAAATAACATAAGTATCTTCTCTTAATATGAAATATATCAATGAATAATAGTAAATTATGACGTAGAATAGTGATGCAAAATAGACGTATCAGTCGTCGGTGTGAGTGTCCAACTACCAGGAAAGAACATTCTCAATTGATGACGACTGGTTCGGCCTCTAGCTAAGATTTTGCATCTTTCTCAAAAAAAATGATTTTGAATCTTGAAAAATTTCAACCCCTTTTGAAAATGATCACATGAAATAGGGAGAGCGTGGAAATGATATTTCTATTTTCTATGGGCAACCCACAAGCTTGAGGTGCACCTTAGGCTTAAAGATAACTTTATTTTTTCCACTACGTATAAGGTGAACCTTAGCGGATTCCACATAGTAGGCCTTATTAAGGTGTGCTTTTTTACACAATGTGGAAGTAGTATATTTCTTTGCTTAGACATATAGTACCCTCTGCCCACGCGCTGTACATGCTGAGAGAATAAAATGTTGGAAGGGGAAGAGGGGAGCAGGGAAGAGAAGTTGAAGGCGGTTCCATTTCAGAGCAAAGTTATGATGGGTTTCTGACACGAGGTACTCCTGCGGCCTTACAGTGTACTAGACTCTACTAGTAGTAAATTTCAGGACCTATGCATGCAAAACAAATCATCTATTTTCTCTCTCCTTCCCTATGCTCCATCTCTCCCCCCTCTCCCTCGCGTACCAGTCTGGCTGATTTCTCTCCCCTCGTCTGTAGCATGGCGCTGCGCACGTGTGCCTTGGTACGGCGACTCTGTTTCTCTGGCATGTTCGGCAACCGCGCATTGGTGTGGAGTAGGGACAAGTAGTACATAGGACGGAAACCACTTTGGTCCTTGGCGGCACAAAAATTCAAAGTTTTTCGGTTTTCAAAATTTTGACTTGCTTCCCAAACAATAGGAGGGAAGGTTATTCAAAAGCTCGGCCATTCACAGTACTGTACTTCTTATCTTCCCTTTATCGTGTCTTATCTCTTGCAATACAATACAATAAACCACTGCATAGTGTATGGATAAACTTTGAACATTGACCGTTGGATCAAGACTAGCAAATCCAAACATTGCCAACCATTGGATCTTATTTTCCATTCTTAGCATCTAGAAAGATTCTACTTTAGCATGATGAACGCTATTATGTGCAAACCTCAAAACACAAACTCCATTGCTTAGTTTTCAAGATCCTTGTTATAATAAATGCGTGGACTTCGATGCAATTTTCATTTTTATCAAGTCCTTGATGTAACTTGTTCTTGCACCGACCATGTTAACTCATCTCAAGCACCTCTCTCCTACGAGACCTACCATTTGATAGGCCATTCGTAGTACTTCTTATCTTCTCTTTATCGTGTCTTATTTCCTACAATACAATAAACCACTACGTAGTGTACGGATTAACTTTGAACATGGACCGTTGGATCTAGACTAGCAAATCCAAACATTGCCAACCGCTGGATGTTCTTTTCCATTCTTAGCATCTAGAAAGATTCTGCTTTAGCACGATGAATGCTATTATGTGCAAACCTCAAAACACAAACTCCATTGCTCAGTTTTCAGGGTCCTTGTGCTAATAAATGGATGGACTTGGATGCAATTTTCATTTTTTATGAGGTCCATGATGTAACATGTACTTCCATTGACCGTGTTAACTCATCTCAAGAAACTCTCTTCTACGAGACCTACCATTTGGTAGGCCATTCGCAGTACATGTTATCTTCTCTTTATCGTGTCTTATCTCTTACAATACAATAAACCACTTCATAGTGTACGGATTAACTTTGAACATTGATCGTTGGATCAATACTAGCAAATCCAAACATTGTCAACCGCAGGATCTTATTTTCCATTCTTAGCATCTAGAAAAATTCTAGTTTAGCACGATGATGCTAGTATGCGCAAACCTAAAAACACAAACTCCATCGCTCAGTTTTCATGGTCCTTGTGCTAATAAATGCATGGACTTGAATGCAATTTTCATTTTTATGAGGTCCATGATGTAACTTGTACTTCCACCGACCGTGATAACTAATCTCAAGCAACTCTCGCCTACGAGACCTACCATTTGGTAGGCCATTCGCAGTACTTCGTATCTTCTCTTTATCGTGTCTTATCTCTTACAATACAATAAACCACTTCATAGTGAATGGATTAACTTGGAACATTGCCCGTTGGATCAAGACTAAAAATGTTGGGAGTATGCCCTAGAGGAAATCATGTATGATGACATTTCCAATGTATTCATAAAGTTATTGTCCATGTATGAACTAATGATATATATCATTGAATATGTGATTCGATTGTGGAACTGTATATTCATCTTGTTTATACTAATTGTCCTTGGTCGTTGAGGTTGTGATGGACACACAACTTAGACTAATGTGAAAGTCGGCTGATGACTCGGTTCCACTTGTCATCGGCATAAAGATGGTATTCTGACTTACACTGATTCGGCTAAAGAGTTTAGCGAGTCGGACTGACCCATATTGAGATACAACGAATAAGTCGTCATTTGCATGTCTCAATCAATGTAATCCTTAGACCTGAGGTTATTGCACAATCCGAGTTGAGGATCACCGACTTAGGTTCTTTCAAACGTTGTTCCGTCACTGGGCAGTTATAAAGGCAGAGTTCGGGTCGAGTAAGAATCAAGATGCGTGATGTGAATAACCAAGATGGTATTTTGCCCCTCTGTTTGGAGAGATATTCTCTGGGCCCTCTCGGAAGATATGATTCGGAAAGCATGGCCATGCGTGACTCGGTTAAGTGTTAACCGAGGCGACCGACTAAGAGTTAGTCGGATGAATCACTTATCTCGGATCGAGAAAGAGAGTCGAACTATTTAAGGGATGACGATTATTTGCCTATAGTTTGACAAGGTATATCGCGAGGCAAAAGGGACTCAGACGAAAGTCGCATTGGAAAGGTATGTCGTCATAACTCTTTGGTACTTGGGAGTTGGCACGTTCTGCTAGGAGCCGCTACCAACTGATTGGTCATGAGTGAGACTCGGATCGTGTCCGAGTCCCCATGAGCCTGTCAGGTCAAACACTTAAGAGCGGGAGCATTTTTGGGTTGGATCCAAAAAGGAAACGGACAGAGTCAGTGAGGTGGACTCGCAGTGACTAATATAGGCCTTTTTAGTGAATGGGCCACAAGTGAGTAGAGCCCACTTTCACTCCCTATATAAGCTGGGGGCAGGTGCTTAGAGCAAAGGGTTAAGTGACTCCATGTGTTGGAAACCCTAGCTCCAGTCCAGTCCTGTCCTGTCGCCGCCATACCGGATCTAGCAGTCCATCACAGGCGCTCCTCCTCGTACGTGTGGATACTGGCGGAGGTGTTGTACGTTCAGCACTTCGACGATTGTGGATCGGAACGGATCGTGAGGACTGCACTGCATCAAGCGACGTGCTTCATCGATTCCGCAACCGCGAGTCTAGTGGTAATTCTCGTGGCCTACAACCTCAGCTACATCTTGGGATCACCGCGTAGGAAAAAGTTTTGTTTTTCTCTGAGTGGCCCTACAAAAAAATCCAAACATTGCCAACCGCTGGATCTTCTTTTCCATTCTTAGCATCTACAAAAATTCTACTTTAGCACGATGAACTCTAGTATGCGCAAACCGAAAAACACAAACTCCATTGCTCAGTCTTTAGGGTCCTTGTGCTAATAAATGCATGGACTTGGATGCAATTTTCATTTTTATGAGGTCCTTGATGTAACTTGTAGTTTCACCGACCGTGTTAACTCATCTCAAGCACAAGCTAGAAATAAATGCATGGACTTGGATGCCAACCGCTGGATCTTCTTTTCCATTCGTAGCATCTAGAAAAATTCTACTTTAGCATGATGAACGCTAGTATGCTCAAACCTCAAAATAGAAACTCCATTGCTCAGTTTTCAGGGTCCTTGTTACAATAAATGCGTGTACTTGGACGCAATTTTCATTTTTATGAAGTCCTTGATGTAACTTGTTCTTCCACCGACCATGTTAACTCTCAAGCACCTCTCTCCTACGAGACCTACCATTTGATAAGCCATTCGCAGTACTTCTTATCTTCTCTTTATCATGTCTTATCTCTTACAATACAATAAACCACTACATATTGTACGACTTAACTTTCAACATTGACCGTTGGATCAAGAATAGCAAATCCAAACATTGTCAACCGTTGAATCTTCTTTTCCATTCTTAGCATCTAGAAAAATTTTACTTTAGCACGATGAACACTAGTATGCGCAAACCTCAAAACACAAGCTCCATTGCTCAGTTTTCAGGGTCCTTGTTATAATAAATGTGTGGACTTGGATGCAATTTTCATTATTATGAAGTCCTTGATGTAACTTGTTCTTCCACTAACCATGTTAACTCTCAAGCATCTCTCTCCTACCAGACCTACCCTTTGATAGGCCATCCGTACTACTTCTTATCTTCTCTTTAAAGTATCTTATCTCTTACAATACAATAAACCACTACATAGTGTACGGATTACCTTTGAACATTGACCGTTGGATCAAGACTAGCAAATCCAAACATTGCCAAACGATGGATCTTCTTTTCCATTATTAGCATCTATAAAAATTGTACTTTAGCACAATGAACGCTAGTATGCGCAAACCTCAAAACAGAAACTCCATTGCTCAGTTTTCAGGGTCCTTGTTGTAATAAATGCGTGGACTTGGACGCAATTTTCATTTTTATGAAGTCCTTGATGTAACTTGTTCTTCCACCGACCATGTTAACTCTCAAGCACCTCTCTCCTACGAGACCTACCATTTGATAGACCATTCGCAATACTTCTTATCTTCTCTTTATCGTGTCTTATCTCTTACAATACTATAAACCACTACATAGTGTACGGATTAACTTTGAACATTGACCGTTGGATCAAGACTAGCAATTCCAAACATTGCCAACCACTGGATCTTCTTTTCCATTCTTAGCATCGAGAAAGATTCTACTTTAGCACGATGAATACTAGTATGCGCAAAACCTCAAACGACCGAGAGTTTGGACAACAGGTTTAACTTTTTGATAAGATTTTGCATCTTGAAAATTTAACGAAATTTGGTCAAACCTGAGCTACACAAGTAGAGAATAGGAGGGAAGCATCGCAATACTTAAAAAAAATCAGCGCAAGATTAGTGCAGAAGAGGACTTGAAGGCGGTGCGATGTCAGAGCAAAGCTATGATGGGCTGCTGAAACGAGGTACAAGGTACACTCCAATAGTAGTAAATGTATGGACCTACTACTAGTATATGCACGCAAAACAAGTTGCGTTTTCTCTCTCCTTCGCTGGCTCTCACCGTCCATCCTCCATCAATTTCTTCTCTGTAGTCGCGGGTGGACAGTCCGGCTTGTCTCTTCCTCGTCCACAATAGGTTCAACTTCTTACTAAGATTTTGCATCTTGACAGGTTAACAAAATTAGGTCAAACTTGAGCTACAAGTAAGTGTGATAGATTGCTCTTAAATTAATTGTCTTTTCGAAGGTAGATGGGTGCATCACTTCTTGTAAAAGCAGTGTTGTCGATGTAAGTGTCCAACTAATAGGAAAGAGCATTCTCAATTGATGACGACTGGTTTGGCCTCTAGCTAAGATTTTGCATCTTCCTCAAAAAAAAAAAGATTTTGCATCTTGAAAATTTTGAACCCCTTTTGAAAACGATCACATGAAACAGGGAGGGAGGGGAAATGATATTTCTATTCTCTATGGGCAACCCACAAGCTTGAGGTGCACCTTAGGCTTAAAGATAACTTTATTTTTCCCACTATGTATAAGGTGAACCTTAGCGGATGCCACATAGTAGGCCTTATTAAGGTGTGCTTTTATACACAATGCGGGAGTAGTATATTTATTTGCTTAGACATATGGTCACCTCTGTCCACACACTGTACATGCTGAGAGAATAAAACGTTGGCAGGGGAAGAGGGCAGCAGCGAAGAGAAGGTGAAAGCGGTTCGATGTCAATGCGAAGTTATGATGGGTTTCTGACATGAGGTACCCCTGCGGCCTTACACTGTACTACACTCTACTAGTAGTAAATTCCAGGACCTATGCATGCAAAACAAATCATTTGTTTTCTCTCTCCTTCCCTAAGATCCATCTCTCCTCCCCTTTCCCCTCGCGCATCGGTTCGGCTGGTCTCTCTCCCCTCGTCCACAACGTGGCGCTGTGCACGTGTGCCTTGGTACGGCTGCTCTCTGTCTCTGGTGTGTTCGGTAGGCGCGCATTGGTGTGGAGTAGGGACGAGGAGTACATAGGAAGGAAACCACTTTGGTCCTTGGTGGCACAAAAATTCAAAGTTTTCCGGTTTTCGAAATTTTCACTTGCTTCCCACACATCAGGATGGAAGGTTATTCAAAAGATCAGCCATTCACAGTACTATACTTCTTATCTTCTCTTTATCATGTCTTATCTCTTGAAGTACAATGCAATACAATAAACCACTGCATAGTGTACGGATTAACTTTGAACATTGACTGTTGGATCAAGACTAGCAAATCCAAACATTGCCAACCTCTTGATCTTCTTTTCCATTATTAGCATCTAGAAAGATTCTACTTTAGCATGAGGAATGCTAGTATGTGTAAACCTAAAAACACAAACTCCATTGCTCGGTTTTCAGGGTCCCTGTGCTAATAAATGCATGGACTTGGATGCGATTTTCATTTTTATGAGGTCCTTGATGTGACTTGTACTTCCACTAACCGTGTTAACTCTCAAGCACCTCTCTCCTACGAGACCTACCATTGGTGGGCCATTTGCAGTACTTCTTATCTTCTCTTTATCATGTCCTATCTCTCACAATACAATAAATCACTACATAGTGTATGGATTAACTTTGAACATTGACCGTTGGATCAAGTCTAGCTAATCCAAACATTGCTAGCCGCTAGATCTTCTTTTCCATTCTTAGCATCTAGAAAGATTATAATCCCTCCGACCCAAATCAGTTGACTTAGATTTGTCTAGATTCAAATGTATCTAGACTTGTTTTAGTGTTAGATACGTCCGAATCTAGATAAAACTAAGTGAACTAATTTGGGTCGGAGGGAGTACTTTAGCACGATGAACACTAGTATGCGCAAACCTCAAAACACAAACTCCAATGCTCAGTTTTCAGGGTCCTTGTTCCAATAAATGCATGCACTTAGACGCAAATTTCATTTTTATGATGTCATTAATGTAACTTGTACTTCCACCGACCGTGTTAACTCTCAAGCACCTCTCTCCTACGAGACCTAGCATTTTATGGGCCATTCGCAGTACTTCTTATCTTCTCTTTATCGTGTCTTATCTCTTACAATTCAATAAACCACTGCATAGTGTACGAATTAACTTTGAACATTGACTGTTGGATCAAGAGTAGCAAATCCAAACATTGCTAACCACTGGATCTTCTTTTCCACTCTTAGCATCTAGAAAGATTCTACTGATAGTTTTTAGCACGATGAACGTTAGTATATGCGCAAACCTCAAAACACACACTTCATTGCTCTTAGTTTTAGGGTCCTTGTGCTAATAAATGCCTGGACTTGGATGCAATAATTATCATTTTCATGAGGTCCTTCATGTAACTTGTACTTCCACCGACCGTGTTAACTCTCAAGCACCTCGCTCCTACGAGACCTACCATTAGATCAGCCATTTGTAATACTTCTTATATTGTCTTTATCTTCTCTTATCTCTTACAATATCATACCATCACTGTAGATTGTATGAACCATTGACCGTTTGATCAAGACTGGTAAATCCAAACATTGCTAACGACCATTGGATCTTCTTTTCCATTCTTAGCATCTAGAAAGATTCTACTGAAAGTCTTTTGCACGATGAACGCTAGTATGCACAAACCTCAAAATACACACTTCATTGCTCAGTTTCAGGGTCCTTGTGCTAAATGCATGGTCTTGGATGTAATTTTTTATTTTTTACGAGGTCCCTTATGTAACCTGTACTTCCACCGACCATGTTAACTCTCGAGCACCTCGCTCCTACGAGACCTAAAGTTAGATCAGCCATTCGTAGTACTTATTATCTTATTTTTATCTTGTCTCTTATCTCTCACAATACCATATATAACACTGCATGGTGTATGGAACAACGAATGTTTGATCAAGAGAGGCAAATCCAAACATTGTTAACCATTGGATCTTCTTTTCCATTCTTAGCATCTAGAAAGATTCTACTTTAGCACGATGAACGCTAGTATGCGCAAACCTCAAAACACAAACTTCATTGCTAAGTTTTAGGGTCCTTGAGCTAAATGCATGGACTTGGATGCAATTTTCATTTTTTATTAGGTCCACTTGTACTTGCTTAAAAAAGAAAATCAGCGTGATGCTCGCTCCTGCAGCCTTATAGTGTGTTACTCCTCCTCTATGCAAGGAAAATAAATTGTATACTACTCTATCCTTTGCTGCATCACACCCATCCTCTAGCTGATATCTCCCTCGTCCACAGTGTGGTGATGCGCACGTGTGCCATGGTACTACGGCGGCTCTGTTGCTATCGCTTTTTTTTTCATAATTTTACTCTGACATCGAACCGCGTTCAACACCTCTTCACTTCAGCCCTCCCGGGTTGCTTTCTCTAACCCCATAATCTCGTCTACAGTAGATCTTCGTTCCCCCTCCATTTTGATCCTTCTTTTTCCTAGTACTACTATTTGCTTTGCGGAAAACAACGTTCCAATTTTCGCAAAAAAATCCTATAACTTGGAAATTTGAGATCATCTCTTCTCATAATACTTCTTGGAAACTCCACTTGGCAAAATATTGTTTACAATAATGCCAAGATGCACGAATCTACATAATATGGGGAAATTACCATAAACTATGATGTGGATCACATGATATGGCATTGACCTTAGTCGTCCGACTCGAAACCTATTCATACGCATTGCAGGACAATTTTGTGAACCTGTTTTTTGAAAAGTTGTCAAAACACAAGTTTATCATTTTGCATGGCATGTGATACTTTCAAAAGGACACCATGCACATGTCTTCTGTAAAATTTTAAGAACAATCTACATCAGGCTCATGTTACAATTCCTTTACTTTCCTGTGAGTCTAACACTTCTTTAAGAAAAATTCTTGTAGGCTCCAAATCTTTTAGGATACAACTAGACATGATATTCTAATAATACTGTGTTTTCCCTATTCCTTTGTTTTTCCTATCCTGCCAACCAAACATGCCCAATGTTGAGACTCCCACGGGCAACATTTCCTACTATGCCAAGATGCACCCATATACCGAATTAATGTGGGAACAATTCATTAACTATGACGTCCATATGGCCATGACCTTTTTTGTCATCAGGGTTGAAACCTAATAATATTCATACATGGTGGGAAATATCATAGGGCTGGTTTCCAGAAGTTGTCAAATCCCATGGTTACGAGTTTCCTGGCAGGTTGTACACGTGACGTGATAGGGTGCCATGCGTAAATATTTGTTTTTCTGTTTTTCTTTATTACATGTACTATTTCAAAACGGGTTCAAAATTGTCAAGATACAAATTCTTAGCAGGAAGTTGAATTTGTCAAAACTCTCGATTGTTTTCGATATATTAACTTCTTGATGCGTACCGCTAAAACTTTTTTGTAGAACTTCGATAGAAATCTACCACTTTCTAGAGCTTCTAGTTCAAATATGACATGATTTTGTTAAAAGAGACATATAGTCATTTGAGTGGTCCGAGTTAGCTCGGAAGCTTTGAAAACTCATAAAACTTGGGAATCATACATAAAACATTGTCCACTTGTCGGTGGGATAACCCCCAGGTAGGCTAAGACGGGACCAACTGGCCGGCTCCAAGGAGCTCATGCCGTTTGGACCTAGACCAAGGAACCACAGCCGGGTGGAATCCCCCACCCAGACTGCATCCAAGTTTCCCCAGCTGGCCTGTCGAGCCGAGTAGCCAGAAGAACCGGCTGGGAGGCCGCTCCTAGCCGACCGCCTCGGATCCGCTGGCGGTAGTACGGTGGGAATGACGATCCTTGCTGAGCGCACCTTTCACCGGACAAGATGGCTAGCCTGGCCGGCGCTACTGGACAACTGTTCTAAAGCTGGAGGTTGACGAGCAAAGCAAGGGCTGACGAGGAAAGCTCCGGCTTACGCATAAAGAGCCAGCTGACGGATAAAGAGTCGGCTGACGAGTAAAGCAGGGGCGCTGGACACTGTAGCGCTGTCCTTCCCTATACTGGAGGCTTGATTGGACCCGGGCCTATCGTTTTTCCTTGTCCAGCCGGCCCACTTTGTAAGGCCTAGATCCAAACAGTAAACCCTAGAATCCATCTTGTAAACTACCTCCTCAACCAGTATATAAGGGGGGTAGTGCTAGGGTTCTAGGTAGACAATTACAAATTAGTGGTTCTCCGCATTGGACAAGTTGAGTAGCTCCTTCTTCTCCTTATTGCAAGGAGTAGCCAGGAAAACGGCTCAAGGAGCATCTATATTGGGCATTCGCCCCTTTGATAGTAGATCCTTGCAGGAGTGGGATTTTTACCTCGTTAACAGGGTTCCGAACCTGGGTACATCGCTGCGTTTGCAGTATCTATGCCCAACCCGTTGCCAGTAGCCACCGATAGCATCCTAATTGTCCAATTCAAGCCATCCCCGATGGTACTATCGTGTTCCACACCATGACAGTTGGCGCCCACCGTGGGGCATAGCGCTTCGGCTGGGATAATATTTCGCACGGGACTTCCACTCGTCGCCGGTGAGCGAGTCGCCTCTAGCCTCGTCCTCACATTTGGCTCCTTCGACTGCGTCCTCGACAACGCATCATCCTTCGCTGGGGGAACTTTCCCAAGCGAAGCCTCCATCATGCCCTTCGGCGAACACCGCATCTACGTCGCCACCGTCACTGAGGCTTTCCCTCGCGAGGTCGTCACCATCTCCGGCGCACCCCCTGAATGCTCCGCTTCATGCATCGCCAGCGGCAGCATCGAGGTCATGATGGCGGGCTCGATGGAGAACCGTCACCCACCTTTGGAGCGCAATGTGGATGGCCGCGCCACTGATGTCTACGCACTTCTATTCTTGTAGACAATTGTTGGGCCTCAAAGTGTAGAGGTTTGTAGAATAGCAGCAAGTTTTCCCTTAAGTGGATCACCCATGGTTTATCGAACTCAGGGAGGAAGTGGTCAAAGGTATCCCCACTCAAGCAACCCTGCAATCAAGATACAAGAAGTCTCTTGTGTCCCCAACACACCCAATACACTTGTCAGGTGTATAGGTGCACTAGTTCGGCGAAGAGATAGTGAAATACAAGTGGTATGGATAATTATAAGTGGTAACGGTGCCAGAAAATATCTTGACGGGAGGAAAAGACTAAAGGCAAAAAGATGGAAGCAAGAAAATATGTAACAGATCTAGTTGCAAACGGTGTTTCAATGGTTAGAAACAAGGCCTAGGGATCATACTTTCACTAGTGAACACTCTCATATAAATATCATCTTTTTATGATACTACCCTGAACTACTCTCCGGTTGGACACTCTAATCCATGGTAGGGCTATAAAAGCACACCTCAAAGTTCGCTTTCCCCATCTAGGTAACCCCACACTGTCACCTTGAGTGCTAGATGGATCCAACAAACACCACAATTTCATAGAGACATCCAATTCCAAATATAACTCATAACAAGTATTTGTAATCTCTAGACTAAGTGCCACCATGGTGTGCATGCTGTCACTTTCACACATAGGGGGAGAGCAGAGATCTATTAAAGCACTTGAGTAGCAAGGTAGATCTACTTGATTACAAAGCTCATGATCACAATATGATCATGCATAGAGAGAGAGATGAACACATAGCTACCGGTAGAGCCCTTAGCCTCGAGGAAGAACTACTCCCTCATCATCATGGGAACCAGCAACGGTGATGGAGATGGTGGTGGAGGTCGATGGAGATGTTTCCGGGGGCACTTCCCCGTCCGGGCTGGGTGCCGGAACAAAGACTTTCTATCCCCCGAATCTCCCCTTCGGTGGCGGCGGCGCTGCGGAACTTTTCATGGCTAGAGGCTGTTTGATTCCTGGTTTTCGTCCCAGGGGCTTCTTATAGGCGAAGGGGCGAGGTCGATGGCCGGCCAGGGGGCCCACACCATGCCCTAGAGTGGCCTAGGCCTTCTCGTGCCAAGGGGTGGTGTGGCCGCCCCGTGGCCCTGATACATTGCAAATGTATCTATAATTTTTGATGCTCCATGCTTGGTTTTATCCACTTTCTTGTGTTTTGTCCACACTTTGGAGTACTTTTCATATGATTTCTTGGACTAACCTTTAAGTCAGAAAATGAATATTCTCGGAATTGGACGGGACAAAAGCCAAAGTGCCTATTTTTCCAGAAGACTCCAGGAGCCAGAATACGAGACGGAGGAGGGCCAGGGGATGGCCACACCCCCTAGGCGCGGGATGGGCCTGGCCGTGCCAGGGCATGGTGTGGTGGCCCCAGGCACCCCCTCGGTCTCCCTCTTCGCCTATAAGAAGCCTTCTAACCTAAAAACTCTAGGGGTTTGACGTTTTTCCAGAAAAAGTTCCACAGCACCGCCACCACTGAAGGGGAGATTCGGGGGACAGAAAGTCTCTGTTCCGGCACCCTGCCGAGATGGGGAAGTGCCCCCAGAGTCATCTCCATCGATCTCCACCATCATCTCCATCGACCATCCATGTTTCTCCCGTCTATGAGTGAGTAATCCCCCGCTGTAGGCTATGGGGATGGTAGGGATTGGATGAGATCGTTCATGTAATGGCATCAGATTGTTAGGGCATGGTGCCTAGTATCTTTTATTAGTGCTTTATGACTTTGTTGCGACTTGTTGTGCTTAATGCTTGTCACCAGGTCCCGAGTGCCATGATTTCAGATCTGAACATGTTAATGATTCATTATGATAGTATTGTTTTTGGTCTTATCTGCAAGATGTATACACACATTGTTGTCCGGAACCTATGGCCCCGAAGTGAGAGAAATTGGGATAACCAGAAGGGAATGGCTTTGATGTGAGGATCACATGTGTTCATGGAGTGTTAATGCTTTGCTCCGGTGCTCTATTATAAGGAGAACCTTAATTGCCAGTAGTTCCCTAGAGGCCCCGCTGCAAACGGGCTGGCAGGACAAAAGATGTTGTGCAAGTTCCCATTGCGAGCACGTATGACTATATATGGAACACATGCCTAGGATTATCTAGTACTTGGATGCTTTATCTTATTTATCTACAATTTCTCTATGTTCTGATTGCTATGTGAATTGTCTTGTTCATGCAATGCCTGTCCATCCATCCCTATGCCTACCGCACTCGAATCCCACTGTTTACTGCTATAGTTACTGCTGTCTTTACTTTACTACTGCTGTTACTTTGCTATTCCTACTACAAAACTATTGCTACTGATAAACTGCTATGAGCAAGATTGTTTCCAGGTGCAGCTGAATTGACAACTCAGTTGTTAAGGTTTATAAATATTCTTTGGCTCCCCTTGTGTCGAATCAATAAATTGGGTTTCACTTCCCTAGAAAATACTGCGATACACCCCCTATACTTGTGGGTCATCAAGACTATTTTCTGGCGCCGTTGCCGGGGAGCATAGCTTTATTTATCAAGTCCACTTGGAATCACTATTGTTCAAGCTAAGTTTATTCTTGCCTTATAATGCTTGTTGCCAATGGTTGGTTTCTTTGAAACTGAAGCTTATTGGCAAGGTGGGTTGACGGAAGATCAAAAATATTATTATAAGGAACACCGCTTGTCACAAAAAGGGAAACACTTATGGGAACAAATTAATAGATTGTATACCATTGCTAGAAACATGTGCTCTACTTGTAATGTTACTTATTGCTGTGATGAATCTCGTTGCAGAAAGAGGTATAAACACCTCCCTTTTCAATGTGAGTATAATGATAATGATACCATATCTTCCTATGCAAAAGGAATTTATGACTTTTATGATGCGGAACAAATTGAAGAATTTATTGCTTGGAAGGGTGCTTTTGGACTTGCTAGTTTGCTTGAAAATATTGATGATTCACCTTATAAGTATGAGGTTTATGGTATACTTAAATTTTTCTTTGATAATTACAAGGATGAAAATGGCTATATTCTTGAATATTTTAATAGATGCTTTCCACAAATGGAAGAGACTAATGCCTTGCAGGATCCTATGGAAGAAGAAATTGATGAACCTGAAATCTCATTAGATGAAAAAGAGGAGGAGAGTGATGAACAAAAGGAAGAAGAATGGATTATCTACCCATGCCTACCTTCTAATGAGAGTAACTCTTTATCCCTTACATTATTTGATTGTCCTCCATGCTTACTAAAGGAGGATGAATGTTATGTTCTTGAGGATTCTTTTGAAAATGTTTATGACAAAGCTCTAGTGCTTGTAGATCATGAAGAGCATGCTTTATGTGATAGTTATATTGTTGAGTTTATTCATGAGGCTACTGAAAATTATTATGAGAGAGGAAAATATGGTTGTAGAAGTTTTCATGGTATTGAAACACCTCTCTATGTGCTGAATTTTTTGAAGTTACTCTTGTTTTATCTTCCTATGCCTGTCACTTTGTTCTTTGCGGATTTATTTGCATATACGATTCCTATGCATAGGAAGTGGGTTAGACTTAAATGTGTTTTGAATTTTCTTCTTGATGCTCTCTTTTACTTAAACTCATATTTCTTATGAGAGCATCCTCTCAAACTTTTATGCCTGAAGATGATAATATGTCTACTATTCTTGGGAGACCTTTTCTTAAATACTGCAGGAGCTGTTATTAATTGTAATCAAGGGAAGCTGACCTTCAATGACAATGACAAGGAACATACTATCTATTTCCCCAAGAAGATTTATAGACTTATGGGTTTGAATTAAATTGAACATGTTGAGGGCATTCAAGTTGGAGAAATATATTGTCCCATACCAAGAGAAAAATTTGAAACTATTATGATTGGGACCATTGCTATCAAGGTTGAGGTAACATAGTCATTAGTGGAATACAAAGTTTTGTCTCATATGAAATTGTTTTGGTAACAAGACCTGATCAAACTTGTTAACAAAAGTATTTCATTGAACAAAACAATGTTTTCACCATGATTATCTCCGCTTACTTCTATTCTATCCATTTCAGTTTTTCCTTATGCCTAACTTAAAGGCGTTAAAGAAAAGTACTTATTGGGAGATAACCCAAAAGTTTTACATGAGTCTTGGAAGTTATTACCTCTGTAATAACCGCTCCTTATCCTTTTTATTTGCTTTTTGTGCCGAGAGTAACCTCTAATGAGAGAGAAGTAATGATTGGGAAAGTTATTGTCCCGAAACAGATTTCTGTGCTTCACCGTAAACATTCGTGTAAAATTTCTGAACGTCTTTTTGAGGCGTGAATTTTTGTGCTTCTGCCCCAGGTTGTTACCTAACTTTCATTATTTCAACACTCTTTTATTTGATCAACATAAGGTCTTTGAAAAAAATCGTATTTACCTGCTGGTCTGTTTTGACAGATTTCTGCCATTTTCTGCATTTGCTTCTTGTTGGTTCCTTTTTGAGTTCTTTTGGGGAATTGAGATTTTTGAGGGAAGTGCTACATTAGATAGTGTTTTAATGGAAGCTTATTTGGTGTTAAAACTGAACCTTAAGACTTATTTATCTTGAGTGAACTAATGTTGCTATTAAAGATTGTGTGAAGTTTTGTATGAAGGAAAAATTTGAGGTGTATGGAAGGAATGAGTAATGAGATGAAGGATGGACTAAAGCTCAAGCTTGGGGATGCCACGCGTGTCACCCCAAGAAATATCCAAGAAGTACAAGCATGAAAGCTTGGGGATGCCCAAGGCATCCCCTTCTTCATCAATAAAAATCTCAGGTTTCTTCCAACCACTTCATTTTTATTGTTTCATGCACAGTTGTGTTGTTCTTGGAGGTTCTTCTTTTTCGTTTTTCGTTTTGGTTTTCATTTGCTTGGTTTGCTTAGTTTTCTAAATAAATTGGTTAGACCTCCTCTTTCATATATTGGTGTTCAAATAGTTTGGAAAAGAGTAGGAAAGCTCATGCTTAAGTGGTAAAGAGAGCTTGTTTTTGACTGTGGCCTATGCTTTGTCATTCCATGCTTGATATTGTTTTGGATTTATGCTTAGTATTCTTTGCTGTAGCATGACTTGTTATAAACAATTGAGATTGCTTAATATTCCTTGGATGAATCATGCGTTGTTTTAGCATATTAGAGCATAGTATAGTGGTATTCTCCTTTTATGCTTTATTTGGGTTGACTTGGCACATGTTCACACCATGTTATGACTATCCAAAGTCACCATAAGCCTTTATGATCCTTTAGTTTTCAACTTTTAGTATCACCTTATGCTATGATCAATGATGTTTTGTCGCTCTGCATGATTATGGCCATTATTGCTCTCTTGTTTGTCGCTCCCTTACTATTACTAGCCTTCACTTACACTGAGTGTTTTACTCATGTTTCCAACTCCCTTAAACCGAATATTGCCAAAGTTTCCACCATACCTACCTATTAGCATCATTTGCTACTTCCGTGCATATTCAATATGCCTTGTTTTCTTTCGAATAAAATGTTTGCTTGTTATGAGAAAGTTAGTTAGTAAATCTCTCACGAACTTGATGGCACACTTTATTTCCTGCATTTAATAAACCTGAACCATTGCGTCCTTCTTTGTTGCGTATATGCTTGCGCTTTATAAGTTGAAGTTAGCAGAACCATGTATCACGGGGAACGTTTTCAACATTTCATTTGTACTTAATACCTCGTTGATATCATATTCTTTTGCTTATGGATCCCGACAGTGTGAAATAAAAGTGGAACTTGTAAGATCATGGAGTTTTTATGTATGTTAGAGAAACATCTGGGCCGCTAGCCTAAGCCATGCCTAATCATGGTGGAAACTTGCAGCATAACCATAATGAGCATTCTATGAAGCATCCTCAATAAAAATCTATGCACATAGTAAATAAAAAGATTGCTGAGATGCTCATTGTCTGCTTGCCTTGTCATTTTGATTATGGGATAGCTCCTGTATCATTTGCAAGGGGTACCCCGTTGGCGGTTCTCTATGATACGTATATACTTACAATGACAAGAGCTTACTTGTGACTGAAGTTGAGTAGCATGAGGATCGGTCTTCGTAAGTAAGGGGCATGAGACTTTGATTTATAACTTGTCAAGCATATCCTCTTAGTTGTGTCACTTTAACCTTAACCATTTAAAGGTGCTTATGATAGGGGCAATGAGAGCTCAAAGCTAATGAGTACCATACTTTCAGCATTTGGAAGCCTTTCAAACTTTTCAAAACCTGTTCATTTCCTTGTTGAGTCTCCACACATTCTATGAGTACTTTCTTGAGAGCATAGTGGTCATTCTTAGTTCTATGTGCATTGTCCCAAGACTTGTTGATTGATGCATACCTTGATATTTCTTGTTTTAAACTATTTGTATCTAGTCACTCTTGTAAACTTTGAAGGTGTCCTATGCATTTATGTTTGCTACTCTATGAGGGACAAGCTGAATGCCACTATGCTATGTTTTCTTTTTGTGAAACAAACAAACGTCTTGCAAGGCATTGTTATTCATGAATCTTTTGTTTGTGACTTTTCATGTTGCATCATAGTCTCTTTGTCTTATTGCTAGAACTTTGTCTTTCATGTTATGATTGAAGTACTATGATCCCAGCTTTGAATGTTTAACAAATACTTTGATCAAGTCTTTGATGGTGCATGTCACCTCAAAATTTCTTTCTTTTTATCACTTACCTACTCGAGGACGAGGAGTTAAGCTTGGGGATGTTGATACATTGCAAATGTATCTATAATTTTTGATGCTCCATGCTTGGTTTTGTCCACTTTCTTGTGTTTTGTCCACACTTTGGAGTACTTTTCATATGATTTCATGGACTAACCTATTAATGAGAGCCATAGTGCCAGCTGCCTGTTTTCTGCTATTTTTGGTTCCAGGAAAGTCAGAAAATGAATATTCTCGGAATTGGACGGGACAAAAGCCAAAGTGCCTATTTTTCCAGAAGACTCTAGGAGCCAGAATACGAGACGGAGGAGGGCTAGGGGCTGGCCACACCCCCTCAGGCGCGGGCTGGGCCTGGCCGCGACGGGGCATGGTGTGTGGCCCTAGGCACCCCTCGGTCTCCCTCTTCGCCTATAAGAAGCCTTCTAACCTAAAAACTCCAGGGGGTTCGACGTTTTTCCAGAAAAAGTTCTGCAGCGCCGCCACCACCGAAGGGGAGATTCCGGGGACAGAAAGTCTCTGTTCCGACACCCTGCCGGGACGGGGAAGTGCCCCCGGAGTGATCTCCATCGATCTCCACCATCATATCCATCGACCATCCATCTTTCCCCCATCTATGAGTGAGTAATCCCCCGCTGTAGGCTATGGGGATGATAGGGATTGTATGAGATCGTTCATGTAATGCCATCAGATTGTTAGGGCATGGTGCCTAGTATCTTTTATTAGTGCTTTATGACTTTGTTGCGACTTGTTGTGCGTAATGCTTGTCACTAGGGCCTGAGTGCCATGATTTCAGATCTGAACATGTTATTGATTCATTATGATAGTATTGTTTTTTGTCTTATCTACAAGTTGTATACACACGTTGTTGTCCGGAACCTATGGCCCCGAAGTGACAGAAATCGGGATAACCGGAAGGGAATGGCTTTGATGTGAGGATCACATGTGTTCACGGAGTGTTAATGCTTTGCTCCGGTGCTCTATTAAAAGGAGCACCTTAATTGCCAATATTTCCCTAGAGGGGCCGCTGCAAACGGGATGGCAGTACAAAAGATGCTATGCAAGTTCTCGTTGCGAGCACGTATGACTATATATGGAACACATGCCTAGGATTATCTAGTACTTGGATGCTTTATCTTATTTATCTACAATTTCTCTATGTTCTAATTGCTATGTGAATTGTCTTGTTCATGCAACGCCTGTCCATCCATCCCTATGCCTACCGCACTCGAATCCCACTGTTTACTGCTATAGTTACTGTTGTCTTTACTTTACTACTGCTGTTACTTTGCTATTCCTACTACAAAACTATTGCTACTGATAAACTGCTGTGAGCAAGATTGTTTCTAGGTGCAGCTGAATTGACAACTCAGTTGTTAAGGTTTATAAATATTCTTTGGCTCCCCTTGTGTCGAACCAATAAATTGGGTTTCACTTCCCTAGAAAATACTGCGATACACCCCCTATACTTGTGGGTCATCAGGCCCCCCTTTGTCTCTCCTTCGGACTCCATGTGTCTTCCGGTAAAATATCGACTTTGGCTTTTGTCCGGTCCAATTCCAAGAATATTGATTTTCTAACTTTCCTGGAACCAAAAACAACAGAAAACAGGCAACTGGCACTTTGGTATCTTGTTAATAGGTTAGTTCCAGAAAATGTGTAGAAATACTCCAAAGTGTGGACAAAACATAAGAAAGTAGATATAAAACAAGCATGGAACATCAAAAATTATAGATACGTTTGCAACGTATCAATATCCCCAAGCTTAACTCCTGCTTGTCTTCGAGTAGGTAAGTGATAAAAAGAAAGAATAATTTTTGAGGTGACATGCACCATCATAATCTTGATCAAGGTATTTGCAAGCATTGAAATCTGGGATCAAAGTACTCTAAACATGAGCATGAAAGATGAAGTTCTAACAATGCTTTGCAAGACGTTTGTTTGTTTCACATATAGAAAACATAGCATGGTGGAATTCAGCTTGTCCCTCATGGAGTAGCAAAACATAAATGCATAGGACACCTTCAAAGTCTATAAGGGTGACTAGATACAAATAGTTTAAGAACAAGCAATATCAAAGTTATGCATCAATCAACAAGTCTTGGGACAATGCACATTAAACTAAGAATGACCACTATGCTCTCTCAATAGGTGCATAAAGATAGAAGGTGGAGACTCAACATAAAAGTAAAAGAAAGGCCTTCATAGAAGGAAGCAGGGATTCAAGTTTCATAAAGAGCTTCCAAAAGTTATGGTACTTATTAGCTTTCAGATCTCATTGCCCCTATCATAAGCATCTTGAAGTGATTAAGGTTAAAGTGAACAAACTACAAAGTATATGCTTTACAAAGTATAAGTTGGGAATCTCATGTCCCTTGAATACGAGGGCCTCTCCTCATGCTACTCAAGTTTAGTTATCGGTAAGTTCTTGTCATAGTAAGTACATGTGTATCATAGAGAACTGCCAACGGGGTACCCCTTGCCCGATGATACGGAAGAATCCCCAAATAAAAATGACAAGGCAAGCAGACAACGAGCATCTCAGCAATCTTCTTATTTACCATGGGAAAATGGTGCTTTTTCTCTCTTTCCTCTTTTTTCTCAATATCTATCTCTTTTTTTATAAGAAGAAATGCTTCATAGGCAACTCATTATGGTTACGCTGCAGGTTTCCACCATGACAGCATGGATTAGACCGGCAGCCGAGGCATGTATATAACACATATACATAACTCCATGGACTTACAAGCTCCCCTTTCATTTCACACCAACGACATCCATAGACAAAAGAGCATGATATCAACTAGGTACAAAGTACAAGTGCAATGTTGAAAGCGTTCCCCATGACAACATCGTTCCGCTAATCCCCAACATATAAGTGCAAGCATATACAACATAGACGACACAATGGTTCAAGTTTATTAAGGTAAAGAAAAGTAAAGTGCGCCATCAAGCTCGTGAGAGCTTTAATCACTAGTTTTATCATAACAAGTTTAATTCGGAAGGTAGATAAAAACATGAATATACTTGGAATAGCAAATGCTAATAGGTAGGTATGGTGGACTCTTTGGAATAACTTTGTTTTATTTGGAGTTGGATGCATGAGTGGGACTCATACTTGGTTATGGAGACTAGCAAAAGACTGGGAGCGACCAACTAAGAGAGCAATAATGGCCATAATCATGCAAAGCGACAAAACATCATTAATTAAAGCATAAAGTGATATTACAAGTCGAAAACTAAAGGATCATAAAGGCTATGGTGACTTGGGATAGTCATAACATGGTGTGAGCATGCGCCAAGACAACCCAAATAAAGCCTCAAAGGAGAATACCACAATACTATGCTTTAATATGCTAAAACAACGCATGATTCTTTGAAGGCACATTAAGCAATCTCAATTGTTTATAACATGTCATGCTACCGCAAAATCACTAAGCATAAAGCCAAAACAATATCAAGCATGACATGACAAAGCACAGGCCACAGTCAAAAACAAGCTCTCTTTACCACTTAAGCATGAACTGTTCTACTCTTTTCCAATCCAAATCAACTTTATTTGAAACAACTCACACAGATAATAATAAATAAAGATCAGTGAGCTTGTCTCACAAATCCACAAAGAAGAACTAAAAAGTTCTAAGCTGAAAGCACAAGAAAACTAAGGCTAAACACAGTGCTAGCAAAAGAGAACACTCACAGAACAATAAGAATGAAAACTAGAGTGTTCTAGGCAATGAAAACGGAGTGTGTCTCTCTCCAAAAGAAGTTTGTTGGGATCCAACCAATTTATTTAAGAAAACTAAGCAAATCAAGCAAACAAAAATCAAAACCGAAAACAAAGACGCTCCAAGTACAACACAACTGTGCATGAAAAAATAAAAATGAAGTGTTTGGAAGAAACCTGAGATTTTTATTGATGAAGAAGGGGATGCCTTGGGCATCCCCAAGCTTTGACGCTTGTACTTCTTGGATATTTCTTGGGGTGGCATCCCCAAGCTTGTGCTTTTGTCCATTCTTCATCTCATTACATCATTCTCTCCCTACACCTGATTTTTTTCCTTCATACAAAACTTCACACAATCTTTATTAGCAACATTAGTGCACTCAAGATAATAAGTCTTTGGGTTCAGTTTCAACACCAATAAAACTTCAAATAAAACACAAGCTACTATGGCACTTCCCTCAAAAAGCTCAATTCCACAAAGAGAACTCAAAAAGGAATCAACAAGAAGCAAATGCAAATAATGGCAGAAATCTGTGAAAACAGACTAGCAGGTAAAAACCAATATTTTCGAAGACCTTATGTTGCTCAAATCGAAAAGTGTTGAACTAACGAAAGTTAGATAATAACCTGGGGCAGAAGCACAAAAATTCACGCCTCAAAATGACGTACAGAGTTTTTACACGAATTTTTACAGTGAAGCACACAAATCTGTTTCAGGACAACAACTTTCCTAAGCATTACTTCTCTCTCATTAGAGGTTACACTTGGCACAAAAAGAAAATAAAAAGGACAAGGAGTGGTTATTACTGAGGTAATAACTTCCAAGACTCATCTAAAACTTTTAGGTTATCTCCCAATAAGTACTTTTCTTTAACGCCTTTAAGTTAGGCTTGATAGTTTGAGAAGATACTCACATAAGAAATATGAATTGAAGTAAAAGAGAGCATCAAGAAGAAAATTCAAAACACATTTAAGTCTAACCCACTTCCTATGCATAGGAATCTTGTAAAGAAACAAGTCATGAAAGCACAAAGCAACAAGCATAGTAAAGCACAACAAGTGCAACTTCAAGACTTTCAACATAAAGAGGGGAAACTTAATATTATTGAGATGCATAAAACCATGTTTCCCTCTCTCATAATAACTTCAGTAGCATCATGGATAAAATTAACAATATAACTATCACATGAAACATTCTTATCATGAGCCACATGCATAAAAGAATTAATACTCCCCACATATACATAGTCATTCTTATTAATTATAGTGGGAGCAAATTCAACAAAATAGCTATCATTATTATTCTCATCACCATAATCATCAAATATAGGAGGCATATTGTAATCATAATTAATTTTCCGCTCAATAGTAGGTGGACTGAAAATATCATATTCATCATTGCAATCATCATATATTGGAGGTGTAGTATCATCATAAGCAATAGAATAATTATCTTCCAAAGTGTATTCATTTGTAAACATGTCATCATTGGAAGGAACATGGATAGCACTAATAGTACAAAAATTATTAATATCATCATTTTCAGAATTGGAACCAAAGAGATTTTCAATATCAAAAGAAGTGTGCTTTTCCCGATCATGATCACTACTATAGGTAACAAGCATAGGAACATCATCGAGTTCAGACTCATCAAAAACTATAATAGGAGCAACATGCTTAGGGGAAAATACCGTTTCCTCTCTCCTTTTACTCCTCATTTTCTTCTTTTTCTTCTTCTCTTTAGGAGGGAGAGGCTTGAAAGGAAGCTTCTCCATATACCCTGGTTTATTTTTAGAGACAATAGAAGACTTTGGAGGATTCCTCCATTTCATTAATAAGATCAAAACACATATTAGTCCTGTTATATTTTGGTAAAACCTCATCTTTTATAATATTTTGTATGTAAGTATTTGTGTGCTAATTATCAACACAATAAAGATGACAACCATGCAGGACACTATTCATATCAAAAGCACCCATATCTACCAAAGAGGTTTTTCTTGATAACTCTTCACACCCCAAAAATAATGTAAGTTCATCATGCTGATTAGGAGTGATCATGTATTCACAATACAAACTTATAGTACTCATTGGATTAGAAGGGCTATTATTATGGCCTAAGCATTGAAAATTGAAATGACCCACTTCAAAGCAAAGTTCACAAATAAAAGGATAGAGGGCACAGACTTTTTACCAAGATCATTTAGAGCCCTATACCACATTCTAGTTTTTTCATTCCTATGGGTGATACAATATTCTTCTTCAATTTGATTATTTTCACAAGGTCTATGTATTCGACAAAAATTAACATGCTTATAAGAAATAGTACTTTTAGAGGTTTGAGCATGTTTATTGCTATCATTAATAACAATTTCATTTTCCATGCAAGTGTCTTTAAAAGACTCATGATATATGTCCCATTTTTATTTAGGAGAATCAATATGAGAAGCAAAGGCTCTAAAACAATCAACAAGAATTTGAGGATTAAGACCATATTTAGCACTAAACTCTTGAAAATCAGGAGTTTCAGCAAAATACTTAATGCAGTCATACTCAGAGTTTATACATGGTTCTTTACCTTTGTCGTTATCCCAATCTTCGGTATTGCTTTGAATTGTTTCAAGAAGATCCCACTTAGCTTTGACCTCCTTACTTGTGAAGGATCCCTCTAAACAAGTATCTAGATAGTCCTTGTAATGTCCTGAAAGCCTTGCATAGAAATTATTAATAACAATATTACTAGGGAGATCATGAATGGGACATTTAAGCATTAGTGACTTCAGTCTCCCCCTTGCTTGGGCAATACTTTCTCCATCATGTGGATGAAAATTATAAATGTAATTCCTATCTTTATGAATTTCATGAGGAGGATAAAATTTAGAGTAAAAGAGAGATTCAGGTTCCTTGCACTCCAAATGATGAGGATCATCTAGTAACTCATACCACTCCCTTGCTTTTCCCTTAAGTGGAAAAGGGAATAGCTTCCTCTTAACTTGGTTCATTGAAATACCTGCACACTTCGTGTATAAAGAGTAAATGATCACCATGATAGACAATTTCATCTCCAAAATAACAGTTATTCATAACACGTTCAACAATTTTTATAGGTATTTTAAAAGAGATGCTTTCAGTATGTGGATTTAAAATATCACAAGTATCCTTAGAATTACCACATATGGGAGATAAAGTATCATTAGAGCAAATTTTCTTCTTTAAAGCTGGGGAACTAAAAAGATCATTTTCATAAAAACTAACTTCCCCAAGCTTATATGTTTCCATAGAATTAGTAACAAAGGTGTTCAAAAGATTCATACTAATAACATTGCTATTAGCATGCAAACAAAGTTCCATCGGTTTTTTAATTTTCTTTTTAGACAATTCATGTTCTACCTTAGGAAAAATACTAAAAAGCTCTCTAATTTTGTTGTTGTTTTCCATTAAGCCTAACCAGTGAAAATAAAAACAAGAAACAAAAAGACAAAATTGCAGAACCTAAAGGAAATAACTTCGAGCACTCACACCGGAGGATGTGTGTACCTTTTACCTTACCTCCCCGGCAACGGCGCCAGAAAATAGCTTGATGTCTACGTACTTCTATTCTTGTAGACAATTGTTGGGCCTCCAAGTGCAGAGGTTTGTAGAACAGCAGCAAGTTTTCCTTTAAGTGGATCACCCAAGGTTTATCGAACTCAGGGAGGAAGTGGTCAAAGGTATCCCCTCTCAAGCAACCCTGCAATCAAGATACAAGAAGTCTCTTGTGTCCCCAACACACCCAATACACTTGTCAGGTATATAGGTGTACTAGTTCGGCGAAGAGATAGTGAAATACAAGTGGTACGGATAATTATAAGTGGTAACGGTGCCAGAAAATAGCTTGACGGGAGGACAAGACTAAAGGCAAAAAGATGGAAGCAAGCAAACATGTAACAGATCTAGTTGCAAATGGTGCTTCGATGCCAAGAAACATGGCCTAGGGATCATACTTTCACTAGTGAACACTCTCATATAAATATCATCTTTTTATGATACTACCCTGAACTACTCTCCGGTTGGACACTCTAATCCATGGTAGGGTTATAACAACACACCTCAAAGTTCGCTTTCCCATCTAGGTAACCCCACACTGTCACCTTGAGCACTAGATGGTTCCAACAAACACGACAATATCATAGAGACATCCAATTACAAATATAACTCATAACAATTATTTGTAATCTCTAGCCTAAGTGCCACCATGGTGTGCACGCTGTCCCTTTCACACACATGGGGAGAGCAGAGATCTGTTAAAGCACTTGAGTAGCAAGGTAGATCTACTTGATTACAAAGCTCATGATCACAATATGATCATGCAAAGAGAGAGAGAGAGATGAACACATAGCTACTGGTAGAGCTCTTAGCCTCGAGGAAGAACTACTCCCTCATCATCATGTGAATCAGCAACAGCGATGGAGATGGTGGTGGAGATCGATGGAGATGGCTCAAGGGGAACTTCCCCGTCCCAGCAGGGTGCCGGAATAGAGACTTTCTATCCCCCGGCTGGAGGCTGTTTGATTTAGGGTTTTCATCCCAGGGGCTTCTTATAGGCGAAGGGGCGAGGTCGGTGGCCGGCCAGGGGGCCCACACCATGCCCTGGCATGGCCTAGGGCTGCCCGCGCCAAGGGGTGCTTTGGCCGCCCTGTGGTCCCCCTTCGTCTCTCCTTCGGACTCCATGTGTCTTCCGGTAAAATATCGACTTTGGCTTTTGTCCGGTCCAATTCTGAGAATATTGATTTTCTAACTTTCCTGGAACCAAAAACAACAGAAAACAGACAACTAGCACTGTGGCATCTTGTTAATAGGTTAGTTCCAAAAAATGTGTAGAAATACTCCAAAGTATGGATAAAACATAGGAAAGTAGATATAAAACAAGCATGGAACATCAAAAATTATAGATATGTTTGCAACGTATCAGCCACCAACTCACGCCTCCCGAACCAGGACCTGATCAACGCGTCCATCGAACTCCTCCGCAAGCCCATCACCCCCATCAAGGCAGACCCAGCTGTAGCTGCGGCAGCCCTAGAGGCCACTCGTCAAAACCTTCTGGTGGAAGCTGGCAAAGTAGCAGCCGCCCAACAGCGGATGAATGCGACCATGTGCGAGTACAACATCGTGCACGGATTCTCCCGCTTACCCGGCACCAGGCGCTTGTCCCATCCCCAAGGCCGAAACCTCGGCTCGGAGATGGATCGCGCCACTGATCCACGTACGCCCGTGGTACAGCTAGTCTACAGCACTCCCGCTAAAAACATGAGGGCCGCAGAGGCGGTAGTCATAGAGCTAAGCCACTTGGAGGGCGAGGAGCTGCTCCATCAGCAGGCATGTGTCCAGCTCCTCGTGGTTACGGAAAACAAACAGCATGCCGAGGAAGAACTCAGCATGGCCGGCAACAGCAGGACCCAGCCGGCTCGCCGGATGGCGGATCCGGATGCAGGTGGAAGCAAGGCATCTTCCCCAAACGGAGCAAGGCCAAGCAACCACCAACATGGTGGACCTACAGGCCGTGGGCACAACACCCGCGACACGGTGGCTGTTACTAGCAAAAACCGCGAGCTGGACGATGAAGCCGGAAAAGGCCAAGCGCTGCCCAAATCCCGCCTATCTGGGTGGCTGAGACCGCTCGAGCCAGAGGAACAAGATACGCGCACACGAATTGACCTACTGGTCCAGTCACGCACGCTGGAAGAAGAAAGTCCAGTCGGGCCAAGATGCTTCGGACCATGCATCTAGAATGAGCCGTTTCCAAAGTTATTTTTGCTCCCAAGGGATACGCCAAAATACAACGGCTTGGTCAAGCCGGAGGACTGGTTGGTGGACTACACCACCATTATGGGCATCGCAAACGGCAACCGCTAGGTCACTGTACGCTACGCCCCTCTCATGATCCTCGACTTAGCCAGGACGTGGCTCAACAGCCTCCTTGACAACAACATCAATGCTTGGATCAATTTCGAGCAGGCGTTCGTCCGCAACTTCACCGGCACATACAAGCGCCCAGGCCGACCCAACGAGCTTTCCCTTTGCATACAGGGTCTGGATGAATCCGATCGCTCCTACATCACCTGGTGGACGAGCATGCACAACTCCTGTGAGGGGGTACGTGAGCACCAGGCGGTTGACTTCTTCATCAACGGCTGTAGAGACGACACTATGCTCAAACACATGCTTCGTCGGGTGGAGCCCACGACCATGGCACAGACCATGGCCATCACAGACAAATACGCCACGGCCGACGCGGCAATGAAAAGATTCGTTCGGGTGGACGACCAAGGGCAAATAATCATCGATGTCACCGTGGATCGGCGCCAGCCGGAAGGAAATGGCCACAATTCTAGGCGGCATGACAACCGGCACGGCAAGAGAAAGGATGACCAGCAGGATAACCAGTACGGTTCCAAGAAGGTAGCGGCAGTGGAGGAGGATCCGGCTGCAGGTGGAAGCCGGAGACAAAAGCCTGATGATTGACCTCCGAGGCCCAAGTACACCATCGAGTCAATGCTTGATGGGCCATGCAAGTTCCACAGGGAGGCAACAAAACGGCTATGCATACCAAACGCTAGTGCACCTGGATGAAGAAGATGGCAGAGATTGCTATTACACCGGCTGCAATGGCACCGCCTCCCCCAGCCGGTGGGCCACTAGGCGATCACAATAACCAGCACCGAGGGGAAGATGATGATAACAACTACCCCCGCCAGGTGGGAAACTACCACATCTTCACGACAGAGGTGGAGACCAAGCACAACAAGAGGCGCCGCAAGGCGAAAGTGAACGCAATCATTCCTCTCGTTCCCCAGTTCCTCAACTGGTCGGAGCAAGAAGTTGCATGGAGCCAAAAGGACAAGCCAGCTGAGCTGCCTCACCCAAGCACTTATGCGATGGTTTTGGACCCTATCATTGTCTCCGAGAAGCATTCCTGCAGGTTCTCCCATGTCCTCGTAGACGGAGGGAGCATGATCAACCTCCTGTACTGCAGCTCGCTAGACCGGCTCGGTATCAGCGAGTCGCAGCTGGAGCCGTCAAGCACCTCCTTCCATGGAGCTGTCCCGGGCCCGTCGCACTCGCCCATCGGAAAGATCCGACTGGACGTCATCTTCGGCATGCAGGATAACTTCCGCCGCGATCCCATCTGGTTCGAGGTGGTCAACCTCTACAGCGTGTACCACGCCATCCTGGGGCGCCCGATGCTCACCAAATTCATGGTGGTGCCGCATTACGCGTACCTCAAGATGAAGCTACCAGGGTGTAGCATCCCAATTGTCTAACAATTGCAATGCTACTAGCCTAGTCTACATAGATGCTACTTCATACATATATTTGTTGCATCATAAATGTATCATGCTCATGTCATCATGCCACCTTGCATTTGAGCATCATATAAAACCTTTTTCATTTGGTTCTTATCTCATATGCATTGTTAATTGTATTTGCCTATTGATATTGTATTTGCTTCTTGATATATTGTTTAAATGCCCAAGTTGAGTTGGGGCATATCTCTTATTAACTCCACCACCTTTCTTTCACCACCTTATAATTCCACCATCCAACTAAATATGAGCTTGGCACTTATTGGTTTTACCTCTAGCTCATGTGGGTTGGGATGGATCCAATTCTTTCCACATGCTCTCATCTTAGCATCATGTTGTTTTCACATTATTGATATATGAGAGCCACATGGCCACCTTTGCATGCCTTGTGAGTGGAACCCTTTTTCCTAGCTTCCATATGGATTATTATGGATTTATGCTCATGTGGGAATATTTTTGGGACTAGTAATCATCTAGTGCAACATACACACTAGCATGTCTCATTTTATTTCAAACATGGCCATCTCCAACTACTCCACATGGGGCATCCTTTCATTTCTTTTGCTTGGCTTTATTCCACCTTTGGAAATGCAAATGAACAATGCCATGTTTAATATTATTGTTTTCACAAGAATCAACATGGTATTAAATATTTTGCATGGGCCATGCAAGTGCCACCTTTTCTAGTATTTGGTTTTTATTTGAATCTTGAGTGGATCATCATCTCTCTCTCTATCTCTATCCCTTCTTTTGGGCTTGATCTATTTTGATCTTGCTTAAACCTCATCACCATCTCTATCCACCCCATCACCACCTTTTCCTCTTCTTCTCTCTTTGGGCTAGCTTTGTTTGAGCTTGGCTTGATCTTGACAAGAGTAACCCTAAGCCCTCATCTCTCCTCTCTCTTTACCACCCTCTCTAACCTACACCCCCATCTAATCTAACATACCCCTCCCTCCAAACCCTAAGTACCCCCCTCATCTCTCCTCTCTCTAGCCGAGCCACCCCACCATGACCTACCCTAGTTGGCCCCACCTGGCCACCTAGCAACCCAACCCTAAAACCAAGCCTAACCCGAGCCATACCCTCCTACCTAGCTCCAACCCTAGCTAGCCCGAGCCTCCCCTCTCCCTCTAGCTCCCTCTCTCTGCCAATAGGGGCCCCTCCAGCCCGAGCCTGTCCCTGCCTCCTTGCCCTCACATCGACCCCACCTGGAAGCCTCCCACCTGCCCTGCCCTGGTCCAGCCCGAGCCTGCCAGCACGTGAAGGAGGAGAAAAAGCGGCCGACGCCACCTTTCCCCTCCACCACGCCAACTACCCCTCCCTTCCTCTGTTCCTATCCACCCCACCACCTCTCTGCCTCGCCCAGCTACCCCCAGATCTACCCAGGACGCTCCCCTCTCTCCCTGCCATCCCTCACCACCGCCACACCATCGCCGGCAAAACCCTCGGCCTCCACCGCCCCCTCCTTATCCAGCCGGTGGCGTGGCGCTCTAAGGTGTCGAGGAAGACCACGCAGCTCCCCTACGTCACCCTATACACGGAGCCAGGAAGGAGAAGGCCAGGACGCTGGACACCGTCGACGCCCGAGCCCAAACCCTAGCTTCGCCGGCGTCTGCCTCGCCGCCAATCCGCTGCTCGCCGACCCGATCCAACACCGTCAACCAACTCACGGTGAACCCCTAAACCTCCTGGACATGCTCCGCCGCGCTGTCGTCGTCTAGGGCTGCTTTGCGTTTCATCGAGCACGCTCTGTGCGCCGGCGAGCGCAGCGTCTGCTCGCTTCCGCCCCGCATAGCACCCTATCTAGGCCGCGCCGACCCTCCCTGACACCAAGCCCAGGCCAGCGCAGTGGCTCCGCCCTCCGCGCGCGAGCCCTAGGTCCTGCGTTCGATCTCCCACCCCGCTCTGCACCGCGCGCGAGCACCGATCTGTCCGCGAGGAAGATCCACAGTGTCGCGCCCTCGTTTTGCAGATACCCCCTTGCGTCTTTTTGACGCTTAACCCGCGGTCCGCCTGGCCCACTAGTCAGCCGCCGCGGAATTCTCCCAGAAAACCCCTTGGCTTTTTGTAACCTTAACCCGCGCTCCAGCCCAGCCCCACCTGTCAGTTCCTGCCCCGCTCGCCTTTGGCGCGTGGTCCCCTGTGGCCCTGACCCCACCTGTCGGTCTCTGTGGCTGGCCTAGCTCGCGGTGACAGAATCTTTTTCTACGCGCGTGTGTCCCAGTCAGCAGTGGCCCACTGTTCAGTGGCTGGGGCTAACCCCACCTGAGTACAAAAAGACTTTCTGTAATCTGTTTTAATTCAATCTTTTTTTTTAAATTAATTCAAATTCAAATTTAATTCTGTTTTTAAATAACTTTTAAAATATAAATCCAAAGAATACATATAATATATGTTTTCAAAACAGAAAAATACGAGGAATTCAAATATGCCATTCAAAATATATTTTGACACTTTAATTTTTTTCAAGTTCATCTAAATTACAATAAATTGCCCTTTTGACTTAAATAATTAATAACTTTTGATTTATAACCCCAAATTTAACAAATGATATGTCTAAAATGATTAGCTCGACGAGACCTTTCTGTTTATGCATTCCATGGTTTGATTTGAAGCATGCATCATATAAATATAATGTATAAAGCAACTTAATTGAGGTTAAAATGGGCCCAAAACTCAATAAAGTGGTTTATTCTTGTATTCCACACCTCACCCATGCCATGCTACCTTAATACCATGCAAATTGTGCATCATTCATCATGGCATGATTGTTTGCTTGTCGCATTTTATTCATATGCTTGTGCACTTTATTTATGTTGTCCCTTGTTTGTTTGGTTCTTCTTCGAATATACGCTGAGCAGGGGATATACCAAGAGAACCAGGAGCACTACCCAGATCCTTCTCTCGCTTCAACTGAGCTGCCAGGCAAGCACTACCACATGCTTGCATACATATAGTACCTATTGTCTCTTTCTTATTCTTGCATCATTGAGTCGCGATTGCATTAAATTGAGTCCCAAGTATTGCATAGACTTTACTTTTAAACCCTACCAAAGCTTGTCCCTCCATCCCATGAGCCATTACTACAGGAGTTGTTTGAGCCATGCGAGTCGTAGAACAGCATGTGTAGGGTATGTGAGTGTCTGGTGGATAACGAGGTACCTATACAACTTAACCTGAGTAGTAATGGGATAACTAATGAAAGTGGCATCGGTGAGCCATATTTGCTATTTGGTTTTTCAGGCTCACTTGTGTCCCGTAGGACCCCGAGTACTTGATTCCTGTTCCTTGAATATTCACGCTATCCACATCCGGGAGGATTATGAACCCCCCTGAGCCAGAGCTTGATTCATTCTTATTTCTTGGGGCCACAAACTAGTTTGAGGTTTTATTTACTATCCTGTACTTATGCCATGCTTTACTGCTTTTATTTAAATTGTGCGAGGTACTGCACACTGTACTGTTTAGGTCCGTGACCCGTTTTCGCTGTATCGACAAGCCCAGTCACACTTTCGGGTTCCCAGTCGTTTACAGCCGGCTCCACAAACCTTGAGGCCGTCTCAGAGTCAGCTAACTTCGTTGCGGGTAGCTCAATGGGGTGGCCCCCTGAAATATTTCTGAATCCTGTGATCGCTTTGTCGTGACTGCCTCGTTGGGTTTTGATTTGGTTTTTCCGAGGCATATCGAGTGTGTGTTGCTATTTGTGCACCCCTGCAGGGTAAAACTTTCTGAAAGCCATGTCCGCGGTTATGGACGACTTGGAGCACAGTTTCTCGATCATAGACAAGCATAACTAAAGTACCACTTTTAATTTGACTAGACTAGGTACCTGACTAGTAAATAGTACAACACTCATGGAATGGATAATAAAACTGCCAACGGATGTGGAGGGGTTGTTCGTCCGCTTCCTCGTCGGTAAGCGAGGAGGAGGATGGATCTATGGACATTACCATTATAACTGTTGTTATTAATTCACGGACATCCGTCTATCTCTGGTTAGGTGGATGCTTAGCCAGTATCTATAGAATTGTTAGGGTTTATCTTTTGCTGCAATTGCGTCACCCCAGGTTGTGTCCCCTTTAGAGGCATAAAGACTTGCTGAGTACCCCTAGGGTCTCACACGATAAATTGTTTGGTTCAGATGAACATGTAAACTCGCAAGATGGATACTGGGTGGAGGAGACGGACGATGTGGGCAACGATCATTCGGTGTAGAGATTCCGGGAACGGGGATCCGTGAGATATGTGGGCGGGATGTGCTTATTTATGGGGCATCTTATGCCGATTTGCTTCTTATCCGTACTCGGATTTTTTCTTCTGCTTCCGCTTGATACTCTGATGTTTGATGTATGAGGAGATATCCTAAAATATTATATCTATCTAGAATATTTGGATCTTGCCCTATGGCGTTGCTATATTTCCTTTCTTTTTAGATGGAATGCCTCTGATGTACGATTGTATGGTGGCTTGCATACATACTCATTTGTGTATGTAGTTGATCCCTTCGTCTGCCGATTACGCCGCCCGTTCTTGTCCCGATGTTTGGAAATGGTTGGGACGGCCGAAAGGTCTACATGTGAGTGGCATTTGGGCCCCACCGTACTATTTCAACCATTTCTGCTCATCCAGGCTTGTAACTAGGAGCGTAATTCACCGAGGTAGTTACAATTGGTATCAGAGCCATCCCGCCCTTCAAGGTCTCAGCCAAATGGTCGTTGTCTGTCTAGCAAATCTTTTTGGTAGTTATGTATACTAGGGAAAAACAAAACGTGAGAGTAGGACTACTTCCACTTTTCTTCTTAACCACCCACCCACCCTTTTCTGGTAAGGAAGTGTAACGTTTTCAATCCTCTTCTTAAAATTCAAACTAGGATTCACGTGTTCTGGGTTTCCGTAGTACCATAGGTTGTGTGTGTGTGTGTGTAATTCTTGTCTATCTGTTGCATCCAATTTGTTATCTCAATCTGCCTTTGGTTATCAACTGTTGGTACATTCCATACTGACAGGCTTTTGAAAACCAGCGCGATCTATCTGACTCCTTGTTAACCGGTGCCATCTTCTTAAGGGTGTTCTTCCTTCCAGCAACTCCACATTCTGTGTAAGCATCTGTTGCTAATCGCAACCTGATAAGTGATTTTGCGCATCTATTGGTATTTTAATGCCGAAAAATGCGGAAACATTTTCTTTGATACATCTGTGTTTCCACACTCCTTTCCAGTCGTGTGTGAAACATTATCTATCTCCCTTTTATGAGCATCTCCATGCTAACTCATTCTGTTGTCGCCGGCGCTTAATCTTGGAGTTTCTTTTCATCTCCAATCCTCTTGGACTAATTACAAAACGTGTGTCGATCCGATGCTGGTGATTGTAATTTGGCTCTCGGCACAGCTATATTCCACTCATGATGAGTGACGATTGGAATATGAAAAATGCTCTCAACACTATCCTCCAAATGGTGACGGTTATCTCCTGTGATTTTGAGTGCACCGTGATCATATCTATGCATATTCAAGTATCTTTGTCAATCCGGAGTTTCTCAAGGCACTACGGTGGTCTATCATCTGTTTATCATGCTGCACATCTTTTTCAACCCCATATCTGCAAAATTCTCTTTGAGACGAGAGAATTGCATCTTTTCGTCTCTGGTAGCTTTGCTTAAGGTATGATCCATCATCTTTTTCTTCCTCCAAGATCTCTTTATCTTGTGACCGGTGATCCAATCGACAATGTGAACCAGGTGACATCTCTTTTTCTTCCGAAGGATCAGATAATCTATTCTTCCAGTGCATCTTCTTCAACACGAACCCGTGCTCTTAATATTGATCTTTCAAAGAGCGTTGAGCTCAGAAAGTGTTTCGAGCATTTGTTCGTTTCTCTCGCCTCTTGAACTTGATATTCTGGGAATATCCTGTTAATCCATGGTGGTATATGTTGATAATATGCTTGCCTATTACATATCAATGGAAGAACATGGAAGATCATCTGTGTCTCTTTCTCTCAAGCTTTGTTAACACTGCCTGTGTGCAAAGTTCTCAAAGCGTGAATTCTGGCTTCTTCAAGTCACCTATCTCGACCACGTCCTTCTGCTAAATAGATCGCTTCAATTCTCCATCCTCCATCTTCAACCAATCCGGAGTTGTTCCTTGTTGGCAAGTTATCAACGTCGTTCCGCCGTAGATTTCCTCAAAACTGCTAAATCTCTCTCAATCATTTCAAGAAGAACATGGAGTTCTTTCACCTCAGTTTCGTCAGGTAATCTCTTGAAACCCTCTCGCTCTATCGTCTATGCTCAATCCACCGGAGGCCGTGAAGACCTTCTAGATCTTTTGTAATCCTTCTGTTCAAGTTGGTGCTATCTTTTCTGTAGCTGTTGAATCTTGCAGTTCTTCTCCGTAAGCTGCTTTCATATCTTTCTGGTGGCTTGGTACTTCAGACATGACGACAACATCATCATCTTTATCTATCTATGAATCCGGCGAATCGTTTGCATCTATCCTTGTTTTCTAACGGAGTTCCATGAGTTCTTCTTGTCAATACCTTCAGTATGTTTCAGTAGTTGGGTTGCATGGTTTTCTTATTCATGTGCGGAGTAATGCTTTGAGTGCGGGATGGAGTAGCTACGATACCACTACTCTTATCATTCGCTCTTGTACATTGAATTGGTGAATTAATGCGATTTCACTCATTCCACGGAAGTTAGAAGTGGCCTTTATCCCTTGATGCTTTTATTTCCGTCCTTGTTTTTCCGGAGTGCTCTCTCGAAGAAAGTAATCAATAATCTCTTGTTGGTGATCTCACCCTTTCTACACGGAGCAAAATCCTCAATTATCTGGTGGAAACAAATGCAAACTCTTTTCTGTCCTCGTCTTTCTACCGGTGCTCTACATCCACAAACAAGATGGAAGGAAACTATCTCTCTTTTTGTTTCATCAATTCTTTTTCTGTGGTAAAGCCAATTATGGTTGATGCCATCAGTCGCAAATCTATTGCGTTAGCCTCAAGGCTAAAGAAAGCAATAACTATATCTACAATAAACTCCAGATCCTCCATATTCTTTGCTTCTCGGGATTCCCCCATGATCTAGTTTCACATCCGTCTCTAGAAGTCATATCCGCGCACCTCAATTGCGTGATACTTTGGTTTTTACCGGCGCAACAAGAATCTAATCCGACGATGTCTAACTAAATCTTTCTGTTGATATCAAGGGACTCTATTGTTTTAAGGAAATGTTGTTTCTGAACTTCCTTTCTCAAATCCGAGAGAAGATATGATGCTATTGTCATAGTGGTTCAAAACCTCTCCAATCTAGCTCTTTCCTTCCGGCGAGACAAAGATTTCATCATCTCTAGTAGAGGTAAATCTTTAATCTTAATGGTGTGTCATTTCTTTCTTCATGATACATCATCTTGTCTTTTTCTTTCTCAAGTGGTTCTTTTTCTTTTATCATGTTTCTTGAGAAAACCGGAGCTATGTCCATCCTATCCTTCTTGTCTCACGACAATCCTTCAAACTCTTCTGACCATTGTTTTTCAAGCAAAACGCAAGACTCGCAACAAGTCTAGCAAGTTTTGCAGGTGTAGTGGTCGCACCATTCCGTTGTTCATCAACTTGTGAACGTGAGGGTCACCTTCGTTCGAACAACCTGCCTCTCCTTGTGTTGTTTTCTTTTTCCTAGGAATCTCGGGGCGAGATTCTTGTTTAGTGGGGGAGAGTTGTAGCATCCCAATTGTCTAACTATTGCAATGCTACTAGCCTAGTCTACATAGATGCTACTTCATACATATATTTGTTGCATCATAAATATATCATGCTCATGTCATCATGCCACCTTGCATTTGAGCATCATATAAAACCCTTTTCATTTGGTTCTTATATCATATGCATTGTTAATTGTATTTGCCTCTTGATATTGTATTTGCTTCTTGATATATTGTTTAAATGCCCAAGTTGAGTTGTCGCATATCTCTTATTAACTCCACCACCTTTCTTTCACCATCCAACTAAATATGAGGTTGGCACTTATTGGTTTTACCTCTAGCTCATGTGGGTTGGGATGGATCCAATTCTTTCCACATGCTCTCATCTTAGCATCATGTTGTTTTCACATTATTGATATATGAGAGCCACATGGCCACCTTTGCATGCCTTGTGAGTGGAACCCTTTTTCCTAGCTTCCATATGGATTATTATGGATTTATGCTCATGTGGGAATATTTTTGGGACTAGTAATCATCTAGTGGAACATACACACTAGCATGTCTCATTTTATTTCAAACATGGCCATCTCCAACTACTCCACATGGGGCATACTTTCATTTCTTTTGCTTGGCTTTATTCCACCTTTGGAAATGCAAATGAACAATGCCATGTTTAATATTATTGTTTTCACAAGAATCAACATGGTATTAAATATTTTGCATGGGCCATGCAAGTGCCACCTTTTCTAGTATTTGGTTTTTATTTGAATCTTGAGTGGATCATCATCTCTCTCTCTATCTCTATCCCTTCTTTTGGGCTTGATCTATTTTGATCTTTCTTAAACCTCATCACCATCTCTATCCACCCCATCACCACCTTTTCCTCTTCTTCTCTCTTTGGGCTAGCTTTGTTTGAGCTTGGCTTGATCTTGACAAGAGTAACCCTAAGCCCTCATCTCTCCTCTCTCTTTACCACTCTCTCTAACCTACACCCCCATCTAATCTAACATACCCCTCCCTCCAAACCCTAAGTACCCCCCTCATCTCTCCTCTCTCTAGCCGAGCCACCCCACCATGACCTACCCTAGCTGGCCCCACCTGGCCACCTAGCTACCCCAACCCTAAAACCAAGCCTAACCCGAGCCATACCCTCCTACCCTATCTCCAACCCTAGCTAGCCCGAGCCTCCCCTCTCCCTCTAGCTCCCTCTCTCTGCCAATAGGGGCCCCTCCAGCCCGAGCCTGTCCCTGCCTCCTTGCCCTCACATCGACCCCACCTGGAAGCCTCCCACCTGCCCTGCCCTGGTCCAGCCCGAGCCTGCCAGCACGTGAAGGAGGAGCAAAAGCGGCCGACGCCACCTTTCCCCTCCACCACGCCAACTACCCCTCCCTTCCTTCGTTCCTATACACCCCACCACCTCTCTGCCTCGCCCAGCTACCCCCAGATCTACCCAGGACGCTTCCCTATCTCCCTGCCGTCCCTCACCACCGCCACACCATCGCCGGCAAAACCCTCGGCCTCCACCGCCCCCTCCTTATCTAGCCGGTGGCGTGGCGCTCTAAGGTGTCGAGGAAGACCACGCAGCTCCCCTACGTCACCCTGTACACAGAGCCAGGAAGGAAAAGGCCAGGACGCTGGACACCGTCGACGCCCGAGCCCAAACCCTAGCTTCGCCGGCGTCTGCCTCGCCGCCGATCCGCTGCTCGCCGACCCGATCCAACACCGTCAACCAACTCTCGGTGAGCCCCTAAACCTCCTGGACATGCTCCGTCGCGCTGTCGTCGTCTAGGGATGCTTTGCGTTTCATCGAGCACGCTCTGTGCGCCGGCGAGCGCAGCGTCTGCTCGCTTCCGCCCCGCATAGCACCCTATCTAGGCCGCGCCGACCCTCCCTGACACCAAGCCCAGGCCAGCGCAGTGGCTCCGCCCTCCGCGCGCGAGCCCTAGGTCCCGCGTTCGATCTCCCACCGCGCTCTGCACCGCGCGCGAGCACCGATCTGTCCGTGAGGAAGATCCACAGTGTCGCGCCCTCGTTTTGCAGATACCCCCTTGCGTCTTTTTGACGCTTAACCCGCGGTCCGCCTGGCCCACTAGTCAGCCGCCGCGGAATTCTCCCAGAAAACCACTTGGCTTTTTGTAACCTTAACCCGCGCTCCAGCCCAGCCCCACCTGTCAGTTCCTGCCCCGCTCGCCTCTGGCGCGTGGTCCCCTGTGGCCCTGACCCCACCTGTCGGTCTCTGTGGCTGGCCTAGCTCGCGGTGACAGAATCTTTTTCTGCGCGCATGTGTCCCAGTCAACAGTGGCCCACTGGTCAGTGGCTGGGGCTAACCTCACCTGAGTACAAAAAGACTTTCTGTAATCTATTTTAATTCAATCTTTTTTTTAAAATTAATTCAAATTCAAATTTAATTCTGTTTTTAAATAACTTTTAAAATATAAATCCAAATAATACATATAATATATGTTTTCAAAACAGAAAAATATGAGGAATTCAAATATGCCATTCAAAATATATTTTGACACTTTAATTTTTTTCAAGTTCATCTAAATTACAATAAATTGCCCTTTTGACTTAAATAATTAATAACTTTTGATTTATAACCCCAAATTTAACAAATGATATGTCTAAAATGATTAGCTCGACGAGACCTTTCTGTTTATGCATTCCATGGTTTGATTTGAAGCATGCATCATATAAATATAATGTATACAGCAACTTAATTGAGGTTAAAATGGGCCCAAAACTCAATAAAGTGGTTTATTCTTGTATTCCACACCTCACCCATGCCATGCTACCTTAATACCATGCAAATTGTGCATCATTCATCATGGCATGATTATTTTCTTGTCGCATTTTATTCATATGCTTGTGCACTTTATTTATGTTGGCCCTTGTTTGTTTGGTTCTTCTTCGAATAGACGCTGAGCAGGGCATATACCAAGAGAACCAGGAGCACTACCCAGATCCTTCTCTCGCTTCAACTGAGCTGCCAGGCAAGCACTACCACATGCTTGCATACATATAGTACCTATTGCCTCTTTCTTATTCTTGCATCATTGAGTCGCAATTGCATTAAATTGAATCCCAAGTATTGCATAGCCTTTACTTTTAAACCCCACCAAAGCTTGTCCCTCCATCCCATGAGCCATTACTACAGGAGTTGTTTGAGCCATGCGAGTCGTAGAACAGCATGTGTAGGGTATGTGAGTGTCTGGTGGATAACGAGGTACCTATACAACTTAACCTGAGTAGTAATGGGATAACTAATGAAAGTGGCATCGGTGAGCCATATTTGCTATTTGGTTTTTCAGGCTCACTTGTGTCCCGTAGGACCCCGAGTACTTGATTCCTGTTCCTTGAATATTCGCGCTATCCACATCCGGGAGGCTTATGAACCCCCCTGAGCCAGAGCTTGATTCATTCTTATTTCTTGGGGCCACAAACTAGTTTGAGGTTTTATTTACTATCCTGTACTTATGCCATGCTTTACTGCTTTAATTTAAATTGTGCGAGGTACTGCACACTGTACTGTTTAGGTCCGTGACCCGTTTTCGCTGTATCGACAAGCCCAGTCACACTTTCGGGTTCCCAGTCGTTTACAGCCGGCTCCACAAACCTTGAGGCCGTCTCGGAGTCAGCTAACTTCGTTGCGGGTAGCTCAATGGGGTGGCCCCCTGAAATATTTCTGAATCCTGTGATCGCTTTGTCGTGACTGCCTCGTTGGGTTTTGATTTGGTTTTTCCGAGGCATATCGAGTGTGTGTTGCTATTTGTGCACCCCTGCAGGGTAAAACTTTCTGAAAGCCGTGTCCGCGGTTATGGACGACTTGGAGCACAGTTTCTCGATCATAGACAAGCATAACTAAAGTACCACTTTTAATTTGACTAGACTAGGTACCTGACTAGTAAATAGTACAACACTCATGGAATGGATAATAAAACTGCCAACGGATGTGGAGGGGTTGTTCGTTCGCTTCCTCGTCGGTAAGCGAGGAGGAGGATGGATCTGTGGACATTACCATTATAACTGTTGTTATCAATTCACGGACATCCGTCTATCTCTGGTTAGGCGGATGGTTAGCCAGTATCTATAGAATTGTTAGGGTTTATCTTTTGCTGCAATTGCGTCACCCCAGGTTGTGTTCCCTTTAGAGGCATAAAGACTTGCTGAGTACCCCTAGGGTCTCACACGATAAATTGTTTGGTTCAGATGAACAGGTAAACTCGCAAGATGGATACTGGGTGGAGGAGACGGACGATGTGGGCAACGATCATTCTGTGTAGAGATTCCGGGAACGGGGATCCGTGAGATCTGTGGGCGGGATGTGCTTATTTATGGGGCATCTTATGCCGATTTGCTTCTTATCCGTACTCGGATTTTGTCTTCTTCTTCCGCTTGATACTCTGATGTTTGATGTATGAGGAGATATCCTAAAATATTATATCTATCTAGAATATTTGGATCTTGCCATATGGCGTTGCTATATTTCCTTTCTTTTTAGATGGAATGGCTCTGATGTACTATTGTATGGTGGCTTGCATACATACTCATTTGTGTATGTAGTTGATCCCTTTGCCTGCCGATTACGCCGCCCGTTCTTGTCCCGATGTTTGGAAATGGTTGGGATGGCCGAAAGGTCTACCTGTGAGTGGCATTTGGGCCCCACCGTACTATTTCAACCATTTCTGCTCATCCAGGCTTGTAACTAGGAGCGTAATTCACCGAGGTAGTTACACAGGGCCCAAGGGCGTCATCACCATGGCTGGTTGCTACAAACGGTGTGTCGGGTGCACCACGGATGGGTCCAAAATAGCAGAAGCCATGATCATCGCGGAAGAGAAGCGCATAATCATGCAGAACGTGGCGGCCCTATAGAAGGACATGCCGGCTGGTGAACCCAAGACGACTGGAGAAGCACAGTTCAAGCCATCCAAGGGCATGAGAAAGATCCTGTTGAACGAGGCTGAGCCGGACAAGTTCGTCCTGGTCGAAGATGGCCTTGACAGCAAATAGGAAAGCGCACTCAACGACTTCCTCTATGAGAATCGGGATATCTTTACTTGGTCCCCCAAGGACATGCCAGGTGTTCCGAGGGAGCTCGCCGAGCACTCTTTGCATGTCAGGCCGGAGGCAAAGCCGGTCAAACATTCACTACGCCGCTTCGCGGAAGAAAAAGAAGAACCATCGATGAGGAGATGACCCGGCTACTCGCAACTGGATTCATCATGGAGGTTTTCCACCCGGAATGGCTGGCAAACCCCGTACTCTTGCTGAAGAAGAACAAGACTTGGTGTATGTGTGTTGACTACACCAGTCTGAACAAAGCATGCCCCAAAGACCCATTCGCTCTGCCGAGGATAGACCAAGTGATTGATTACATGGCTGGCTGTGAGCTATTGTCGTTTCTGGACGCGTACTATGGCTACCACTAGATCTGGCTGAACCCCCCTGATCAAATAAAGACAACATTCATCACTGCCTACGGAGCCTACTACTACACCACCATGCCATTTGGACTAAAGAACGCTGGAGCAACATACCAGCGCTGCATGCAGAAGTGCTTGCAGACTCAGGTCGGCAGAAACGTACACGCCTACATCGATGATGTGGTAGTCAAGACCAAGGAGCGCTAGACACTCCTTGAAGATCTGAAGGAAACATTCACCAACCTCCACCGATTCCAGATGAAGCTGAACCCGGAGAAGTGCGTGTTTGGCGTCCCAGCCGGTCAACTCCTCGGTTTTCTCGTATCAGAGCGAAGAATTGAGGCGAACCCGGAGAAGATCTGCGCAATCGAGCGCATGCAGCCGCCCAAGAACTTACGAGATGTTCGGAAGTTTACTAGATGCCTGGCCTCCCTCAGCCGGTCCATTAGCTGGCTGGGCGAGAAAGCACTCCCGCTATACTAACTCATGAAGAAGACGGACAAATTTGTCTAGACATCGCAAGCGGATGAAGCCTTCCGCGACCTCAAGTGCATGCTCACCTCACCACCTATTCTGGCAACACCAGCAGCAAAGGAGCCTATGTTGATGTACATCACAGCAACCAACCGGGTCATTAGTGTGGTGCTGGTAGTGGAGAGGCCAGAAGAAGAAAAAGCGCAGCCGGTGTAACGACCGGTGTACTACCTGAGTGAGGTACTCTCGCCCTCGAAGCGTAATTACCCTCACTAACAGAAGCTGGTGTATGGCGTGTACATGGCCGCCAAGAAATTGAAGCACTACATCCAGGAGCACTCCATCCGGGTGGTGGAGCTCGCGCCACTTTCGGAGATCATCGGCAATAGAGACTCCATAGGCCGGGTGGTGAAATGGGCCATACAGCTCGTCGCCCACAACATACAATACGAGCCAAGAACGGCGATCAAGTCTCAGGTCTTGGCGGATTTCCTCATTCATTGGGCAGAGATGCAGTACCTGCCGCCTTGCCCTGACTCCACGTATTGGAAGCTACATTTCGATGGCTCCAAAATGTATGGAGGGCTCGGAGCCGGAGTGGTCATCACCTCTCCCAAAGGAGACCGGTTGGAATATGTGCTACAGATCCACTTCCGTGCGTCCAACAACATCACGGAATATGAGGCGCTCGTCCATGACATAAAGATGGCAAAAGAAACAGGCATCCGACACATCCTATGCTTCGGCGACTCTGATCTGGTGGTACATCAAGTGTTAGGTGACTGGGATGCTAGGGACGCAAACATGGCTCTATATCATTTCTTTGTACAACAGTTGTGCACCTGTTTCGAAGGCTGCGAGTTTCACCATGTCCCCAGGGTAAACAATGAGGCCGCGGACACACTCGCCCGCATCGGGTCAACAAGGCAAGCAATTCTGCTTGGAGTCTCCCTCGAGCACCTGCGCAAGCCATCAATCACGCCGTCTCCCAAATCTGACTCCATAATATTGGACGCGGACCCAGGAACTGTCGGCTCCAAGACCTCTACGACTGCTTCACCGCACTCGGGGACTGCTCCACCGCACCCGGGGACTGCTTCACCGCACTTAGGGACTGCTCCACTGCACCCGGGGACTGCTTCACCGCACCCGGGGACTGCCGTGTCCAGCCTGGAGGCTGCCGGCTCCGCTGCTTTGCTGGGTCGACCACCGGACAGGTCCAACCTGGCTATCCGCGCAGAGGTAAATATGCTCATGCAGGCGGTATACGCCATCCGGGAAACCCCAAAATGGGCCAAGCCGTTCATGAAATTCTTGGCAAGTGGAGAACTCCCCGAAGAAGAGGTAGAAGCAAGGCAGGTGAAGCGTAGAGCTAGCGCATACACCATCATGAACAACGAGCTCTACAAGCGCATTGGTGGGGGGCATTTTTCAGCGGTGCATGAGCCAGGAAGAAGGAACCCGACTATTAACCGACATTCACCAGGGCGAGTGTGGCCACCACGCGTCCTCACGAGCCATAGTGGCAAAGGCATTCTGCCATGGGTTCTACTGGCCCACGGCACTGGAAGACGCCGAGCAAATCGTCGAGGCATGCAACGGTTGTCAGCGGTTCAGCCAGCAGAAGCACACTCCATCTGTAGCGCTCAAGACAATTCCCATCACCTGGATGTTTGTCGTCTGGGGGCTCGACATGGTCGGCCCTTTTAAAACGGCCAGATCCGGCATGACGCACTTGCTGGTGGCGGTGGATAAATTCACCAAGTGGATAGAGGCAAAGCCAATAAAATAAGCTGGATGGACCAATAGTGGTCAAGTTCTTCACGGACATAATCACATGCTTTGGCTACCCCAAGAGCATCATAAACGACAACGGCACAAATTTCATCAAGGGAGCTTTCGCACGATTTTGTGGAGACAAGGGCATCCGCCTGGACATTGCATCTGTGGCTCACCCCCAATCCAACGGACAGTGCGAGCAACCAAACGGCCTAGTCCTAGCCAGAATCAAGCCCCGGCTGATCGAGCCACTGGTGCGATCCCCCGGCTGCTGGATTGAGGAGCTACCGGCTGTGCTTTGGAGCCTTCGCACAACACCAAACTGGTCCACCGGCTACACTCCTTTCTTCCTCGTCTACAGGGAAGAGGCGGTCTTGTACACAGACATCGAGTTCGATGCACCCCGCACACTGCTTTACACAGAGCAACAAGCCAAAGAAGCACAAGAGGATAGCGTTGACCTTCTCGAAGACGCACGCGAGCTGGCCTTGTCCAGATCCGCCATCTACCAGTAAAAATTGCGTTGTTACCATGCCAGCCGGATCCACGGCGTCTCGTTCCGCGAAGGCGACCTGGTATTAAGGCTAGTACAAGACACCAAGGGGATGCACATGTTATCTCCGCCTTGGGAGGGCCCATTCATCATCAGCCGGGCACTGCAGAACAACTCATACTACCTCATCGATGCCATCCAGCCGGAAAGGAACAAGATGGATTGCTCAGGCGAAGAAACTGAGTGCCCATGCAACACGAGCCTGCTTCGACCCTTTTACACTTGAACAAGAAGTGTATGTATCTTACCTTTGTGTAATGAACAAGCATGGGAGCCTCGACACTGTCTCGGGGACTCCACAAAAAATTAGCAAGTCATGCTGCACAATTTGGTTTCCCGGCTGCATTACTCTAACCCTGGAGCCGGCGATCCGTCTCGCGGACTCGCCGGTTGGCCCAGAAGGCCGCGCGACCCATGCAGCAAAGTACTGTACGCATTTCCTGGGGCTTCCTGTTCGGTTCTGGCTACAGACCGCAAGGCGGATGACAGATCCGGCATGAGTAGAACGCTCGAAGTCCCCTACACGAAAAAGCTATGAGGAAAACAAAGACGTCTAGACGTCCCGGCTGCGCTCGCTCGCCCAAGGCCAATGACCCAAACCCGAAGTATTGTGCAGTACGCCTATTAAGCTACCCCTTCGACTCTAGCTCGAAGCCAGCAAGGGAAGAACATAAAAAACTGGCCAATGCTCACTGAGAAAAGGGCAAAGTCATTGGATTGTGTGAAACAGCAAAACTTCAAAACTAGTGAATCTAAGATTACAATTCAACTTGCATCTGTTTAACCAGGCAAACAACTTGTTTGTTTCTATGTTTGCATGAGCCAAAGTTCCACGACAAACACCCAAGCCGGAGGCTTGTAGCTTCCTAGCGGCAGCAGAGCAGGTCAAGGAGATTTGACCCGGCTGTATCCTCTAGCCGGCACGAACCTCGGGGACTACACCTTGTGGGTGCGCTTGCGCGCCCCCACACAGAAACCTGCAAATAGACAACCGCATAAAGGAGCTTCGACCCGGATGTATCCTCCAGTCAGCCTGAACCTCGGGGACTACACCCTGTGGGTGCGCTTACACAGAAACAAGCATGCAGCAAATGCAAAATAGAAAGTGCAAATGAAAAACCATGGGCAACTATCCAAAGGGAGGCAATGCTCCCACTAGAGTTCAGTAACAAGAACAGAGATGATTGTTCAATAGCACAAGAAAAAACAGGTTCTTCATCCACAAATACTCCTGGCATACCGGGGATCAAGTTAACTAGCTGGCAGAAGGGCCAGAGGCACTAGCTGGGGCTTGGCTGCTGGAGGAGACGTCGGCCGAGGCGGTCCTGGGCGCAGCCGGGGCTTCAGTGTGCAGCACAACCGGGTTGTGGTGATACGGCTCTGTGCCAGCCGGGTCACTGAAGTCCTGGTCCAGCTGGACGAAGCTCTCGATCTTCACGCCACAAGAGCGGATATCAGGAACCTCGGCGCGAAGCTGATCATAGCTGGTCCCCTAGCGAAATCCGTGAGAAAGGCTCCGCAGATCCCCATCTGGGTACCAAGACTTCAACAGCGCCAAAACCATCGCCGCACCGCCACGAGCCACCCACTCCCAAGCCACATCCATAAGATCTGGAGTGCCCGACAACTTCTCGGCCAGAGCGTCCATGGTGGCCGGCTGGACGGTATCGGGCCAGACATAGTCATGGACACCGAGAGCGGCGGCACGAAGCCAGTTCGCCTCCTCACTGACAAATGCCACCAGCTCATCCGGGTGGAGATCTTGCTCCGGATCCGTCTCGGGAATGCAGGCTAGCGCCTGATCAGTCGACTCAGGATACTGAGCTGCACCCGGGAAAAGAGACAATGGTCAATGTGGGCTGCAGAAGGCAAAATTGCAATACTGACTGGGACTGAGAACACTTACTAATGATAATCTCGGCGATCTGGGAAAGCTCTCCCAGCGCCGCCGCCACCTCCCTAGCCTTAGGAGCCTTGAGGGCATCCTCCTGTGTGGCATAGAGCACCTCCAGATTCTTCAGCTCCTCAGTCCGGGTGTCTGCCACCTTCTTGGCTTGGCCAGCCTTGATCTCCATCTACTGCTGGTGCGCAGCCAGCTAGGCGATCTGGTCCTGGTGAGCCTTGTTGGACTCCTCCAACCGGGCAACCTCTCCCTTCAGCCGGGCCACCTCACAGTCCCGGTCTACCAGTAGAGCTGCAGGAGGGTAACCAATATTCAACAAGAAGCGCGAGAAATCGCACAATCGGGAAGACACGACAAAGCAAGAAATCTTATGGCCCAGGTCCCTTGAGGTCTTGGCGGCGTCGACGAGAGCCCTCTGCATAAAAGAGAGAAGTAAGAACCGGCTGCAGCGCGAGACGGTGAAAAAACATCAAGATTGGCAATAGGTCGCATACCTGGATGGAGGCGCCCAGCGCCTTGGCCTGGCCAAGCCCCTGCTCTAGCGCCTCCACCAGCTGGCGGGCCTGACCAATGGCCAAGGGCGCCATCCCTGATAGCTGCGCCAGGGCAGTGTCCAGTGGCGGTGCAGCCCGGGCCAGCGTCCAGCCGGTGACTTGAAGGTCGTCGTCGCTCCCCGGGACCGCGGAGGGCCCACCCAATGGCTGGACAGGGACATCTGGCTGCAGCACCTCCACCGGATCCTCCACCCGGTAGGCACCAGAGTCAATGCCCACCGTCGAGCCAGAGGGAGGCGCGGCTGTGCTAGTGCACCCAAGCAGAAGACCCTCGGCAAGCCGAGAAACGGCCCCGGCCCAGTGAAGCGTCACAGGCGCCGCCGGCGGTACCACCCTTGCCGCATCCGCACTGGCCCCAGCCGGTGGAGTAGGTGCCGCCTCGGGCATCGCAGCCAGCGCACCTCCATCCCTGGCAGGCGGAGGGGCAGACGCGGTGGTGACGGTCGCGGATCCAGGCAAGGCCATCGCCTTGCTGCGGGAAAGGCAAGGGTGAACAAAGCAAGTGCGATCCAATCAATACAAGTATTAGGAGTAAATGAGCACCTACCCGGCAACGCTTGGCATGGTGGCCACAGGTCTGGGGTGGCGGCTCTTCTTGGCGCCACCTCCAGCCGGCGCAGCGCTAGTCGAGGCGGCACGCCTCCCCCTGGCATTGGGCGCGGCGGCGTCAGCAAGATCCACAACCTTGCCATGCACGGCTGTTCCAACACAAGAAAAATATCAAGTGGGTAGCTAGAGCACAGTAGGAGCAAGGCAGGCAAGGATGAGGAAAAAACTCTCACCAGGTGGGAACTCGCAGCCCTCGTCGGCCCGCATGGGGAACCACTCCGGCTCCACCAGTGGATCCTTTGCAGGCTTGTGGTCCACGGCGAAGTTGGGGAGCTCATTGTCTCCCATGCCATCGTCCGCTAGATGCATCATAAAAAGCTACTCAACAAGGGAAGATAAGAGGCACGAAACATGAATCCCTCGGGAAAATCCACCAGGAAAGGAGGACAAAAGACACACCTTCGGCGGGAGCCGGCCGTGGTGGTATGGCCTCCAGGAGAACTCCCAGTCCTCCTCCAATGCCTCCTTGGAGATGGCGGCAAGCCACTCGCGGAGGGCCGTGTACGGCACGTCCAGTCGGGACACCCGGGTGGGGTCCAGATGGCTGGAGAGGTGGCACATCTTGTGCAATCGGTGCTGCAGCGGGAGCACGCGGCTCACCATCCAGGATAGCAAAATGTCCCGGGCGGTGAGCCGCTCCTTCTCCACCAGGACCGCCAGCCGGGCGGCCATCCGGTCGATCTCACCCTGAGCACCCAAGTGATGGACACTCCAGGCGGAAGGGACGTTCGCAAAGACCAGAATCTTGATCCAGTCCACCTTGGTGGCATTGTGCACATAGAAATACGAATGCTGCCACAGCTTGACGGTGTCTGGAAGCTCCAGACGCGGCATCACCGTCGACGGCCTCGGGTAGATGGCGCATCAGCCCGTCTCCGTCAGCGGGCCGCCCTTTCCAACCACCTGGACCTTGAAGTGAAAAAACTTCAAGAAGTTTGCGGTGTCGGGGCGGACACCGACGTATGCCTTGCAGCAAGCCGCATGATGCGATACCATCGCCACAGTGTTGGCTCCGAGATAGTGGAGATGGAGGTCGAAGGAGACAAGCAGCTCCAGGATGAACCGACTCAGCGGCAGCCCAAGTCCGCGAGCGAAGTGGGCGAGGAAGGCAACGACCTCGCCAGGCTGAGGTCTAGGCACCCGCTCGCCCTCCGGTGCAAGGCGATGCTTCACCAAGCGCTCCGACGGAAGGAACATCCCTCGCCGGTACTTCCGCACAACCTCCTCTATGACGTACGAGCCACACCACCCACCGGCGACATCAAGCAGTATATTGTTCGGGAAGGTAGCCGTGTTTGAAGCACGGGGGCCCATTGCTGCGGAAGAAAAGGAACGACATCAGCGACCAAGAAGCAGCGGCGTAGAGGATCAGTGGAGGGCTAGAGCGCGAAGGAGAGTAGGGGAGGCAAGCACAGGAAGACGAAGTGAAGAGCCCCTCCTCCTTGGCGTCCCTATTTATCGGGGAAGAAAGGCCGTGCCAGTTGCCCTCCCTCTATGCCACATGGCAGGCAACTGCCCCACCTATCCGTGACGGTTCGGGGCGGATCACGCGCACCAGCGTCACGCGCGCAGAAGATCCCGCAGGAGTTACTCCGGGAGGCAAACCGTGCCCACGATCTCCAAGAAACCGCAATGATGAAAGCGTGCGCACAGTTACCAAAAACTGCCACGATAGACCAAGAGGTCAAACTGACGTGACGCATGCCAAAACTAGCAGGCGTGGCTGACGCGAGCAACGATGACAGCAAACTAGCGATCCCTCTCCCGACCGGGTGCGGCAGGCGGTCAAGTAGATCACCACTCACACCCTGTGGATGGGGCCATCGGCTCCCTAGCCGGTAAACCCTAGCCGGGAAACAACAAAGAATCTCAAGTCTGTACAAGACAAAGACAACAAGACAAAACAAAATGACAAAGCATCTGCACCATCAATCATTTCAAATGAGCACGCAAGAACTTCTCCACGGGGCCAAGTTCTAACGCGCTCGGGGACTAGTATCGGGGGGATAACCCCCGGGTAGGCCAAGATGGGACCAACCAGCCGGCTCCAAGGAGCTAATGCCGTCTGGACATAGACCAAGGAACCACAGGCAGGTGGAATCCACCACCCGGTCCGGATCCAAGTTTCCCTAGCTGGCCCGTCTAGCCGGGTAGCCAGAAGAACCGGCTGGGAGGCTGCTCCTAGCCGGCCGCTTTGGATCCGCTGGCGGTAGTACGGTGGGAATGACGCTCCTTCCTGAGCGCACCTTTGACCGGACAGGCTAGCTAGCCTTGCCGGCGCTATCGGACAACTGTCCCAAAGTTGGAGGCTTACGAGCAAAGCAAGGGCTGACGAGGAAAGCTCTGGCTTACACATAAAGAGCTGGTTGACGGATAAAGAGCAAGCTGACAAGTAAAGCAGGGGCGTTGGACATTGTAGAGTTGTCCTTCCCTATACTAGAGGCTTGAATAGACCCGGGCCTATCATTTGGCCCTGTCCAGCCGGCCCACTTTGTAAGGCCTAGATCCAAACAGTAAACCATAGAACCCATCTTGTAAACTGCCTCCTCAACCAGTATATAAGGGAGGGTAGTGCTAGGGTTCTAGGTAGACAACTACAAGTTAGAAGTTCTCCACATTGGACAAGTTGAGTAGCTCCTTCTTCTCCTTCTAGCAAGGAGTAGCCAGGAAAACGGCTCAAGGAGCATCTGTATTGGGCATTGTCTCCTTTGATAGTAGATCCTTGGAGGAGTAGGAGTTTTACCTCACCAAGAGGGCTTCGAACCTGGGTACATCGATGTGTTTGCAGTATCTGTGCCCAACCCGTTGTGAGTAGCCACCGATAGCATCATGATTGTCCCCTTCAAGCCATCCCCGATGGTACTGTCATGTTCCACACCACGACACCACTATATCTGGAAACTTGGCTTGTGGCATTCAAAACCATGTTCTCTGTACTTTCTGTGCATAGTATATTCATGGTGCTAGAGGCCAACAATAATGGGATCTTCTATATGCTAGACATGACATAATCAAATGTAATGAAAGAGATCCAATGGTCAACAATGTCGGGTTTTTCCAATCTATATCCATCTGCCGATGTTTGAAGTTATTCGTACACTATATAGTGGTATGGAAATTGTGAAGCAACATAGTCGTTTTTTGTTTTGAAAAGATGTGTCAAGCACAAATTTCTGATTTTTTATGGCGAGCAATACGCATAAGAGGACGCCACATGAATGTATTTGGTTTATTATTTGTTTTATTTCAGTGTCTTCAGAACATTATCATATTTGAAGGCATGCATATTCTTAGCACGAAGTTAGTTGCATTTTTAAAATCTCGTGATGGTTCTCGATATATTGATGACATTGGTACCAACAAACGACATCTGTAAAATTTAAGAGCAACCTATCATGCATACTTGTACTCCCTCTGATTCATATTAGTTGTCCCGAGATTCGATGTGTCTACAGTAAAACATGTCTAGATACATCCATTTTTGCGACAAGTAATATCGATCGGAGGGAGTAGTTCATATCTGACATAATTTCGTTAAATCGGCATAAAGTCCTCTAAGAGGGGGAAGTTACTTATCTAGGAAGATTCAACAATTCTAAAACAAGGAAGTTATAAGAAAGCATGGTCCACTTTGTCTGAAATGTGGTGCGGTGGCACCTTTTTTCAACTAGGTTTGGCCTACAAGGAGCGAGATGCTTCGATTAGCAACTTAACATGGTTAGTGGAAGTGTACATGTTACATCAAGGACCTCAAAAATGAGAAAATTACACTAGCTGGAAAATAAGCATGGAAAATCAGTCGGACTGGCTCTCCTTCTGCACCCACTAGCTGAGCCATATCGTTTGTACTAGAACAACAACCACTTGCTTAACAAAAAGGAAATTAGCGCGGTGCTCACTTTTGCCAGATCTTGCTAATGAAGTGCATCGAATGGGATGGGACGTGTATATATTTATATATACATATCAAGTACAATATCCCTTCTCCAGTGTTATGAGTGTTGATCGTTGTAATAACCTTCCATGCGACGTTTGGGACGAAGCAAGTGAAAAAATCGAAACCCGAAAAGTTTGATCAGCGATGATACGTTGCTAACGTATCCATAATTTTTGATGTTCCATGCATGGTTTTATCTACTTTCTTATGTTTTGTCCACATTTTGGAGTACTTTTTATACACTTTCTTGGACTAACCTATTAACAAGATGCCATAGTGCCAGTTGCCTGTTTTCTGCTATTTTTGGTTCCAGCAAAGTCAGAAAATGAATATTCTCAGAATTGGACGGGACAAAAGCCAAAGTCAGTTTTTCACCGAGGGGGACACGGAGCCAGATTACGAGACAGAGTGGGGCTAGGGGGCAGCCACACCACCTGGCCGCGCGGCCAGGCCTGGCCTATGCTAGGGGGTGGTACGGCCACCCAGGGCACCCCCTCGGCCTCCCCTTTCTCCTATAAGATGCCTCCGATACAAAAACCCTAAGGACCAGATCAAAATTCCATGAAAGAGTCTATAGCCGCCATCATCTCCATCCCTAGATTGGGAGGGATCTGAAGCTCTTCCCCGCACCCTGCTGGAGGGGAGAATTCACCTAGGAGGCCTCCTTCATCACCATGCAAGCCTCCGGGTTGAAGCGTGAGTAGTTCATCCCTAGACTACGGGTCAATGTAGTAGCTAGACGGCTGGTTCTTCTCCTTTGTGCTACCATGTTTAGATCTTGTGAGCTCCCTTCATGATCAAGATCATCTATTTGTAATCCTACATGTTGTGTTTGCGGGGATCCGATGGATATTGAGATGCTATTTAAGATTGATTATTGATTTTATCATGTCTTTGGTCATAGAACAATCGTATTGTTTACTTTACACGCAATGCATAATGCAATTATCTATTGCTTGCAACTTAATACTGGAGGGGGATCGGATGATAACATGAAGGTGGATTATTAGTCATAGATGTAGTTGAATTACGGTCTATGTATAATGTTGTAATGCCCAATCAAATCTCAAAGGAGTCAGGATGATTAGTATATGCATGTATGCTTTCTCGATGTTTGTCAATTGCCCTGCTGTAATTTGTTCACCCAACATGTCATCTATCTTAAGGAGAGCCACCACTAGTGAACTATGGACCCTGGTCCTTTCTTTTATCATCAATCTACAATTGTTTACTGCTTTCTTTTTACTTTCTGCAAGCTTTTACTTTCTTCCACACAATATGTTTAATCCTTTGTTTTCAGCAAAACCGGTGAGAATGACAAGCTCACTATAATTTGGGGGCAAAGTTCTGTGGTTGTGTTGTGCAGGATTCCAAGTTGGAAACAACACCTTGGTGGTGTTTCCTTGCTCCTACTGGTTCGATAACCTAGGTTTCATAACTGAGGGAAACTTACTGCTATGCTCATCATACCTTTCTCTTGGGGTTCCCCAACGAGCTTGTTATTACACGACTCAACAAGTATTTTTCTGGCGCCGTTGCCGAGGAGTCAAGGACATCTTCACAAGAGAGTTTCAAAGAAGCTTGGTCTAGAATCTCTGATCTTCATGAAAAAACCAAACCTAAAATGACTCAAAGTTTGTTTCTTAGCAGTTTTTACCTTGGAATTGCTCTTTCCTATAGATATGCTTTGGATGCTATAGTGGGAGGAGATTTCCTCCAATGCAATGAGGATGATGCTATTAATGCCATAAAGAAGTTGGTCTTTACTTACAACTTGCCTAGCAAATCTGATTCTTCCTTTATAAACATATTTGCTAGATTGAACATTCTTAAGACCCACACTACTAGTTTAAAGGATTGCTATAATACACTTAGATAGCATCATGACTATGTTCCAATAAATTATGAACCCTCAAAATGGCTCCCTATAGTAAAGATTATTATAAATAATGAAAGTTTTCATCCTCGCTGTGATATCATGTCTGAATTTTGTCTTATGCCCAAAGATATCTATGAATCTTTGCATCTTTGGGGGATTTCTGAAGGAGGAGAAGAAATATTTCTTGCTAATAATGCCACAATATTACCCATTGGAATAGCTAAAGGAGTGTTAAAAAGATCCTAGGAAAAATGGTTTCTACTGATTATCTTGTTATTTCAATGTGTATGAAAAGGACAAATTACACTTGGAAGATCCCTATTGAAACTCCTTGGAGCAATAATAGATGTGGAAAAGGGCACCATGCACTTTTCTTCTCCACCAAACAATCATATGTTCCCCAAGATTAAGAATAAAAGTAAGAGAGGTAAGGGCAAGAAATTTGGTTTTAATGCTTCTTCATTTGAGAACACTTGATTCTTTTTCTTGCTTCTTATGCCTAACTTAAAGGCGTTAAAGAAAAGTACTTATTGGGAGATAACCCAAAAGTTTTAGATGAGTCTTGGAAGTTACTACTTCAGTAATAACCGCTCCTTATCCTTTTTATTTGCTTTTTGTGCCAAGAGTAACCTCTAATGAGAGAGAAGTAATGCTTGGGAAAGTTGTTGTCTCGAACAGATTTTTGTGCTTCACCGTAAAAATTCGTGTAAAATCTCTGTACGTTGTTTTAAGGCGTGAATGTTTTTGCTTCTTCCCCAGGTTGTTATCTAACTTTCGTTGGTTCAACACTTTTTGATTTGAGCACCAGAAGGTCTTCGAAAAAATTGGTTTTTACCTGCTGGTCTGTTTTGACAGATTTCTGCCATTATTTGCATTTGCTTCTTGTTGGTTCCTTTTTGAGTTCTCTTTAGGGAATTGAGATTTTTGAGGGAAGTGCTTCAGTATCTTGTGTTTTAATGGAAGTTTTATTGGTGTTGAAACTGAACCTAAAGACTTATTATATTGAGTGCACTAATGTTGCTAATAAAGATTGTGTGAAGTTTTATATGAAGGAAAAAATTTAGGTGTATGGAGAGAATGATGTAATGAGATGAAGAATGGACTAAAGATCAATCTTGGGAATGCTACCCCGTGTCACCCCAAGAATTATCCAAGAAGTACAAGCGTCAAAGCTTGGGGATGCACAAGGCATCCCCTTCTTCATCAATAAAAATCTCAGGTTTCTTCCAAACACTTCATTTTTATTGTTTCATGCACAGTTGTGTTGTTCTTGGAGCATCATCGTTTTTTGTTTTTGGTTTTTCATTTTCTTGGTTTTCTTAGTTTTCCTAAATAAATTGGTTGGACCCCCTCTTTCATACATTGGTTTTCAAATAGTTTGGTTTGGATTGGAAAAGAGTAGGAAAAGTTCATGCTTAAGTGGTAAAAGGAGCTTGTTTTTTACTATGGCCTATGCTTTGGCATGCCATGCTTGATATTGTTTTGGCTTTATGTTTAGTGATCTTTGATGTAGCATCACATGTTATAAACAATTGTGATTTCTTAATGTGCCTTGGAAGAACCATGCGTTGTTTTAGCATATTAAAGCATAGTATTGTGGTATTCTCCTTTAATGCATTATTTGGGTTGACTTGGCGCATTCTCACACCATGTTATGACTATCCCAAGTCACCATAGCCTTTATGATACTTTAGTTTTCGACTTGTAATATCACTTTATTCTTTGATTAATGATGTTTCGTCGCTTTGCATGATTATCGCCATTATTGCTCTCTTAGTCGGTCGCTCCCAGTCTTTTGCTAGCCTCCATAACCAAGTATGAGTTCCACTCATGCATCCAACTCCTAAAACCAAGTTATTCCAAAGAGTCCACCATACCTACCTATTAGCATTTGCTATTCCAAGTATATTCATGTTTTTATCTACCATCCGAATTAAACTTGTTATGAGAAAACTAGTGATTAAAGCTCTCACGAACTTGATGGCACACTTTACTTTTCTTGTCCTTAATAAACTTGAACCATTGTGTCATCTATGTTGTATATGCTTGCACTTATATGTTGGGGATTAGCAAAACCATGTTGTAATGGGGAACGCTTTCAACATTGCACTTGTACTTTGTACCTAGTTGATATCATGCTCTTTTGTCTATGGATGTCGTCAGTGTGAAATGGAAGGGGAGCTTGTAAGTCCATGGTGTTATGTATGTGTGTTAGAGAAATGCCTGGGCAGCCGGTCTAATCCATGCCTAATCATGGTAGAAACCTGCAGCGTAACCATAATGAGTTGTCTATGAAGCATTCTTCTTATAAAAAAAAGAGTCAGATATTGAGAAAAGGAGAAAAAGAAAAAAAAAGATATGAGAAAAGAGGAAAGAGAGAAAAAAGCACCATTTTCCCATGGTAAATAAGAAGATTGCTGAGATGCTCGTTGTCTGCTTGCCTTGTCATTTTGATATGGGGGTTCTTCTGTATCATCGGGCAAGGGGTACCCCGTTGGCGGTTCTCTATGGTACACATGTACTTACTATGACAAGAACTTACCGGTAACTAAACTTGAGTAGCATGAGGAGTGGCCCTCGTATTCAAGGGACATGAGGTTTCCAACTTATACTTTGTCAAGCATATACTCCATAGTTTGTTCACTTTAACCTTGATCATTGAAGGTGTCCTATGCATTTATGTTTGCTACTCTATGAGGGACAAGCTGAATGCCACTATGCTATGTTTTCTTTATGTGAAACAAACAAACGTCTTGCAAAGCATTGTTATTCATGAATCTTTTGTTTGTGCCTTTTCATGTTACAATATAATTTCTATCTCTTATTGTTAGAACTTTATCTTTCATGCTATGTTAAAGTACTATGATCATGGCTATCAATGTTTTACAAATACTTTGATCACTCAAAAATTATTTTTTATTTTTATCACTTACCTACTCGAGGACGAGCAGGAGTTAAGCTTGGGGATGTTGATACGTTGCTAACGTATCCTTAATTTTTGATGTTCCATGCTTGGTTTTATCTACTTTCTTATGTTTTGTCCACACTTTGGAGTACTTTTTATACACTTTCTTGGACTAACCTATTAACAAGATGACATAGTGCCAGTTGCCAGTTTTCTTCTATTTTTGGTCCAGGAAAGTCAGAAAATGAATATTCTCGGAAATGGACGGGACAAAAGCCAAAGTCAGTTTTTCACCAAGGGGGACATGGAGCCAGAATACAAGATGGAAAGGGGCCAGGGGGCGGCCACACCACCTGGCCACGCGGCCAGGCCTGGCCCGCTCCTAGGGGTGGTGCGGCCACCCAGGGCACCCCCTCGACCTCCCCTTTCGCCTATAAGATGCCTCCGATACAGAAACCCTAAGGACCCGATCAAAATTCCACGAAAGAGTCTGTAGCCACCGTCATCTCCATCCCTAGATCGGGAGGGATCTGAAGCTCTTCCCGGCACCCTGCCGGAGGGGAGAATTCACCCTGGAGGACTTTTTCATCACCATGCAAGCCTCTGGTGTGATGCGTGAGTAGTTCATCCCTAGACTATGGGTCCATGTAGTAGCTAGATGGCTGGTTCTTCTCCTTTGTGCTATCATGTTTAGATCTTGTGAGCTCCGTTCATGATCAAGATCATCTATTTTAATCCTACATGTTGTGTTTGCAGGATCCGGTGGATATTGAGATGCTATTTCAGATTGTTTATAGATGCTAGCAACTCCAAGAGTTAGTATTTATGCTCGATAGTGGGTTCATGCCTCTAGTAATCTGGGGGAAGTGACAGAAATCTCTAAGGTACTAGATGTGTTGTTGCTACTAGGGAGAAAACAACAATCCTTTGTTCGTAGAACAATAGTATTGTTTACTTTACACGCAATGCATAATGCAATTATCTGTTGCTTGCAACTTAATACTGGAGGGGGTTCGGATGATAACCTAAAGGTGGATTATTAGTCATAGCTGTAGTTGGATTACGGTCTATGTATAATGTTGTAATGCCCAATCAAATCTCAAAGTGGTCAAGATGATTAGTATATGCATGTATGCTTTCTTGATGTTTGTCAATTGTCCCGCTGTAATTTGTTCACCCAACATGTCATCTATCTTAAGGAGAGCCACCACTAGTGAACTATGGACCCGGTCCTTTCTTTTATCATTAATATACAACTGTTTACTGCTTTCTGTTTACTTTCTACAAGATTTTACTTTCTTCCACACAATACGTTTAATCCTTTTTTTTCAGCAAAACTGGTGAGATTGACAACCTCACTGTAATTTTGGGGCAAAGTTATGTGGTTGTGTTGTGCAGGATTCCAAGTTGGTAACAACACCTTGGACGTGTTTCCTTGCTCTTACTAGTTCGATAACCTTGGTTTCATAGCTGAGGGAAACTTACTGTTGTGCTCATCATACCTTCCTCTTGGGGTTCCCCAACGAGCTCGTTATTACACGACTCAGCAGGCGACCACTTTTTTGCTGCCACCCCAACCCAATGCCCAAAGTGGTTCCCTCCTATCCACACCAACACAACGTAGCTGATGAACAAACAATAGACAAACACAGAGCCATCGTACCAATGTTAGAGTTAAAAGCGGCATCCCGCAGAAGTTCCGCTTCTAGTTCATTTTGAAGTACTCCCATAGAAACTTCAAAATGAACTAGAGGCAGCACTTTTTCGGGATCCCGCTCGGAACCCTAACCATGGCAAATGTGATGAGCGCCACACTCCGGACGAGGGAGAGATCAACTAGCAGTTGTGTGCGGGGGTGCCGAGAAGATACATACTTGATTACATTGTGTAAAATTTGACCGAATAAATAGAGTAACGAATACACTTGATTAATTTGTGTAAAACTATTACTGTTGGAGGTATAGTAAAACTTTCCAATAATGCTAATTTTCTACCAACATTCTTTATACCATATATTTAGACTAAATCTTGGTCAAAGAAAAAACACCCAAAACAAGGACGCCTTATTCCTCGGGATGGAGGTAGAGTAATACTCCTACCTACTACTTCTACTTATGCAAAGAGTACTTCAATAGAACCTATAATAAATAATGTGTCTAGTCAAACCGACATGATGAGACTATACTGCACCAGGAGGTGACATGGTTAATTTATTACAAGAAAGGAAAAAACTTCTTTCAAAGAGCCATCGCATCTTTCCCATGTCGTTTAGTTTATCCACACTCGCCGATGCTGCCTGGCCGCATTTGGGATCCTCCCCACCGTGCGGATCACACATTTTCCTCACCATGTCGCCCGGTGCATCTCTCCTTCTAGACCACCACCCCTCTCCTCCAAAAAAACCCAAACAGTTCTATATAGATCCGCCCTCTCCCACAATCCTCCTCGACGTGATGGCGGATCGTCTATACAAAATTTGGAGAGGTTCGAGGGAGAGTCGGTGGTGCAGCGGCTTTAACAAGGTCGGTGACGATGTCGTCAACCAAATTGTTGGGCATCTCGACGCTAAAAGCGTCGTTCGTCTTATCGCATGCTCCAAGGAGCTACACCACCAAGTTGGCGGCGGAGAAGGTTACAGTTGCCTGAACTACAACTGCTTGGAAGTGGTCTCCATCAATGAACTCTATGCCCACATGATCTCCTGCATCCACAGCCTGTTTATCTGCACGGAGCCAGGATGCAACTGGGTCGGCAACAAATTAACATTGTATCTGCACCTCAAATCCACCCACTCGATTGAGGTGCCCATAGTCCTCTAAAGCGTCAAACAATGGGACCTGTCTAAGCTGGTGCCTGTAGGGTGCTTGCGGAGAACAAATATCATCGGCATTGGGAAGACGGGCATGTTGTTCATCGGCCAGATTGACAGGCACATCACGGAGATTGTCTTGTCCGTAAGCCGCGTAAGGTCCATGGTGTGGGGATTGGAGGAGTACGAGGTGAGGATATCATCATTGGTCGATTTTCATGGTTATTATCAGCTCGAGTTTTATTCTGAGCCAAAGATTGTGGAGCCGCCGACCGAAGCCGCACTGGATGCGCTCAACCATTACCTGTCGGTAGCGGGGACTTATTGTCAAGCTCCTCAATTGTTGGTTGGAGTTCCTCGTGGAGTTCCAATGTTGGATCGACGAAGGCATCAACCCATTCTGAGATATCACATCTTAAAATTCTCTTGATGATCCTAGTATGAATGTACTATGTAATTTTCTAGTCCCTTTATTCTAATATTAATTACTTTATTTATTTTAGTGGCAGATTCCCTTCACAATCGGAGTGGTGGAAATGGCTGGAAAGATCCATGAATTTTACATCTATCTTGCTAACGGTGAACAGGCGAAAGCCTATTACGAGGATCCACAGACGACGGTAAAACGAGAGAAGCATGCCAGGCGGGAAATAAAGCGCTACCCGACCACGACCTGGAAACGCGAAAGCCTATTACAAGGATCCACAGATCAGGTGGTGATTCTGAGATCTCTCTTTCTCTCATGCATGTTTGGAGTATATGATGGGACATGTAATCATTCCTATCTAGATTAAGGTACTACTAAGAGTAGTTTTATACTTCTACCGAGTATTTTGTATGGAGTTCTGCAATTGCTAATATATTTTGTAATAATTCCTATGTACTGGGAATTGTCCAGATCGAGTGCAGAATATGGCTTGTACTGCTGAATCTTTCAAAAGCTACCGAATCTCTCAAATGTGCTGATTTTGCTATTATTAAAGTATTTTGTAGAACTAATACTCTTGTACTAGTACTTGTTTTGATCAATGGCAGTAGATTGTTTTGCTTTTCTTTTGAAACCTGGCCTTCTCAATCTAGATGAGGCCTAGGCTTCTTGTGTTGCATATATGTTGGTCACACATGCATTGATGTAAGAACGAGGTATGCACACAAATGCAGACTTAGTCGTCAGTCTTGCTTGCTCCAATGATGGAGTGTGCTTGGAGAAAAAGGGCAAACTCATGCCTTGCCCATTTAAAAAAACAGGCCCAATATCGAGACTCCCACCGGCAACATTTCCTACTATGCCAAGATGCACCCATGTAGCAAATTAATGTGGAAACAATTCATTAACTGTGACGTCCATATGGCCATGACCTTTTTTGGTCATCGGGGTTGAAACCTAATAATATTCATACATGGTGGGAAAATATCGCGGGGCTGGTTTCCAGAACTTGTCAAATCCCATGGTTACTAGTTTCCTGGCAGGTTGTACACGTGACGTGATAGGATGCCATGCGTAAATATTTGTTTTTCTGTTTTTCTTTATTACATGTGACTATTTCAAAACGGGTTCAAAATTGTCAAGATACAAATTCTTAGCAGGAAGTTGAATTTGTCAAAAATCTTGATTGTTTTCGATATATTAACTACCTGATGCGTACCACCAAAAGCTTTTTGTAGAACTTCCATAAAAATCTACCACTTTCCAGTGCTTCTAGTTCAAATATGACATGATTTTGTTAATAGAGACATAAAGTCATTTGAGTGGTCCGAGTTAGCTCGAAAGCTTTGAAAACTCATAAAACATGGGAATCGTACATAAAACATTGTCCACTATATCTGGAAACTTGGCTTGTGGCATTCAAAACCATGGTCTCTGTACTTTCTGTGCATAGTATATTCATGGTGCTAGAGGCCAACAATAATGGGATCTTCTATATGCTAGACATGACATAATCAAATGTACTGAAAGAGATCCAATGGTCAACAATGTCGGGTTTTGCCAATCTCTATCCAACTACCGATGTTTGAAGTTATTCGTACACTATATAGTGGTATGGAAATTGTGAAGCAACATTGTCGTTTTTTGTTTTGAAAAGAAGTGTCAAGCACTATATAGTGGTATGGAAATTGTGTCACGTGCCTTTTACTAGTATGGATATGGATGATCAGTTGATGTGACTCTCGGCCTTGAATTCCTGGACAGATAGGTTACGGTCTACTACCTTTTTCTATTACTAGATGGACGCTAGCCAAATTCAAAATCTGAATCGAGCGGCAAAATAACCCACCAACCTTGAAGCATTTCCCGCCCCACCGATTCAAAACCTTTGAGCCAAAATCTGCCACCGGATAGTACAATTTTTCTATTATTATTAGCTGGACGTGGGCCAAATTCAAATCTCAATCGAGCGGCAATATCACACAACGACCTTGAAGCATTTCACGCCCCTTTGTTTCAAAAACTTTTGTCTTTAAATTTCCTGTTCTACCCATTGTTCAGAGGATAGATGGGCACGCTAAAGTCAGTAGCTCGGGGGCACGATCGTAATTATATTGCTATTCACCTATACTATGGTCCCGATTCGCATAGTTTTTCCTGCTAGCCCTCCCAAAAATCACAAGCTCCTCTGTCGCCTCCACGGCCACCGTGCTCACCAGCTTGATCTCTGGTCTCGTGCGCCGCCACGGAGCCGCTTCACCGATGCTCACCCACCGGATCTAGTTCACCGGGTCTCTCTGCCACTGCACCGGAGCTGCGGTGTCGTTCACCATGCCGATGGTGTCATCGACCACCCAAGTTCTGCTTCCTCGCTGCCGATGGCATCATCGACCGCCCAAGCTCTGCTTCCTACCCGCCGAAAGCTACCCAACCGTATCGGATCTGCTTCACCGGTGTCCACCAGACATGATCTAGTTCAAGGAATACCATGTCCACCACTACAGACCAGGTGCACGACCGTCACTGTTCACTGCACCGGATCTGCCTCAGCGATGCTCTTGTCCATCGTGTTGAAGACGGCATCGACCGGCCAAGATCTGCTTCCCCGGCGCCAACAACCATTGGAACCGCAGCACCCTCGCAGCACCCCCGATGATGCTTAGACACCTCTCCGACCAAGGTTAACCGAATCTCCAACCCATTTTTGTTTTGTCAGCAGTATAGCAGGTTCAAGCATGTCGCAATGAACTGCATTTTTGTAATCGTGCTAGTACATACAAGTCACTAGGCACGCCTTTTCTTTGTGCTAGTACATGCAAGGTCATTAAACATGTTGGTTTGCATTCGCTGCTCTAAAAATTTCAAGTCATGCACATGTCTGTTATTTTGCCATGCACATGTTCTTAGCTACTCCATACAACAGTAATTGCGTGCTACCATGTAACTCTTGCAAAATCTATAGTCAGTGGAAAATATTAGTGTGGATTCCCTGCTCTACAGTTGCTAAATCTATCTAGTTCATGCTGAGATCAGTTCCTGCTATTATTTCCTCCTTGGCATCATTCTGCTATCATGTATTAGTCATTTAAACTCTTTGTACTAATTCGATTATATTTTTGTTGTTGCCATAATGCCATCTACTTCTTCAAAAGCTACATCACTAACTATTTCCTTTTTCTTGCATAGAGCTCAAAATGGAACAATGAACATGTTGGTTTGCATAGCCTATTCTACAGGTTCACAAGGGATGCCATTACTTCCTTATCTAGTGCTGATTCATCCTGAGCAACTGCATAACTGTCCTCTACTATGTAGTTCATTCGTGGTTTACATTCCTACTCTAGAATTTCTCTTATGATGCCATTATAATTTCTATCTGGTTGATTTTTAGCTATGACAGTAACTACTTGCCATTGTGTAGCTCACCGCAAATTTTGAGTCACCCAACAACTCTATGCATTCCAGGAGATGCCACTGCTTCCATATATATTTGTTGAAATTCTAAGAAACACTTTGTTTGATTGCTCATTTCATTCTAGGCACACTTGTCTAATGCTTGTTTGTCCTGTTCTACAGGTTCACGAGCGACGCCATTATATCTCGCATCTGGTTTTGGGTCTGGTTCGTTCTAAGTCACGACATAACTATCCTCTACAATATATAGTTCATTCGTGGTTTGCATTCCTGCTCTATAGGTTCTCGTATGATGCGGTTATAATTTCTATCTGGTTCATTCTTCGCTATAATAGTAACTGCATGCCATTTTGTGGTTCAGTGCAAATTCCGAGTAACCCAACGTCTCTTGCATTTTAGGGTATAGAACTTCTTCCATATATATTTGTTCAAAATGACCTGGCTAGTTTATATCTGCTGAAATTCTAAGCCACACACACATTTTTTGATTGCTCGTTTCACGGTAGTCACACATGTTTAATGTGTGATTGCTTGTCATGTTTGTTTGACGTGTTGGTCAATAATTGAACCATTGACCAGTTGTAAACTCCAGTTCATAGCTCCTGTCATATCAGTGAAATGAGTAGTTTGTCTTATTTGATGTATTAACTTGTTATTACGTAGTTTCAGACTGCAATTTTTGCTAGCCCCACCAAAGAGGGGGTTGCAAGATCATGTCTCCTCCAATGTAGATGTCACACTGAATGAAAGATATAAGTGATCGATTGAGAAAGCAAATTGAGGACTCTTCTATCAAATTGATTGTCAACTGAAATACCAATTTTTCTTTCAACTGAGTTGATAATATGTAATAATTTTAAGAAGTTTGCAGCTGATGTAATATCTAGATAACTCGCGTAGAACATGCAGGCGTTTAGTTGACGTCGTACACACATTGCGGTAGTCATTACGGTAACTACGCCAGGCAGCTCGATTAGGGAACAGTAGCATGCTTTGTTATTGACCCATCGTGTATTCGGCCGACGACGAACAGTAAAAAATGCTGGATTATTATACACGTTTTATGATATTGGCATGGGTTTCAGAAATGACGAAACTGTAAAAGGTCGTAAATGTAACAGGACAATCCGCATGTGGTAACAGGTCGTAACAGTAATAGCCCGTAAATTTAACAGGCCTAATAGGCCGTAACAGTATCAGGCCATAACAGAAATAGGCCGTAACTGTAGCAGGCAGGAACAGTAACATGCTGTAATAGTAGCAGGCCAGAACAGAAATAGCCTATTACAGTAACAGGCAAGAAACTACAAAAATCACAGAATAGTAACAGGCTAAAACAGTAGTGGGCCACAACAGTAAAGGACTGCAATAGTAAAAGGCCAGAATAGTGACGAGCCTGAACAGTATGGGCCGAGAAATTCCCAAATGAGGGTAGTAATAGGCCGACAAATTTACTAGGCTAGAACAATAAAGGGCCGTTTGTGGGCCTGAACAGCTAAAGACCAGAATGGAAAAAGGCCAGAACAGTAATGGAGCATCTCACAGAAGGGATGTCAGTAGGCGGTCGACGATGTGCTGCGATAACAGTGATGGGCTAACCCTAGGCCTTATGTTTACAGAGCGACTTGGCGCAGGATGCTAATGGGTCGCACAGTGTTGGACAAACATGGGCCTTCTGTAGGCCAAAATAGAATCAGGCCTGAAAGTTCGTGGGTCACTGTTGGCTGCATATTTGGGCACATTTCAAACAGTGCAGGACAAAACCAGTAAAGGGCCATATTCTTGTTGGGCTCCCCTGATGGGCCGGCCCAGTTAGTATTTAGCAGGCCTTGGCTAGGCCTAGCGTCTTCCATGGTATCTATGACCGTTAACAGTGGTAACCGGCAGCTAACAGCAGCTGCCACGTGGCAATTTGCATGATGTGAGGCGTCGACGTGGGTGGCGAATAGATCTACGACGGAACAAGTTTTCGTGGCTGAAGGGTGCGATCTGCCATGGTCGAAAAAAACAGTGGTTAATTCATTTGTGACGGGCCTTTTACCACGAAGGCCATCCATCGTGCAAGACTCTTTGGCCATGAAAAACGGGCCATCAACCACGAAAATCGTCTGTTGTAAAAGCCAACTTTTCTTGTAGTGACAATATCATAAAAGGTGTATAATTAGCGAGCATCTTTTATTGTTCATCGTCGGCCCAATACAAGATGGCAACAATTGCATTCTGAAACTAAGTAATAACAAGTTAATATATCAGACAAGACAAACTACTCATTTGACTTATATGACAAAAGATGGGAAATGGAGTTTACAATTGGTCAATGGTTCAATTATTGACAAACATGTCAAACAAACAAGACAAGCAAGCATGCATTAAACAAGTGTTCCTACCATGAAACAAGCAATAAAAAATGTGTGTGTGTGGCTTAGAATTTCAGCAAATATAAACTAGCTAGGTCATTTCAACAAATATATATATGGAAGTAGTTGTATATCCTAGAATGCAAGAGACGTTGGGTGACTCAAAATTTGCATTCAGCTATACAATGGCATGCAGTTACTGCCGTAGCTAAGAATGAACGAGATAGAAATCACATCATACAAGAACTTGTAGAGCAGAAATGCAAACCACGAATGAACTATATATAGTAGAGGATAGTTATTTTGTTGTTTAGGACAAATAGAACTAGATACAAGTTATAATGGCGTCTCTCAAGAACCTATAGAACAGGACAAACAATCATTAGAAAAGTGTGCCTACAATGAAATGGGGAATCAAACAAAGTGTTTCCTAGAATTTCATTAAATATAAACTAGCCAGGTCATTTCAGCAAATATATATGGAAGAAGTGGTATCTCCTGGAACGCAAGAGATGTCGGGTGACTGAAAATTTGCAGTGAGCTACACAATGGCATGCAGTTACTATCATAGCCAAGAACTAACCAGATAGAAATTATAATGGCATCATAAGAGAACTTCTAGAGTCAGAATGCAAACCATGAGTGAACTACATAGTAGAGGACAGTTATGTCATTGCTTAGAACAAACCAGCACCAGGTAAGGAAGTAATGGCGTCGCTTGTGAACCTGTAGAATAGGCTATGCAAACCAACATGTTCATTGTTCCATTTTGAGATCTATGCAAGAAAAGAAAATAGTTAGTGTTGCAGCTTTTGAAGAACCAGATGGCAACAAAAAAATTATAATCGAATTAGTATGAAGAGTTTAAACGGGTATTACGGGATAGCAGAACAATGCCAAGGAGGAAATAATAGAAGGAACTTAGCTTAGGATGAATCAGATAGATTCAGTAACTGCGGAGCCAGAAATCCATACTAATATTTTCCACTAATTTTACATTTTGCAAGAACTACACAATAGCAGGCAATTACTGTTGTATGAAGTAGCTAAGAACATGTGCATGACTTGAAATTTGTAGAGCAATGAAGGCAAACCAACATGGCTAATGACCTTGTATGTTCTAGCACGAAGAACATGCCGAAGAATATGCATGCCAAGTGACTTGTATGTACTAGAACAATTACCAAAATGTAGTTCATTGCAATAGCCTTGAACCTGCTATACCGCTGACAAAACAAAAATGGGCTGGATATTTTGTTAACCTTGGTTGGAGAGGAATCTAGGCATCATTGGTACCGTGCGTGTGATGTCCAGGTCACTGAGGGGGCTGCAGTTGCGATGGCTATTGGCATCGGGGAAGCAGATCTTGGGCGGTCGATGTCGGCTTTAGCGCGGTGGACAAGAGCGTCGCTAAGGCAGATCCAATGTAGTTAACAACAACGGCCGTGCATCTGGTCTAGAGCGATGGACATGGAACTCCTTGAACTAGATCATGTCTGCTGGACACTAGTGAAGTGGATCCGATATGGTTGGCTAGCTTTCGGCGGCCGGGAAGTGCTTCAAAGTTTGTGTGTGGTTTTGCCGATCGATTCATATTTTGAATTTGGCTAGCGTCCATCTAATAATAATACAAAAATGGTACTCCCCCGGTGGGAGATTTTGCCTCAAAGATTTTGAAACGAAGGGGCGAGAAATGCTTCAAAGTTGGTGTGTGGTTTTGCCGCTTGATTAAGATTTTGAATTTTGTTAGCTAGCATCCATCTAATAATAATAATAGAAAAATGGTACTCCCCTGGTGGAGATTTTGCCTCAAAGTTTTTGAAACCGTTAGGCGGGAAATGCTTCAAAGTCGAGGTGTGTGATTTTTCCGCTCGATTGAGATTTTGAATTTGGTTGCGTCCATGTACTAGTAGTAGTAGTTGTTGTTGTAGTAGTAGTAAAAAAGGTGGTAGAACCTACATCTATCTGGTCAAGAATTCATGGCCGAGAGTCACATCAACTGATCATCCATAACCACACTTAAGTACTCCCTCTGTTAAAAAAATTGGCTGGAGGGCAAAACCAGATACGTAGTATTCCCTAAATACTTAGGGTATGTTTGATTCAACAGATTTGCAAAGGAATTCTATAGGATTCCAATCCATAGGAATGTTTTCAATAGAGTGTCTTTGTTTCAAAGGAATAAATCATACAAAACTCCTATGCATTGCTTTCTAACAAGAGGTGAGACCTCTTGGAAAAATTCCTATGTGTCTATGACAACTATGACATGTACCTAAACCGTATAAAATTTCCTGTGTTTTTTCTACGGTGCAATCAAACACCTTATCTTATCGATTCCTGCATTTTTCATTCTCGTAGGATTATAAGTGTCATGTCATTCTATTCCTGCACTTTTCCTATTCCTATGTTTTAAAAATCCTTTGAATCAAGTGAACCCTTAGTTCGGAGAATTAACTTCACATATTCACTTTGTTGCTAGTTATTGCATGCAGTATTAATCCTAAAATCCAGCCAATACACGTGGCCACCGCATCTAATTTAAAACATGCAAGCCAATACATGCACTCCCGTTTAACAACATGAGCGGCCAGGAGCATTAATAGGACATGGTGGTTCATATTTTTGGGTCAACTAGAGGAGTAATTGAGAAAAACTAGGAGCATTATTAGGACGTCTTGGTATTGCCAATTTTGCACTCCAGCCTAGCAATTGAGACTGTACAAATAATTAAGAACCATGCTATTGAGTGAACGTGAGGTTTTTAGCTCCACGGAGCATACACCCATCCAGCCACACGGTGAGCATCCAACGACACAACCAAAATGAAAAAATGAAAAAAATGAAAAATAAAAAATGAAAAATGCCCTGGCAACTTAGGTTTGCGTGTGCTCTGAGCGACCAGGGAGCACATGTTTTGTCCTTAGATTTTGGGATAATTAAATACAATGAGGTTATGATACTACTACTACTACTAGTATCATCCTATACATTTGCATGCTCCCAGGAGTCGTACACTGGAGTGCACGTCCATTGTCCCATAATTAGTGCACATGCGCACGCGCGTGCCTATGCTAGTCTGATGAAACACGGTTGTGGTTGCTGTGTGCATGGCGTCGTCTCATTTCCACACGCTTCTCTTGGCTTTCCTAGGGCTTTGTTTAAATGGAGCCATTGTTAAAATGTGTGTCTATGGAATTGCTTCCTCTACCAGTTGGCGGGACTGATTCCACACGAACGCCATCATCCATGGCCGGCAAGAAGCAGCAGGACTTGTCGTGGGCTGGTATCCCTGAGGGACTCGTCCGGAAGATAGGTGACATCTTCCTTTCGACGGATGACTTCGACTACTACGCCACCTTCCGGGCAGTCTACAACGCCTAGCGCGGCTTCACGGAGGAGCGCTTTATACCAGCCAACTGGATTATTCTAGAGCACTAGTTTTCGGAGGAGTGTTCGGTAGATGACGCCGCCATCACGTTGTTGAACGTGAGAACTAGCCGCCACCTTGAGAAGAAGATTAGCCAGGTTATTCACAGGTGCTTTCTTGATATTCATCTCTATCTATGCGATCATGTTTTTGCATTCACCTCCTATACTATCTATTTTTTAAGTTCTATTTCTTCATCTACTTATTGGCTAAGGTTTTTCTCCATGGTTTACCTTGATTGAATATCAGTCTGTTTACCTTGGTTGAATCTCTATTTCTTCTCTCTCTCTAGAAGGTACTTTTATGTCAGTAGCACAACCGGTGACCTCCTTGTGCTTGGACAGAGGGTGCATCCATAGAAGACCCAGTTGTACAACCCCTTGTCGGGCGCTATCAAGCGCCTGAGGGCGGAGATACCGACCGAGAAGGTGGCTTCTGTCACTATGACGATGTTCCCGTCATTGATGGTGTTTACATCAAACCATCAAAACACCAGCATTCAATGGGTGGATGAGGGCACGATGGAAGGGAGTCGCCTGGTCTTTGGTGAAGGGTGGTACTCGCCATATGACTTCGCGGAACTCCGGAGCATGACTTCATACACCGATGATGTTTTCACCATAGACAGATATAGGTATATCCTCTCAATTATGTGTGGTGCTGCTCATGGAGATGTCCATTTGTAGCGTTCCGCACGAACCCTAGAGATGCATCGCACCATTGCAGTTCCTATTCCGGGATGCCAGTTCCAAGAGAATTGTTTTTACCTCGTCGAGTTCGATGGGGATTTGTTGTTCGCTGTGAGTGGACCAGTCTACAGAGGCAGACCGGTTGTTTACTAGGTTGATACCCAGAACCATGTCCTTCAGCCGGTCAGAGCCATCGGAAGTCGTTCTCTCTTCGTTGCTGACAATCGGTGCTTCTGCATTCACAGCACTAGGGTACCCATGGTGCAGGACGGCAGCATATACTATGAGACCAATTCGAGATTAGATCTTACAACTTTGAGGCTCTTGCATAGGAAGAGGAGCCAAGGGTTGTATATGGGTATGGCGTAGGAGGATTTTGGATCAATGATCGTCGTTTCGAACTATATTGATTACTGGCGGAGTATTGCAGAATCGTCGAGCATTTTGAGCTGCAGATGGTGCCACCTTATGGTGAGGATGGTACCACCCACTATGATTACTACAACGGCTATCCGTTAGATTGATGGATCGTGTGGGTCTGCTTCTGATGTATTGTCTTCATGTCAGCTCTTTGTGTGTCCACTTTTTTGAGTGAACGTCTATGAATTATGTAAGTTATATGGTGCCCGTGTAATACAATAGATGTTCTCCCTGTTTCCAGAAGATCATGTGTTGTACCTCTTGCAATTTCACTATTTTATCATGTACGTGTAGTAATTATGGTAGATGCTCGGTTTGTAACAATCCTCAAACAACTTACAACTACGAATTAAAGTAGATTATTACAATCCTTGGTAAAATTGACAGTAATAGAATGAAGCATAAAAGTTGCAATAGAGTCCAGACAACTGAAAAAACACCATAACTAGTGTTAGAGAAAAGGACTCTATAGAGCTTTCATTGCGAGACATGTAACAACTGGCTTCCCATGAGAGTTGCAGATGAGATTATTAAGTATGTTCTGCGTTAAAGCTTGCCTGTTTTTCAATTCATATAAGTCTTTGCATGCTATGGTGATTACTGAATTTATTTTGTTGGCTTCTTGCTCAACAATATCAAGGGCATCTTGGAGGGCATCCTCAAATAATATTTCGGTTGGAATAAGAGGATCAGTCGAAGTGGTGTGCCATGAGCAATAGGTATTATCACTGCTGCTATCTGAAACAAAATCTAAACTTGGATAAGCGGGTCTTTGTTCGGCAGTCAGAGGGTTATTTGCAGCCTGAAACAAACACAAAACAAGTTATAACAACATTACCATGCAATCACACTACCATGAATTTTAAATGTGCCAATATGGTTGTATATAAGGAAGGAAGCAATTAACAGTGGTGGCTCATTTCTTCTTGAATAACTGGACCAGTTGGCGCCATGGAGCGATGCGAGCATGTGTTGCTCTGTGAAATGACTGCTCTACTTGAAGATGGCTGAGACCAAGAAAAAACAAGTTACTTAAACAACAGACTAGGGAAACAAACTACAAGTTCATTTCTAATAATAATGCGAGCAATCAACCAATGTACCTGATGCAGACTGGTAAAACTAGAATGTGCAGAACATGAATAAAATGAATATGAAAACTAAGACATTATGTTTCTCATATATAAACTAGCCAGACAATAGACAACAAAATCTTCCACTGATTTAATCATAGAAACAAGAGTACCTCAGTCAACAAAAACACATCAATTGTGTGCCTAGAATATACTAGCCAGATTATTTTAGACAAACAATGAAACAAGTAATCATACATTAGGTTATTCATGAATAGCCAGATAATTTCAATGGTTCGGCGGCCTGAGAACAACAAACTGAACCATCATGTGTCTCGTATTAAAATAGCCAGTTCATGTAAGTATGATAAACAGTAGATACAAGAGTGAGATGAAGTGCACAGAGTTCCTTATGATACATGTGTATTATACAAAATCTACTCACTAGTGTGGCCTTGTTATTATTATCAGCCAACTCAGATGCAATACACCAGTCCTCTGCATATATAGGAAATTGAACTAAGAACATGGAACAAAAAAAACCATAGTGGGGCTAAAATGTTTGACGCCAACTTTTGGCAAAAAAAATGAAAACGAGATAGAAAATGGTAAATTTAAGAAAAAAACATGTGGCAAGGACCAAACTTTGGCTGCCAAACTTCGGGTGGGGCCTTACGGTAGGTGTTACACGAGTTCTATGGTGGCTCCTATGGATGGGCGGATTATGCACTCCATTGTTGCTCCTCTACATAAAGGTAAGGCCAACTATAAACACAAACATGTTCCAACATAATATATGTTGGATGAAGTGGAACCAAAGTGATGGGGTCTTATGAGATTATAGGATCCATTCACTCTATGATACTGTGTGCAAACTAAGGATGCTCCTTACATAATAAAAGCAAACAGTTAGAGCAACAGGTTAAGCGGGATCAAATTGATAATACATAATGGTCAAATAGTATGACGTGTGTAAATGTGTAGTATACGATAGCATGACAATAGCAGGATGGAAATACTATAGTTCATCAATCAGCCAATGAGAGAGATATCTCATGCGGACAGGTATAATGGAGAATGTGAACAAATATGTTAAGTGACTAATAATTCACAAAGAAATATACCTAAAAACTGTTCAATGCATGGAGTTTAAGCCTAACCACAACGGGTTAATTTAGTATATTATAGGTATATCAAGTAAAGAACCTATTAGTTAGGAAATTTAGCACAAATATAGTACATTGCCAACAAAGCAAAATAGCGCAGGGAGATCTGGTTACCTCGGTCAGGGCAGTGTCTAGGCCTCCTTCACATCCTCATGGTTCACGTCGAGGTTGCTGAAGGTGCTACGGTCGTAGTGGGTGTCAATGATGGGGAAGAAGATCTTGGGTGGGCGAGGATACGAGCAGAGCGCTAGACCACGATGTCTGTGGAGCAGATCCGGGGCTGTCAATGATGTGCTCAGCGTGCCGGACAAGAGGGTTCGTTGCGAAGATTATGTGTGGCAGGTACGCCGACTAAAGTGCAGCGAGGATGTTCCGGCCGGTGACGTATTCCTAGAGGAGAGAGGGGTAGGGTTTAAAGGTACTACTAGTACTATACTGGGAAATATATGAGGGAATCCCCCCACTCACCGAATTAACTAGGGGTCGAATGGGAATTTCGAAGTGTCTCAAATTTAGGGGCACGAAGTATATCCGGATAGGCGAGAGATTTTACCGCTTTATTTTGGTTCTGAATTTGGTCATGGTCCATGTAATAATAGAAAATTGGTAGGCCGTACTCCCTCTCTGTTCAGGAATCTAAGGTCGTACTCCCTCAATCCAACACCTCAACTGATCATCCATGATCGTACTCCCAATGTTTAGGAATCTCGAAGAAGAATGGATATCATACTGGAGTTTCAATAGATTATGAGATAAATTACATCATGTTGGGAGGATGAAGTTATACAATCATGCAAATTTGCAAGTTCCAACTCATATTCATTTCATAGTCGTATAAAAGACAAATTCAGCAATGAATACTAGAGTTTACTGTATTCTACTATTGATTGTGCCATTTGGCATTTTCATAACTCCTAAATAATTTTGAGTTTCAAATTGAAATTTTACATGTCTATAGAACTCTATCTCCCAAATACAATGCATATTTTTTGATTTTTTTTAGAAAATCTAAAATTCATTTTTAAGTGGTTTTATAGGTTTCCACTGAAAGTTGGTTTTCACCGGATACATTTCTCTTTATACTGTGCAGCCATTGCCAAGGGATAATTAATTAGTAATTACACAATCAGATGCAAAGATGAGGCAAATCTCCACAAAAAAATGAGGCAAAACAAATATTGATGCAAACTATCATAACACACCCACACGCACAAATGGACCCACACATAGTAGCAGCAACAACTTCAAATATACTATCTTTGTTCCACAATATAAGCCTTTTTAGCAAATAAGGGTGGAAGGATTTATTTAAAGATTTTTGCTAGCCAGATTTACAAATAAGTGGTGAATGACATGACAATTTCACATAAACACAAACCCACAATACAAACATACGTCTGACAAAACGAACCTGAAAGACTAAGCTACAACTGGCAGCTACCATTGCGGAGCTGCAGAACAAACAAGGGTGCAGATACAGTTGATTTACCATAGGGTCCTTTATGTAAAGTGAGAGGCCTTATCCTCAAATATTGTGTTTTTATGTACATGGAATGTTATGGGTCTCCCTGCAAACTTGTACCCATCGATTTTTTTAAGAAAGCTTCTAGGCCTCTTGAGTCCTATTCTGTTCAAAAAAAGATGTGAGAGAGATAGAGAGAGGGTTGGCCGATTTTCTTCGATCGGAGGAGAGAACCTTTATTATACCGTATGATGGTGGTCAGTTCCATTTCTATTCTACTTAGCACCCCTATTCCCCACAAAATAATCCGCACCACTATTTCGAGAAACTCCCAACCATACCTTTAATTAATATCATGTCCCACGTAGCCTAGCTATTAGAAATTTAATAGAACTTGGGGATTATCCATAAAATACGGTCCAGTTTTTGTGAAATTGGGGTGGTAGCCTTCTAAGCCATACTAGTAAGTTACACATGCCTTGCACGAGAGAACTCGTATAATGAAAGTATGACATATCATTTGAAATACGTCTCTTATAATTAAGTACCCCCGTTTTTTACCTCCATATGCAAAACAAAAATGACTATTTATAAAAATATAGTCCCGTCAAGATAAGAAAAAATAAAATAATGGCAGTTCTATTCAAAAAGTAAGTTGGAATATTTTAAGCATAACAGATCGTAGAATGGTTATAGAAGTATGTTTTGAGATCTATGCATGGTTTCATTGTGTTAAAGGCAAAATCTTATAAAAAGGTTAAACCTATTGTCAAAACTTTTGGTGGTTTCTAATATATTAGTTAACCCCTCAATAGGTACCTCCAAAACCTTTTTGTAAAACTTTCCAACAAACCTATAATTTAGTTGTAGTTCAAATTTGATCTAATTTCGATAAATCGGCATAAAGTCATTCAAGTGGGAATCCTAAGTAAAAGACGTTGGTCCATACTTGATATGTCTAGAAGCTTGGCTTATGGAATTGATATCCATATTCTTCGAACTTTCTTAACAGAAAGGAACAATCTCGTCATCACTCGAAAAACTAGGAATTTTCTTTCCTGATAGATGGAAACTCACAATGATGACATTGTTTACTACAAGAAGATGCACCCATCTACCTCCTAAAAGACATTTAATTCATCAAGAGCAATATATCGTGCTTACTTGTAGCTCAAGTTTGACCTAATTTCGTTAAACCGATAAGAAGTCACTAAAGTGTGCGAAGTTAACTAGGAAACTTGAAAAATCCTAGTACTAAAAACTTGGGTATTACATATAAGAAATTGTGGTCCACTTTGTGTGATAATTGGGACGGTTGCATTTTCATTTAACTGTGGTAGTAGGTCCCATAGGAGCGAGGTGCTTGAGTTAACACGGTCGATGGAAGTACAAGTTACATCAAGGACCTCATAAAAATGAAAATTGGATCCAATTAAGTCCATGCATTTTTCACGAGGACCCTAAAACTGAGCAATGAAGTGTGTTTTGAGGTTTGCACATATACTAGCGTTCATCGTGCTAAATACTATATCAATAGAATCTTTCTAGTTGGTAAGAATGGAAAAGAAGATCCAACGGTTAGCAATGTTTGGATTTGCTAGTCTTGATCCAATGGTCAATGTTCAAAGTTGTCCGTATACTATATAGTGGTATGATATTGTAAGAAATAAGTTAAGATAAAGATCAGATAAGAAGTACTGCAAATTGGCCGATCTTTTGAATAACCTTACCTCCCGATGTTTAGGAAGCAAGTAAAAATTTCGAAAACTAGAAAATTTTGCATTATTTGACGCCAAGGACCAAAGTGGTTTCCTTCTATGTACTACTCCTACTCCACATGCCAGAGACACAGCATTGTTGTACCAAGGCACACGTGCGCAACGCCACGCTATGGACGAGGGAGAGATCAGCCGGGCCGGTGCGCGAGGGGAAAGGGGAGGAGAGATGGAGGATGGATGGTGAGAGGCAGCGAAGGAGAGAGAAAACACACAATTTGTTTTGCGCGTATATGTCCTAAAATTTACTACTACTAGAGTGTACACTGTAAGGCCGCAGGAGTACCTCGTGTCAGGAACCCATCCTAACTTTTCTCTGACATCGAACAGCCTTCAACTCCTCTTTGCTGCTTCCCTCTTCCCCTGCCTACATTTTATTCTCTCAGCATGTACAGTGTGTGAACATATGTGAGCATATGTCTAAGCAAAGAAATATACTACATTGTACTATTTTCATTTTCCCACTCTGTGCAAAAAGCCACACCATAAGCAAAAAAAGTACACCTTAAGACCTATCCATATACATAGTGGAGGTTGTCCACACAAGCCAAAAAACTTAAGAGTGACCCATAAGCTTATGTGTAGTCCACAAGAACTAAATAATAATATCAAGTACACATAGAAATATTAAAATAATTTCATTCACCAGAATGTATGTTGTTAGCTCTTACATGTGGGTCCTAGCTTATGGACAAGTTTGTCTGCATACATTCTAAAATGGTGCAATCAATTAGCTTATTATGGTGTAGTATCAGGGAGCCATCTTATCAACAAGTTTTTTCACATACATAGATGATGCCCTAAGGTCATCCGCAGTGTGTAAAAAGGCACACCTTAAGGCCTATGTGGCATTCGCTAATTAAGATTAACCTTATACATTGTGGAGAAAATAAAGTTATCTTTATGCCTAAGGTGCACCTCAAGATTGTGGGTTGCCCATAGAAAATATAAAAATCATTTCCCCTCTCTCCTTATTTCTCATGTGATCATTTTCAAAAGGGGTTCAAAATTTTCAAGATCCTAAGTCTTAGCTAGAAGTTGAATCAGTCGTCAAAACTCTCTGTTGTTTCTGATATAGTAATTGACCACCCGATGGGTACCTCCAAAAGCTTTTCTAATAAAACTTTCAAAGCAACCTACAATTTATTACTTGTAGTTCAAATTTGACTTTATTTTGACACATCAACATAAATTCATTCAAGTGGGCGGAGTTATATAGCTAGGAAGCTTGAAAAGTCCTAAAACATGGCAATTTCAAGTACAACATGTTGTTGATCCACTATATATGTCTGAAAATTTGGCTTGTGGCATTCAAATCCAATATTCTCCACACTCGCATTACGGAACAGAACAATCTCATCATCACTCGGAAAATTGAGATTGTTCTTTCCTGGTAGTTGGACACTCACACCGACAACACTCCTTACTACCATAAGATGCACCCATATACCTCTGAAATGACATTTAATCCAAGAACAATCTATCGCGCTTACTGTAGCTCCAGTTTGACCTAATTTTATTAAACTATCAATATGCAAAATCTTAGCAAGAAGTTGAACCTGTCGTCAAAACTCTTTGTGGTTTATGATATATTAATTGACCCCCCGATGGGTACCCCCAAGAGCTTTTTCATAAAACTTTCAAAGCAACCTACAGTTACTTGTAATGGTTCAAATTTTACCTAATTTCGATAAATCAGCATAAAGGCATTCAAGCGGGCGAAGTTAGCTAGGAAATTTTAGAACTCACAAAACATGGTAAATCGTAAGTACAACATGTTGGTCCACTATATACGTCTAAAAACTTGGCTTGTGGCGTTCAGATCCATATTCTTCAGACTTTCTTTATGGGAAAGAACAGTCTCTCGTCATCAGTTGGAAAATTGAGAATGTCCTTTCCTAAGATAGTTGGAAACCGACACTGACGGTATTTTTTACTACAAGAAGATGCACCTATATACCTCCAAAAAGACATTTAATTCAAGAGCTATCTATCGCGCTTACTTGCATTGTAGCTCAAGTTTGACCTAATTTGGTTAAACTATCAAGATGCAAAATCTTAGCAAGAAGTTCAACATGTCGTCAAAACTCTCGATGGTTTCTCATATATTTGATTGTGACCCCCCTATGGGTACCTCCAAAAGCTTTTTCGTAACTTTTAGAGCAAAACCTACAATTTTGTTTGTAGTTTAAAATTTGACCTAATTTCGATAAATCGACATAGTTAGTCAAGTGGGTGAAGTTAGCTAGGAAGTTTGAAAACTCATAAAACATGGGAATCATCGGTACAACATGTTGGTCCTTTATATATGTCTGTAAACTTGGCTTGTGGCATTCATATCCATATTCGCTGGACTTTCTTTACAGGATAGAATAATCTCATCATCACTCAGAAAATTGAGAATGTTCTTTCCTGATAGTTGGAAACTAACACTGACGGCATTGTTTAATACAATAAGATGCACACATTCACCTCTAAAAAGAAATTTAATTCAAGAGAAATCTATCGTGCTTACTTGTAGTTCAAGTAGACCTAATTTCATTAAATTGTCAAGATGCAAAATCTTAGAAAGAAGTTGAACCTATCGTCAAAACTCTTGGTGGTTTCTAATATATTAATTAATACTTCTCGATGGGTACCTCCAAAAGCTTTTTCGTAAAACTTTCAAAGCAACCTACAATTTACTTGTAGTTTCAAATTTGACCTAGTTTCGATAAATTGACATAAAGTCAGAGTTAGCAAGGAAGTTTCAAAAATCATAAAACATGGGAGTGATTGGTACAACATGTTGGTCCACTATATATGTCGGTAAACTGTGGTATTCGGATCCAATATTATTCGGACTTTTCTTTACGGAAAAGAACAACCTCGCTCGTCATCACTCGAAAAATTGAGAATTGAATGTACATTGTTTACTACAATAAAATGCACCCATCTACCTCTTAAAAGACATTTATTTCAAGAGAAATCTATCGTGCTTACTTGTAGCTCATGTTTGACCTAATTTCGTTAAATAGACATGATGCAAAATCTTAGAAGGAAGTTAAACCTGTTGTCAAAACTCTTGGTGGTTTCTGATATATTAATTAACCTCGAGATGCTCCAAATTTTTTTTAATATTTAAAAGCAACCTACAATTTTGTTGTAGTTCAACTTAGACCTAATTTCGATAAATTGGCTTGAAGTCATTCAAGCGGGCAGAGTTAATTATCTAGGGAGATTGAAAACTGATAAAACATGGGAATCGTAAGTAAAACACGTTGGTCCACTTAATATGTATAGAAGATTGGCTTATGGCATTGAGATCCATATTCTTTGGACTTTCTTTACATAAAATAACCATCTCGTCATCACTCGGAAAACTGAGAATTTTATTTCCTGATAGTTGGAAACTCACACCGACGACATTATTTACTACAAGAAGATGCACCCATATAACTCCGAAAAGATATTTAGTTCAAGAGCAATCTATCACGCTTACTTGTAGCTCAAGTTTGACCTAATTTCATTAAATCACCAAGAAGTCACCGAAGTGTGCCAAGTGAGCTAGGAAGCTTGAAAAATCCTAGTACTAAAAACTTGGGTATTACATATAAGAAACTATGGTCCAGTTTGTGTGATAATTGGGGTAGTTGTATTTTCTTTTATCTGTGGTAGGTCTCGTAGGAGCGAGGTGCTTGAGAGATAACATGGTTGGTGGAATTACAAGTTGCATCAAGGATCTCATAAAAATGAAAATTGCATCCAAGTTCATGCATTTAGCACAGGGACCATGAAACTGAGCAATGAAGTGTGTTTTGAGGTTTGCACATACTAGCATTCATTTTGCTAAAGACTATCAATAGAATCTTTCTAGATGTTAAGAATGGAAAAGAAGATCCAACAGTTAGCAATGTTTGGATTTGCTAGTCTTGATCCAACGGTCAATGTTCAAAGTTATTCGTACACTATATAGTGGTATGGTACTGTAAGAGATAAGACAAGATAAAGATAAGATAAGAAGTACTATGAATGGCCGATCTTTTGAACAACCTTCCTCCCGATGTTTGGGAAGCAAGTGAAAATTTTAAAAACCAGAAAAGTTTGAATTTTTTTGCCGCCAAGGAAAAAATTGGTTTCCTTCGTATGTACTCCTCCTACTCCACACCAACACAGCTGTCTAACACGCTAGAGACACAGAGTCGTTGTGCCAAGGAACATGTGCCTAGCACCATGCTATGGATGAGGGAGAGACCAGCACGGATGGTGCGCGAGCACAAAGGGGAGGAGAGATCGAGGATGGATGGTGAGAGGCAGCATAGGAGATAGAAAACACACAATTTTTTTGCGTGCATAGGTCCTGAAATTTACTACTAGTAGAGTGTAGTCCACTGTAAGGCCGTAGGAGTACCTCGTGTCAGGAACCCATCATAACTTTTCTCTGACATTGAACCGCGTTCAACTCCTCTTCGTAGCTGCCCTCTTCCCCTGCCTACGTTTACAGTGAGTGGACAGAGGTGAGCATATGTCTAAGCAAAGAAATATACTAGTGTACTAGTACTTTCTTTTTCCCTAACAAGGGCATCCACAATGTGTAAAAAAGCACACCTTAAGGCTTAGTATGTGGCATCCGCTAAGGTTCACCATATACATTGTGAAGAAAATAAAGTTATCTTTAAGCCTAAGGTGCACCTCAAGCTTGTGGGTTTCCCATAGATAATAGAAACATCATTTCTGCTCTCTCCCTATTTCATGTTATCGTTTTCAAAACGGGTTTAAAATTTTCAAGATGAAAATCTTAGCTAGAAGCCTAATAGTTTCTAATTTGACCTAATTTGGATAAAGCGACATAAAGTCATTCAAATGGGCAGAGTTAGCTAGGAAGTTTGAAAACTCATAACACATGGGAATTGTTGGTACAATGGTCCACTATATATGTCTATAAACTTGCATGCGGCATTCACATCCAATATTCTTCGGACTTTTCTTTACAGAAAAGAACGATCTTGTCATCACTCAGAAAATTGAGAATGTTCTTTCATAATAGTTGGACACTCACAACGATGACATTGTTTACTAGAAGAAGATGCACCCATTTACCTATGAAATTACATTTAATTTAAGAGTGATCTATCACGCTTACTTGTAGTTCAAGTTTGACCTAATTTTGTTACACTGTCAAGATGCAAAATCTTAGCAAGAAGTTGAACCTGTAAAAACTCTTGGTGGTTTATGATATATTAATTGACCCCCGGATGGGTACCTCTAGAAGATTTTTCATCAAAATTTCAAAGCAACCTACAATTTACTTGTAGTTCAAATTTGTCCTAATTTCGATAAATTGGTATAAAGTCATTCAAGTTGGCAGAGTTAGCTAGGAAGTTTGAAAGCTCATAAAACGTGTGTATCGTCGGTACAACTTGTTGGTCCATTATATATGTCTGAAAACTTGGCTTATGCGATTCCAATCCATATTCTTCAGAGTTTCTTTACGGAGAAGAACAATCTCGTCATCACTCAGAAAATTGTGAATTTAATGTTCTTTCGTGATAGTTGGAAACTCAGATCGATGATATTGTTTACTACATGAAGATGTACCCATCTACCTCTAAAAAACATTTAATTCAAGAGCAATCAATTGCCTTACTTGTGTATCAAAAGTTTGACCTAATTTCGATAAATCGCCAAAAAGTCACTAAAGTGTGCAAAGTTACCTGGGAAGCTTGAAAAATCCTAGTTCTAAAACTTTGGAATTATAAGAAACCATTGTCCACTTTATCTAATAATTGGGGTAGTGTAATTTTCTTTTAATTGTGGTTGGTCCCGTAGGAGCGAGGTGCTTTAGTTAACACATGGTCGGTGGAAGTACAAGTTACATCAAGGACCTAATAAAAATAAAAATTACATCCAAATCCATGCATTTAGCACAAGGTCCCTGAAACTAAGCAGTGAAGTGTATTCTGAGGTTTGCGCATATTCTAAATATTGTAGAGCCAAAATTGTTCTGAAATAATCTGAATTCTAAATTTTACTACTAGTATGTAGTAAACTATAACACATAAAATAGATCGATCCTACTCTCTATTAGAGTAGTAACTTGGATTGGTTGTTCACATATCTAAGTACTACTACTAATAATTTCTCAAAAAAAGAACCACTAATAAATGCAGTACTAGTTTATCTGATTTTTTTCTAAGATGTACTAGTACTAGTACTCCCTCTGTCTGGGATTATTAAGCCATTTAAATTTGATAAGACCAAAAAATTTAATTAAAGGTTGGTGTCGAAGACATGCATGCAGTCATCGGTCTCTCCCCTGTAGCACTGTACACCCTGCACCAGGCCCCAGACTTTTCTGCCTCTCTCTAGGAGTAGATCTTCTTGCCTCTCACGTAGATCTGTTTGTTTGGTATAGTACAGCGTGACACCTGCTTTACTGACCTGTCAAGTTTTTGCAGCCTTTTTCTTTTGACGAAGCACTATGAAGCATGGTGTGAAGTCGTCTACACTAAAATATTGTGTTGTACTACTACATACATATAGAGGTAGAGGCAAGTGGCCAAGTGCAGAGGCTCAATCGTCGCTGGTGCGCTGATGCCTAGCGTATTCCTGTAAACTTGTACCAGTATAGTACCAAACTCAGTCAGTATACTCTTCAGTATACCTACCCCGGATTTCTGGCCAGCGGGCACTATGTCGGCGAGCCGATCTTCTCTCTATAACCACTTCCACAAGTTCATGTACCGCGACGGCATATTCAATCATGAGGTGGATGCTATGGACGTCGTCGAGTCTGCAGCGATGATCGAGTGCCCCTATGATGGCTACTTTAGCTTGGTCGCCTTCAACAAGCTCGACAAGCATAAGATCGTGTTCCCGCACGGCCCATGCTCCTACATGGATCCCGCCTGTGATTTCATCGCCTCGTTGGCAAGGCTCCTTCCCCACATGAAGGAGGCCAACGGGGTCATAGTAACCAGGGCCATCTATGGCAGTGCCTTCTTTTTCCTGATCCCAATTCCGCCACCAGCAAGCACAAGGGGATTCACATGATTCCTCTATGGGGATGACGCTACTGTGTTTGTCCTAACCGTCAGCACGGTAGGCCCGGCAGCCGTCGTGTCCTTGGTGTGCATCAGGCAGGACAGGTGCTTGTGGCCTGCGTTACATGGTGAAACTATGTGCGACTGGCCCGCCAGGGTCGGCGGACTTCTCAATAGTCGAGAGCCTTAATGCGGTAATGAAGCTAACGAGAAGCTAGTCGCTGACCAACATCCCATCTTACAAGCTCACAACGTACCTTGAGGTGCCGCCGTGGTTCCTGATGAAGGTCGAAGAGTCCACACATGTATCTTTCTAGATTTGCAACAACAGGAAAAATGATCTTAAACTGCGGCCAATGATCCTAACAAGACTGTAATAGTGTATTAGCAGATAAATAGTACTACTAGTAGTATTATTTACTACTCCAGTTTACTAGTATTAGTCATATGTAGGTTCTCTTTTGGCACTAGGAAGGATGCATTTTGGATGTAAACTAAGTTTGTTGCTAATGTTATTATGGAGTATTTAGGCATTTATTATGACTTTTATGTAACTATTCACTTCTGTGGCATGGACCAGAGATAAACACACTAACCGTTCTTATGGTGCTTCAATTTAGTCCTCTAACTCAATGATTACAAAATTTTATGTCCAAACTTGGCAATTCGATTTGATTTAAGTCATGAACGAAGATTTCCCTCGAAATTGCGCTGGTGTGGATGACATATCAACGTGTGTCCAGCGTGCAGGATAGGCTGCCCTATAATTTTGCACGTAGCGCCTCTCGCATCTCGAACAATAAACAATAGGCCCAATATTTGCATATCAACTGCCACTTCTCCTCCCCGCACATCCTTCCGGATAAGCAACATCACGTCGTTTTCACCTTCATGCCACTTTATTTTTGTTTTGTTCGAGAGAAGAAAACAAAGTGATGCTTAGACCAATTCAACATATTACACCCATTGGGTTACATTACCAAAAAATAAATTATCTCAACATCCATATTAAGAATGAAATTTAGCTCAAATGCATGATAAAACAGGAGGCAAATGCAAAGTAGCCCACCTCACTAACCCTATGACAAGGACACACTTGAAGAAATACCATTCGGATTCCCATGGACATTGGTCTAGGTGGTGTACTTTTTCAAGTAATGATGCTTGCATTGGTCATACTTAATGATGACCAGCTCTATGTTGGGCACACGATACTTCTTCGGACTCGAGCTCAAACCACTAGAGCCGCCACTCGCCATACTCGAGCTCCAACCACGAGATGCGCTCGCGCGGGAAGATCAGGGCACAAGCCAAGGGAAAAAAATTGAACTAGGGTTAGGTATTTGCGATATTTGGAATAGAACATATCTTTTAATTATCTGACATGTTAGTTTCACAAAATCAATCTTAAAGGATATTAGCTCACCCTAACTGGCTATTATGAGAGGCGCTAGGTGCAATGTTATATGGCAGATGCTCTCCTGTATGCATGACCAACATCCACATGTCATACAGGCTAACACAATTTTGACGGCATACCTTGCTTATAACAAAATTTAGTCATGTTGAGAAGTTTGTTTGTAAACTTTAGCAAAACACAAGTTAGAGGGCTAAACCGAGCCCCACACACAAGTACAATGATTGTTTGTGTTTTTAACTCCACATACCATGCATAATCAAACGACCATGCATGGTTGCAATATACGTGAGGATGCATGGTGGAGAATATTGTGCGTTTCATGTGATTGTCGAGCACAAGCTCGTGTTATTGGTGAGTATGTTCCATAAATACATTCATCATTTTGCTCATATTTTTTAACCAGTAAAGAAAATTGGTATAACTTTGCATGTTGCAGTACACTGACTTACTTGTTGACGAACACCCATATGCAGTAATCGAGCCTACGAGCTACGCATCCTGGGGTAGGGTCACGCTTAGAGATCTCACATTCATCATGCTACCGATGTGATATAATACCATTGCTACTTTGATTCCTCTCCTTCTCTCAAATTTGAGAAATTGAAAACACAAGGAGGGTCAGGATTAACCAATGCCTCTTCGTCTCGAAGGACATGAAGGGGTATCGGCCAATCCTGGTCGTTCTTATGTTTTCAGTCTTCTAAGTTTGTGAGTAGGGGAGGACACCAGAGCAATACTCTTATGTGTTTGCATTGACAAGAATAATTGATCTACATCTTCTCATTTAATGGTCCTAACGTGAATCGAATGATGTTATAATTGCTAGTAGTCGGAGCCAGGGTCTCTCTGTGATTAGGAAGGTTGTATTTGGATATAATCTGAGCTTACTGCTTACTTCTCCATACTATGTTACCTCGACTATAACTAGTATGGAGTAGTACTCCATCTATTCCAAATTAACTGACTTCACATATACTCCTCCTTCCCAAATTAGGATGCACATTAGTTTTTGTAAAAGTCAAACATAATAAACTTTGATTAAATATCTAGAAAATAATATGGACATCTACGATATTAACTCAATGTTATCAGAATCATCATGAATCATGTTTTCATATTATATGCGTTTGACATTATGAAAGTTAGTATGTTTGTACATATAGTTGGTCAAACTTTATAAATATTGACTTTGAAAAAACCTAATATGCTTTCTAATTTGGAAATAAGGGAGTACCTAAGTACTAAAATACGTTAAGATACATGTGTATCTAGACAAAGCCAAGTCGGTTACTACTATTTTAGGATGGATGGAGTAATTATTTATGAGTATTCGATTTTTCACAAATTATTCACTGCTATGGCATGTGCCCACGACTAGGGCATGGACCAATTCATAATAATCACGTGACCATGCGGTTGCGATCTACTCCGTACTAGTAGTACTGGATTACCCTACATGCGGAGACGCACTAGTGGAGCACACACTCGTGTCGTTCCTGAGTACTAGTATACATAAATAGGAGTACATAAATAGATAGACCTTGGTGCTCATCGTACTAGTTTTTTTGTCCTGTAAGGCAACCTGGACGTGACTACTACAGTACTATATTGGCACAACTTCTTTTGGCGCTACAAGATGAATGTGGAACTCTCTGTGTAACATTACTGTACTAGTACTACTTGTAGTACTACTACTATACTCCTTAGTTTTTCGGACACGCGGTAAAGTAGTGCAGTAAGTCTGTTTGCTCAAGCTGCATGCAAAGATCATTGGTTTAACAGGACAATTCAGTTTAGATATCAAAATTTCTACTCCATCTCCATGGCTCAAGACATGAAGCATCTAGTACTCCACTAGCCTCCGGTTATCGTCTAGATCAAATTGAACAAGCAAAATATTATCTATCTAGGAAATTGCCGTGGCCATTTATTACCTACAAGGGTTTATTTTGTTTCCTTCGAGGCACCTGCAAAGACTGTACTAGTAATAACGTGCTATGATGGGGCCCTACAGCTAGTACTAGACATAGACTCTAGTAGCTACTCTCGTCACACTGAATTGTCCAAGAGGTGGAGTTCCTTTTTTCTAAGAGAGGAAATCTCTTTTTATTCCTTCTTTGATTCAAAGAAAATTCAAAGGATTTTGTCCGTTAGGAAATAATCCTACACTGGTTTTTTGATTCAAAGGATTCCAATATATAGGAATTATGCCCCATTTGGAACGCAGGATAGGAAAATACATTTATAGGAAAAACACGGGAATTGAGATTTCTTCAAAGTATTCCTTTGACCTCTATTTTTTAGGAAAATTTCCATCCACTCCAACCTCATGTTAGAATTGCTTTGCTTTCCCTGTGATTCAAACATATACTTTATCCAAATTCTTGTAGTTTACTCTTTCTATGTTTTGAGAATCCTGGAAAAATCAAACGAGCCGTGAGAGATGGTCTTCCTCTTTTTTTGTCTTTGAACATTTTTTGTTTGAACATAGGGTCATAGAGCTTCCTAGAAACACAAGGAGGGAGCAAATTGCACAAACCTCCAACAATTGGAGTAAAAATTGCAGGGAACTCCAGATAATCAGGATAGTATAGTTGCAAGGAACTATAATTACTTTTGGGTACAAATGCTACACATAGCACAAAATTTTTGATTAGCCCTCTTAACATTATTTTTGACATACCATGGGATCAATAGTTGGAGATCCTTGCAACTACAGCTCTAATTGTTGGAGATTTGTGCAACTAGCCTCAATTCGAGTCCCACTCCCCACTTGCCCACCTTCTGCAGTACTAGTACTACACACCATCAGCCTTTGTCTTCTCCATCTCACCCCGGCCACTAGCTCCCACCAACGATCTTCCCTCCCCCACCCCACCCCACCCCAAAGAAAGCCCCCAAACCACCATCGACGGCCTCCTTCCATGGTGAGATCAAGCAAGGTCAGTAAAGATCCTGAGCAGTTTCAGAAGGTGTTCACCGAAGGCCCCTTGAAGTTCTCATCAACCATTGCGACACCACCACCGCCGTGAGCCTCGTCGGTTCGTCCAAACATATTCTTCAATCAGCAAAAGATAGCGGAACTACAGCTGCTTCTCATTCATTTGGCCTCCCATGTGTTCTTCATTCTCACCTGACGGTGCGACTATGGGTATCCAAAGACTACTTCAAAGTGGCTGGCAGGCCATGCAAGCTGACGCTGCTGGGTAGGTTCTCCTCTGATGATGTGATGCCAAATGATTTTAATGAGTAGTGAGCAGGCGGCAACGGAGACTAGATCGTTGCAGTTGGGCCCGATTTCAGGTGGGACCTTGTCAATGTGTACACTCGTCGTAAGATTGTTATTCTGCCAGTGTTGGGGTTTGAAGCGACTAAGGGTTCTGCACTTACATTCCAGGATGATGCTGATGAAGGTTGACGTACTAAACAATGGAAGATAGTCATTTGCCAAGTTCCGACAGCTGCTGGGGGATACAAGGCTTTCACAATTGTCACCATTTTCGAATTCAAGATTCTTGTCCTCAAGGGAAATGATAGTCATGGATGGTCAGTTTGTGTAAATGAGTTTTGGGGCTACTTCAGATGCTGTGATGCTATTTTCCAACATGACAGTGTGTTCGCCATGACCGAGAATAGTTGTGTTTATGCATGGAAGCCTCTAGAACATGTAAATTCTCCTCCCTATGTACTTTATTAGCTTTATTCCTGAATCGATGTAAGATAATTTTTCTAAACTTTCATTGGTTAGTAGGAATTCCATAAAAAATTAGCCTCTTTGATTCGAAGGAATTCCCTAGGAATTTTAGAGGAATGCAATCTTTAGGAAGTTTTCTTACATATAAGTAGTTTGATTCATATGATTGAGTTCTATTGATAGTATTTCTTTGTGTCCTAGTACATCCCATGGAAAATATGATATCTACTAGTAGTACTTACGTGAGACTCAGATATTATTCCTAAATCGATGTAAGCTAATTTTTCTGAACTTTCGTCGGTTAGTAGGAATTTCATAGGATTTTTATCCTCTTTGATTCGTAGGAATTCCGTAGGAATTTTGTAGGAATGCAATCATTAGTAAGTTTTCTTACATATAAGTAATTTGATTCATCAGATTGAGTTTTGCTGATAGTATTGCTTAGTACTTACGTGAGACTCAGATACTAGACATATAACGTATCATTACTATATAGAATTATAATAATAGATAAAGCTCAAAAAATTATAAATTTAATCGACATCTATAAAGTATGGGGTGCATATTTAGTTCTTGTATTTTGAATCATGTAGAAGTCAACATTTATTAGGTACTACTTGCAAAAAAAAATTAACATGGTCTTGAGAAACGACGGAGAAAATTCTAGAATGATGGAGAAGTGTGTTTTGAGGATTGTGCATGTCATTCATTGTGATAAAGATTATCAACAGAATCTTAGAGTAGATGCTATAATGGAAAAGAAGATCCAACAGCTAGCAATGCTAGGATTCGCAAGTCCTGATCCAAAACTCAATATTCAAAGTTATCTGTACACTATATAGTTGTAAGATATGATAAGATAAGATATTAAACGTCCTAGAAATAATCCTTGTTGGTTCTCCTTTGGTATATAACACACCAAAATCTTGTAGGATCGAACCTTGATTTTTTTCCTATGAACTTTACATTGCAAGATCCTATAGGATTATTTTCTATTTCATTTTATCCTATGAATCAAACTGTGTATGTAGGAGAATTTGCATAGCATATCCACATTTCAAAAAGAAGGAGAATTTCCATAGCATCTCCCCACGTAGGCATTTTTTATGCAATTAAACATCTTAAGTATAATCAAGATTTTTGAAAATAGTATATCAACTTCTACAATGTTAGATCAATATCAGTATAATTTCCATGTTACATTTGCTTTCCCTTTGTAGGTCCTTTCCTTATCTCGTCGCCATGCAATGTGCTTTACCTGACACATGGGTTTGCTGAGGAGGATGGTCTTGGTAGGTGGTGGTTAGCAAGATCTCCCCATGGTTCAAGACTTCTTCTGGTATATACATATGGTGTCACAAGCAATGCAATTGCTGATTATACTACTGTTGTTTACTATGGTCGCACTGTTTGCACCTATCCTTCTGGGTTTGAGTGCATGGTGTTCTCGATGGACACAAGCCAGTTAACTGCAGTTAACCAGTGGAAAAGGATTACTGACCTTGGATCATATTCTCTTTTCCTTGGTGTGAACTATCCGATTAACATTGCAGTAGGCGGTTCAAATGATCTGTCGGGACATCCAATGAGAAGGAACTATGTTTACACATCACACCAAGAAATTAGCTACGAGTACAAGACGTGTCCGAAAATTTGCCGTTTCTGTCTGAATGGTAACGCAGATGTTGGTTTCCACACCAACACTCACCGGATATGGGGCTTGTTGGTTTGCGGCCTGAAAGTTCGTGGGCGAGTGCATCGCGGTACCGAAATTGCCTGTAATTGCCGCGTTTCACAAAGTTGGGCTGCTAACTATCGAGAGGGGCCATTTCGAGGAAAACTCATCTCACCCCTACCAAATTCAAACATTTCGTTAAACTGCCCCGTGGAGTAGACGGTCAGGGCCCACATGTCGACCATCTGTCCGTGACGCGAGCGCCAACACGGGAACCTCTTAGGCAAATCGGGGAACTAAGTGGCTTGGATGCGTTGACCAATTTCACAAATCCATTCCCTCCTTTCCCCTAGCATCGACGAGGTCGAAATCCACCCTCCAGGCAGAACGATCCCTTCAGACATTTGACTTCCAGTGCCAAGTTGTTTTGCCCAGTTGTTGTTCCCATTTGCTGATCCCGAGCTCCAATGGCGCATGCCTTAGCCGCTGTTGAGAGGCTCTAGCCTTCCTCCGCCGCCAACGAGCTGAGTAGCTCAGAGGATGGCAGATCCTACTACCAGGGAATAAGAAGTTCTGGCTACATGCAGGTGAGATACCCTTGTCTTTGCTATTCGCACTAACTATAACTGCTAGTTGGCTACTGAACCTAAATTTTTTTATTATCCCAACGCTGACAAACATATTTTGTCCACAGTTTTCTGTCAAGTGGGATCTCCACGGGCCACCCTTACCTAGTTACGGTAGCCCTCTTCAGGTACGACTATAAATCAGCAAGGATGAAGGGCAAGTAGTATGGACACCATTGTATCACGATGGAAGAAGCGGCTGCGCAGATCTGCACTATCCCTGGTATGGTTGCTGCTCTGCATAATCATGCTGAAATATGGCCGAAGGAGACTACAAAGTTCAGATTCATGGATGAACGAGGCATCATGGTTCCTCTAACGTGTGACAGTCAGCTAATTGGGTTGATGAAAAGGTATGCTTGGGCTTGCATGTATGAGCTAAATTGTGATGTACTGGATGTGGAAGCTGCTACAACCGGGAGTCGGCCTTCTATTCTTGGAAAGGGGATCGCTCGAACCCAATTAGCTCCTGGTAAGCAAAAGTCTCTTGGGGTTCGCATGTTCATGCTGAATTGTAATTTTTGTTTTATTTACTCCGTAGATATTAGGCAGCTATGCAACAGTCCTGTTTCTTTGACAGGAAGCGCCGCAAGGTTAGAAACATGACTGCTGGGTCCGTCATTTTTCTTCCGTAAGAAAATAAAAATGAGTGGAAAGATGATGCTAGACATGATTCTGGTGCTGATTGTCCTGGCGATTCAGAGTACGTGAAGCTAAGAAAATTGGCACCGAGGAATAGGAAGAAGGTAGGAAATGAAGAAGCCAGTGGATGTGAAGGCTTGGCACCCAAGCGGGGGAAGAAGGCTGTTGGCAATGAAGATGCATAATAATGTGTTGAACTTGAACCTATATATGTAATTCGGTTAAATTCTAGAGCTCTGTGCATGGAAGTTTTCGGGCGAAACAATCTACCCATGTTCTTGGAGTAAAATGTACCGCGACTTAGGGTTTGGAAACGCCCAAGTCAGTAGTTGAATTCGAAATTGTGATTGTGCCACTACTATCTGAAAACACGTAGCACCGGTTCCACGATTGCTAAGGGGTAGGATGTCTCCAAATTCGATGGAATGTAAGTGGAACAGAAATAAATTATTTAAGCTGCTACACTCCACGAAATAACAACTTATTTTAGCTGCTGCACAATGACATGGCAATATAAATAGCAATGGCAACCAATAATGCCCAGATGATGAGGAAATCGGTACCACTTTCTGGCCTAATCTTGAGCCCGTCTATCTCACCGCCTCCCTGCTCCTGCATGCCCTGCATCTAGCGAAGCTCTCGGATCTCCAGTAACCGGGTGTACGTGCTTCCACTTTATAAATTGTGGTTGTGCTATTTGCACGCGGCACAATCCAAATAGATTACGTTTAAATAAACCACCAATGTCAGAATAACCCCATGATCAGACAAAAGGAAGTAATGCAAGGTTAAGACAGATTAACGGGCGACCAATTTTTCTCTCCCAGGACTCCGAGACCACTAGTTTAGACTGCTAGGTCAACAAGTACTACTATTACAACTTAAAAAAGTACGAAGCTCAAGCTAAATAGAACTAGTTATCACACATCTCCTCTATCTTCCTAATCTTAGCCTGATGCGCATCTTCCTGCAAGAGCAAGGATCGTATCATCTACTCCTTCGTTTGAACACCTTTCTTGCACAGTTCTATTGTTTCTCTGCATTTATCCTCATGGACTTGTCAATACTCGTAGTTGTGAACTACAGGACTTTGGCCTGGTGAAGTTCATTTCTTGCTTGAGTCAGTTCTTACTCTGCTTTTGCCTTCCGGGCCAATGCCATGTCCCTCTCCTTCTCGAATTTGCTAACCTTCTCTTGCACCATCCTGAGATCTTAGTTAACCCTGGTTGTGTAAACTTGGTCAAATAGCTTCATCTCAGCACTATCAAGAAGTGATCTAACTATGGATTCTTTTAACTCAGCAGTCATATCCCATAGTTTGTACAGTGTTTTCTGCATCGATTTGGGCCACTCTAGATCTACCCATTTGACAACACCGCAAATTCTGCCTTGCATCATTGCACAATGTCCTTGACACCATAAAATCCTCCTGCCTGTGTTTCGTCCTTCGAACGCTACAAATTTAGTGGGCACGTATCTATGTTTACATAGCGGAGGACTATCTTCCTCTGCTAAACCGTGATAGTGGGAGTCATACATCGTCAGGTTAGCCTAACACATCATACGTGCATGAGTAAATAGAGTAGATCTAGCTCAAAATAGATAATTGGCCACAGATGATAGAGATGGGACGACTCTAGTAAAATCACCATCCCTGTCGTCATGACGTGTTTCCTCACCGTCTCCCCTTAAACCCATGGCAAGAGGGGGGTGGGGGACTAGGGTGGCTGCGGGAGAGATGGTTGGAGGCGTCGTCGGCTTGCGGCTATAGCATGATGGGAGAGAAGTGGGGAAAGTGGCTTCGAGGGGAAGGAAGAGCAGTATGGGGATGAAGAGAAGTAAAGGGGACGTGATAGTGGCATATGGCCCACGGAACTTGTGACACTCGCAAAAGGGGAGCGCGTGGTGTTGCCAGTTTATCCAGAGGAAGCGGACAGTAAGCATGGCCAATCATGTCGCAGAACAGCCTACTCATCGATCGCTCTTACGAAGAACCATCCCAATCATCCAAGCGCCCTGATGGAACGATATGTAACAATCGTCATGCAGAACAACTGTGTTAGGGCGTTCCCTTTAGAAGACTCAGTCTAACGGCCACCATTGGGGGCTAAGGTTAGGGCTCTCCTAAGGATTAGGATCCACGTGGTTCATGAAAAGAACACACATTTCAATGACACTGGTGGATCCATGTGGTATATGAAAAGAACACACATGCAAATGACTCTAGTGGATCCATGCGGTTTATGAAAAGAACACACATGCAATGACTCTAGTCGAACCATATGTGGTTTGTGAAAAGAACACACATGAAATGACTCTGGTGGATCCATATGTGGTTTGTGAAAAGAACAAACATGCAATGACTCTAGCTATGGTGAATGAAAAGAACACACATGCAATGACTCTGGTGGATCCATATGTGGTTTATGAAAAGACACACATGCAATGACTATGGTGGATCCATATGTGGTTTATGAGAAGAACACACATGCAATGACACTAGGGGGTCCATTTGTGGTCTATGAAATGAAAACACATGCAATGACACTATTGGATCCATATGTGGTTTGTGAAAACAACACACATGCATTGACTCTGGTGGATCCATATGTGTTCTGTGAAAAGAACACACATGCAATGACTCTGGTAGATCCATATGTGTTCTGTCAAAAGAACACACATTCAATGACACTGGTGAATCCATGTGTGGTTTGTGAAAAGAACACACATGCAATGACTTTGGTGGATCCATATGTGGTTTGTGAAAAGAACACATGTGCAATGACTCTAGTGGATCCATATGTGGTTTATGAAAAGAACATATGTGCAATGACTCTAGTGGATCCATATGTGGTTTGTGAAAAGAACACACATGCAATGACACTAGCTATGGTTTATGAAAAGAACACACATCCAATGACTCTAGTTGTGGATCCATATGTGGTTTATTAAAAGAACACACATGCAATGACTCTTGTGGATCCATATGTGGTTTATGAGAAGACCACACATGCAATGAACTCTAGTGGATCCATATGTGGTTTGCGAAAAGAACACACATACAATGACTCTAGTGGATCCATATGTGGTTTGTGAAAAGAACACACATTTAATGACTGTAGTTGTGGTTTATGAATAGAACACACATCCAATGACTATAGATGTGGTTTATGAAAAGTACACATATGCAATGATACTAGGGGATCCAAATGTGGTCTATTTAAAGAGCACACATGCAATGACTCTGGTGGATCCATATGTGTTCTGTGAAAAGAACACACATTCAATGACACCGGTGCATCCATGTGTGGTTTGTGAAAACAACACACATGAAATGACTCTGGTGGATCGATATGTGGTTTGTGAAAAGAATAGACATATAATGACTCTAGCTGTGGTTTAGAAAAAGAACAGACATGCAATGACACTGGTGGATCCAAATGTGGTTTGTGTAAAGAATACACATGCAATGACTCTAGCTGTGGTTTATGAAAACAACACACATCCAATAACTCTAGTTGTGGATCCATATGTGGTTTATGAAAAGAACACACATGCAATGATTCTGGTGGATTCATATGTGTCTTATGAAAAGAACACACATGCAATGACTAAGGTGGATCCATATGTGCTTTATGAAAAGAACACACATCCAATGACAAAAGGGGATCCATATGTGGTCTATGAAAAGAATACCCATGCAATGACACTGGTGGATCCATATGTGGTTTGTGAAAAGAATACACATGCAATGACTCTAGCTGTGGTTTACGAAAAGAACGCACATCCAATAACTCTAGTTGTGGATCCACATGTGGTTTATGAAAAGAACACACATGCAATGATTCTGGTGGATTCATATGTGGTTTATGAAAAGAACACACATGCAATGACTAAGGTGGATCCATATGTGCTTTATGAAAAGAATACGCATCCAATGACACAAGGGGATCCATACGTGGTCTATGAAAAGAATACACATGCAATGACTCTAGTGGATCCATATGTGTTCTCTGAAAAGAGCACACATTCAATGACTCTGGTAGATCCATATGTGTTCTGTGAAAAGAACACACATTGATTGACACTGGTGGATCCATGTGTGTTTTGTGAAAAGAACACACATGCAATGACTCTGGTGGATCGATATGTGGTTTGTGAAAAGAATAGACATGCAATGACTCTAGGTGTGTTTTGTCAAAATAACACACGTGCAATGACTCTACTTGGACCATATGTGGTTTGTGAAAAGAACACACATGAAATGACTCTGGTGGATCCATATGTGGTTTGTGAAAAGAACATACATGCAATGACTCTAGCTATGGTTAATGAAAAAAACACACATGCAATAACTCTGGTGGATCCATATGTGGTTTATGAAAAGACACACATGCAATGACTATGGTGGATCCATATGTGGTTTATGAGAAGAACACACATGCAATGACACTAGGGGATCCATTGATGGTCTATGTAAACAAAACATATGCAATGACACTGGTGGATCCATATGTGGTTTGGGAAAAGAATACGCATGCAATAACTCTGGTGGATCCATATGTATTTTGTGAAAAGAACACACATGCAATGACTCTGGTGGATCCATGTGTGGTTTGTGAAAGGAATACACATGCAATGACTATGGTGGATCCATATGTGGTTTGTGAAAAGAACAGACATGCAATGACTCTAGGTGTGGTTTGTGAAAAGAACACACGTGCAATGACTCTGGTGGATCCATATGTGTTCTAGGAAAAGAACAAACATGCAATGAAACTAGCTATGGTTTATGAAAAGAACACACATCCAATAACTCTAGTTGTGGATCCATATGTGGTTTATGAAAAGAACACACATGCAATGATTCTGGTGGATTCATATGTGTCTTATGAAAAGAACACACATGCAATTACTAAGGTAGATCCATATCTGCTTTATGAAAAGAACACACATGCAATGACACAAGGGGATCCATATGTGGTTTGCGAAAAGAACACACATACAATGACTCTACTGGATCCATATGTGGTTTGTGAAAAGAAAACATATTTAATGACTGTAGTTGTGGTTTATGCACATCCAGTGACTCTAGTTGTGGATCCATATTTGGTTTATGAAAAGAACACACATGCAATGATTCTGGTGGATTCATATGTGGTTTACGAAAAGAACACAAATGCAATGAAAAAGGTGGATCCATATGTGCTTTATGAAAAGAATACACATCCAATGACACAAGGGGATCCATACGTGGTCTATGAAAAGAATACACATGCAATGACTCTAGTGGATCCATATGTGTTCTCTGAAAAGAGCACACATTCAATGACTCTGGTAGATCCATATGTGTTCTGTGAAAAGAACACACATTGATTGACACTGGTGGATCCATGTGTGTTTTGTGAAAAGAACACACATGCAATGACTCTGGTGGATCGATATGTGGTTTGTGAAAAGAATAGACATGCAATGACTCTAGGTGTGTTTTGTCAAAATAACACACGTGCAATGACTCTACTTGGACCATATGTGGTTTGTGAAAAGAACACACATGAAATGACTCTGGTGGATCCATATGTGGTTTGTGAAAAGAACATACATGCAATGACTCTAGCTATGGTTAATGAAAAAAACACACATGCAATAACTCTGGTGGATCCATATGTGGTTTATGAAAAGACACACATGCAATGACTATGGTGGATCCATATGTGGTTTATGAGAAGAACACACATGCAATGACACTAGGGGATCCATTGATGGTCTATGTAAACAAAACATATGCAATGACACTGGTGGATCCATATGTGGTTTGGGAAAAGAATACGCATGCAATAACTCTGGTGGATCCATATGTATTTTGTGAAAAGAACACACATGCAATGACTCTGGTGGATCCATGTGTGGTTTGTGAAAGGAATACACATGCAATGACTATGGTGGATCCATATGTGGTTTGTGAAAAGAACAGACATGCAATGACTCTAGGTGTGGTTTGTGAAAAGAACACACGTGCAATGACTCTGGTGGATCCATATGTGTTCTAGGAAAAGAACAAACATGCAATGAAACTAGCTATGGTTTATGAAAAGAACACACATCCAATAACTCTAGTTGTGGATCCATATGTGGTTTATGAAAAGAACACACATGCAATGATTCTGGTGGATTCATATGTGTCTTATGAAAAGAACACACATGCAATTACTAAGGTAGATCCATATCTGCTTTATGAAAAGAACACACATGCAATGACACAAGGGGATCCATATGTGGTTTGCGAAAAGAACACACATACAATGACTCTACTGGATCCATATGTGGTTTGTGAAAAGAAAACATATTTAATGACTGTAGTTGTGGTTTATGAATAGAACACACATCCAGTGACTCTAGTTGTGGATCCATATTTGGTTTATGAAAAGAACACACATGCAATGATTCTGGTGGATTCATATGTGGTTTACGAAAAGAACACAAATGCAATGACAAAGGTGGATCCATATGTGCTTTATGAAAAGAATACACATCCAATGACACAAGGGAATCCATATATGGTCTATGAAAAGAATACACATGCAATGGCTCTGGTGGATCCATATGTGTTCTCTGAAAAGAACACACATTCAATGACTCTGGTAGATCCATATGTGTTCTGTGAAAAGAACACACATTCAATGACACTGGTGGATCCATGTGTGGGTTGTGAAAAGAACACACATGCAATGACTCTGGTGGATCCATATGTGGTTTGTGAAAAGAATAGACGTGCAATGACTGTAGGTGTGTTTTTTCAAAATAACACACGTGCAATGACTCTACTGGGACCATATGTGGTTTGTGAAAAGAACACACATGAAATGACTCTGGTGGATGCATATGTGGTTTGTGAAAAGAACATACATGCAATGACTCTAGATATGGTTAATGAAAAGAACACACATGCAATAATCTCTGGTGGATCCATATGTGGTTTATGAAAAGACACACATGCAATGACTATGGTGGATCCATATGTGGTTTATGAGAAGAACACAAATTCAATGACACTAGGGGATCCATTGATGGTCCATGAAAAGAAAACATATGCAATGACACTGGTGGATCCATATGTGGTTTGGGAAAAGAATACGCATGCAATAACTCTGGTGGATCCATATGTATTTTGTGAAAAGAACACACATGCAATGACTCTGGTGGATCCATGTGTGGTTTGTGAAAGGAACACACATGCAATGACTATGGTGGATCCATATGTGGTTTGTGAAAAGAACAGACATGCAATGACTCTAGGTGTGGTTTGTGAAAAGAACACACGTGCAATGACTCTGGTGGATCCATATGTGTTCTAGGAAAAGAACACACATGCAATGACACTAGCTATGGTTTATGAAAAGAACACACATCCAATGACTCTAGTTGTGGATCCATATGTGGTTTATGAAAAGAACACACATGCAATGATTCTGGTGGATTCATATGTGTCTTATGAAAAGAACACACATGCAATGACTAAGGTGGATCCATATGTGGTTTATGAGAAGACCACACATGCAATGAACTCTAGTGGATCCATATGTGGTTTGTGAAAAGAACACACATACAATGACTATGGTGGATCCATATGTGGTTTTTGAAAAGAAAACATATTTAATGACTGTAGTTGTGGTTTATGAATAGAACACACATCCAGTGACTCTAGTTGTGGATCCATATGTGGTTTATGAAAAGAACACACATACAATGATTCTGGTGGATTCATATGTGGTTTACGAAAAGAACACAAATGCAATGAAAAAGGTGGATCCATATGTGCTTTATGAAAAGAATACACATCCAATGACACAAGGGGATCCATACGTGGTCTATGAAAAGAATACACATGCAATGACTCTAGTGGATCCATATGTGTTCTCTGAAAAGAGCACACATTCAATGACTCTGGTAGATCCATATGTGTTCTGTGAAAAGAACACACATTGATTGACACTGGTGGATCCATGTGTGTTTTGTGAAAAGAACACACATGCAATGACTCTGGTGGATCCATATGTGGTTTGTGAAAAGAATAGACATGCAATGACTGTAGGTGTGTTTTTTCAAAATAACACACGTGCAATGACTCTACTGGGACCATATGTGGTTTGTGAAAAGAACACACATGAAATGACTCTGGTGGATCCATATGTGGTTTGTGAAAAGAACATACATGCAATGACTCTAGATATGGTTAATGAAAAGAGCACACCTGCAATAATCTCTGGTGGATCCATATGTGGTTTATGAAAAGACACACATGCAATGACTATGGTGGATCCATATGTGGTTTATGAGAAGAACACACATTCAATGACACTAGGGGATCCATTGATGGTCCATGAAAACAAAACATATGCAATGACACTGGTGGATCCATATGTGGTTTGGGAAAAGAATACGCATGCAATAACTCTGGTGGATCCATATGTATTTTGTGAAAAGAACACACATGCAATGACTCTGGTGGATCCATGTGTGGTTTGTGAAAGGAACACACATGCAATGACTATGGTGGATCCATATGTGGTTTGTGAAAAGAACAGACATGCAATGACTCTAGGTGTGGTTTGTGAAAAGAACACACGTGCAATGACTCTGGTGGATCCATATGTGTTCTAGGAAAAGAACACACATGCAATGACACTAGCTATGGTTTATGAAAAGAACACACATCCAATGACTCTAGTTGTGGATCCATATGTGGTTTATGAAAAGAACACACATGCAATGATTCTGGTGGATTCATATGTGTCTTATGAAAAGAACACACATGCAATGACTAAGGTGGATCCATATGTGGTTTATGAGAAGACCACACATGCAATGAACTCTAGTGGATCCATATGTGGTTTGTGAAAAGAACACACATACAATGACTCTAGTGGATCCATATGTGGTTTTTGAAAAGAAAACATATTTAATGACTGTAGTTGTGGTTTATGAATAGAACACACATCCAGTGACTCTAGTTGTGGATCCATATGTGGTTTATGAAAAGAACACACATAGAATGATTCTGGTGGATTCATATGTGGTTTACGAAAAGAACACAAATGCAATGACAAAGGTGGATCCATATGTGCTTTATGAAAAGAATACACATCCAATGACACAAGGGGATCCATACGTGGTCTATGAAAAGAATACACATCCAATGGCTCTGGTGGATCCATATGTGTTCTCTGAAAAGAACACACATTCAATGACTCTGGTAGATCCATATGTGTTCTGTGAAAAGAACACACATTCAATGACACTGGTGGATCCATGTGTGGTTTGTGAAAAGAACACACATGCAATGACTCTGGTGGATCCATATGTGGTTTGTGAAAAGAATAGACATGCAATGACTGTAGGTGTGTTTTGTCAAAATAACACACGTGCAGTGACTCTACTGGGACCATATGTGGTTTGTGAAAAGAACACACATGAAATGACTCTGGTGGATCCATATGTGGTTTGTGAAAAGAACATACATGCAATGACTCTAGCTATGGTTAATGAAAAGAACACACATGCAATGACTCTGGTGGATCCATATGTGGGTTATGAAAAGACACACATGCAATGACCATGGTGGATCCATATGTGGTTTATGAGAAGAACACGCATGCAATGACACTAGGGGATCCATTGATGGTCTATGAAAAGAAAACATATGCAATGACACTGGTGGATCCATATGTGGTTGGGGAAAAGAATACGCATGCAATAACTCTGGTGGATCCATATGTGTTTTGTGAAAAGAACACACATGCAATGACTCTGGTGCATCCATGTGTGGTTTGTGAAAGGAACACACATGCAATGACTATGGTGGATCCATATGTGGTTTCTGAAAAGAACAGACATGCAATGACTCTACGTGTGGTTTGTGAAAAGAACACACGTGTAATGACTCTGGTGGATCCATATGTGTTCTAGGAAAAGAACACACATGCAATGACACTAGCTATGGTTTATGAAAAGAACACACATCCAATGACTCTTTTTGTGGATCCATATGTGGTTTATGAAAAGAACACATATGCAATGATTCTGGTGGATTCATATGTGTCTTATGAAAAGAACACACATGCAATGACTAAGGTGGATCCATATGTGCTTTATGAAAAGAACACACATGCAATGACACAAGGGGATCCATATGTGGTTTGTGAAAATAACACACATACAATGACTCTAGTGGATCCATATGGTGTTTGTGAAAAGAAAACATATTTAATGACTGTAGTTGTGGTTTATGAATAGAACACACATCCAGTGACTCTAGTTGTGGATCCATGTGTGGTTTATGAAAAGAACACACATGCAATGATTCTGGTGGATTCATATGTGGTTTACGAAAAGAACACAAATGCAATGACAAAGGTGGATCCATATGTTCTTTATGAAAAGAATACACATCCAATGACACAAGGGGATCCATATGTGGTGTATGAAAAGAATACACATGCAATGGCTCTGGTGGATCCATATGTGTTCTCTGAAAAGAACACACATTCAATGACTCTGGTAGATCCATATGTGTTCTGTGAAAAGAACACACATTCAATGACACTGGTGGATCCATGTGTGGTTTGTGAAAAGAACACACATGCAATGACTCTGGTGGATCCATATGTGGTTTGTGAAAAGAATAGACATGCAATGACTGTAGGTGTGTCTTGTCAAAATAACACACGTGCAATGACTCTACTGGGACCATATGTGGTTTGTGAAAAGAACACACATGAAATGACTCTGGTGGATCCATATGTGGTTTGTGAAAAGAACATACATGCAATGACTCTAGCTATGGTTAATGAAAAGAACACACATGCAATGACTCTGGTGGATCCATATGTGGTTTATGAAAAGACACACATCCAATGACTATGGTGGATCCATATGTGGTTTATGAGAAGAACACACATGCAATGACACTAGGGGATCCATTGATGGTCTATGAAAAGAAAACATATGCAATGACACTGGTGGATCCATATGTGGTTTGGGAAAAAATATGCATGCAATAACTCTGGTGGATCCATATGTATTTTGTGAAAAGAACACACATGCAATGACTCTGGTGGATCCATGTGTGGTTTGTGAAAGGAACACACATGCAATGACTATGGTGGATCCATATGTGGTTTGTGAAAAAACAGACATGCAATGACTCTAGGTGTGGTTTGTGAAAAGAACACACGTGCAATGACTCTGGTGGATCCATATGTGTTCTAGGAAAAGAACACACATGCAATGACACTAGCTATGGTTTATGAAAAGAACACACATCCAATGACTCTAGTTGTGGATCCATATGTGGTTTATGAAAAGAACACACATGCAACGATTCTGGTGGATTCATATGTGTCTTATGAAAAGAACACACATGCAATGACTAAGGTGGATCCATATGTGGTTTATGAGAAGACCACACATGCAATGAACTCTAGTGGATCCATATGTGGTTTGTGAAAAGAACACACATACAATGACTCTAGTGGATCCATATGTGGTTTGTGAAAACAAAACATATTTAATGACTGTAGTTGTGGTTTATGAATAGAACACACATTCAGTGACTCTAGTTGTGGATCCATATGTGGTTTATGAAAAGAACACACATGCAATGGTTCTGGTGGATTCATATGTGGTTTACGAAAAGAACACAAGTGCAATGACAAAGGTGGATCCATATGTTCTTTATGAAAAGAATACACATCCAATGACACAAGGGGATCCATATGTGGTCTATGAAAAGAATACACATGCAATGGCTCTGGTGGATCCATATGTGTTCTCTGAAAAGAACACACATTCAATGACTCTGGTAGATCCATATGTGTTCTATGAAAAGAACACACATGCAATGACTCTGGTGGATCCATGTGTGGTTTGTGAAAGGAACACACATGCAATGACTATGGTGGATCCATATGTGGTTTGTGAAAAAAACAGACATGCAATGAATCTAGGTGTGGTTTGTGAAAAGAACACACATGCAATGACTCTGGTGGATCCATATGTGTTCTAGGAAAAGAACACACATGCAATGACACTAGCTATGGTTTATGAAAAGAACACACATCCAATGACTCTAGTTGTGGATCCATATGTGGTTTATGAAAAGAACACACATGCAACGATTCTGGTGGATTCATATGTGTCTTATGAAAAGAACACACATGCAATGACTAAGGTGGATCCATATGTGGTTTATGAGAAGACCACACATGCAATGAACTCTAGTGGATCCATATGTGGTTTGTGAAAAGAACACACATACAATGACTCTAGTGGATCCATACGTGGTTTGTGAAAAGAAAACATATTTAATGACTGTAGTTGTGGTTTATGAATAGAACACACATCCAGTGACTCTAGTTGTGGATCCATATGTGGTTTATGAAAAGAACACACATGCAATGATTCTGGTGGATTCATTTGTGGTTTACGAAAAGAACACAAATGCAATGACAAAGGTGGATCCATACGTTCTTTATGAAAAGAATACACATCCAATGACACAAGGGGATCCATATGTGGTCTATGAAAAGAATACACATGCAATGGCTCTGGTGGATCCATATGTTTTCTCTGAAAAGAACACACATTCAATGACTCTGGTAGATCCATATGTGTTCTGTGAAAAGAACACACATTCAATGACACTGGTGGATCCATGTGTGGTTTGTGAAAAGAACACACATGCAATGACTCTGGTGGATCCATATGTGCTTTGTGAAAAGAATAGACATGCAATGACTGTAGGTGTGTTTTGTCAAAATAACACACGTGCAATGACTCTACTGGGACCATATGTGGTTTGTGAAAAGAACACACATGAAATGACTCTGGTGGATCCATATGTGGTTTGTGAAAAGAACATACATGCAATGACTCTAGCTATGGTTAATGAAAAGAACACACATGCAATGACTCTGGTGGATCCATATGTGGTTTATGAAAAGACACACATGCAATGACTATGGTGGATCCATATGTGGTTTATGAGAAGAACACACATGCAATGACACTAGGGGATCCATTGATGGTCTATGAAAATAAAACATATGCAATGACACTGGTGGATCCATATGTGGTTTGGGAAAAGAATACACATGCAATAACTCTGGTGGATCCATATGTATTTTGTGAAAAGAACACACATGCAATGACTCTGGTGGATCCATGTGTGGTTTGTGAAAGGAGCACACATGCAATGACTATGGTGGATCCATATGTGGTTTGTGAAAAGAACAGACATGCAATGACTCTAGGTGTGGTTTGTGAAAAGAACACACGTGCAATGACTCTGGTGGATCCATATGTGTTCTAGGAAAAGAACACACATGCAATGACACTAGCTATGGTTTATGAAAAGAACACACATCCAATGACTCTTTTTGTGGATCCATATGTGGTTGATGAAAAGAACACACATGCAATGATTCTGGTGGATTCATATGTGACTTATGAAAAGAACACACATGCAATGACTAAGGTGGATCCATATGTGGTTTATGAGAAGACCACACATGCAATGAACTCTAGTGGATCCATATGTGGTTTGCGAAAAGAACACACATACAATGACTCTTGTGGATCCATATGTGGTTTGTGGAAAGAAAACATATTTAATGACTGTAGTTGTGGTTTATGAATAGAACACACATCCAATGACTCTAGTTGTGGATCCATATGTGGTTTATGAAAAGAACACACATGCAATGATTCTGGTGGATTCATATGTGGATTACGAAAAGAACACAAATGCAATGAAAAAGGTGGATCCATATGTGCTTTATGAAAAGAATACACATCCAATGACACAAGGGGATCCATATGTGGTCTATGAAAACAATACACATGCAATGACTCTGGTGGATCCATATGTGTTCTTTGAAAAGAACACACATTCAATGACTCTGGTAGATCCATATGTGTTTTGTGAAAAGAACACACATTCAATGACACTGGTGGATCCATGTGTGGTTTGTGAAAAGAACACACATGCAATGACTCTGGTGGATCCATATGTGGTTTGTGAAAAGAATAGACATGCAATGACTCTTGGTGTGTTTTGTCAAAATAACACACGTGCAATGACTCTACTGGGACCATATGTGGTTTGTGAAGGGAACACACATGAAATGACTCTGGTGGATCCATATCTGGTTTGTGAAAAGAACAGACATGCAATGACTCTAGTTGTGGTTAATGAAAAGAACACACATGCAATGACTTTGGTGGATCCATATGTGGTTTATGAAAAGAACACCCATGCAATGACTATGGTGGATCCATATGTGGTATATGAAAAGAACACACATGCAATGACACTAGGGGGTCCATTTGTGGTCTATGAAATGAACACACATGCAATGACACTGTTGGATCCATATGTGGTTTGTGAAAAGAACACACATGGATTGAGTCTGGTGGATCCATATGTGTTCTGTGAAAAGAACACAGATGCAATGACTCTGGTAGATCCATATGTGTTCTGTGAAAAGAACACACATTCAATGACACTGGTGGATCCATGTGTGGTTTGTGAAAGAAACACACATGCAATGACTATGGTGTATCCATATGTGGTTTGTGAAAAGAACAGACATGCAATGACTCTAGGTGTGGTTTGTGAAAAGAACACACGTGCAATGACTTTGGTGGATCCATATGTGTTCTAGGAAAATAGCACACATGCAATGACACTAGCTATGGTTTATGAAAAGAAAACACATCCAATGACTCTAGCTGTGGATCCATATGTGGTTTATTAAAAGAACACACATGCAATGACTCTTGTGGATCCATATGTGGTTTATGAGAAGACCACACATGCAATGAACTATAGTGGATCCATATGTGGTTTGCGAAAAGAACACACATACAATGACTCTAGTGGATCCATATGTGGTTTGTGAAAAGAAAACATATTTAATGACTGTAGTTGTGGTTTATGAATAGAACACACATCCAATGACTCTAGTTGTGGATCCATATGTTTTCTCTGAAAAGAACACACATTCAATGACTCTGGTAGATCCATATGTGTTCTGTGAAAAGAACACACATTCAATGACACTGGTGGATCCATGTGTGGTTTGTGAAAAGAACACACATGCAATGACTCTGGTGGATCCATATGTGCTTTGTGAAAAGAATAGACATGCAATGACTGTAGGTGTGTTTTGTCAAAATAACACACGTGCAATGACTCTACTGGGACCATATGTGGTTTGTGAAAAGAACACACATGAAATGACTCTGGTGGATCCATATGTGGTTTGTGAAAAGAACATACATGCAATGACTCTAGCTATGGTTAATGAAAAGAACACACATGCAATGACTCTGGTGGATCCATATGTGGTTTATGAAAAGACACACATGCAATGACTATGGTGGATCCATATGTGGTTTATGAGAAGAACACACATGCAATGACACTAGGGGATCCATTGATGGTCTATGAAAATAAAACATATGCAATGACACTGGTGGATCCATATGTGGTTTGGGAAAAGAATACACATGCAATAACTCTGGTGGATCCATATGTATTTTGTGAAAAGAACACACATGCAATGACTCTGGTGGATCCATGTGTGGTTTGTGAAAGGAGCACACATGCAATGACTATGGTGGATCCATATGTGGTTTGTGAAAAGAACAGACATGCAATGACTCTAGGTGTGGTTTGTGAAAAGAACACACGTGCAATGACTCTGGTGGATCCATATGTGTTCTAGGAAAAGAACACACATGCAATGACACTAGCTATGGTTTATGAAAAGAACACACATCCAATGACTCTTTTTGTGGATCCAGATGTGGTTGATGAAAAGAACACACATGCAATGATTCTGGTGGATTCATATGTGTCTTATGAAAAGAACACACATGCAATGACTAAGGTGGATCCATATGTGGTTTATGAGAAGACCACAATGCAATGAACTCTAGTGGATCCATATGTGGTTTGCGAAAAGAACACACATACAATGACTCTTGTGGATCCATATGTGGTTTGTGGAAAGAAAACATATTTAATGACTGTAGTTGTGGTTTATGAATAGAACACACATCCAATGACTCTAGTTGTGGATCCATATGTGGTTTATGAAAAGAACACACATGCAATGATTCTGGTGGATTCATATGTGGATTACGAAAAGAACACAAATGCAATGAAAAAGGTGGATCCATATGTGCTTTATGAAAAGAATACACATCCAATGACACAAGGGGATCCATATGTGGTCTATGAAAACAATACACATGCAATGACTCTGGTGGATCCATATGTGTTCTTTGAAAAGAACACACATTCAATGACTCTGGTAGATCCATATGTGTTCTGTGAAAAGAACACACATTCAATGACACTGGTGGATCCATGTGTGGTTTGTGAAAAGAACACACATGCAATGACTCTGGTGGATCCATATGTGGTTTGTGAAAAGAATAGACATGCAATGACTCTTGGTGTGTTTTGTCAAAATAACACACGTGCAATGACTCTACTGGGACCATATGTGGTTTGTGAAGGGAACACACATGAAATGACTCTGGTGGATCCATATCTGGTTTGTGAAAAGAACAGACATGCAATGACTCTAGTTGTGGTTAATGAAAAGAACACACATGCAATGACTTTGGTGGATCCATATGTGGTTTATGAAAAGAACACCCATGCAATGACTATGGTGGATCCATATGTGGTATATGAAAAGAACACACATGCAATGACACTAGGGGGTCCATTTGTGGTCTATGAAATGAACACACATGCAATGACACTGTTGGATCCATATGTGGTTTGTGAAAAGAACACACATGGATTGAGTCTGGTGGATCCATATGTGTTCTGTGAAAAGAACACAGATGCAATGACTCTGGTAGATCCATATGTGTTCTGTGAAAAGAACACACATTCAATGACACTGGTGGATCCATGTGTGGTTTGTGAAAGAAACACACATGCAATGACTATGGTGTATCCATATGTGGTTTGTGAAAAGAACAGACATGCAATGACTCTAGGTGTGGTTTGTGAAAAGAACACACGTGCAATGACTTTGGTGGATCCATATGTGTTCTAGGAAAATAGCACACATGCAATGACACTAGCTATGGTTTATGAAAAGAAAACACATCCAATGACTCTAGCTGTGGATCCATATGTGGTTTATTAAAAGAACACACATGCAATGACTCTTGTGGATCCATATGTGGTTTATGAGAAGACCACACATGCAATGAACAATAGTGGATCCATATGTGGTTTGCGAAAAGAACACACATACAATGACTCTAGTGGATCCATATGTGGTTTGTGAAAAGAAAACATATTTAATGACTGTAGTTGTGGTTTATGAATAGAACACACATCCAATGACTCTAGTTGTGGATCCATATGTGGTTTATGAAAAGAACACACATGCAATGATTCTGGTGGATTCATATGTGGTTTACGAAAAGAACACAAATGCAATGACTAAGGTGGATCCATATGTGCTTTATGAAAAGAATACACATCCAATGACACAAGGGGATCCATATGTGGTCTATGAAAAGAATACACATGCAATGACTCTGGTGGATCCATATGTGTTCTCTAAAAAGAACACACATTCAATGACTCTGGTAGATCCATATGTGTTCTGTGAAAAGAACACACATTCAATGACACTGGTGGATCCATGTGTGGTTTGTGAAAAGAACACACATGCAATCACTCTGGTGGATCCATATGTGGTTTGTGAAAAGAATAGACATGCAATGACTCTTGGTGTGTTTTGTCAAAATAACACACGTGCAATGACTCTACTGGGACCATATGTGGTTTGTGAAAGGAACACACATGAAATGACTCTGGTGGATCCATATCTGGTTTGTGAAAAGAACGTACATGCAATGACTCTAGCTATGGTTAATGAAAAGAACACACATGCAATGACTCTGGTGGATCCATATGTGGTTTATGAAAAGACACACATGCAATGACTATGGTGGATCCATATGTAGTTTATGAGAAGAACACACACGCAATGCCACTAGGGGATCCATTTATGGTCTATGAAAAGAACACATATGCAATGACACTGGTGGATCCATATGTGGTTTGGGAAAAGAATACGCATGCAATAACTCTTCTGGATCCATATGTGTTTTGTGAAAAGAACACACATGAAATGACTCTAGCTATGGTTAATGAAAAGAACACACATGCAATGACTCTGGTGGATCCACATGTGGTTTATGAAAAGACACATATGCAATGACTATAGTGGATCCATATGTGGTTTATGAGAAGAACACACATGCAATGACACTAGGGGATCCATTTATGGTCTATGAAAAGAACACATATGCAATGACGCTGGTCGATCCATATGTGGTTTGGGAAAAGAATACGCATGCAATAACTCTGGTGGATCCATATGTGTTTTGTGAAAAGAACACACATGCAATGACTCTAGTAGGTCCATATGTGTTCTGTGAAAAGAACATACATTCAATGACACTGGTGGATCCATGTGTGGTTTGTGAAAGGAACACACATGCAATGACTCTGGTGGATCCATCTGTGGTTTGTGAAAAGAACAGACATGCAATGACTCTAGGTGTGGTTTGTGAAAAGAACACACGTGCAATGATGCTGGTGGATCCATATGTGTTCTAGGAAAAGAACACACATGCAATGACACTAGCTGTGGTTTATGAAAAGAATACACATACAATAACTCTAGTCGTGGATCCATATGTGTTCTGTGAAAAGAACACACATTCAATGACACTGGTGGATCCATGTGTGGTTTGTGAAAAGAACACACATGCAATCACTCTGTTGGATCCATATGTGGTTTGTGAAAAGAATAGACATGCAATGACTCTAGGTGTGTTTTGTCAAAATAACACACGTGCAATGACTGTACTGGGACCATATGTGGTTTGTGAAAAGAACACACATGAAATGACTCTGGTGGATCCATATTTGGTTTGTGAAAAGAAAATACATGCAATGACTCTAGCTATGGTTAATGAAAAGAACACACATGCAATGACTCTGGTGGATCCATATGTGGTTTATGAAAAGACACACATGCAATGACTATGGTGGATCCATATGTGGTATATGAGAAGAACACACATGCAATGCGACTAGGGGGTCCATTTATGGTCTATGAAAAGAACACATATGCAATGACACTGGTGGATCCATATGTGGTTTGGGAAAAGAATACGCATGCAATAACTCTTCTGGATCCATATGTGTTTTGTGAAAAGAACACACATGCAATGACTCTAGCTATGGTTAATGAAAAGAACACACATGCAATGAGTCTGGTGGATCCACATGTGGTTTCTGAAAAGACACATATGCAATGACTATGGTGGATCCATATGTGGTTTATGAGAAGAACACACATGCAATGACACTAGGGGATTCATTTATGGTCTATGAAAAGAACACATATGCAATGACGCTGGTGGATCCATATGTGGTTTGGGAAAAGAATACGCATGCAATAACTCTGGTGGATCCATATGTGTTTTGTGAAAAGAACACACATGCAATGACTCTAGTAGGTCCATATGTGTTCTGTGAAAAGAACACACATTCAATGACACAGGTGGATCCATGTGTGGTTTGTGAAAGGAACACACATGCAATGACTCTGGTGGATCCATCTATGGTTTGTGAAAAGAACAGACATGCAATGACTCTAGGTGTGGTTTGTGAAAAGAACACACGTGCAATGACGCTGGTGGATCCATATGTGTTCTAGGAAAAGAACACACATGCAATGACACTAGCTGTGGTTTATGAAAAGAACACACATACAATAACTCTAGTCGTGGATCCATATGTGGTTTATGAAAAGAACACACATGCAATCACACTGGTGGATCCATTTGTGGTTTGTGAAAAGAACACACATGCAATGACTCTGGTGGATCCATATGTGGTTTGTGAAAAGAATAGACATGCAATGACTCTAGGTGTGTTTTGTCAAAATAACACACGTGCAGTGACTCTACTGGGACCATATGTGGTTTGTGAAAAGAACACACATGAAATGACTCTGGTGGATCCATATGTGGTTTGTGAAAAGAACATACATGCAATGACTCTAGCTATGGTTAATGAAAAGAACACACATGTAATGACTCTGGTGGATCCATATGTGCTTTATGAAAAGACACACATGCAATGACTATGGTGGATCCATATGTGGTTTATGAGAAGAACACACGTGCAATGACACTAGGGGATCCATTTATGGTCTATGAAAAGAACACATATGCAATGACACTGGTGGATCCATATGTGGTTTGGGAAAAGAATACGCATGCAATAACTCTTCTGGATCCATATGTGTTTTTTGAAAAGAACACACATGCAATGACTCTAGCTATAGTTAATGAAAAGAACACACATGCAATGATTCTGGTGGATCCATATGTGGTTTATGAAAATACACATATGCAATTACTATGGTGGATCCATATGTGGTTTATGAGAAGAACACACATGCAATGACACTAGGGGATCCATTTATGGTCTATGAAAAGAACACATATGCAATGACGCTGGTGGATCCATATGTGGTTTGGGAAAAGAATACGCATGCAATAACTCTCGTGGATCCATATGTGTTTTGTGAAAAGAACACACATGCAATGACTCTAGTAGGTCCATATGTGTTATGTGAAAAGAACACATATTCAATGACACTTGTGGATCCATGTGTGGTTTGTGAAAGGAACACACATGCAATGACTCTGGTGGATCCATCTGTGGTTTGTGAAAAGAACAGACATGCAATGACTCTAGGTGTGGTTTGTGAAAAGAACACACGTGCAATGACGCTGGTGGATCCATATGTGTTCTAGGAAAAGAACACACATGCAATGACACTAGCTGTGGTTTATGAAAAGAACACACATACAATAACTCTAGTCGTGGATCCATATGTGGTTTATGAAAAGAACACACATGCAATCACTCTGGTGGATCCATATGTGGTTTATGAGAAGAACACACATGCAATGAACTCTAGTGGATCCATATGTGGTTTGCAAAAAGAACACACATCCAAGAACTCTAGTGGATCCATATGTGGTTTGTGAAAAGAACAGATATTTAATGACTGTAGTTGTGGTTTATGAAAAGAACACACATCCAATGACTCTTGATGTGGTTTATGAAAAGAACAGACATGCAATAACTCTAGCAGTGGTTAATGAGAAGAACACACATGCAATGACACTAGGGGATCCAAATGTGGTCTATGAAAAGAACACACATGCATTGATACCGGTGGATCCATATGTGGTTTGTGAAAAGAACACACATGCAATGACTCTGGTGGATCCATATGTGTTCTGTGAAAAGAACACACATTCAATGACACCGGTGGATCCATGTGTGGTTTGTGAAAACAACACACATGAAATGACTCTGGTGGATCAATATGTGGTTTGTGAAAAGAACAGACATGCAATGACTTTAGCTGTGGTTTAGGAAAAGAACACACATGCAATGACACTGGTGGATCCATATGTGGTTTGTGAAAAGAATACACATGCAATGACTCTAGCTGTGGTTTATAAAAAGAACACACATCCAATAACTCTAGTTGTGGATCCATATGTGGTTTATGAAAATAACACACATGCAATGATTCTGCTGGATTCATATGTGGTTTATGAAAAGAACACACATGTAATGACTAAGGTAGATCCATATGTGCTTTATGAAAAGAACACACATGCAATGACACAACGGGATCCATATGTGGTCTATGAATAGAATACACATGCAATGACATAGTGGATCCATAAGTGGTTGTGAAAAGAACACACATGCAATGACTCTGGTGGATCCATATGTGTTCTCTGAAAAGAACACACACTCAATGACTCTGGTAGATCCATATGTGTTCTGTGAAAATAACACACATTCAATAACACTGGCAGATCCATGTGTGGTTTGTGAAAAGAACACACATGCAATGACTCTGGTGGATCCATATGTGGTTTGTGAAAAGAACAAATATGCAATGACTCTAGGTGTGGTTTGTGAAAAGAACACATGTGCAATGACTCTAGTGGAACCATATGTGGTTTGTGAATAGAACACACATGAAATAACTCTGGTGGATCCATATGTGGTTTGTGAAAAGAACAGACATGCAATGACTCTAGGTGTGGTTTCAGAAAAGAACACACGTGCAATGACTATGGTGGATCCATATGTGTTCTAGGAAAAGAACACACATGCAATGACACTGGCTGTGGTTTATGAAAAAACACACATCCAATGACTCTAGTTGTGGATCCATATGTGGTTTATGAAAAGAACACACATGCAATGACTCTGGTTGATCCATATGTGGTTATGAGAAGAACACACATGCAATGACACTAGGGGATCCAAATTTAGTCTATGAAAAGAACACACATGCATTCATACCGGTGGATCCATATGTGGTTTGTGAAAAGAACACACATGCAATGACTCTGGTGGATCCATATGTGTTTTGTGAAAATAACACACATTCAATGACTCTGGTGGATCCATATGTGTTCTGTGAAAAGAACAGACATGCAATGACACTACGGGATCCATATGTAGTTTATGAAAAGAACACACATGCAATGAAAACTGGTGGATCCATATGTGGTTTGTGAAAAGAACACACATGCAATGACTCTGGTGGATCCATATGTGTTCTATGAAAAGAACACACATTCAATGACACCGGTGGATCCATGTGTGGTTTGTGAAAAGAACACACATGAAATGACTCTAGTGGATCGATATGTGGTTTGTGAAAAGAATAGACATGCAATGACTCTGGCTGTGGTTAATGAAAAGAACACACATGCAATGACTCTGGTGGTTCCATATGTGGTTTGTGAAAAGAACACACATGCAATGACTCTGGTGGATCCATATGTTTTCTGTGAAAATAACACACATGCAATGACTTTGGTGGATCCATATGTGTTCTGTGAAAAGAACACACATGCAATGACTCTGGTGGATCCATATGTGGTTTATGAATAGAATAGACATGCAATGACTCTGGTGGATCCATATGTGGTTTATGAAAAGAACACACATGCAATGACACTAGGAGATCCATATGTGGTCTATGAAAATAACACACATACAATGACATTGGTGGATCCATATGTGGTTTGTGAAAAGAACACACATGGAATGACTCTGGTGGATCCATATGTGTTCTGTGAAAATAACACACATTCAATGACACTGGTGGATCCATGTGTGATTTTTGAAAAGAACACACATGCAATGACTCTGGTAGATCCATATGTGGTTTGTGAAAAGAACAGACATGCAATGACTCTAGCTGTGGTTAAGGAAAAGAACACACATGTAATGACACTGGTGGATCCATACGTGGTTTGTGAAAATACCACACATGCAAGGACTCTAGCTGTGGTTTATGAAAAGAACAAACATACAATGACTCTAGTTGTGGATCCATATGTGGTTTATGAAAAGAACCCACATGCAGTGACTCTGGTGGATCCATATGTGGTTTATGAAAAGAACACACGTGCAATGACTATGGTGGATCCATAAGTGGTTTATGAAAAGAACACACATGAAATGACACTAGGGGATCCATATGTGGTTTGTGAAAAGAACACACATGCAATGAAACTTGTGGATACATATGCGGTTTGTGAAAACAACACACATGCAATTACTCTGGTGGATCCATATGTGTTCTATGAAAAGAACACACATTCAATGACACTGGTGGTGTGGGGCCCCCGGATTAATCCTCCGAGAATCCCTGTTATGCAACCAACCACGATCCCATGATCAGTTAGTTGTGGCACATAACCGAGAAGTATCAAAGTAAACATCAAATACATAACGAATACATGTTGTACCTTATTTTACAGTATGGCTACATCGATTAACATCAGCGAAACTTCATTAAGCGTAGAGCCCGAGCCATGCCTTACCTACAGGCAACTGACTGGGAGAACGTCCTAGCTCGCATAGTCTTCCACTTCACCTTCTTCTCGATATCTGACGAAGTTAATAGCCAGGGACAATGCCAGTGAGTACTTTGAATGTACTCGCAAACCACCTTAAAGTAACAAAAATCACAAGAGGTTATGCATTATGGCTGTGGTAGTAGGAGGGCTCCAAGAGAGGTTCTTTTCTCAATTAGTTTCTCTTGTAGATATAGCATCTACATATCTTTATTGAAAACTTTTGTAAAACATTTTGGAAACTGTTTTGAATAGTTTTGGAAAACTTTAGGACTAGGTCACCCATTTGTTCCTCCTTCCGGTCATCCCATGAACAAAGTCCTTTGATTCCTTTCTGACCATCCCATGGTCAAATAGGTATCCTTTCCGACCATCCCATGGTCAAACATTTCCAAAGCCATTTCTTTTCCGAAATCCTTTTTGAAAACAAAACCAGCACCGCTCTATGGAAGTTTGTCCAATCCGTCCATAACCGAGGACATGGCTATTCGAATAGATTTACACTCTGCAGAGGTTGTACACTTTACCCACACCATCCGGGTACACTACCCTGATCTACACCAATCATTGGTCGAGTAACCAAACAAGACTCTCCGGATGCCCACTCCAATATAAGTGCGTACCCTATGAGTGTTGTTCCCCTCAACACCGGGGTGTCGGGTACCGAGGACCAACCAGAGTGTTTTTTCCACTCTTCGAGTGTACGCTTTCCATGAGGGGCTCATAGTAACGCATGGAGGTCCGCAGACCCTTCGTTCCTTCTCCAGGTCCATGTGCCACATGGACCTTTATCGGAGAAGGCCCATCCTCCAGGGATCGCGATCCCCTGTAGTAGTTACGAGGCTGCTTATACCAGAATAAACAACCATCAAATCCAGCCCTTTCCCATTCCAGAGTAATGTGGTTGCACAGGGTTAAGTTGTTATAGCTAAACTACAAAGAACCGGGTGCGTTTTATAAACCTTTTCCTCCGGTTTTCCTCCATCATTTTATAAAACAAAACCTTTTCTATTTCTCAACATCTCTTGGAAGGTCCCACCTCACCAAGGTTTTATCAGAAAAAATTTGGTAAACTTTTGCTGGGGTCTTCCCATCCTCCAGCTTTGCTTTGGCTAAATAGGGTCTCCAGAGGGTTATGGTGACATACACCATCTATTCTACTAGGGAAAAGTAGGTGTCAACAAGGGGATTGCACTTAATAGTACAAAAGTGTAATAGTTCGGAGGAGCCAAACCACTACCATATATACATCAACATATAGTAAAACAATGTAGTTTTAATAAAACAGTAGATAAAACATGCGTAAGTAAAACAGTAGGACAAGGCTTATGAGCAAGAAGGTGGCTTGCCTGCGATCAGCAATATGGCATGTATATGTCCCTGTACTTCTTCTTAGAATACAATAATACCAATAATATCCAACTTCTTCTGGTCTCCGATATAATCGCATCTATCATCGATAGGGAACACATGCAAACAAACAAAAGGGCACAATCAATACAAGACATACAATCACCAATACCACTCAGCAAACAAGCAATTGAATAATCTCCAATTAAAGTTCAGCAGTTTTAGAGAGGGTTTGATTTAGGAGGTTGAGATGGCCTTGGAGAAGGGGATGAACACCCCTTAGGGTTTATTGTCGAGGAACTACCTAGGAGGGGGTTTTGGGATCAAGGACATATTCTGTATGATACCATTGTATAAAAATGATACCTACAGGTAGATGTTGATAAAATGAAACCAACGAAAGTGGTTTCACTAATTTATCACTTTTCTTTAAATAGTTATGATTTTCCTAGTGAAATAACTTCTAGTCTTAGGGAATAAATCACCAGAAAAGTTCTGGAACTCCAAAAGTTATTTCCTTGGAGGATTTTGTAGAGTTTTATGTACTGAACTACCGAGATTTGGAATCACTCCAAAATAATTAACATAATGCCCTCAGGAAACTCCCAAAGGCAGTTCTGTAGCTGTTTTGTCTTTTTCACTAAATTAAATCTACAGAAGCTTTTGATTTGATTCTAAGGACACATGGTGGGTATTTAGAGTACCTTTCTGAACAAATTTGATTCATTATTTTTGGAGTTGTCAAATGCCCTTAGTGATTTTTCTACTGAGACTACCCTAGACATATATGATTAATTCACCAAAATTACACAGGACATCCATAAAATTTGATCTCCTGGATTTTGGTAGACCTTAGTGTACCACATCACAGGGAGTTGGATTTGGACCAATACCTCTGTTGGTTTGAGCTATAGAAATCACCTAAGGTAAAAATTAATAGTTTTTGCTATTTTTACTATAGACAAACTTCTATTCACCTTGGCATGAGATAAATGCTAGATGTAGGCCTATGGGTATACTTTCAAAGGCACTTGGTTTCATCCATTTTGGAGATGTGTAGGTCCCTGAGGGATTTATTTACTAGGAAGGGTACCTCTTGGTAAATAAATCTACAGAGGATATATTTGTGGTATTTGGCCAAACTTTTGGTACAGCAAGATAGAAAAACCCTAAGGTATCCTAGAAAATTTGTATCTAGTCATATGGAGGTATTTAACATTTTCATTCGGAATTAAACCTAACAGTTATTTAACTAGATCTAGGAAGAAAAGATAAAAAGAAAAGGAAAAACATCCGCGGGCTGCATCTAGCATGGGGAAGTGGGATGCATGGATTCGGCCGGCCCAGTGCCTCGGCGAGCAGTGCGGGAGCGTAGTTCAAACTGCCGTTGGGCTGGGCCCGCGTGTCGGCGACCTAGGGCTAGCGAAGGGGTATCGGCGGCGGTGGACCGTTCGATCAGATGGCGATCGACGGCGCACGGCTGTCGTCTTCCCGGGCACAGCGGCGACGGGCAGAAACCTGAGAGGGGTTACGGGGAGGAGCGGGAAGGCTCACCGGGGGCTCGGGAGGCGGCGAGGATGGGCGGAGGCGACACGGCGCTCGACATCGAGCCTGGGGAGGGGCGGCACGAGGTGGTTCGACGTCGGTGCGGGGCTCACACGAGGACACCCGAATAGGGCTCGTCAGAGCTCAACGGTGGTGGTCGGTGGAGGCCGTCCTGAGGAAGAGGAAGGTAGGGTTAGGTTCAGAATTCCCTGGGAGTCTTAGAAATCTTGCATGCATGGGGAGAGGGGCAGGAGTGAGTGATCTATGCTCAGATATGGAGTGATGGCCAAAAGGCCATTCTCTCCTTCCTCCGGGCAGAGCAGGGTAGGGGAGGAGGAGTGGAGCTAGGGGGTGGTGAGGGGAAGGGAGAGGAAGCAAATGAGGGGGCAGCGGCGTGCTGAGAGGGCCTCTCGCCTATTTATACTGAGATGGGAGATCTAGAGGGAAAATGTCCATTTTGGACATGGATGAGGGGGTGCTGGCAGGGGATTGGTCGAGGGAGGAGCTGGAGGGGGTGTGGTGGGTCTCTCAGTCAGATAGGGAGATAGAGAGAGTGGTGGAGGCTACTGCAATTAATTGGCCCCACTTGCTTCTCTCTATCTCTCTCTCTCTTTCACTTCCAAGCATGAGAGGACAAGGGGGAGGTGGTGCTACAGTGATGGTCGACCAGAGGAGGGATGAGAGGTGTGCTGTGGAGAAAGGGAGAGCAAGTTTCCATAGGGTTGGGGTGGTTTTGGATCAAAGCTTGATGGATTTGTCAAACTTGGTCAAATGGAGGTTTGTGAAGGAAGTTCAAAAATTTATGTTGAACATGGTGGGGAGATGGTACTGGTAGATAGATATAGTCAAGGTATCTCTCCTATAATTATTTGAGATTTTTCAAAGGAGTTTTAGTCTACTTAAGTCTATTTATTCAAAAACTGAAGAAGTGAAAGCTTGGAGTTCATTTTATATTGTTACATTGGACAAGGTGGGTTTTTGAGTTGAGATGGTCCCAAATGGGAATACACACTTAGGGAATTTTCGCAAGATTTATTGGAAGATAAAAGTATTTAAAACAATTATTTTTCCATTTCCGCCATTTAAGAAAATGGGCAAAAAGAAATAATAAAACCCTTCAAAAATATTTATTTTTGAAGTTGGAAATTATGGTATGATATATGGATCTCAATTGAACCAAAAGTTGAGGAAGTGTTTTGGCAAAAACCAAACTTTCCTTTATGGAAGAAGTTTTGGGGATTTGGTCTATTAAGGAGATTAATTAGATTTGCAGCCATATTAATTATGCATAATATTTGATAAATCTTTATGATAAAGTTATATGATGCAGACAAGGTGTAACAACCATTTGCAACCATGGTATTGGGGAATGCAAGTTGATTTTGGTGAAAACTAGAGATTTAGGGATCTTGGGTAAGATTGTTTTCATGCCACCAAAACCTTGTTGGATCTTGGAGCTCAAGGATCCCATTGGAGCATGGGGGTAGATGGATGGATAGACCAAGTTATGTAGACCATCAAGGTACAGAAGTTTGGGCTTGATCATGTTTGAGCTCTCCAAGGATTATTTCCAAACTTTGAATGAAATAAGCCTGCCAAAGCAGATTATCAACTAGCCTTCAAAACCTTGTAGGTTTTAAGAAGCCCAAATATCCACTTGGACCAAGTGAAGTAGGTATTGATAGACCTATATGAGTATAACACAACCATGCAAAGAGTTGGTCCAAAGAAGGTTGGATGATGGTGTGAGCTTCTGTCAAAGTAGGCATGTTGACTAGATCTGCAGGAAATGTTATTTTCTTGCCTGCAAAACCATCAAGAACAAGTGGGTTGGAGGATGATCTAACCAAGGTCAGGAGTGGTCCTTGGTAGTCCTTAGGATGGTTAACAAGATGGTTCAAATGCATTTTCAGAAATGCACAAGGCCCGAGAAAAGGAGGCATTCAAAAAGGTGATGTTGGAACAGATTTAGGGTTTTTGACTAGAGTGGGTGGTGATGATTTTCATGGGTTGCAAGGTACCAGGGAATCATCAAGTGGATGATGTTGAAGTGTAGATTTATTAGGAAGGATCATTGCTTGATACTGGTCTCCATTGACATGGAAGATTCTAGAATTAGATCACTTCAGAGCTGATCTAGTTAAGGGTTTTAGATGAGCACCTAGTATCTAGAGATTTGATCCAGATTGTATTCTTGCTTAGGGTTTGGTGATTTTAGATTATCTTGATCCTAGTGTATGAGCTCCTATAGTATCTCATACTACTTCTGAGCAAATAAGTCAAACAGCAGATCAAGGCAACTCATCTTACAGACAAATCAACTACTACTAGGGTTACCATCAAGCTTAGCTTGAGGTAAGGATGGGCAATTTTGAAAGGTTGGAGTTTGAAAAAGGTAAGGTCCTTGGTACATCTACCAAGAGTAGAGTTCAAAAGATTTATAAAAGGTTTTGGAAATCCTAGAGGTAAGCGCAGTTGAAGGGTCTCTCTTGAAGAACATAAGGAGATTATATTATATATCTCTCCATAGTTTTGTCAGTAGAAGCTACTAAAATAGTTTTGGTTACATAAGCATCTTGGCTCATGTTTTGAAATGCCAGAACATTTGAGAATATATCAGATGAGCGATGATATTTTTGTTAGATAGTTTTTTGACAACTGGTGTTGAGGTAAGGAGTATATCTTCTAATACACATTCATAAGCATCTCGAAAGATGATCTTCAATGGTATACTTCTTTAGGTCTAACTTAACTTAGGCCAAGTTTTATACTCTTTAGATTACACAAATATAACTTACTTCACTACACTGTTTAGGAGACCAACTACAAATAACAGCTAATACCAGCTGCGGATACCAACGATGGGTACTAGCTGTGAATCCTCCTAGGTGTATAAATTACCCTATAGGTTCTGGATTTACTACCGGCATTCCCTCTAAATTGTCAGAGTTAGAACACCAGCTACGGTTTCCACACTTCTCCTTCACATTAGTTCATGATATTTCCATGAACTTAAGATGACTATATTATTAGCTTCAAAACAACATCACCTACTTAGGTTGATCTGAATTCTCCTAATGTTGTTGTGTACTTGTATTCGTTGTTACCTAATTAGAATTGAGTTGAAATTAATCCATCCCTCTAAATAGTGTCAATACACCTTATATTTGACTTCCTTCTTTTCGCAAGTCTTCATCTTGATCTTTTGAACTAGTCACTCCCTTACACGAATCCCTTTTTCTATATAGGTATATAACATCAAGTAATAACTTGATGATGCACATGCATTTGCACATCAAGCAAAAACTTCATGTACAGATCTAGTCAATCAAGAAGATGCAAGAAAACCAAGAAATACTCAAACATATGCCATGTATTAAACATATGTCTTCGAAATTTTACAACTCCCAATAACCGCAAGACACTCCCCCTGTACACTACTTCCTTATATTACAAGGGATTTCTCGCTCATGTGAGCATACTCTCACTTATTTCAGCAAGCCTCACAACTACTACAATACACATTACCAATATGTACATTATTCAAGCACACTACTACCTAGATTGTGTCCATTCTTACTTTCTTCACTCACTTCTGGGATTCCATTATTTTCGTCCATGATGACCCGAAGTTCTACAACTGCCTTCTGGTGCATCAGAACATCCAGTAGGTGCGTAACCTGGAGTGGAAGTACTTAGAGTGAGATTAGTCATTGAAAAATGACTATCAAACTCATTTCCTTCTTCCGTATTCTTCTGTCCTCCTCCGGGCGCATCCTCAAAGTAAGAGTTATTCTTTTCTTGTTCCACAATCCATTCATACATATTGGTGTAGTAACTACCAGGACACTCTTCCAGCTCAATCGGAATACTATTACCCCCATATGGTCCATATGATTCTATAGGATTGTAACTGGTTTCTACCCCTTACCCAATTTATTATGTATAGCTTGTCCTATGAATTTATCATAGGACTGGCCTTCCCATCCGGTAGTTTCTCTAGTGATATTATTGGGGTTAGGTGCATTCCATATCCTCTGTTCCTCCTCGTATTTAGTCCATGGGTCTATTGGTTGCTGAGGTTCGATGGGGTAGTAGGCATAGACTTCAGAGTGTGGGTCATTAAACTCTGTTTCTTCAAACACTTCTCCGGAAAAGATTGTCTTTGAGTGCTTAGCTTCTCTAATAAAATTCTTTCTACGTACCTTTGACTTTGCAGGATCAGTGAAATCCTCAATGACCGTGTCCAACTCTTGAACTAGCACTTGGTGAGTGTTATGAAACGTGTCCAGTAAAGACTTATAATGATCCATATATTCTACTGCTAGAGTAGGTTTGGTCCACACCAAAGAAGAATGATCTAACTCTGTATCAGAGCTAGGAGTTTCGTGAGGTATAGCAGTGTAGGTAGTACCTTCTAGTGCATTGGAATTCTGCTCCCTTATCTTGGTTATGGCTGCTACTACTGCAATCTGATAGGCTGTTGCCATACACCTTGCTTCTCCCGATGGCATTTCACCACGCACTCCTAACTTCTTGGGTAACATGATTAGGATATGGTACTTGGCCAATATTCGTCCATCATAAAAGTTGTAAACCTTGACCAGAAGTCAAGACTCGTAATCAAGACTTCGTAAAAGTTGTCTTAGAGTGATTGTCCACGCATCATTGTAATCATCTAAGGTCTTGTTCAATACTTGAACATTCCGAGGTGGATACCTAGGTGCCATACTTGTACTGTAGATAAGAAATTATCAGTCATATTGAGTTAAAAATCATGGTACTAATTTAAAATTGCATAATAACGAATCATCGCACTAGGAACATCACGAGATTATTCCCAATTGAATATCCATCATATATCTAGAGAACTCTTTATGATTGCTAACATCCTTCCTACAGGTTCTACCCATTTACTAGGTTTACCAACCTAAGGTCAAAGCATATGCTCTGATACCAGCTGAAGTGACCCAGCGTACCACTGCATGATGTAGTACACTATAGTCATTGACATAACACCAATGAAACACCATTCACTAGTATTACATCCCTCAGAGTGGTACAACAGAAACACAACAGGTCCAAGACATGACTATAGATTACAACTCGACTCTTTACAAAAGATCCAGAGAACACGCTAGGTTAAAGAGAGAGAAAGAACCTCTTACAAAGAAGAACCTCAATTAATAATTTAGAAACATTTAGTAAATAAGACTAGCATATAAGCTATTTGGCTTGCTATTGCTGTTATTGCAATTACTCTACAGAAGTAGGTTTTTATGGCTAGAGAATTTATTCCTGTCTACTTAAGAACTCTGTCTTCACTTTCTCTGATGTGTATGTTGACCTTATTGACGCTATTGAAGAACTTGAGTTGTCGATGATGGTTTCTTGAGCAGTAATTGATGTTGACGACATCTTCAATGGCTTTGAATCTAGCAAGGGTTAAGATGATACGGTTGAGTATGAGCATACTCAGCAAATTCACTAAAAAGGATTGTATAATGCACTATCTCTACAACCACAGACCATGGGTCATAGGCAATGCAGGTTTTCGTAAACATTTCTTCAAAGGTTGTTTTTATTCTGAAAACTATGTCCGACAGCCTTCACAGGTTGACCAAAACCTTCATGGGGTTCCTTTCCTGCTGCGTTCATAGCTCCTTCCCAGAACAGAGAGTAACATGTCACAATTTTTACACTCTGCAGAGGTGCGTTGCTTTACCCATGAGAGACCAACTCCTTGTTGCACAACCGGGTGATCTTTCCTGTCCACAATTCCTTGATGTGGGGCCCAGTAGGTGATCCAAGCCAATCAATGCCCTCTCCGCGATCCCATATGTCTGCACGATCCTCCGGGGCTGACTACACCTCTGTTAAGCCTCCAACTAGGGCAACCTATAACCCTGGTGAGTTCCCGAAGACTCTATGAAGTGGTGATGTCCCTGGTAAGCTCCCTAAAAGGCCCAACTATACCTCTGGCAGCCACTCATAAATAATCTAGACACCAAAATTGTCGGGCCTAAGGGTGCCCACCCATATGTTGGATCCATACCAGGAATCTCAACGTCACGATAAGGTCATATTGCCTCCATATGAAAGGAAGAAGATACAACTGACTTTTCTGTCCCATTCCAAATCTCATGGTTAACGCGTATTATACGGCGCTAGAATCACTGGCGACATTGGTTGTTAAGTCCTAGATATTATGTTCCTTTACCATCGGAACCGTTTCAATAGATTATTACCACTTGGTAAATAATCCATAATCATGTTATTATGAAAATAGTATTTTCTGTCTTTTTTGAAATGCAGGTGTTGACAACAGTTGAGTTACAAGCATTTGATAGAAAATAATCAAAGGACATGAGCAAGTTGTGAACTTGCCTTTGGTGATTGCAGGATTATGCAGTCACGGTCTTCGAGATACTAGAAGATCCAAATTCTGTAAATACCATCATTGGTCCGGTAAGGACTAATGTTTAAAGAAGCAATATGCTGATGCATAAGTAATGTAATGCATTTTGTAAAATCCCGAGATAAATCCCCAATAGATTAATGAGTTTATCTAATAGTGACACCTTTTCAAGATTTGATTAGTTCTTATGTTTTACTTCTCAAGTGAAGAATTTAGATGTTTAATATGCAAAGTATGCTAGTGAAGTGTAATAACACCTTGAGGTTGCGATTATTTACTATCTAGTAGTTATGATGGATGTTGGTGTGATAGATTGGTAAGAGTTAAAGATCTTATTTTATAAGATTGTTGTTTGAAGTTGCAAAACGAATAACATTTGAGGAAAAAGTTTCCTTACCAAGGTTTAAACAATCTGTGGGGTTAATAGAATGTGATCGATGTTGTTTGTACTGGCTCGGATTATATGAATTTGATATGCCTTATGATTTGATTGAAACAGACAAATGTTAACTATAAAACATAATCAAACTTTATTTACTATCTACATAAATTTAAAAACTAAAGTTAGCTTGAAAATATAAATAGACCTAGGTGTGATGTGTTCAAAATATTTGAAAGCGTTAAGCTTTATAATAAGCATGTTTGATTCTGTGAGATCATTCACTTTAAGTGAATGATAAGTTTAAAATATGCTTGGGGATTATGAATTTGATTTGACTTATTGAGGAAAATAATTTTAGATAAGAATATTAATGTGCTAGGGTTGCAAAACTATGTTACACGTGGTTTAGTTAAAATAATAAGAAGCTTAATTTTTTATTAACGTTTTAGAACTTAATTAAAATTGTTGGTTTACTTGGTTTTAAGATTTATTATAGTGTTATATAGTTAATAGTTTATATTTTAAGTTTCGCATAAATCCAAGTGATGGTTTTGAAACTAGTATTTGAATATAATTATTTCTTGTTTAAGAAATGTAACTAATGAATTTATAAAATGGTATTCTATAAAATAGTTAAAATTTATTACTTCAAAATCTTATGAAGTATTATAATTAGTATAATTCTAATAAACTATATGTATTTTTGATCTTAAAAATGATTTTTATTTATTTTTCAGTATTATTCTTATTGCTATAAAATTCCACAACGGACTAAATATCTTAGAATATCTGCTTTAAGTTTTATTTGTAATAATTAAAGTTAAGAATGTTTATAAGGTAGTATAATGGTTTTAATACTCAGAAATGATTTTTCTTGGTTTTTAGGACTTTTACTTTATAAAATTTCATTTACAAGTTAATAGTGTTATTATTTATTTATACTATATTAAACTTGAATAAGTTAAATCATATTTTTCTTAGGTATCTATTATTTTTGTGATCATCTTTATATATTATAAATATTTTCACAATTTTTATTTATTTTCCTAGGGTTAAAATAGGTTCAGGGGTATATTTGTAATTAGACATTTTAAACTAACCTTCTTATTAAACATGGGCCTGGCCCACTGGTTGGCACAGCACGACCCGATCCGATCCACTAGGTTGAGCCGACCCGATCCAGCCCAATGGGTTGGGTCAAACCAACCCAGTGTCACTAGACCGGACCCAATTGGCCCCGTCATTTCCTCTCTCTCCCTCTCGACCTTATCGTTGGCGATGCCATGGCGACGCCCTAACAACACCGTCGCTGCTATGATTCCGGCGACCCCAGGCCTTCCTGGTTGACGCCGCTGTGCAGGGTGACGTTGATGATGGTGCTACATCGCCCTACCATCTTTGATTCGTGGCTCGCGCTCTCTACTTGTGGTGCTTCTGCCCTTCCCTGGCATCTAGGATTAGGAGCTCGCCGCTGAATTGGCACTCCGATGCCCTACTGACGCTGCGCTGGTGCCTTGGTGATGGTGGGTATCACCCTATCCGGTGGCCGCCGTGATTGCGGCTCGGCGCGGGTATCACCTCTTGGGTGCTCCCCATGCCGCCGTGTGTTGCCTCTTCTCCGGCCTCTGCTTCCTCTTCTCTAAATTCGCGAGGACCTTAAGTAAGTTACTTTGCTCCTCTCTCTATGCTCTCTATCTTCTTCCTTGCTTGGCAGCCTCTATGTGCTTCTAGCGAACAATTCCTAATTGGTTGCATAATCTGATTAGGGTTCACCCCTCTGGTTTGATTATTATAACTCTATTAGACTGATTGTAAAGTTGTCCTGGATGTTTACCTATTAATGCCAGTGATGTGGATCTCACTATGGTTTCATGGTTTGAGTACTGACAGTGGTACTGTCAGTAGTTGTTCACTTGATCTTTATACTCTAATTTGTGTTGATCTTCCAGATTGGAGTTAATATGATACTCCAATGATTATCTGACTGTAAATATGCAACCATGGGTATGATTCCTGTCAACACCCGGATTTTTAATCCCAGCTGCCTGTTATGTCATACATCGCAATCCCAGGATTACCATTTTTCCGAGACATAACAGATTGGATATCATAGTACATCATCCATTACAAACCATAAATAAGGTCTTACACAAATAAGGATCCCATGATCCAGTCTTAATACAACAAGTAGCGGAATAAATAATAAGCGTAGCGGTGGAGTCCATCTTCAGGGGCACATGCAATGCTGACGAAGGCAGATAGTCCTAGTTATCATAGTCGTCCTGCTGGCCATCATCTTGGTAGTCTCCTTCATACTCTTGCCATAGGAATAGCCAGGGACAAAGCCATGAGTACTCTTAAAGTACTCGCAAACTACCACTAACAAGTAGTATAGTTCTAATGTAATATGCTAACTCTAAGTTTAACTATAAAGTTAAGTTTGAAACCTAAGCTGAGTTCGGAAACAAAGAAAGATAAAATAAAGTTCTAGAATCACTTAAATTGGGAATCTAGTGTCATAGTCACAACCCTGTTGTGGTCAAGTCAAGATTCATCATTCATTTCATAAGTGATTTTGAAAACATCTGACAACAAAACAATATGGCAACTCCAACTGTCCATAACCGCGGACGCGGCTATTCGAATAGTTTGACACTCTGCAGAGGTGGTACACTTTCACCGCAAGATTCGATACATCTGTTAGGGATAACCCTGAATTATCATACTTAGTATGCAGATAATCAAACATAACCTTTCCTTTACACACCCTAGTATAAGCACCTCTCCTATGAGCATGGCCTCCCAACCATGACCATCTGTCATCTTGGGCACTGCATAGGTGGACAACATTGAGAGGTAGCCTTACCTCAAATCTCTCCCGCGAGGGAACTAATACTAATGCATATAAACTTCAGGCTAAGCCTTACCCAGTTCAGGTATTGTGGTTGTACGATAAATTTGGAATGGTATCGCATCCGAATCCAACCATCAGTTTTGTAAAAGGTCTAAGGCTCATGCCTCAACATTTTCATCATCATAAACCATTTGTGACTCTCAACACATGTCAAAACATATCAATAGAATGACTCATCATTCCAAGGTTTTCACAATTCATTTTCACCAAGTGCTCACATCTAAAGTGACCCAAGTTTTGACTTAGTTCTAAGCTACTAACTTAAGAGTGTTCACTAAGGTGGGATACTAAGATCAATCTCATGCCATAGAATGACATCAAAGGTTATCTAAATAGGTCAAGTTTTATACTCTTTATGCTACCTTCAAAACAAGTAAAGAGCTTTGGTAAAGTAAAGAAAGTAAAAGCTTGAAAGTAAACTTGGAACAGGTACTAGTCAAAGTGGTATAACCAAAGCATGCCTAATGCATCTTGCCTAATTCCTCTAGCTTAATTATATCTTGCTAAGAATAGCTTGCCTTGGTTGGTGCAGTGGTTGAAGTTTTCTTCCTCCTCCTCTTCGTAGAACTCCTCCTCCTCAAAAGCTTGGTCGGTACTATCGTCTATAAATAAATACGGAGTACACAATCACCAAACAATACTTAACTAGTCTACTTAGCAATCTAAGGCACATATTGGATGATCTATTATCATCACAAGCATCACAAGGTTTTATTAACTAGTTTCATTCTTTTTATTTAAGAAAAGTAAATTCTATTCATCGAAAATATCTAAGATTTAATATTCTCCACTTAGAATATGGGATTATATGGACACATGTCATCACCACATATTCTAACATAAGGGAATGTGATTTAAGGGTTGGATCACAATTAATTAAGTTTAAGTTTAATATTTAATGATTTAAAGTGACTAGAAATGCCTATATAGCATTATTTTGGTACTAATCCAAAGTTATTGCATGTAAACCTTAATATTATTACATATTCAGATAGGTATGGTTAAATGTGTTTTTTGAGAGTTGGAATCAACTCAAAACCTATTATGGTTGATTTTATAAAAATGTTTGAATGTGCAAATGCTTATGACTTGTTATTTTACTAGGAGAGATCTCTAACTCTAAATGAATTAAATCCAACGGCCTTGGATAGATCTTTTCAGTGGCTTATTAACAAAATTTGAATCACTCCATTTGGTTGAGTAGATCTTCTGGAATTGATTTTCAAACTAAGGGACATAAGTGAGTTCAAACTAAAATGGAAATATCCATATTTGAATTCTCGGGCTAGCGCGGGAAAACTAACGGGCCGGCCCAGTGGCGCTCAGCGGCGTAGAGGGCGGCTGACAGGTTGGTCCCACTTGTCAGCGAGACTTAAAACCCGAAAAGTTACGGGGCAATCTGGGCGCTACGTTTAGAACAGAGATCGACGGCTCACAGTCGTCATCGACGACGGACTTGTCACCGGCGAGACCGAACCCTAAACGGCCAGCGGGGGTCTACCAGGCACATACCAAGGCTCCAACTACTGCGGCGAGGCAAGCAAACGAACTGGACGGCAACGGCGAGTTCAGGCGAGGTCGCGGCAGCTCCTGGGGTGGACAAAATCGATGGTGCCTCTCCTCCTGTGCTGCGGCAAGCTCCGGCTAAATTCCAGCGAACGGCAGCTCGCCTTGCTCCGGGGATGGGGTGGAAGGATCAGTGGAGAGAGGGGAGTGAGATGGTGTGAGTAGTTTGTGCTGGGGAGGGCTCCTTTTATAGGGTGACGAAGCGGCCGAGCGGGATGGGCTGGCGACTCCGGCGAGGGCTACACAGCGTGCTAGCGGCGTGGCTGGAGGTAGGGAACGGTGGGCTGCCTCTTGGCGGTGCTCTACGATGTTAATGCGCGGCTAGGGGCGATGGCGTTTGGTCAGGAGCGTCCCGTGCTCTGAGAGACAGAGGCGGTGCTCGACGCGGCACACGACAACTATGGGTCGCGTGGTGGCGCACGGCCATGTCTGGCGGGGTTCTGGGGTCGAGCCGGAGCGATGTGCATGGTATTGAGTCGAGGGGCGGTCGGTGGCATGCTGGCGGCTAATGTGCTCTGGCGCACTCTGGCGAGCTCGCGGAGAGAAAGGGCGGCGAGTCTATGGGGTGGTCCAGGGGCTGGCAGCGATTGAGGGGTGGATAGGGAGTGGCGGTAGGGTTAGGCGGAGCTAGCGGGCATGTGGGTTTGGCGCGGCGCGGTCTGCTGCGAGCTGTCCACGTTCGGCCGGTGGCGACCAAAAATGGGTGGCGCGCTACTGCTACTCTAGTCCAATGGGTAGGCTGGTTAGGGGCTGGTTAGAGCTGGGGGAGACCAGGGGACCAAAATTTTCCCAAATATTCAACAATGCATTGATCGCCAAATAGTATTAGTTAGGCAGAAATTTTGTGCATGCCACCTATTCGACATAATGGCCGTAAGAGACTTTTATCTGAATTTTTCAAAGATTTTTGGTGGAGTGATTTATCTCATGCTTAAGCATCTAGGTTTGCTTGGGATTTGGAAATGAAGTTCATTCGAGTGGTTTTTGAGAAAGTGGTATCTTCTCATATGAACTACATTCAATTTTCAAATGCCATTTAAAATTAGTGTTTGAAAGTTTTTGGTAGATCACAAAGTGGGCCTTGGTACATTATTACATGTACTAGCAAGGGGTGCAAAGATCCACATTTGTGTCTATTAGGTTTTGAGTTCTAGGAATAGCCAAAGTAGGTATGTTGATTAAAATGGCACAAATGACCATTTGGTTATTTTATTCATTTTGACTTGTTTTTCTTTGGGATTTGTTTGGGAATGATCAAGATGATGTTTATTTCACCTAAGAATCATTTTACAAGCAATGGATCACTTAATCATGGCAATTCAACACAACTCCTAAATTATATGCACACACAAATGAATGCTTTAATATTTTTAAATTGAAAAGTTTTTGTTAACTCTAAATTTGGTGATTTGGATCTTGATCACTTGGATTAAAGTTTTGGGATGTTACAAACCTTCCCCCTTAAACAAAATCTCGTCCCGAGATTTACGAAAGAAAACTAGGAACTAAAGAGATCAAGGAACTGTGTCCTAATGTAATCTTCTCGCTCCCAAGTGGCTTCTTCTTCGGTGTGGTTGCTCCATTGAATCTTGAGAAACTTGATACTCCTGGTTCTGGTGGTTCTGTAAGATTCCTCTAGGATACGGATGGGTACTTCACGATATGTCAGGTCCTTGTTGATATCAACAGCTCGGTGATCGATATTCTTGAAAACTTCGGTCTTCTCCGGCACTTCTAAGAATTTGAGAAGTAACGAGATATGGAACACATTGTGGATAGCTGACATCTCCTCTAGCAGTTCTAGCTGATATGATACTTCTCCTCGATGGTTCATAATTTTGAAGGGCCCGATATATTTGGGGGCTAACTTTCCTTTGAGACTAAAGCGTTGGGTTCCCTTCAATGGCAAAACCTTGAGATATACAAAATCTCCGACATTGAAAGTCAGGTCTCTCCTTCTCTTTTCAGGATAACTCTTCAGTCTAGACTGGGCGGTCTTGAGGTGCTCACGGACTTTGTGAACCTTCTCTTCAGCTTCTCAGAGACTGTCGGGTCAAATATCTAACTCTCTCCTACTTGCGACCAATTCAAAGGGGTGCGGCACTTTCTTCCGTATAGGAACTCAAATGGTGGCATCTGCAAACTAGCTTGATAACTATTGTTATATGAGAATTCTGCGAAAGGTAGGCAGTCTTCCCATTTTGATCCGTACTCTAAAGCACATGCTCTTAGCATATCCTCTAAGATTTGGTTGACTCTCTCAGTCTGTCCATCAGTTTGCGGGTGATAAGCGGTGCTGAAATTCAACTTGGTTCCTAGTCCTTCCTGGACTTTCTGCCAAAATCTCGAGGTAAACTGGGTTCCTCAATCTGATACTATGGTCTTGGGGGTTCCACACAGACTAACAATTCTAGCAATATACCGCTCTGCTAGCTTCGAACTTTGGTAGGTGGTCTTGACAGGTATAAAGTGACCTACCTTGGACAGTCTATCAACGATGACCCAGATTGAGTCATTTCCCCTACTAGAAGTAGGCAAACCGGTGATAAAGTCCATTCCGACGGAATCCCATTTCCATTCCAGAATCTGCAATGATTGCAACAGTCCGGCGGGTCTCTGATGCTCTGGTTTGACTTTTTGGCAGATGTCACACTTGGCGATGTAGCTTCAGATTTCTCTCTTCATCTTGTGCCACCAAAATTGCTCTTTCAAATCTTGATACATCTTTGTTCCTCCAGGGTGGATAGAATAAAGAGTATCATAAGCTTCTTGCATGATAACTTGCTTTAGCTCCAAATCAACTGGAACACAGATACGTCCTTTGTGCCACAGAACTCCTTCTTTGTCTTCGGTGAATCCAGGTACCTTTCCTGTACCAATACGATGTTTGATTCCGTTGATACTTTCATTTCCCTTCTGGGCTTCCTTGATTTGGCTAATCAAAGTGGGTTGAATTTCAATGCTATCTAAGAATCCTTTGCTAACTAGCTCAGTTCTAAACTACTCCAACTCCTCATACAAACTTGGTTGCTTCTCCTTGATCATGGTATTTAGCCGACACGGCAATCTTCTAAGAGCATCCGCTACTACATTGGCTTTGCCAGGGTGATAGTGAATGTCAAGGTCATAATCCTTGATTAACTCTATCCATCTCCTTTGCCTCATATTCATCTCCTTCTGAGTGAAAATGTACTTCAAGCTCTTGTGATCTGAGTAAATCTCACAGCGATTACCAATAAGATAATGACGCCATGTCTTCAATGCCAAAACTACGGCTGCTTCAGTTGTCGAGACAGATAAGCGATGACTTTGCCTTATTGCATCAATACATATCTGAGACCAATCTTGGATGCATCACAATACACATCAAACGGCTTCTTGATATCTGGCATGATCAAATTTGGGGATGAAATCAATCTCTTCTTCAGTTCTTGGAAACTGGCTTCACACTTGTCGGTCCATTCAAACTTCTTGTCCTTCTTCAACAATTGGGTCATGGGTCTGGCGATGCTCGAGAATCCTTCGACGAACTTGCGATAATATCCTGCCAATCCGAGAAATGCACGGACTTGGGTTTGAGTGGTTGGGGCTTCCCATTCTTCGACATCTTTGATCTTGGAAGGATCAACAGAGACTCCTCCGGCAGACACAATATGTCCTAGGAATCCTACTTCTTTCAGCCAAAACTCACACTTGATGAACTTGGCATATAATCGATGCTCTCTCAGGGTTTCTAGGATGATTCTCAGATGTTGGTCATGCTCTTCTTCGGACTTGGAATAGATAAGGATATCGTCGATAAACACAACGACAAACTTATCTAGGAAATTCATAAAAATCTTATTCATGAGATTCATGAAATAAGCAGGGGCATTGGTTAATAAAAAAGACATGACCGTATACCCATATAAACCATAGCGAGTAGTAAAGGCGGTCTTCGGAATATCCATTGCACGAATCTTAAGTTGGTGATAACCAGTCCTAAGATCATTCTTGGAGAATACCTAGGCTCCAGTCAAATGATCAAATAGATCCTCTATCTTTGGCAAGGGGTACTTGGTTTTGATGGTGACATCATTCAACTTCCTATAATCGGTGCACAAGCGGTTGCCTCCATCTTTCTTGTCGACGAATAACACTGGTGGTCTCCATGGCAAAGCGCTTGGTTGAATCAAACCTATTGCTAACATGGCATCCAACTGCTTCTTCAACTCTACTAACTCTGAGGGTTTCATGCTATAGGGTCTCTTGGCTATGGGTCCGGTTCTGGGGATTAGTTTGATAATGAACTCAATATCCCTATCCGGGGGCATACCTGGAAATTCATCTGGGAATACATCGGGGTATTCACAAACTACTCTGACTTGGTCAATGGTGGGCAGGGCTAGACTCTTGTTGCACTTGAATTGATGGGGTAAGGTTTCAGATATGTGCTCTACGGTTACTCCAGAGCTACTGGTCATGGTGATGGCTTTCTTAGCACAGTCTATCTGTCCTTTATGCTTTGACATCCAGTCCATACCTGGTACTACTTCCAATCCTTTGGTTCCGAGTACGATTAGGTTGGCATAAAAATCTATCCCATGTATTCTGATAGGCACATCTTTGCAAATATTTCTAGCTTTTTTAGTTGAACCGGGGATTTGAACTATCATGACATGCTTCAAGTTGGTTGGTTGGATCTTACTAGTGCATGCAAATTCTTCGGTGACAAATGAATGCGATGCTCCCGAATCAAACAATACTCTTGCTAAAACTCAGTTGACAGAAAACATACCTAGCACTACATCTGGCGCTTCTTGGGCTTCCTCGGCGTTCATATGGAAGAGACGGCCATTGTGGTTGTGAGGGTTCCCTAGGGAAAATCTTCTTCCTGGTTGAACACAACGCTGCTGTTGAGCTGGGGCATTCACATTGGCAGTGGCAACAGCCTTCTTGGGGCACTCATTGGAATATTGACCCTTCACTCCACACTCGAAACAGGTGATTTGAGACTTGCCTTTAGCTGCGACAGGCACAACATTGCTTCTAGTCCTGGGTGCAGTGTTGTTGTTGTTGTTGTTGTTGTTGTTGTTGTTGTTATCGTTGTTGCTCTTGGGAGGGGCATGGTTGAAATTGTTGGTGCTGCCGGGATGATTGTTGTTTCCTCCGCACTTCACATTGCCCCTGCTAAGGTTCAGGTAGCTTGGGAGAGACATTGGGGGTCGGCTGTTTCTAGGTGCAAATCCTGGTGAGGGGTTGGGACGGTACTTCTGGTGACTGCTAGATCTAGTTTGCTGCATCATACGACATTTGCGGTTGTCGTTTTCCTGTTTAATCTTCCCTTCCATCTGAATGGCAGAGTCGACTAGCTCTTCGAGATCCTCGAAGAGGATGTTGATGAGTACAATCTACATCTCATCATGCAGTCCGTTCAGGAATCTCTCCTTCTTCTTGGCCTCCGTGTTGATCTCATCAGGTGCATACCTTGCAAGCGACAGGAATCTTTCACTGTACTCTACCACAATCATTCTGCCTTGCTTCAAGTCGCGGAACTCATCCCTCATTCTGGTGACTAAGCCCTGCGGCACGTGGGTGCGGCTGAACTTGATTTATGAAGGCTTCCCATGTCATCACTTGACCATGGTTCATTAGGCGGATGCTGTTCCACCATGCTCTTGCATCTCCTGCCAAGTACTGGGTGGAAAAGAGAACTTTCTTGTTGTCATCAACTCTAGCTACTTCCAGATTGTTCTCCATTGTCTATAACCAGTCATCTGCATCTAATGGGTTCTCTGAAGTGCTAAAGATTGGGGGATTGGTGTTCTAGAAGTTCTTTAGCTTGGATCCTTGATGATCCTGATTTCCATGGTTCTGATTGTTGAGAGCCATCTGGGCGATCTGTTGTAGTGTGGCTAGATTAGCTTGGCGCTCTGCCCTGCTTGCTTCTCTGTCTGTGATGAGATTCTGCAAGATCTGCAGCATTGGGTCTTGCGACGAGCTGCTCCCCCCTTGGTTTCCACGAGTCATCTGAAGATTGAGGTAGATAAAGGGGTAAGAGGGAAAGTTCTAAGGTTCATGGTTTGGTGTCAAAACTAAAACTTTGAGTTTGACTCAGGTTTTGCAACTAACTTCATTCCATTCATTCAAGCATAGCACACGATACAAACACACACACATCATCACAACAACAAAGGAAAACAAATGGTTTTAAGAACCATTCTGCAAACTACGATACAGTGGGACCCATACATCTCATGCTACGATAGTGCTCTAGTGCATCTACTCATCGTTGATGAAGTCGGAGTCCTCATCGTCAGTGTAGAAGTCCACGACATCCTCCTCCAGAAAGTCATCATCATTGCTGACGTAAGAATCCATGTCTCCCTGGATGTCTTCACCCTCCTCTTCTTCCTCCTTTCCTGCAAGCTGAGCTTCTTGCTCCTTGATGGTCTTCTCGAGGTTGGCCACCTTCTTGCGAAGACGGGCGATGGTGCGATCCTTCTTCTCGTGCTGGAGGCAAAGAGACTGACGATCCTTGACAAGCAGTGAGAAAGTCTGGGCCTTCTGGGTGGCAATGGCATGGTTATGGTTGGCAAACTCCCTAGCATTGTCCAATTCCTTCTGGCGATCGTACAATAGGAAGTCAAGGTTCTCCACTTGACGCTTTAGCTCTGGGTGGCTTGGCATCTCCATCAGCATTCCCATGAAGTCACGTCTTGCATACTGAGCAAAACGGGTTCCCTGGATTTGGTTGACACTAAGGGCACATAGACGTGCGAGAGCTTCATGCATTGCCCTGGCTAATCCCTCTAGCCAGTTGTTCTCTCTTACGGAGAACTGGATTCTCCCAGACGTTGGTGCTTCTATGCTTCCTCGAAGATCAGCAGTGACCAGCCACTTTAAATCTCCTCCTGGGGGTCCTGGAAGTTGAGCTCCAAGAAACTCCGGATGCGGGCGTCCCAATAACTTAGACAGTGAATCTAGATGCCTCTGGAAGATTAGTTGGCCTCCATTGCCCAACTGGTAGAACTTGCTGAACTGAGTCTCCATCTACAAGAATTAAGGATGAGGAAATTAGTGAAGTGATCAAGTGTGTCAAATTTTATGTAGTAATGTTAGAATTGGAGGAACATGAATTTTTGAGAAAGAATGAATTCCCAAAGGTAAGAGAGGAAATAGTTTTTCATAAATAGTCACTTTGGTTTTGAAATTAAATTTTTGTTCGGACGTCCATTCTAACTAGGGTCTCCTATGGTCAGGATGGCCCTGATACCAACTTGTCAACACCCGGATTTTTAATCCCAGCTGCCTGTTATGTCAAACATCGCAATCCCAGGATTACCATTTTTGCGAGACATAACATATTGGATATCACAGTACATTATCGATTACAAACCATAAATAAGGTCTTACACAAATTAGGATCTCATGATCCAGTCTTAATACAACAAGCAGCGGAGTAAATAATAAGCGTAGCGGTGGGGTCCATGTTCAGGGGCACATGCAATGCTGATGAAGGAAGATAGTCCTAGTTATCATAGTCGTCCTGCTGGCCATCATCTTGGTAGTCTCCTTCATACAAAGCCATGAGTACTCTTAAAGTACTCGCAAACTACCACTAACAAGTAGTATAGTTCTAATGTAATATGCTAACTCTAAGTTTAACTATAAAGTTAAGTTTGAAACCTAAGCTGAGTTTAGAAACAAAGAAAGATAAAATAAAGTTCTAGAATCACTTAAATTGGGAAGCTAGTGTCATAGTCACAACCCTGATGTGGTCAAGTCAAGATTCATCATTCATTTCATCAGTGATTTTGAAAACATCTGACAACGAAACAGTATGGCCACTCCAACTGTCCATAACCGAGGACGCGGCTATTCGGATAGTTTAACACTCTGCAGAGGTGGTACACTTTCACCACAAGATTTGATACATCTGTCAGGGATAACCCTGAATCATCATACTTAGTATGCAGATAATCAAACATAACCTTTCCTTTACACACCCTAGTATAAGCACCTCTCCTATGAGCATGGTCTCCCAACCATGACCATCTATCATCTTGGGCACTGCATAGGTGGACATCATTGAGAGGTAGCCTCAGCTCAAACCTCTCTGGCGAGGGAACTAATACTAATGCATATAAACATTCGGCTAAGCCTTACCCAGTTCAGGTATTGTGGTTGTACGATAAATTTGGAATGGTATCGCATCCGAATCCAACCATAAGTTTTGTAAAAGGGCCAAGGCTCATGCCTCAACATTTTTATCATCATAAACCATTTTTGTTTCTCAAAACATGTCAAAACATCTCAATAGAATGACTCATCATTCCAAGGTTTTCACAATTCATTTTCACCAAGTGTTCCCATCTAAAGTGACCCAAGTTTTGACTTAGTTCTAAGCTACTAAGTTAAGAGTGTTCACTAAGGTGGGATACTAAGATCAATCTCATGCCATAGAATGACATCAAAGATTATCTAAAAAGGTCAAGTTTTATACTCTTTATGCTACCTTCAAAACAAGTATAGGGCTTTGGTAAAGTAAAGAAAGTAAACTTGGAATAGGTACTAGTCAAAGTGGTATAACCAAAGCATGCCTAATGCATCTTGCCTAATTCCTCTAGCTTAATTCTATCTTGCTAACAATAGCTTGCCTTGGTTGGTGCAGTGGTTGAAGTTTTCTTCCTCCTCCTCTTGGTAGAAATCCTCCTCCTCGAAAGCTTGGTCAGTACTATCGTCAATAAATAAATACGGAGTACACAATCACCAAACAATACTTAACTAGTCTACTTAGCAATGTAAGGCACACATTGGATGATCTATTATCATCACAAGCATCAAAAGGTTTTATTAACTAGTTTCATTCTTTTTATTTAAGAAAAGTAATATATACTCATTGAAAATATCTAAGATTTAATATTCTCTACTTAGAATATGGGATCATATGGACACATGTCATCACCACATATTCTAACATAAGGGAATGTGATTTAAGGGTTGGATCAGAATTAATTAAGTTTAAGTTTAATATTTAATGATTTAAAGTGACTAGAAATGCCTATATAGCATTATTTTGGTACTAGTCCAAAGTCACTGCATGTAAACCTTAATATTATTACATATTCAAATAGGTATGGGTAAATGTGATTTTTGAGAGTTGGAATCAACTCAAAAGCTATTATGGTTGATTTTATAAAAATGTTTGAATGTGCAAATGCTTTTGTCTTTATGAATCAACTCAAGAGAGATCCCTAACTCTAAATGAATTAAATCCAACGGGCTTGGATAGATCTTTTCAGTGGCTTTCTAACAAAATTTTAATCACTCCATTTGGTTCAGTAGATCTTCTGGAATTGATTTTCAAACTAAGGGACAAAAGTGAGTTCAAACTAAAATGGAAAAATCCATATTTGAATTCCCGGGCTAGCGCATGAAAACTAACGGGCCGGCCTAGTGGCGCTCAGCGGCGCAGAGGGCGGCTGACAGGTTGGTCCCGCTTGTCAGGGAGACTTAAAACCCAAAACGGTACGGGGCAATCTGGGCGCTACGATTAAAATAGAGATCAACGTCTCACATTCGTCATCGACGACGGACTCGTCGCCGGCGATACCGAACCCTAAACGGCCAGCGGGGGTCTACCGGGGATGTACCAGGGCTCCAGCTATTGCGGCAAGGCAGGCAAACGAACTGGACGGTGACGGCGAGTTCAGGCGAGGTCGCGGCAGCTCCTGGGGTGGACGAAATCGACGGCGCCTCTCCTCCTCTTCTGCGGCAAGCTCCGGCTAAATTCCAGCGAACGGCGGCTCACCTTGCTCCGGGGATGGGGTGGAAGGATCAATGGAGAGAGGGGAGTGAGATGGTGTGAGTAGTTTGTGCTGGGGAGGGCTCCTTTTATAGGGCAACGAAGCGACTGAGCGGGATGGGCTGGTGACTCCGGCGAGGGATGCATAGCGTGCTAGCGGCGTGGCTGGAGGTAGGGATGGTGGGCTGCCTCCTGGCGGTGCTCTACGGCGTTAATGCGCGGCTAGGGGCGGTGGCATTTGGTCGGGAGCATCCCACGCTCTGAGAGACAGAGGCGATGCTCGACACGGCGCACGACAACTATGGGTTGCGCGGCGGCGCACTGCCATGTCTGGCGGGGTTCTGGGGTCGAGGCGGAGCGGTGTGCACGGTATTGGGTCGAGGGGCGGTCGGTGGTATGCTGGCGGCTAACATGCTCTGGCGCGCTCTGGTGAGCTCGCAGAGAGAAAGGGCGGCGAGGCTGTGGGGTGGTCCAGGCACTGGCAGCGATCAAGGGGTGGACAGGGAGTGGCGGTAGGATTAGGCGGAGTTACCGGACATGCGGGTTTGGCGCGGCGTGGTCTGCTGCGAGTTGTCCACGTTTGGCCGGTGGCGACCAAAAACGGGCGGCGAGCTACTGCTGCTCTAGTCCAATGGGTAGGCTGGTTAGGGGCTGGTTAGAGCTGGGCGAGACCAGGGGACCAAAATTTCCCCAAATATTTGACAATGCATTGATCACCAAATAGTATTAGTTAGGCAGAAATTTTGTGCATGCCACCTGTTCGACACAATGGCCGCAAGAGACTTTATTTGAAATTTTCAAAGATTTTTGGTGGAGTGATTTATCTCATGCTTAAGCATCTAGGTTTGCTTAGGATTTCGAAATGAAGTTCATTCGAGTGGTTTTTTGAGAAAGTGGTATCTTCTCATATGAACTACATTCAATTTTCAAATTCCATTTAAAATTAGTGTTTGAAAGTTTTTGGTAGATCACAACGTGGGCCTTGGGACATCATTACATGTACTAGCAAGGGGTGCAAAGATCCACATTTGTCTCTGTTAGGTTTTGAGTTCTAGGAATAGCCAAAGTAGGTATGTTGATTAAAATGGCACAAATGACCATTTGGTTATTTTATTTGTTTTGATTTGTTTTTCTCTGGGATTTGTTTGGGAATGATCTAGATGATTTTTATTTCACCTAAGAATCATTTTACAAGCAATGGATCACTTAATCATGGCAATTCAACACAACTCCTAAATTATATGCACACACAAATGAATGCATTAATATTTTTAAATGGAAAAGTTTTTGTTAACTATAAATTTGATGATTTGGATCTTGATCACTTGGATTAAATTTTTGGGATGTTACAATTCCTAAGTGATGATTCCAGGAAAATGATTAGCTAGCTAGCTACTAGTTTACTGATGAAATTTAAGTATAGTATCTGCTTGGTTTAGAAGTTATACTTGTGACACCTTCTTTAGAATGGTACTCAAATGTTCATACTTCTATTGCCTAAATCCTACTTGTCTCCAAGTTTGGCTGGTTGTATAACTGAAAAGCTTCTCCTGGCTTTATTATCCTAATATGCTATAATCTATTAGCCTATGATGCTGGTCAGAGGCATGGCTAGGAAATATTAAGTTGTTTCTAGCTGTCCCTCATAGATATGCTCTGATGCATGGTATCAGCTAATGATTCTTGAATCCTTTTAAGAAAATGATTAATCTCCTCACTATCAAATATTGATCCTATAGATCCTGAGATTATAGAGGTGCTACTCCATAGGAGATGTGCCCTGAATCTAGGTCTAAGACTGCTGTTTATTTATAAATGTGTAGATTGGAGTATATATCCAAGATCTATGATGCAAAGGCTGAGATCTTGGATTTTTTTGTAAGAATTTGTCATTGGATTTCATTTAAATGCTTCTGGGATGAATCTACACCTCACTTGGGTGTTTTTCCGAGAAGCTTTAGTAAAACAAATCATATGCTCATATGACTATATGATCATCTAATCATGTGGTGATGTTATTTGAACTCACCAGATTACTTGTTGGTGGATGAAGTTGTGTTTTGCTTGCTGCTTGATCTAACTCTTCACCATCTGTGCTGCTCCTGAGAGATTGTGCTTGACCTTTCTTTCTACCTGCTCCACCTCCTCCTTATGTTACCATCCTATGGAGATTAGATGGTTGATTTGGGTAAGCTGTTGGAGAATTTGGCTATGGTTTCATCAAGCTCAAAAGCTGTGAGTTTGTGATTGAGAAGGAGAAATCAGTCCCTGTGTTTTCCTTCGGCTGGTGCTTTGTATGGTTGCTTGTACTGCTGCTGTCTGCTTGCCAGCACATGCATGCAGTTAGTTGACTAAGCTTTGTGTGTGTTGTGCATGTGGATCAGCTCAAGTAACTTGGCTTTTGTTGTTACCTGTTTACTAGTTGATAGCCTGGTGAATCTTCCCCCTTTTCTTGTGCTGATGATGTTGATCTGAAGCTTATTTGTTTAAAAGAACAGATACTATACATTGGTGAAATTGGCCCCTTTAATTACTCAATGATGTAACTAGGAACGTTGCACTTCACTGTTCTCTACTAAGAGTAAAACTAACAAACTAACCCCATTTCTGTTATTCTATCTTTTGTTTGTATTTTACAGGAATCAGGGTGGGAATTGATGACACCAGATGAAAGAATAGTTAGATATTAGTCTAGGGTTTTATTTCATTACCTCTGTATTCTTTTATTTTGACGTTTGTACAGATATTGGAATAAGTATTTGTTGAGTAAAGTTCTTTTGATTTGGTGAGAATTATCTCTGTAAGACAATGTAATGGTTGTATTCCTGTAATAAGGAATTCTCTTTTGTATTTCCTTTTCTATTATTTGTGTAATTATTTTAATGTATTTTACTCTTATTCTTTTGTTATAAAAAGAAAAATGTACTACTCCCTGTCTTCTAATAAAGAACTATTTTATATTATAATCATTTAATAATTACCTTTCCTTATATTTTACCTTTCTATTTCTTTTATTGCAAAAGAATTTTGTAATACCTGCTTCAATTCATAAAATGTAAATTTTTCCTTGTATTACAGTTATATACTTATAATTATAACAATTCCTTAATCCCATATTTATATGAATTAAATTAAAGAATACTACTTTCTTATTTGTATTCTATTATTTTATTTAATATATGCAAAATGAAATATTCTTATTTCTTTAAAAATCTATTTTTATTATTTATTTACTGTTAGTTAACTAAATTGTTTATTCAGAGTCAAAACTCAAACTTCTCCTTCATAAACCATAAAACACTAAGGATCATGTCAAAATTCACCTCACTCATCTCAGATGATCTAAACCTAATTTATCGGAGTGAGAGAACTCTGAGTTACCCTAATTTTTTGGTTTGGCGCGAAAATTCCCAGGATTTTCAATGCATGAATGCAATGCACACATCTTAACCCAGCTTATTTCTAAGCTCTATTGCTGGGATGTTACATGTTCTGTGAAAAGAACACACATTCAATGACACTAGTGGATCCATGTGTGGTTTGTCAAAAGAACACACATGTAATGACTCTGGTGGATCCAGATATGGTTTGTGAAAAGAACAGACATGAAATGACTCCAAGTGTGGTTTGTGAAAAAGAACAGACATGCAATGACTCTGGTGGATCCATATGTGTTCTAGGAAAAGAACACACATGCAATGACACTAGTTGTGGTTTATGAAAAGAACACACATCCAATGACCCTAGTTGTGGATCCCAATGTGGTTTATGAAAAGAACACACATGAAGTGACTCTGGTGGATCCAAATGTGGTTTATGAGAAGAACACATATGCAATGAGTATGGTGGATCCGTATGTGGTTTATGAGAACAAAACACATGCAACGAACTCTAGTGGATCCATATATGGTCTGTGAAAAGAACACACATCCAATAACTGTAGTGGATCCATATGTGGTTTGTGAAAAGAACACACATTTAATGACTCTAAGTGTGGTTTATGAGAAGAACACACATGTAGTGACTCTGGTGGATCCATATGTGGTTTATGAGAAGAACACACATGCAATGAGTATGGTGGATCCGTATGTGGTTTATGAGAAGAACACACATGCAACGAACTCTAGTGGATCCATATATGGTTTGTGAAAAGAACACACATCCAATGACTCTAGTGGATCCATATGTGGTTTGTGAAAAGAACACACATTTAATGACTCTAGTTGTGGTTTATGAAAAGAACACACATCCAATGACTCTATCTCTGGTTTATGAAAAGAACAGACATGCAATGACACTAGGGGATCCATATGTGGTTTATGAAAAGAAACACACATGCAATGACACTGGTGGATCGATATGTGGTTTGTGAAAATAACACACATGCAATGACTCTGGTGGATCCATATGTGTTCTATGAAAAGAACACACATTCAATGACACCGGTGGATCCATGTGTGGTTTGTGAAAAGAAAACACATGAAATGACTCTGGTGGATCTATATGTGGTTTGTGAAAAGAACATACATGCAATGACTCTAGCTGTGGTTAATGAAAAGAACACACATGCAATGACTCTGGTGGATCCATATGTGGTTTGTGAAAATAACACACATGGGATGACTCCGGTGGATCCATATGTGGTTTATGAAAAGAACACACATGCAATGACACTAGGGGATCCATATATGGTCTATGAAAAGAACACACATACAATGACAATGGTCGATCCATATGTGATTTGTGAAAAGAACACACATGCAATGACTCTGGTGCATCCATATGTGTTCTGTGAAAATAACACACATTCAATGACTCTGGTGGATCCATATGTGTTCTGTGAAAAGAACACACATGTAATGACTCTGGTGGATCCATATGTGGTTTATAAAAAGAACAGACATGCAATGACTCTAGTGGATCCATATGTGGTTTATGAAAAGAACACACATACAATGACACTAGGGGATCCATATATGGTCTATGAAAAGAACACACATACAATGACATTGGTGGATCCATATGTGGTTTCTGAAAAAGAACACACATGCAATGACTCTGGTGGATCCATATGTGTTCTATGAAAATAACACACATTCAATAACTCTGGTGGATCCATATGTGTTCTGTGAAAAGAACACACATTCATTGACACTGGTGGATCCATGTGTGGTTTTTGAAAAGAACACACATGAAATGACTCTGGTGGATCCATATGTGGTTTGTGAAAAGAATAGACATGCAATGACTCTAGCTATGGTTTACGAAAAGAACACACATGGAATGACACTGCTGATCGATACGTGGTTTGTGCAAATACCACACACGCAATGACTCTAGCTGTGGTTTATGAAAAGAACAGACATGCAATGACTCTAGTTGTGGATCCATATGTGGTTTATGAAAAGAACCCACATGCAATGACTCTGTTGGATCCATATGTGGTTTATGAAAAGGACCCACATGCAATGACTATGGTATATCCATATGTGGTTTATGAAAAGAACACACATGCAATGACACTAGGGGATCCATATGTGGTTTGTGAAAAGAACACACATGCAATGACACTGGTGGATCCATATGTGGTTCGTCAAAAGAACACACATGCAATGACTCTGGTGGATCCATATCTGTTCTATTAAAAGAACACACATTCAATGAAACTGGTGGATCCATGTGTGGTTTGTCAAAAGAACACACATGCAATGACTCTGGTAGATCTAGATGTGGTTTGTGAAAAGAACAGATATGCAATGACTCTAGGTGTGGTTTGTGAAAAGAACACACATGCAATGACTCTGGTGGATCCATATGTGTTCTAGGAAAAGATAACACATGCAATGACACTAGCTGTGTTTTATGAAAAGAACACACATCCAATGACTCTAGTTGTGGATCCCTATGAGGTTGATGAAAAGAACACACATGCAATGACTCTGGTGTATCCATATGTGGTTTATGAGAAGAACACACATGCAATGAGTATGGTGGATCCGTATGTGGTTTATGAGAAGAAAACACATGCAACAAATCTAGTGGATCTATATATGGTCTGTGAAAAGAACACACATCCAATGACTGTAGTGGATCCATATGTGGTTTGTGAAAAGAAGACACGTTTAATGACTCTAATTGTGGTTCATGAAAAGAACACACATCCAATGACTCTAGCTCTGGTTTATGAAAAGAACAGACATGCAATGACATTAGGTGATCCATATGTGGTTTATGGAAATAACACACATGCAATGCCACTAGTGGATGCATATATGGTTTGTGAAAAGAACACACATGCAATGACTCTGGTGGATCCATATGTGTTCTATGAAAAGAACACACATTCAATGACACCAGTGGATCCATGTGTGGTTTGTGAAAATAACACACATGAAATGACTCTGGTGGAACCATATGTGGTTTGTGAAAAGAACAGACATGCAATGACTCTAGCTGTGGTTTATGAAAAGAACCCACATGCAATGACTATGGTGGATCCATATGTGGTTTATGAAAAGAACACACATGCAATGACACTAGTTGATCCATATGTGGTTTGTGAAAAAGAACACACATGCAATGACACTGGTGGATCCATATGTCGTTTGTCAAAATAACACACATGCAATGACTCTGGTGGATCCATATGTGTTCTATGAAAAGAACACACATTCAATGACACTGGTGGATCCATGTGTGGTTTGTCAAAAGAACACACATGCAATGACTCTGGTGGATCTAGATGTGGTTTGTGAAAAGAACAGATCTGCAATGACTCTAGGTGTGGTTTGTGAAAAGAACACACCTGCAATGACTCTAGTGGATCCATATGTGTTCTAGGAAAAGAACACACATGCAATGACACTAGCTGTGGTTTATGAAAAGAACACACATCCAATGACTCTAGTTGTGGATCCCTATGAGGTTTACGAAAAGAACAGACATGCAATGACTCTGGTGGATCCATATGTGGTTTATGAGAAGAACACACATGCAATGAGTATGGTGGATCCGTATGTGGTTTATGAGAAGAAAACACATGCAACAAACTCTAGTAGATCCATATATGGTCTGTGAAAAGAACACACATCCAATGACTGTAGTGGATCCATATGTGGTTTGTGAAAAGAACACACATTTAATGACTCTAATTGTGGTTTATGAAAAGAACACACATCCAATGACTCTAGCTCTGGTTTATGAAAAGAACAGACATGCAATGACATTAGGAGATCCATATGTGGTTTATGAAAAGAACACACATGCAATGCCACTGGTGGATCCATCTGTGGTTTGTGAAAAGAACACACATCCAATGACTCTGGTGGATCCATATGTGTTCTATGAAAAGAACACACATTCAATGACACCAGTGGATCCATGTGTGGTTTGTGAAAAGAACACACATGAAATGCCTCTGGTGTAACCATATCTGGTTTGTGAAAAGAACAAACATGCAATGACTCTAGCTATGGTTAATGAAAAGAACACACATGCAATGACTCTGGTGGATCCATATGTGGTTTGTGAAAAGAACACCCATGAATGACTCTAGTGGATCCATATGTGTTCTATGAAAAGAACACACATGCAATGACTCTGGTGGATCCATATGTGGTTTATGAAAAGAACAGACATGCAATGACTCTGGTGGATGCATATGTGGTTTATGAACAGAACACAAATGCAATGACACTAGGGGATCCATATTTGGTCTATGTAAAGAACACACATACAATGACATTGGTGGATCCATATGTGGTTTGTGAAAATAAGACACATGCAATGACTCTGGTGGATCCATATGTGTTCTGTGAAAATAACACACATTCAATGACTCTGGTGGATCCATATGTGTTCTATGAAAAGAACACACATTCAATGACACTGGTGGATCCATGTGTGGTTTTTGAAAAGAACACACATGCAATGACTTTAGTGGATCCATTTGTGGTTTGTGAAAAGAACACACATGCAATGACTCTAGCTGTGGTTTAGGAAAAGAACACACATGTAATGACACTGGTGGATCCATACGTGGTTTGTGAAAATACCACACATGCAATGACTCTAGCTGTGGTTTATGAACAGAACACACATACAATGACTCCAATTGTGGATCCATATGTGGTTTATGAAAAGAACCCAAATGCAATGACTCTTGTCGATCCATATGTGGTTTATGAAAAGAACACACATGCAATGACTATGGTGGATCCATATGTGGTTTATGAAAAGAACACACATGCAATGGCACTAGGGGATCCATATGTGGTCTATGAAAATAACACACATGCAATGCCACTGGTGGATCTGTATGTGGTTTTTGAAAAGAACACAAATGCAATGACTCGGGTGGATCCATATGTGTTCTATGAAAAGAACACACATTCAATGACAATGGTGGATCCATGTGTTGTTTGTGAAAAGAACACACATGCTATGACTCTGGTGTATCCAGATGTGGTTTGTGAAAAGAACAGACATGCAATGACTCTAGGTGTGGTTTGTGAAAAGAACACACATGTAATGACTCTGGTGGATCCATATGTGGTTTGTGGAAAAAAACAGACATGCAATGACTCTAGCTGTGGTTAATGAAAAGAACACACATGCAATGACTCTGATGGATCCATATGTGCACTGGTAGGAAAATTCTTATCCACAAGGTCCTTATCAGTGGTGCACACTAAATCTGTGCCCCACGGATAGTTACCCGTGGCGCACGTGCTAGGCCATGTGCCACTGACATGCCCATACCAGTGGCGCATGGCCCAAACGGTGCGCCACCATAAGGTGGGCCCCAGCGCTGCTGGCCGACCCCGTGCATGGGCAGCATATCTGTGGCGAACCGTTTGGGCCTTGCGGCACTCATAGTGGGTTTATCAGTGGCACACGGTATTCTTGTGCGCCACGGGTGTTTGTGGGCCCATCCGTCTGAAAAGTGACAAGTTACTTGCGGCGCATGGTCTGGAGGTGCGCCACGGGTATATTTAGTCAGTGGCACCACGAATATGTCGTGATATCCACACAAAAAGGTGGCGCACTTTCCCCTACCCCTCCACTAGCTAGTTCAATTTCCCCATCTCCACTAGATCTAGCTCGAGTTGCTCCTCCTCCTCACCTCATTTTGTCCAACAATTTCTCCATATCAAGTTCCCAAAACCTATTTGGGTTTGATGGATCTATAAAGGAAACTCCTCTCCACCATGTAGATCCACTAAAGTAAGCGCACACACCTTTTTCTCTCCTCTCCTCCACATCAAGTCACCATGCGCACTCTTGCGCGGCCTCTCTCGTCTCGTGTAACTTGTGCTTGTTTTGTGTGTGTGGTCGACAATGTTGGCGGTATATATGCTTTTGTTCTTGTGATAAATGCTTGTGTTCTTGTGTACATGGATATATATATGCTTCTATTTTTGTGTGTGGGGACGACGGTGTTGGCTCGGGAGATGATGTTTACATGGATATATGCTTGTGTTCCTGTGTATGCTTTGTGTTGTGCAGGTGCCGGTGTGTGTGGTGCAATGAATGTTTGCCGAAATGTTGATTCATTTCTGTTTTAGCAAAATTTTGCACTACTCATATGTCCTATTTATAGGGAAGGCATGCCGAATTTTTGCATCCATGGTTCTAAATATTCCCTTTTGCTCCATACCGCCACATAGGCAACCATGGTGCGTCAGATGAGCGAAGCTACGGTGGATAGATACAAGGCACGCGTGATGGCCGTCATGATTCAGAACAACATGACCGAGATAAGATGTCCTTGTAAGATATGGAAACTTGGTACCCTAATCAAACCTGATTCTGGGACATTGGAGAAGCACTTGCTCATGGGTGGTTACATGCCCGACTACATTGACGAGGACGTCAACAACGGGGCACCGGTAGGAAATGGTGCTCACGAAGACGCAGAACATGATTATGATGAAAAAGATGCTCGTGGAGATGATCATGATCATCATGAAGGAGATGCCGAATCTGATGGTGGCGAAGAAGACACGGACACGCAGACACCGCTAACTTCAGCTTTATAGGACCCTCATTTTCAAGAACTGATCCTTAAGGAGACAAACAACAACAAAGCTGCTGCCAGAGAGAATCCAAGCTAGCGCAAATGGATAAAGATGGGATTACTCCGTTGTATCCTGGGTGTCGGCCCAAGCATACACGCCTGAATGTAACCCTCAAGGCTCTAGAGATGAAGGTGCAACAAAAATGGACCGACGTGAGCTTCAACCATATCATGGAATTCTTGCATGATATACTTCCTGAGGGGAACACATTGCCAAGAGGTATCGACGAGTCCAAGAAAGTCGTGTGCCCTCTCGATCTACCGTACGTCAAATACCGCACCTGCCTCAATGACTGTGCACTTTATCGGGGCGAGTACAAGGATAGAACCACATGTCCGATGTGCGGCCATGCACGATACAAGAGAGGGAACAAGAAAGTTCCTCAAAAGTGGTATGGTACTTTCATATCACTCCCCATCTATAGCGGTATTTCGTAGACCCTAAGGAAGCGAAGCTCATGCAATGGCATGCAGAAAGGGAGAAGCCCGAAGAGGATCTGGAGAAGGGCAAGATCCTAACACACCCCGCAGACGCTATCCAGTGGCACGCATTGGACATGGAGTTCGAAGAGGAGTTCGGGGATGATGCCAGGAATGTTAGGCTGGGTATGAGCACCGATGGACTCAATCCCTTTGGAAACCATAGTAGCACGCATAGCACCTAGCCCATGTTTGTATGGCCATACAATCCCCCCCTTGAGTATGCACGAAGCAAAGGTACATACACATGAGTATTCTTATTCAGGCGCCAAAACAACCGGGTATCGACATGCATCTGTATCTCGGGTTGTTGAAAGAGGAGTTAGCCACACTATGGGAGATGCCAGCCCGTACGTGGGACGCCTACACAGAAGAATATTTCCCTCTGAGACCGCGTTGATCACGACGGTGAAGGACTATCTTGGTCTAGGATATGTATTGTGCCAGGTGAACCACGGACACGGTGCATGCGTTAGGTGCATGGAGAAAACCCCGTATATGCAGCTACCGAGGGATCCCGGGTCTTTGAAAACCGTGTTCCTAGGGATTCGAAAGTGCATCCCCACGGATCACCCATGGAGAAAACGCCGAGATCTGTTCAATGGAGATGACGAGCTCGAAATAGCCCCACCTAGGAGGAGCAGCAAGGATATCAATGACTTGCTAGAAAAATGGAAAGAGTGCCCCGCACCGGGAAAGAAGCATCCGAGGACAAAGCCGCTGCTAGCTGTATGGAAAGCGATGTCTGTTTTCTGGGACCTGCCGTACTGGAAATACCTCCACACACCACATAGCCATGACCTCATGAACATCACGAAGAACGTGTCCGAGAGTCTGATTGGCACTCTTGTCAACATGCCAAAGAGGACCAAAGACGGGCCAAAGGAAAGAAATGACCTGATCAAGCTGGGCATAAAGGAAGAACTTCAGGGAGGACGCCCCGATGATGATTGATACGTCCAAAACGTATCTACTTTCCCGAACACTTTTGCTATTGTTTCTCCTCTATACTTGTGTGATTTGGATACAACTAACGCGGACTGACGCTGTTTTCAGCAGAATTGCCTTGGTGTCTACTTTTTGTGCAGAAAACCAACTATCAGAAAAAATCTGGGAAAATATGCCAAAAGTCCTATTTCACCGAAGACTCCAGGAGCCAGAATACGAGACGGAGAAGAGCCAGGGGGTGGCCACACCACCTGCTGCCGCGGGCCAGGCCAGGCCGCGCCAGGGGGTGGTGTGGGCCCCCCAGGCACCCCCTCGGTCTCCCTCTTCGCCTATAAGGAGCCTTCTGACCTAAAAACTCCAGGGGGTTCGACGTTTTTCCAGAAGGAGTTCCGCTCCACCGCTACCATCAGATTCCACGAAACAGCACAAGAAACTCCGTTCTCGCACCCTGCCAGGACAGGGAATTGGAGGAGATCATCGCCATCATCATCACCATCGCTTCTCCATCGACCATCCATGTTTCCCCCATCTATGAGTGAGTAATCCCTCGCTGTAGGCTATGGGGATGGTAGGGATTGGATGAGATCGTTCATGTAATGGCATCAGATTGTTAGGGCATGGTGCCTAGTATCTTTTATTAGTGCTTTATGACTTTGTTGTGACTTCTTGTGCTTAATTCTTGTCACTAGGGCCCGAGTGCCATGATTTCAGATCTGAACATGTTATTGATTCATGATGATAGTATTGTTTATGGTCTTATCTACAAGTTGTATACACACGTTGTTGTTCGGAACCAATGGCCCCGAAGTGACAGAAATCGGGATAACCGGAGGGAATGACTTTGATGTGAGGATCACATGTGTTCACAGAGTGTTAATGCTTTGCTCCGGTGCTCTTTTAAAAGGAGCACCTTAATTGCCAGTAGTTCCCTTGAGGCCCCGCTACAAACGGGCTGGCAGGACAAAAGATATTGTGCAAGTTCTCATTGCGAGCACGTATGACTATATATGGAACACATGCCTAGGACTATCTAGTACTTGTATGCTTTATCTTATTTATATGCAATTTCCCTATGTTTTGATCGCTATGTGATTTGTCTTGTCCATGCAACGCTCGTCCATCCATCCCTATGCCTACCTCACTCAATCCCACTGTTTACTGCTATTGTCACTGCTGTCTTTGCTTTACTTCTGCTGTTACTTTGCTATTCCTACTACAAAATTGTTGCTATTGATAAACTGCTATGAGCAAGATTGTTTCCAGGTGCAGCTGAATTGACAACTCAGTTGTTAAGTCTTATAAATATTCTATGGCTCCCCTTGTGTCGAATCAATAAATTGGGTTTCACTTCCCTCGAAAATACTGCGATACACCCCCTATACTTGTGGGTCATCAAGACTATTTTCTGGCACCGTTACCAGGGAGCATAGCTTTATTTATCAAGTTCACTTGGATTCTCTATTGTTCGCTGCTATCCATCCATCATGGGTAAGTCTCATGATGGCAAGTTTCCTATGTTACCATCCACTACAAGAAGAGGTACGGTTCTGAATACCTCTGCTGCTCTTGATTCACCATCTATTATAAGTAAGCTCATTACACCACCACATACACATGCTACACATACTGCTACTACTGCTGAATCTGAAACTTCTGATGCTTATGATGCTGCTTCTATTGTGCTTGATAAGAGTGGTTCATTAGGTCCTTTCCTAGACGCTACGATTGCTAGAACTATAGCTGGAAATACTGAAACTCCTAATGAAGACACTACTACTACACCTGTTAGTTCACCTGAGTCTAGTGAAAGTTATGATATTGAAGATGGTTATGTTGAGATGACCGATGAATTTATTAAAGAATGTAAAAACACCCATGATAGGAGAGCTGCTAAGAGTCTCCTTAAGAGGCGTACTATTAGACCCAAATTGGCTCCTACTGCTAAATTTGCTGCTTCTCCCATAAACATTATAGATGAAGATTATGATTTCTCTCTCGATCTATCTTACATAGCTATTGTCAAGAAAGAACCTTTTTGTGGGACTAAGAATGAAAGTGCGGTAGCACATATGAATGAACTTTCTACCATGAGCGGTTTGTTTTCTGATGATATTAAGATGCGTACTTACTTTGTTGCCAAGATTTTCCCCTTTTCACTGAAAGGAGAAGCTAAAACTTGGTTTAGTAATTTACCTCCTAGATCTATTGATAGCCCTGAGTGCTTGATTAGTACTTTCCTGCCGAAATATTTTCCTCCTAGCGCTAGACATGCTATTTTGGAGGAACTTTTTGATTTTAAACAGGGAGAAAAAGAGGTATTGCCCGAATCTTGGGCAAGGTTTTGTGCTTTGATTCATGCACAGGCTGGAAGTCCATTACCTAAGAATGAGCTTCTTGATATATTTTATAATGGACTAACTGAAGAATCTAGGACATACCTAGATAGTTGTGCTGATTGTGTTTTCAGGAATAAGACTCCTAAGGAAGCTGAGGAATTAATGGCTAAAATAAGCAAGAATTATGAAGATTGGACTCCTCCTAAACAAGGTATACCTGAAGTAATTGTACGTGAACCATCTATTCCTGTGCCTATTCCAACATCAAAGAAGAGGGGAGTTATTGAATTAAATGATGAAGTGATGAAGGAAGCTAAGAAATGTCTTAAGGAGAAGGGAATTAAAGATGTAGATGTCAAGAATTGACCTCCTATAGAAGAATTATGTAAGCCTATTCCCTACTCATCCACTATTGAGGTACACACTCTCCAACACTTTCATGAAGGTGATATCCTTTATTCTAAACCTCCTGATCAATGCTTAGAAGAATTCGATATCTTTATTGTTAAGCAAGATAATTTTATTAAAAAGGGTGCAAAATCATCTAATGGAAAACACTAGAGCTATTGTTGAGTTGAAGGATATTGTGGAAAGAACCGCTAATGATGTTAAAATGATTGTTAAACACTTTCAAATGGTTCAAACTCAAATAGATCAACTTGTTGAAGTGCAAAACGACTTACTAGTTAATGCTGCTAAAGAAAAACATGTTTATGAAATTAGAACTAGAAGTGGAGGTGCTACACAGGATCCTCTATATCCTGAGGGGCATCCCAAAAGAATTGAGCAGGATTCTCAACAAGCTAAAAATAGTGGTTCTACTCGTAAGAAAAGGAAAAAGAAGCATAAAAATGTTGTAGAACCCTCTGAATCTGCTATAGATCCTAATAGTATATCTATCTCTGATGCTGAAACTGAAAGTAGTGATGAAGAAAATGAAGTTCCTAATGAAGAAAAAGTTGAAGAAGAACCTGAAAACCACACTAAGATTACTAAATACAACAAAGAAGATTTTATTGCTAAGATACATGGTAGTGAAAGAGAACCTTGGGTCCCAAAACCTATGCCTTTCCCGGATAAGAAACACAAGTCAAAGGAAGATGAAGACTATAATAAGTTTTGTGGGTGGATGAAACCTTTATTCTTGAAAATTCCTTTGACTGATGCTATTAAATTGCCTCCTTACTCAAAGTATATGAAGAATATTGTCTCGAATGAAAGGAAGATCCCTAATGAAGAAATTTCTACTTTGCTTGCTAATTATTCCTTCAATGGTAAGGTTCCTAAGAAACTTGGAGACCCAGAGATTCTAACTATCCCTTGCTCTATTAAGAACAGTTATGTTAGAACTGTTTTGTGTGATTTGGGAGCTGGAGTTAGTGTTATGCCTTTCTCTCTCTATAAGAGGCTTCAACTTGAAAAATTAATACCAACTGATATATCTTTGTAAATGGCTGATAAATCTACCACTATTCCTGTGGGTATATGTAAGGATGTACCTGTTTAGGTGGCTCACAATTGCTTGATATTAACTGATTTTGTTGTGCTTGAAATGCCAGAAGATGATAATATGTCTATTATCCTTGGGAGACCTTTTCTTAATACTGCAGGAGCTATTATTAATTGTAATCAAGGAAAGGTGACTTTCAATGTTAATGACAAGGAACATATTATCTATTTCCCCAAGAAGATTGAAAGGACTTATGGTTTGAATTCAATTGAACATGTTGAAGGCATTCATGTTGGAGAAATATATTGTCCCATACCAAGAGAAAAATTTGAAACAATTATGATTGGGACCATTGCTATCAAGGTTGAGGTAACATAATCATTAGTGGAATACAAAGTTTTGTCTCATATGGAATTGTTTCGGTAGCAAGACTTGATCAACCTTGTTAACAAAAGGATTTCATTGAACAAAACAATGTTTTCATTATGATTATCTTCGTTTATTTCTATCCTTTGCATTTTAGTTTTTTGCTTTCATTTAGCTTTCTTTTTGTTGTTAGTTGCTTGCATGTTAGAGTGTCTTAGAACTTCTGTATTTCTAGCCTTGTTTTGTCCTTGCATCATGTTTCCAAAAAAAATCTGTTTGTCAGAAAAATCATTCTTCTATTTCTGAAAGATGCCCAAAAATAAAGTGTCTCAAAAAATTCCAGAAAATACTTATGTGAAAAAAGGGACAGAGGAGTACCTAGGAGGTACTAGGGGGCCCACCAGGCAGGCACACCACATGGTGGCGCGGCCAGCCCTGGGTGGCGCCATGCCCTGGTGTGGGCCACCCCTGGCCCCCACTAACTCTCTCACCTGCGACTTTCTTCTCTCTCCCGAGTAAGCTCCAGTTCATTGCTCAAAATCGTGTTCTTGCTGTGCTTGCTCTCGATTTTTTCGATCTCCTTGCTTAGCCCATCTTTCTTGCTGAAATTTGGAGTATTTGTTCCCTGGTATGTGACTCCTCCCTTGTCCAAGTAGATTTGTGTTTAGTGGATTATATATTGAGTATTTTGCTATTGTAGGTGACTGGTTATAAGAGCTTGTAATCTTGTTTAATGCTTAGAGATATAGTTTTGATGCATGCTTAGGCCTCTTACAAGTCCCTATGAGTAGAATCCTTCATTATATTTACTTTGCAATCACTTGTTTAATAGGTGTTTAAATTTCAGAATACCAAGCATGAACAACCATACTTTTGGAGAGATATTTGAGAGTGATGCACCTATGAGGTCGAGGCCGTCAAGATCAGCCTCTCGGGCTAGGCCATCATACAACGAAGATATCATTGCAACTTGTATTGGTAGTGAAAGGGATGATGGGGATGCTCACCCATCCTCTTTTCCTTGTTTTACTTTCTTAAAAGCTGCAGGTATTCTTGATGATTCCTTGCTACTGATTGAGAGGGTTGGTTTGACCTCATATATGCAAGATGAGAGTGCGCAATACGCTATGCTCACCAAAACTTTTGTTGAGAGCTTCACGTTTACTAACACATCCTATCAGTCGACTGCCTATTTTAAAATCTATAATCTGCCCTTCACCATGCCTTTGGAGAGATTTTACAGTATTGTAGGGGTACGCATGACAGGGACCGTGAAGAAAATTCAAGGGTGACCCACTGATTTGTTGGAGCTTTACCGAGGGGTGACCAATGATGATGACCGTGTGGCGCAACGCGGAAAGATAAGAAATATCCAACTCCCTGCTCTTAGATACTTTGCATATTATCTTGCTACTAGTGTACTGGGTAGGGAGAACACAAGTAATATCTCCAACTATCATTTAGCATTCCTTGCTGCTGCGCTTAACAATGATACTTGGTACAATCTTGGCTCGCTTATTGCTCGCCACCTAGCTGCTAGGGGGCCTATCTATGGGGGCATCATTGCCTCGCGTATAGTCAATGCATTAGGTCTTTTAGTGGATCCCAATGATACTATGCTGGCACCACAGAGGCTTGACCTTGTTGCTATGAAAACTCATCACTTTGTTACTTCTACTTCTGATTTGGACAGTCTAGTATATAGGATGCTTTTCACTGAAGGGGATGAAAGGGAGATCCTTTTGCCACAACCTTCTTTGTTTAGTGTTCACAGGAGACCGTGGTCGCGCTCCAAGGAGGAGGTGGACGAGCAGCTTCGCTTGCTGGGTTCCACGAGCAGCACCAGGAGGATGTGCCCTCCTATGATTACTCCGCCTATTACAGAGGGACGTACTCGATCTTGCACCAGGACGAGGGGACCTCCTCATCATACTATGGTGACACATCATCCTGGCCGGGTTGGGATTGATACCCACTTAGGCCAAAAGCCTATGCTTGGGGGAGGTACGCCGACACCGCACTCATCTTAGTATCATGTTGCCTCAGTACTTTGTATATTCATGTTTTCATTCTCTTTTTAGTTTTCGGTTCTTCTTTTCTTTTGATTTCTAAAACACAAAAAGACCAAAAATGTTTCTGTTGTTTCTCTTTGGTTTGCTTCTTCTTTTTGCCTTGGTTTGTTTTTCCCTTTTTTCTTTGTTTGAACTATTTGAAAAACCCAAAAAGATTTTTCTTTGCTTGTTTTTCCTTTGGTTCTTGTTTAAAAAAATCAAAAACAACAAAAATATTTGTCATTCTTCTTTGGTTTTTGTGAGTTTGCTACAGGGTTCGGTAGTCCTCAGTGGAATATTGGTTTCATATTATTATTCAAGCCACACAAGTGAAGAGCAATAATGAGGATTAATGACAACTTGAGGCGTGGTAAGAGGCTAGTAACGAACTCTATTTGTTTTCATTTTTGTACATATACTCATCACTGTGGGCATGCTTAGTCCGTTCATGTAGAGTGTATGTTTTCTTTGGATGCTTAGCAGTTCTTGCTTTCTTATGATTAGCTCCAGCTCGCTAATAGTTTGTATCATGTCTTATGAATGTTTTCTTGCATTGCTCTATTCATAAATTGGTATGACACCGTGGTATCCTCCTCTGAATGTTTCATTTGAATTGACTGTAATAATCAGTTGAGCCTCGATGAATTATTTTGCCTTTGAGGATCTTCAATCACTTTCATGCCATGAGTACTCCTGTTTTGTTGCAAGCATGATAATGACATCTATTGCTCTCTCGTTTGTCGCTCCCGTACTATTGCTAGCCTTCACTTCGACTGAATGTTTTACTCATGTTTCCAACTCCCTTAAACCAAATATTTCCAAGGTGTCCACAATACCTACCTATTAGCATCATTTGATACTTCCGTGCATATTCAATATGCCTTGTTTTCTTCCAAATAAAATGTTTGCTTGTTATGAGAAAGTTTGTTAGTAAAGCTCTCACGAACTTGATGGCACACTTTATTTCCTGCACTTAATAAACCTGAACCATTGTGAACTCTCCATGAAAGTTATATGCTTGCTAATTATAGGCTGGGGATTAGCAGAACCGTGCTATCACAGGGAACGCTTTCAACACTTGTAAATATATACCCAGTTGATACCTTGCTCTTTGGTTTGCGGATTTCGTTGGTGTGAAATAAAAGGGGAGCTTGTAAGTCCATGGAGTTATGTATGTGTGTTAGAGAAACGCCTGGGCCGCTGGTCTAATCCATGCTGACATGGTGGGAACCTGCATCATAACCATAATGATATCTATGAAGCATGCTTCTTACAAAAAAAAGAGAGAGATAGCTATTGAGAAAAAGAAAAAAAAGAGATTTATGAAAAGAGGAAAGAGAGAAAAAAGCACCATTTTCCCATGGTAAATAAGAAGATTGCTGAGATACTCATTGTCTTCTTGCCTTGTCATTTTGATATGGGGATTCTTCCGTATCATCGGGCAAGGGGTACCCCGTTGGCGGTTCTCAAAAGATACGCACATATTTACGATGACAAGAACTTACCGGTAACTAAAGTTGAGTAGCATGAGGAGCGTCCCTCGTACTCAAGGGACATGCGATTTTCAGTTTATAGTCTTCCAAGCATATAACTCAGATTGGACCTCACTTTCACCTTAACCACATTAAAGATGCTTATGATAGGGGCAATGAGAGCTCAAAGCTAATGAGTACCATACTTTCAGCATTTGGAAGCCTTCCAAATTATTCAAAACCTTTTCCTTTACTTGTTGAGTCTCCATTTATTCTTTGAGCACCTTCTTGAGAGCATAGTTGTCATTCGTTGTGCTTGTCCCATTACTTGATTAGTTATGTTATGACTTTGATGCTTGTATCCTTGATATCTTTACTTCTAGTCATCACTTGAACTTTAGAGGTGCCTTGATATTCATAATCCAAGGCAAGCGGGATACCACTCTATCATACCTTTCTATGAGCATTGTAATGTTGCTTATGTTTATGCCTCATGCTACTTATTATTTTTGAGTTGGAATCTCTTCATAGCTTGCAATGCCTATTAAGTAAGTTTAGTTGCATACTCTTTATTATGAATTGTCTAAGTAGTTGATCACATTGCTGAGAATATTTACATCATATGAAGAAAATGTGTTCGTGAAAGTTCTTTTATCACACTTAGTTTTCAACTGAATTTCTTGAGGACAAGCAATAAGCTAAGCTTGGGGGAAGTTGATATGTCCAAAACGTATCTACTTTCCCGAACACTTTTCTATTGTTTCTCCTCTATACTTGTGTGATTAGGATACAACTAACACGGACTGACGTTGTTTTCAGCAGAATTTCCTTGGTGTCTATTTTTTGTGCAGAAAACCAACTATCAGGAAAAATCCGGGAAAATATGCCAAAAATCCTATTTCACCCGAAGACTCCAGGAGCCAAAATACAAGATGGAGAAGAGCCAGGGGTGGCCACACCACCTGCTGGTGCGGGCCAGGCCAGGCCGCGCCAGGGGGTGGTGTGGGCCCCCCAGGCACCCCCTCGGTCTCCCTCTTCGCCTATAAGGAGCCTTCTGACCTAAAAACTCCAGGGGGTTCGACGTTTTTCCAGAAGGAGTTCCGCTCCGCCGCCACCATCAGATTCCACGAAACAGCACCAGAAACTCCGTTCTGGCACCCTGCCGGGACGAGGAATTGGAGGAGATCATCGCCATCATCATCATCACCATCACTTCTCCATCGACCATCCATGTTTCCCCCATCTATGAGTGATTAATCCCCTGCTGTAGGCTATGGGGATCGTAGGGATTGGATGAGATCGTTCATGTAATGGCATCAGATTGTTAGGGCATGGTGCCTAGTATCTTTTATTAGTGCTTTATGACTTTGTTGCAACTTGTTGTGCCTAATGCTTGTCACTAGGGCCCGAGTGCCATGATTTCATATCTGAACATGTTATTGATTCATTATGATAGTATTGTTTATGGTCTTATCTACAAGTTGTATACACACATTGTTGTACGGAACCAATGGCCCGGAAGTGATATAAATCGGGATAACCGGAGGGAATGGCTTTGATGTGAGGATCACATGTGTTCATGGAGTGTTAATGCTTTGCTCCGGTGCTCTATTAAAAGGAGCACCTTAATTGCCAGTAGTTCCCTTGAGGCCCCGCTACAAACGGGCTGGCGGGACAAAAGATGTTGTGCAAGTTCTCATTGCGAGCACGTATGACTATATATGGAACACATGCCTAGGATTATCTAGTACTTGGATGCTTTATCTTATTTATCTGCAATTGCCCTATGTTCTGATTGCTATGTGATTTGTCTTGTCCATGCAACGCCCGTCCATCCATCCCTATGCCTACCGCACTCGAATCCCACTGTTTACTGCTATTGTCACTGCTGTCTTTGCTTTACTTCTGCTGTTACTTTGCTATTCCTACTACAAAACTGTTGCTACTGATAAACTGATGTGAGCAAGATTGTTTCCAGGTGTAGCTGAATTGACAACTCAGTTGTTAAGGCTTATAAATATTCTTTGGCTCCCCTTGTGTCGAATCAACAAATTGGGTTTCACTTCCCTCGAAAATACTGCGATACACACCCTATACTTGTGGGTCATCAATGATGACGACGATGATGACGCTCAGACGCAAGATTCTCAAGGTTGTTGGCGCAAAAGGGCTAAGAGGAATTACTACTATTGCCCCCTTCCTACTTCATTATGAGTGAGGAGGAGCTCCAGCAGTTTTTCAACGTTCTCGTCGGAACCAAACTTCCTATCTGTTACGGAGGGAAGATATCCCAATATATGGACGAAACGAAGAAGAGGTTCTCTGGGATGAAATCTCACGACTGCCACGTGCTGATGATGTAGATACTTCCGGTTGCTATCTAAGGGATAATGGATGAGCACGTACGTGAGATGTTGTTTGGGCTCTGTAACTTTTTCGACGTAATCTCTAGGAAGTCGATCAGTGTGAAGTAGCTCGACAGGCTACAAGCAGAGATGGTCGTGATACTATGCGAGCTCGAGATTTACTTCCCCTGCGTTCCATGACATCATGGTGCATCTGCTAGTCCATCTCATGGATAATATCATGCACCACGGGCCGCTATTCCTGCACAACATGATGTCGTTTTAAAGGCTGAATGACGTTCTCAAAGGATTCGTTCGCAACAAGAACCGTCCGAATGGAAAAATATCCAAGGGCTTTCGGACGTACGAGTCCATATCGTTCTGCCAGAATTATCTACGAAAGGAGGATGATGATGGCCCGGTTGGTCTGTCAATCAGGAGGCACCTCGGAAGGCTCGATGGATGTGGTCACCATGAGGGCCACACTCTAATGCATATCGTCTTCACTGGTCTACACACAGACTATGACAGAGCACATCGAGTCACGCTACAACACATAGAGTTGGTCGAACCATGGGTGCTAGAGCACAAAAGCTTAATTGAGAAGATGTTTAGGGACACGGGCCAACGACGGACTAAGGGAGACGTGATGCGAGAGCACAAATCCAGCTTCACTTATTGGTTCAAGAAAGAGCTACTCTAGCTTTATCATGGTAACAGACCTTCTACGGATGAGGAAAAACTCATATTCACCTTGTCACAGGGCCCTGTGATGAATGTGAGGACCTATCAGGCGTACGACATCAACGGTTACACACTCTACACCGAGGAAAACGACAAGAAGAGCGAATATCAGAACTCAGGAGTCGCGATGCTATCATACGCACATGACGAATCCACTATCAAGGAGAGATTCTTCGGTAGGATCGAGGATATCTGGGAACTCGACTACTTTGGGGACAAGATGCCGATGTTTTGGGTTATTTCACCATGATGGTTATACACGATATTTCACCACGATGGTTATACCCGAAGCCAAATCATCGAAGACATTGAAGAAGGAAGACCACCCTACCCCCTAAAGGATGTCCATACATGAGAAGAAATCCCTATGTTCCCGGGCTAAATTATTCAACCGCGACGAAGAAGGGCAAGAAGATCGCCATGACGAGACGATGCTAGCTCGTTCGGAATCGACATCACAGAAGTGACTTTTTTTGTTTGCGCATGCATCAAGTCGACGAAACGTTATACATGATACATATGGTTTTTTGGAACAATAATCATATATACGTGATTCGTGGTTTTTTGAAATAAAGTTTTTTGTCTACTTGTATACATGTATTTTTTCCTTTTATATTTGTAAATGTTGAATTATTCATATTCTAAAAATACTAGACAATTATTTACTGATGACTAAATATTACAAGGCCAAATGTTAATTTCAATCTTTGTTAAATATAGTTCTGAATTAAAGAAAAAACTTGGGGTGCTAGGATTTGAACCTAGCACGTAGGAGTTTAGCCAACCAACCAACCAACCAACGTAGTAACCAGTGAGGCAGGAGCGTGTTACTATCAAACTATGCACCACGCGCACTTTTGAGCTAACCGTGGAAACTCAGTGACGCATCTGCAGTAATAAAATACACTAAACTAACAGAACCATGAGTGTGGAATAGTGGTGGTAATTGTGATGGCTTTGTCCAAGTTTAAATAGCGAATAGATCGGGTTCATTGACTTCGATGCAGTTTTCTATGTGGGAGAGGCTAAATATACATGCGCTTCACTACTTAGAATTACATGTACTATATGATTGGATTGTTAGTAAACATCCATAAGTACTAATTAATGTATTAAGGTTTCCTCAACCATAGCCTTAAGTTTAATGGTCCTCTTACTCCCATACGTGCAACTTCTGGTTCGCGTCCTCAGGTTTCTGTCACTCCGGCAGCACTTTCCCCCTTCCTCTTACACATACTACAAACCCTATGATGTTTAATCCATGCACGCACAAATATAATTGACACCAAAGAACTGTACCATATCAACATACAACTCTAATGAACCAAATACGTTCAACCATTCAATCTAAGAACAAAGAAACTATGCAAACATGACATATATCATAGGATTATAACTTATAGCATCAAACACCATGTTTACATAGGACGGTACAGAGGTTTGTGGGAGGATGAACCACTGCATACTAGGAGGAGTAGGTGATGGAGATGGTGGTGAAGATGGTGAAGATGGTGAAGAGAGCGGCGGTGGTGCCGGCGGCGGCGCGGGGGACTCCTTCCCCGCCGCCGGTATCATGGGGGAGCACCTCCCCTTAGCCCCCTTCCTTCATGGCTTCTTGGGAGCCCTACCCCATGGAGATGGGATCCATGGGGGAGGCAAAAATGTGGCTTTGGTGGCTGCAAATTCGTGGGTGGAGATTCCCTGGCCGAATTAGGTTTCCTCCCTTTATATAGCTTCTCGGATTCCCGTCACCCCATCATGGGATGCAGTAAATCAGGCCTAAAAGGCCCGTCCAGACCTGGAATCAGCTAACTTTTATGTCTAGAAGGTTTGTCGTGACATTTGCAACAACTTTGTAGTCGAAGAGTTCTCGGTTTGATGCCGTGTTCGACCCGAAACGTGACCATCTTAAAAAAGAGTTCTCATACAGATTTCTCGAAAAATCCCAATTTGACTCCAACAAGGTTTCCACTTGTATTCTTGGTAATTTCTACACATCAAAGTGTAAAATAAGAGCATTGTGTACTTTTGCAACTATTAGTAGGTTAGTCCAAATAAATCATAAACTTTATACAAAAAGGAGTGTCAAAAGCATATTATTATCATAAAACCATCAAAAATTATAGATACGTTATGGACGTATCAACATCCACAAGCTTAGTTCCTGTTCGTCCTCGATTAGGTAAACGATCAAAACAATATAATTTTTGAGGTGACATGCAGACAACACAATCTTGATCATCATTATTGTAAAAGTATTGATAGCTGGGATTAAGGTACTCTAAATATGAATCATGAAAGATAGAGTTCTAACAATAAGACATAGCAACTATGTGTAACATAAAAAGGCACAAACAAAAGATTCATGAATAACAATGCTTTGCAAGAAGTTTGTTTGTTTCACATAAAGAAAGCATAATGAGAATGGTATTCAGCTTGTTCCTCATAGAGTAGCAAAACATAAATGCATAGGACACCTTCAAAGTTCATAAGGGTGACTAGATACAAGTAGTTTAGGAACAATCAATATCAAAATTATGCATCAATCAACAAGTCTTGGGACAATGCATATAGACCTAAGAATGACAACTATGCTCTCTTAATTGGTGCACAAAGATAGAAGGTGGAGACTTAATATAAAAGTGGAAGAAAGGCCTTCATAGAAGGAAGCAGGGATTCAAGTCTCATCAAGAGCTTCCAAAAATTATGGTACTTATATTATTAGCTTTCAGCTCTCATTGCCCCTATCATAAGCATCTTGAAGTGATTAAGGTTAAAGTGAACAAACTATGGAGTATATGCTTGACAAAGTATAAGTTGGAAATCTCATGTCCCTTGAATACGAGGGCCACTCCTCATGCTACTCAAGTTTAGTTACCGGTAAGTTCATGTCATAGTAAGTACATATGTATCATAGAGAACCGCCAACGGGGTACCCCTTGCCCGATGATACGGAAGAATCCCCATATCAAAATGAGAAGGCAAGCAGACAACGAGCATCTCATCAATCTTCTTATTTACCATGGGAAAATGGTGCTTTTTTCTCTCTTTCCTCTTTTCTCATCTCTTTTTTTCTTTTTTCTCAATCTCTATCTCTTTTTTTATAAGAAGAATGCTTCATAGATTGCTCATTATGGTTACGTTGCAGGTTTCCACCTTGATTAGGCATGGATTAGACCGGCGGCCCAGGCATTTCTCTAACACACATACATATCTTCATGGATATACAAGCTCCCCTTTCATTTCACACCGATGACATCCATAGACAAAAGAGCATGATATCAACTAGGTACAATTTACAAGTGCAATGTTGAAAGTGTTCCCCATGACAGCATGGTTCTGCTAATCCCCAACATATAAGTGCAAGCATATACAACATATATGACACAATGGTTCAAGTTTATTAGGGGCAAGAAAAGTAAAGTGGGCCATCAAGATCGTGAGAGCTTTAATCACTAGTTTTCTTATAACAACTTTAATTCGGAAGGTAGATAAAAGCATGAATATACTTGGAATAGAAAATGCTAATAGGTAGGTATGGTGGACTCTTTGGGATAACTTGGTTTTATTTGGAGTTGGATGCATGAGTGGAACTCATACTTCGTTATGGAGGCTAGCAAAAGACAGGGAGCGACCAACTAAAAGAGCAATAATGGCCATAATCATGCAAAGCGACAAAACATCATTAATTAAAGCATAAAGTGATATTACAAGTCGAAAACTAAAGGATCATAAAGGCTATGGTGACTTGGGATAGTCATAACATGGTGTGAGAATGCGCCAAGTCAACCCAAATAAAGCATCAAAAGAGAATAACACAATACTATGCTTTAATATGCTAAAACAACGCATGATTCTTTCAAGGCACATTAAGCAATCTCAATTGTTTATAACATGTCATGCTACAGCATAAATCACTAAGCAGAAATATAAAACAATATCAAGCATGACATGACAAAGCATAGGCCACCGTAAAAAACGAGCTCCTTTTACCACTTAAGCATGAACTTTTCCTACTCTTTTCCAATCCAAAACACACTTATTTGAAAACTAATGTATGAAATAGGGGGTCCAACCAATTTATTCAAGCAAACTAAGAAAACCAAGCAAACGAAAACCAAAAACAAAAACCAAGGCGCTCCAAGAATAACACAATTTTGCATGAAACAATAAAAATGAAGTGTCTGGAAGAACCTGAGATTTTTATTGATGAAGAAGGGGATGCCTTGGGCATCCCCAAGCTTTGACGCTTGTACTTCTTGGATATTTCTTGGGGTGAAACGTGGTTGCATCCCGAAGCTTGAGCTTTAGTCAATTCTTCATCTCATTACATCATTCTTTCCTTAACACCTGAAATTTTTCCTTCATACAAAACTTGACATAATCTTCATTAGAAACATTAGTGTACTCAAGATAATAAGTCTTTGGGTTCAGTTTCAACACGAATAAAAATTCCATTAAAACACAATCTACTGTAGCACTTCCCTTAAAAAGCTCAATTCCCCAAAGAGAACCCAAAAAGGAATCAACAATAAACAAATGCAAATAACGGCAGAAATCTGTCAAAACAGACCAGCTGAGAGAAACCAATTTTTTCGAAGACCTTCTGTTGATCAAATCGAAAAGTGTTGAACTAACGAAAGTTCTATAACACCCTGGGGCAGAAGCACAAAAAATTACAGCTCAAACTGACGTACAGAGATTTTAGAGGAATTTTTTACAGCGAAGCACAAAAATCTGTTTCGGGACAGGAACTTTTCCAAGCATTACTTCTCTCTCATTAGAGGTTACTCTTGGCACAAAAAGCAAATAAAAAGGATAGGGAGAGGTTATTACTGAAGAAATAACTTCCAAGACTCAACTAAAACTTTTGGGTTATCTCCCAATAAGTACTTTTCTTTAATGCCTTTAAGTTAGGCATAGGATCAAGATTCAAGTATTTTCGAATGAATAAACATTAAGATCAATATCAAAAATATCTTTCTTTTTAAGGCTTCATGCATTCCTACAAGTTTTTAACTGAAAAGCTTCCATGGAAAGATTTGTTTTGGTTTTATAGACATGAACACAAGTGTTCAAGGTCGACCCCCACTTAACCATTACTCATCTTTCCAATCACTTTCCTTTTTAAACCTTTTTAGATAACATGTACAACTAATTTTTTTATAATTTGCATTCCATAGCCATACTAAGATAGAGAACAACTTAAAACTGAAAGTAAAACCTACTTAGACATAAAGCAAATAAGTGCACGCAAGAATATTCACCCACATGCTTTTGCTCCCCGGCAACGGCGCCAGAAAAGGTCTTGATAACCCACAAGTATAGGGGATCGTGTGTAGCCTTTTTGATAAGTAAGAGTGTCGAACCAAACGAGGAGCTAAAGGTAGGATAAATATTCTGTCAAGTTCTATCAACCACTTATAAAACTCTATGCACACTAAATGTTTGCATTATCTAGGAAATAAAACTAGAGCAACAATACGAGTAATAGAGATAGTTTTGGATGATAATAAATAATAAGAAAGTAAAGCTATTGTTGCAGCAATAAAATACACTAAACTAACAGAACCATGAGTGTGGAATAGTGGTGGTAATTGTGGTGGCTTTGTCCAAGTTTAAATAGCGAATAGATCGGGTTCATTGTCTTCGATGCAGTTTTTTATGTGGGAGAGGCTAAATATACATGCGCTTCACTACTTGGAATTACATGTACTATATGATTGGATTGTTAGAAAACATACGTAAGTACTAATCAATGCATTAAGGTTTCGCCAACCATAGCCTTAAGTTTAATGGTCCTCTTACACCCAGACGTGCAACGTTCTGGTTCGCGTCCTCAGGTTTCTGTCACTCCAGCAGAACTTCCCCCCTCCTCTTACACATACTACAAACCCTATGATGTTTAATCCATGCGTGCACAAATATAATGGATACCAAAGGACTGTACCATATCAACATACAACTCTAATGAACCAAAGACGTTTAACCATTCAATCTAAGAAGAAAAAAACTATGCAAACATGACATAGATCATAGGATTATAACTTACAGCATCAAACACCATGTTTACATAGGAAGGTATAGAGGTGTGTGGGAGAATGAACCACTGCATACTAGGAGGAGTAGGTGATTGAGATGGTGAAGAGGGCGGCGGCGGCACCAGTGGCAGCTCGGGGGACTCCTTCCCCGTCGGCAGTATCATGGGGGAGCACCGCGCCTTAGCCCCCTTCCTTCATGGCTTCTTGGGAGCCCTCCCCCATGGAGACGGGATCCATGGGGGAGGCAAAAACGTGGCTTTGGTGGCTGCAAATTTGTGGGTGGAGATGCCCTGGGTGAATTAGGTTTTCTCCCTTTATATAGCTTCTCGGATTCCCGTCACCCCATCTTGGGCTGCAGTAAATCAGGCCTAAAAGGCCTGTCTAGACTCGGAATCAGCTAACTTTTATGTCCAGAACGTTTGCCGCGAAATTTCCAACAACTTTGTAGTTGAAGAGTTTTCCGTTTGATGCCGTATTCGACCCGAAACGTGACCATCTTAAAAAAGAGTTCTAAGACAGATTTCTGGAAAAATCCCAATTTGACTCCAACAAGGTTTCCACTTGTATTCTTGGTAATTTCTACACATCAAAGTGTAAAACAAGAACATTGTGCACTTTTGCAACTATTAGTAGGTTAGTCCAAATAAATCATAAACTTTATACAAAAAGGAGTGTCAAAAGCATATTATTAGCATAAAACCATCAAAAATTATAGATACGTTATGGACGTATCACGCACCGTTTTGGGATGCGCCACTGAGTTTCTACACTTAGCCGAAATAACGCTGTTGCTGCTCTCTGTTTGATCCCCACCACCACACCGTCCACACCCTCTCGATCTGAGAGAAGAAGAAAGTCGCCCCTGCCACCTCCACCGGAGAAAGTCGCCCATGCCGCCGCCGTCCGCCACCGCTGGCGGAGAAGGCAAAGAAGATGCGCATGGATAAGACGCCGACACCCCTCCCCCTTACTCTGCTTCCTTGCCAGTGGAGAATATGCCCCTCTGTTTCCTCGCTGGCACCCCTCTGCTTCCTCTGCTTCCTCGCCGGCACCCCTCACTAGGTACGAGCCTCCCTCTCCCTTGCCCTCCCCTCCCCTCTCTTGCTAGGGTTAGGGTGGAGGGTAAAGCGTGTCGCCATCGGGTGCACATCCGGTGATGGCGAGGAGATGGATGAGGCCAAAGTCGGTGACCCGTGGGGAGAAGTCGGCGTTGAGGAGAAGTCAGCATCGAGGAGGATGTTGGAACACGTCCTTCCTGAACCCGCACCATTCCGGCGTGTCCTGAAACGCGGCACTCCCTATAGGCGGAGGCGTTGGTGGTGTCACCGCGGCAGAGCGCGAGGCCGTAGATAGTGTTCGGGGCGGCGCCGATGGAGCCCTTGGCGTAGAAGGTTGGTGTGGACGAAGCGTTAGTGGGGAGCGTGGCGGCTAGGAGCTCAATATTGGCCTGGTAGGTGCTTTTGGCGGTGTAGTTGCCGGTGCTATTGCTGTTGCAGAATTAGGACACCGGTTCGATCACTTCGATGGTGTCGCCAGCGGTGGTGAGCGGCATCAAGACGAGAAGGAGTAGGACGATGACGACGATAATGGCTGTAATCCATTCTACTCTATCCCTGCCTCAACACAGCACAACAACTTGTGTGTGATGTTTCTGCTATAGCTTAGGCTGAATTGGAAACTTCAAAGGGTCAAGCTGTTCCTAACCTGCATCATTTGGATCTTGTCCACACTGATGGGCTGACTGATTAGTCGTCTTCCAGACAGGCACTACTCATACACGAATGGAGCCAAAAATATGGCTTCATGGCTTGGACCTTTGCGTGCACTATTCATCTAGGTTCATCTGGCATGTCTCGTCTTTGATCTACACCTGTCAGCATCATGGCCTGATTTCTGTTCTTCACCAGCCATGCGGCTACCTAGAAGCAAGGGCTCATCATTTCCTGTACCTCAATCAAGTGTTACTACATAGATCGATCCGATGGACTTTTCTAGATCTATATGACGTTTCAACCTCCTAGGGTGGTTAGCAGCAGCACCCACCCAACCAAATTTGATATGGGTGGGCTGGTTTGGTTGCTAGCCAGGAAGTTGGATGGTGTTATTTTTGGCCATGGTTTAGAGACAAAACTAAAGACTTGTTGTGGGGACAAACACTGTACATTTTGTAGGAGCTCAAAGGCACAGGGGTAGGGAGGTTAGAGGATGTGCAAGATCAACAATGCTGAGCTACTGATCCTTCAAACCAGAAACCCTACAACATGCAGAAGCTAGCTCTCCCTTTTTAGCTAAACAGTAGAGACCACTCTAGTAACTGGCCACTACTAGATTTCCCACATTAAATTCCTCTTGGTCTCTCTGCTTAGCTACAACTAACAGCGACAACAATGGAGGAATACTAGCACGGAACAGATATGAATGCAATGGTTGATACATGCCGCCATTTTCAGAATTAGTCTTGTTCCTTGGTCCCTTTTGTTTTAATTAACATCAATATTATTGCCAGATTTAGCAATAGCTACCACAATATTTAACAAAGGTTTTTAAAAACAAAAATACAAGGTTTTCCAAATACAATTTCCAGATTGTTTATTAATAGCTACCAGATTACTTTATTAATAGCTATCAAATTAATATTCTAGAAAGTCTTTAGAATCCAGTAGGTCTGGCCACTCTCTCCATGGTTTGGTGCTTGGTTCTTGGGGCTATAATCTGCTTGGCCATTCTCTCCATTCCCTTTCCATATTCCAATTTCTTTACATATATATTTCAAGTGTGAAGCTGTATATAGATAACCAAGCTTACTGCCACCAAGCTTTATGAATTTCTTTCCATATTCCAGCTGTATTTTACATTGTTCATCTTACTTCCACCAAGCTTTATTGTATAAATCTTTCCATATTCTAGCTGTATTTTGCATTGTTCATCTTACTGCATTGTTCATCTTACTGCCACCAAGGATTGATACAAATCTGAACAAGTAGCAGATATTAATACAAGTTTCACAAACCTGTCTATCACTATTGACTGATTAATATTAACTACTTAATATTACTACTTAATATTAACTGCTTAATATTATAGCAGCAAAGTTGTTGTTAGGTTTCTTCTGTATGCTATCAGGTTAATATTATTGTTGCAAAGTTGTTGTCAGGTTTCTTGTGTATGCTCCAAAGTTGCTATCAGGTTTATTGTGTATTGCTGCAAAGTTGTTGTCATCTGATTGACATTTTGTCGACCTATGTGGTGGAAAGGCACATGTTTGTTTTGTGGAAAGACACACACGTTGTGCCTTTTTTCAATTGTTGCAGGGATTCCAAACCGAGTGCCTGTTACTGCCAAAATGTTGATCCATTTCTGTTTCAGGGAGAAATGGGCACTCCTAGGTAGCCTTTTTTAGGGTAGGTGCTGTCGAATTTTTCGATCGATTTCTCTTGTACTAATTAGTTGCATCTACTTGTTTAGTGCAAAGATGTCAACTGGACAAGTAAATGATGGGACCGGCCCTTCGAAGCAAATGACTATCAAAGAAGAAGCCCGGAAGGCCAACATGTCGTTTTGGCAGCTTTCCTAGAGGGAGGAGGAGGAGCAGGAAATAGCTGCCATGGCCGACGATGAAGAAGACATGGTGTAACATCCCAAAACTTTAATCCAAGCTTATCAGGATCAAATCATCCAAAAATGGGGTTAACAAAAACTTTTCCAAATTTAAAATGAAAGCATTCATATATGTGTGCATTCAAAATAGGAGCTGTTTGAATTGCCATGATTGATTGATCCAATGCTTGTAAAATGTTTCTTAGGTGATTTAACCATCATCTACATCATTCCCAAACTTTTCCTAAAGAAAATCAAATCAAAAAGAATTAAAAAGAAAGAATGGTCATTTTGACAAATCTAACTCTCATGCCTACTTTGGCTATTCCTAGTAGTCAATTCTTAATAGAAACAATTCTTGATCTTTATACACCTTGCTAGCACACATAATGAGGTACCAAGGCCCACCTTTGGATCTGCTAAAAACATTCTGTTAGCTATTTTAAATAACAGTTTAAAATTGAATCTAATGCATATGCATAGATCACCCCTATTTCAAAAACCATCTTTTTGAGCTCCATTTTCAAAACCCTTGCAACCAGAGACTACCTATCACTAGTGGAGATCACTGAAAAATTTGGAACTCAAAATTCAAGACTTTTTCTCTTTCGGCCATTTTGTCAAACACCTTGTTAGCAAGATCATTAAGGCCTAACTATTACTGTTTTTTGGGCTGATTTTGTCTAGCAATTCTGTAGTGCTTTGATCATCTTGTCCCCCCTCAAGCCAGACCAGACCAACCCCAGCCTCTTCTCTACCCCCTAGTCGCACTGCACTGCCATGCCGAGCCCTCTCTCGCCGGACGACTGTGCACTTGCAGCAGCAGCCCTCTCTAGCCCATCTCCTCATGTCTTGTAGGTTGCCAGTGGTCCACCTCCACCGCCCAACCAGCCCCAGGATAGAGACAGAGGGCAGAGCGGCCAGGAAACGTCGCGCCCGGAGCTTGTCGAGCAGGCCGACGCCGCCCCTAGAGCATGCACTGTCCCCGCTCGCACATACCGCCCCTTGGCAGCAGCCCGCGCCCACCGCTCCGCCTCGACCTGGAGAACACCCCAGACACCCCCGTTCGCCGCCCAAAGCCCCACAGCCACCACTCGCCGTGGACACCGCCGCCTCTGCCTCTCAGAGCGCCACCTCGCCCAGACCGCATACCACCGCCCCTACGGCCGCATTTAAATCCTAGAGCACCGCCAAGGGACCGCCCATCGATCGCCATCCCCAACCATGCCGCTAGCTCGCCGTAGCCATGTCGCCAACATCGACTGCCCATCCCGCTCGGTCTCACCATCGGGCCTATAAAAGGAGCCCTCCCCAGCCATTCTTCTCCACACCATTCCACTCCCCTCACCTCTCTGAACCTCACCCACCTCTCGCCGGAGCAAGTGGAGCAGCAACTCGCTGGAATTGGAGCCAGAGCCGCCGCCTCTGGAGGAGAAGGGTGCCGTTGATTGCGACCACCCCAAGCTCCGCCGCGACCACGCCTCTCCTCGTCGTCATCTTCCACTTCGGTTGCCCGCCCCGCCGACCCTGCTGGAGCCCTGGTATGCCCCCAGTAGACCCCCACCGAGCCGCTAGGGTTCGAGCTCGCTGGCGACCTGTTCGTCGTTGACGACGACACTCGGCCATAGATCTAGCCTCTAATCGCACGACCCATAGCGCGCGTACCGTTTCGCGTGTTAAGTGCCGCTGACACGCGGGACCCCCCTGTCAGCTGAGCCCCGCGCCGCGGAGTGCCACTGGGCCGGCCCATTCCTTTTCCCGCGTTAGCCCACAGATTCAAATCTAGATTTTTCTTTTAGTTTGAATCTAGTTTCTCGCCACTAGTTTGAAAATCAATTCATAGAGTTTTAGAAATCCAAATTTCCTGAAACCAATTTTGTCTGAAAGGTATTAAAATGATCTATCCAGGCCCGTTGGATTTAATTCAATTAGAGTTATATATCTCTCCTAATAAAAATAAGAAGATAAAAGCTTTTGCAACTTGAAACCTTTTTATAAAATCAACCAAGTTAGCTTTTGAGTTCATTCCAACTCTCAAAAATCACATTTCATCAGATCTATCCAAATATGTAATAATATTAAGGTTACATGCAGTGACTTTGGACTAGTACCAAAATAATGCTATATAGGCATTTCTAGTCACTTTAAATCATTAAATAATAAACTTAAACCAAAGTAATATGGATCCAACCTTTAAATCTCATTCTCACATGTTAGAATATGTGTTGACGACATGGGTCCACATGATCCCATATTTTGGTGGCGAATATTAAATTTTAGTTAATATTTCAATGAGTAGAAATTACTTTTCCAAAATGAAAAGGTTGAAACTATTGAATTAAACTTGTGATGCTTGTGATGATAATAGATCATCAATTGTGTGTTTTAGAATGCTACTTAGCCTAGTTAAGTATTGTTTGGTGATTGTCTACTCCCTATGTATTTATAGATGCTAGTACCGACCAAGCTTTCGAGGAGGAGGAGTTCTACCAAGAAGAAGAAGAAGAAGAAAACTTCAACCACTGCACCAACCAAGGCAAGCTATTAGTGGCAAGCTAACCCTTTCAAAACATACTTTAGCAAGCTATGGTTAGCAAGCTAGAATAAAACTAGATGGTTTAGCAAAGATGCCTTAAGCATGCTTTGATCACACCCCTTTAACTATTAGTACCCCAAGTCTTATTGACAAGTTTTACCTCCCTTAGTTTACACAAAGTTCTTTACTTAATTTTTTAAGGTAGCATAAAGAGTATAAAACTTGACCTACTTAGAAACCTTTAGATGTCATTCTATGGCATGAGATTGACCCCATCTTTCCACCTTAGTGAACACTCTTAACTTAGTACCTTAGTATAGATCAAAAACTTGAGTCACTTTAGATGGGAACACTTGGTGAAAATGAATTATGAAAACCTTGGAATGACGAGTCATTCTATTGAGATGTTTTGACATGTGTTGAGAAACACAACTGGTTTATGATGATGAAAATGATGAGGCATGAGCCTTAACCCTTTTATAAAACTGATGGTTGGATTCAGATGCGATACCATTCCAAATTTACCGTACAACCACATTACCTAAATTGGGTATGGCTTAGCTGGAAATTTATATGCATTAGTATTAGCTCCCTCACGGGAGAGGTTTGAGATGAGGCTACCTCTCAATGATGTCCACCTATGTAGTGCCCAAGATGACTGATGGTCATGGTTGGGAGGCCATACTCATAGGAGAGGTGCTTGTACTTGGGTGTGTAAAGGGAAGGTTATGTTTGATTATCTGCATACTAAGTATGATGATTCAGGGTTATCCCTGACAGATGTATCGAATCTTGTGGTGAAAGTGTACCACCTCTACAGAGTGTCAAACTATTCGAATAGCCACGTCCGTGGTTATGGACAGTTGGAATGGCCATACTGTTTCGTTGTCAGATGTTTTCTAAATAACATGAAAGGAATGATGAACTTTGACTTGACCACAACAGGGTTGTGTTGATGATAATAGCTTCCCAACTTAAGTGATTCTAGAATCTTACTTTATATTTCTTTGCTTCTGAACTCAACTTAGGTTTCAAACTTAACTTGATAGTTAACTTAGATTCAGTACTTTAACTTAGAATTATACCCCTTGTTGGTAGTTGTTTGCGAGTACTTAAAGAGTACTCATGGCTTTTGTCCCTGGCTATTATTATGGTCAGACTATGAAGGAGATTATCAAGATGATGGTCAGCAGGACGGCTATGATAACTAGGACTATCTGCCTTCGTCAGCATTGCCTGTGCCCCTGAAGATGGACCCCACTGCTATGCTTATCGTTTATTTCCGCTGCTTGTTGTATTAAAGACTGGATCATGAGATCCTTATTTGTGTAAAACCTTATGTATGGTTTGTAATGGATGATGTACTGTGATATCTAATCCGTTATGTCTCGCAAAAATGGTAATCCTGGGATTGCGAGGTATGGCATAACGGGCATCTGGGATTAAAAATCCGGGTGTTGACACATGGAGGGTGTCGATGATGCTGGAACGAGTGATGGTCACGAGGATGACACCACTGATGCCGGCGGTGAATGCACCGATGGCGCCGAGGATGACACCACCAATGCCGGTGAACGCACTGACACGGGAGGACAAACGAATGGTGGTGCCACCCCGCCAGCTAAGAAGAAGGTCGTGTGGAAGAATCGGGACACGCCGACACTTGGCACGGAGCGCGAGGAATTCACCGAAGTGATAGTGAGCGGTGCACCCGTGGTGCCTGTAGCCCTTGCTGCTGGGTACGGGATACAACTCGGGTGCATTGTACGGGAGACCTTGACGGTCAACATGAGGAACCTCCGATATCCCGGCAATGCGCATTTAGTCTAGCTCCTCATGCATAAGCTTCACAAATGCTACAAGTTCCCCCATGATTATGACAATCTTGTGGTCAATATACATGCGGTGAACGAGGCGGCCCTCATGAAGATGAGCACCCTCTTGAGCAACTGGAGAACCCGGGTGAAGAAGCCGATAGACAAAAATGAAAGCTGGGAGGAGATAAAGAAGCACGAGCCACTACTCGAACACGACGACTATCTCCTCTTCAAGGAGGAATTGGATACCGATAATGCAAAAGAATGGGTGGTGTGGGGGAAGAGACTGCATGATCAGAACATAGGTAACCACAGGCTTGGGAGTGGCGGTTACAGAGGAATAAAGCCAATTTGAGATAAGGAGGACGCCGAGCTTACGCGCCTTGGTAAACACAAAATGTTTGACAAATTCAAGGACGAGCAGGTGAGGAACTTTGTGCGGGCCCGCTACTTCCTGTGCCCCATAACAAAGGAATTCAAAACCACATATGAGGATGTGCTGAAATTCGAGAAACACCTGGTAAGCAACTAACCACGTGGATCTCAAGTCGATTGGCGATCAATAATGAAGCCAAAATAAAAAATGGGTTCACCTCTTGCAGAAAGATGAAATAGCGGCTGAGGCAAGTTCCCCCACCATGGGGCTGTTGAAGTCGTGGGACACTCCTTTCAACAGGGCAGGGAACCTTGTCAAGAAGAGGCCCAAGAACATGAAGATGACATCCGGTGGACGTGTTTCTAGCTATGGGCTGACCACGAAAGTCAGCTATAACATCCCAATTTCAGCAACCCTGATTAGTTGTCCAGAATGCAAAAATCATGGGGAACAAAAACGTTTTCTTATTTAATGCTGAAGTGTTTGCTTGTTGTTGGATATGCTTATGCATATAAATGTGTATTAGATGATATACTCCTTACCTTAACACAAGTTGACCAAAGCTACTTCCCAAAACAGTCTTGGCTTAATTTCCATATTTTCAAATGTTCTGGCATTTCAAAATAGGAGCCAAGATGCTTATGTAACCAAAACTATTTTAGTAGCTTCTATTGATAAAACTATGGAGAGCTATATAACATAATCTCCTTATGTTTTCAAGACAGAACCTTCAACTATTCTTATCTCTAGGTTTCCCAAAAACTCTTTTAAAGATTTGAATTCTACTCTTGGTAGATATACCAAGGACCTTACCTTGTTCAAACTCCAACCTATTTCAAATTACCCAACCTCAAGCTAGGCTTGATGGTAACCCCTGTAGTGGATTTACTTAGTGTATAAGATGAGTTGCCTTGATCTGCTTTGCTTAGAAGTAGTATGAGCTACTCTAGGAGCTCATCCTCTAGAATTAAGATACACTAAGAATCATCAAATCCTAAGAAAGAATATAAGATGGATCTAATCCCTAGCCCCCAGATGATCATCTAAAGCCCATAACCAGATCAATTCTGAAGATATCCCTTCTAGAAGTTTCCAGGTCAATGAAGACCAATACCAAGCATGGATCATTTCTACTCAATCCACACTTCAACATCATCCACTCGATGATGCTTGGGTACCTTGCAAGCCAACAAAAATATCCCATCTCATGCTCTAGTCAAAAACCCTAAAAATGGCAAATTTCGCTAAGTCTGGGATCTGTTTCAACATCACCTTTTTCGATGTATTCCTTTATCAACCCTTGTTCATTTTTGGAAAAGCATCTGGACCATATTATTAACCATCCTAAGAACTACCAAGGCCCACTCTTCCCCTGGGTTAGATCATCCTCCTACCCACTTGTTCTTGATGGTTTCATAGGCAAGAAAATAACCATTCCTGCAAATCTAGTCAACATGCCTACTTTGGTAGAAGCTCACACCACCATACAAACTTCTATGGACCAACTCTTTGCATGGTTGTGTTCTACTCATATATTTCTATCTATATCCACTTCATTTGTTTCAGATGGATCCTTGTGCTTCTGAAACCCAAAAGGTTTTGAAGGCTAGTTGATCTTCCTTGGCAGGCGTATTTTATTCAAAGTTTGAAAGCTTGTCTTGGTTAGCTCAAGAAGGATCAAGCTCAAACCTCTGTACCATGTTAATGTACATCACTTGGTCTATCCATCCATCTACCCCATGCCCCAAGGGGAGATCTGAACTCCAAGATACAACCATGTTTTGATGATATGAAATTAACATCACCATAGATCCTTAATCTAGGGTTTTCCACCAAAATCAACTTGGATTCTCCAATCCCAAGGTTGCAAATGCTTGCTACACCCTGCCTAAATCATCTTCCTTGATCACCAAGATTTATCAAAAATTCTCCATAATTATGATGGCTCCAAATCTAATAAATCCCTTTATTAGTCAAAATCTCCAAAACTCGTTCCATAAAGGAAAGTTTGGTTTTTGCCAAAACACTTCCTCAACTTTTGGCTCAATTGAGTCCTGTATAGCTTACCCTATCATCCTACTTCAAAAATAAATATTTTTAAATAGCTTTATTATTTCTTTTTTCCTATTTTCTTAAATGGCAGAAATGGAATAATAAATGTTTTAATTACTTTTAAGCCCCAATAAATCTTGGGAAAATTCCCCTAAGTGTGTATTCACATTTGGGATCATCCCACATCAAAAACTCCACTTGTCCAATGTAAAATTATCAAATGATCCTCTAGAAGCTACTTCTGCAGTTTTTGAATAAATGGATTTAAGTGGACTTTAAGTCTTTAGAAAAATCCCAAATAATTCCTAGATATCTACCTGGACCTCATCTATCTACCAGTACCTTTCACTCATCTTGCCAATATCAATTCAAGTATTTTCCTTCATAATCATCAACTTTGCCAGTATTGGGTTATGATCAAAACCCTACTTTAATACTCCATCAAACCTCATCAACCTTCACCAAACAGCCTCCATAGCACCCAACATCCATCTCTGGTCGACCATCATTGTAGCAATTACTGTAGCATCTTGTCCTCTAGTGCTTGGACACTAGTGCTTAGCCTCATATGAGTGTATTGCCTTGCAAACTTCTTCTTCCCTTGCAACTGAGGCACACTGCTCTCTCTAACCTGCTTCCAGGCCAGATACCACCTCCACCACCCCCAGAAAACCCTCCCCTGGTTTCGCCTCTTCCTCCCTCCCTTCCCCACATGGACCATGTCCATGGTGCACCCTCCCCTCTTGGTATATATTGCTCGAGGCCCCTGCAGCTCTCCTCTTCCCCCTCATTTGCCTCCTCTTACCCCTACTCACCTCCCTTGCCAACCACTCCCTCTCCCCTGCCCTGCCTTGGCCGAGGAAGGAACGAAATGGCCTCTCGGCCATCACTCAAGTTCCGAGCATGGTGCTCTCTCCCCAGCTCCCCCGCCTCTACATGTCTTACCCTCGCACTCCCCTTGCTCTCATGACCCTCCCCATGTTTCTGTTTTGCCCAGGACCGTCCCATTTGTCACCGGCAGAGGCATCCCGAGCGCACCTCGTCGTGGTGAAACCTCCTTGCGCAGATCTGCACCAAACGGGGCCTTTCCGCCCCTCGTCTAGGTCGCTGTCGTACACCGCTTCTCCTTTGCCGCCTACCCGACACCGACGATCCCCCAGGTGAGCTCTCCCACGCGCCGCCCGACGCCCCTAGGGTTTCTGTTCCGCCGCCGCGGTCGGGAGAAGGACGACGGTCATCAACTGTCGATCCCCAATCTAATCTGATGGCCCAGGCGCCTCGGTACCGTTTCGCCGCTCCGCGCCGCTGACCGACTGGACCCACCCGTCAGGTTCAAAGCTGGCTCCCGCGTGTTGCCTGCCCGGTTGGGCCGCCCTTTCTGCCGTCCGGCCCTATTCGACCGGAAATTCCGGCCCAGCTCCCCTCCAGATCCGGCCCGCCAATGCTTTTTCCTTTTTCTTTTCTTTGGGAGTTCTAAATCTGAAATATACCTGTTAGTTTAAATCCAAATAAAATATAAAACTGCATGATCTCGTCCAGGTGACAATTTTACATGGTCCACTAGGGTTCTCCTCGTCATGTAGATCTGGTCATTTGCCCAAAATAATTTTGATTATTTACGGGCATTATTTCCACTAAAATGTGTCATTTACACTAAATAAATTCCTCAGTGACCCACATGTCTCCAAATTGGATGAAACCAAATCCCTTTGGAAGCATACACATAGGCTTACCATCTAGCATTTATCCCAGGCCAAGGTGAACAGTAGGTTGTTCTTAGTAAAAATAACAAAAACAAAGACAATCTGACTTTAGAAAATACCCTAGACCAAATCATGAGTCCAAGTGACCCAAGTCCAGCTATCCTGGATGTGGTACACTTAGGCCCATCCAAATCAAGGAGCTCCTGATTTATTGAGCTTTGGTTATTTCTCTGTGAATTAAACTATTATGTGCATGGTTTATTCACCTCTAAATTCACTACAATAGTTATACAACTCCAAAAAGGTTGATTCCAATTTCAACATAAAGGTATTCCAAATACCTACACTGTGCCTTTGGAATAAAATCAAAAGCTTCTGTAGGTTTAATCTGGTGAAAATGACAAGTTGTGTACAAAACTGCCTTTGGGAATTTCTTGAGGGCATTCTGGTAATTGGCTTGACCTGATTCCAACTCTCAATGAAACAAGTACATCAAACCCTACTGAACCATCCAAGGAAATAATTTTTGGAGCTCCATTACTTTTCTGGTGAATTATTTCCTAAAACTAGAGCCTTTAGCACTAGAAAATTTATTATAAATCAATGGAAAGTGATAAAATAGTGAAACCACTTTTGTTGGTTTCATCTTATCAATACCTATCTTTTGGTATCATGTTTTTACAATGGTACCCTACAGAATATGGTCTTGCTCCAAAATCCATCTCCTAGGTAGTTTCTAGACTAGAAATCCTAAGGGATTTTCATCCCCTTCTCCAAGACCATCTCAACTTCCTAAATCCAATCCTCTCTAAAAACTACAGATCCTTAATTGGAGTTTATTCAATTGATTGTTTACTGAATGGTAGTGGTGATTGTATGCCTTGTATTTATTGTGCCCTTTCGTTTGTTTGCATGTGTTCCCTATCGACGATAGTTGCGATTATATTGGAGAGCAGAAGAAGATGGTTATTATTGTACATTTGGGTATTGTAAAGAAAAAGTCCAGGGACAATTATGCCATATTGCTGATCATCAGGCAAGCCACCTTCTTGCTCATAAGCATCGTCCTACTGTTTTACTTATGTATGTTTTACTTATTGCTTTATGAAAAATGCATTGTTTTACTTTATGTTGACGTATATATATATGGTAGTGGTTTGGCTCCTCCGAACCATTATAACTTTGTACTATTAAGTACAGCCCCCTTTGGTGACACCTACATGTCCCTAGTAGAATAGATGGTGCATATCACCATAACCCTTTGGAAACCCCCTATTTAGCCGAAGCAAAGCTAGAAGATGGGAAGACCCCGGAAAAAGTTTTACTAAATGATTTCTGATAAAACCTTGGCGAGGTGGGACCTCCCAAGAGATGTTGAGAAAGAAAGAGGTTTTGTTTTACAAAATGCTGGAGGAAAACCAGAGGAAAACGGTTTACAAAAACGCACCTGGTTCTCTGTAGTTTTGCTAGAACAATTAACCCGTGCAACCACATTACTCTGGAATGGGACAGGGCTGGATTTGAAGTTTGTGCATTCTGGTATGAGCTGCCTCGCAACAACTACAGGGGATCGGGGATCCTTGGAGGGTGGGCCTTCTCCGATATAGGTCCACGTGAGACATCGACCTGGAGAAGGAACGAAGGGTCGGTAGGCCTCCACGCGTTACTATGAGCCCCTCATTGAAAGTGCGCACGTGGGACATGCACTAAGCGCTCCGGTTGGTCCTCGCCCGTCGTCCCGGTTTTGAGGGGATTAATACTCATAGGGTAGGCACTTATATTGGAGTGGGCACACGGAGAGTCTTGATCGGTTACTCGACCCACGGTCGGTGAAGATCAGGGTAGTGTACCCGGATGGTGTGGGTAAAGTGTACAACCTCTACAGAGTGTAAATCTATTCGAATAGCCGTGTCCGCAATCATGGACGGTTGGGAAGGTTGTTGTAGAGCGGTGCTGGTTTTGTTTTCAAAAAGGATTTTGAAAAAGAAATGGCTTTGAAAATGTTTTGACCATGGGATGGTTGGAAAGGATCCCTACTATGACCATGGGATGGTCAGAAAGGGATGGAAGGAGTTTGGTCGTGGGACGACCGGGAGAAAGGAACAAATGGGTGACCCAGTCCTAATGTTTTCCAAAACTTTTCAAAAAGGTTTCCAAAATGTTTACAAAAGTTTTCAACAAAGATATGTAGATGCTATATCTACAAGAGAAACTATTTGAGAAAAGAACCTCTCTTGGAGCCCTCCTACTACCACAGCCAAAATGCATATCCTCCTATTATTATTAATACCTTAAGGTGGTTTGCGAGTACATTCAAAGTACTCATCGGCATTGTCCCTGGCTATTAACATGGTCAGATATCAAGACGAAGGTGAGGTGGATGACTTTGCGAGCTAGGACGTTCTCCCAGTCAGTTGCCTATAGGTTAAGGCATGGATTGGGCTCTACGCGTGATGAAGTTCCGCTGATGATTATTGATGTAGCCATAACGGCATTCATGTAAGTCTTGTAAATTCGGCATGTCTCAGATGTTGTAATGATACTTGTCGGTTATGTGCCATGACTAACTGATCATGGGATCGTGGTTGTATGCATAACAGGGATTCTTGGAGGATTAATCCGAGGGCCCCACATCGGCGTCCACTTCAAAGAGGACTCCAGGATCAGAAAGGAGAAAGTCTAAGGTGGAGGCTGAGCAGAGATGGGAGATTGCGGATCTCAAGACTAAAGTGTCCCAGTTGCTAGCGCAAATGGAGGAAAAGTTGGAAGCAAGGTTGTGCGAGATCATTCGTCCTCAGCTGTGGGAGCGTCTAGCCCAGTGGAATGTTGTTGGTGGAGTTGGGATGATACCGGTGCCCAGCGTGTCCGGCAGTAACTCGGCCCAACACGTGTCGCCAAACTTGGTGACCCAGCCCTCCAACACCTTGGCGCAGCCGGTCGTGTTGCTGAGCCCGCCGGCGCCCAACACCAACGCACAACCGGTGGCGCCCAACACCAACGCGCAGCCGGCGGCGCCCAACACCAACGCGCAGCCAGCGGTGCCCAACACCAACACGCAGACGGCGTTGCTTCATGATGCACCCGAGCAGGATGTGATGCAGCCCCGCGTGTCCACATTAGCCGAGCTCGACGCCCTCACCAAGGTAACTAATTATGCTTCATCGTAGGCCCGACTTCATATATCATTGTTGGTCTCGATCTAACCGACTTCCATCTGATTATGATCCCCAACATGTTTCCCCGCAGGACGCTCATTGCACATTGCTGTAGTATGTGGACCGTGTGCTGAAGGATGTAGCCAAGGGTAGTATTGTCCAACTGAAGATGCTCATGATGCACAACAAGCCGATCCCTGCTGGGATGTTTAGGGTCACCTTGGTAACGACATTGAAGGATTGCAACGACATTGACCCCCCCAACTAACTTGAAGGAGCCGATGAGCATAAGACCCTTGGAGGTTGCTATGACTAGCCCTTGCTATGGCCCAAGTCCCAGATCCACCTTGTTGTAGCCAAGGAAGGGCGGTGCCCCACCCCCCAACTAATAATTCATGGCCACCGGTGTTCATCCCCACCACCAAGAGGCATCAACAGTTAATCGCACACACGCCGTCGCCATAGCCCGAGGACGTGCATCAGGATGCACCTCATGTCGCCAACGATGAGGATGATGTCAACGACTACCTCAACACCATGGGCACCGAGAGATTCTACATGCCTCCTATTGGAGAGTGATTGATGGCCCAAATATATCGAGCTCGTTGGGGAACCCCAAGAGGAAGGTATGATGAACATAGTAGCAAGTTTTCCCTCAGTAAGAAACCAAAGTTATTAATCCAGTAGGAGCAAGGAAACACCCCAAAGGTGCAGCTAGCTGAACGTTGGCAGGGCGCGCTACTGGTGCCAGCAGCAACGTGGATACCTGCACAACACAACCACAGAACTTTGCCCCAACTTGCGATGAGGTTGTCAATCTCACCGGTTTTGCTGAAAACAAAGGATTAAACGTATCGAATGGAAGGAAGTAATAGTTTGCAGAAAGTAAACACAAAGCAGTAAACAGTTTGTAGATTGTATGTAAAAGAAAGGACCGGGGTCCATAGTTCACTAGAGGTGGCTCTCCTTAAGATAGATAACATGCTGGGTGAACAAAATACAGCGGGGAAATTGACAAATATCGAGAAACATACAAGCATATACTAATCATCTTGACTCCTTTGAGACTTGATTGGGAATTACAACATTATACATAGACCGCCATCCAACTGCATCTATGACTAATAATCCACCTTCATGTTATCATTCGAACCCCCTCTAGTATTAAGTTGCAAGCAACAGATAATTAAATTATGAATTGTGTGTAAAGTAAACAATACGATTGTTCTATGAACAATGGATTGTTGTTTTCTCCCTAGTAGCAATAGTACATCTAGTACCTTAGAGATTTCTGTCACTTTCCCAGATTACCAGAGGCATGAACCCACTATCAAGCATAAATACTAACTATTGGAGTTTCTTGCATATAATTGGCCAAGATAGCTACAAACAACGTAAAGCATGCAAGATCACAAATAACAAAGACATGGTAGAATCAATAATCAATCTGAAATAGCATCTCAATATCCATCGGATCCCCGCAAACACAACATGCATAATTACAAATAGATGATCTTGATCATGAACGAAGCTCACAAGATCTAGACATGAAAGCACAAAGGAGGAGAACCAGCCATCTAGCTACTACATGGACCCGTAGTCCAGAGATGAACTACTCACACATCACACCGGAGGCTTGCATGATGATGAAGAAGGCCTCCAGGGTGAATTCCCCTCTCCGGCAGGGTGCCGGGAAGAGCTTTAGATCCCTCCTGATCTAGTGATGGAGATGACGGCGGCTACAGACTCTTTCGTGGATTTTTGATCCGAGCCTTAGGGTTTTGGTATCGGAGGTAATATATAGGCGGAAGGAGAGGCCGAGGGGGTGCTGGGGTCGGCCAGACCACCCCCTGGCGCGGGCCAGGCTTGGCCGCACGGCCAGGTGGTGTGGCCAGGCCCCAGCCCTTCTCCATCTCGTATTCTGGCTCGAGATGTCTTCCTATAAAATAGCAACTTTGGCTTTTGTCCCGTCCAATTCCGAGAATATTCATTTTCTGACTTCCTGGAACGAAAAACAGCAAAAAATAGGCAGCTGGCACTGTGACTCTTGTCAATAGGTTAGTCCAAGAAATCATATGAAAAGTACTCCAAAGTGTGGACAAAACACAAGAAACTAGATAAAACCAAGCATGGAACATCAAAAATTATAGATACATTTGCAATGTATCAACATCCCCAAGATTAACTCCTGCTCGTCCTCGAGTAGGTAAGTGATAAAAAGAAAGAATAATTTTTGAGGTGACATGCACCATCATAAACTTGATGAAAGTATTTGTAAAACATTCAAAGTTGGGATCATAGTACTTCCATCATAACATGAAAGACAAAGTTCTAGCAATAAGACAAAGAAACTATGATGCAACATAAAAAGGCACAGACAAAAGATTCATGAATAACAATGCTTTGCAAGACGTTTGTTTGTTTCACATAAAGAAAACATAGCATAATAGTATGCAGCTTGTCCCTCATAGAGTAGCAAATATAAATGCATAGACACCTTCAAAGTTCATAAGAGTGACTAGATACAAATAGTTTAAAACAAGCAATATCAAGTTATGCATCAATCAACTAGTCTTGGGACAATGCACATAGAACTAACAATGGCCACTATGCTCTCAAAGTAGGTGCATAACGATAGAAGGTTGAGACTCAATATAATGGTGGAAGAAAAGACCTTCATAGAAGGAAGTAGGGATTCAAGTCTCATAAAGAGCTTCCAAAATTTATGGTACTTATAGCTTTCAGCTCTCATTGCTCCTATCTAAGCATCATGAGGTGATTAAGGTTAAAGTGACACAACTAAGAGGATATGCTTAACAAGTTATAAACCAAAATCTCATGCCCCTTACTTACGAAGACCGAACCTCATGCTACTCAACTTTAGTCACAAGTACGCTCTTGTCATTGTAAGTACATATGTATCATAAAGAACCGCCAACGGGGTACCCCTTGCACATGATACAGGAACTATCCCATAATCAAAATGACAAGGCAAGCAGACAATGAGCATCTCGGCGATCTTTTTATTTGCTATTTGCATAGGTTTTTATTGAGGATGCTTCATAGAGTGCTCATTATGGTTATGCTGCAAGTTGCCACCATGATTAGGCATGGCTTAGGCTAGCGGCCCAGGCGTTTCTCTAACACACATATAAACTCCATGATCTTACAAGTTCCACTTTTATTCCACACCGCCGGGATCCATAAGCAAAAGAACATGATATCAACGGGGTACAAAGTACAAGTGCAATGTTGAAAGCGTTGCCCATGATACATGGTTCTGCTAATTTCAACTTATAAAGCACAAGAATATATGCAACAAATAAGGACCCAATGGTTCAAGTTTATTAAATTCAAGAAAGTAAAGTGTGCCATCAAGTTCGTGAGAGATTTAATCACTAGTTTTCGCATAACAAGTTTAATTTGGAAGGTAATAAAAAACATGAATATACTTGGAATAACATATGCTAGTAGGTAGGTATGGTGGACTATTTGGAATAACTTTGTTTAAGGAGTTGGATGCATGAGTGGTACTCATACTTGGTTGTGGAGGCTAGCAAAAGACTGGGAGCGACAAACTAAGAGAGCAATAATGGCCATAATCCTGTAGAGCGACAAAACATCATTGATCAAAGCATAAAGTGATACTACAAGTTGAAAACTAAAGGATCATAAAGGCTATGGTGACTTGATATAGTCATAACATGGTGTGAGCATGTGCCTAGTCAACCCAAATAAAGCATCAAAGGGGAATGCCACAATACTATGCTTTAATATGCTAAAACAACGCATGATTCATCCAAGGCACATTAGGAAATCTCAATTGTTTATAACAAGTCATGCTACAATAAAGAATACTAAGCATAAATCCAAAAAAATATCAAGCATGGCATGACAAAGCATAGGCCACGGTCAAAAACAAGATCTCTTTAACACTTAAGCATGAACTTTCCTACTCTTTTCCAAACCAAACCAAACTATTTGAAAACCAATGTATGAAAGAGGGGGTCCAACCAATTTATTCACCAAACTAATAAAACAAAGCAAACGAAAAACCAAAACAAAAACAAAAAAGAAGACGCTCCAAGAACAACACAACTGTGCATGAAACAATAAAAATGAAGCGTTTGGAAGAAACCTGGGATTTTTATTGATGAAGAGGGGGATGCCTTGGGCATCCCCAAGCTTTGACACTTGTACTTATTGGATATTTCTTGGGGTGACACACGTGGCATCCCCAAGCTTGAGTTTTAGTCCATCTTTCATCTCATTACTCATTCCTTCCATACACCTGAAATTTTTCCTTCATACAAAACTTCACACAATCTTTATTAGCAACATTAGTTCATTCAAGATAATAAGTCTCTAGGTTCAGTTCTAACACCAATAAACTTCCATTAGAAAAGTATCTACAGTAGCACTTCCTCAAAAAGCTCAATTCCCCAAAAGAACTCAACAAGGAACCAACAAGAAGCAAATGCAGAAAATGGCAGAAATCTGTCAAAACAGACCAGCAGGTAAAGACGAATTTTTTTAAGACCTTCTGTTTCTCAAATCAAAAAGTGTTAACCTAATGAAAGTTAGATAACAACTTTGGTCATAAGCACAAAAATTCACGCCTCAAAAATACGTTCAGAGATTTTACACGAATTTTTACGGTTAAGCATAGAAATCTGTTTTGGGACAGCAACTTTCCCAATCATTACTTCTCTCATTAGAGGTTACTCTTGGCACAAAAAGAAAATAAAAAGTATAAGGAGCGTTTATTACTGAAGTAATAACTTCCTAGACTCATCTAAAACTTTTGGGTTATGTCCCAATAAGTACTTTTCTTTAACGCCTTTAAGTTAGGCATAAGAAGCAAGAAAAAGAATCAAGTGTTCTCAAATGAAGAAGCATTGAGACCAAATTTTGTTTTCATACGAGGGGCAAAAGAAATCTTCTCTCTCTTATTTTAGGAAAGTGTTCTATACTTTTCTTGAGTGGGAGTTGATATTTAATGGTGCCTTCTTTCATATCAATAATGGCACCAACAGTTCTAAGAAAAGGTCTTCCCAAAGTAATAGGACAAGAAGCATTGTATTCAATATCCAAAACATAGATCTCAATAGGGACATAGGCATTGTTAACCATAATAAGAACATCATTAAGACTCCCCATGAGTAACTTTTCAGCATTATCATCAAGTGGGATATTCAAATAACAATCTTCAAGTGGAGGCAAATCAAGCATATCATAAATCCTTCTAGGCATAATAGAAACACTACTATCAAGATCACATAAATCTTTGAAATCAAAATCATTCACTTTCATATTAATGATGGGTTCCCAACCATCTTCTTGTTTTATAGGAATAGAAGCTTTATGTTTCATCTTTTCTTCTTTAATCCTTATGAGAGCATCAGTAATGTGTTTTGTAAAGGCCATGTTCATAGCACTAGCATTAGTTCTTTTAGCAAGCTTTTGTAGGAACTTAATAACTTCAAAGATATTGCAACCATCAAGATCAAAATCAAAATTATCATCTAAAGTAGTAGAACTATTACTAGCCTCTATGGTAGTGATAGTAGAAACACTAATGTTTCTAGCAATTTCATCTTCTCTTTCCCACTTAGCATGTAATTCAGCTAATAGTCTAACATTTTCATCAATTCTTACTTATATGGCATTAGTAGCTGCAAAGGGATTATCATTAGTTTTAGGTTTCTCAACCATTTTATTCAAAGAAGATTGAGCTTCAGCCAAAGATGTTATATTTCTTTCAGCATTAGAGAGTTTTTCCTCAATAGTTTTATTGAAAGCAGTTTGCTTACTAATAAAGTCTTTAAGAATGACTTCAAGTTCAGAGGGAGCACTCCTATTATTGTTGTAGGTATTTCCATAAGCATTACCATTGTTGAGAGGATATGGCTTATAATTGTTGTTACCAAAATTATTCCTGTAGGCATTGTTGCTAAAATTGTTATTTCTTATGAAGTTCACATCAACTTGCTCTTCTTGAGCAACCAAAGAGGCTAGAGGAACATTATTTGGATCAATATGGGCTTTCCCATTAACAAGCATAGATAGAATAACATCAATTTTTTCACTCAAGGAGCAGGTTTCCTCAACAGAATTTACCTTCTTACCTTGTGGAGCTCTTTCAGTATGCCATTCGGAGTAGTTAACCATCATATTATCCAGAAGCTTTGTTGCAGCACCCAAAGTAATGGTCATAAAGGTACCTCCAGCTGCAGAATCCAATAGGTTCCTTGAAGAATAGTTCAATCCTGCATAAAAAGTTTGGATGATCATCCAAACAGTCAGTTCATGAGTGGGACAATTCTTTACCAAAGATTTCATTCTTTCCCAAGCTTGAGCAACATGTTCATCATCAGATTGTTTAAACTTCATTATTTCACTTCTCATAGATATAATCTTAGCAGGAGGATAGTATTTTCCAATGAAAGCATCTTTGCATTTAGTCCAAGAATCAATACTATTCCTAGTTAAGGAATTCAACCATTCTTTAGCTTTGCCTCTCAAAGAGAAAGGAAACAATTTCAACTTAATAATATCTCCATCTATATCCCTATGCCTTTGCATCTCACAAAGTTCAACAAAGTTATTTAGATGGGGAGCAGCATCTTCATTACCAATACCAGAAAATTGTTCTCTCATAACAAGATTGAGTAAAGCAGGTTTTATCTCAAAGAAAGTAGCTTCAGGAACTGGTGGAGCAATAGGTGTGCTCATAAAATCATTGTTGTTGGTGCTAGTGAAGTCACACAACTTAGTGTTTTCAAGAGTAGTCATTTTTTTGTGTTTTGATAAAGAGAGCAAACTTGTAAACCTATTTTTTTTGTTTTTGATAAAGAAACAAGCAAGCAAAACAAAAAGAAACTAAGCAAAACAAAAATAACAAAGTAAAAAGATTGGTTATGAGGGACTCCCCTTGTAAAGATGTCCTTGACTCCCTAGCAACGGTGCCAGAAAAAGCTTGATTGATGGCCCAAATATATCGAGCTTGTTGGGGAACCCCAAGAGGAGGTATGATGAGCACAGCAGCAAGTTTTCCCTCAGTAAGAAACCAAGGTTATCAATCCAGTAGGAGCAAGGAAACACCCCAAAGGTATACCTAGCTGAACATTGGCAGGGCGCACTACCGGTGCCAGCAGCAATGTGGAGACCTGGACAACACAATCACAGAACTTTGCCCCCAACTTGCGATGAGGTTGTCAATCTCACCGGTTTTGCTGAAAACAAAGGATTAAACGTATCGAATGGAAGGAAGTAATAGTTTGCAGAAAGTAAACAGATTGTAGATTGTATGTAAAAGAAAGGACCAGGATCCATAGTTCACTAGAGGTGGCTCTCCTTAAGATAGATAACATGTTGAGTGAACAAATTACAGCGGGACAATTGACAAACATCGAGAAAGCATACAAGCATATATTAATCATCTTGACTCCTTTGAGACTTGATTGGGCATTACAACATTATACATAGACCGCCATCCAACTGCATCTATGACTAATAATCCACCTTCAGGTTATCATCCGAACCCCCTCCAGTATTAAGTTGCAAGCAACAGAAAATTGCATTATGAATTGTGTGTAAAGTAAACAATACGATTGTTCTATGAACAAAGGATTGTTGCTTTCTCCCTAGTAGCAACAGCACATCTAGTACCATAGAGATTTATGTCACTTCCCCAGATTACCAGAGGCATGAACCCACTATCGAGCATAAATACTATCTCTTGGAGTTGCTAGCATCTACTTGGCCAAGATAGCTACTAACAACGGAAAGCATGCAAGATCACAAATAACAAAGACATGATAGAATCAACAATCAATCTAAAATAGCATCTCAATATCCATCGGATCCCCGCAAACACAACATGCAGAATTACAAATAGATGATCTTGATCATGAACGGAGCTCACAAGATCTAGACATGAAATCACAAAGGAGGAGAACCAGCCATCTAGCTACTACATGGACCCGTAGTCTAGAGATGAACTACTCACGCATCACACCGGAGGCTTGCATGATGATGAAGAAGGCCTCCAGGCTGAATTCCCCTCTCCGGTAGGGTGCCGGGAAGAGCTTCAGATCCCTCCCGATCAAGGGATGGAGATGACGACTGCTACAGACTCTTTCGTGGATTTTTGATCTGGGCCTTAGGATTTTGGTATCGGAGGCAATATATAGGCGGAAGGAGAGGCCGAGGTGGTGCTGGGGTCGGCCAGACCACCCCCTGGCACGGGCCAGGCCTGGCCGCGCGGCTAGGTGGTGTGGCCGGGCCCCAGCCCTTCTCCGTCTCGTATTCTGGCTCCGGATGTCTTCTAGTAAAATAGTAACTTTGGCTTTTGTCCCGTCCAATTCCGAGAATATTCATTTTCCGACTTCCTGGAACCAAAAACAGCAGAAAATAGGCAGCTGGCACTGTAGATCTTGTAAATAGGTTAGTCGAAGAAATCATATGAAAAGTACTCCAAAGTGTGGACAAAACACAAGAAAGTAGATAAAACCAAGCATGGAACATCAAAAATTATAGATACATTTGCAATATATCAGAGAGCCAGCCTCCCGCGGTCAACAACCTGGTCGTCCCATGTCATGCACACAACATCTGCACTTCAGCGGCGCTTATGATCAAGAGACGCCTCCGGCTGATGCCGCTGGTCCACAACCCAACCCGACGGTGATCATCAGCCCCACCACACTCCACAAGGCGGGCGAGGAGCAGTTAGGACGATCCACTAATCCTGTCAAGGCGGCCGAGAAGCCAAAGAAGGGCCAGAAGCATAGCTGGAGCAAGAAGGCTTCGAGCCAGCCGCTTCCGAAGAAGATACTTAGGGATCGGGATGGCATGAGACAAGAGCCCAGTGATTTCAGGGCGCACATAGCGGGTAAGCCAATTCTGAATAAGAAAATGCTTGAAGTCGCGGGTGGACCCATAGAGAATATGAATTACTCAATTATGTATCTTGAGACTACCCTTCTTAAAGAGAAGAAGCCCGGGTACCCGGTCTTCACATGCAAGGTGCCATCGGGCCATGGCTTCATCGACCAAGCACCCGCGGACATATTCTTCGAGCGGTACGAGGACATCTAGAATCTCCTGCACTCGAAGCGGCTAGACTATAACTTGGTCCATCTGTACTCGCTCAATATGGCGTTGAAGGCCAAGAGGGAGAAAACCAGGGGCATCGTGATAGTGGACCCTTACTACATGTGTGAGGTTGTCTTGGCGAATGATGGGGATCAGGAAATGGTGGCAGAGTACCTAGGGAATATCTTCCATGAGAATCAGACCATTGATTCCATTCTTCTGCCTTGCTTTCTTGAGTAAGTAAACACACATTAGGTTGTCATTGTAACAAATTATTTCTTAGATTTTCGTTGTCCTCTTCAAACAATAATTAGTTCTATGTCAATTATGTTGCGTAGGGGCATATACTGCACAGTCATCTCCATTTGTCTGAGGTTGTCGCAAGAAACGTACTTTGACTCATCGAGTGATACAAAGCCGAAGGACTATGGCAGGTTCAGGAGAGTTCTAGATGATGCTCTACAAGTCTATCTCAAAAAGGGAGGCTAATTATCTAGAGGGGGGCAAGAACCAAGGATGGCAAACATGTGTTCAGTCACCACACGAAGTTCCCCTGTGCCAAGCAGCCGACCAACAGTGTGAAGGAGGCCTTCTACGTCCTCCATCACATCAAGGTGTTCATGTGGGATTCACGGGTCGAGGCACTTCTAGCTAATCTTCGACCTTGGGCCACATAGTTGGCGGCGATCCATGATAGGACCTTATGGAGGAGTTCTGGCGCATCCAGACTTAGCTCTGCCAAATTATCCATGATGACGTCGAAACGAAAGGGAGGGCATGTATGTGCCCATCGTGTTGAGTAACCGCGAGATCAAAGAACGCCTCGACATGCAGCACGACACTAGGACGTTCATGACGAGAGAGGGCATGACCCCGTTCCCGGCGAGGTCTACATGATGTATGTGTACCTATCGTTTTTGTGTCGTGTGTGTGTCGTGTTGTAGACTTGACTATCCTCGTGATGTCTTTCCGAACTATCGTTTGACGTGTGTGTCGTAAACATTATTGACTACCCAGGTCTAGTAAAACCCTTGACAGTCGATGTTGGACTCGCTTATATGATAGTCATCGTCGGTGCTATATATATTTGATCTTAAGTTTATGAATATGTGCTCTATGAAAAGAACACACATGCAATGACACTTGGGGATCCATATGTGGTCTATGAAAATAACACACATGCAATGACACTGGTGGATCCATGTGTGGTTTGTGAAAAGAACACACATGCAATGACTCTGGTGGATCCATATGTAGTTTGTGAAAAGAACGGACATGCAATGACTCTAGGTGTGTTTGTGAAAAGAACAAACGTGCAATGACTCTAGCTGTGGTTTAGGAAAAAAACACATGCAATGACACTAGTGGATCCATATGTGGTTTGTGAAAAGAACACACATGCAATGACTCTAGCTGGGGTTTATGAAAAGAACACACATCCAATAACTCTACTTGTGGATCCATATGTAGTTTATGAAAAGAACACACATGCAATGGCTCTGGTGGATTCATATGTGGTTTATGAAAAGAGCACACATGCAATGACTATATTGGATCCATATGTGGTTTATGAGAAGAACAGAAATGCAATGAACTCTAGTGGATCCATATGTGGTTTGAGAAAAGAACACACATCCTATGACTCTAGTGGATCCATATCTAGTTTGTGAACAAACACACATTTAATGAATCTAGTTGTGGTTTATGAAAAGAACACACATCCAATGACTCTAGCTCTAGTTTATGAAAAGAACAGACATGCAATGACTCTAGTTGTGGTTAATGAAAAGAACACACATGCAATGATACTAGTGGATCCATATGTGGTCTATGAAAATAACACACATCCAATGACACTGGTGGATCCATATGTGGTTTGTGAAAAGAACACACATGCAATGACTCTAGTGGATCCATATGTGTTCTGTGAAAAGAACACATATTCAATGACAGTGGTGGATCCATGTGTGGTTTATGAGAAGAACACACATGCAATGAATTCTAGTGGATCCATATGTGGTTTGTGAAAAGACCACACATACAAAGACTCCAGGTGTGGTTTGTGAAAAGAACACACATGCAATGACTCTAGTGGATCCATATGTGTTCGAGTGAAAGAACACACATGCAACGACTCTAGCTGGGGTTTATGAAAAGAACACACATCTAATAACTCTAGTTGTGGATCCATATGTAGTTTATGAAAAGAACACACATACAATGACTCTGGTGGATCCATATGTGGTTTATGAGAAGAACACACATGCAATGACTATGGTGGATCCATATGTGGTTTATGAGAAGAAAACACATGCAATGAATTATAGTGGATACATATGTGGTTTGTGAAAAGAACACACATCCAATGACTCTAGTTGTGGATCCATATGAGGTTTGTGAAAAGAATACACATTTAATGACTCTAGTTGTGGTTTATGAAAAGAACACACATGAAATGACTATGGTGGATCCATAAGTGGTTTATGAAAAGAACACACATGCAATAACACTAGGTGGTCCATATGTGGTCTATGAAAAGAAAACACATGCAATGACACTAGTGGATCCGTATATGGTATGTGAAAAGAACACACATGCAATGACTCCTGTGGATCAATATGTGTTCTGTGAAAAGAACACACATTCAATGACACTGGTGGATCCATGTGTGGTTTGTGAAAATAACACACATGCAATGACTCTGGTGGATACATATGTGGTTTGTGAAAAGAACAGACATGCAATGACTCTAGGTGTGGTTTGTGAAAAGAACACACATGGAATGACTCTGGCGGATCCATATGTGTTCTAGGAAAAGAACACACATGCAATGACACTACATATGGTTTATGAAAAGAACACACATCCAATGACTCTACTTGTGGATCCATATGTGGTTTATGAAAAGAACACACATGCAATGACTCTGGTGGATCCATATGTGGTTTATGAGAAGAGCACACATGCAATGACTATGGTGGATCCATATGGGGTTTCTGAGAAGAACAGAAATGCAATGAACTCTAGTGGATCCATATGTGGTTTGTGAAAAGAACACACATCCTATGACTCTAGTGGATCCATATGTGGTTTGTGAACAAACACACATTTAATGAATCTAGTTGTGGTTTATGAAAAGAACACACATCCAATGACTCTAGCTTTGTTTATGAAAAGAACAGACATGCAATGACTCTAGCTATGGTTAATGAATAGAACACACATGCAATGACACTAGGGGATCCATATGTGGTCTATGAAAATAACACACATGCAATGACACTGGTGGATCCATGTGTGGTTTGTGAAAAGAACACACATGCAATGACTCTGGTGGATCCATATGTGGTTTGAGAAAAGAACAGACATGCAATGACTCTAGGTGTGTTTGTGAAAAGAACAAACGTAAAAATGACTCTAGTTGTGGTTTAGGAAAAAAAACACATGCAATGACACTAGTGGATCCATATGTGGTTTGTGAAAAGAACACACATGCAATGACTCTAGTTGTGGATCCATATGTGGTTTGTGAAAAGAACACACGTGCAATGAGTCTAGCTGTGGTTTAGGAAAAAAACACATGGAATGACACTAGTGGATCCATATGTGGTTCGTGAAAAGAACAAACATGCAATGACTCTAGCTGGGGTTTATGATAAGAACACACATCCAATTACTCTACTTGTGGATCCATACGTGGTTTATGAAAAGAACACACATGCAATGACTCTGGTGGATCCATATGTGGTTTATGAGAAGAGCACACATGCAATGACTATGGTGGATCCATATGTGGTTTATGAGCAAAACAGAAATGCAATGAACTCTAGTGTATCCATATGTGGTTTGTGAAAAGAACACACATCCTATGACTCTAGTGGATCCATATCTAGTTTGTGAACAAACACACATTTAATGAATCTAGTTGTGGTTTATGAAAAGAACACACATCCAATGACTCTAGCTCTAGTTTATGAAAAGAACAGACATGCAATGACTCTAGTTGTGGTTAATGAAAAGAACACACATGCAATGATACTAGTGGATCCATATGTGGTCTATGAAAATAACACACATCCAATGACACTGGTGGATCCATATGTGGTTTGTGAAAAGAACACACATGCAATGACTCTAGTGGATCCATATGTGTTCTGTGAAAAGAATACATATTCAATGACAGTGGTGGATCCATGTGTGGTTTATGAGAAGAACACACATGCAATGAATTCTAGTGGATCCATATGTGGTTTGTGAAAAGACCACACATACAAAGACTCCAGGTGTGGTTTGTGAAAAGAACACACATGCAATGACTCTAGTGGATCCATATGTGTTCGAGGAAAAGAACACACATGCAACGACTCTAGCTGGGGTTTATGAAAAGAACACACATCTAATAACTCTAGTTGTGGATCCGTATGTAGTTTATGAAAAGAACACACATACAATGACTCTGGTGGATCCATATGTGGTTTATGAGAAGAACACACATGCAATGACTATGGTGGATCCATATGTGGTTTATGAGAAGAAAACACATGCAATGAATTCTAGTGGATACATATGTGGTTTGTGAAAAGAACACACATCCAATGACTCTAGTTGTGGATCCATATGAGGTTTGTGAAAAGAATACACATTTAATGACTCTAGTTGTGGTTTATGAAAAGAACACACATGAAATGACTATGGTGGATCCATATGTGGTTTATGAAAAGAACACACATGCAATAACACTAGGTGGTCCATATGTGGTCTATGAAAAGAAAACACATGCAATGACACTAGTGGATCCGTATATGGTATGTGAAAAGAACACACATGCAATGACTCTTGTGGATCAATATGTGTTCTGTGAAAAGAACACACATTCAATGACACTGGTGGATCCATGTGTGGTTTGTGAAAATAACACACATGCAATGACTCTGGTGGATACATATGTGGTTTGTGAAAAGAACAGACATGCAATGACTCTAGGTGTGGTTTGTGAAAAGAACACACATGGAATGACTCTGGCGGATCCATATGTGTTCTAGGAAAAGAACACACATGCAATGACACTACCTATGGTTTATGAAAAGAACACACATCCAATGACTCTACTTGTGGATCCATATGTGGTTTATGAAAAGAACACACATGCAATGACTCAGGTGGATCCATATGTGGTTTATGAGAAGAGCACACATGCAATGACTATGGTGGATCCATATGGGGTTTCTGAGAAGAACAGAAATGCAATGAACTCTAGTGGATCCATATGTGGTTTGTGAAAAGAACACACATCCTATGACTCTAGTGGATCCATATGTGGTTTGTGAACAAACACACATTTAATGAATCTAGTTGTGGTTTATGAAAACAACACACATCCAATGACTCTAGCTTTGTTTATGAAAAGAACAGACATGCAATGACTCTAGCTTTGGTTAATGAAAAGAACACACATGCAATGACACTAGGGAATCCATATGTGGTCTATGAAAATAACACACATGCAATGACACTGGTGGATCCATGTGTGGTTTGTGAAAAGAACACACATGCAATGACTCTGGTGGATCCATATGTGGTTTGTGAAAAGAACAGACATGCAATGACTCTAGGTGTGTTTGTGAAAACAACAAACGTAAAAATGACTCTAGTTGTGGTTTAGGAAAAAAAAACACATGCAATGACACTAGTGGATCCATATGTGGTTTGTGAAAAGAACACACATGCAATGACTCTAGTTGTGGATCCATATGTGGTTTGTGAAAAGAACACACGTGCAATGACTCTAGCTGTGGTTTAGGAAAAAAACACATGGAATGACACTAGTGGATCCATATGTGGTTTGTGAAAAGAACACACATCCAATTACTCTACTTGTGGATCCATATGTGGTTTATGAAAAGAACACACATGCAATGACTCTGGTGGATCCATATGTGGTTTATGAGAAGAGCACACATGCAATGACTATGGTGGATCCATATGTGGTTTATGAGCAAAACAGAAATGCAATGAACTCTAGTGTATCCATATGTGGTTTGTGAAAAGAACACACATCCTATGACTCTAGTGGATCCATATCAAGTTTGTGAACAAACACACATTTAATGAATCTAGTTGTGGTTTATGAAAAGAACACACATCCAATGACTCTAGCTCTAGTTTATGAAAAGAACAGACATGCAATGACTCTAGTTGTGGTTAATGAAAAGAACACACATGCAATGATACTAGTGGATCCATATGTGGTCTATGAAAATAACACACATCCAATGACACTGGTGGATCCATATGTGGTTTGTGAAAAGAACACACATGCAATGACTCTAGTGGATCCATATGTGTTCTGTGAAAAGAACACATATTCAATGACAGTGGTGGATCCATGTGTGGTTTATGAGAAGAACACACATGCAATGAATTCTAGTGGATCCATATGTGGTTTGTGAAAAGACCACACATACAAAGACTCCAGGTGTGGTTTGTGAAAAGAACACACATGCAATGACTCTAGTGGATCCATATGTGTTCGAGGAAAAGAACACACATGCAACGACTCTAGCTGGGGTTTATGAAAAGAACACACATCTAATAACTCTAGTTGTGGATCCGTATGTAGTTTATGAAAAGAACACACATACAATGACTCTGGTGGATCCATATGTGGTTTATGAGAAGAACACACATGCAATGACTATGGTGGATCCATATGTGGTTTATGAGAAGAAAACACATGCAATGAATTCTAGTGGATACATATGTGGTTTGTGAAAAGAACACACATCCAATGACTCTAGTTGTGGATCCATATGAGGTTTGTGAAAAGAATACACATTTAATGACTCTAGTTGTGGTTTATGAAAAGAACACACATGAAATGACTATGGTGGATCCATATGTGGTTTATGAAAAGAACACACATGCAATAACACTAGGTGGTCCATATGTGGTCTATGAAAATAAAACACATGCAATGACACTAGTGGATCCGTATATGGTATGTGAAAAGAACACACATGCAATGACTCTTGTGGATCAATATGTGTTCTGTGAAAAGAACACACATTCAATGACACTGGTGGATCCATGTGTGGTTTGTGAAAATAACACACATGCCATGACTCTGGTGGATACATATGTGGTTTGTGAAAAGAACAGACATGCAATGACTCTAGGTATGGTTTGTGAAAAGAACACACATGGAATGACTCTGGCGGATCCATATGTGTTCTAGGAAAAGAACACACATGCAATGACACTACCTATGGTTTATGAAAAGAACACACATCCAATGACTCTACTTGTGGATCCATATGTGGTTTATGAAAAGAACACACATGCAATGACTCTGGTGGATCCATATGTGGTTTATGAGAAGAGCACACATGCAATGACTATGGTGGATCCATATGGGGTTTCTGAGAAGAACAGAAATGCAATGAACTCTAGTGGATCCATATGTGGTTTGTGAAAAGAACACACATCCTATGACTCTAGTGGATCCATATGTGGTTTGTGAACAAACCCACATTTAATGAATCTAGTTGTGGTTTATGAAAAGAACACACATCCAATGACTCTAGCTTTGTTTATGAAAAGAACAGACATGCAATTACTCTAGCTATGGTTAATGAAAAGAACACACATGCAATGACACTAGGGGATCCATATGTGGTCTATGAAAATAACACACATGCAATGACACTGGTGGATCCATGTGTGGTTTGTGAAAAGAACACACATGCAATGACTCTGGTGGATCCATATGTGGTTTGTGAAAAGAACAGACATGCAATGACTGTAGGTGTGTTTGTGAAAAGAACAAACGTGCAATGACTCTAGTTGTGCTTTAGGAAAAAAACACATGCAATGACACTAGGGGATCCATATGTGGTTTGTGAAAAGAACACACATGCAATGACTCTGGTGGATCCATATGTGGTTTGTGAAAAGAACAGACATGCAATGACTCTAGTTGTGTTTGTAAAAAGAACAAACGTGTAATGACTCTATCTGTGGTTTAGGAAAAAAACACCTGCAATGACACTAGTGGATCCATATGTGGTTTGTGAAAAGAACACACATGCAACGACTCTAGCTGGGGTTTATGAAAAGAACACACATCTAATAACTCTAGTTGTGGATCCATATGTAGTTTATGGAAAGAACACACATGCAATAACTCTGGTGGATCCATATGTGGTTTATGAAAAGAACACACATGCAATGACTCTGGTGGCTCCATATGTGTTGTGTGAAAAGAACACACATTCAATAACACTGGTGGATCCATGTGTGGTTTGTGAAAAGAACACACATGCAATGACTCTGGTGGATCCATATGTGGTTTGTGAAAAGATCAGACATGCAATGACTCTAGGTGTGTTTGTAAAAAGAACAAACGTGTAATGACTCTAGCTGTGGTTTAGGAAAAAAACACATGCAATGCCACTAGTGGATCCATATGTGGTTTGTGAAAAGAACACACATGCAACGACTCTAGCTGGGGTTTATGAAAAGAACACACATCCAATAACTCTAGTTGTGGATCCATATGTAGTTTATGAAAAGAACACACATGCAATAACTCTGGTGGATCCATATGTGGTTTATGAAAAGAACACACATGCAATGACTCTGGTGGCTCCATATGTGTTGTGTGAAAAGAACACACATTCAATGACACTGGTGGATCCATGTGTGGTTTGTGAAAAGAACACACATGCAATGACTCTAGTGGATCCATATGTGGTTTGTGAAAAGAACAGACATGCAATGACTCTAGGTGTGTTTGTAAAAAGAATAAACATGTAATGACACTAGCTGTGGTTTAGAAAAAAAACACATGCAATGACACTAGTGGATCCATATGTGGTTTCTGAAAAGAACAAATGCAACGACTCTAGCTGGGGTTTATGAAAAGAACACACATCCAATAACTCTAGTTGTGGATCCATATGCAGTTTATGAAAAGAACACACATGCAATAACTCTGGTGGATCCATATGTGGTATGTGAAAAGAACACACATGCAATGACTCTGGTGGATCCATATGTGTTGTGTGAAAAGAATACACATTCAATGACACTGGTGGATCCATGTGTGGTTTAATAAAAGAACACACATGCAATGACTCTGGTGGATCCATATGTGGTTTGTGAAAAGAACAGACATCCAATGACTCTAGGTGTGTTTGTAAAAAGAACAAACGTGTAATTACTCTAGCTGTAGTTTAGGAAAAAAACACATGCAATGACACTAGTGGATCCATATGTGGTTTGTGAAAAGAACACACATGCAACGACACTAGCTGGGGTCTATGAAAAGAACACACATGCAATGACACTGGTGGATCCATATATGGTTTATGAAAAGAACACACATGCAATAACTCTGGTGGATCCATATGTGGTTTATGAAAAGAACACACATGCAATGTCTATGGTTGATCCATATGTGGTTTATGAGAACAAAACACATGCAATGAATTCTAGTGGATATATATGTGGTTTGTGAAAAGAACACACATCCAATGACTCTAGTTGTGGATCCATATGCAGTTTATGAAAAGACAACACATGCAATAACTTTGGTGGATCCATATGTGGTATGTGAAAAGAACACACATGCAATGACACTGGTGGCTCCATATGTGTTGTGTGAAAAGAATACACATTCAATGACACTGGTGGATCCATGTGTGGTTTGTGAAAAGAACACACATGCAATGACTCTAGTGGATCCATATGTGGTTTGTGAAAAGAACAGACATGCAATGACTCTAGGTGTGTTTGTAAAAAGAATAAACATGTAATGACGCTAGCTGTGGTTTAGGAAAAAAACACATGCAATGACACTAGTGGATCCATATGTGGTTTGTGAAAAGAACAAATGCAACGACTCTAGCTGGGGTTTATGAAAAGAACACACATCCAATAACTCTAGTTGTGGATCCATATGCAGTTTATGAAAAGAACACACATGCAATAACTCTGGTGGATCCATATGTGGTATGTGAAAAGAACACACATGCAATGACTCTGGTGGATCCATATGTGTTGTGTGAAAAGAATACACATTCAATGACACTGGTGGATCCATGTGTGGTTTAATAAAAGAACACACATGCAATGACTCTGGTGGATCCATATGTGGTTTGTGAAAAGAACAGACATCCAATGACTCTAGGTGTGTTTGTAAAAAGAACAAACGTGTAATTACTCTAGCTGTGGTTTAGGAAAAAACACATGCAATGACACTAGTGGATCCATATGTGGTTTGTGAAAAGAACACACATGCAACGACACTAGCTGGGGTCTATGAAAAGAACACACATGCAATGACACTGGTGGATCCATATATGGTTTATGAAAAGAACACACATGCAATAACTCTGGTGGATCCATATGTGGTTTATGAAAAGAACACACATGCAATGTCTATGGTTGATCCATATGTGGTTTATGAGAACAAAACACATGCAATGAATTCTAGTGGATATATATGTGGTTTGTGAAAAGAACACACATCCAATGACTCTAGTTGTGGATCCATATGCAGTTTATGAAAAGACAACACATGCAATAACTTTGGTGGATCCATATGTTGTATGTGAAAAGAACACACATGCAATGACACTGGTGGCTCCATATGTGTTGTGTGAAAAGAATACACATTCAATGACACTGGTGGATCCATGTGTGGTTTGTGAAAAGAACACACATGCAATGACTCTGGTGGATCCATATGTGGTTTGTGAAAAGAACAGACATGCAATGACTCTAGGTGTGTTTGTAAAAAGAACAAACGTGTAATTACTCTAGCTGTGGTTTAGGAAAAAAACACATGCAATGACACTAGTGGATCCATATGTGGTTTGTGAAAAGAACACACATGCAACGACTCTAGCTGGGGTCTATGAAAAGAACACACATGCAATGACACTGGTGGATCCATATATGGTTTATGAAAAGAACACACATGCAATAACTCTGGTGGTTCCATATGTGGTTTATGAAAAGAACACACATGCAATGTCTATGGTGGATCCATATGTGGTTTATGAGAAGAAAACACATGCAATGAATTCTAGTGGATATATATGTGGTTTGTGAAAAGAACACACATCCAATGACTCTAGTTGTGGATCCATATGCAGTTTATGAAAAGACAACACATGCAATAACTTTGGTGGATCCATATGTGGTATGTGAAAAGAACACACATGCAATGACACTGGTGGCTCCATATGTGTTGTGTGAAAAGAATACACATTCAATGACACTGGTGGATCCATGTGTGGTTTGTGAAAAGAACACACATGCAATGACTCTGGTGCATCCATATGTGGTTTGTGAAAAGAACAGACATGCAATGACTCTAGGTGTGTTTGTAAAAAGAACAAACGTGTAATTACTCTAGCTGTGGTTTAGGAAAAAAACACATGCAATGACACTAGTGGATCCATATGTGGTTTGTGAAAAGAACACACATGCAACGACTCTAGCTGGGGTCTATGAAAAGAACACACATGCAATGACACTGGTGGATCCATATATGGTTTATGAAAAGAACACACATGCAATAACTCTGGTGGATCCATATGTGGTTTATGAAAAGAACACACATGCAATGTCTATGGTGGATCCATATGTGGTTTATGAGAAGAAAACACATGCAATGAATTCTAGTGGATACATATGTGGTTTGTGAAAAGAACACACATCCAATGACTCTAGTTGTGGATCCATATGAGGTTTGTGAAAAGAACACACATGCAATGACTCTTGTGGATCAATATGTGTTCTGTGAAAAGAACACACATTCAATGACACTGGTGGATCCATGTGTGGTTTGTGAAAATAACACACATGCAATGACACTAGTGGATCCATATGTGGTTTGTAAAAAGAACACACATGCAATGACTCTAGCTGGGGTTTATGAAAAGAACAGACATCCAATGACTCTACTTGTGGATCCATATGTGGTTTATGAAAAGAACACACATGCAATGACTCTGGTGGATCCATATGTGGTTTATGAGAAGAGCACACATGCAATGACTATGGTGGATCCATATGTAGTTTATGAGAAGAACAGAAATGCAATGAACTCTAGTGGATCCATATGTGGTTTGTGAAAAGAACACACATCCTATGACTCTAGTGGATCCATATGTGGTTTGTGAACAAACACACATTTAATGAATCTAGTTGTGGTTTATGAAAAGAACCCACATCCAATGACTCTAGCTCTGTTTATGAAAAGAACAGACATGCAATGACTCTAGCTATGGTTAATGAAAAGAACACACATGCAATGACACTAGGGGATCCATATGTGGTCTATGAAAATAACACACATGCAATGACACTGGTGGATCCATGTGTGGTTTGTGAAAAGAACACACATGCAATGACTCTGGTGGATCCATATGTGGTTTGTGAAAAGAACAGACATGCAATGACTCTAGGTGTGTTTGTGAAAAGAACAAACATGCAATGACTCTAGTTGTGGATTAGGAAAAAAACACATGCAATGACACTAGTGGATCCATATGTGGTTTGTAAAAAGAACACACATGCAATGACTCTAGCTGGGGTTTATGAAAAGAACACACATCCAATAACTCTACTTGTTGATCCATATGTAGTTTATGAAAAGAACACACATGCAATGACTATGGTGGATCCATATGTGGTTTATGAAAAGAGCACACATGCAATGACTATGTTGGATCCATATGTGGTTTATGAGAAGAACAGAAATGCAATGAACTCTAATGGATCCATATGTGGTTTGTGAAAAGAACACACATCCTATGACTCTAGTGGATCCATATCTAGTTTGTGAACAAACACACATTTAATGAATCTAGTTGTTGTTTATGAAAAGAACACACATCGAATGACTCTAGCTCTAGTTTATGAAAAGAACAGACATGCAATGTTTCTAGTTGTGGTTAATGAAAAGAACACTCATGCAATGACACTAGTGGATCCATATGTGGTCTATGAAAATAACACACATGCAATGACACTGGTGGATCCATATGTGGTTTGTGAAAAGAACACACATGCAATGACTCTAGTGGATCCATATGTGTTCTGTGAAAAGAACACACATTCAATGGATCCATGTGTGGTTTATGAGAAGAACACACATGCAATGAATTCTAGTGGATCCATATGTGGTTTGTGAAAAGAACAAACATGCGATGACTCTGGTGGATCCATATGTGTTCGAGGAAAAGAACAGACATGCAATGACACTAGCTGTGGTTTATGAAAAGAACACACAACCAATAACTTTAGTTGTGGATCCATATGTAGTTTATGAAAAGAACACACATACAATGACTCTGGTGGATCCATATGTTGTTTATGAGAAGAACACACATACAATGACTATGGTGGATCCATATGTGGTTTATGAGAAGAAAACACATGCAATGAATTCTAGTGGATACATATGTGGTTTGTGAAAAGAACACACATCCAATGACTCTAGTTATGGATCCATATGAGGTTTGTGAAAATAACACACATTTAATGACTCTAGTTGTGGTTTATGAAAAGAACACACATCCCATGACTCTAGCTCTGGTTTATGAAAAGAACAGACATGCAATGAATCTAGTTGTGGTTAACAAAAAGCACACACATGTAATGACATTAGGGGATCCATATGTGGTCTATGAAAAGAGCACACATGCAATGACACTGGTGGATTCATATGTGGTTTGTGAAAAGAAAACACATGCAATGACTCTAGTGGATCCTATTGTGTTCTGCGAAAGGAACACACGTTCAATGACACTGGTAGATCCATGTGTGGTTTGTGAAAAAGAACACACATGCAATGACTCTGGTGGATCCACATGTGGTTTGTGAAAAGAATAGACATGCAATGACTCTAGGTGTGGTTTGTGAAAAGAACACACGTGCTATGACTCTAGCAGTGGTTTAGGAAAAAACACATGCAATGACACTGGTGGATCCATATGTGGTTTGTGAAAAGAACACACAAGCAATGACTCTAGCTTGGGTTTATGAAAAGAACACAGATCCAATAACTCTCGTTGTGGATCCATATGTAGTTTATGAAAATAACACACATGCAATGACTCTCGTGGATCCATATGTGGTTTATGAAAAGAACACATATGCAATGACTATGGTGGATCCATATGTGTTTTATGAAAATAACACACATGCAATGACACTCGGGGATCCATATGAGGTCTATGAAAAAACACACATCCAATGACTCTACTTGTGGATCCATATATGGTTTTTAAAAATAACACACATGCAATGACTCTGGTGGATCCATATGTGATTTATGAGAAGAGCACACATGCAATGACTATGGTGGATCCATATGTAGTTTATGAGAAGAACAGAAATGCAATGAACTCTAGTGGATCCATATGTGGTTTGTGAAAAGAACACACATCCTATGACTCTAGTGGATCCATATGTGGTTTGTGAACAAACACACATTTAATGAATCTAGTTGTGGTTTATGAAAAGAACACACATCCAATGACTCTAGCTCTGTTTATGAAAAGAACAGACATGCAATGACTAGCTATGGTTAATGAAAAGAACACACATGCAATGACACTAGGGGATCCATATGTGGTCTATGAAAATAACACACATGCAATGACACTGGTGGATCCATGTGTGGTTTGTGAAAAGAACACACATGCAATGACTCTGGTGGATCCATATGTGGTTTGTGAAAAGAACAGACATGCAATGACTCTAGGTGTGTTTGTGAAAAGAACAAACGTGCAATGACTCTAGTTGTGGTTTAGGAAAAAAACACATGCAATGACACTAGTGGAGCCATATGTGGTTTGTGAAAAGAACACACATGCAATGACTCTAGCTGGGGTTTATGAAAGGAACACACATCCAATAACTCTACTTGTGGATCCATATGTAGTTTATGAAAAGAACACACATGCAATGACTCTGGTCGATCCATATGTGGTTTATGAAAAGAGCACACATGCAATGACTATGTTGGATCCATATGTGGTTTATGAGAAGAACAGAAACGCAATGAACTCTAGTGTATCCCTATGTGGTTTGTGAAAAGAACACACATCCTATGACTCTAGTGGATCCATATCTAGTTTGTGAACAAACACACATTTAATGAATCTAGTTGTGGTTTATGAAAAGAACACACATCCAATGACTCTAGCTCTAGTTTATGAAAAGAACAGACATGCAATGTTTCTAGTGGTTGTTAATGAAAAGAACACTCATGCAATGACACTAGTGGATCCATATGTGGTCTATGAAAATAACACACATGCAATGACACTGGTGGATCCATATGTGGTTTGTGAAAAGAACACAATGCAATGACTCTAGTGGATCAATATGTGTTCTGTGAAAAGAACACACATTCAATGACACTTGTGGATCCATGTGTGGTTTGTGAAAATAACACACATGCAATGACACTAGTGGATCCATATGTGGTTTGTAAAAAGAACACACATGCAATGACTCTAGCTGGGGTTTATGAAAAGAACACACATCCAATGACTCTACTTGTGGATCCATATGTGGTTTATGAAAAGAACACACATGCAATGACTCTGGTGGATCCATATGTGGTTTATGAGAAGAGCACACATGCAATGACTATGGTGGATCCATATGTAGTTTATGAGAAGAACAGAAATGCAATGAACTCTAGTGGATCCATATGTGGTTTGTGAAAAGAACACACATCCTATGACTCTAGTGGATCCATATGTGGTTTGTGAACAAACACACATTTAATGAATCTAGTTGTGGTTTATGAAAAGAACACACATCCAATGACTCTAGCTCTGTTTATGAAAAGAACAGACATGCAATGACTCTAGCTATTGTTAATGAAAAGAACACACATGCAATGACACTAGGGGATCCATATGTGGTCTATGAAAATAACACACATGCAATGACACTGGTGGATCCATGTGTGGTTTGTGAAAAGAACACACATGCAATGACTCTGGTGGATCCATATGTGGTTTGTGAAAAGAACAGACATGCAATGACTCTAGGTGTGTTTGTGAAAAGAACAAACATGCAATGACTCTAGTTGTGGATTAGGAAAAAAAACACATGCAATGACACTAGTGGATCCATATGTGGTTTGTAAAAAGAACACACATGCAATGACTCTAGCTGGGGTTTATGAAAAGAACACACATCCAATAACTCTACTTGTGGATCCATATGTAGTTTATGAAAAGAACACACATGCAATGACTCTGGTGGATCCATATGTGGTTTATGAAAAGAGCACACATGCAATGACTATGTTGGATCCATATGTGGTTTATGAGAAGAACAGAAATGCAATGAACTCTAGTGGATCCATATGTGGTTTGTGAAAAGAACACACATCCTATGACTCTAGTGGATCCATATCTAGTTTGTGAACAAACACACATTTAATGAATCTAGTTGTTGTTTATGAAAAGAACACACATCCAATGACTCTAGCTCTAGTTTATGAAAAGAACAGACATGCAATGTTTCTAGTTGTGGTTAATGAAAAGAACACTCATGCAATGACACTAGTGGATCCATATGTGGTCTATGAAAATAACACACATGCAATGACACTGGTGGATCCATATGTTGTTTGTGAAAAGAACACACATGCAATGACTCTAGTGGATCCATATGTGTTCTGTGAAAAGAACACACATTCAATGACAGTGGTGGATCCATGTGTGGTTTATGAGAAGAACACACATGCAATGAATTCTAGTGGATCCATATGTGGTTTGTGAAAAGAACAAACATGCGATGACTCTGGTGGATCCATATGTGTTCGAGGAAAAGAACACACATGCAATGACACTAGCTGTGGTTTATGAAAAGAACACACAACCAATAACTTTAGTTGTGGATCCATATGTAGTTTATGAAAAGAACACACATACAATGACTCTGGTGGATCCATATGTGGTTTATGAGAAGAACACACATGCAATGACTATGGTGGATCCATATGTGGTTTATGAGAAGAAAACACATGCAATGAATTCTAGTGGATACATATGTGGTTTGTGAAAAGAACACACATCCAATGACTCTAGTTATGGATCCATATGAGGTATGTGAAAAGAACACACATTTAATGACTCTAGTTGTGGTTTATGAAAAGAACACACATCCCATGACTCTAGCTCTGGTTTATGAAAAGAACAGACATGCAATGAATCTAGTTGTGGTTAACAAAAAGCACACACATGTAATGACATTAGGGGATCCATATGTGGTCTATGAAAAGAACACACATGCAATGACACTGGTGGATTCATATGTGGTTTGTGAAAAGAAAACACATGCAATGACTCTAGTGGATCCTATTGTGTTCTGCGAAAGGAACACACGTTCAATGACACTGGTAGATCCATGTGTGGTTTGTGGAAAAAGAACACACATGCAATGACTCTGGTGGATCCACATGTGGTTTGTGAAAAGAATAGACATGCAATGACTCTAGGTGTGGTTTGTGAAAAGAACACACGTGCTATGACTCTAGCTGTGGTTTAGGAAAAAACACATGCAATGACACTTGTGGATCCATATGTGGTTTGTGAAAAGAACACACAAGCAATGACTCTAGCTTGGGTTTATGAAAAGAACACAGATCCAATAACTCTCGTTGTGGATCCATATGTAGTTTATGAAAATAACACACATGCAATGACTCTCGTGGATCCATATGTGGTTTATGAAAAGAACACATATGCAATGACTATGGTGGATCCATATGTGTTTTATGAAAATAACACACATGCAATGACACTCGGGGATCCATATGAGGTCTATGAAAAAACACACATCCAATGACTCTACTTGTGGATCCATATATGGTTTTTGAAAATAACACACATGCAATGACTCTGGTGGATCCATATGTGATTTATGAGAAGAGCACACATGCAATGACTATGGTGGATCCATATGTAGTTTATGAGAAGAACAGAAATGCAATGAACTCTAGTGGATCCATATGTGGTTTGTGAAAAGAACACACATCCTATGACTCTAGTGGATCCATATGTGGTTTGTGAACAAACACACATTTAATGAATCTAGTTGTGGTTTATGAAAAGAACACACATCCAATGACTCTAGCTCTGTTTATGAAAAGAACATACATGCAATGACTCTAGCTATGGTTAATGAAAAGAACACACATGCAATGACACTAGGGGATCCATATGTGGTCTATGAAAATAACACACATGCAATGACACTGGTGGATCCATGTGTGGTTTGTGAAAAGAACACACATGCAATGACTCTGGTGGATCCATATGTGGTTTGTGAAAAGAACAGATATGCAATGACTCTAGGTGTGTTTGTGAAAAGAACAAACGTGCAATGACTCTAGTTGTGGTTTAGGAAAAAAACACATGCAATGACACTAGTGGATCCATATGTGGTTTGTGAAAAGAACACACATGCAATGACTCTAGCTGGGGTTTATGAAAAGAACACACATCCAATAACTCTACTTGTGGATCCATATGTAGTTTATGAAAAGAACACACATGTAATGACTCTGGTCGATCCATATGTGGTTTATGAAAAGAGCACACATGCAATGACTATGTTGGATCCATATGTGGTTTATGAGAAGAACAGAAATGCAATGAACTCTAGTGGATCCATATGTGGTTTGTGAAAAGAACACACATCCTATGACTCTAGTGGATCCATATCTAGTTTGTGAACAAACACACATTTAATGAATCTAGTTGTGGTTTATGAAAAGAACACACATCCAATGACTCTAGCTCTAGTTTATGAAAAGAACAGACATGCAATGTTTCTAGTTGTGGTTAATGAAAAGAACACTCATGCAATGACACTAGTGGATCCATATGTGGTCTATGAAAATAACACACATGCAATGACACTGGTGGATCCATATGTGGTTTGTGAAAAGAACACACATGCAATGACTCTAGTGGATCCATATGTGTTCTCTGAAAAGAACACACATTCAATGACAGTGGTGGATCCATGTGTGGTTTATGAAAAGAACACATATCTAATAACTCTTGTTGTGGATCCATATGTAGTTTATGAAAATAACACACATGCAATGACTCTCGTGGATCCATATGTGGTTTATGAAAAGAACACATATGCAATGACTATGGTGGATCCATATGTGTTTTATGAAAATAACACACATGCAATGACACTCGGGGATCCATATGAGGTCTATGAAAAGAACACACATGCAATGACACTGGTGGATCCATATATGGTTTGTGAAAAGAACACACATGCAATGACTCTAGTGGATCCATATGTGTTCTGTGAAAAGAACACACATTCAATGACACTGGTGGATCCATGTGTGGATTGTGAAAATAACACACATGCAATGACTCTAGTGGATACATATGTGGTTTGTGAAAAGAACTGACATGCAATGACTCCAGGTGTGGTTTGTGAAAAGAGAACACATGCAATGACTCTGGTGGATCCATATGTGTTCTTGGAAAAGAACACACATGCAATGACACTAGCCATGGTTTGTCAAAAGAACACACATCCAATGACCCTAGTTATGGATCCATATATGGTTTATGAAAAGAACACACATGAAGTGGCTCTGGTTGATCCATATGTGGTTTATGAGAAGAGCACACATGCAATGACTTTGGTGGATCCATATGTGGTTTATGAGAAGACCACACATGCAATGAACTCTAGTGGATCCATATGTGGTTTGTGAAAAGAACACACATCCAATGACTCTAGTGGATACATATGTGGTTTGTGAAAAACACACATTTAATGAATATAGTTGTGGTTTATGAAAAGAACACACATCCAATGACTCTAGCTCTGGTTTATGAAAAGAACAAACATGCAATGACTCTAGCTGTGGTTAATGAAAAGAACACACATGCAATTACACTAGGGGATCCATATCTGGTCTATGAAAAGAACACCCATGCAATGACACTGGTGGATCCATATGTGTTTGTGAAAAGAACACACATGTAATGACTCTGGTGGATCCATATGTGTTCTGTGAAAAGAACACACATTGAATGACACTGGTGGATCCATGTGTGGATTGTGAAAATAACACACATGCAATGACTCTAGTGGATATATATGTGGTTTGTGAAAAGAACTGACATGCAATGACTCCAGGTGTGGTTTGTGAAAAGAGAACACATGCAATGACTCTGGTGGATCCATATGTGTTGTAGTAAAAGAACACACATGCAATGACACTTGCTGTGGTTTATGAAAAGAACACACATCCAATGACCCTAGTTGTGGATCCATATATGGTTTATGAAAAGAACACACATGAAGTGGCTCTGGTTGATCCATATGTGGTTTATGAGAACAGCACACATGCAATGAATTTGGTGGATCCATATGTGGTTTATGAGAAGAACACACATGCAATGAACTCTAGTGGATCCATATGTGGTTTGTGAAAAGAACACACATCCAATGACTCTAGTGGAAACATATGTGGTTTGTGAAAAAACACACATTTAATTAATATAGTTGTGGTTTATGAAAAGAACACACATCCAATGACTCTAGCTCTGGTTTATGAAAAGAACAGACATGCAATTACTCTAGCTGTGGTTAATGAAAAGAACACACATGCAATTACACTAGGGGATCCATATCTGGTCTATGAAAAGAACACCCATGCAATGACACTGGTGGATCCATATGTGTTTGTGAAAACAACACACATGTAATGACTCTGGTGGATCCATATGTGTTATGTGAAAAGAACACACATTCAATGACACTGGTGGATCCATGTGTGGATTATGAGAAGAACACTCATGTAATGAATTCTAGTGGATCCATATGTGGTTTGTGAAAAGAACACACATCCAATGACTCTACGTGTGGTTTGTGAAAAGAACACACATGCAATGCCTCTGGTGGATCCATATGTGTTCTAGGAAATGAACATACATGCAACGATAGTTGTGGTTTATAAAAAAAAACACATGCAATGACTCTGGCGGATCCATATGTGTTCTATGAAAAGAACACACAAGCAATGACTCTAGTGTATCCATATGTGTTCTATGAAAAGAACACACATGCAATGACTCTAGTGGATCCATATGTTGTTTGTGAAAAGAACGGACGTTCAATGACTCTAGGTGTGGTTTGTGAAAAGAACACACATGCAATGACTCTGTTGGATCCATATGTGTTCTAGGAAAAGGACACACATGCAATGACACTGGTGGATCCATCTGTGGTTTATGAGAAGAACACAAATGCAACGAATTCTAGTGGATCCATATGTGGTCCGTGAAAAGAACACACATCCAATGACTCTAGGGGTGGATCCATATGTGGTTTATTAAAAGAACACACATGCAATGAATCTTGTGGATCCATATGTGGTTTATGAAAATAACACACATGCAATTACACTAGGGGATCCATATGTGGTCTATGACAAGAACATACATGCAATGACACTGGTGGATCCATATGTGGTTTGCGAAAAGAACACACATCCAATGACTCTAGTGGATCCATATGTGGATTGTGAAAAGAACACACATTTAATGACTCAAGTTGTGGTTTATGAAAAGAACACACATCCAATGACTCTAGCTCTGGTTTATGAAAAGAACAAACATGCAATGGCTCTAGTTGTGGTTAATGAAAAGAACACAGATGCAATGACACTAGGGGATCCATATGTGTGCAATGAAAAGAACACACACGCAATGACACTGGTGGATCCATATGTGGTTTTTGAAAAGAACATACATGCAATGACTCTAGCTGGGGTTTATGAAAAGAACACAGATCCAATAACTCTCGTTGTGGATCCATATGTAGTTTATGAAAATAACACACATGCAATGACTCTCGTGGATCCATATGTGGTTTATGAAAAGAACACATATGCAATGACTATGGTGGATCCATATGTGTTTTATGAAAATAACACACATGCAATGACAGTCGGGGATCCATATGAGGTCTATGAAAAGAACACACATGCAATGACACTGGTGGATCCATATATGGTTTGTGAAAAGAACACACATGCAATGACTCTAGTGGATCCATATGTGTTCTGTGAAAAGAACACACATTCAATGACACTGGTGGATCCATGTGTGGATTGTGAAAATAACACACATGCAATGACTCTAGTGGATACATATGTGGTTTGTGAAAAGAACTGACATGCAATGACTCCAGGTGTGGTTTGTGAAAAGAGAACACATGCAATGACTCTGGTGGATCCATATGTGTTCTAGGAAAAGAACACACATGCAATGACACTAGCTGTGGTTTATGAAAAGAACACACATCCAATGACCCTAGTTGTGGATCCATATATGGTTTATGAAAAGAACACACATGAAGTGGTTCTGGTTGATCCATATGTGGTTTATGAGAAGAGCACACATGCAATGACTTTGGTGGATCCATATGTGGTTTATGAGAAGAACACACATGCAATGAACTCTAGTGGATCCATACGTGGATTGTGAAAGGAACACACATCCAATGACTCTAGTGCATACATATGTGGTTTGTGAAAAAACACACATTTAATGAATATAGTTGTGGTTTATGAAAGAACACACATCCAATGACTCTAGCTCTTGTTTATGAAAAGAACAGACATGCAATGACTCTAGCTTTGGTTAATGAAAAGAACACACATGCAATTACACTAGGGAATCCATATCTGGTCTATGAAAAGAACACCCATGCAATGACACAGGTGGATCCATATGTGTTTGTGAAAAGAACACACATGTAATGACTCTGGTGGATCCATATGTGTTCTGTGAAAAGAACACACATTCAATGACACTGGTGGATCCATGTGTGGATTATGAGAAGAACACTCATGCAATGAATTCTAGTGGATCCATATGTGGTTTGTGAAAAGAACACACATCCAATGACTCTAGTTGTGGTTTATGAAAAGAACACACATGCAATGACTCTGGTGGATCCATATGTGTTATAGGAAATGAACACACATGCAATGATAGTTGTGGTTTATGAAAAGAACACACATGCAATGGCTCTGGTGGATCCATATGTGTTCTATGAAAAGAACACACAATCAATGACTCTAATGTATCCATATGTGTTCTATGAAAAGAACACACATCCAATGACTCTAGTGGATCCATATGTTGTTTGTGAAAAGAACATACATGCAATGACTCTAGGTGTGGTTTGTGAAAAGAACACACATGCAATGACTCTGGTGGATCCATATGTGTTCTAGGAAAAGGACACACATGCAATGACACTGGTGGATCCATTTGTGGTTTATGAGAAGAACACAAATGCAACGAATTCTAGTGGATCCATATGTGGTCCGTGAAAAGAACACACATCCAATGACTCTAGGTGTGGATCCATATGTGGTTTGTTAAAAGAACACACATGCAATGACTCTTGTGGATCCATATGTGGTTTATGAAAATAACACACATGCAATGACACTAGGGGATCCATATGTGGTCTATGACAAGAACATACATGCAATGACACTGGTGGATCCATATGTGGTTTGCGAAAAGAACACACATCCAATGACTCTAGTGGATCCATATGTGGATTGTGAAAAGAACACACATTTAATGACTCAAGTTGTGGTTTATGAAAAGAACACACATCCAATGACTCTAGATCTGGTTTATGAAAAGAACATACATGCAATGGCTCTAGTTGTGGTTAATGAAAAGAACACACATGCAATGACACTAGGGGATCCATATGTGTTCTATGAAAAGAACACACACGCAATGACACTAGTGGATCCATATGTGGTTTGTGAAAAGAACATACATGCAATGACTCTAGCTTGGGTTTATGAAAAGAACACAGATCTAATAACTCTCGTTGTGGATCCATATGTAGTTTATGAAAATAACACACATGCAATGACTCTCGTGGATCCATATGTGGTTTATGAAAAGAACACATATGTAATGACTATGGTGGATCCATATGTGTTTTATGAAAATAACACACATGCAATGACACTCGGGGATCCATATGAGGTCTATGAAAAGAACACACATGGAATGACACTGGTGGATCCATATATGGTTTGTGAAAAGAACACACATGTAATGCCTCTAGTGGATCCATATGTGTTCTGTGAAAAGAACACACATTCAATGACACTGGTGGATGCATATGTGGTTTGTGAAAAGAACTGACATGCAATGACTCCAGGTGTGGTTTGTGAAAAGAGAACACATGCAATGACTCTGGTGGATCCATATGTGTTCTAGGAAAAGAACACACATGCAATGACACTAGCTGTGGTTTATGAAAAGAACACACATCCAATGACCCTAGTTGTGGATCCATATATGGTTTGTGAAAAGAACACACATGAAGTGGCTCTGGTTGATCCATATGTGGTTTATGAGAAGAGCACACATGCAATGACTTTGGTGGATCCATATCTGGTTTATGAGAAGAACACACATGCAATAAACTCTAGTGGATCCATATGTGGTTTGTGAAAAGAACACACATCCAATGACTCTTGTGGATACATATGTGGTTTGTGAAAAAACATACATTTAATGAATATAGTTGTGGTTTATGAAAAGAACACACATCCAATGACTCTAGCTCTAGTTTATGAAAAGAACAGACATGCAATGACTCTAGCTGTGGTTAATGAAAAGAACACACATGCAATTACACTAGGGGATCCATATCTGGTCTATGAAAAGAACACACATGCAATGACACTAGTGGATCCATATGTGTTTGTGAAAAGAACACACATGTAATGACTCTGGTGGATCCATATGTGTTCTGTGAAAAGAACACACATTCAATGACATTGGTGGATCCATGTGTGGATTATGAGAAGAACACTCATGCTATGAATTCTAGTGGATCCATATGTGGTTTGTGAAAATAACACACATCCAATGACTCCAGGTGTGGTTTGTGAAAAGAACACACATGCAATGACTCTGGTGGATCCATATGTGTTTTAGGAAATGAACACACATGCAATGATAGTTGTGGTTTATGAAAAGAACATACATGCAATGACTCTGGTGGATCCATATGTGTTCTATGAAAAGAACACACAAGCAATGACTCTAGTGTATACATATGTGTTCTATGAAAAGAACACACATGCAATGACTCTAGTGGATCCATATGTTGTTTGTGAAAAGAACAGACATGCAATGACTCTAGGTGTGGTTTGTGAAAAGAACACACATGCAATCACTCTGGTGGATCCATATGTGTTCTAGGAAAAGGACACACATGCAATGACACTGGTGGATCCATCTGTGGTTTATGAGAAGAACACAAATGCAATGAATTCTAGTGGATCCATATGTGGTCCGTGAAAAGAATACACGTCCAATGACTCTCGGTGTGGATCCATATGTGGTTTATTAAAAGAACACACATGCAATGACTCTTGTGGATCCATTTGTGGTTTATGAAAATAACACACATGCAATGACACTAGGGGATCCATATGTGGTCTATGACAAGAACATACATGCAATGACACTGGTGGATCTATATGTGGTTTGCGAAAAGAACACACATCCAATGACTCTAGTGGATCCATATGTGGATTGTGAAAAGAACACACATTTAATGACTCAAGTTGTGGTTTATGAAAAGAACACACATCCAATGACTCTAGCTCTGGTTTATGAAAAGAACATACATGCAATGGCTCTAGTTGTGGTTAATGAAAAGAACACACATGCAATGACACTAGGGGATCCATATGTGTTCTATGAAAAGAACACACACGCAATGACACTGGTGGATCCATATGTGGTTTGTGAAAAGAACATACATGCAATGACTCTGGTGGATCCATATGTGTTCTGTGAAAAGAACACACATTCAATGACACTGGTGGATCCATGTGTGGTTTGTGAAAAGAACACACATGCAATGGCTCTATGTGTGGTTTGTGAAAAGAACACACGTGTAATGACTCTAGCTGTGGTTTAGGAAAAAAACACATGCAATGAAACTAGTGGATCCATATGTGGTTTGTGAAAAGAACACACATGCAATGACTCTAGCTGCGGTTTATGAAAAGAACACACATCCAATACTCTAGTTGTAGATCCATCTGTTGTTTATGAAAAGAACACACATGTAATGACTATGGTGGATCCATATGTGGTTTATGAAACGAACACACATGCAATGACACTAGGGGATCCATATGTGGTCACTGAAAAGAACACACATGCAATGACACTGGTGGATCCATATATCATTTGTGAAAAGAACACACATGCAATGACTCTGGTGGATCTATATGTGATCTATGAAAAGAACACACATTCAATGACACTGGTCGATCCATGTGTGGTTTGTGAAAATAACACACATGCAATGACTCTAGTGGATACATATGTGGTTTGTGAAAAGAACTGACATGCAATGACTCTAGGTGTGGTTTGTGAAAAGAACACACATGCAATGACTCTGGTGGATCCATATGCGTTCTAGGAAAAGAACACACATGCAATGAGACTAGCTGTGGTTTATCAAAAGAACAAACATCCAATGACTCTACTTGTGGATCCATATGTGGTTTATGAAAAGAACATACATGGAATGACTCTCGTGGATCCATATGTGGTTTATGAGAAGAACACACATGCAATAACACTGGTGGATCCATATGTGGTTTGTGAAAAGAACACACATGCATTGACTCTGGTGGATCCATATGTGTTCTGTGAAAAGAACACACATTCAATAACACTGGTGGATCCATGTGTGGTTTGTGAAAAGAACACACATGAAATGACTCTGGTGGATCCATATGTGGTTTTTGAAGAGAATAGACATGCAATGACTCTAGTTCTGGTTAATAAAAAGAACACACATGCATTGACTTTGGTGGATCCATATGTGGTTTGTGAAAAGAACACACATACAATGACTCTGGTGGATCCATATGTGTTCTATGAAAAGAACACACAGGAAATGACTCTGGTGGATCCATATGTGTTCTATGAAAAAAACACACATGCAATGACTCTGGTGGCTCCATATGTGGTTTATGAAAAGAACATACATGCAATGACACTAGGGGATCCATATGTGTTCTATGAAAAGAACACACATGCAATGACACTGGTGAATCCATATGTGGTTTGTTAAAAGAACACACATTCAATGACTCTAGTGGATCCATATGTGTTCTATGAAAAGAACACACATTCAATGACTCTGGTGGATCCATATGTGTTCTGTGAAAAGAACACACATTTGTCGTCGGATTGATGATAAGTACGCCATGAGGGGGTCCTCGAGGCATGCGGAAGAGAGGGGTGTGATACATACGGTATTACGGGACGGTGAGCACACAAGTTTACCCAGGTTCGAATCCGCCGGCTTTGGACGGATCCTACTCTTGCTAGCAATCCAGTAATACAACAGAGCTGGAATATGGGTTACAAGGGTTTCACCTGTGCGAGTTGAGATTGTAGACTATTGAGGGTGCCCTAAAGGATGTCCCTAGGATGGCTTATATAGATATCCGGCCTACTGTTTACAAGAGAGATCTATCCGGCTACGACTAAGAGTCTGTTACAGAGTACATCTTGAACTACAAGTAACACTATGGGCCTAAGTCGGTAAGTCTTGTGGGCCTTTCCGTAGCCGGATTGGATTCCGTCTTTCTCCCTGACTGGGCCGCCCGTGAAGCAAAGCTCTAACCCAAAGGGGGCCACCCTGGTCAGTGAGGAACTGTGAGGATACCCGGAAAGTATTTCCCCCACAGCAGCCCCCGGAGGCCTCCAAGATCCAAAGTCGGATTTATCATCGTCTAGCTTAATCTTCGGCTTGCAGAATATTGAAGGGTTCCTGAAACTTCAAAACAAGAAATACGATCCGGGTCTTAAAAATAAGTCGGACCTATCAACAGGTTACTCGCATTTTCCAGCTTGATTTCAAACTAAGCCAGAACTTGGTCTCTAACGCCACCTGACACAAGTCATGGTCAAGTCATGTCATTTGACAGGCATTCCGTCTGCACGACCGTTGGTGGGACCGTGGTTCGCGGAACCGAGCCGTTGTTTCAATGCGTGCGTGGAGATCGAGGCGACATAATCATCACGTGGGGTCCTTCTAGTTCCTTCCACGACGCGTGGCGGTTACACTGTAGCTTTTGCACGAATCTTGGTGCAGTTAGGTGGATATAAGGGGTTAGGATTTTGTCCTTCTCCTTTCACCTGTCCTTTGCCCTTTCCTCTCCTTCCAATCTCTCTGCGCGCACAGAGCTCCCTCCTTCCTCCCCAAAGAACTCCCAGCACCGCCCATTCTAGGTCAACTGCTCGCTAGAGAAATGGCCTCATCTTCCTCTTACGGCTTGGCGGCAGCTGCGGCGGTGGCGGCGACGGAAGCGGTGGCGGAGAAAGAGAGCTTTCGCGGGCTTTGGATTCCCTGCATGCTCAACGACGAGGGTCTCAAGAACATGGAGAAAGAAGGGCTCCTCTGCACCGACGACTGGCATAGCGGCTTCGGGGAAATCGTCCCCAACCCACGTGACGGCGAGCTGGTCCACTTCGGCACCCACCTTGATAGAGGTTTGTCGTTTCCTCCCTCGGAGTTGTTCCCCGAGGTGATTGATCATTACGGACTTCCACTCCATCATCTTCCTCCCAACTCTCTCTTATATATGAGCGCGTACGCTTCGTTGTGTGAGGGCTTTCTTGGCATTAGGCCGAGTTTGACTCTATTCCGGTACTATTTTCATGTCCGGAGAAACTCCATTATCGCCGGTGTTCCTTATATCACCGGTACTATTATTTTTTCTCTTAGATGCGAGCGCCCGTATCCCAAAATTTTAGCTAGTGACTAGGTCAAACAATGGCCAGCCACGTTCTTCTATCATAGGGATATTACGGCTCCCGGCAAAGCCACTGCTTTGCCGGCTTTCATCGATGGAGCTGCCATGGCCCAACCATCCTGGGACGAGGCTGCTCCGGCTCTCACCGACGATCTGATCCTCGCTAAGAGGCGGATCGAATACTTGATCAAACACAAGGGTCTGAAGGGATCCGACTTGGTCCAGTGATGGGTCTCATGTCGGATCCAGCCCCTTCAGTACCACAGAACTCGACCGATGCATTCCATCACGTCATCGAAGAAAGACTCCCTCCGCATCAGCCCTGAAGCCTACACCACACAGGGCTACATAAGCCAGGTCAAGTGGCTGATTAGGGAGCGAATCGAGAGGAGAATCCCGGAGGTTTCTCTGGAAAACCCCGTAGTGCTCGTAAGCTTCCATCAGTACACCTTTTTACGTGTTTCAATCTTTGAGTTACACTGCAATGCTGATATGTTTTCTTATTTTCAGCTTGCTGACCTCCCCGAGTCGGAACTTGCTCCGCTCAAAGGATATCCTCCTGAGTTTTCTCAGGAGACAGAGGTGGTCCCATTGCCGGACCTTGCGCTCAATAAGCGCAAAGCTCCGACAGTGGTTGTTGGCACAAAGGAGGAGCCTGTCGTGAAGATGTAACTTTCAATCACAACTTCCGCCTTTGTACTTTACTCAAATTTCTTTCCGAGATGTAATGTTTCCGACTTTACTACATTCTCAGAGCAAAACCGCTCATCAAGGGCAAGGGGAAGGGAACTTCTTCGAAGCCCCTGCGACAGATGAAGCTTACCATTGCTTCCCCTGCCATGGCTCCTCTGACTCCTGCCCCTCAACCTTCTGCAACACCGGTGATCTCTCCAGATGCCGCAGAAGATCTGGCTCCTTCAACGGAGCTTGTGAACCTTGAGTCGCAAACTGACGTCACCATGGGTGAGTCAGATTTATATAAGGGTAAACCCTCTTTGGGTAATGATCCCTCGGCAGAAACCTTCGCCAAAAACCTTATCAGCAATCCGGGACTTGCTAAGTTTGGCCTGTCCCGGAAATCTGCTGAAGAAATCCAGCGGCTCGCGAGGCAATGCGTGGAGAAAAGAAACTTATATGCCGAAGAAGAAGCACAAGAGGCAGAGGACATCAAGTTCTCCGACCTTCTCGCCCAGGTGCGCCTTCGCGACGAGAGGATTAGGAGTGGTGAGCTTCCAATAGCCCCAGTGATTCCTTTGACTCTCGCCGAGAAGGTTGCCGTTGAAGTGAACGCGAGTTTGGATAAACTCACTCGCGAACAATATGTAAGTCGGAATTCCAACTCCTGTTTTTCCTTTATTTTATATCATATCCTCTAGCCCCCAAGCATGAAGTAGGATAAAAAATCCGGGTTTATGCTTCATTAGGATGCCAAAGAATGAACTAGTGTAGCCCCTAAGGCTCGTGCTGATATTAGCCAAAATATTAGCCCGAGTCTTTAGTAGCTTTCTGACTTTGGGTATTCTGACTTACAGAAAGTATGTTCCTATAATCAGGATTTATTGAAGAATGTCTGTGATAAGCGAGAGAGATCAAGGCTCTCCGACTTAAAAATGCTGAACTTAAAGTTGCTAAGGATGAGGCCGAAGGTAAACATTCCGAGACTCAAACCTTGTCTTTGTATTTTCAATGTCGAATTTTTTCTGAACTGTTGTTCTTTTTGACTTACAGCGCTGGTGAAACAATCTTGCGCCATGATTGAAGAGGCCGAGAACCTCAAGACCTTGGTGGTGGAGAACACGGAGCTTCGCCAAGAGCTGGACCAACTCAAGGCGGATCATGAAAAGAGCATTGCTCAAGTCCTTGAGTCCTCCTCCATGGCTACTGAAGAGCGTGATCGCAAGATCGCTGCTTAAGATAAAACAATCTCGGACCTAAAGAATGAACTTAGCAGAGAGAGGGACCTGTCCTAGGCGCTCTGGGATGAACTCCAGAGTCTCCGGGAAGAGAAAACCAAAATTGACGACGTCATTTTTGGTATGTTCCATCTGTCTGACTTGTCTTTTTCTTTGACTTCTACCAATGTCGGATTTTTCTTAACTTGTTTTGTGTATAGGTCCGCTGAACTTGACGAACTCTTCCTCCACCGAGCCCCGTACCCACCGGCTTACCCAAGTCGGTGACCTGCTTCATGAATTGTGCCAATCCCTTGAGGACATCGGCGAAGCTCTCAAGATTCCGGACATGCCTAGCATGTCGGATTTTTAGGTGCAGGACAATGCAAAGGAGATGCCACAACTTGTTCAGGATTGGAACATGTCCTTCGCGCGGACTGCTGCGCAGAACGCTCTCACCATGGTCATGAGCCACCATGGAAACATGGAAATATGGCAAGTGAGCAGAGGGTACTGCAAAGTAGATGAAGACGACCAGGAGCAGGACCTTCAAGCCATCATGCACTCCTGCGCCGGATATGGGTGTCACGTGGCTAACCTGACCAGCTACGAGATCCCCTTCTTCACCTGCGTGGACACTCCGTCTCCTCCTCCAGAAGAATCAGCAGAAGTTTCCGACGACGAACGCACCACCTCGGATGCGGACATCTCGGAACGATATCAAGGCGGTGTATCCAGCGAGCCGGCAGCTCCTTCATCTCCTCCTGCATCATAAATTGCCAGAAATATTTGTATTATTCTGAAAAAACATGATGCGTCTGTAAATGTGAAGTACTATGATTTTGCTAGTGCTAAGCTTTTGATCTATTCAGCACTTTTGGCTTTAACTTTTGTGTGCCTGAAATGTTTACATAAGCACATGTATTTTTTCGCCCATACTTATCGTTTATCTGGCTTTCCGCCTCGTCCCTTTCGTGAGCCGGCTAAACCTTCTGCCGGAAACTTTGCCGAGCAACGGAGCTCAATTGCTAAACTAGTTTAAACTCGGAAACAAAGCCGGCTTCCAGTACAAACAATTCACTACTCGGAAAATGCCCGCATCCAGCAATCAGACAAATAACAAAAGTAAAGACTAGAAAATTTAGAGTTATACCCGAGGGGAGCAGTTTTAGAATCGGAAATCTAAACCAGAACGAACATGAGCATAAAGTACTTTCAAGCATTCTGGGATTTTCGACTATGACATGATCATTCGGAAATAAGATGGTAAAAACTTCTCCGAAAAAATTGAGGCAACCAAAACTTTCATTTCTCACAGAACATGTACATATATATGTTTAAAAAGAAGGATAAACTAAGAATAAAAGGGACGTAGCTGAGCAATATTCCACGGTATGTCTAACTCATCCGGATTTGTACTGCCTCCAGCTCTCTTTCTCTTCTTAGTAGCAGGTCTTTCTTTGAATGGCCTCATGTTAGTTAAGTAGTACGATCCATTGTGCAATACTCGACTAACTGAAAAGGGCCCTTCCCATACTGGGGAAAGTTTGTGCTTTCTTTGTTGCACAAGCCGGAGAACCAAATCATCTTTATTGAAGGATCTGTTTCTGACTCTCTGGCTATGATACTTGCGTAACTTCTGATGATAGGCTGTAGATCTCATTTCAGCAACGACGCGAACTTCTTCGACTAAGTCGATATCATTTTGTCGAGAAATCTCGGCATCCTCTTCAATATATGCGGCCACTCTAGGAGAGGTGTGAATCAAATCACTAGGAAGAACTGCTTCTGCACCATAGACCAAGAAGAAAGGTGTGTATCCGGATGACCTGTTTGGAGTCGTTCGTAAACTCCATATTACATAGGGTAATTCTTCTGCCCAAGCCCCCGTAGCACGTCATAGTGGTGATTCTAGTCTCGGTTTTAGGCCTTGTAGGATTAAAGCATTTGCTCTTTCAACTTGTCCATTAGCTTGTGGATGTGCGACTGACGCAATGTCAAGCCAGATATTTTGCTCGTTGGATTTGGCCAATTCTCCCATAGAGAAGTTACTCCCGTTGTCCGTGATAATACTATGTGGATAACCATACCGGATTATAACATCCTCGACAAATATTTTGGCTGTTGCTCCATCACAACGAGTGACAGGTTTAGCCTCAATCCATTTGGTGAATTTATCCACCATCACTAAGAGGTGAGTACATCCACTTGGAGCTCGTTTAAAAGGTCCTACCATATCGATCCCCCAGACCGCAAAGGGCCATGCTATAGGTATTGTTCACAACTGATCAACCGGAACATGAGCTTGTTTGGCGTACTTTTGGCAGCCTTTGCACGTCCTGACTAATCGTTCGGCATCTGCCTAAAGCTATAAGCCAGAAAAATCTGTGTCTAAAACCTTTTGCCACTAAAGATTTGGCTGCAGCATGGTGACCACACTCGCCTTCGTAGATTTCCCTTAAGATTTCCACTCCTTCTTCTGGAGATACACAGCGCTGAAAAACCCTAGAAACACTCCGCTTATAGAGCTCACCTTTAACAATAGTATAGGCTTTTGATCGTCGGATAATCTGCCGGCTCAGCACCTCGTCTTCGGGTAATTTGCCATCTACCAAATAATCGAGGTAGGGTTGAGTCTAGCTGGGAATCACAGCTAGAACTGCTATCAAAGGTGAGTCGGATATTCCTCATCTACTCCCTTTATTGAGGGAAATTTAAGGTGCTCTAAAAAAGCGCCCTCCGGAACCTCTTTCGCGCAGAACCAATCCGAGATAGTGCGTCTGCTTCCTCATTTTCTGCTTGAGGGATATGTTGAACTTCAAATCCTTCGAACGATTTAGATAAATCATCCACGACAGCTTTATATGCTGCCATGTGCTTATTTGCATTACAAATATCTGACACTTGTTGAGCAACAAGATCCGAATCTCCGTAACACATCAAATGTCGGATGCCAATATCCTTAGCAATCCGGATTCCATGCAGCAGTGCTTCATACTCGGCAATATTGTTTGTCGCTATGAAGTGGATCTGCAACACGTATGAAAGTTTATCTCCTTGGGGTGATTTGAGCACAACGCCAGCCCCCGAGACCCCGCGAGCCTTAGACCCATCGAAGTAGAGGGTCCAATATTCCGAATCAGGGAGGATCATGTTCTCCTTTGTCTCTGTCCAATCAGCGACAAAGTTAGCAAGGATCTGGGATTTGATTATTGTCCGAGGTTTATACTCAATGTCAAAAGCTGAAAGCTCTATGCCCCATTTGGTGACGCGTCCTGTGGCGTCACTTTTGTTGATTATATCTCTCATGGGAGTTGTGCTCACCACGGTAATTGGATGCTCTAGAAAGTAGTGTCATAGCTTACGAGATGCTAGAAAAACACCGTAAGCCAACTTTTGATAATGCGGATACCGCTGTTTTGACTCTGTTAGGACTTCACTGACAAAGTAAGTCGGACGCTGCACCAGGTGCTCCTAATTTTCCTCCGGTCTCTCCACCTCCATGACGATACTAACGACCTTATTTGTCGCAGCAAGATAAAGCAACATCGGTTCTTGAGGTTCCGGCACTGCAAGGATACGAGTAGATGAGAGTACTTTCTTTAGGTCTTGCAGTGCAGCTTCAGCTTCATTAGTCCAAACAAAATCTTTGGTCTTTTTCAGGAGTTTGTATAATGGTGCGGCTCTTTCACCAAGCCGGCTTAGAAACCGACTAACTGCAGCAATGCAACCAGTTAGTCTTTGTACGTCCTTCAGGCGAGTTGGCCTGGAAATATTGAGTATAGCCTTGATTTTGACCCGGTTCACCTCTATGCCTCTCTGAGACACGATGAAACCTAACAATTTTCCAGCTGGTATTCCAAAGAAGCACTTCTTCGGGTTAAGCATGATGTTATGTTTTTGTAGGTTGGAAAATGTTTCCTCCAAGTCGGAAATCAATGTTTCCTTCTTTTTGGACATTACTGCAATATCATCCACGTATGCATGTACATTGTGTCCGAGTTGGTCATGGAGGCAACGCTGTATCATGCGCTGGTATGTAGCTCCTGCGTTCTTCAGCCCAAAGGGCATCGTTACAAAACAATAGGTTCCGAAGGGGGTTATGAATGAATTTTTGACTTTGTCAGATTCCTTCATCCGGATTTGGTGATAACCGGAATATGTGTCAAGAAAACAGAGGAGTTCTGAGCCTGCCGTAGAATCGATAACTTGATGAATTCTAGAAAGAGCAAACGGATCTTTTGGACAAGTCTTGTTCAAGGCAGTATAATCAACACACATCCTTAAATCAGTGGTGTCCTTTTTAGGGACCATTACAGGATTGGCCGACCACTAAGTGTGGATGACCTCTTCTATGAATCCGGCTAACTCGAGCCATGCTAGTTCCTTAGCTATTGCCTTATGCTTTTCATCGCCAAATCGTCGTAGGGACTGTTTGATGGGTTTAGCGTTCGGTTTTACATTTAGAGAGTGCTCGGCAAGTTCCCTAGGTACTCCGGTCATGTCAGATGGCTGCCATGCAAAGATATCTTGATTTGCCTGGAGGAACTTGACGAGCGCGCTTTCCTATGCGCTACCTAGGCCATGCCTATCTGGGTCACCTTGGAGGGGACATCATCCTTCAACGGCATCTTCTTTGTCTCTTCTGATGCCTTGAACTCCGGATTTGGCTTTGTCACCTCCTTCTTCGTTGCGGGCATCTCGGATGGATCTATGCTCTTCTTGATCTCCTGGTACTCCTGGGCATGTAGCACGGCTTCAGCAAAGGTGGCATTTCCATCCTCGCATTCTCGCTCTTTCTTCGGGTCTCCCCTGATGGTGATCACGCCGTTGGGACCTAGAATTTTCATCATATTGTAAATGTAACACGGACGAGCCATAAAAGCCCAGTAAGCCAGACGTCCGAATATAGCATGGTACACGCTCTTGAACAGGACCACTTCGAAGGAAAGTGCCTCCGTCCGATAGTTCTTTGGAGTTCCAAAGGTAACATCCAAAGTGATCTCTCCCAGGGAATTAGCTTGTCTTCCTGGGACAACTCCGTGAAAGATCACAGAGCTGTGGTTCAGCTGTGTTTCCGAGATCTTCATCCGGCATAGCGTTTCGATGTAGAGAATATTGATGCTGCTACCACCGTCCGTGAGAGTCTTGGAGAAACCATAACCGTCAATCAGTGCATTAACGATTAAAGCATATTTTCCTCGCCTGTGTAACTTAGGCGGATGATCATCGCGGTCAAATGTGATTGCCACTTCCGACCAGTCCAGATACTGGGGGACAGCCGGAACCGTTGCATTGAACTCGTGTAGAACTGCTTTTTTGACTTTTGATGGTTGAGATCCGAGGAAAGTGACATAAGTGTCCTTTTTGGTGGGAAAGGTTTTCTTCCCTTCCGGCTTGGGATTTGAAGCATCAGCTTCCTCCATGTCAGAATCTTCCTTGGTCTCTTTGTCTTTTTCGGGATTCTTCTTTCCCTTCTTCCGCTTAGCTTTGTAGCCCGCGGTGTCATCTCTTTTGATGTCGTCATTGAAACAACATTCGGCGTTGGTGTGGGACGAGCCCACATTGGCGTCTAGGTGATGCACACATGGGTTATTGGCAATGTCGGCCCAAGAGTAGGTTTTGCCTAGTTGCTGGTCTCCTCTACCCTAGACTCTTGAAGTTCCACGCCCATGCCCGCGGCCTCCGCCGTGTCCTCCTCATCCTCCAGACCCGAAAGTAGCAGTGACCACTGTCGTTTCTGCGTTGGGTTTTTCCTCCGAGGTATTTTTGCACTTCTGAGCTTGTTGCTTTGGTTGTTTTGCCGACTGAGGCACAACTAGGGCATTGAGCAATCCCTCTGCATCATCGTCAGCATTTGCATACTTGCTCGCTGTTTCTATCATCTCTCCCAAATTAGTGACCTTGTCACACTTCAAGCGATGGCACAGTAGACCAATTGGGAGACCTGCAATGAAAGCTTCAATCGCAGTTTGATCATTTACTCCTTCACAGGAGTTCTTGGTGTCGATCCATCATCCGAGGTAGTCCCGGCAAGTTTCTCCGGCTTTCTGGGTGCAACGCTGTAGGTTGCAGACCATACAGGGCCTCCGACATGTGCCTTCGAAATTCCGAAAGAACGCACTTTGCATGTCATACTAGTTATGGATGGTGTTCTTCGGAAGTTCATTGAGCCATGATCGTGTCGTCTTCCGCAACATAAGTGGGAGATATCGGGTTGTGACCAGGCTGTTTCCGCCTTTAGCGATGCAGCAATCTTGGAAGAAATCCTGTAGCCAGGTATTTGGCCTAGCAATGCCATCGTAGGCTTGGATATGTCTTGAGATAGCGAATCCTTCCGGGAATTTTGTAGCTCTGATGCGTGGTGCGAAACACTTTGGGCCCACGTAGATATCATTGTTTTCGTAGCGCCGAGCCTCTATGTTGGAGTTGATCCTGTGCCTTATGTCGTTCGGGGATAAAGATCGTCCCGAATGTCGGCTGTGGCTGCGGTGCCTTGGAGCCGGACTTCGGCTTCTGCCACCACCTCCTCCGCCACATCTTCCTCCTTGCCCTCCTTAGGAGCCATTGTGATGACTGTGTGGTGGATAGGGTGGGGCAACTAGATAGTTTCCGGCTGATCGCCAGCCTCTGTCCGGAACGTCATTATTCTCATTTCGGGGAGGGTCTTGACTACGACGAGCCCCCTGCCGGCTTGTCCCGGCATAGTTTCCGTCGTTTCTTCGTCCGTCGTTACCACCATGGTGGGGCTTAGCCAGACGGCTTGCATGTCTAGGAGGTGGCATTTTTTGATGATCCTCCTCTCGACGTTTCTCTTTATCTTCTCCCCTTCGATCGTTAGATTCTCGTTGGGGAGGATTCCTCAGATTCAAAGCAGCGATGCCCTCTTTCTCGGCCGCTGGTGCGACGTTGCTCCAGTCGCGCATAGTCCTGCGATGCTGTCCTGATGATCCGGTTCTCGAATAATTGTCCTCCCATCGTTCGGGGCGATAATGCTGCTCCGGAATGCAGTGGGGTCTTATGTCAGCCCATGCCAGATCTGTGAGACATTGGTCGGAATCCGAGACCAGTTTTTGACTTCCGGACAGGGCGACCTTTTACTGCTCCAGTCCCTTGTTGAGTAGTTTGATAGCCAAACGGATCTCCTCTGGTCCTGGATTAGCCGATAGAATTTCTCGGGCCGCCACGGTATTCTGTACTGGGGTTGGATATACCCAATCTCCTTTTCTATCTTTCCGTGGCTTCCCCATCTCATCTCCGGAAAGGATGGCATGGATATGTGGGAATTGGTCGTCATTGGTGTGACGCTTCCGTGTCTTCTGATGCAACCGAGACATGTAATCTTTAGTTGCCATGCGTTTCATCTCCTGCTCGATGTTTTTGGCTTCATCCAGGAGTTGTTGACGATGCTCTTCTAGGGCTTGGGCCCTTTCGTCCAGCTCTTTAGCAGTAAGTTCTGCAGCTGTAGGGATAGGTGTGGTTAATGCAGCATCGATGAGTTTACACGCACCTTCGGTGATCACGTGTCCATCCACCGATTCTTCTTTTTTCGGCTCTTCTGGGATAAGTGCTCCATCCGAGTCTTCTTCGTATTCCTCGGCAATCACCTCCTCTGCCAGAGGGTCTTTTGCCGGGGTCTTGTTTTTCTTGTTCTTCTTCTTTGCCTTCTTGGCAATGCCGGTAGCAAAGACGGCTTTGGGTCCGTTTCCCGGAGTCAAGCTCTGATCGGTACTTTCGGACATCTAGACCTCGGGATTATCTCCGACGTCCATGTCATCCTGTGCTTTGGGAGAGTGTTCCCCGGATCCTTCATCCATGGCTTCTCCTTCTTCTGCAGCCTTGGAGTTGTATTCCTCTTCATATTCCGCGGAGAACTTTCGGAAATCTGCTGGCATCATCGATTCATCCGAGGATGCGGGTACGTCGGTGTTTGTTCCGATTGCCTCCAGCACAGAGTCGGTGTTCTCGCCAGCATAGGCAGAGCTGGATCCGGATCCCACGTACCCGACGAAGTGCGACGCATGCTTCCTGAGGTACCTGCGGCTTTTGCGATCAGCCATGTCGAAACTTTTGATGGTCTCGAGAATTGCATCTATGCTTGCATCTTGCATTATCATACGTCGTAGTGTGTACCTTAGGAAAGGTTTGTCTGTCCCGGCATCATCAGAGCCGGAATCAGTGTCATTGATATGCTCCTCCTGGATTTCGACTTCCACGGGCGGGTCGATCGGGGATACGGTCTCTCCAAGGAGATCCACTCCAGATTCGGCTTGAACTGCTAGGTCTTCCTCTGGCTCAGATTTCTCCACTATCTCCGCAGCTGGTGCGGGCTGGGTGGGATTATGTTTTTCTGAGATCTAGAACTCTGCCGCCTCCGCGGACAAAGGGGACCCATAAGATTCTTCTGCCTCCATCATCACTGCTGGGGTGGGTGGGGCAGGTTAAGCGAAACCAATGTAAACATCGATCTCGCCAAAGGACATGATTGTGTAGGCAGTCACAGCCTCCCTAGCCGGAATCCAGGTCTCATCGAGAATGATGAGAGGGACATCGCTGGCGTAGAGGATGCGACCGACGGTGATAGTCTCGCAATTCCGATTCTTGCAGATTCCGCTCGGAACGCAGATCCGAAACTCACTTGCCCAACGGTGGGCGCCCACTGTTGTCGGATTGATGACAAGTACGCCATGAGGGGGTCCTCGAGGCGTGCGGAAGAGAGGGGTGTCAGACGTACGGTATTCCAGGACGGTGAGCACACAAGTTTACCCAGTTTGAACCCGCCGGCTTTGGACGGATCCTACTCCTCCTAGCAATCCAGTAATACGGCAAAGCCGAAATATGGGTTACAAGGGTTTCGCCTGTGCGAGTTGAGATTGTAGACTATTGAGGATGCCGTAAAGGCTCTCCCTAGGATGGCTAATATAGATATCCGGCCTAGGGTTTACAAGAGAGATCTATCCGGCTATGACTAAGAGTCGGTTACAGAGTACTTCTTGAACTGGGGCCTAGGGTAACACTATGGGCCTAAGTCGGTAAGTCTTCTGGGCCTTTCCGTAGCCAGATTGGACTCCGTCTTTCTTCAAAGACTGGGCCACCCGTGAAGCAAATCTCTAAACCGAAGTGGGCCACCCTGGTCAGTGAGGAACTATGAGGATACCCGAAAAGTATATCCCCAACAACATTCAATGACATTGGTGGATCAATGTGTGGTTTGTGAAAAGAACACACATGCAATGACTGTGGTGGATCCATATGTGGTTTGTGAAAAGAACAGACATGCAATTACTCTAGCTGTAGTTTAGGAAAAGAACACACATGCAATGACACCGGTGGATTCATATGTGGTTTGTGCAAACAACACACATGCAATGACTCTAGCTGTGGTTTATGAAAAGAACACACATCCAATGACTCTAGTTGTGGATCCATATGTGGTTTATGAAAAGAACACACATGCAATGAGTCTGGTGGATCCATATGTGGTTTGTGAAAAGAATAGACATGCAATGACTCTAGCTGCGGTTTGTGAAAAGAACACACATGCAATGACTCTACTTGTGGATCCGTATGTGGTTATGAAAAGAACACACATGCAATGACTCTGGTGGATCCATATGTGGTTTATGAAAATAACACACATGCAATGATTATGGTGGATTCATATGTGGTTTGTGAAAAGAACACACATCCAATAAATCTAGTGGATCCATATGTGGTTTGTGAAAAGAACACACATTTAATGACTCTAATTGTGGTTTATGAAAAGTACACACATCCAATGACTCTAGCTCTGGTTTATAAAAAGAACAGGCATGCAATGGCTCTAGTTGTGGTTAATCAAACGAACACACATGCAATGATAATAGGGGATCCATAGTCTATGAAAAGAACACACATGCAATGACACTTGTGGATCCATATATTGATTGTGAAAAGAACACACATGCAATGAGTACGGTGGATCCATATGTGTTCTGTGAAAAGAAAACACATTCAATGACACTGGTGGATCCATGTGTGGTTTGTGAAAATAAAACACATGCAATGACTCTGGTGGATACATATGTGGTTTATGAAAAGAACAAACATGCAATGACTCTAGGTGTGGTTTGTGAAAAGAATACACATGCAATGACTCTGGTGGATCCATATGTGTTCTAGGAAAAGAACACACATGCAATGAGACTAGCTGTGGTTTATCAAAAGAACACACATCCAATGACTGTAGTTGTGGATCCATATATGGTTTATGAAAAGAACATACATGCAATGACTCTGGTGGATCCATGTGTGGTTTATGAGAAGAACACACATGCAATGACTATGGTGGATCCATATGTGGTTTATGAGAAGAACACACATGCAATGAACTCTAGTGGATCCATATGTGGTTTGTGAAAAGAACACACATCCAATGAATCTAGTGGATCCATATGTGGTTTGTGAAAAAAACACATTTAATGAATCTAGTTGTGGTTTATATAAAGAACACACATCCAATGACCCTAGCTCTGGTTTATGAAAAGAACAGACATGCAATGACTCTAGCTATGGTTAATGAAAAGAAAACACATGCAATGAAACTATAGGGAAACCATATGTGGTCTATGAAAAGAACACACATGCAATGACACTGGTGGATCCATATGCGGTTTGTGAAAAGAACACACATGTAATGACTCTGGTGGATACATATGTGTTCTGTGAAAAAACATACATTCAATGACACTGGTGGATCCATGTGTGGTTTATGAGAAGAACACACATGCAATAAATTCTAGTGGATTCATATGTGGTTTGTGAAAAGAACACACATCCAATGACTCTAGGTCTGCTTTGTGAAAAGAACACACATGCAATAACTCTAGTTGATCCATATGTGCTCTAGGAAAAGAACACACATGCAATGACACTAGCTGTGGTTTATGAAAAGAACACACATTCGATAACTCAAGTTGTGGATCCATATGTGTTTTATGAAAAGAACACACATACAATGACTCTGGTGGATCCATATGTGGTTTATGAGAAGAAAACACATGCAATGACACTAGGAGATCCATATGTGGTTTATGAAAAGAACACACATGCAATGACACTGGTGGATCCATATGTGGTTTGTGAAAAGAACACACATGCAATGGCTTTGGTGGATCCATATGTGTTCTGTGAAAAGAACACACATTTAATGACACTCGTGGATCCATGTGTGGTTTATGAGAACAACTCACATGCAATAAATTCTAGTGGATCCATATGTGGTATGTCAAAAGAACACACATCCAATGACTCTAGGTGTGCTTTGTTAAAAGAACACACATGCAATGACTCTGGTGGATCCATATGTGCTCTAGGAAAAGAACACACATGTAATGACACTAGCTGTGGTTTATGAAAAGTACACATATCTAATAACTCTAATTGTGGATCCATATGTGGTTTATGAGAAGAACACACATGCAGTGACACTAGGGGATCCATATGTGGTTTATGAAAAGAACACACATGTCATGATACTGGTGGATCCATATGTGGTTTGTGAAAAGAACACACATGCAATGACTCTGGTGGATCCATATGTGTTCTGTGAAAAGAACACACATGCAATGACTCTGGTGGATCCATATGTGGTTTATGAAAAGTACAGACATGCAATGACCCTGGTGGATCCATATGTGGTTTATGAAAAGAACAAACATGCAATGACACTAGGGGATCCATATGTGGTCTATGAAAAGAACACACATGCAATAACACTGGTGAATCCATATGTGGTTTGTGAAAAGAACACACATGCAATGACTCTGGTCGATCCATATGTATTCTGTGAAAAGAACACACATCCAATGACTTTGGTGGATCCATATGTGTTCTATGAAAAGAACACACATTCAATGACACTGGTGGATTGATGTGTGGTTTGTGAAACGAACACACATGCAATGACTCTGGTGGATCCATATGTGGTTTATGAAAATAACACACATGCAATGGCTATGGTGGATTCATATGTGGTTTATGAAAAGAACACACATGCAATGACACTGATGGATCCATATGTTGTTTGTGAAAAGAAAAGCCATGCAATGAATCTAGGTGTGGTTTAGGAAAAGAACACACACGCAATGACACCGGTGGATCCATAGGTGGTTTGTGCAAAGAACATACATGCAATGACTCTAGCTGTGGTTTATGAAAAGAACACAGATCCAATGACTCTAGTTGTGGATCCATATGTGGTTTATGAAAACAACACACATGCAATGAGTCTGGTGGATCCATATGTGGTTTGTGAAAAGAACAGACATGCAATGACTCTAGTTGTGGTTTGTGAAAAGAAAACACATGCAATGAGTTTAGTTGTGGTTTATGAAAAGAACACACATCCAATGACTCTAGTTGTGGATCCATATGTGGTTATGAAAAGAACACACATGCAATGACTCTGGTGGATCCATATGTGGTTTATGAAAATAACACACATGCAATGACTATGGTGGATTCATATGTGGTTTGTGAAAAGAACACACATCCAATGATTCTAGTGGATCCATATGTGGTTTGTGAAAAGAACACACATTTAATGACTCTAGTTGTGGGTAATCAAACAAACACACATGCAATGATACTAGGCGATTCATATGTGGTCTATGAAAAGAACACACACGCAATGACACTGGTGGATCCATATGTGGTTTTGGAAAAAGAACACACATGCAATGACTCTGGTGGATCCATATATTTTTTGTGAAAAGAACACACATGCAATGACTTCGGTCGATCCATATGTGTTCTGTGAAAAGAACACACATTCAATGACACTGGTGGATCCATGTGTGGTTTGTGAAAATAACACACATGCAATGACTCGGGTGGATACATATGTGGTTTGTGAAAAGAACACACATCCAATGACTCTAGGTGTGCTTTGTGATAAGAACACACATGCAATGACTCTGGTGGATCCATATGTGCTCTAGGAAAAGAACACACTTGCAATAACATTAGTTGTGGATACATATGTGGTTTGTGAAAAGAACACACATCCTATGACTCTAGGTGTGCTTTGTGAAAAGAACACAGATGCAATGACTCTGGTGGATCCATATGTGCTCTAGGAAAAGAGCACACTTGCAATAACATTAGTTGTGGTTTATGAAAAGAACACACGTCCAATAACTCTAGTTGTGGATCCATATGTGGTTTATGAAAAGAACACACATACAATGACTCTGGTGGATCCATATGTGGTTTATGAGAAGAACACACATGCAATGACACTAGGGGATCGATATGTGGTTCATGAAAAGAACACACATAAAATGACACTGGTGGATCCATATGTGGTTTTTGAAAAGAACACACATGCAATGACTCTGGTGGATCCATATCTGTTGTGTGAAAAGAACACACATTCAATGACTCTATTTGTGGTTTATGAAAAGAACACACATCCAATGACTCTAGCTCTGGTTTATGAATAGAAAAGACATGCAATGACTCTAGTTGTGGTTAATGAAAAGAACACACATGCAGTGACACTACGGGATCCATATGTGGTCTATGAAAAGAACACACATGCAATGACACTGGTGGATCCATATGTGGTTTGTGAAAAGAACACACATGCAATGACTCTGGTGGATACATATGTGTTCTGTGAAAATAACACACATTCAATGACACTGGTGGATCCATGTGTGGTTTATGAGAAGAACACACATGCAACGACTCTGGTGGATCCATATGTTCTCTAGGAAAAGAACACACATGCAATGACACTAGCAGTGGTTTATGAAAAGAACACACATCCAATAACTCTAGTTGTGGACACATATGTGTTTTATGAAAAGAACACACATACAATGACTCTGGTGGATCCATATGTGGTTTATGAGAAGAACGCACATGAAATGACTATGGTGGATCCATATGTGGTTTATGAAAATAACACACATGCAATGATTATGGTGGATTCATATGTGGTTTGTGAAAAGAACACACATCCAATGACTCTAGTGGATCCATATGTGGTTTGTGAAAAGAACACACATTTAATGAATCTAGTTGTGGTTTATGAAAAGAACAAACATCCAATGATTCTAGCTATGGTTTATGAACAGAACAGACATGCAATCGCTCTAGTTGTGGTTAATGAAAAGAGCACACATGCAATGACACTAGGGGATCCATATTTGGTCTATGAAAAGAACACACATGCAATAACACTGGTGGATCCATATGTTGTTTGTGAAAAGAACACACATGCAATGACTATGGTGGATCCATATGTGTTCTGTGAAAAGAACACAAATTCAATGACACTGGTGGATACATGTGTGGTTTGCGAAAACAACAGACATGCAATGACTAGCTGTGGTTTGTGAAAAGAACAGACATGCATGACTTTAGCTGTGGTTTATGAAAATCACACACATCCAATGACTCTAGTTGTGGATCCATATGTGGTTATGAAAAGAACACACATGCAATGAATTTGGTGAATCCATATGTGGTTTATGAAAATAACACACATGCAATGACTACGGTGGATTCATATGTGGTTTGTGAAAAGAACACAGATCCAATGACTCTAGTGGATCCATATATGGTTTGTGAAAAGAACACACATTTAATGACTCTAGTTGTGGTCTATGAAAAGAACACACATCCAATGACTCTAGCTCTGGTTTATGAAAAGAAAAGACATGCAATGACTCTAGTGGTGGTTAATCAAATGAACACACATAGAATGATAGTAGGGGATCCATATGTGGTCTATGAAAATAACACACATGCAATAACACTGGTGGATCCATATGTGGTTTTTGAAAAGAACACACATGCAATGACTCTGATGAATCCATATGTGTTCTGTGAAAAGAACACACATTCAATGACAATGGTGGATACATGTGTGGTTTGTGAAAAGAACACACATGTAATGACTCTGGTGGATCCATATGTCGTTTGCAAAAAGAACAGACATGCAATGACTCTAGGTGTGGTTTGTGAAAAGAACACACATGCAATAACTCTAGTGGATCCATATGTGTTCTAGGAAAAGAACACACATGTAATGACACTAGTTGTGGTTTATGAAAAGAACACACATCCAATGACTCTAGTTGTGGATCCATATGTGGTTTATGAAAAGAAGACACATGCAATGACTCTGGTGCATCCATATGTGGTTTATGAGAAGAACACACATGCAATGACTATGGTGGATCCATATGTTGTTTATGAGAAGAACACACATGAAATGACACTAGGGTAACCATATGTGGTCTATGAAAAGAACACACATGCAATGACACTAGTGGATCCATATGTGGTTTGTGAAAAGAACAAACATGCAATGACTCTGGTGGATCCATATGTGTTCGATGAAAAGAACACACATCCAATGACTCTGGTGGATCCATATGTGTTATGTGAAAAGAACACACTGTCGTCGGATTGATGACAAGTACGCCATGAGGGGGTCCTCGAGGCATGTGGAAGAGAGGGGTGTGAGACGTACGGTATTCCGGGATGGTGAGCACACAAGTTTACCTAGGTTTGAATCCGCCGGCTTTGGACGAATCCTACTCCTGCTAGCAATCCAGTAATACGGCAGAGCCGGAATATGGGCTACAAGGGTTTCGCCTGTGCGAATTGATATTGTAGACTATTGTGAGGGTGCCCTAAAGGCTTTCCCTAGGACGGCTTATATACATATCCGACCTAGGGTTTATAGGAGAGATCCATCCGACTATGACTAAGAGACGGTTATAGAGTACATCTTGAACTACAAGTAATACTATGGGCCTATGTCGGTAAGTTTTCTGGACCTTCCCGTAGCCGGATTGGACTCCATCTCTTCTCCCTGACTGGGTCACCCGTGAAGCAAAGCTCTAACCTGAAGTGGGACACCCTGGTTAGTGAGGCACAATGAGGATACCCGGAAAGTATATTCCCAATAGCAGTCCCCGGAAGCCTCCATGATCTAAAGTCAGATTTCATCATCGTCTAGCTTGATCTTCGGCTTGTAGAATCGTGAAGGGTTCCTGGAACTTCAAAAAAGAAAGGAGTAGATCCGAGTCACAAATGGGCCGGACCTATGAATAAATTATTCGGATTTCCAGCTTGAAATTCAAACTAAGCCGGAACTTGGTCTTTGACGTAACCTGACACTAGTCATGGTCAAGTCAAGTCACTAATAGACATTTCCTGTCAGTACGACCGTTGGTGGGTCCGCCTTTCATGGAACCGAGGCACCGTTTCAATGTGTGCATGGAGATCGAGGCGGCGTAATCATCGCGCGGGGGTTTCCCAGTTCCTTCCACGATGCATGGCACGTTCACTATAGCGTTTACACGAATCTTGATGTGGCTGGAGGATATAAGTGGTGAGGACGTCTTTCCCCATCTTCTTCACCAGCACTTGCCTCATTTCCTTCTCCCCTACACCTCCCCACGAACCTAGAGCTCCTCTGCTCCCCAAAAAACTTCCAGCACCGCCCACCCAAGGTCACTGGCGCACAAAAAATGGCTTCAGCATCATCCTCTGGTATGGCAGCGGCGGCGGAGAAGGAGAGAAATCACGGGGTATGGATCCCATGTGTTCTGGACAACAAGAAGCTCCGTGTCGTGGAAGAATAAGGGCTCCTCCATGCCGGCGACTAGCGGAGCGGCTTCGGTGAAACCATCCCCAACCCTCGTGAAGGCGAGCGGGTTCACTTCGGCACTCACCTCGACAGAGGTTTGAGCTTTCCTCCCTCAGATTTCTTCTCTGAGGTTACAGATCACTACCAAGTTCAACTCCATCATCTCCCCCCGAACTCTCTCTTAGAGATGAGCGCGTATGCATCTTTGTGCGAGGGGTATCTCGGCATCAGGCCGAGCCTTATTATTTTTTGGTATTACTTTCATGTCCGGAGAAATTCCATTACTGCCGGTAATCCTTATATTACCGGTACTATTAGTTTTCGGTTAGGCGAGAGCGCATCTATCCTCGGATTATGGCTAGTGAGTCGGTCAAGCAATGGCCGTCCACTTTTTTCTATCATAAGGATATCCCCGCTCCCGGCAAAGCTACTGCTTTGCTGGCTTTCATTGACGGTGCCGCCACGCCCCAAGAGTCCTAGGACGCAGATGCGCCAGCTCTCAGTGACGATCTGCTTCTTGCCAAGAGGCGGATCGAGTATTTGATGAAGCACAAGGGCCTGAAAGGGTCCGACTTAGTTCACTGCTGGGTGGCACGCCGGATCCATCCTCTTCAACATCATGGATATCGACTAATTCACTCTGTCACGTCGTCGAAGAAAGATTCCCTCCGAATCAGCCCCAAGGCCTACTCAACAAAAGATTATGTATGCCAAATCAAGTGGTTGATAAGTGAGCGGATTGATAGGAAGATTCTGGAGCTTTCCTTGGACATGCATACATCGGAGGATCCCGTAGTGCCGTTAAGCTTCCAGCAACAACTTGTATTATATGCTCATCTTTATATTATTTTACAATACTGAGATATCTCTTCTTTTCAGCTTGCCGACCTCCCCGAGTCAGAGCTTGCTCTGGTCGAGGGATATCCTCCTGAGTTTTCTCAGGATGAGGGAGAGTTGGTTCCACTGTCGGATGTTATTCCTCGGAAGTGCAAAGCTCCGGCAGTGGCTATTGGCAGAAAGGAACTGCCTATTGTGAAGAGGTAATATTTCATCACAAGGTCTTTGTACTATATGTCTTAATTCTTTCCGAGATGTAATGTTTTCTGTTCTATTACCTTCTTAGAGCTAAACAGCTCTCCAAGGGCAAAGGGAAAGGGGTTGCCTCGAAGCCTCTACGCCAGTCGAAGCTGAACTTGGTTTCTCCTATCGTAGCTCCTCTGGCTCCTGCCCCTCAGCCTTCTATAGCGCCGAAGATTACTCCATCTTTGATCGTTGCAAAAGATCCGGCTCAATCAGCAGAGCCAGTGATCCTCGGATCACAGACTAACGTCACCATGGGTTACTCAGGTTTTGATAAGGGGAACCCTCTTCGGGTAATGATCCCTCGGCAGAGGTCTTCGCCGACAATATCCTAAGCAATTCAGGACTTGCCAAACTTGTCCTTTCTCAGAAATCTATGGAGGAAATCCAGCGGTTGGCCCAGAAATGGTTAGAAAGTTGGACCATTACTACCGAAGAAGAAGCACAAGAAGCGGAGGACGTTAAGTACTCCGAACTTCTTGAACAAGTCCGCCTTCGCGACGAGAGGCTAAGAACCGGCGAGCTTTCGACTCCGCCAGTGATCCCACTCACTCTCGCCGAGAAGGTTACCACAGAAGTAAACATGAATTTGAGCAAACTCACTCATGAACAGCATGTAAGTCCGAATTCCAACTCATGTTTTACTTTATTTCATATCATATATCATATCCTCTAGCCCCCAAGAATGAAGTTGGATAGACAATCCGGATTTATGCTTTCTTACGATGCCAAATAATGAACTAGTGTAGCCCCCAAGGCTCGTGCTGATATTAGCAAAAATATTAGCCCGAGTCTTTAGTAGACTTCTGAATCTGGGTATTCTGACTTATAGAAAGTTAATTCATATAACCAAGATTTATTGAAGAATATCTGTAACAAGCGGACAAAGATCAAAGCTCTCCAACTTGAAAACGCTCAACTAAAAGTATCCAGGGATGAGGCTGAATGTAAACATTCCAGATCTCACACCTTGCCTTTTATTTCATAGTCGAATTTTTGTTCAACTTTTGTTTTTTGTCTTCAGCACTGGTGAAACAATCCTGTGCTATGATCGAGGAGGCCGAGAATCTAAAAACCCTGGAGGTGGAAAACAAGGACCTCCGCCAAGAGCTGAATAAGCTTAAGGAGGATCATGAGAAGAGCTTTTCTCAAGTTCTCGAATCCTCCTCCATGGATACCGAGGAGCGTGATCGTAAGATTGCACTCCAGGATAAGAAAATCTTGGATCTTAGCAATGACTTGTTCAGAGAGAGGGATATTACCGAGGCACTCTAGGCTGAACTCCAGAGTCTTCGGGAGGAGAAGACCAAAGTCGACGATGTCATTTTTGGTATGTTTCCTTCTTCCTGAATTGTCTGCATCTTCCGGCTCTTTGGAGTCCGGATTTATTTGATTAACCCCTTTGCATTACATGTGCAGGTCCTCTGAACTTACTAGACTCAGCCTCTACCAAATCTCGCACTAGCTGGCTTACTCAAGTCGGTGATTTGCTGCATGACTTCCGCCAATCCATCGAAGATATTGGCGAAGTTCTCAAGGTTCTGGACATGCATAGCATGTCCGCCTTTGAAGTGCGAGATAAGGCCAAGGAGATGCCCCAGCTCATCCAGGACTGGAACATGTCCTACGTGCGAACCACAGCGCAGAACGCTCTCACCGTGGTCATGAGACACCATGGAAGCATGGAGATCTGGCAAGTGACCAGAGGGTATTCTACTGTGCACGAAGACGGTCAAAAGCAGGACATCAAAGCCACCATGGACTCATGCGCCGGATACGGGTGCCGCGTAGCTGACTTGACCAGCTACGATACTCCCTTCTTCACTCGCGTAGATATGCCGCCTCCTCCCGTCAAAGAAACCGGTGAAGCTTCCGACAACGAAAAAACCATCTCGGATTTGAACGTCTTGGAAAGATACCGAAGCGAGGCTGATGTTTCTAGCGAGCCGACAGATCCTTCTTCCCTTGCATCGTAGAGCATCAGAACAAACATTGTATTATTCTGAAAACAATCCGGGTTGTAAATAAGTAGTATGATACTTTTTTGCTAGTGCTAAGTTTAAATATATCTATTTAGCACTTTTGGTTTTATAATTTTCGTGCCTGAAATATTTTGATAAGCACTTATGTTTTTGGTCTGTACTTGTCGTTTATCTGGCTTTCCGCCTCGTCCCTTTCATGAGCCGGCCAACCTTTAGCACGGAAACTTGCCGAGCAATGGAGCTTAATTGCTAAACCAGTTTAAACTCGGAAACAAAGTCGGCTTCTAGTACCAACAATTCACTACTCGGAAAATGCCCGCATCCGGCATTCAGACAAATAACTAAAGAACAGACTATTAGATTTAGATTTACACCTGAAGGTAGCAATTTTAGAATTGGAATTCTAGACCAGAACAAACATGAGCATAAAGTACTTTCAAGTATTCTGGGAATTTCGACTGTGACATGGTCATTTGGAAATAAGATGGTAAAAAACTTCTCAATTTTTTTTGAGGAAACCAACACTTTATTTCTCATTGCACATGTACACATATATGATTACAAAGAAAAATAAACTAAGAATAAAAGGGACGTAGCTGAGCAATATTCCATGGTCTGTCTAATCATCCGGGTCTGTACTGCCTCCAACTCTCTTTCTTTTCTTACTAGAAGGTCTTTCTTTGACTGGCCGCATATCAGTTAGGTAGTAAGAACCATTGTGCATTACTCTACTAACTAAAAATGGCCCTTCCGATATTGGGGAAAGTTTGTGCTTTCTTTGCTGCACAAGCCGGAGAACCAAATCGCCCTTATTAAAAGACCGGTTTCTAACTCTCTGGCTATGATACTTGCGTAACTTTTGCTGATAGGCTATCGATCTCATCTCCGTAACAACGCGCACTTCTTCGACTAACTCGAGATCATTTTGTCGAGAAATTTCGGCATCCTCTTCAATATACGCGGGAACTCTAGGAGAAGTGTGAATCAAATCACTAGGAAGAACTGCTTCTGTGCCATAGACCAAGAAGAAAGGTGTGTATCTGGTTGACCTGTTTGGAGTTGTTCGTAAACTCCATATTACAGAAGGTAATTCCTCTTCCCAAGCCCCCGCAACACGTCGTAGTGGTGCTTCGAGTCTTGATTTTAGGCCTTGTAGGATTAAACCATTTGCTCTTTCGACTTGTCCATTAGCTTGTGGATGTGCGACTGACGCAATGTCAAGCCGGATATTTTGTTCATTGCAGAATTCGGCAAGCTCTCCCATAGAGAAATTACTCCCATTGTCCGTGATAATGCTATGCAGATAACCGTATTGGATTATGACATCCTCAACAAATCTTCTAGCTGTTGCTCCATCACAACTAGTGACGGGTTTAGCCTCAATCCATTTTGTGAATTTATCCGCCATCACTAAGAGATGAGTAAATCTACTTGGAGCCCGTTTAAATGGTCCTACCATGTCAAGCCCCCAGACCGCAAAAGGCCATGTTATAGTTATTGTTCATAGCTGATCAGCCGGAACGTTAGCTTGTTTGGCGTATTTTTGGCAGCCCTTACACGTCTTGACCAGTGGTTCGGCATCTGCCTTAGCTGTAAGCCAGAAAAAACTGTGTCGGAAGGCTTTTGCAACTAGAGATTTGGCTGCAGCGTGGTAACCATACTCGCCTTCGTGGATCTCTCATAAGATTTCCACCCCTTCTTCTGGAGATACAAAACACTGAAAACCCCCAGATGTACTCTGCTTATAGAGCTCACCACTAATTATAGTGTAGGCTTTTGCTCGTCGGATGATCTGTTGGCTTAGAACTTCATCTTCGGGTAATTTTCCATCTACCAAGTAATCAAGGTAGGATTGAGTCCAGCTAGGAATAACAGCCAGAACTGCTACTAAAGGTGAGTCAGATTTGGTCAGATATTTCTCGTCCACTCCTTTTATAGAGGGAACTTTGAGGTGCTCTAAAAAGCACCATCTGGAACCTTTTTCTGTTTGAGGGATGTGTTGAACTTCAAACCCTTCAAATGATTTAGATAATTCATCCACGACAGCTCTGTATGCTGCCATGTGTTTATTCGCATTACAGATATCCGACACTTGTTAAGCAACACGATCCGAATCTCCATAACACATTAAACATCGAATGCCGATGTCCTTAGCAATCCGGATTCCATGCAGAAGTGCTTCATACTCGGCAATGTTATTCGTCGCCATGAAGTGGATATGCAGTTGATGGCTCAGTGTCAGCGCCAGAAAAATGCTGGTGCGATGTTGATGTAGAGCTCATTGGGAACCCCAAGAGGAAGGTATGATGAGCACAGCAGCAAGTTTCCCTCAGTTATAAAACCAAGGTTTAATCGAACTAGTAGGAGCAAGGAAACACCCCAAATGTTTTACTAGCTGAGCCTTGGCAGGGCGCACTACCGGTGCTAGTAGCAACGTGGAGACCTGCACAACACAACCACATAACTTTGTTCCCAACTTGCGATGAGGTTGTCAATCTCACCGTGTTTTGCTGAAAACAAAGGATTAAACGTATCTAATGGAAAGAAGTAAAAGTTTGCAGAAAGTAAACACAAAGAAGTAAACAGTTTATATATTGAATATAAAGAAAAAGACCGGGATCCATAGTTCACTAGAGGTGGCTCTCATTAAGATAGATAACATGCTGGGTGAACAAATTACAGCGGGGCAATTGACAAACATCGAGAAAGCAATACATGCATATACTAGTCATATTGACTCCTTTGAAACTTGATTGGGCATTACAACATTATACATAGACCGCCATCCAACTGCATCTATGACTAATAATCCACCTTCAGGTTATCATCGGAACCCCCTCCAGTACTAAGTTGGAAGCAACAGATTATTGCTTTACGAATTGCGTGTAATGTAAACAATACGATTGTTCTATGAACAAAGGATTGTTGTTTTCTCCCTAGTAGCAATAGCACATCTAGTACCTTAGAGATTTCTGTCACTTCCCTAGATTACCAGAGACATGAACCCACTATCGAGCATAAATACTAACTCTTGGAGTTGCTAGCATCTACTTGGCCAAGATAGCTACTAACAGCGGAAAGCATGCAAGATCACAAATAACAAAGACATGATAGAATCAATAATCAATCTGAAATACAATCTCAATATCCATCGGATCCCCGCAAACACAACATGTATGAATACAAATAGATGATCTTGATCATGAACGGAGCTCACAAGATCTAGACATGAAAGAACAAAGGAGGAGAACCAGCCATCTAGGTACTACATGGATCCGTAGTCCAGGGATGAACTACTCGTGCATCACACCGGAGGCTTGCATGGTGATGAAGAAGGCCTCCAGGGTGAATTCCCCTCTCCGGCAGGGTGCCGGGAAGAGCTTTAGATCACTCCCGATCTAGGGATGGAGATGACGGCGGCTACAGACTCTTTGGTGGATTTTTGATCGGGTACTTAGGGTTCTCGTCCCGAGGGCAATATATAGGCGGAAGGAGAGGCCGAGGGGGTGCTAGGGGCCACCACACCACCCCCTGGCACGGGCCAAGCCTGGCCGCGCGGCCAGGTGGTGTGGCCGGCCTTTGGCCCCTCTCCGTCTCGTATTCTGGCATCTGATGACTTCCGGAAAAATAGGCACTTTGGCTTTTGTCCCGTCCAATTCCGAGAATATTCATTTTCTGACTTTCCTGGAACCAAAAACAGCAGAAAACAGGCAGCTGGCACTATGGCTCTTGTTAATAGGTTAGTCCAAGAAATCATATGAAAAGTACTCCAAGGTTGGAACAAAACACAAGAAAGTGGATAAAACCAAGCATGGAACATCAAAAATTATAGATACATTTGCAATGTATCAACATCCCCAAGCATAACTCCTGCTCGTCCTCGATTAGGTAAGTGATAAAAAGAAAGAATAATTTTTGAGGTGACATGCACCATCAAAGACATGATCAAAGTATTTGTAAAACATTCAAAGCTGGGATCATAGTACTTCAATCAAAACATGAAAGATAGCAATAAGACAAAGAAACTATGATGCAACATGAAAAGGCACAAACAAAAGATTCGGGAATAACAATGCTTTGAAAGACATTTGTTTGTTTCGCATAAAGAAAACATAGCATACTAGTATTCAGCTCGTCCCTCAATAGAGTAGCAAATATAAATGCATAGGACACCTTCAAAGTTGATAAGAGTGACTAGATACAAATAGTTTAAAACAAGCAATATCAAGATATGCATCAATCAACTAGTCTTGGGACAATGCACATAGAACTAAGAATGGCCACTATGCTCTCAAAGTAGGTGCATAAAGATAGAAGGTGGAGACTCAATATAATGGTGGAGGAAAGGCCTTTTTTAAAAGGAAGTAGGGATTCAAGTCTCATAAAGAGATTCCAAAAATTATGGTACTTATAGCTTTTATCTCTCATTGCCCCTATCATAAGCATCTTGAAGTGATTAAGGTTAAAGTGAACAAACTATGGTGTACATGCTTGACGAAGTATAAGTCAGAAATCTCATGTCCCTTGTATACGAGGGCCGCTCCTCATGCTACTCAAGTTTAGTCACCGGTAAGTTCTTGTCATTGTAAGTACATGTGTATCATAGAGAACTGCCAACGGGGTACCCCATGCCCGATAATACGGAAGAATCTCCATTTCAAAATGACAAGGCAAGCAGACAACGAGCATCTCAACAATCTTCTTATTTACCATGGGAATATGGTGCTTTTTTCTCTCTTTCCTCTTTTCATAGTATCTCTTTTTTTCCTTTTTCTCTTTTTTTTCTCAATAGGACTCTTTTTTTTAAGAAGAATGCTTCATAGACAGCTCATTATGGTTACGCTGCAGGTTTCCACCATGTCAGCATGGATTAGACCAGCGGCCCAGGCTTTTCTCTAACACATATACATAACTCCATGCACTTACAAGCTCCCCTTTCATTTCATGCCGACGACATCCATATACAAAAGAGCATGATATCAAGTAGGTACAAGTATCAAGTGCAATGTTGAAAGAGTTCCTCATGAAAGCATGGTTCTGCTAATCCCCAACAAATAAGTGCAAGCATATACAACATAGACGACACAATGGTTCAAGTTTATTAAGGGCAAGAAAAGTAAAGTGTGTCATCAAGTTCGTGAGAGCTTTAATCACTAGTTTTCTCACAACAAGTTTAATTTGGAAGGTAAACAAAAGCATGAATATACTTGGAATAGCATAAGCTAGTAGGTAGGTATGGTGGACTCTTTGGAATAACTTGGTTTAGCGAGTTGGATGCATGAGTGGAACTCATACTTGGTTGTGGAGGCTAGCAAAAGATTGGGAGCGACAAACTAAGAGAGCAATAATGGCCATAATCATGCAGAGCGACAAAACATCATTGATCAAAGCATAAAGTGATACTAAAAGTTGAAAACTAAAGAATCATAAAGGCTATGGTGACTTGAGATATTCATAACATGGTGTGAGCATGCGCCAAGTCAACCCAAATAAAGCATCAAAGGAGAATACCACTATACTATGCTTTAATATGCTAAAACAACGCATGATTCATCCAAGGCACATTAAGCAATCTCAATTGTTTATAACAAGGCATGCTACAACAAAGAATACTAAGCATAAAGCCAAAACAATATCAAGCATGGCATGACAAAGCATAGGCCACAGTCAAAAACGAGCTCTTTTTACCACATAAGCATGAACTTTCCTACTCTTTTCCAAACCAAACCAAACTATTTGAAAACCAATGTATGAAAGAGGGGGTCCAACCAATTTATTAATAAAACTAAGAAAACCAATCAAACAAAAAACCAAAACGAAAATGAAAAAGAAGACGCTCCAAGAACAACACAATTGTGCATTAAACAATAAAAATGAAGCGTTTGGAAGAAACCTGGGATTTTTATTGATGAAGAAGGGGATGCCTTGGGCATCCCCAAGCTTTGACACGTGTACTTCTTGGAGATTTCTTGGGTTGACACACGTGGCATCCCCAAGCTTGAGCTTTAGAAAATCCTTCATCTCATTACTCATTCCTTCCATACACCTGAAATTTTTCCTTCATACGAAACTTCACACAATCTTTATTAGCAACATTAGTGCACTCAAGATAAATAAGTCTTAAGGTTTAGTTCTAACACCAAATAAACTTCCATTAGAACACTATCTACTGTAGCACTTCCCTCAAAAATCTAAATTCCCCAAAAGAACTCAAAAAGGAACCGACAAGAAGCAAATGCTGAAAATAGCAGAAATCTGTCAAAACAGACCAGCAGGTAAAGACGAATTTTTTTGAAGACCTTCTGTTGCTCAAATAAAAAAGTGTTGAACTAATGAAAGTTAGATAACAAACTGGGGCAGATGCACAAAAATTCACGCCTCAAAAAGACGTTCAGAGATTTGACACGAATTTGTACGGTGAAGCACGGAAATCTGTTTCGGGACAGCAACTTTCCCAATCATTACTTCTCTCTCATTAGAGGTTACTCTTGGCACAAAAAGCAAATAAAAAGGATAAGGAGCGGTTATTACTCTTCCAAGACTCATCTAAAACTTTTGGGTTATCGCCCAATAAGTACTTTTCTTTAACACCTTTAAGTTAGGCATAAGAAGCAAGAAAGAATCAAGTGTTCTCAGATGAAGAAGCATTAAGACCAAATTTTGTTTTCATAGGAGAGGAAAAAGAAATCTTCTCTCTCTTCTTAGGGAAGTGTTCTATAAATTTATTGAGTGGGTGTTGATATTTAATGGTGCCTTCTTTCATATCAATAATGGCACCAACAATTTTAAGAAAAGGTCTTCCCAAAGTAATAGGACAAGAAGCATTGTATTCAACATCCAAAACATAGAAATCAACAGGGACATAGGCATTATTAACCATAATAAGAACATCATTAAGACTCCCCATGAGTTTCTTTTTATCATTATCATCAAGTGGGACATTCAAATAACAATCTTCAAGTGGAGGCAAATCAAGCATATCATAAATCCTTCTGGGCATAATAGAAACACTACTATCAAGATCACATAAAGCTTTGAAATCAAAGTCATTCACATTCATATTAATGATGGGTTCCCAACCATCTTCTTTTTTTATAGGAATAGAAGCTTTATGTTTCATATTTTCTTCTTTAATCTTTATGAGAGCATCAGTAATGTGTTTTGTAAAGGCCATGTTCATAGCACTAGCATAAGGACTTTTAGCAAGCTTTTGTAGGAACTTAATAACTTCAGAGATGTTGCAACCATCAAGATCAAAACCATACTTATCATATAGAGTAGTAGAACTATTACTAGCCTCAACACTAGTTGTGGTAATAGTAGAAACACTAATGTTTCTAGCAATTTCATCTTCTCTTTCCCACTTAGCATGTAATTCAGCTAATAGTCTAACATTTTCATCAATTCTTACTTGTATAGCATTAGTAGCTACAAAGGGATTATCATTAGTTTCAGGTTTAGCAGCCATTTTATTAATCAATGAAGATTGAGCTTCAGACAAATATGATATATTTCTTCCAGCATTAGAGAGTTTCAATCGTAAACTAGGAATTTCCCTATTTAGACTCTCAAGTTGATAACTAATGTTCTTCAAAATGATAGATTGTTCCTCCATAGTTTTAGTGAATAGTTTATTTTGCTCATATTGCATTTGCATGAAGTTTTTAGTGGATCTTTCATCTTCTAAAATTCTTCCTTCACTAGGTAATCTAGGTTTACCATTATAGCCATAAGTATTATTAGGAGGGTATGGCCTATAATTCTTATTACCATAAGCATTGTTGCCAAAATTATTATTTCGTATAAAGTTCACATCAACTTGCTCTTCTTGAGCAACCAAAGAGGCTCAAGGAACATTATTTGGATCAATATGGGCTTTCCCATTAACGAGCATAGACATAATAATATCAATCTTATGACTCAAGGAGGAGGTTTCCTCAACATAATTTACCTTACTACCTTGTGGAGCTCTCTCAGTATGCCATTCAGAATAATTAACCATCAGATTGTCCAGAAGTTTTGTTGCAACACCCAAGGTGATGGTCATAAAGGTACCTCCAGCAGCAGAATCCAATAGGTTCCTTGAAGAATAGTTCAATCCTTGTGAAGATGTCCTTGACTCCCTGGCAACGGCGCCAGAAAAATGCTTGATGGCTTAGTGTCGGCGCCAGAAAAATGCTGGTGCGGTGTTGATGTAGAGCTCATTGGGAACCCCAAGAGGAAGGTATGATGAGCACAGGAGCAAGTTTCCCTCAGTTATGAAACCAATGTTTAATCGAACCAGTAGGAGCAAGGAAACACCCCAAATGTGTTGCTAGCTGAGCCTTGGCAGGGCGCACTACCGGTGCTAGTAGCAACATGGAGATCTGCACAACACAACCACAGAACTTTGTCCCCAACTTGCGATGAGGTTGTCAATCTCACCGTGTTTTGCTGAAAACAAAGGATTAAACGTATCGAATGGAAAGAAGTAAAAGTTTGCAGAAAGTAAACACAAAGAAGTAAACAATTTATAGATTGAATGTAAAGAAAAGGACTAGGATCCATAGTTCACTAGAGGTGGCTCTCCTTAAGATAGATAACATGCTGGGTGAACAAATTACAGCGGGGCAATTGACAAACATCGAGAAAGCAATACATGCATATACTAGTCATCTTGACTCCTTTGAAACTTGGTTGGGCATTACAACATTATACATAGACCGCCATCCAACTGCATCTATGACTAATAATCCACCTTCAGGTTATCATCTGAACCCCCTCTAGTATTAAGTTGCAAGCAAGAGATTATTGCTTTACGAATTGCACGTAAAGTACACAATACGATTGTTCTATGAATGAAGGATTGCTGTTTTCTCCCTAGTACCAACAACACATCTAGTACCTTAGAGATTTCTGTCACTTCCCCAGATTACCAGAGGCATGAACCCACTATCAAGCATAAATACTAACTCTTGGAGTTGCTAGAATCTACTTGGCCAAGATAGCTACTAAACGGAAAGCACGCAAGATCACAAATAACAAAGACATGATATAATCAATAATCAATCTGAAATAGCATCTCAATATCCATCAAATCCTTGCAAACACAACATGTATGAATACAAATAGATGTTCTTGATCATGAATGGAGCTCACAAGATCTAGACATGAAAGCACAAAGGAGGAAAACCAGCCATCTAGCTACTACATGGATCCATAGTCCAGGGATGAACTACTCACGCATCACACCGGAGGCTTGCATGGTGATGAAGAAGGCCTCCAGGGTGAATTCCCCTCTCCGGCAGGGTGCCGAGAAGAGCTTTAGATCCCTCCCGATCTAGGGATGGAGATGATGGCGGCTATAGACTCTTTCGTGGATTTTTGATTGGGTACTTAGTGTTCTCGTCTCGAGGGAAATATATTGGCGGAAGGAGAGGCCGAGGGGGTGCCAGGGGCCACCACACCACCCCCTGGCGTGGGCCAAGCCTGGCCGCATGGCCAAGTGGTGTGGACGGCCTCTGGCCCCTCTCCGTCTCGTATTCTGGCATCTGATGACTTCCAGAAAAATAGGCACTTTGGCTTTTGTCCCATCCAATTCCGAGAATATTCATTTTCTGACTTTCCTGGAACAAAAAAAGCAGAAAACAGGTAGCTGGCACTGTGGCTCTTGTTAATAGGTTAGTCCAAGAAATCATATGAAAAGTACTCGAAAGTTGGAACAAAACACAAGAAAGTGGATAAAACCAAGCATGGAACATCAAAAATTATAGATACATTTGCAATGTATCAGCAGTACATAGAAAAGTTTATCTCCCTGGTGTGATTTAAGTGCCACGCCAGCCCCCAGCCCCCAAGCGCCTTAGACCCGTCAAAATGCAAGGTCCAGTACTCCGATTCTGGTAGGGTCATATTCTCCATTGTCTCTGTCTAATCAGCGACAAAGTCAGCGAGGATTTGGGCTTTGATTACTGTACGAGGTTTGTACTCATTGTCGAAAGATGAAAGCTCTATGCCCCATTTTGCGACGCATCCTGTGGCATCACTGTTATTGATTATGTCTCTCATGGCAGCTATGCTCACCATGGTAATTGGATGCTCCTGAAAATAATGTTGCAACTTACGAGATGCTAGGAACACATTGTAAGCTAGCTTTTGATAGTGCGGATATCGCTGCTTTGATTCAGTTAAGACCTCGCTGAGATAGTAAGTCAGACGCTGCACTAGGTGTTCCTGATTTTCCTCCGGTCTCTCCACCACCATGACGATACTGATGACCCTGTTTGTCGCAGCGAGATAGAGCAACATCAGTTCCTGTGGTTCCGGTGCTACAAGGATGGGAGTAGATGAGAGTACTGCTTTCAGGTCTTGTAGCGCAGCTTCAGCTTCGTCGGTCCAAACGAATTTCTTGGTCTTTTTCAGGAGCTTGTATAGTGGTGCGGCTCTTTCACCGAGCCGGCTTACAAACCGACTGGCTGCGGCAATGCAACCAGTTAGTCTTTGAACATCCATCAGGCGAGTTGGCCTGGAAATATTGAGTATGGCCTTCATCTTGTCTCGGATTACCTCTATGCCTCTTTGAGACACGATAAAACCTAACAATTTTCCGGCTGGTATTCCAAAGAAACATTTGTTTGGGTTAAGCATTATGTTGTATTTTCGAAGAATAGCGAATGTTTCCTCCAAGTCGGAAATTAGCGTTTCCTTCTTTTTGGACATCACCGCAATATCGTCCACGTATGCATGTACATTGCCTCCGATTTAATCATGGATGCAACGCTGCATAGTGTGCTGGTACGTAGCTCCTGCGTCCTTGAGCCCAAAGGGCATCGTAACAAAGCAGAAGGTTCCTAAGGGGGTTATGAATGAAGTTTTGACTTTGTCAGATTCCTTCATCCGGATTTGGTGATAACCGGAATATGCGTCGAGAAAACATAGGAGTTCTGAGCCTCCCGTAGAATCGATAACTTGATCAATCGTAGGCAGGGCGAACGGATCTTTGGGACAAGCCTTGTTCAAGGCAGTATAATCAACAAACATCCTTAAATCAGTGGTGTCCTTTTTAGGGACCATTACAGGATTTGCCGACCACTCAGTGTGGATGACCTCTTCTATGAATCCGGCTAACTTGAGCCAGGCTAGTTCCTTAGCTATTGCCTTACGCTTTTCATCGCTAAAACATCGTAGGGACTGTTTGACATGTTTAGCGTTCGGGTGTATATTTAGAGAGTGCTCGGCAAGTTCCCTAGGTACTCCGGTGATGTCAGATGGCAGCCATGCGAAGATATCTTGATTTGCTGGAGGAACTTGATGAGCACGCTTTCCTATGCGCTATCTAGGCCTACGCCTATCTGGGTCACCTTAGAGGGGTCATCATCCTTCAATAGCGTCTTCTTCGTATCTTCTGATGCCTTGAACTATAGATTCGTCTTTGTCACCTCCTTCTTCGTCGCAGGCATCTCAGACGGATCAATGGTTTTCTTGATCTCCCGGTACTCCTGGGCGTGCAGCACGGCTTCAGCAAATGCTGCATTTCCGTCCTCACACTCTCACGCCTTCTTTGGGTCTCCCTGATGGTGATCACGCCATTGGGACGTGGAATTTTCATCATATTGTAAATGTAACATGGACGAGCCATAAAAGCCTAGTAAGCCAGACGTCCGAATATAGCATGGTACGCGCTCTTGAACGGGACCACTTTGAAGGAAAGTGCTTCCGTCCTATAGTTCTTTGGAGTTCCAAAGGTCACATCCAAAGTGATTTCTCCTATGGAATTTGCTTGTCTTCCTCGGACAACTCCTTGAAAGATTACAGAGCTATAATTCAGCTTGGTCTCCGAGATCTTCATTCAGCGTAGCGTTTTGACATACAGGATGTTAATGTTGCTGCCACCGTCCATGAGAGTCTTGGAGAAACCATAGCCATCAATAAGTGGATTAACGACTAAGGCATATTTTCCTCGCCTGTGCAACTTAGGCGGATGATCAGCACGGTCAAAGGTGATTGCCACTTCCGACCAGTCCAAGAATTGGGGGACAGCCGGAACAGTCGCATTGAGCTCGTGCAGAAATGCTTTCTTGACCTTAGCTGGTTGAGATCCGAGGAAGGTGACGTAAGTGTCTTTATTTGTTGGCAAGTTTTTCTTCCCTTCCAGCTTGGGATTTGAAGCATCGGCTTCCGCCATGTCGGAATCTTCCTTGGTCTCTTTCTCTTTTTCGGGATTCTTCTTTCCCTTCTTCCGCTTAGCCCTGTAGCCAGCAGTATCGTATTTCTTGATGTCGTCATTAAAATGACACTCGGCGTTTGTGTGAGAAGAGCCCCCATTAGCGTCTAAGTGATGCACACATGGGTTATTGGCAATTTCGGCCCAGGAGTAGGTTTTGCCAGATTGCTGGTCTCCTCTACCTTGGACTCTTGATGTCCCATGACCGTGTCCACGGCCACCACCGCGCCCTCCTCTTCCTCCAGAGCCAAAAGTAGCAGTGACCACTACCATTTCCGTGCTGGGTTTTTGTTCCGAGGTATTCTTGCGCTTCTGAGCCTGCTGCTTTGGTTGTTTTGCCAACTGTGGCACAGCCAGGGCGTTAAGTAATCCCTCTGCATCGTCATCAGCATCTGCATACTTTCTTGCTGTTTCTATCATCTCTCCCAAATCAGTTACCTTGTCGCATTTCAAGCGATGACAAAGTAAACCAATTGGGAGTCTTGTAATGAAAGCTTCAATCGAAGTTTGGTCATTTACCCCTTCACAGGAGTTCTTAGTGTCGATACATCGTCCGAGATAATCTCGCAAGTTTCTTCAGCTTTTTGGGTGCAATGCTGTAGGTCTCCTACCATACAGGGCCTCCGATATGTGCCTTCGAGATTCTAAAAAAAGCGCTTTGCATGTCATACCAGTTGTGGATGGTGTTCTTCAGAAGTTCATTGAGCCATGATCGCGCCGTCTTCCACAACATAAGTGGGAGATATCGGGTTGCAACCAAGCTGTTTCCGCCTTTACGGATGCAGCAAGCCTGGAAAAAATCCTGGAGCGAAGTATCTAGTCGGGCTACACCATCGTAGGCTTGGATGTGTCTTGAGATAGAAAATCCTTCCGAGAAATGTATTTGTCAAATTCGTGGTCCGAAGCATTTTGGGCCGACATATATATCATCATTTTCGTAGCACTGCGCCTCTATGTTGGAGTTAATCCGGTGTCTCGCGTCACTTGGGGATAGAGATCGCCGTCCTGATTGACGACTATGGCTGCGGTGCCTTGGAGCCGGACTTCGGCTTCTGCCACCACCTCCTCGGCCACGATGCCCTCCTTGGCCTCCTTGGGAGCCGCTATGATGGCTACTTGGTCGAGAGGGTGGAGCAGCTAGGTTGTTTCTCGCTCATCGCCGGTCTCCGTTCGGAGCATCATTATTCATGTTCCGGGGAGGGTCTTCATTACGACGAGCCCCCTACCGGCTTGACCCGGCATGTTGTCCGTCGTTCCTTCGTCCGTCATTCCCAGGATGGTGGGAAACAACCGGATGGCTTGTATGTCTAGGAAGTGGCATTCTTTGTCGGTCCTCCTCCCGATGCTTCTCTTTGTCTTCTTCCCTACGATCGTTCGACTCTCGCGGGGAGGATTCTTCGGATATAGGGCAGCGATCGCCTCTTGCTCGGCGGCTGGAGCAACGTTGTGCCAATCACGTGCAGCTCTAGGATGCTGTCCTGAAGATCCGGTTCTTGAGTGATTGTCTTCCTGACAGTCGGAACGGTGATGTTGTTCTAGAGCTCGTTGGGGTCTTATGTTGTTCCAGGCCGGATCCGTGCGACATTGGTCGGATTGGGAGACCAGTTTTCTGCTTCCGAATTTTGCAACCTTCTGCTATTCTAGACCCTTGGTGAGTAGCTTAATGCCCAATCGAACCTGTTTTGGGCCTGGGTTGTTTGCCAAGATGTCTCGGGCTATAGCGGTGTTTTGCACTAGTGTTGGATACACCAGATCTCTGTTACTGTCGAGACGAGGCATCTCCGGATCTCCCTCAAAGAGAACCTTTCATACTTCCAGAAATTTGTCAACCCGTACGTGGCTTTTCCGGTTCTTCTGATGTTGTAGAGAGATGAGCTTCTCCGCCTTGGCCATGCGCTTGTTCTCTTCCTCAATGTTTTTGGCCTCATCCAGGAGTACTTGGTGACGCGCTTCTAGGGCCTGGGCCCTTTCATCCAATTCTACAGCGGTGAGTTCCTCCGCAGTAGGGATATGTGTGGTTAATGCAGCGTCGATGAGTTTATGGGCACCTACCGTGACCATGTGTCCATCCACCGACTCTTCTTTGGGCTCGTCTGGAATAAGTTCTCCATCCGAGTCTTCCTCGTATTCCTCGGCAATCACCTCCTCCGTAGGAAGTTCTTTTCCCGGGGTCTTGTTCTTCTTGTGCCTCTTCTTTGCCTTCTTGGTAGCGTAGGTAGCAAAGATCGCTTGGGTCCGTTTCCCGGAGTCAAGCTCTGATCGATACTTTCGGACATTTGGACCTCGGGATTATCTCTAATATCCATGTCATCCTGCGCTTTGGGAGAGTTTTCCCCGGATCCTTCATCTATGGCTTCTCCTTCTTCTGCAGCTTTGGAGTTATACTCCTCTTCATCCATGAAAGTCGGTGTTTGTTCCGATCGCCTCTAGCACAGAGTCAGTGTTCTCCCCAGCATCGGCAGAGCCGAATATGGATCCAACATATCCGACAAAGTGCGATGTGTGGGTCCTGAGGTAGTTGCGGCTTTCCTCGTGGGCTTTCTCGAAGATCCTGATGGTTTCGAGAACCTCATCCATGCTTGCATCTTTCATCATCATGCGCCTCAATGTGTGCCTCAGGGACGGTTGATCTGTTCTGGCGTTGGCAGATCCGGAACCAAGGTTGTTGTTGTGATCCTCCTGGATTTCGACCTCAGCGGGTGGATCGATCTAGGATTCGGCCTCGCTAGGGAGATCCACTCCAGGTTCAAATTTAGCCGCAGGTACTGCTTTAGGCCCGGATTTCTCCACTATCTCCGCAACGGGTGCAGGCTGGGTGGGTTTAGGGTTTTCTGAGATCCGGAACTCTGCCGTCTCCACGGACAAAGGGGACCCAAAAATTTCTTCTGCCTCTATCATCACCACTGGGGTGGGTCGGACAGGTTTAGCAAATCCGATGTACACATCGATCTCGCCAAAAGACATAATGGTATAGGCAGTCACGGCCTTCCTAGTTGGGATCCATGTCTCGTCGAGAACGATGAGAGGCACGTCGCTGGCATAGAGGATGCGACCGACGGTGATAGTATCGCCAACTCCGTTTCTTGCAGATACCACTCGGAACGCAGATCCGAAGCTCACTTGCCCCACGGTGGGCGCCAACTGTCGTCGGATTGATGACAAGTACGCCATGAGGGGGTCCTCGAGGCATGTGTAAGAGAGGGGTGCGCAACGTATGGTATTCCGGGACGGTGAGCACACAAGTTTACCCAGGTTCGAATCCGCCAGCTTTGGATGGATCCTACTCCTGCTAGCAATCTATTAATACGGCAGAGCCGGAATATGGGTTACAAGGGTTTCACCTGTGCGAGTTGAGATTGTAGACTATTGTGAGGGTGCCCTAAAGGCTTTCCCTAGGACGGCTTATATAGATATCTGACCTAGGGTTTACAGAAGAGATCCATCCGGCTACGACTAAGAGTCGGTTACAGAGTACATCTTGAACTACGAGTAACACTATGGGCCTATGTCGGTAAGTCTTCTGGGCCTTCTCGTAGCCGGATTGGACTCCGTCCCCTTCCCCTGACTGGGCCGCCCGTGAAGCAAAGCTCTAACCCGAAGTGGGTCACCCTTGTCAGTGAGGCACAGTGAGGATACCCGGAAAGTATATCCCCAACACACACATTCAATGACACTGGTGGATCCATGTGTGGTTTGTGAAAAGAACACGCATGCAATGACTCTGGTGGATCCATATGTGGTTTGTGAAAAGAACAGACATGCAATGACTCTAGCTATGGTTTAGCAAAAGAACATACATGGAATTACACTGGTGGATCCATATATGGCTTGTGAAAAGAACACACATGCAATGAATCCAACTGTGCTTTATAAAAAGAACACACATCCAATAACTCTAGTTGTGGATCCATATGTGGTTTATGAAAAGAACACATATGCAATGACTCTGGTGGATCCATATGTGGTTTATGAAAAGAACACACATGCAATGACTATGGTGGATCCAAATATGGTTTATGAAAATAACACACATGCAATGACACTAGGGGATCTGTATGTGGTGTATGCAAAGAACACAAATGCAATGACACTGGTGGATCCATATGTTGTTTGTGAAAACAACCCACATGCAATGACTCTGGTGGATCCATTTGTGTTCTGTGAAAAGAACACACATTCAATGACACTGGTGGATCCATGTGTGGTTTGTGAAAAGAACACACATGCAATGACTTTGGTGGATCCATATGTGGTTTGTGAAAAGAACAAACATGCAATGACTCTAGGTGTGGTTTGTGAAAATAACACACATTCAATGACTCCGGTGGATCCATATGTGGTATGTGAAAAGAACAGATATGCAATGACTCTAGTTGTGGTTAATGAAAAGAACACACATGCAATGACTCTGGTGGATCCATATGTGGTTTGCAAAAGGAACAAACATGCAATGACTCGAGGTGTGGTTTGTGAAAAGAACACACATGCAATGACTCTGGTGGATCCATATGTGTTCTAGGAAAAGAACACACATGTAATGACACTAGTTGTGTTTTATGAAAAGAACACACATCCAATGACTCTAGTGGTGGATCCATATGTGGTCGATGAAAAGAACACACATGCAATGACTATGGTGGATCCATATGTGGTTTATGAGAAGAACACACATGCAATGACTATGGTGGATCCATCTCTGGTTTATGAGAAGAACACACAAGCAATGACACTAGGGGATCCATATGTGGTCTATGAAAAGAACACACATGCAATGACACAGGTGGATCCATATGTGGTTTGTGAAAAGAACACACATGCAATGACTCTTGTGGATCCATATGTGTTATGTGAAAAGAACACACATTCAATGACTCTGTTGGATCCATATGTGTTCTGTGAAAAGAACACACATTCAATGACAGTGGTGGATCCATGTGAGGTTTGTGAAAAGAACACACATGCAATGAGTTTGGTGGATCCATATGTGGTTTGTGAAAAGAACAGACATGCATTGAATCTAGCTATGGTTAGGAAAGGAACACACATGCAATGACACTGGTGGATCCATATGTGGTTTGTGAAAAGAACACACATGCAATGACTCTAGTGGATCCATATGTGTTATGTGAAAATAACACACATTCAATGACACTAGTGGATCCACGTGTGGGTTGTGAAAAGAACATACATGCAATGACTCTGGTGGATCCATATGTGGTTTGTGAAAAGAACAAACGTGCAATGACTCTAGGTGTGGTTTGTGAAAAGAACACACATGCAATGACTCTAGTGAATCCATATGTGGTATGTGAAAAGAACAGACATGCAATGACTATAGCTATGGTTAATGAAAAGAACACACATTGAATGAGTCTGGTGGATCCATATGTGGTTTGTGAAAAGAACAGACATGCAATGGCTCTAGGTGTGGTTTGTGAAAAGAACACACATGCAATGACTCTGGTGGATCAATATATGTTCTAGGAAAATAACACACATGTAATGACACTAGTTGTGGTTTATGAAAAGAACACACATCCAACGACTCTATTTGTGGATCCATATGTGTTTTATGAAAAGAACACACATGCAATGACTCTGGTGGACCCATATGTGGTTTATGAGGAGAACACACATGAAGTGACTATGGTGAATCCATATGTGGTTTATGAGAAGAACACACATGCAATGACACTAGGGGATCCATATGTCGTCTATGAAAAGAACACACATGCAATGACACTGGTGGATCCATATGTGGTTTGTGAAAAGAACACACATGCAATGACTCTGGTGGATCCATATGTGTTCTGTGAAAAGAACACACATTCAATGACTCTGGTGGATCCATATGTGTTCTGTTAAAAGAACACACATTCAATGACACTGGTGGATCCATGTGTGGTTGTGAAAAGAACACACATGCAATGACTCTGGTGTATCCATATGTGGTTTGTTAAAAGAACAAACATGCAATGACTCTAGCTATGGTTTAGGAAAAGAACACACATGCAATGACACTGGTGGATCCATATGTGGTTTGTGAAAAGGACCCACATGCAATGAATCCAGCTGTGGTTTATGAAAAGAACACACATTCAATGACACTGGTGGATCCATGTGTGGTTTGTGAAAAGAACACACATGCAATGACTTTGGTGGATCCATATGTGGTTTGTGAAAAGAACAAACATGCAATGACTCTAGGTGTGGTTTGTGAAAATAACACACATTCAATGACTCTGGTGGATCCATATGTGGTATGTGAAAAGAACAGATATGCAATGACTCTAGTTGTGGTTAATGAAAAGAACACACATGCAATGACTCTGGTGGATCCATATGTGGTTTGCAAAAGGAACAAACATGCAATGACTCGAGGTGTGGTTTGTGAAAAGAACACACATGCAATGACTCTGGTGGATCCATATGTGTTCTAGGAAAAGAACACACATGTAATGACACTAGTTGTGTTTTATGAAAAGAACACACATCCAATGACTCTAGTGGTGGATCCATATGTGGTCGATGAAAAGAACACACATGCAATGACTATGGTGGATCCATATGTGGTTTCTGAGAAGAACACACATGCAATGACTATGGTGGATCCATCTCTGGTTTATGAGAAGAACACACAAGCAATGACACTAGGGGATCCATATGTGGTCTATGAAAAGAACACACATGCAATGACACAGGTGGATCCATATGTGGTTTGTGAAAAGAACACACATGCAATGACTCTTGTGGATCCATATGTGTTATGTGAAAAGAACACACATTCAATGACTCTGTTGGATCCATATGTGTTCTGTGAAAAGAACACACATTCAATGACAGTGGTGGATCCATGTGAGGTTTGTGAAAAGAACACACATGCAATGAGTTTGGTGGATCCATATGTGGTTTGTGAAAAGAACAGACATGCATTGAATCTAGCTATGGTTAGGAAAGGAACACACATGCAATGACACTGGTGGATCCATATGTGGTTTGTGAAAAGAACACACATGCAATGACTCTAGTGGATCCATATGTGTTATGTGAAAATAACACACATTCAATGACACTAGTGGATCCACGTGTGGGTTGTGAAAAGAACATACATGCAATGACTCTGGTGGATCCATATGTGGTTTGTGAAAAGAACAAACGTGCAATGACTCTAGGTGTGGTTTGTGAAAAGAACACACATGCAATGACTCTAGTGAATCCATATGTGGTATGTGAAAAGAACAGACATGCAATGACTATAGCTATGGTTAATGAAAAGAACACACATTGAATGAGTCTGGTGGATCCATATGTGGTTTGTGAAAAGAACAGACATGCAATGGCTCTAGGTGTGGTTTGTGAAAAGAACACACATGCAATGACTCTGGTGGATCAATATATGTTCTAGGAAAATAACACACATGTAATGACACTAGTTGTTGTTTATGAAAAGAACACACATCCAACGACTCTATTTGTGGATCCATATGTGTTTTATGAAAAGAACACACATGCAATGACTCTGGTGGATCCATATGTGGTTTATGAGGAGAACACACATGAAGTGACTATGGTGGATCCATATGTGGTTTATGAGAAGAACACACATGCAATGACACTAGGGGATCCATATGTCGTCTATGAAAAGAACACACATGCAATGACACTGGTGGATCCATATGTGGTTTGTGAAAAGAACACACATGCAATGACTCTGGTGGATCCATATGTGTTCTGTGAAAAGAACACACATTCAATGACTCTGGTGGATCCATATGTGTTCTGTTAAAAGAACACACATTCAATGACACTGGTGGATCCATGTGTGGTTGTGAAAAGAACACACATGCAATGACTCTGGTGTATCCATATGTGGTTTGTTAAAAGAACAAACATGCAATGACTCTAGCTATGGTTTAGGAAAAGAACACACATGCAATGACACTGGTGGATCCATATGTGGTTTGTGAAAAGGACCCACATGCAATGAATCCAGCTGTGGTTTATGAAAAGAACACACGTCTAATGACTCTAGTTGTGGATCCATGTGTGGTTTATGAAAAGAACACACATGCAATGACCCTGGTGTATCCATATGTGGTTTATGAAAAGAACACACATGCAATGACTATGGTGGATCCATATGTGGTTTATGAAAATAACAAACATGCAATGACACTAGGGGATCCTTATGTGGTCTATGAAAATAACACACATCCAATGACACTGGTGGATCCATATGTGGTTTGCGAAAAGAACACACATGCAATGACTCTGGTGGATCATATGTGTTCTGTGAAAAGAATACACATTCAATGACACTGGTGGATCCATGTGTGGTTTGTGAAAAGAACGCACATGGAATGACTCTGGTGGATCCATATATGGTTTGTGAAAAGAATAGAAATGCAATGACTCTAGGTGTGGTTTGTGAAAAGAACACACATGCAATGACTCTAGTGGATCCATTTGTGGTATGTGAAAAGAACAGACATGCAATGACTCTAGTTGTGGTTAATAAAAAGAACACACATGCAATGACTCTGGTGGATCCATTTGTTGTTTGTGAAAAGAACACACATGCAATAACTCTTGTGGATCCATATGTGTTCTATGAAAAGAACACACATGCCATGACACTGCTGGATCCATGTGTGGTTTGTGAAAAGAACACACATGCAATGACTCTGGTGGATCCATATGTGGTTTACGAAAAGAACATACATGCAATGACTCTAATGGATCCATATGTGGTTTATGAAAAGAACACACATGCAATGATGCTAGGGGATCCATATGTGTCACATCCCAAAATTTTCCAAATTTTGGACTCTGAATTAGATAAAATAAGTTCGGTTGATTGCTTGACTTTGTTGAAAACTTTATTATGACATAAGTAACCATAGAGGAAAAAAAGGCGTGGATTGAGTTTTAGTTTTAGTATTTGAGTGAATGTCTGCAAAAATGAAAATCATGAAGCATTCATAAGCATTGCATTACATTCATGCAAAGTTCTCAAAAATTGAATCCAAACCATAGTATCAAAATCCGATAGTTGAGTTGCCCAAATGTTTTTATAAGGAAAATATAGAGTTTTTTGAAGCCACCATATTCAAACTAGTGAAAATGTTACAAATATGATCATATAATGTTCTTCTAAATTTTCGAAAAATTTAGAAACAAGGATTATGTCATTTGGAGTTTGTACGCAAAAGATTTAAAGAAAATACCAAAACAAAAAAAGAAAAGGAAAAAGAAAAAAAGAAATGGGTCGGCCGACTCAGCCGCTAGCCCAGCTAGCCAGCCGACCGAACCAGCACGCACGGGAAGGATTGATCCCATGATTGCTTTAAAAAGCATGTGAAATTCCTCTTTCCATACCTATCTCTATTTCAACTTCTATATCTTTTTATCTACAACTCTGAATTAACTTCCGTTTATTTCTACTTGTTCCTTACTCCAAGCTCTATCTCCCTACCATCCTAAATTTCAATATAATCCCACAAATCCACAGCTATATTACTTTTCCTTCTCGAAATCCTGAATCTACACCTTCCCGAATCATATTTCACTTCTAAACCTATCTAAACTTCATCGGATGCCTTCGGCTCCAACACGAAAGTTGTAGATCACGTTGAAATCTTTCAATCCCGACAAACCTCACCTCTTTTCATCCACCACAGCCGTAGAATTTTGCAACGCAATATTTCAGATCTGACGGCGTAATTCCAAGATTTACTTGCGCTCGTTTCTTCAAGTCCAAATTCGTTTGGTGAAAAGGTAGATCTAATGTTTCTCCACAACTTTAATGTTGGAAGTTTTTCGATTTGATCTACGGATTTGTCTCTCTAACACAGATTTGTTTCTAATCTTTCTGAGCCAAAATCAGACCGATTTGGAGCCAACTTCTCTCTTAGCCACCGGATCTCATCCCGACGGTCGAGATTCAATCGTCCCATTCAGTCGCCTCTCACCGTCACGTCATCACTAGTTCAGCGTCTAGTCCCAGTCAGCATGGACGGTCAACCTGACCAGTCAAAATTGCAGATTATAGATCTAACTTGTAAAATCTAGAGGAAATTCATACTATGTCCAAAAATTGTGTATAATGTATCAAAATAAAAATAATTTCATTTAGTTTATTAATATCTGATTAGAACAAAGTTTAATGACATTTTGGAGTAATAAATTCATAGTAAATTATTCATAACTCCAGAAAATATAAATAATATGTCCCTGGATTCACAATTCTGTGTAGATTCTAGATCTAGCCTTAGATTTATATTTGGTTGCGGTAAACTATTTAAATAGTTTAAACTATATTAAGTAGTAATTAAATCGTAAAACAATATATACAACTCCGTTTAGGGTGAATCCAATTGCTACTGGTTCGTATTAATGTTCTCTATTCAGTACACTTCAGATATAAATTTAATACAACAATTAGTACAGAAGTTCCAAAATTACTATTAAAACTCCCCTGTTGACGATTAAGAATTAATAATAAATACCCTAATGCATTAAATGATTCTCTACATGCATCATGAGATCTAGTATTGTTTAGAGAACTAATTACAACCATTGTGACATATTATATCATCATGCATGCATTTGATCATCATTGTTTTATTGTATTATGCATAATTGCAATGTTTTGAATGGTGTATTGTTGTACGTTGTTTCAAACGTTACATTGTGAGGAGTGCAACTACTATGATCGCAATTGCTACGATTGCGAGTATTGTGATTGCAAATATTTTGAGTGCGACGAGTGCAACCATTATATTTGTGAGGCTTATCTAATCGACTACATCTACAACAAAGGCAAGTGGTGCTATCTTGGTTATAAATTTCCTACTTTTTCCTATGCATTGTAGATTTTTTTATAGAAATGCATGTGTAGGGATTACTATTGCTATGATATATCCTATATATTATGGTAGGGATCTCTTCTAGTTGAGCCACCATAAGATAGATGTGCTTAGCCATGCTATTTTAGACGGCGATGGGATTACACTGTGCTATGGTAGAGTATATGTTTCGTTCAACTAAAACAACATAATGCTAACGAACCTCCTGGGCGGATTGGTTTGATTGTCATCGGAGTGAAGAACAAATGCCGCCAATGGTACTGAGAAGGATTGGTTCTCTTTATTATAGTAGCTTACATGTGCAACCATGTGCTAGTAAGAATGGGTGGCTGGTTGGACTTAGTAGGTCTTGGTGATCCGAACCCAGCGTAGGCAAATATGCAGTGAATGGTACGCTGGGACCGGTGCGTAGTGGGGTTTGGGGATCTACTTCCCGAACGGTCTCTTCTTGGACTTCTCCCTATCATCGCATAATATGAGTGTGGTGGTACGAGTTAGGTTGGCCAGGTCACATGGGTAAAGTGTACAAACCCCTACAGGGTGTAAAACTAAGTGCTTAGCCGTGTCCCCGGTTACGGACGATTGAGTTGCTTATTATCGAGGCTATGACATATTCTCACTCATCCTTATTTCTTGATAAAACTTGATGGATGAACTTAATGGGTTGTTGTGATCAAACTTGATTCAAAAGGTAGGGTAAAACTGTTTAAGAAAATGCAAGCTAGCCAAAGCTCCACTTAGCCAAATAAGTATGTAATTGCTAGGTTTGTTGTTAACCACTTTATCCTACTCGCCATAGATTCAATGTATTGACCATTCGTGGCTGCAACGTTTCATGTTATAGGTTGTTCTGTTTCTGAGTGATCGTTCACAGGTCACGAGACTCCACTAAACTATTGTTCGCTTGTGGCACATTTGAAGGATGGAGATCTACCTTGTAATGCTTTCCGTTGTAATATAATGTAAATTCTAGATCATATTCGGTATATTTATGATGCACAGTTATATTTGGTATCATTTTATAGTGTGTGTGCTAGTGAACCAGTCCAGGGATTAGCACTATACACAAGAACTCAGCCTTATTAGGCGAGGGTGTTACAAAATGGTATCAGAGCTGTGTGTTGACTGTAGGATCGTGACCTAGAGATGGAATAGGAAAGCCATATAAATTATAGAATCTATATCATTCTGTCTTCTTCTCTTCATACACTTCTTTCTAGTATCTTCTTACCACTTCAATTCTCATACTTCTACTATTAGAAGTAGACTAACACAAATATATCTATCACTAAATGATACTCTGCCTACAAATAAAAGAACAAATAAGATGATACAATAAATATCTCACCAAGTTTGAGTAGATATAGACCACCATGTTTATCTCTTTAGGAGATCATCGGTATCATTTTAGAGTATTGATCTTGCCAACTTATGTGGTACGACAATACTAGGTTGCTTGCTTGTTTGTTTTGATACATATTGTGTGATACCTTTTCTTGGATCTGGTATTTTTGAAACTCTAAAGTTCAAGGACTTTCGAGAGGTTTCATAACACGTTAATGGAAGTAAAAGCTTAAAATTCGTGAGTTGTTTAGTTGCAGTTTTCTACTTGATATGTTTCACCGCGCGATTTTTAATTCCTTATTGGTAAGTCGCATTTATCTCATATTTTAGAATCTGGAGCGTCATTACCTGTACCATATGCACAAACATTGGCTAAAATTCCTGACGAGTTTAAGTCTGTCACAAAAATTCGTGAAACCTGATGTACTGTTTTGACAGATTTCGTTTATTGCTTATTTGACGCTCTATTTTATCTTAGTATTGTTTCCAATGTTTCTAAACTATTTTGTGGATGATAATCACTAAATTACAATCCTGTATCTAAACATTATGATTCATGTATGCTTGTGTTCCGATTGTGTGTGCTTGTTGTGTAGCTTGATTGTGTGTTATATGAACTTGTTTGTATGGGTTACTATAGTTCCTTTTCTCTAGGATCTATTCTTTCCTATCTTAAACCCTTGTATCTTAAATCCTTGGAGTTAGAATGATGTGTTGAAGACATGTAGAAGGATTAAGTGGAAGATTATAAAAATAATAGATCTATGAAGGAGGATAGACGTCCATCTAATGCAACAAAAAGGATATGGAAGTATGAAGTATTGCGAAGGATGTTATGTAGTAGATTGTGCAACCTCAATGTTTTGGAGAATCCATATCTTACTTTTTTAGTAGCTTTGTGGATTGAATACATGGGAGTATACATTGAGCACTGGTTCGTGCCCATGGAAACATCTGCAAAGAAAGTGAGGATGCCCGAGTGATAAGTTGTGTGATTCACCTATCCACATGTAGGGTAATAGTTTGGATGCAGGATAGATTGATCACCATTCCTACTACTCTTATTATTCGCTCTTGTACTGTTGGCTTTGTGAATCTTGAGTGCCTTTTAAAACTCAGCAAAGAGCCGACATTGAGCCTAAACCTTAGAATGGTATGACTTTTATCCTTTACAAACGCATTCGCTGCTAAACGTTGGAATGTACGGTAAGGATGAATCTCAACCGTGTATAATGCGTATCGTGAAGCAAACGTTCCCTAATTGCCTATCATGAGATTTTCGCTAGTTCAAGTAGTGTTATCCTAGAATCTACAAATCATGGAGTTTAGAAAGTCTAGGGAGATTGTATCAATAAATTCTCCAAGGGAGAATCAATAAAAGACAAGTGAATTATTAAGAAATAATCTAATCAATTTTATTTTAAGGGTGGTAGCGCCGTAGTGGACCCTTAACCCATCTTTCTTTCTAGCCTTCCTGAATCTCGGGACGAGATTCCTTTTGAGGGTGGTAGTATGTCACATCCCAAAAATTTCCAAATTTTGGACTGTGAAATAGATAAAATAAGTTTGGTTGATTGCTTTACTTTGTTGAAAAATTCTCAAGGAAAAGAAACCTTTTCAATTGGAAAGAACTCACTCTATTATGACATAAGTAGCCATATATGCAAAAAGGCGTGGATTGAGTTTTAGTTTTAGTATTTGCGTGAATGTTTGCAAAAATGAAAATCATGAGGCATTCATAAGCATTGCATTCATGCAAAGTTCTCAAAAATTGAATCCAATCCCTAGTATCAATATCTGATAGTTGAATTATCCAAATGTTTTTATAAGGAATATATAGAGATTTATGAAGCCACCATATTCAAACTAGTGAAAATGTTACAAATATGATCATATAATGATCTACTAAATTTTAGAAAATTTTAGAAACAAGGATTATGTCATTTGGAGTTTGTACGCAAAAGATATAAAGAAAATATCAAAACAAAAAAAGAAAAGGAAAAAGAAAAAAACGAAATGGGCCGGCCGACTCAGCCGCTAGCCCAGCTAGCCAGCCGACTGAACCAGCACGCACAGGAAGGATCGATCCCAGGATTGCTTTAAAAAGCATGCGAAATTCCTCTTTCCATACCTATCTCTATTCAAACTTCTATATCTTTTTATCTACAACTCCGAATTAACTTTCGTTTGTTTCTACTTGTTCCTTACTCCAAGCTCTTTCTCCCCACCATCCTAAACTTCTATATAATCCCACAAAGCCACAGCTATATCACTTTTCCTTCTCGAAATCCCGAATCTACACCTTCCTGAATCATATTTCACTTCTAAACCTATCTAAACTTCGTCGGATGCCTTCCGCTCCAACACAAAAGTTGTAGATCTCGTCGAAATCTTTTGAGTCCGACAAACCTCACCTCTTTTCATCCACCACAACCATAGAATGTCGCAATGCAATATTTCAGTTCTGACGGTGTAATTCCAAGATTTACTCGCGCTCGTTTCTTCAAATACAAATTCCTTTGGTGAAAAGGTAGATCTAATGTTTCTCCACAACTTTAATATTGGAAGTTTTTCGATTTGATCTACGGATTTGTCTCTGTAACATAGATCTATTTCTAATCTTTCTGAGACAAAATCAGGCCGATTTGGAGCCAACTTCTGTCTTAGCCACCGGATCTCATCGCGACGGTCGAGATTCACTCGTCCCGTTCAGCTGCATCGTCACCGTCACGTCGTCACAAGGTCAGCGTTTAGTCTTAGTCAGCATGCACGGTTAACCTGTCTAGTCAAAATTGCAGATTATAGATCTAACTTGTAAAATCTATAAGAAATTCATCCTATGTCCAAAAATTGCGTATAATGTATCAAATTAAAATATGATTAGAATGAACTTTTGCGCTATAGTTAACTAGTAATTAATTAAATAGATTTAATGACATTTTGGAGTAATAAATTCATAGTAAATTATTCATAGCTCCGAAAAATATAAATAATATGTCCCTGGATTCACAATTCTGTGTAGATTATAGATCTGGCGTTTGATTTATATTTGGTCAAGGTAAACTATATAAATAGTTTAAACTATACTAAGTAGTAATTAAATCGTAAAACAATATCTACAACTCCGTTTAGGGTGAATCCAATTGCTACTGGTTCGTATTAATGTCATCTATTCAGTACACTTTAGATATAAATTTAATACGGCAATTAGTAAAGAAGTTATAACATTACTATTCAAACTCTCCTATTGACAATTATGAATTAATAATAAATACCCTAATGCATTAAATGATTCTCTACATACATCACGAGATCTAGTATTGTTTAGAGAACTAAGTAAAACCATTGTGACATATTAAACCATTATGCATGCATTTGATCATCATTGTTTTATTGTATTGTGCATAATTGCAATGTTTTGAATGGTGTATTGTTGTACCTTGTTTCAAACGTTACATTGCGAGGAGTGCAACTACTGTGATCGCAATTGCTACGATTGCAAGTATTTTGATTGCAAATATTCTGAGTGTGACGAGTGCAACCATTATATTTGTGAGGATTATCTAATCGACTACATCTACAACAAAGGCAAGTGGTGCTATCTTGGTCATAAATTTCCTACTTTTTCCTATGCATTGTAGATGTTTTTATAGAATTGCATGTGTAGGGATTACTATTGCTATACAATATCCTATGTATTATGGTAGGGATCTCTTGTAGTTGAGACACCGTAAGATAGATGTGCTTAGCCATGATATTTTAGACGGGGATAGGATTACACCGTGCTATGGTAGAGTATATGTTTCGTTCAACTAAAACAACATAATGTTAATGAACCTCCTAGGCAGATTGGTTTGATTGTCATCGATGTGAAGAACAAATGGTGGGGAAAGCCGCCCAGGGTACTGAGAAGGATTGGTTCTCTTTATTATAGTATCTTACGTGTATAACCATGTGCCAGTAAGAATGGGTGGCTGGTTGGACTTGGTAGGTCGTGATGACCCGAACCTAGCATAGACAGAGATTTAGTGAATGGTAGGTTGGGACCGGTGCGCAGTGGGGTTTGGGGATCTACTTCCCGAACGGTCTCTTATTGGACTTCTCCCTATCATCGCACAATATGAGTGTGGTGGTACGAGATGGGTTGGCCAGGTCACATGGGTAAAGTGTAGAAACCCCTGCATGGTGTAAAACTAAGTGCTTATTCGTGTCCTCGCTTACGGCCGATTGAGTTGCTTGATACCGAGGCTATGATATATTCTCACTCATCCTTATTTATTGATTAAACTTGATGGGTGAACTTAATGGGTTGTTGTGATCACACTTGATTCAAAAGGTAGGGTAAAACTATTTAAGAAAATTCAAGCTAGCCAAAGCTCCACTTAGCCAAATAAGCATGTAGTTGCTAGGTTTGTTGTTAACCACTTTAGCCTAGTTGCCATACATTCAATGTATTGACTATTCGTGGCCACAACGTTTCATGTTGCAGATTGTTCTGTTTCTGAGTGACCGTTCATAGGTCACGAGACTCCACTCAACAATTGTTCGCCTGTGGCACATTTGATGGATAGAGATCTACCTTGTAATGCTTTCCGCTGTAATATAATGTAATTCTGGATAATATTCGGTATATTTATGATGCATAGTTATATTTGGTATCATTTTGTATTGTGTGTTCTAGTGAACCGAGCCAGGGATTAGCACTATAAACAAGAACTCAACGTTATCAGGCGGGGGTGTTACAATATGTGGTCTATGAAAAGAACACACATGCAATGACACTGGTGGATCCATATGTGGTTTCTGAAAACAACACACATGCAATGACTCTAGTGTATCCATTTATGTTCTGTGAAAAGAACACACATTCAAAGACATTGGTGGTTCCATGCGTGGTTTGTGAAAAGAACACACATGCAATGACTCTGGTGGATCCATATGTGGTTTGTGAAAAGAACAGACATGCAATGACTCTAGCTGTGGTTTAGGAAAAGAACACACATGCAATGATACTAGTGGATCCATATGTGGTTTTTGAAAAGAACACACATGCAATGACTCTAGCTCTGGTTTATGAAAAGAACACACATCCAAACTACAAGAATCTGGAAGATCCGTGATGTTTTTTATATGACGCGACCTAAAAACGTCGCGGATTCCTGACGTTCTAGAACGTTTCGTCGTAACAAGATCCAAGCCCCTCCAGCCCGGTTATCCATGACGTTCCTTGTTTTCGTGGTGGCAAATTCGTAGCAGATTTCGTCCCTGGCCCTGAAGCCCAGTTTGCCGTTTCGTCTGGTGCAAAATTCGTTGTGGATTTCGTCACGGCACATATTTGACACTTTTTTTCGCATCGACCATCTCCTCCGTGCTTCAACCCCACTTGTCAGCTCGGTGTCGATGTTACGTTCGTAGTGTATCTCATAGTAGTGTTGGGTTCGACGTGGCTTTGTGACGTTTTCCGTCGGCCCCAGCTATGAGTGTGTTTGATAGAAATTAAATAACAGAAAAACATTTCGTGGAGGTAGAAGGAATCAAACCGTTAACCAATCTTTTTCAGAACTAACTTGCAACTGATGCATCTGTCCATTGGTTTTGTGCTGATCTACAACTTTATTCTGTATATTACATACCAGCTGTCAATCACAAGAAAGCAACAACATGAACACAATGAACCAAAATATATACATAGCATGTGGAGATAATATTACCTAGCATGTAGAGCACCAGGTTGACAACAAGTTCGTTACCACTACAAGTTCACTAACAACATATTACGTTAATGGTTCATCCAACACCATAGCATAAATAAGCAGATACTTTTTGGTGTCACTACAGAACATTAACACAACCCATGAAGCCATGTAGCCCCTCATTTAAAAAGGTGAAGATGCACACATTTCCCTCCCTTATTCTAGCGAGTTCGAGAACATTATACCAGTCTCTTGTCATCTGGGCAGCATCATTCATGCCTTGGAAGAGGTTAACATGCTCAAAAGTGGTCTTGTAGGAGCATGCGAGTGGTAACACCTTTGGGAGATAGTGGTTGAGGTGTGCACGGCTGTAGCTAACTGAAAAGTACTATAGGAGAAGAAAAATATTAGTTGTTGGCTAGAGTTCACTGTGCATAATAAAATTTAACTATTGAAATGTCAAATTTTAACCATTTTAGACTTCCCACGGATGACATTTAACTTGTTTATCTTGCACACATAGTATGGTATAGATTTCTTGTGTCGTTTAACTAACACTTTGAGGGAAGCAACTTGGTCAGAAGTCAATTCCAAATGGTTTCTAAACACGCAGTGCTCATCGAATTCCTCAAGCCCCATCATACTTGGACCTAGAAAGAAAATATTAGAAAGTAAGAATCTGTATCTGCATATATATAAATGCAGCAAAACATGTATATAATGCCACACCTCTAGGAATAAGGATCCTCGGTTTGTTGACTGCTCTAAATCTTTTCATATAAGCTTTAGCTCTTCGCCTTGCTATCTTATCTTTCATCTTGTGAAAAACTACAGCATCAGGTTTCTTCACATCATCATCAGATGAGACATCGATGACGACAGCATCGTTCGTAGCCTAAATTAGACATTGCACTAAATAGAATGTTTAGTTTTTATGCCATATAAAGTAGTAATGCCAGTAGCATCAATTTTAGAAGATGCTCATGTATCTCCCTGGGCTTCACCGTACCTGCCCCAAAGAATTAAGTTAGAATACAATTATAATTAGTCAATTATTACAGGAATCAAATTCAGTGAGTAAACTAAAGGGTGCTTCCAGTGAACTAGATTGAGCCTTGCCGTAAGCAGCAACCTCGACGTGCGGAGCACTAGATTTGTGAGTACATACGCGCTGCCATAGAACAAGGAGGCGACACATCGAACTAGAACTAATTAAACAGCAATATCGACACGGTGTCCTATATAACAAGGAGGCGATGTGTCGAACTAGAACGAGGAGGTGATGCGTTGAACTAGAACGAGGAGGCGACCACATCACCGGCCGGTTAACAAAGAGTTGACGCGGTGAAAGGACGCTAGGTTGAGGAGCACATAACGTCTGTTTGCAGCCTCCGCTTCCACCGTCATCGCCGAGATTTGGTCGTCCACGGGGAGGGGAGAGGGTTTTCTTTTGCGCAGATTTGGGGGAAGTGGTGTGGGATTTGGGAGTGGCATGGAGGGGAGAGGGTTTTTTCTACCTACTATGACAGGTGGTTCCCATGCGTGAACGGTTTTGGTTCACAGTGGCATCGTCCGGTAGGCTGACGAATGGGTCCCACGTGGACTGAATAATAGCACAATTTTTCTAGCAGAAAAAGAGCTTTTGTTCAACCAAGTTTGACAGGAAGAATAATAGTACAATGGTGTGGCTAATTGTCCAACTATTAATTCCATGAATTAAGGACAATCATATTGATCAGTTCAAAGGCATGCACACAACTATTAGTTCAACACAAAACATGCAACACAGGCATGCACACAACCATTAGTTCAACACAAAACATGCAACACAGGCATGCACACAACCATTAGTTCAAGCATGCACCACAAAGCATGCACACACGATCATTAGTTCAACACACGCATGCACACATCCATCAGTTCAAGCATGCAACACAAATAATCCAACACTCCACCACCATAAGATGGAACTACTCTTCATCTGTATCATCTTGTACTTCATCTTCTTTGTCATTGCAGTACTCCTCAATGGTGTTGTCTACTTCAGGCTCACTGTCAACTTCCTCCTCTTCAACAGCTTTCCTTTTGCCTCTGATATGATCGAACACTGAAGCATATATGATGCGGCCTCCATTGACAGAGGGTCGACGTTTCCTAAAAGGAAGAGCCTCAGATAGAGTCTCATTGTCAGAGCCTACAAACTGTTGGTATGCTACATTAGTATGCACCGCCTCCTCCTCCTCCTCTCATTCGGCAACATCAAACTTATGTCTTTGAACTATTTGTTGAGCCACCCGCCAGTTTTTGCCCTTGGTTGTGTCTGACACGTAGAACACATTTGTAGCCTGGGTTACCAAGATGTAACTGTCATCTTTGTACCAAAAATTGGTAATGTTGACACTCCGGAAGAGTTTATCATACACCATCTCATTATCCTTATGGCCCTCAAGCTGATACCAATTGCAGTGGAGTAACACAACTAATAGTTGGTGTTCCAAATCAGAGTTAAAATACAGCACCTTGATATCCTTGAGGACACCATAAAAATGGATATCCTTCTCCAAGTGACAACTTTCAGTCATTACTCCACTATTTTGTGTTTTCTTTCCCTTCTCACGATCAGCGGTGAGGAACCGAACACCATCCACAATACAAGCTGAATATGTTCTTACTCGGAAGTCTAGGCCACATGTCAATGCAAAAAGCTCTTCATCCACAACTTCTGGATTCTCCTGTCGCTTTTTCATGATTTGTATGTACCGCAGCAGAAATACAATATGGTCAAATCATTCATTGAAATGCTATATATAAAGGACAGAGATAAATGCAAAAGGAAACTAACATGTTCCTTGAACCATCTTTGAAATCCCTGCTCAAGCCTTCTTTCCACATTGGGCATCCCATCATTCACCAGCTGTTCTCGGCGAAGACTGCAATCCAGAGAGTAACTCGGAATTAAAATCTTTAGGTGTATGGAAATATTGGATTCATAAGTATGGGAGATCAGAACATACATGATATATGGCTTAACCTCCTCGTAGTTGATTAGGACATACCAAGTCATCTTGTGTAGCTCCCTTTGGAGGGTCAAATCAGTATCATTGCTTCCTCCAATCAAATTCACACCATGGACAAACACATCACAAGTTGATTCATGTTGGTCACCTACATTTCTTCCTGGTCGATTGAATCTTGTCACAATATCATCAAGGTATCTAGCAAAAAAAGTCATGCACTCGGCAGCCATGTAGGCCTCTGCCACTGACCCTTCTAGACATGACATGTTCCTGACATATCTCTTTAGAGTACACAACAACCTCTCTATTGGATACATCCACCCATAGTTCACAGGGCCGCGGAGCATTGCCTCATCAGGTAAATGCATAGCCAGGTGGACCATCACATCAACAAATGCTGGCAAAAAGATGTGTTCAAGTTTGCATAGAATTACTAGGATTTCATCTTTGAGCCTTTCCAACACCGACCGTTTCAAGTTTTTACTGCACAATTTCCTGAAAAATCTTCCCAGCTCTCCAAGTGTCGTCTAGATACCGGGATGCAAATACCCTCGCATGCCAGCAGCCAATATTCCCTGCAACAGGATGTGGCAGTCATGTTGTTTAAGTCCTGTGATCTTGCGTGTAGGAACGCTGACACATTTGGCCATGTTTGAACAAAACCCATCAGGAAAAGTGCAGTCCCACATATATTGACAGAAACCCGTCTTCTGATCCTTATTCAGGTAATACGGTGCATATGGACAGAGAAGGTCCTTCTCTATGTCTGTGGGTTGCACATGTAGATCTCGCCTAATGCCTAGGGCTTTACAGTCATACCTAGCCTTCAAGGTGTCCTTATTCTTCCTGTCAAGTTCAAGTAGTGTGCCAATCAAGTTGTCGCAGATGTTTTTCTCGATGTGCATCACGTTGAGATTGTGCTTAAGTTTCAACTATGCCCAGTAAGGCAAGTCCTATAAACCATGCCGCCGGTTCCAGATCGGTGAAGGATCTGTTCGCTTCCTCTTTTTGCTCCCAGGATCACATCTAGATCTTGGTTTAAGATGCCTAACTTTCTCCAGCTCAGCTTATAAATCAACTGCAGTAAATTTGCCAGGCTTCGAGTGGTCATCATGAATTTGAACAGAGGATTTTTGTCACAATGCAGGCATGCATAATATCCTTTTGTTGTATGCCCAGACATAGTGCTGCTAGTTGGGTAGTCATGGGTACACCAAAGAACCGCTGCTCGAAGATCAAACGTTTCGTTTTGAAATGCATTGTAAGAGCACACACCCTTCCAAATCTGTTGCAAATCGTCTAGCAGAGGCTCAATAAAGAGATCAAAGTCCTTTCTAGGACTTGATTTTCCAGGGATTAGAAGGAAAAGCATGTAGTTTGATGCATCCATATAATCCCATGGTGGAAGGTTGTATGGAAGGGAAAATACAGGCCACATATTGTAGCTCGTGCTCCTAGTTCCATAAGGATTGAAGCCATCGGTGGCAAGGCCGAGCCTTACGTTTCTAGGGTCAGCTGAAAAGTCCTCCCATGTTCTGTCAAAATCCTTCCATGCTTCACCATCAGCCGGATGACTGAGTATACCATCTCTAGGCATTCTCCTTAACTTGTGCCACTACATGTTCTTCGCTGTTTTCCTCGAAGAGAATAATCTCTGCAGCCGTGGCGCCAAAGGAAAATGACGCAGCACTTTGACAGCCGACGACCTTCTTTCCTATTATTTCCATCTTGAGGCACCCCACGTAATGCAGTTGTCCATCTTGTCATTGTCCTTCTAGAAGAGCATGCAGTTATTTTTGCACACGTGTATGCTGTCATGGGAAAGTCCAAGCTCCTTTAGATAAGTTTTTGCTTCACAGTATGATCTCGGTAGTGTATTGGGATCTGGCAGTGCATCAACAAATAGCTTCAGCCAATCATCGAAAGAAGTGTTGGTGATCCGGTGATATGACTTATGATGAAGGAGCTTCACAACAAATGCAAGCCTGGAGTGTTTACTTCCCGGGTAAAGCTTGCGCTTTGCCTCTTCCATCAACTTTGCAAACAATTTCTCATGTTTACCGTCAGTTGGGACATTAGCAGCAATTTGGTCTGCGGTTAATGCATCGCCTGCGTGCTTAAGGTCTTGCAACAAATCTGGAATACTGTGACCTCCATCATCATCACCTTCATCATCCGTATACATATTGTCATTGTCATCACCGACATGACCACCATTGTTACCACCATTGGGTGGATCTTCAATAATAGTAAGATCAAGTGGCTCTCCGTGCTGTATCCACTGAGTATACGTGTGCGACATGCCACTGATGAGTATGTGGTGATAAAGAAGGCCTACATGTACCATTCTCCGGTTGAGGCACTTACGACAGGGGCATGGAACCTCAGCATTCTCGCCATATCCCTCCTTGACAAATCTGAAAAACTGTTTCAGGCCAGCTTTGTAGGGTTCAGTAAACTGTCTGCTGATACATTGCAAATGTATCTATAATTTTTGGTGTTCCATGCTTGGTTTTATCTACTTTCTTATGTTTTGTCCACACTTTGGAGTAATTTTCGTATGATTTCTTAGACTAACCAATTAACAAGATGCCACAGTGCCAGTTGCCTATTTTCTGCTATTTTTGGTTCCAGGAAAGTCAGAAAATAAATATTCTCGGAATTGGACCGAACAAAAGCCAAAGTTAATATTTTCCCGGAAGATTCACGGAGCCAGAAGGAGACACGAAGGGGGGACATAGGGCAGCCACACCATGTGGTGGCGTGGGCTAGCCCTGGCCGCGCCACCAGGTGGTATGGGCCCCCTGGCCGCCCATCGACCTTGCCACTTCGCCTATAAGAAGCCTCCCGATGCATAAACCCTAGATCATCAAGCCTCCAGCCACAAAAAGTTCCACAGGGCCGCCGCTACCGAAGGGGAGATTCGGGTGACAGAATGTCTCTGTTCCGGCACCCTGTCGGGACGGGGAAGTGCCCTCGGAGCCATATCCATTGATCTCCACCACCATCTCCATCATCGCTGCTGATTACCATGATGAGGAGGGAGTAGTTATCTCTCGAGGCTAAGGGTTCTACCTATAGCTATGTGTTCATCTCTCTCTCTATGCATGATCTTATTGAGATCATGAGCTTGTAATCTATAGATCTACCTTGCTACTCAAGTGTTTTAATAGATATCTGATCTCCCTATGTGTGAATGTGACAGCGTGCACACCATGGTGGCACTTAGGCTAGAGATTACAAATACTTGTTATGAGTTATATTTGGAGTTGGATGTCTTTATGAAATTGTGGTGTTTGTTGGACTCATCTAGTGCTCAAGGTGACAGTGTGGGGTTTTCTAGATAGGAAAGGCTTACTTTGAGGTGTGCTGTTATAGCCCTACCATGGATTAGAGTGTCCAACCGGAGAGTAGTTCAGCGTAATATCATAAAGAAGAATATATTTATATGAGAGTGTTCACTAGTGAAAGTATGATCCCTAGGCCTTCTTTCTAAGCATTGAAACACCGTTTGCAACTAGATCTGTTACATGTTTGCTTGCTTCCATCTTTATTTCAGTTTGCCTTTAGTCTCTTCCATGCCATCAAAGTATTTTCTATCACTATTACCACTTATAATTATCCACACTTGTATTTCACTATCTCTTCGCCGACCTAGTGCACCTATACACCTGACAAGTGTATTGGGTGTGTTGGGGACACAAGAGACTTCTTGTATCATGATTGCAGGGTTGCTTGAGAGGGGATACCTTTGACCACTTCCTCCCTGAGTTCGATAAACCTTGGGTAATCCACTTAAGGGAAAACTTGATGCTGTTCTACAAACCTCTGCACTTGGAGGCCCAACAACTATCTACAAGAATAGAAGTGCGTAGACATCAAGCTATTTTCTGGCGCCATTGCCGGGGAGGTAAGGTAAAAGGTATTCACACCGGAGGATTAAAGAAGAAGAACCTCCCACGACAAACACCTATTTTCTGGTGCCATTGCCGGGGAGGTAAGGTAAAAGGTACGCACATCCTCCGGTGTGAGTGCTCGATGTTATTCCCTTTAGATTCTGCAATTTTGTCTTTTTGTTTCTTCTTTTCACTAGTTAGGCTTAATGGAAAATAACAAAAAAATAGAGAGCTTTATAGTATCTATCTTGAGTTAGGACATGAAGTGTTTGAAGAGAAAATTAAAAAACCTATGGAACTTTATGTGAATGCTAATAGCAATGTTGTTAGTATGAATTGTTTGGACACCATTATTGCTAATGCTATGGAAAAGTCTAAGCCTGGGGAAGCTAGTTCTTATGAAAATTATCTTTTTAGTTCCCCATCTTTGGAAGATAGCTATTCTATTGCTTATGATGATACCAAACGTCCAATATATGATGATTACAATGATGAATATGATATTTTCAGTCCACCTGCTATTGAGGAGTAAATTAATTATGATTGCAATATGCCTCCTATATTTGATGATTATGGTGATGAGAATAATAATGATAGCTATTTTGTTGAATTTGCTCCCACCACGATTAATAAGAATGACTATGTTTATGTGGAGAGTATTAATTCTTTTATGTATGTGGCTCATGATAAGAAAGTTTTATGTGATAGTTATATTGTTAATTTTATTCATGATGCTACTGAAAGTTATTATGAGAGAGGGAAACATGGTTTTATGTGTCTCAACAATATTAAGTTTCCCCTCTTTATGTTGAAAGTCTTGAAGTTGCACTTGTTTTGCTTTCCTATGCTTGTTGCTCTGTGCTTTCATGACTTGTTTCTTTACAAGATTCCTATGCATAGGAAGTGGGTTAGACTTAAATGTGTTTTGAATTTGCTTCTTGATGCTCTCTTTTACTTCAATTCATATTTCTTATGTGGGCATCTTCTCAAACTATCTAGCATAACTTAAAGGCGTTAAATAAAAGTACTTATTGGGAGATAACCCAAAAGTTTTAGATGAGTCTTGGAAGTTATTATTTCAGTAATAACCGCTCATTATCCTTTTTATTTTCTTTTTGTGCCAAAAGTAACCTCTAATGAGAGAGAAGTAATGATTGGGAAAGTTGTTGTCCCGAAACAGATTTCTGTGCTTCACCGTAAAAATTCGTGTAAAATCTCTGTACGTCCTTTTGAGGCGTCAATTTTTGTGCTTCTGCCCCAGGGTGTTATATAACTTTCGTTACTTCAAGACTTTTTGATTTGAGCAACAGAATGTCTTTGAAAAAATTCGTCTTTACCTGCTGGTCTGTTTTGACAGATTTCTGCCATTTTCTGCATTTACTTCTTGTTGGTCCCTTCTTGAGTTCTTTTGGGGAATTGAGCTTTTTGAGGGAAGTGCTACAGTAGCTAGTGTTCTAATGAAAGTTTATTTGGTGTTAGAACTGAACCTTAAGACTTATTTATCTTGAGTGCACTGATGTTGCTAATAAAGATTGTGTGAAGTTTTGTATGAAAGAAAAATTCCAGGTGTATGGAAGGAATGAGTAATGAGATGAAGAATGGACTAAAGCTCAAGATTGGGGATGCCACGCGTGTCACCCCAATAAATATTCAAGAAGTACAAGCGTCAAATCTTGGGGATGCCCAAGGCATCCCCCTCTTCATCAATAAAAATCCCAGGTTTCTTCCAAACGCTTCATTTTTATTGTTTCATGCACAGTTGCGTTGTTCTTCGAGCGTCTTCTTTTTCGTTTTTGTTTTGGTTTTTCGTTTGCTTGGTTTTCTTAGTTTGCTGAATAAATTGGTTGGACCCCCTCTTTCATACATTGGTTTTCAAATAGTTCGGTCTGGATTGGAAAAGAGTAGGAAAGTTCATGCTTAAGTGGTAAAGAGAGCTTGTTTTTGACTGTGGCCTATGCTTTGTCATGCCATGCTTGATATTGTTTTGGCTTTATTCTTAGTATTCTTTGCTGTAGCATGACTTGTTATAAACAATTGAGATTGCTTAATGTGCCTTGGATGAATCATGTGTTGTTTTAGCATATTATAGCATAATATAGTGATATTCTCCTTTGATGCTTTATTTGGGTTGACTTGGCACATGCTCACATCATGTTATGACTATCCCAAGTCACCATAAGCCTTTATGATCCTTTAGTTTTCAACTTGTAGTATCACTTTATGCTTTGATCAATGATGTTTTGTCGCTCTGCATGATTATGGCCATTATTGCTCTCTTAGTTTGTCGCTCCCAGTTTTTTGCTAGCCTCCACAACCAAGTATGAGTTCCGCTCATGCATCCAACTCCTTAAACCAAGTTATTCCAAAGATTCCACCATACCTACCTACTAGCTTATGCTATTCCATGTATATTCATGCTTTTGTTTACCTTCCGAATTAAACTTGTTATGAGAAAACTAGTGATTAAAGCTCTCATGAACTTGATGGCACACTTTACTTTTCTTGCCCTTAATAAACTTGAACCATTGTGTCGTCTATGTTGATATGCTTGCACTTATTTGTTGGGAATTTGCAGAACCATGCTTTGATGGGGAACACTTTCAACATTGCACTTGGTACTTGTACCTAGTTGATATCATGCTCTTTTGTATATGGATGTCGTCGGTGTGAAATGACAGGGGATCTTGTAAGTCCATGGAGTTATGTATATGTGTTAGAGAAACGCCTGGGCCGCTGGTCTAATCCATGATGACATGGTGGAAACCTGCAGCGTAACCATAATGAGCTGTCTATGAAGCATTCTTCTTATATAAAAAAGAGTCCTATATTGAGAAAAAAGAAAAAAAAGAGATTATGAAAAGAGGAAAGAGAGAAAAAAGCACCACATTCCCATGGTAAATAAGAAGATTGTTGAGATGCTCGTTATCTACTAGCCTTGTCATTTTGATATGGGGATTCTTCTGTATCATCGAGCAAGGGGTACTCCGTTGGCGGTTCTCTATGATACACATATACTTACAATCACAAGAACTTACCGGTAACTAAACTTGAGTAGCATGAGGAGCGGCCCTCGTATAGAAGGGACATGAGATTTCTGACTTATACTTCGTCAAGCATGTACACCATAGTTTGTTCACTTTAACCTTAATCACTTCAAGATGCTTATGATAGGGGCAATGAGAGATGAAAGCTATAAGTACCATAATTTTTGGAAGCTCTTTATGAAACTTGAATCTCTGCTTCCTTCTATGAAGGCCTTTCTTCCACCATTATATTGAGTCTCCACCTTCTACCTTTATGCACCTACTTTGAGAGCATAGTGGCCATTCTTAGTTCTGTGTGCATTGTCCCAAGACTAGTTGATTGATGCATAACTTGATATTGCTTGTTTTAAACTTTTGTATCTAGTCACTCTTATGACTTTGAAGGTGTCCTATGCATTTATGTTTGCTACTCTATGAGGGACAAGCTGAATGCTATTATTCTATGTTTTCTTTATGTGAAACAAAAAAAATGTCTTGCAAAACATTGTTATTCATGAATCTTTTGTTTGTGCCTTTTCATGTTGCATCATAGTTTCTTTGCTTATTGCTAGAACTTTGTCTTTCATGTTATGATTGAAGTACTATGATCCCATCTTTGAATGTTTTACAAATACTTTGATCAAGTCTTTGATGGTGCATGTCACCTCAAAAATTATTCTTTCTTTTTATCACTTACCTACTCGAGGAGGAGCAGGAGTTAAGCTTGGGGATGTTGATACATTACAAATGTATCTATAATTTTTGGTGTTCCATGCTTGGTTTTATCTACTTTCTTATGTTTTGTCCACACTTTGTAGTACTTTTCATATGATTTCTTGGACTAACCTATTAATAAGATGCCACAGTGCCAGTTGCATGTTTTCTGCTATTTTTGGTTCCAGGAAAGTCAAAAATAAATATTCTCGGAATTGGACGGACAAAAGCCAAAGTTGATATTTTCCCGGAAGATTCATGGAGCCAGAAGGAGACACGAAGGGGGGCCATAAGGCGGCCACACCATGTGGTGGCGTGGGCTAGCCCTGGCCGTGACACCAGGTGGTGTGGGCCCCCTGGCCGCCAACCGACCTTGCCTCTTCGCCTCTAAGAAGCCTCCCGATGCATAAACCCTAGATCATCAAGCCTCCCGCCACGAAAAGTTCCACAGCGCTGCCGCCACCGAAGGGGAGATTCGGGGGATAGAAAGTCTCTGTTCCAGCACCCTGCCGGGACAGGGAAGTGCCCCTGGAGCCATCTCCATCGATGTCCACCACCATCTCCATCACCGTTGCTGATTACCATGATGAGGAGGGAGTAGATCTCTCTCGAGGCTAAGGGTTCTACCGATAGCTATGTGTTCATCTCTCTCTCTATGCATGATCTTATTGAGATCATGAGCTTGTAATCTATAGATCTACCTTGCTACTCAAGTGCTTTAATAGATCTCTGATCTCCCTATGTGTGTGAAAGTGACAGCGTGCACACCATGGTGGCACTTAGGCTAGAGATTACAAATACTTGTTATGAGTTATATTTGGAGTTGGATGTCTTTATGAAATTGTGGTGTTTGTTGGACTCATCTAGTGCTGAAGGTGACAGTGTGGGGTTTTCTAGATAGGAAAGGCTTACTTTGAGGTGTGCTGTTATAGCCCTACCATGGATTAGAGTCTCCAACCGGGGAGTAGTTGAGCGTAGTATCATAAAGAATAATATATTTATATGAGAGTGTTCACTAGTGAAAGTATGATCCCTAGGCCTTGTTTCTAAGCATTGAAACACCGTTTGCAACTAGATCTGTTACATGTTTGCTTGCTTCCATCTTTATTTCAGTTTGCCTTTAGTCTCTTCCACGCCATCAAAGTATTTTCTATCACCGTTACCACTTATAATTATCCATACCAGTTGTATTTCACTATCTCTTCGCCGACCTAGTGCACCTATACACCTGACAAGTGTATTGGGTGTGTGGTGACACAAGAGACTTCTTGTATCTTGATTGCAGGGTTGCTTGAGAGGGGATACCTTTGACCACTTCCTCCCTGAGTTCGATAAACCTTGGGTAATCCACTTAAGGGAAAACTTGCTGCTGTTCTACAAACCTCTGCACTTGGAGGCCCAACAACTGTCTACAAGAATAGAAGTGCGTAGACATCATCTGCCATGAGCAATCCAACTCCTATCCATCTATTAAGAATTAAATAAACAAATCAAACTTTCAGAACAAGCTAGTGATTTTTTAGAACAGATTTCTTTACAATGAATAAGTCAACTCATATGCATGTGTTAAACAATTAAAAAACAAATCTCATTTTTAGAACAGGCTAGTCATTTATTAGAACTATTTACTTTACCATGCAACAAATGCAACTCCTATCAATCTGTTGGAAAATTAAACAAACTAATCACATTTTTTGAGAAGAATAATCCTTTTTAAGAAGATTTTTATGTAGATGAACAATCCAAGTGATATCCATGTGTTGAACAACCAAGGAAACTTTTTTTTTACCTTGGCAGACACGGAGACGAGCGAGTTGAGCACGGAGATGGCACCCAGAAGGGGAGCTACCGAGGTACGCGGAGACATCGGGCGGAAGGAGACAACCCTGGGTGCGCACGCTGAAATGGACGGGGAGATGCCACCGCCGCTTGTGGTGTACCGGCAAAGGCAGCGGTGCCCTAGCCGCCACCGCGTGTGGTGGACCGGATTTTAGATCTGATTTCAAAACCTCCCGGGTGGAGTTTAGGTGAGTGTGTGGGTATCAAAGAGGTGGGCCCCACAAGTCAGCGATAGAATTTTCACTTGTCCAGCTAACACGTGGGGTTCATCGTAGGTGGTTCCACTGGTCAGGGTCCTCTTGGTTGCGTGTTCGAGACCTGGAGGTTTCCATTTTATTGAATTCTTCAGACTTTATTTTCCCTCCATTTTGTCGGAACCAAAGCGGCCCGTAGAGAGAGAGAGAGAGAGAGTGTGGACAAGACATGTGCAACTAGAGAGAGAGAGACAGAGCGTGCCCCATCGCTGCCTCTGGCGAGCTGCTTCCCTGCGAGCTTTCACCGGAAGCAGGTGCATGACTTATATATTCTCCAATCTCCGGAGAGCTTCCTTCGTGTATATATAGGTGCGCGGCGCACCGCCCGATCTCATGCGTTTTCTGGGAGAATGCAGGGGAGCTACAGCATCCATAGGCGCGACGACGACGGAGTGAGGGATGCAATATGCTGTGGAATAACCGGCGGCGAGGCTCTACACCTATGGTAAGAATCCCCTTCACCGGAGTATAACCGACGGCAGAGATCTTCAGCAGGAGCAGCTTGATGAATCTATAGGGTTTTCAGAGCTGTGTAAATAGTACTTGTTTTTCATCGAATCTGTAGTGTTTTCTCTCTGACTGTTTCATCGAATCCTAGAGTTTTCTCTAAGATTAGTTCATCGAATCTCTAGAGTAAATCTAGGATGTGCAGATTTTGTTGGGTTGAATTTCTGCAGAATTTTTTGTTGGTACAATTTGTGCTAATATTTTGTTAATAACAATCTTCATAATGTGTATGCAAAACTACAAATTAGTACAGTATGCACATCATTAGTTGTATTTTTGCAGGATTATCTATGTAGAACTGCAGACTAGTTGTATTTCTGCACACATATATAGTACTAGTTATCATTATAAAGTACAATGTAATCAGTGATAATATTAGTAATATCATATCATTTATTTTCCTGATCTTTTGTAATTTTTGTGTTCAGAAAAAAAGGAATATGGCTCAAAACGAATGTGTGACATGTCAGCAGCAACCTGCCTCGTGTGGGAGTGGAAACACAGACCATGTGATGTATTTTAGAATGAGGGTGAGATCACCCTTTTTTGCAGAGGGATTTGTAAGTATTGTCGATTTTCATATACATATCATATTTTAAATTTCCATATAAATTGCTTTATGTTCATGAACTTATGGGTTTTTTCTGTTCCAAAAATTTATGCAGGGTATTCCTTGTTGTTTCGCTGAGCGTATGCGACAATTCGCTCTTGGTCCACATCTCACCTGGATTCTTGATCAGAGTGATTACCATGATGATCAAAATAGAACAATTGATGAATACTACTTCTATTTGCTGTATGGTGGGAATTTTGGGAGGTCTATAGCATTATGTGGGCCATATTGGAGGGGGTTCTGTGCAACTTATAACATTGAACAAAATGATGTTCTGACATTTGCATACAATAGAGTAGACATGTGCTTTATTGTTGAAGTGTCAAATGCTTATTATGTTGTCAAACCTTGGGTTGATCAAGACCAGTGTATGTATTGACTTCTTTGCATCAAAATGGTTTTTTCCTTACATACATGACTAGTTTCTTAATTATGTATGTTCCTTACACACAAACCTTCTTCAATTTCATATGCATGATCAGGGTGTTATAAGACCGAAGATTGTTGCAAGGTGACACTAGAGAAATCCATATTTCAGGACCCATGTAATGTCAGTTGCTCTAAAATGAATTCCATATCTTGGGCATTCTGCAGGGAGTTTGTAAGAGACCTGGATGAAGATGATGTCTTTGAGATCCCTCAGTTCTTGGTGAACTGGGTGCTGGATGAAGATGATATTCATCAAATGGTTACTTTAATCACTTTTTCCTATGCTTTTCCTTCTTATTTTGCAAATTTATCAGGGTGGCCAGTTAACTAAGATTTGTTATATATTTTTGTTACTCAGGAAACTCCTTTGAGATGCACAAGGGAACACCAAATCCCAAAGAAAGGGTTCTATTGTGTATGCATGACGAATAATTATAACGAAGGCCTGAAAATCTTGGGGCAATATCGCATATCGGAAGTATATGACGATTGCATTGAGTTAATTCCAACTCTCAGAAATCACATTTCATCATACCTATCTGAATATGTAATAATATTAGGATTTACATGCAGTGACTTTAGACTAGTACCCCAAAATAATGCTATATAGGCATTTCTAGTCACTTTAGATCATTATATAATGAACTTAAACAAAAGTAATTATGATCCAACCCTTAAATCCCATTCCCACATGTTAGAATATGTGGTGATGACATGTGTCCACATGATCCCATATTTTAAGTGGTGAATATTAAATCTTAGTTAATTTTTCAATGAGTAGTAATTACTTTTCTAAAATAAAAAGGAGGAAACTATTGAATAAAACTTATGATGCTTGTGATGATAATAGATCATCAATTAGGTGCCTTAGAGTACTAAGTAAACTAGTTAAGTATTGTTTGGTGATTGTGTACTCCGTATGTATTTATAGAAGATAGTACCGACCAAGCTTACGAGGAGGAGGAGTTCTACCAAGAAGAAGAAGAAGAAAACTTCAACCAATTCACCAACCAAGGCAAGCTGTTATTGGCAAGCTAACCCTTGCAAAACTTACTTTAGCAAGCCACCATTAACAATGCAAGCAAATCCTTGCAATCTAGATAACCCAAGCAAAGATGCTTTAGGCATGCTTTGATCCTAACCACTTTGACTACTAGTTACCCCAAGTCTTTCTTTCAAGCTTTACTTCCTTTACCTTACACAAAGTCCCTTACTTGTTTTGAAGGTAGCATAAAGAGTATAAAACTTGACCTATTTAGATAAGCTTTAGATGTCATTCTATGGCATGAGATTGAACCCATCATCTTTCCACCTTAGTGAACACTCTTAACTTAGTTGTTTAGAGTAGATCAAACTTGATTCACTTTAGATGGGAACAATTGGTAAAAATGAATTATGAAAACCTTGGAATGATGAGTCATTCTATTGAGATGTTTTGACATGTGTTGAGAAACACAAATGGTTTATGATGATGAAAATGTTGAGGCATGAGCCTTAGCCCTTTTATAAAACTGATGGTTGGATTCTGATGCGATATCATTCCAAATTTACCGTACAACCACACTACCTGAATTGGGTAAGGCTTAGCCGGAAGTTTATATGCATTAGTGTTAGTTCCCTTGCGGGAGAGGTTTTAGCTGAGGCTACCTCTCAATGTTGTCCACCTATGCAGTGCCCAAGATGACTGATGGTCATGGTTGGGAGGCCATGATCATAGGAGAGGTGCTTATACTAGGGTGTGTAAAAGGAAACGTTATGTTTGATTATCTGCATAGTTAGTATGATGATTCAGGGTTATCCCTGACAGATGTATCGAATTTTGTGGTGAAAGTGTACCACCTCTGCAGAGTGTCGAACTATTCGAATAGCCGTGTCCGCGGATATAGACAGTTGGAATGGCCATACTATTTTGTTGTCAGATGTTTTCAAAATGACTTATGAAATGAATGATGAATCTTGACTTGACCACAACAGGGTTGTGTTTATGACAATAGCTTCCCAACTTAAGTGATTCTAGAACTTTATTTTATCTTTCTTTGCTTCAGAACTCAGCTTAGGTTTCGAAGTTAACTTTATAGTTAAACTTAGATTTAGCACTTTAACTTAGAATTATACTGCTTGTTAGTGGTAGTTTGCGAGTACTTAAAGAGTACTCATGGCTTTTGTCCCTGGCTATTCTCATGGCCAGACTATGAAGGAGACTACCAAGATGATGGCCAGCAAAACGGCTATGATAACTAGGACTATCTGCCTTCGTCAGCATTGCTTGTGCCCTTGAAGATGGACCCCACCACTACGCATTTCCGCTGCTTATTGTATTAAGACTGGATCATGACATCCTTATTTGTGTAATACGTTATGTATGGTTTGTAATGGATGATGTACTGTGATATCCAATCCGTTATGTCTCGCAAAAATGGTAATCCTGGGATTGCGAGGTATGGCATAACGGGCATCTGGGATTAAAAATCCAAGTGTTGACACCTGGAACCAAAAACAGAAGAAAATAGGCAACTAGCAGTATGGCATATTGTTAGTAGGTTAGCCCAATAAAGTGTATAGAAATACTCCACAATTTGGACAAAACACAAGAAAGTAGATATAAAACAAGCATGGAACATCAAAAATTATAGATACGTTAGCAACGTATCAGCCAGCGCGGGAGAGTTTCTATGCAAACAAAAATTTCTCGAGCTGCAATTATGTTTGAGCCCACCCGCACAGTGCTACCCAAGCATTCGCACAAAGGTCATTTACGTAATCTATTCCCACCCTTTTTATCCCCTCGCCAAAATGAGACAGATCCAAATTTCCCCACTGCCCTCGGCGCTGCCGTCCTGCCCTTTTCCCCTCGCCCTTCCCGCCATCCTCACCGCCATCCTCCCTCTTTTCCCCTCGTCGCTGTCCGTCCCTCCGCCATCTGCCTTTAATCCCCTCGTCTCCGTCCGTCCTTCCAGTAGTAACCTCTCCGCCACCCTAGTGCCCAAACCCTAGCCCCTCCTCACCGTCCCGGTTTTCCACCACGTCCGTCGACCTCGCCGGTCGTCCACCTCGCCGATAGCCGGCTGACCTTTTCTACCACCTCATTGTACACTTCACCCGCAAAGTCGGCCATCTCGCCGTCCATCTCCCCATCTATCTCGCCATCCTCCTCACCATCCAGCTCGCCGTCCACCTCGCTGACAAGGCCTGTCACCACACTGACAAGGCCCGTCCACCTTGTCGCCCACCTTGTCGACGAGGTCTGCCACCTCGCCATCCAGATCGATGCCACGTGCCCTGGGTCACTGCAATAAATGTGGTATCAAAAAGGCCCTACAGCCTGCAGGCAAGGAAACGCGCTCATCCTTGATTCTCATGTTTTTTTAATTTTCCTGAGAAATGTTGTTCATTATCCTGTTCATGCCACCAATTTACCTTTTCTGTTGCAGTTATTCTCTCTTATTTGTTCTGCCTATGAAATTGCTTGTGATTTTACAAGTCATGTGATCAGGGTTGCATTATCCTGTCTGTTGCATGAGTTTGACTGCTTCATGTCATGTCTGATGAGCAGAGTATAAATTGTTCATAGTAGTCTGTTTTACATGATGATTACTATTGAACAATCAACATCATATGTCATGACTTGTTTAATTATCTATTTTAATTGCATGAAAGATGCTTATCCTTCTGATGTTTAATTGTCCTGCCCTGCTTATTAGTGCAACCAGCCAACTAATTGACAAGTGAGATTCAGAGTATTCGACTTATGATCAGTTTACATAAAGATAAAGTTTGCATTATCTTGGTTATTCCATTGGTTTGGCTGCTTCATCCTATGCCTTTTGATCAGAGTATAAATTGCTCATAGTGGACTCTATTACATGATGATTACTATAGAACAATCAACACCATACGTTATATTTTGTTTATTTGCAGGATAGTTGCTTATCCTGCTTATGTTTTATTGTGATTATCCTCTTTAACTTCGTGTATACTATTTCGGCTTATGATCTGTTTGCGTGTGATAAAGGTTGCATCACCTTGCCTTTTTGCATTAGTTTGGCTGCTTCATCACATGCCTTATGATCATAGTAGAAATTGGTCATAGTGAGCTATCACATGATGAGTGATACATTGCAAATGTATCTATAATTTTTGATGTTCCATGCTTGGTTTTATCCACTTTCTTGTGTTTTGTCCACACTTTGGAGTACTTTTCATATGATTTCTTGGACTAACCTATTAACAAGAGCCATAGTGTCAGCTGCCTATTTTCTGCTGTTTTTGGTTCCAGGAAAGTCAGAAAATGAATATTCTCGGAATTGGACGGGACAAAAGCCAAAGTGCCTATTTTTCCGGAAGCCATCAGATGCCAGAATACGAGACGGAGAAGGGCTGGGGGCCAGCCACACCAGCTGGCCGTGCGGCCAGGCCTGGCCCGTGCCAGGGGGTGGTCTGGCCGACCCCAGCACCCCCTCGGCCTCTCCTTTCGCCTATAAGATGCCCTCAGGACGAAAACCCTAAGGACCCAATCAAAAATCCACGAAATAGTCTATAGCCGCCGTCATCTCCATCCCTAGATCGGGATGGATCTGAAGCTCTTCCCGGCACCCTGTCGGAGAGGGGAATTCACCCTGGAGGCCTTCTTCATCATCATGCAAGCCTCCGGTGTGATGCGTGAGTAGTTCATCCTTGGACTGCAGATCCATGTAGTAGCTAGATGGCTGGTTCTCCTCCTTTGTGCTTTCATGTCTAGATCTTGTGAGCTCCATTCATGATCAAGATCATCTATTTGTAATTCTGCATGTTGTGTTTGCAAGGATCCGATGGATATTGAGATGCTATTTCAGAATGATTATTGATTCTATCATGTCTTTGTTATTTGTGATCTTGCATGCTTTCCGTTGTTAGTAGCTATCTTGGCCAAGTAGATGCTAGCAACTCCAAGAGTTAGTATTTATGCTCGATAGTGGGTTCATGCCTCTGGTAATCTGGGGAAGTGGTAGAAATCTCTAAGGTACTAGATGCGCTGTTGCTACTAGGGAGAAAACAACAATCCTTTATTCATAGAACAATCGTATTGTTTACTTTACACGCAATTCGTAAAGCAATAATCTATTACTTGCCACTTAATACTGGAGGGGGGTCGGATGATAACCTGAGGGTGGATTATTAGTCATAGATGTAGTTGGATGGCGGTCTATGTATAATGTTGTAATGCCCAGTCGAATCTCAAAGGATCGGAGTCAAGATGATTAGTATATGCATGTATTGCTTTCTCGATATTTGTCAATTGCCCCGCTGTAATTTGTTCACCCAGCATGTTATCCATCTTAAGGAGAGCCACCTCTAGTGGACTATGGACCCCGGTCCTTTTCTTTTACATACAATCTACAATCTGTTTACTACTTTGTGTTTACTTTCTGCAAACTATTACTTCCTTCCATTCGATACATTTTATCCTTTGTTTTCAGCAAAACCGGTGAGATTGACAACCTCATTGCAAGTTGGGGACAGAGTTCTGTGGTTGTGTTGTGCAGGTCTCCACGTTGCTGCTGGCACCGGTAGTGCGCCCTTCCAACGTTCATCTAGCTACACCTTTGGGGTGTTTCCTTGGTCCTACTGGATTGATAACCTTGGTTTCGCACTGAGGAAAAACTTGCTGCTGTGCTCATCATACCTTCATCTTGGGGTTCCCCAACGAGCTCGATATAATTTCGGCCATCAATGAGTTCTATAGAACAGTCAGTACAGTAGGTTATGTTTCCTGTTTAATTGCACTATTACTGCTTATCCTGCTTATGTTTTATTGTCCCACTCTACTTATTACTGCAACCAATTGGTGAATTGTCCAGCTTATTCATCGTCTTGTCTCTTGCTTTGCTTTGGCTGCTTCATCGTTAGTCTTGTGATATGAGATTGAGAGTAGAAGTTCCTCATAGTGGACTGTTGGACATTATGATTAGTATAGAACAATCAATACCATAGGACATAGGTTATATTTTTGTAGCTTACTAAAGAGTTATTTATTCATGATAGAACCACAATTGCATCCCCTGGAAGAAAGGCGGCTGGAAAACATCACGAGAACAATGCGTGGATGCAAAAAATGGGTCTTAGGCCCCTTGTTTATCCATCTCCCACTAAATTCTCCCATAAAAAGAGCAAGGATGAAGGCTCTGGATCTGACTATTATCCTGAAGAGGAGGGGGAGGATGAGCTGGAGGTTGTCCCCATACTTGCCTACTCATCTTTTGTGTAATTATTTGGTTACTTTATTTTCCATATATGTTGTGCTTTTTTATTATGCCGAATTCACTACCTTTGAATTGTGTAGACTAAGAATAGGAAATATAAGAAGAAACCTGTCGTCATGACAAGGATGGCTGCTGGTGGTGGATCTGCTTCTCGGAAGCGCGTCTCGTTTAGCATGGTTGCCTCGATAGAAAGGACATCCACCTCCAAGTTCTCCATGGCGCCCACCAAGACCACCAAGTGCTCCGACCTCTTCGCAAGAAACTCAGAGTCCTGGATATCCTGATGCTCGAGGACAGAAGGTAGCAGCCCAAATCGAGATGGCAGCACTCCATGGCAGGAAGACAGCAGTGCAAGACGAGCAGACATCTGCCCCAGGCAAGCAACCAACTCCCCAAGGAAAGCACATTATATTGTTTGAATGGCACTTATTATATGGTAGAATACCAACTCCACATTATATGTTGGTAGATGATTTTGTACAAGGAGAGGTCGGATGTCAGAGCAGAGTTCTACGATAGAGTTTCTGTATGTTCTGTGACTCAACTGCCATTTTTCTCATTACTATTCAAGCAGAGGCTAATGCACGATGTTTTATTTCAGCAAAAGTTTTTCATGGATGCATCACATCCGGATGTGCAGGTTGCTTGCAACCAGTAGTTAATGAGGCATGCAAGAATTCAAAGGCATCTCTTAAAGAAGCAGATTTTTGACCCCCTCCCACTGAATGAAGTAACAAGGATTTCTCCTGTTGAACACATGAACGATGTAGAGTGGTGCAAGCTTGTTGATTCTTGGACTGACCCCAGGAACCAGGTCAAGTCTTGTCTACTCAACTTCCCCCTGTTTGTGTTTAACCAGGACTGCCTCTTATACTTTATGCTCTCTCTTTGTGTAGGACCGTTGTCTGATAAACAAGCAAACAAGAAATAGACAACCTTATCGTAGTGACTTGTTTTTCTGTGACAGTCGGGGCTTCTCCAATTGTAACATCCCAATTTCAGCAACCATGATTAGTGGTCCAGAATGCAAAAATTAGGGGGAACAAAAACTTTTTCTTGTTCATTGGTGCAGTGTTTGCCTCTTGTTTGACTGTGTTTATGCTTATGATTGTGAGTTAAGAGATATACTCCTTACCTCAACACCAGTTGACAAAAACAACTTCCCAAAACTGTCTTGGCTTAATTTCCATATTCCCAAATGATTTGGTATTTCAAACCCTGAGCCAAGAAGCCTTTATAAACAAACTATTTTAGTAGCTTCTATTGATCAAACTATGGAGATCTATAGAATACTATCTCCTTATGTTTTCAAGCCAGAACCTTCAACTACTCTTCTCTCTAGGTTTCCCAAAACACCTTTACTAATCCTTTGAATTCTACTCTTGGTATAAATACCAAGGACTCTCATCTTATCCAAGATCCAACCTCTTCAAAATGCCCAACCCTACCTCAAGCTAGGCTTGATGGTCACCCTAGTAGTGGATTTGCTTAGTTTATAAGATGAGTTGCCTTGATCTGCGGGCTGATAAATTGCTTTGATCTGCTCTGGACCTGCCTGCTTAGGAGATAGTATGATCTACTCTAGGAGCTCATCACTGGGACAAGGATGATTCCCAATCACCAAACCCTAAACAAGAATACAATCTGGATCTAATCCCTAGCCACCAGGTGATCATCTAAAACCCTTAACTAGATCAATTATGGAGTGATCCATTCTCGAAGTTTCCAAGTAAATGAAGACCAGTATCAAGCAAGGATCCTTCCTACTCAATCTACACTTCAACATCATCCACTTTATTATTCTTGGGTACCTTGCAACCCATCAAAATCATCACCACCCACATTCTAGTCAAAAACCCTAAATCTGCCAAATTTGGCTATCTGGAAAACTACTTCCAACATCACCTTTTTGAATGCCTCCCTTTCTCAACCCTTGTGCATTTTTGAAAATCCATCTGAACCATCTTGTTAACCATCCTAAGGACTACCAAGGCCCACTCTTTACCTTGGTTAGATCATCCTCCAACCTACTTGTTCTTGATGGTTTTGCAGGCAAGAAAATAACTATTCCTGCAAATCTAGCTAACATGCCTATTTTGACAGAAGCTCACACCACCATCCCACCTTCTATGGACCAACTCTTCACATAGTTGTGTTCTACTCATCTAGGTCTACCAATACCTACTCCAGTTTCTCCAATTGGATATTGTTACTTCTTAAACCCACATGGTTTTGAAGGCTATCTGATAATCTGCTCTGGCAGGCTTATTTTATTCAAAGTTTGGAAAAAGTCCTTGGAGAGCTCAACCATGATCAAGCCCACACTTCTGTACCATGATGATATAAATAACATGTTTTATACATCCATATACCCCATGCTCCAATGGGAGCTCTGAGATCCAAGATACACCCATGTTTTGGTGGTATAAAAATAACATCACCCTAGATCCACAACTCCTTGTTTTCCATCTAATTCAAGTCGAATTTCCAATTTTCCAAAGGTTGCAAATGCTTTCTACACCTTGTTTACATCATCTACCTTGATCATCAAAATCTATCAAATATTATCCATAATTAGTAGGGCTCCAAATCTAATTAGTCTCTTTAATAGACAAGATCTCCAAAACTTCTTCCATAAAGGAAAGTTTGGTTTTTGCCAAAACACTTCCCCAACTTTTGGCTCAACTGAGGTCCACATATCATACCCCATCTTCCCACTTCAAAAATAAACATTTTTGAAGAGCTTTAATATTTCTTTTTACCCATTCGCTTAAATGGCTGAATTGGAATAATAATTGTTTTAAATACTTTTATCTTCCAATATGTCCAATGTAAAATTATCAAAAACCAACTATGTACAAAGTAAAATTATCAAATGAGCTTCTATAAACCACTTCTGCACATTTTGAATAATTGATCAAAAATGCACTAAATATCATCTGAAAAAAATCTCAATAAATTCTTGGAGGTGTATCTTGGCCTCACCTACCTACCAGCATCATTACCCAAGATCCAGTTTTGAAACTTGCTTCATGATCCAAGGTTTGGCCAACAATTGAAATCATTCAAGCTATCCTTCAAATCCCTTTCAAACCCTCACCAAACCTCTCCAACACTTCTCCACAGCAACCACCCTCACCCCCAGGTCGACACCACTGTAGCATGTGGCCTCCCCTGCCCTAGGTCCCTTGGATGAAGAGAGAAGGAACCCCTTTTCTTTAAATCTTGCATTTAAAGCAGCAACAAGTTCCACCACTCCCTCCCTATCTCACTGCTGGACTCAGGGACCCCACCACCCTCTCACCACCGCCCTCCACCGCCCAGATCGACCAACCCCGGGCCAGCACCTCCCTCCCATGTCCAAAATGGACATTGCATATCCCCATCTCCCTCCCCGGTTTAAAGAGGCCAGAGGCTCTCACCCCTGCCCCTGCTCCTTCATTTCCCCTCCGGGAACCCAGAGCACCACCACACTCGCTCCTGCACCCTCCCTCCTCCTCCATTGCTCTAGAGAGGAAGGAAAACCTCCCTTCGGCCATTCTCGAGCTCCCGAGCTCGTGCTCGTTTCCAACCACCCCGAACCCCTCCACTGCTTCTAGAACACTTCCATACCTTAGTACTCCCCTCCCCCAACGGACCAAAGGCTCCCTTCCCCTCTGCTGCTCGAAAGATGAAGAAAATAGCCGATGTGTTGCCGGGTTGCAGGCAAGTTCCCCTCCCTCTCCTACCTTCTACCCTCCTCTCTGTGCATGCATGTCAATATCCCCACCTCTATCTATCTCACCCCTCTCTATTTTATGCCTAGGACCACCCTGGGGCTACCTCCGGAGAGCACCCGAGCGTGCTCTGTCTCCGTCACCCTCACCACGCGAGATCTGCATCGATACCCCCTTTCCCGCCCCTCACCGGGGTCGGTGTCGAGCACCGATCCACCTTCGTCGTTCCCTGTCGCTTGAGGAGCACCCCAGGTGAGCCCTTGCACCTGCCGGTGCTGTGCCTAGGGTTTCAGCGCCGCCGCGCTAGCTCGCATGGAGATGACGGCCTCAGGCCATCCATCTTGTTTTATCGAACGACTAAAATCCGCAAATACCTCTTCGCCCTTCCCTAGTGGCTGACAAGCGGGCCCTGCCCGTTAGCAGCTCAAACTGGATCCTCCCGCCTCCCGCGCGTGCGCCGCACGGGTGGGCCGATTTCCTCCTCCACGGCCCAACTCCCTGCCAGATCCGGCCCACTGTAGTTGTTTTTTTAGCATATCTATTAATTCTAGAAGCTACCTTCTAAGTTTAAATCCAAATAAAAATGGAAATTACAATATTTTGTCCAGATCCAAATTTCTAAGGGTTCCTTCATGTCTTATGCAACTTGCAGAACTAGAACCTAGCTAAAAATAATTTTCATTATTGTCTGGCATTTAATCTTCCAAAGAGTACCTTTTTCACTAAATAATTTCCACAGTGAGTACTCTTTATCCAAATTGAGAAAATCCAATTTCCTCTGGTAGGCATTGGATATACCCTATGGTGACATTAATCTCAACCTATGTTGAGACATGGATCACCTGTAGCAAAAATAATAAAAACAGAGCTTTTCTCACTTTAGAAAGTTCCCTAGAGGAAACCTTGAGTCCAATTGACCAATTTCCAACTCTCATGGATGAGCTGCATCCATATCTACCCAACCATAGGGGATGACCAATTTTGAGCTTCTATAGATTTTTAAAGGATTTAAAAACTTCTGCATGTGACTTTATCACTAGATAAATCACTCCAGTAGCTCTGTAACTCCAAAAGAGCTGATTCCAATTTCTACAGAAATGTATTCTAAATACATACCATGTGTCCTTGGAATCAAATCAAAAGCTTCTTTAGATTAAAACTGGTGAAAAAGACAAGTTGTCTATAGAACTACCTTTGGGAATTTCTTGAGGGCATTCTGGTAAATATTTTGGCATGAATCCAACTCCCAGTGAACAACTACATAAAACCCTACCGAACCATCCAAGGAAATAATTTTTGGAGCTCTAGAACTTTTCTGGTGAATTATTTCCTAAAACTAGAGTCTTATTCACTATAAAAATCACTATAAATCCTTGGTAAGTGATAAAATAGTGAAACCACTTTTGTTGGTTTCATTTTATCAATACCTATCTGTTGGTGTCATGTTTATCATACAGAATATGTCCTTGATCCCAAAACCCCCTCCTAGGTAGTTCCTCGACAATAAACCCTAAGGGGTGTTCATCCCCTTCTCCAAGGCCATCTCAATCTCCTAAATCCAATCCTTTAAAAACCATCTGAATCTTAATTCAGTATTATTCAGTTGCTTGCTGTATTGTATTGGTGCTTGTATGCCTTGTGTTGATTGTGGCTTGGTTTGTTTGCATGTGCCGTCTTGACGACGAGAATTGCGCTCGTAATGACGCCGAGAAGAAGAGATCTTATTATTATTGGTATTGGTATTCTTGGTTATCTAAAGAAGAAGTGCAGGGACATATTGCCATATTGCTGATCTTAGACAAGCCACCTTCTTGCTCAGAAGCCTTGTCCTACTGTTTTACTTATGCATGTTTTATCTACTCTTTATTTAAAATGGCGTTGTTTTACTATATGTTGATGTATGTATGGTAGTGGTTTGGCTCCTCTTAACTATTACACCTTTGTACTATTTGAAGGGAATATGCCCGAGAGTTAATAATAAAGTGGTTATTATCTTATTCCATGTTTATGATAAATGTTTATTTTGCATGCTATAATTGTATTAATTGGAAACGTTAATACATGTGTGTTTAATAAACAAAATACAAAGTTCCTAGTAATGCCTCTCATATAAACTAGCTCGTTGATTAACAAGATGATCAAGGTTTCCTGATCATAGACATTTGATGTTGTTGATAACGAGGTCACAACATTGGTGGAATGATGTGATGAACTTTCATCCAAAGTATAACATTACGATCAGAGTCATTATGTTTATATTGCTATAACATCATATGAAGTAATCTTAGTCCTTAGACCATGAGATCATGTTAATTGCTAACACCGAAAGAGTATCTTGATAACATCAAACGTCATACCGTAACAGGGTGGGTTCAGTGCTACAAAGGTGGGTTCAGTGCTACAAAGGTGGGTTCAGTGCTACAAAGGTGTTATGTTGAGGCTCATGGATCAAGAGTGGGATTTGTCCATCCCAATGACGGATAGATATACTCTGGGCCCTCTCGCTAATATCACATTAAGATAGCTTGCAAGCAAGTGATGTGATTACTAGAATGTTATGTCATGGGAACGAGAAAATAGTGCATGTCGGCAACGAGATCAAACTAGGTATGGAGATACCGATGATCGAATCTTGGACATGTAATATATCGCGAGACAAAGGGATTTAGTTACTAGCGTTAAAGGTTCTCACGATCACAGAAGTCATCGTTGAATGTGCAGGAGTCAGTATGGATCTCCAGGTACCGTTTCTGATTATTGATCTGAGAGGGGTCTCGATCATGTCTACATTATTCGCGAACCGTAGGGTGACACACTTAAGGTATACCGACACCATTTGGAGCAAATATGTTTCAGATAAAGATTTAAGAAAGCGCTGGAATTATTTCAATAGACACCGAAACTGTTTCAGGGTGAAATTGCTGAAATTGATTCTGCATGTAATATTGAAATGTTGCAGCGGGTTTTACGTGAATGTTTGTTAATTAAAGTAATTAACAAAATTCTGAATAAAATTAATAAAAGTGTTTTATTAAATGAGAGAGCATTAAATTTGGAGAAATTTAATGCATTTAAAGTGGAGACTTTAAAAGATAATGTGAAGGGGCATTTTAATGTGGAGGGGGGTACCACCACATGAATGGGGGAGGTGAAGGGACACCATCCCCTCCTACTATAAAAGGCCCCCCTCTCACACCTTCACACTCACACCTCCTCGTGAAGGATCTCTCTCCCCCTCTAGTATTATTCCCCCATGGTCTCGGATTAGCGAGATACATGTTCCTGGTGGCTTTATCTGGAAAGAAGTTGCTGCTTCTGCTGCTTTGCTGGAGCGAGGGACGGAGGTTTTCGGGGTATCGGACGTGTGTGCGATCACAGATGCACCGCTGCTTTGCGTTGCTGGACTTGGTGCTGTTGGACTTGCTGGAGCTGGATCTGAAGGACGTGCTGGAGCCGGACCTGCTCGGACTTCCACACGATGTTGAGATCGGCAAGTGTACAACTACATCAACCACGAGTTCCTACTCATTAACAAAACTCGTTGTCTTCGATGGTAAGTTCTCGATGGATGTATGTCCACCCGTTGCTCTGTACCTAGTAGATAGATCTTGGCGTATAGTTCTCATCGTAGGAAATTTTTTGTTTTCTATGATGCGGACCCAACAGTGGTATCAGAGCCTGATCTATGTGTAGGTTCTTTGCGTGGGTAGTACACATATGTTTATATGTGGGCGATGATGATCATGTTATTGCATCTTTCATGTATTTTGGATATTGGTGGCATAGTGGGATGAAGCGGCCCGGACCAACCTTACATGTCATCGCACATGAGACCGGTTCCACGACTGACATGCAACTAGTTTTGCATAAGTGGCTGGCGGGTGTCTGTCTCTCCGACTATAGTCAATATCTGATTTACAACGAGTTGCTAATAACTTAGTTATCATTGTTGTGGTTCCATGTTCGTAGGTAAGACCGGTTCTATCTTCGAAAGCCCTAAGCCACGTAAAAAATTGCAATTGATAAATTAGAGACGTCTAGTTTAGATCATTGCTGGGCTAGTGTCATGATATGGTAATGTTGTAAGTTGATGTATAGTTGATACTCTTACAACACACCTAACGTGTACGTTCCATATACCTTGGCCTTACACACAAAGGAATGATAGAGATCATACCACGATGCATATGATGGTGATCAAATGCATGGACCATATCATTCCACTTTACACATATGATGTTCACATCTTATATTGCTGGTTTGGCATTTTAGTAGCATTATAAGATGATCCCTCATTTAAATATCAAGATAAAATGTGTTCTTCCTTAAGTATGCACCATTCTATGGATCGTGTTTCGAGACATCACGTGATGATCGGGTGTACTCGACTCTGCGCTTTCATATAAACGGGTGTAAGACAGTTTTACACATGCGAGTACTAAGGTTCTTACTTGGGGAGCCTAACATGTACAGACATGGCCTCGGAACACAGACCGAAAGGTTAAGCATGAGTCATATAGTTGATATGATGCCCATATTGATGCTCGCCTTTCAAGCTACACCGACTCACATGATGATCGGACTTGGTGTAGTGGATTTGGTTCATGCAATCACCAAAAAGGCACGAGGGATGTCGTTTTTGAGTGGGAGTTCATTTCTAATTTGGATTAGTCAAACCAAATTTGTCATAAACTAAATCAAAGTGAATTTGCATAATTTGTTGTAGTCATTGGAATCTGTTTACTACCTTATGCTTAGTTTTAATTGAGATAATAGAACTATAGAATTCTGGATATTTACTTTACGAACTGGTATCGTATTGTTTTGAATGTCAATTTAAAGTTTAGAAGTCCTAGTGCAAACTTTCAGCAAACTCTATTTACTCCATGAAGTTTAATAAGTAATATTAAATCAAGAGTAAGAATTCCAATGTTAGTATCTAAAGTATCATGTTTTCCTCCATGATTCTTGATATTCAAAAGTTGTTTTAATATCAAGGTTATCTAGGAGCTGAAAGAATTGTTTTAGAAACCATCATGTGTGAAAGATATTATGATATCTGAAACAAAGTTTTTGGTTGCATTATGATAGAGTATAATTTAGCAAAATACATGTTCTCATATTGTATGAGAATTTGTGAAGGATGGAGATGCTAGGCATCTGAATCTCCCAAAAGGTTTCGGGAACTAAAATTATACTCGTCATTCTTCCTTATAGGCTATAGTAGCTTGATCATGAAAGTTGTCATGATAAGGATGAATAGAATATGTAAGTAAAATGTTTACTACAATAAAACATTACTAAAGAATGGATTTTGAATGCCAAACATTTGATGATGGTGATCCACTTTAAAGTGCAAGTCCAAAGGTATTAGTATTTGACTATATATACTTTGTACTATGTGTCATGTGAATGACACCACTATTGATGTTGATAGATTCTTTTAAAAGGAAAAGGAATTTCTGAAAGAGAATCTATAAAATATTTGGCAGAAAAGAAAAGTTGGATATGTCCAGCTTAGGTATATAGAAGATACACATGTTATGGATGTATTCTTTGCTTGTTAAACAATGTGGTTCTTAGGTATTGGATACCGAATTGGTTGGTGTGAAGTGTCATACAGAACAACATAATTCATGAACTGCAACGGCCTAAGTAACTAGCAAGAGAATAAGTGATGATGTTCATCGAAAACAAATAAAGTGTTATTATGTTTTTCGTTGTTGTCAAACCTAGCCTTCAAGATTTGTTTGAATAATTGTTATTTTGTTCCGGTATTACGAGAACAATGGTTGTTCAAATAATTATCATATTCCATAAAGGATGGATGAACTTTTACAAGTCTTGTTGGAGAAATCACATCCATAAACATTATTGCTAAAATGTCGTAAGCCAAATGATTGGAAGATCACTTATGAAGTGACATCGCTGTTTGAATTATATTGGAAAGTAAACATGAAGAAACTCCATGTTGATGGATTTTTGGAGTCTTTTGATTTTGATCAATTGATGCTTGTGAAACTTTCCTCGAGATAATTGAAACTCCGTTCATAGGCCAAAGAGGAACGAATGACTAGCTTATTGGAAATTGTGCATGTTGATGTGCATAATCCATTATGTGTAGCCATATGCGTTGGATTTATTTCTTTATATACTTTCTCCAGAAATTTGAGTGAATATATCTATATATTTACTTAATAAGGAAGAAGTATGAAATATTTGAAAATTGTTCAAAGACTTTCAAGATGAAGTGAAAAATCATTGTAACAAGAAAATAAAAGAGTTTATGATTTGATAATAAAGGAAGATATTTGAGTTACAGGCTTAGCAAAACACCTAAGATTTCAGGAATTATTCCATGAATTTGCATTTCCCGATAAACCACAGGAGTATGGTATGTTCGAGAGATCAAATCAAACCTTGTTTGACATGGTAAGATCAAAGGTGTCATTTATAAAACTGCCATTATGTTTTAAGGATTAAAGCTTTAGAGACTATCGCTTTTACACTGAAAAGAGCACCATCGTGATCCGTTGAAATGGCACCATATAAGTTATGGTTTGGGATAAAACCCGAATTGTCTTTTCTTAAATTTTGGTATGCTATGCATAAGTAAAATGTTTACAACCAAAGTCGGATAAGCACGTCTTTGTAGGTTATCCCAAAGAATTTGTTCGGAATTTCTCCATAACACCGAGGACAAAAGAGTTTGTCGCTTGGAACGTCAAGTTTCTTGAGAAGGAACTTTTCGTGAAAAGTTAAGTGGGAGGAAAATAGAACTTTGATAAGGTTGTTGAACCTTAACTATATGTGCTAAGTAGCGTAGCGCCGGAAAGTGTCCCGGTGGCAGCCACAATGCTCATGGCTCCCGTGATTACAAAGGTTGTGATCTCGGAGATTAGAGTTCCCATTGAACCATGTGGGTCGGTAAGAATCAAATAGTGTGATTTGATAAGCAAGTCGTTATTGTTTTAACAATGATGAACCGACTACATGCAAAAAAGCGATGATGGGCCCTGACTCCATAAAATGACTAGAAGACGTAGAATCCGTGATAGTATCCATACACGAGAAATCAAGTTTCTAAACTTGGAAGACCCTCCGGAAAGGCGTGAAGCCTATCGGTCATGTTTGGGTCTATAAAGAAATAGACATGGATGTTTAAAATCTATGAAATAGTCGACATGTCGGAAAGAAGTTTACGACAATGTTCAAGGAGTTGACTATGAAACGATTTGATCTTTCATAGCTATATTTAGTCTTGACGGATTAATGTAGCAACCACTACATATAATTTGATGTATGGTAGTTGAACAAACAAAACAATGTTCTTATAATAGAATGGTTACATAGGACGTGTACAAGACACGGTCCGAAGTGTTTTGTTAATTCAAAGGGTGCTAAAAAGGGCATGCAAACTTCAATAGTTGAAGTGAGCATAGCGGAGTTGGAATCTTCACCATGATGAAAATGTTAAAAGAGTTTAAATTCATCGGAGATGATGAAGATGCTTGCATTTGCAAGAAATTAAGTGGGAGCGCTGAGACAAATTTCCAATACATTATGCAGAGTAGATATTGTTGATTGGAAATGATGTATCTTTTATTGACACAAGTTAAGAATTTCATTAAAATAGGATTTCGATGAAAGACTTGGGAAAAACCGGAATATTTGGCATCAATATCTACATGGATAGATTGAGGCGCTAATATGGTTATGCCAGACATACATATATGAGATATTGAAAGGGTTCAATATGGAAACAACAAGAAAGGTTCTTGTTGCATGGAAAGGATTGTATCAAGATTCAAGTGTTTCAACACTTGGTGAGTAAAATCACATGAAGATTTTGATCGATTATACCATGATATGTATATATCCAGATATGTCCTATGCTATAAATGTTATGATCACATACCAAAATGATTCATACGATGATCATTGGACGATAGTAAAGATATTCTTATGAGCTTTGGAAGAACTAAGAATATATCATGTATAAGTGACAAATAGTTAAAGGTAGTTCATTGTAAAGTGTTACATTGATACTAGTTTTGTCACAAGATAGAAATTAAATTTATCTCAATTTATACTATGGGTGGAACAATGTAATGGAAAGGATGTTCCATGATGGATTTTGATAAGTTCCAAAGTTGAAACATTGTGACGGATACTACAACAAAAGCCTAAGTATATGACTACTATAATAGCATCAAAGGAGGGCATTTGTGTTAAGAAGTTTGCTATCAAACTAGGTGTGGTTCAAAGTGGTCTAATACTATGAAGATATATTGTATGACAATAATATCAACATATTTTAACCCGAAGGAACTAAATGTCTCACCAAAGGACCAAATTTATACAATGCCATCTCATTTGAGAATGAGTGATGCGTAGAGATGGAAAGACATGCAAATACACACGGACCTGAAACTGCCAGATCCGTAGATTATGTTAACCACTAGCAAACGCGTATATTCAACACCTAGGTGTTGTATATACAAGTTTACAAACTATATTATTGAATCTAGTGCACGTGGGAGACTGAAGGGAATATGCTGAGAGGCAATAATAAAGTGGTTACTATCTTATTCCATGTTTATGATAAATGTTTATTTTCATGCTATAATTGTATTAATTGGAAACATTAATACATGTGTGTTTAATAAACAAAATACAAATTCCTAGTAATGCCTCTCATATAAACTAGCTCGTTGATTAACAAGATGATCAAGGTTTCTTGATCATGGACATTGGATGTTGTTGATAACGAGGTCACAACATTGGTGGAATGATGTGATGAACATTCATCCGAAGTATAGCATTACGATCAGAGTCATTATGTTTATATTGCTATAACATCATACGAAGTAATCTTAGTCCTTAGACAATGAGATCATGTCAATTGCTAACACCGAAAGAGTATCTTGATAATATCAAACGTCACACCGTAACAGGGTGACTATAAAGGTGGGTTCAGTGCTACAAAGGTGTTATGTTGATGCTCATGGATCAAGAGTGGGATTTGTCCATCCCGATGACGGATAGATATACTCTGGGCCCTCTTGGTGATATCACATTAAGATAGCTTGCAAGCAAGTGATGTGATCACTAGAATGTTATATCATGGGAACGAGAAAAGAGTGCATGTCGGCAACGAGATCAAACTAGGTATGGAGATACCGATGATCGAATCTCGGACATGTAATATATCGCGAGACAAAGGGATTTAGTTACTAGCGTTAAAGGTTCTCCCGATCACAGAAGTCATCGTTGAATGTGTAGGAGTCAGTACGGATCTCCAAGTCCCCCTCCTGATTATTGATCTGAGAGGGGTCTCGATCATGTCTGCATTATTGACGAACAGTAGGGTGACACACTTAAGGGATACCGACACCATTTGGAGAAAATATGTTTTAGATAAAGATTTAAGAAAGCGCTGGAATTATTTTAATAGACACCGGAACTGTTTCGGGGTGAAATTGCTGAAATTGGTTCTACATGTAATATTGAAATGTTGCAGGGGGTTTTATGTGAATGTTTGTTAATTAAAGTAACTAACAAAATTCTGAATAAAATTAATAAAAGAGTTTTATTAAATGAGAGAGCATTAAATTTGGAGAAATTTAATGCATTTAAAGTGGAGACTATGAAAGAGAATGTGAAGGGGCATTTTAATGTGGAGGGGGTTACCACCACATGAATGGGGGAGGTGAAGGGACACCATACCCTCCTCCTATAAAAGGCCCCCCTCTCACACCTTCACACTCACACCTCCTCGTGAAGGATCTCTCTCCCCCTCTAGTATTATTCCCCCATGGTCTCGGATTAGCGAGATACATGTTCCCGGTGGCTTTATTTAGAAAGGAGTTGTTGCTTCCGCTTCTTTGCTGGAGCGAGGGACGGAGGTAGTCGGGGTAGCGGACGTGTGTGCAATCACGGATGCACCACTGCTTTGCGGTGCTGGACTTGGTGGTGCTGGACTTGCTGGAGCTGGATCTAAAGGACGTGCTGGAGCCAGACCTGCTCGGACTTCCACACGATCTTGAGATCGGCAAGTGTACGACTACATGAACCACGAGTTCCTACTCGTTAACAAAACTCGTTGTCTTCGAGGGTAAGTTCTCGATGGATGTATGTCCACCCGTTGCTCTTTACCTAGTACATAGATCTTGGCGTATAGTTCTCATCGTAGGAAATTTTTGTTTTCTATGCTGCAGACCCAACACTATTAAGTACAATCCCCTTGGCGACACCTACTTGTCCCTAGTATGGTAGATGGTGTAATACACCATACCCCTTTTAGAGACCCTGTTTTAGCCAAAGCAAAGCTAGAGGATGGGAAGACCCCGGAAAAAGTTTTACCAAATGTTTCATGATAAAACCTTGGTGAGGTGGGACCTCCCAAGAGATGTTGAGAAAGAAAAGTTTTTGTTTTACAAAATGCTGAAGGAAAGCTGGAGGAAAATGGTTTACAAAAACGCACACGGTTCTTTGCAGTTTAGCTATAACAACTTAACCAGTGCAACCACATTACTCGGGAATGTGATAGGGCTGGATTTGATGTTTGTCTATTCCGGTATAAGCTGCCTCACAACTACTACAGGGGGTCGCGATCCCCGGAGGCTGGGCCTTCTCCCTTAAGGGTCCATGTGGGACATCGACATGGAGAAGGAACGAATTGTTTACGGATAGCCAGGCGTTACTATGAGCCCCTCATTGAAAGCGCCCACCGTGTAAAGTGTAAAATGCGCTCCGGTTGGTCCTCGGTACCCGATGTCCCAGTTTTGAGGGGAATAACACTCATAGGGTAGGCACTTATACTGGAGTGGGCATTCGTAGAGTCTTGATCGGGTACTCGACCCACGATCGTTGTAGATGAGGGTAGTGTACCCAGATGGTGTGGGTAAAGTGTACAACCTCTACAGAGTGTAAATCTATTCGAATAGTCGTGTCCGGGGTCGTGGACGGGTTGGACAAACTTCTGTAGAGCGTTGCTGGTTTTGTTTTCAAAAAAGGATTTCGGAAGAGAAATGGCTTTGGAAATGTTTTGACCATGGGATGGTCGGAAACGTAGGAAAGGAGTTTGGTCGTGGGACGACCTGAGGACGGGAACAAATGGGTGACCCAATTCTAATGTTTTTCCAAAACTTTTGAAAAAGGTATCCAAAATGTTTTACAAAAGTTTTCAACAAAGATATGTAGATGCTAGATCTGCAAGAGAAACTAATTGAGAAAAGAACCTCTCTTGGAGCCCTCCTACTACCACAGCCATAATGCATATCCTCTTATTGTTATTGTTATCTTAAGGTGGTTTGCGAGTACATTCAAAGTACTCACTGACATTGTCCCTGGCTATTAACTTGGTTAGATTTCAAGAAGAAGATGATGTTGGAGACTATGCGAGCTAGGACATTCTCCTAGTCAGTTGCCTGTAGGTTAAGGCATTTGTCGGCTCTACGCTTGATGAAGTTCCGCTGATGATTATTGATGTAGCCGTATCGGCATGTATGTAAGTCTTGAAATTCGATATGTCTCGGATGTTGTAATAATACTTGTTTGTTATGTTCCACGGCTCACTGATCATGGGAACATGGTGTATGCATAATAGGGATTTCTCGGATGATTAATCCAGGGGCCCCACAGACTTAGTATCAGAGCCATCCTGACTGTAGGAGAACCTTAGATAGAATGGTCATTAGACAGGAACCTTATTTTGAAAACCTTGGCTTTCGAAAACTAGTTTCCCACTGAGTTTCAAAAAGTTCTACTTCTTCTCTTATTCTAAGTAAATGCTTTCGAAAATGGTTTACCCTAAATCTTGTCCAAACTTCAAACCTACGGATTTTAAATAACTAGGATCTAGAACCCGGTGAAGACAATGAGAACAAGATGAGGACAAGCAACTACCCGCAAACACAAGGAGACTACAATATCGCTCTACTAGTGGAATCCTCATAATCAGAAGCCATCAGGTGTTGCACTATCAAGAAGCATCCAAGATACGACAAAGGTATCGGCAAAATAGTGACTCCGACCTGAACAAAGACGGTATCTAGGGTCAATAGTCCTAAGGAAAGGATTCTCCTACATCACGAGTAGCTATCTCCTTGGTCCCTAGCGTTGACCGTGTTTGCTTGCCTAAGTGCATTCTGTGTTGCTTGATGTGTGTGGTTTGCCGAGGACATTGCGATCCCCTCGCTCTGTTCGCCTTGTTTGTATGTTCTGGTTGCTTTGACCTCCTTAAAAATGTGACTCGAGGAGCAATAACCCACCAAGTAACTCAGGAAACCCCTGTGTTAGATGTCAGTAATGAGACCCAGACTAACCTCGAGAGTATATGAGAGGAAAAGCATCGCAAGAACCAGGAGTTCAATATCGTCAAATCAGAATCAACTCGAAGATTTCACCTCAGCAGGATGGCATACCTCGTCAAACTCAGCTCGCAAGACCCGTCAATAGCACCCCACTCCCTTATTCCTCGATATATTACAGCAAGAATCCTGTTGAAGCCGGAAGTCGACCATTGAAGGGTCCTCAATATCCATAGGAAACCACCCGATAAGTCAACCAAGACAAGAAGTGATGACCTAACTACGCTGATCTTCGGTATATTAGAGGTTCCGACCGCCTCAAGAGACTAACTATTCTAGTCGACCCTGCTCAAATGACGATAAGTTCCTCACCAGAAAGCCAGAATCCTCCAAAATCCTGAAGACAAGACTGCATGAAGACAACGAGTTCCCTCCGCCATCGAGCAAAAACAACACAAGGAATTCAAGTAAAGACATTTCTCCAAAGTTAGCTTCCCTACCTCGACTGAAGGCTATAAAGATAAGTCGTAAATTGCTAACTTACCCTGAGATAACTCCCTAAGGCTTCATTAGGAACCCACCCCAACAAGGTTATGCAATGGAACATCACCCAATGACCTCAACTCAAGCGTCATGCCTCTGCTCCAAGACATAAGATCCGCACCTTTCTTGATGAACCTTAGTGAAGCTCTAAGCTGGAAAGACTGTGTCTTTCCCACTCATATCCCGAAGACTATCTATCGAAAGATACTTTCGAAAGATTTCCAGATCCGATGTCTTCTCGCCAAGCACCAACTCACGAGCTATTACTTGAGAAACTAACTAAAGATTCTATGAAACCTTGACTACTTTAGCAGAAGACCACCCTAAGGGACCGCAGATTCGCTGACCCTGTTAGTTCTAAACGGCTTGGATGATCCGCTAATTCAACTACTCAGATCGGCTAGGTACAAATAAAGTAGTATATAAGCCTCATAACACCTAGTTTGCGGATGTCATCGGAAGGTTCCAACTCCAAGCAGAAGATTGCAATATACACCTAACATCATTCGACGACTCCAAGAAGGAAGGATTGCGTTAACTTTGAGTCACCATAGTTTAACCTTAAGGGGTAAAGACTGCATCTTTCCCACAAAATAGTATAACCCTTTGCCAGGAGCAACCTCGGGAGTCCCGACCCTAAAATTGTTAATTATCATACGCTACGATCCTAAGGAAGATCTGTGAATCCTTAGAGAGAGGTACTCCCAACCGTAGATTCTATCCTCCGACGAGTACTCCGTGAAGTTCAGCATCGAGATAGTCTTCCCAGTCTAAGCCCTCGAGATATAGAGTCTGGAAGGAAAAGAAGGTCATCCCTCGCAACCAGGACTGGACTTTGCTCAACTCTTTGGGCATCCAAGAAGACCGAAGTTCAAACTCCCCCGACATAGTAACCACTTTCAAAGACGGAGTCCGTAAGATAGCACGCTTGAAACCAGTCGCGCTAACCTTGACTCAAAATCCCCTAACCCTACTCTCCTGAATCTCGGGACGAGATTCATTTAATGAGGAAAGGTCTGTAACATCCCAATTTCAGCAACCCTGATTTGTGGTCCAGAATGCAAAAATCAGGGGGAACAAAAACTTTTTCTTGTTCATTGGTGTAGTGCTTGCCTGTTGTTTAACTGTGTTTATGCTTATGATTGTGTGTTAAGAGATATACTCCTTACCTCAACACCAGTTGACAAAAACTACTTCCCAAAATTGTCTTGGCTTAATTTCCATATTCTCAAATGTTCTGGTCTTTCAAAACCTGATCCAAGAAGCCTTTACAAACAAACTATTTTAGTATCTTCTATTGATCAAACTATGGAGAGATATAGATTACTATCTCCTTATGTTTTCAAGACAGAACCTTCAACTACTCTTCTCTCTAGGTTTCCCAAAACACCTTTACTAAGCCTTTGAATCCTACTCTTGGTATAAATACCAAGGACTATCATCTTATCCAAGATCCAACCTCTTAAAAATGCCCAACCCTACCTCAATCTAGGATTGATGGTCACCCCAGTAGTGGATTTGCTTAGTTTATAAGATAAGTTGCCTTGATCGGCAGGCTGATGAATTGTTTTGATCAGCTCTTGACCTGTCTGCTTAGGAGATAGTATGAGCTACTCTAGGAGCTCATCACTAGGATCAAGATGATTCCCAAGCACCAAACCCTAAACAAGGATATAATCTGGATCTAATCCCTAGTCACCAGGTGATCTTCTAAAACCCTTAACCAGATCAATTCTGCAGTGATCCATTCTAGAAGTTTCCAAGTAAATGAAGACCAGTATCAAGCAAGGATCCTTCCTACTCAATCTACACTTCAATATCATCCACTTGATGATGCTTGGGTACCTTGCAACCCATCAAAATCATCACCACCCACATTCTAGTCAAAAACCCTAAATCTGCCAAATTTGGCCAAGTCTGGAAAACTACTTCCAACATCACCTTTTTGAATGCCTCCCTTTCTCAACCCTTGTGCATTTTTGAAAATGCATCTGAACCATCTTGGTAACCATCCTAAGGAATACCAAGGACCACTCTTTCCCTTTGTTAGATCATCCTCCAACCTACTTGTTCTCTATGGTTTCGCAGGCAAGAAAATAACTATTCATACAAATCTAGTCAACATGCCTATTTTGACAGAAGCTCACACCACCATCCCACCTTCTATGGACCAAATCTTGGAATGGTTGTGTTCTACTCATATAGTTCTACCTATACCTACTCCAGTTGCTCCAATTGGATCTTGGTAATTCTTAAACCCACATGGTTTTGAAGGATATCTGATAATCTGCTCTGGCAGGCTTATTTTATTCAAAGTTTGGAAACAATCCTTGGAGAGCTCGAACATGATAAAGCCCACACTTCTGTACCATGATGATATACATAACATGGTCTATCCATCCATATACCCCATTCTCCAATGGGAGATCTGAGCTCCAAGATACACCCATGTTTTGGTTGTATAAAAATAACATCACCCTAGATCCACAACTCCTTGTTTTCCATCTAATTCAATTTGGATTTACATTTTTCCCAAAGTTGAAAATGATTGCTATACCTTGTTTACATAATCTACCTTGATCATCAAAATTTATCAAATATTATCCATAATTAGTAGGGCTCCAAATCTAATTAATCTCTTTAATAGACAAGATCTCCAAAACTCTTCCATAAAGGAAAGTTTGGTTTTTCCCAAAACACTTCCCCAAATTTTGGCCCAATTGAGGTCCACATATCATACCCCATCTTCCCGCTTCACTTAAAAAATAAATATTTGTGAAGAGCATTATTATTTATTTTTGCCCATTCTCTTAAATGGCTGAATTGGAATAACAATTGTTTGAAATACTTTTATCTTCCAATAAATATTGGGAAAATTCTCCTAAGTGTGTATTCACATTTGGGACCATCTCACATCAAAAACCAACTATGTCCAATGTAAAATTATCAAATGAGCTTCTATAAACCACTTCTGCACATTTTGAATAATTGATCAAAAATCCACCAAATATCATCTGAAAAATCTTAATAAATTCCTGGAGGTGTATCTTGACCTCACCTACCTACTAGCATCATTACCTCCACCTGCCAAAATCCAGTTTTGAAACTTGCTTCATGATCCAAGGTTTGGCCAACATTTGAAATCATTGAAGCTATCCTTCAAATCCCTTTCAAACCCTCACCAAACCTCTCCAACACTTCTCCACAACAACCACCCTCACCCCCAGGTCGACACGACTGTAGCATGTGGCCTCCCCTGCCCTAGGTCCCTTGGATGAACAGAGAAGGAACCCCTTTTCTTTAAATCTTGCATTTAAAGCAGCAACAAGCTCCACCACTCCCTCCCAATTTCCCTGATGGACTCAGGGACCCCACCACCCTCTCACCATCGCCCTCCAACGCCCAGATTGACTAACCCCTGGCCAGCACCTCCCTCCCATATCCAAAATGGACATTGCATATCCCCATCTCCCTCCCTGGTTTAAAGAGTCCAGAGGCTCTCACCCCTTCCCCTGCTCCTTCATTTCCTCCCCCTGGAACCCAGAGAACCACCCCACTCGCTACTGCCCCCTCCCTCCTCCTCCATTGCTCTAGAGAGGAAGGGAAACCTCCCTTCGGCCATTCTCGAGCTCCTGAGCTCGTGCTTGTTTCCAACCACCCTGAACCCCTCCATTGCTTCTAGAACACTCCCATACCTCAGTACTCCCCTCCCCCAAAGGACCAAAGGCTCCCTTCCCCTCTTCTGCTCGGAAGATGAAGAAAATAGCCGCTATGTTGCCGGGTTGCAGGCATGTTCCCCTTCCTCTCCTACCTTCTACCCTCCTCTCTGTGCATGCCTGTCAATATCCCCACCTCTATCTATCTCACCCTTGCTCTATTTTATGCTTAGGACCACCCTGGGCTACCTCCGAAGAGCACCCGAGCATGCTCTGTCTCCGTCAGCCTCGTCGCGCGAGATCTGCACCGATACCCCCTTTCCCGCCCCTCGCCGGGGTCGGTGTCGAGCACCGATCCACCTCTGTCGTTCCCTGTCGCCTGAGGAGCACCCCAGGTGAGCCCCTGCACCCGCTGGCGCTATGCCTAGGGTTTCAGCGCCGCCGCGCCAGCTCACATGGAGATGACAGCCTCAGGCCGTCCATCTTGTTTTAATCGAACGGCTGAAATCCGCAAATACCTCTTCGCCCTCCCCTAGTGGCTGACAAGCGGGCCCTGCCTGTTAGCATCTCAAACCGGATCCTCTCACCTCCCGCGCGTGCGTCGCTCGGGTGGGCCGATTGCCTCCTCCATGGCCCAACTCCCTGGCTGATCCGGCCCACTGTAGTTGTTTTCTTTTTGTTTTTAGCATATCTATTAATTCTAGAAGCTACCTACTAGGTTTAAATCCAAATAAAAATGGAAATTACAATATTTTGTCCAGATCCAAATTTCTAAGGGTTCCTTCATGTCTTCTGCAACTTGCAGAACTGGAACCTAGCCAAAAAAAATTCTTTATTGTTTGGCATTTAATCTTCTAAAGAGTACCTTTTTCACTAAATAATTTCCACAATGAGTACTCTTTACCCAAATTGAGAAAATGCAACTACCGCTGGTAGGCATTGGACATACCCTCTGGTGACATTAATCCAAACCCATGTTGAGCCATGGATCACCTTTACAAAAATAATAAAATAGAGCTTTTCTCCCTTTAGAAAGTTCCCTAAACCAAACCTTGAGTCTAATTGACCCATTTCCAACTCTCATAGATGAGCTACATCCATATCTACCCAACCCTAGGAGATCACCAATTTTGAGCTTCTGTAGATTTTTAAAGGAATTAAAAATTCTGCATGTGACTTTATCACTAGATAAATCACTCCAGTAGCTCTGTAACTCCAAAAGAGGTGATTCCAATTTCTATAGAAAGGTATTATAAATACCTACCATTCGTCCTTGTAATAAAATCAAAAGCTTCTGTAGATTAAAACTGGTGAAAAAGACAAGTTGTCTACAGAACTGCCTTTGGGAATTTCCTGAGGGCATCCTAGTAAATCTTTAGGCATGAATCCAACTCTCCGTGAACAAGTACATAAAACCCTACTATACCATCCAAGTAAATAATTTTTGGAGCTCCAGAACTTTTCTGGTGAATTATTTTCTAAAACTAGAGTCTTATTCACAATAAAACTCACAATAAATCCTTGTTAAGTGATAAAATAGTGAAACCACTTTGGTTGGTTTCATTTTATCAATACCTATCTGTTCGTATCATGTTTTTACAATGTTATCATATAGAATCGGTCCTTGATCTCAAAACACGCTCCTAGGTAGTTCCTCGACAATAAACCCTAAGGGGTGTTCATCCCCTTCTCCCAGGCCATCTCAATCTCCTCAATCCAATCCTCTCAAAACCATCTGAATCTTAATTCGGTATTATTCAATTGCTTGCTGTATTGTATTGGTGCTTGTATGCCTTGTGTTGATTGTGGCTTGGTTTGTTTTCATGTGCCGTCTTGACGACGATAGTTGCGCTCGTATTGACGCCGAGAAGAAGAGATCTTATTATTATTGGTATTGGTATTCTTGGTTATGAAAGAAGAAGTCCAGGGACATATTTCCATATTGCTGATCTCAGGCAAGCCACCTTCTTGCTCATAAGCCTTGTCCTACTGTTTTACTTATGCATGTTTTATCTACTGTTTATTTAAAATGGCCTTGTTTTACTATATGTTGATGTATATATGGTAGTGGTTCGGCTCCTCCGAACTATTACACCTTTGCACTATTAAGTACAACCCCCTTGGCGACACCTACTTGTCCCTAGTATGGTAGATGGTGTAATACACCATACCCCTTTTGGAGACCCTGTTTTAGCCAAAGCAAAGTTAGAGGATGGGAAGACCCCGGAAAAAGTTTTACCAAATGTTTCATGATAAAACCTTGGGAAGGTGGGACCTCCCAGAAGATGTTGAGAAAGAAAAGTTTTTGTTTTAAAAAATGCTGAAGGAAAGCTGGAGGAAAAAGGTTTACAAAAACGCACCCGGTTCTTTGTAGTTTAGCTATAACAACTTAACTGGTGCAACCACATTACTCTGGAATGGGATAGGGCTGGATTTGATGTTTGTCTATTCTGGTATAAGCTGCCTCGCAACTACTACAGGGGATCGCGATCCCCGGAGGCTGGGCCTTCTCCCTTAAGGGTCCATGTGGGACATCGGCCTAGAGAAGGAACGAACTGTTTACGGATAGCCAGGCGTTACTATGAGCCCCTCATTGAAAGCGCCCACTAAAGTGTAAAATGCGCTCCGGTTGGTCCTCGGTACCCGACGTCCCGGTTTTGAGGGGAATAACACTCATAGGGTAGGCACTTATACTGGAGTGGGCATCCGGAGAGTCTTGATCGGGTACTCGACCCACGATCGGTGTAGATCAGGGTATTGTACCCGGATGGTGTGGGTAAAGTGTACAACCTCTCCAGAGTGTAAATCTATTCGAATAGCCATGTCCGCGGTTATGGACGGGTTGGACAAACTTCTGTAGAGTGGTGCTGGTTTTGTTTTCAAAAAAGGATTTCGGAAGAGAAATGGCTTTGGAAATGTTTTAACCATGGGATGGTTGGAAAGGATACCTGTTTTGACCATGGGATGGTCGGAAAGGTAGGAAAGGAGTTTGGTCGTGGGACGACCTGAAGACGGGAACAAATGGGTGACCCAGTCCTAATGTTTTTCCAAAACATTTCAAAAAGGTTTCCAAAATGTTTTACAAAAGTTTTCAACAAAGATATGTAGATGCTAGATCAACAAGAGAAACTAATTGAGAAAAGGACCTCTCTTGGAGCCCTCCTACTACCACAGCCATTATGCATATCCTCTTGTTGTTATTGTTATCCTAAGGTGGTTTGCGTGTACATTCAAAGTACCCACTAGCATTGTCCATGGCTATTAACTTGGTTAGATTTCAAGAAGAAGATGATGTTGGCGACTATGCGAGCTAGGACGTTCTCCTAGTCAGTTGCCTGTAGGTTAAGGCATGGATCGGCTCTACGCTTGATGAAGTTCCATTGATGATTATTGACGTAGCCGTATCGGCATTTATGTAAGTCTTGAAATTTGGTATGTCTCAGATGTTGTAATGATACTTGTTGGTTATGTTCCACAGGTTACTGGTCATGGGAACGTGGTGTATGCATAACGGGGATTTCTCGCATGATTAATCTGGGTGCCCCACACCAATCACAGTGTGAAAAAAGCAACAGTAAGCCCGCTAGAATACTTTTCATCTTTCTCGTCTTCCAAAATTTCAATGCCATATTTGTCTCCGAAATGAGTATGATCATTTGTAATTTGATGGCTATTTTTCTAATGTTTGATTCTATTCCTAAAACTCAATAGGCAACCAAGGAAAGCAAGATGGCACCTAATGGTATAAAAGATATCACTGAGGGTAAACAACCTCCTTTCACCAACACGGTGCACTATGCGCTGTCGCAGGACATCAACATCCATTCTTCAAGACCAGCCAAGACTCTCCTTGAAGCGCAACTCGGGGCTCAGAGAGCAGGGAATGCGATACTGCACAGTGCCACTATGGGGTTGCAGACGGAGATACCAGATGGCAAGGTAGAAGCCCTAAAGGAAGCACAGGAAGTGCGGAAGAAGCTATACTAGGTCCATCTTTGTCATCTTCATATAATTGAATACCCTGTTTGTCCATGAAGATGTGCTTGGAATTTGCTTGCTAGTTTTCTAATGTTTGCTTCTATAACTACCAGGGACCCATTGGAAGCACGGTGGTGCCATCTGCTGCAGAAGATGGCATTGAGGATCAACCCCTTGCTTCCACTGATGAAAGCATCCATGCTTCAAGACCAACCATCTCTCTCCTTAAAGCACAACTTTTGGCTGAGAGAGCAGCGAATGAGGCACGGAGCAGACGCATTGCAGCATTGCTAAAGGAGATAGAAGCAAATAATGAAGAGCAAAAAGCACTTGTGAACTTCACATACCTTATAAATGCATCACTTCAGCAATTCATAGCTATATTGCGTAAGTGAACTGGTGGTGTCACTCAAAGCATATTAGGCTCTTTTCTTTATTTTGTTGGAAACTTATGTGCGAACCTATTTATGTCCCCTGAAACATGTGCCCTGCAATTTCTGTCATTTTGATCTGGATGGTGCAATCTAGCAAAATTGCCACACTGTTCTCCAACGTAAATGAAAACGTCATGCTTGTTTAGTTCACGAAAATATTTCCGTCACCGATAGATGCCTACGTGGTGCACTTTCATTCGTCAACATCCTCGACAAAACAGGAACGTCATCTCTTCTGCCTTGACGAATTGAGTTCATCATGTGTTGGAGATACACGTCCAACTCTCATTGGTACATGATTCGTGCTACAGATAGACCACGTGTTTCCTTCCTATTGGTCCATGTATCACCCTGATGATCGGCCACGCATAAGCAGGCCAGCTTATTGTCGTGACAAAAACGAAATTCTTCTCCGCTAGCGCGACGAAATGGGAAGGATGACATAAGCAAATGAAAGGATGACGTCAACAAACGACGCTAGCGGAATCTGGCCGTGATGGAATGTAACATTCCAAAACTTTAATCCAAGCTTATCAAGATCCAAATCATCAAAATTAAGGTTAACAAAAACTTTTCCAATCAAAAATATGAAAGCTTTCATATGTGTGTGCATTTAAAAATAGGAGTTGTTTGAATTGCCACGTTTAAGTGATCCATTGCTTGTAAAATGATTCTTAGGTGAAATAAACATCATCTAGATCATTCCCAAACAAATCCCAAAGTAAAACAAATCAAAATGAATAAAAGAAAGAAATGGTCATTTGTGCCATTTTAATCAACATGCCTACTTTGGCTATTCCTAGTACTCAAAACCTAACAGAAACATTTGTAGATCTTTACACCCCTTGCTAGTACACATAATGAGGTACCAAGGCCCACTTTGTGATCTGCCAAAAACATTCAAACACTATATTTAAAAGGCATTAGAAAATTGAATCTATTTCATATGGGAAGATCCCACTATTTCAAAAACCACTCAAATAAACTCAATTTTCAAAACCCAAGCACCCACAGAGTCTCAACCTTAGTACTAGCACACCTACCAAAAATATTTGCAAAATTCAAAAATAATTTTCTTGCGGCCATTTCATCAAACACTTGGCAGGCAAGAATCTAACTCTAAACCTAGCTTACTGTTCTGCACAGGGTTTTGCCCCCATTTAACCTCACTGTCCCCTCTTGATATAACCAGGGCCTAACTACCCCATCTCCTACCCCCTAGTGGCATGGCAATGCCAAGCCGAGAACCTGCCGGCCGGCCGACCATGCCCTCACCCTAGCAGACCACCTCCCCCTCTCTCTCCATGTCTAGCAGCTAGCCAGCACCTCACCGCCACCCACTGTCCCCTCCCCGAGCCAGATCAAGCAGTGTACCACCAAGAAAACCCCGCACCAAGTTCCACCGCGCCATGCCGAGGACGCGCCAGAGCGCCGCACCCGGCCTGCGTGCACAAGCCGCTGCTCAACCGCAGACCGCGCCCACCGTGTCGACACGACCCAGGGAGCACACCGGACATGCCCGTTCACCGCCCAACGCCTCACAGCCACCGCTCGCCGCAGAAGACGCTGCCTTTGCCGCTCAGAGCGTCAGCTCCGCACGACCGCATACCACCACCCCTAAGCCCGCATGAAAGCCCTAGAGCACCGCTAGGAGACTGCGCGTCGATCGCCACCCGCAGCCATGCCGCTAGCAGCCCGTAGCCATGTCGCCACCGTCGATTGGCCATGCCGCGCTGTCCCGCCGTCGAGCCTATAAAAGGAGAGCACCCCTAGCCGTTTGCAGCACACCACTCCACTCCCCTCACCTCACTGATCGTCCCACGCCTCTAGCCGGAGCACGGGGAGAAGCAGTTTGCCGGAATTGCACCGGAGCAGGCCGCCTCTAGAGGAGAAGGGCGCCGCTAATTGGGACCACCCCCAGAGCTGCCTCGACCATCCCTGAGCTTGCCGTCGACCACCAGTCCGTTTTCCCGCCTCGCCGTCGTTGCTAGAGACCTGGTACGCCCCCTATGCACCCCCATTGAGCCGCTAGGGTTAGAGCTCGCCAGCGACAGGTCTGTCATCGACGATGATCCCAGCCGTTGATCCCCACTCTAATCTAACGTCCCACATTGCCCCGTACCGCTTCAGGCGTTATGACTCGCTGACTGGTGGACCCCCCTGTCAGTTGAGCCCCGCGCCGCGGCGTGACACTGGGCCAGCCCGTTAGCGTTTCCCGCATGACTCAGTTAGTTTGAATTATGATTTTTCTTTTTAGTTTAAAGTTAGTTCTATCCCTTAGTTCAATATTCAATTCAGAGAGATTTACCAATCCAAATGAAGTGATTCCAATTTTGTTGGAAAGCTACTGAAAAGATATATCCAAGCCCATTGGATTTAATTCATTTGGAGTTAGAAATCTCTCCTAGTAAAAATAACAAGACAGAAGCTTTTGCACCTTGCAACATTTTTATAAAATCAACCAACTTAGCTTTTGAGTTGATTCCAACTCTCAAAAATCAAATTTTACCATACCTATTTAAATATGTAATAATATTAGGATTTACATGCAGTGACTTTGGACTAGTACCAAAATAATGCTATATAGGCATTTCTAGTCACTTTAAATGCTATTTACATTCCCACATGTTAGAATATGTGGTGATGACATGTGTCCACATGATCCCATATTTTAAGTGGTGAATATTAAATCTTAGTTAATTTTTCAATGAGTAGAAATTACTTTTCTAAAATAAAAAGGAGGAAACTATTGAATAAAACTTGTGATGCTTGTGATGATAATAGATCATCAATTTTGTGCCTTAGAGTACTAACTAGACTAGTTAAGTATTGTTTGGTGATTGTGTACTCCGTATGTATTTATAGAAGATAGTACCGACCAAGCTTACGAGGAGGAGGAGTGCTACCAAGAAGAAGAAGAAGAAAACATCAACCACTGCACCAACCAAGGCAAGCTATTGTAGCAAGCTAGAATTAAGCTAGTTAACTTGATCCAAGATGCTATAGGAATGCTTGAGTCATATCACTTTGACTATTACTACCCCAAGTATTACCTTACAAGCTTTACTTCCTTTACTTTACACAAAGTCCCTTACTTGCTTGGAAGGTAGCATAAAGAGCATAAAACTTGACCTATTTAGATAAGCCTCATATGTCATTCTATGGCATGAGATTGAACCCATCACCTTTCCACCTTAGTGAACACTCTTAACTTAGTAGTTTAGAGTAGATCAAAACTTGAGTCACTTTAGATGGGAACAATTGGTGAAAATGAATTATGAAAACATTGGAATGATGAGTCATTCTATTGAGATGTTTTGACATGTGTTGAGAAACACAAATAGTTTATGATGATGAAAATGTTGTGCATGAGCCTTAGCCCTTTTATAAAACTGATGGTTGCATTCGGATGCGATACCATTCCAAATTTACCGTACAACCACACTACCTGAATTGGGTAAGGCTTAGCTGGAAGTTTATATGCATTAGTATTAGTTCCCTCGCGGGAGAGGTTTGAGCTGAGGCTACCTCTTAATGTTGTCCACCTATGCAGTGCCCAAGATGACTGATGGTCATGGTTGTGAGGCCATGCTCATAGGAGAGGTGCTTATACTAGGGTGTGTAAAGGGAAGGTTATGTTTGATTATCTGCATACTAAGTATGATGATTCAGGGTTATCCCTGGCAGATGTATCGAATCTTGTGGTGAAAGTGTACCACCTCTACAGAGTGTCAAACTATTTGAATAGCCACGTCCGCGGTTATGGACAGTTGGAATGGCCATACTGTTTCGTTGTCAGATGTTTTAAAAACAACTTATGAGATGAATGATGAATCTTGACTTGACCACAACAGGGTTGTGCTTATGATAATAGCTTCCCAACTTAAGTGATTCTAAAACTTTTTTTATCTTTCTTTGCTTCTGAACTCAGCTTAGGTTTCAAACTTAACTTTTTAGTTAACTTAGATTTAGCACTATACTACTTGTTAGTGGTAGTTTGCGAGTACTTAAAGAGTACTCATGGCTTTTGTCCCTGGCTATTCTCATGGCCAGACTATGAAGGACACTATCAAGATGATGGCCAGCAGGACGGCTATGATAACTAGGACTATCCGCATTCGTCAACATTTCTTGTGCCCCTAAAGATGGACCCAACCGCTACGCTTATCTTTTATTTCCGCTGCTTGTTGTATTAAGACTGGATCATGAGATCCTTATTTGTGTAAGACATTATGTATGGTTTGTAATGGATGATGTGCTGTGATATCCAATCCGTTATGTCTCGCAAAAACGGTAATCCTGGGATTGCGAGGTATGGCATAACGGGCATCTGGGATTAAAAATACGGGTGTTGACAGAAAAAAAAACATCAGGAAGTAGGTGATGTCGTAGATGGCGAACAGTGACGTTAGCAAACGTCGCTGATGGCAGTTCGCGGTGCCGTCCACCACGTGGCATCATTCATGATGAAATAAAAATTTCATGACAGACCGGGCCTGGGCCGGGCCGGTCCAGCTTGCCGCGATGAAATTGGAGGAACGTCATGGACGGGCCATGACGTTTTAAGACAAAAAAAACGTCAAGGATTGAATTAAGACGTGAGGTCCGTGACCTATTTTTTTCTTCGCAGAATTCATCGCGGATGGCCATCTATGACGTTTTGGCCCTCATCCACGACGATATCAGATCATCATGAACCGCCCAGATTCTGGTAGTATGATTCTAGTTATGGATTCATATGTGGTTATGAAAAGAACACACATGCAATAACTCTAGTGGATACATATGTGGTTTACGAAAAGAACACACATGCAATAACTATGGTGGTTCCATATGTGGTTTGTGAAGAGAACACACATCCAATGACTCTAGTGGATTCATATGTGGTTTGTGAAAATAACACACATTTAATGACTCTAATTGTGGTTTATGAAAAGAACAAACATCCAATGACTCTAGCTTTGGTTTATGAAAAGAACAGTCATGCAATGACTCTAGCTATGGTTAATGAAAAGGACACACATGCAATGACACTACGAGATCCATATGTGGTCTATGAAAAGAACACACATGCAATGACACTAGGGGATGCATATGTGGTTTGTGAAAAGAACACACATGGAATGACTCTGGTGGATCTATATGTGTTCTGTGAAAACAACACACATTCAATGACACTGGTGGATCCATGTGTGGTTTGTGAAAAGAACACACATGCAATGACATTGGTGGATCCATATGTGGTTTGCAAAAAGAACAGACATGTAATGACTCTAGGTGTCGTTTGTGAAAAGAACACACATGCAATGACTCTGGTGGATCCATACGTGTTCTAGAGAATGAACACACATTTAATGACACTAGATGTGGTTTATGAAAAGAACACACATCCAATGACTCTAGTTGTGGATCCATATGTGGTTTATGAAAAGAACACACATGTAATGACTCTAGTGGATCCATATGTGGTTTATGAGAAGAACACACATGCAATGACTATGGTGGATCCATATGTGGTTTATGAGAACAACACACATGCAATGAACTCTAGTGGATCCATATGTGGTTTGTGAAAAGAACACACATCCAATGACTCTAGTGGATCCATATGTGGTTTGTGAAAAGAACACACATATAATGAATCTAGTTGTGGTTTATGACAAAAACACACATCTAATGACTCTAGCTCTGGTTTATGAAAAGAACAGACATGCAATGATTCTATCAGTGCTTAATGAAAAGAACACACATGCAATGACACTATGGGATCCATATGTGGTCTATGAAAAGAGCACACATGCAATGACACTGGTGGATCCATATGTGGTTTGTAAAAAGAACACACATGCAATGACTCTGGTGGATCGATATCTGTTCTGTGAAAAAACAGATTCAATGACACTGGTGGATCCATGTGTGGTTTGTGAAAAGAACACACATGAAATGACTCTTGTGGATCCATATGTGGTTTGTGAAAAGAACACACATGCAATGACTCTAGTGGATCCATATGTGTTCTGTGAAAAGAACACACATGCAATGACTCTAGTGGATCCATGTGTGTTCTGTGAAAAGAACACACATGCAATGACTCTGGTGGATCCATATGTGGTTTATGAAAAGAACAGACATGCAATGACTCTGGGGATCCACATGTGGTTTATGACAATAACACAAATGCAATGATACTAGGGAATCCATATGTGGTCTATGAAAAGAACACACATGCAATGACTTTTTAGTTTAAAGTTAGTTCTGTCCCTTCGTTCAATATTCAATTCAGAGAGATTTACCAATCCAAATGAATTGATTCCAATTTTGTTGGAAAGCTACTGAAAATATATATCCAAGCCCATTGGATTTAATTCATTTAGAGTTAGAAATCTCTCCTGGTAAAAATAACAAGACAGAAGCTTTTGCACCTTGCAACATTTTTATAAAATCAACAAAGTTAGATTTTGAGTTGATTACAACTCTCAAAAATCACATTTTACCATACCTATTTGAATATGTAATAATATTAGGATTTACATGTAGTGACTTTGGACTAGTACCAAAATAATGCTATATAGGCATTTCTAGTCACTTTAAATGCTATTTACATTCCCACATGTTAGAATATGTGGTGATGACATGTGTCCACATGATCCCATATTTTAAGTGGTGAATATTAAATCATAGTTAATTTTTCAATGAGTAGAAATTACTTTTCTAAAATAAAAAGGAGGAAACTATTAAATAAAACTTGTGATGCTTGTGATGATAATAGATCATCAATTATGTGCCTTAGAGTACTAACTAGACTAGTTAAGTATTGTTTGGTGATTGTGTACTCCGTATGTATTTATAAAAGATAGTACCGACCAAGCTTACGAGGAGGAGGAGTGCTACCAAGAAGAAGAAGAAAACTTCAACCACTGCACCAACCAAGGCAAGCTATTGTAGCAAGCTAGAATTAAGCTAGTTAACTTGATCCAAGATTCTATAGGCATGCTTGAGTCATATCACTTTGACTATTACTACCCCAAGTATTACCTTACAAGCTTTACTTCCTTTACTTTACACAAAGTCCCTTACTTGCTTTGAAGGTAGCATAAAGAATATAAAATTTGACCTATTTAGATAAGCCTTAGATGTCATTCTATGGCATGAGATTGAACCCATCATCTTTCCACCTTAGTGAACACTCTTAACTTAGTAGTTTAGAGTAGATCAAAACTTGAGTCACTTTAGATGGGAACAATTGGTGAAAATGAATTATGAAAACCTTGGAATGATGAGTCATTCTATTGAGATGTTTTGACATGTGTTGAGAAACACAAATGGTTTATGATGATGAAAATGTTGAGGCATGTGCCTTAGCCCTTTTATAAAACTGATGGTTGGATTCGGATACGATACCATTCCAAATTTACTGTACAACCACACTACCTGAATTGGGTAAGGCTTGGCCAGAAGTTTATATGCATTAGTATTAGTTCCCTCGTGCGAGAGGTTTAAGCTGAGGCTACCTCTCAATGTTGTCCACCTATGCAGTGCCCAAGATGACTGATGGTCATGGTTGGGAGGCCATGCTCATAGGAGAGGTGCTTATACTAGGGTGTGTAAAGGGAAGGTTATGTTTGATTGTCTGCATACTAAGTATGATGATTCGGGGTTATCCCTGACAGATGTATCGAATCTTCTGGTGAAAGTGTCAAACTATTCGAATAGCCGCGTCCGCGGTTATGGACAGTTGGAATGGCCATACTGTTTCGTTGTCAGATGTTTTAAAAACAACTTATGATATGAATGATGAATCTTGACTTGACCACAACAGGGTTGTGCTTATGATAATAGCTTCCCCACTTAAGTGATTCTAGAACTTTATTTTATCTTTCTTTGCTTCTGAACTCAGCTTAGGTTTCAAAGTTAACCTTATAGTTAAACTTAGATTTAGCACTTTAACTTAGAATTATACTACTTGTTAGTGGTAGTTTGCGAGTACTTAAAGAGTGCTCATGGCTTTTGTCCCTGGCTATTCTCATGGCCAGACTATGAAGCAGACCATCAAGATGATGGCCAGCAGGACGGCTATGATAACTAGGACTATCTGCCTTCGTCAGCATTGCTTGTGCCCCTGAAGATGGACCCCACCGCTACGCTTATCTTTTATTTCCGCTGCTTGTTGTATTAAGACTGGATCATGAGATTCTTATTTGTGTAATACCTTATGTATGGTTTGTAATGGATGATGTGCTGTGATATCCAATCCGTTATGTCTCGCAAAAATGGTAATCCTGGGATTGCGAGGTATGGCATAACGGGCATCTGGGATTAAAAATCTGGGTGTTGACAAGTTTGTATCAGAGCCATCCTGACCATAGGAGACCCTAGTTAGAATGGACGTCCGAACAAAAACTTAGTTTCAAAACCAAAGTGAGTATTTACGAAAAACTATCTCCTCTCTTATCCTTGGGAATTCTTTCTTTCTCAAAAATTCATGTTCCTCAAAATTCTTACATTACCACTTAAAATTTGACACACTTGATCACGTCGCTAATTTCCTCATCCTTAATTCTTGTAGATGGAGACTCAATTCAGCAAGTTTTACCAGTTGGGAAATGGAGGTCAGCTGATCTTCGAGAGGGATCTGGATTCACTGTCAGAGTTATTGGGACGCCCACATCCAGAGTTTCTTGGAGCACAACTTCTAGAACCCCTAGGAGGCGTCCTACAGTGGCTAGTCACCGCTGATCTTAGAGGATTCAGTTCTCCGTGAGAGAGAACAACTGGCTAGATGGATTAGCCAGGGCAATGCATGGAGCTCTCGCACGTCTATGTGCCCTCAGCATCAACAAAATCCAAGGAACCCGTTTTTCTCACTATGCAAGACGTGACTTCATGGGAATGCCGATGGATATGCCAAGTCACCCAGAGTTGAGGCGTCAAGTGGAGAATCTTGACTTCTTACTGCACGACAGGCAGCAGGAACTGGACAATGCCAGGGAGTTGGCCAACCAGAACCGTGCCATTGCCGACTAGAAGGCCCAGACTTTCGCACTGCTCGTCCAGGATTTCCAGTCTCTTCGCCGCCAGCGTGCAAAGAAGGATCGCACCATCGCCCTTCTACGCAAGAAGGTGGCCGACCTCGAGAAGACCGTCAAGGAGCAGGAATCTTAGCTTGCCGCCAAGGAAGAAGAAGATGAGGGTGAAGACATCCAGGGAGACATGGATTCTTACCTCAGCAATGATGATGACTTTCTGGAGGAGGATGTCATGTACTTCTACAATGACTATGAGGACTCCGACTTCATCGACGATGAGTAGATGCACTAGAGCATTGTCGTAGCATGAGATGTATCGGTTCCACTGTATCGTAGCTTACAGAATGGTTCTTCAAACCATCTGTTTTTTCTTTTGATTGTTGTGGTGTGTATTGTATCGTGTGTTTCTTTGCATGAATGAAATGGAGTTAGTTGAAAAACCTGAGTCTAACTCAAAGTTTTAGCTTTGAAACCAAAACATGAACCTTAGAATTTCCCTCTTACCCCTATATCTATCTAAATCCTCAAATGACTCGTGGAAACCAAGGAGGGAGCAGCTCGTCGTAGGACCCAATGCTGCAGATCTTGTAGAATCTCATCGCAGACAGAGAAGCAAGCACGGCAGAACGTCAAGCCAACTTAGCAACACTACAGCAGATCGCCCAGATGGCTCTCAACAACAAAGGGCATGGAAATCAGGATCACCATGGATCCAAACTCAAAAAAATTCAGAATACCAATCCCCCAATCTTCAGCCAATCTGAAAACCCATTAGATGTTGATGACTGGTTGCAGACGATGGAAAACAACCTCGAAGTTGCAGGAGTTGATGAAAACGAGAAAGTTCTCTTTGCCACCCACTATCTGGCGGGAGATGCAAGAGCTTGGTGGACTAGTATCCGCAATATGAACCATGGTCACTGTTGGGTCCGCAGCATAGAAAACAAAAAAAATTCCTACGGTGTGAACCACATGCCAGGATCTATCTACTAGGTACAAAGCAACGGGTGGACATACATCCAACGAGAACTTACCCTCGTAGACAACGAGCTTTGTTAACGAGTAGGAACTCATGGTTGATGTAGTCGTACACTTGCTAATCTCAAGATCGTGATGAAGTCCAGCAGGTTCGGCTCCAGCACGTCCATCAGATCCAGCTCTAGCACCACCAAGTCCAGCACCGCAAAGCAGCGGTGCATCCGTGATCGCACACACGTCCGGTACCCCGACAACCTCCGTCCCTCGCTCTAACAAAGCAGCGGAAGCAGCAACTCCTTTCCAGATAAAGCCACCGGGAACATGTATCTTGCTAATCCGAGACCATGGGGGAATAATACTAGAGGGGGAGAGAGATCCTTCACAAGGAGGTGTGAGTGAGAAGTGAGGAGGGGGTGGCCTTTTATAGGAGGAGGGGTGTGCCCCTCCTTCATGGCCGGCGCATGGATGGGGTGACCCTTCACCTCCTCCATTCATGTGGTGGTAACCCCTCCACATTAAAATGCCCCTTCACATTCTCTTTTAAAGTGTCCCCTTTAAATGCATTAAATTTCTCCAAATTTAATGCTCTCTCATTTAATAAAACTCTTTTATTATTTTTCTTCAGAATTTTGTTAATTACTTTGATTAACAAACATTCACATAAAACCCCCTACAACATTTCAATATTACATGCAGAACCAATTTCAACAATTTCACCCGAAACAGTTTCGGTGTCTATTGAAATAATTTCAACGCTTTCTTAAATCTTTATCTGAAACATATTTGCTCCAAATGGTGTCGGTATCCCTTAAGTGTGTCACCCTACGGTTCGCAAATAATGCAGACATGATCGAGACCCCTCTCCAATCAATAATTAGCAGCGGGACCTGGAGATCCATACTGACTCCTACACATTCAACGATGACTTCTGTGATCGTGAGAACCTTTAACGCTAGTAACTAAATCCCTTTGTCCCACGATATATTACATGTCCAAGATTTGATCATCGGTATCTCCATACCTAGTTTGATCTTGTTACCGACATGCACTCTTTTCACGTTCCCGTGATATAACATTCTAGTGATCACATCACTTGCTTGCAAGCTATTTCAATGTGATATCACCGAGAGGGCCCAGAGTATATCTATATGTCATCGGGATGGACAAATCCCACTCTTGATCCATGAGCCTCAACATAACACCTTCGTAGCACTGAACCCACCTTTATAGTCACCCTGTTACGGTGTGACGTTTGATGTTATCAAGATACTCTTCCGGTGTTAGCAATTAACATGATCTCATGGTCTAAGGATAAAGATTACTTCGTATGATGTTATAGAAATATAAACATAATGACTTTGATCGTAATGCTATACTTCGGATGAATGTTCATCACATCATTCCACCAATGGTCTGACCTTGTTATTAACAACATCCAATGTCCATGATCAGGAAACCTTCATCATCTTGTTAATCAACAAGCTAGTCTATAAGAGAGGCATAACTAGGAACCCTTTTTGTTTATTAAACACACATTTATTGATGTTTCCGATCAATACAATTCTAGCATGTAAAATAAACATTTATCATAAACATGGAATAAGATAATAACCACTTTATTATTGCCTCTCGGGCATATTCCCTTCAGTCTCCCACTTGCACTAGAGTCAATAATGTAGTTTGAAAAACTTTGCGTATTGAACACCTATGGCTTTATGGTGTTGCATATACGCTATTGCTAGTGGCTAACATAATCTCTGGATCTGACAGTTTTAGGTCCGTGTGTATTTGCATGTCTCTGCGTCTCTACGCATCACTCATTCTCAAATGAGATGACATTGTATAGATTTGGTCCTTTGGTGAGACCTTTAGTTCGTTCGGCTCAAAATATGTTGATATTATTGTCACACAATATATCTTCATAGTATTAGCCCACTTTGAACCACACCTAGTTTGATAACAAACTACTTAACACAAATACCCTCATTTGCTGCTACTATAGCAGTCATATACTTAGCCTTTTGTTGTAGTATCCGTTACAATGTCTCAACTTTGGAACTCATCCAAATCCATCATGGAACATCCTTTCCATTACATTGTGCCACCCATAGTCTAAATTGAGATAACTTTAATTTGTATCTTGTGACAAAACTAGTATTAATGTAACACTTTACAATGAACTACCTTTAACTATTTGTCACTTATACATTATATATTCTTAGTTCTTCCAAAGCTCATAAGAATATCTTTACTATTGTCCAATGATCATCTTATGAATCATTCTGGTATATGCTCATAACATTTAGAGCATAGGACATTCTGGATATATACATATCATGGTATAATCGATCAAAATCTTCATGTGATTTTACTCACCAAGTGTTGAAACACTTGAATTTTGATACTATCCTTTCCATGCAGCAAGAACCTTTCTTGTTGTTTCCATATTGAACCCTTTCAATATCTCATATATGTATGTCTGGCAAAACCATATTAGCGCCTTAATCTATCCATATAGATATTGATGCCTAATATTCCGGGTTTACCCAAGTCTTTCATCGAAATCTTATTTTAATGAAATTCTTAACTTGTGTCAATACAAGATACATCATTTCCAATCAACAATATGTCCTCTACATAATGTATTAGAAATATGTCTCAGCCCTCCCACTTAATTTCTTGCAAATTCAAGCATCTTCATCATCTCCGATGAATTTAAACTCTTTTAACAGTTTCATCATGGTGAAGATTCCAACTCCGTTATGCTTACTTCAACTATTGAAGTTTACATGCCCTTTTAGCACCCTTTGAATTAACAAAACCCTTCGGACCATGTCATGTACATGTCCTAGGTTACCGTTCTATTAGAAGAACCTTGTTTTGTTTATTCAACTACCATATACCAAATTATATGTAGTTGTTGCTACATTAATCCGTCAAGACTATATATCGCTATGAAAGATCAAATCTTGTCATAGTCAACTCCTTGAACATTGTCGTAAACTTCTTTCCGACATGTCGACTACTTCATAGATGTTAAACATCCATGTCTTATTTCTTTATAGATCCAAACACGACCGATAGGCTTCACGCCTTTCCGGAGGGTCTTCCAAGATCAGAAACTTGTTTTCTCGTGTATGGATACTATCACGGATTCTATGACTTCTAGTCATTTTATGGAGTCAGGGCCCATCATCGCTTCTTTGCATGTAGTCGGTTCATCATTGTCAAAACAATAACGACTTGCTTATCAAATCTTACTATTTGATTCTTACCGACCCACACGGTTCTATAGGAACTCTAATCTCAGAGATAACACCTTTTGTAATCACGAGAGCCATGAGCATTGTGGCCTCCACCGGGACACTTTTCGGCGCTGCGCTACTTAGCACATATAGCTAAGGTTCAACAACCTTATCAAAGTTCTATTGTCCTCCCACTTAACTTTTCACGAAAATTTCCTTCTCAAGAAACTTGACGTTCCAAGTAACAAACTCTTTTGTCCTTGGTGTTATGGAGAAATTCCCAACAAATTCTTTGGGATAACCTACAAAGACATGCTTATCCGACTTTGGTTGTAAACATTTTACTTATGCATAGCATACCAAAATTTAAGAAAAGACAATTCCGGTTTTATCCCAAACCATAACTCATATGGTGTCATTTCAATGGATCACGATGGTGCTCTTTTCAGTGTAAAAGCGGTAGTCTCTAAAGCTTCAATCCTTAAAACATAATGGCAGTTTTATAAATGACACCCTTGATCTTACCATGTCAAACATGGTTTGATTTTATCTCTCGAATATGCCATACTCCTATGGTTTATCGGGAAACACAAATCATGGAACAATTCCTCAAGTCTTACGTGTTTTTGCTAAACATGTAACTCAAATATCTTCCTTTATGATCGAATCGTAAACTCTTTATTTTCTTGTTACAATGATTTTCCACTTCATCTTGAAAGTCTTTGAACAATTTTCAAATGTTTCATATTTCTTCCTTATTAAGTAAATATACAGATATATTCACTCAAATTTTCGGAGAAAGCATATGAAGCAAAAAGATCCATCGCATATGGCTACACATAATGGACTATGCACATCAGCATGCAGAATTTCCAATAAGCTAGTCATCCGTTCCTCTCTGGCCTATGGACGGAGTTTCAATTATCTCGAGGAAAGTCTCACATGCGTCAATTGATCAAAATCAAAGACTCCAAAAATCCATCAACATGGAGTTTCTTCATGTTTTCTTTCAAATATAATTTAAACAGCGAGCTCACTTCATAAGTGATCTTTCAATCATTTGTCTTGCGACATTTTAGCAATAGTGTTTATGGATGTTATTTCTCCAACTAGACTTGTAAAAGTTCATCCATCCTTTATGGAATACGGTAATTATTTGAACAGCCATTGTTCTCATGATACCGGAACAAAATAACAATTATTTAAACAAATCTTGAAACCTTGGTTTGATGACAACGAAAAACACAATAACACTTTATTTGTTTTCGATGAACATCATCACTCATTCTCTTGCTGGTTACTTAGGCCATTGTAGTTCATGAATTGCGTTGTCCTATATGACACTTCATACCAACCAATTTGGTATCCAATACCGGTATCCAGTACCTAAGAACCACATTGTTTAACAAGCAAGGAATATAGCCATAACATGTATATCTTCTATATACCTAAGTTGGACATCTCCAACCTTTTATTTTCTGCCAAATATTTTATAGATTCTCTTTCAGCAATTCCTTTTCTTTTAAAAGAATCTATCAACATCAATAGTGGTGTCATCAACATGACACATGGTACAAAGCATATATAGCCAAATACTAATACCTTTGGACTTGCACTTTGAAGTGGATCACCATCATCAAATGTTTGGTGTTCTTTCAAAAATCCATTCTTTAGTAATCTATTAGTGTAGTAAACATTTTACTTACATCTTCTATTCATCCTTATCATGACAACTTTCATGATCAAGCTACTATAGCCTATAAGGAAGAATCGCGAGTATAATATGAGTTCCCAAAACCTTTTTGGTAGATTCGGATGCCTAGCATCTCCGTCCTTCACAAATTCTCATACAATATGAGAACATGTATTTTGCTAAATTATACTCTATCATAATGCAACCAAAAAACATTGTTTCAGATATCACAATATCTTTCACACATGATGGTTTCTGAAACAATTTTCAGCTCCAATATAATCTTGATATTAAAACAACTTTTTGAATATTAATAATCATGGAGGCAAACATGGTACTTTAGATATTAACATTGGAATTCTTACTCTTGATTTAATACTACTTATTAAACTTCATGGAGTAAATAGAGTTTGCTGAAAGTTTGCAATAGGACTTATAAACTTTAAATTGACACTCGAAACAATACGATACCAGTTCGTAAAGTAAATATCCAGAATTTTATAGTTCTATTATCTCAAATAAAAACTAAGCATAAGGTAGAAAACGAATGCCAATGACTACAACAAACTATGCAAATTCACTTTGATTTAATTTATGACAAATTTGGTTCGACTAATCCAAATTAGAAATGAACTCCCACTCAAAAACGACATCCCTCGTGCCTTTTTGGTGATTACATGAACCAAATCCACTACACCAAGTCCGATAATCACGTGAGTTGATGTAGCTTCAAAGGCGAGCATCTATATGGGCATCATATCAACTATATGACTCATGCTTAACCTTTCGGTCCGTGTTCCGAGGCCATGTCTGTACATGCTAGGCTCGCCAAGTAAGAACCTTAGTACTCGCATGTGTAAAACTGTCTTACACCCGTTTGTATGAAAGCGTAGAGTCGAGTACACCCGATCATCACGTGATGTCTCGAAATACGATCCACAAAACGGTGCATACTTAAGGAAGAACACATTTTTATCTTGATATCTAAAAGAGGGATCATCTTACAATGCTATAGAAAGCGCCAAACTAGCAGTATAAGATGCTAACATCAAATGTGTAAAGTGAGATGATATGGTCCATGCATTTGATCTCTATCACTTCCATCGTGGTATGATCTCTATCATTCCTTTGTGTGTAAGGCCAAGGTCTATGGAACTTACACGTTGAGTGTGTTGTAAGAGTATCTATCATACATCTACTTACAACAATACCATATCAATACACTAGCCCAGCAATGATCTAAACTAGACGTCTCTAATTTATCAATTGCATGTTTTACGTGGCTTAGGGCTTTCGGAGATAGAACCGTTCTTAGCTACGAACATGAACCACAACAAGGATAACTAAGTTATTAGCAACTCGTTGTAAATCAGAGATTGACTATAGTAGGAGAGACAGACACCCACCAGCCACTTATGCAAAACAAGTTGCATGTCAGTCGTGGAACCGGTCTCATGTACGATGACATGTAAGGTTGGTCCGGGCCGCTTCATCCCACTATGCCACCAATATCCAAAATACATAGAAGATGCAATAACATGATCATCATCGCCCACATATCAAGATATGTGTACTACCCGTGCTAAGCACCTACGCATAGATCAGGCTCTGATACCACTGTTGGGTCCGTAGCATAGAAAACAAAAAAAAATCCTACGGTGTGAACTACACGCCAAGATCTATCTACTAGGTACAAAGCAACTGGTGGACATACATCCAACAAGAACTTACCCTCGTAGACAACGAGCTTTATTAACGAGTAGGAACTCGTGGTTGATGTAGTCGTACACTTGCCGATCTCAAGATCGTGATGAAGTCCAGCAGGTCCGGCTCCAGCACGTCCATCAGATCCAGCTCCATCACCACCAAGTCCAGCACCGCAAAGCAGTGGTGCATCCGTGATCGCACACACGTCCGGTACCCCGACAACCTCCGTCCATCGCTCCAGCAAAGCAGCAGAAGTAGCAACTCCTTTCCAGATAAAGACACCGGGAACATGTATCTCGCTAATCCGAGACCATGGGGGAATAATACTAGAGAGGGAGAGAGATCCTTCACAAGGAGGTGTGAGTGAGAAGTGAGGAGAGGGTGGCCTTTTATAGGAGGAGGGGGGTGCCCCTCCTTCATGGCCGGCGCATGGAGGGGGTGACCCTTCACCTCCTCCATTCATGTGGTGGTAACCCCTCCACATTAAAATGCCCCTTCACATTCTCTTTTAAAGTCTCCACTTTAAATGCATTAAATTTCTCCAAATTTAATGCTCTCTCATTTAATAAATGCTTTTATTATTTTTCTTAAGAATTTTGTTAATTACTTTAATTAACAAACATTCACATAAAACCCCCTACAACATTTCAAAATTACATGCAGAACCAATTTCAGCAATTTCCCCCGAAACAGTTTCGGTGTCTATTGAAATAATTCCAACACTTTCTTAAATCTTTATCTGAAACATATTTGCTCCAAATGGTGTCGGTATCCCTTAAGTGTGTCACCCTACGGTTCGCGAATAATGCAGACATGATCGAGTCCCCTCTCCGATCAATAATCAGCAGCAGGACCTGAAGATCCATACTGACTCCTACACATTCAACGATGACTTCTGTGATCGTGAGAACCTTTAACGCTAGTAACTAAATCCCTTTGTCCCGCGATATATTACATGTCCGAGATTCGATCATCGGTATCTCCACACCTAGTTTGATCTCATTACCGACATGCACTCTTTTCTTGTTCCCGTGATATAACATTCTAGTGATCACATCACTTGCTTGCAAGCTATTTCAATGTGATATCACCGAGAGGGCCTCGAGTATATCTATCCATCATCGGGATGGACAAATCCCACTCTTGATCCATGAGCCTCAACATAACACCTTCGTAGCACTGAACCCACCTTTATAGTCACCCTGTTAGGTGTGACGTTTGATGTTATCAAGATACTCTTCCGGTGTTAGCAATTAACATGATCTCATGGTCTAAGGATAAAGATTACTTCGTATGATGTTATAGAAATATAAACATAACAACTTTGATCGTAATGCTATACATCGGATGAATGTTCATCGCATCATTCCACCAATGGTGTGACCTTGTTATTAACAACATCCAATGTCCATGATCAGGAAACCTTGATCATCTTGTTAATCAACAAGCTAGTCTATAAGAGAGGCATAACTAGGAACCTTTTTTGTTTATTAAACACACATGTATTGATGTTTCCGATCAATACAATTCTAGCATGTAAAATAAACATTTATCATAAATATGGAATAAGATAATAACCACTTTATTATTGCCTCTCGGGCATATTCCCTTCAGTCAGGTTATGACATGGGAAGCATTCAAAGTCAAGTTCAGCCGCACCCACGTGCCACAGGGTCTAGTCAACCAAATGAGAGATGAGTTCCGCGAATTGAAGCAAGGAAGAATGACTGAGGTGGAGTACCGTGACAGATTCCTGTCACTTGCCAGATATGCACCTGATGAGATCAACACGGAGGCCAAGAAGAAGGAGATATTCCTGAACGGACTGCATGATGAGATGCAGACTGTCCTCGTCAACATCCGTTTTTAGGATCTCGAAGACCTAGTCGACTCTGCCATTCAGATGGAAGGGAAGATTAATCAGGCAAACAATAACCACAAACGTCGTATGATGCAGCAATCTGGATCCAGCATTCACCAGAAGTACCATCCCAACCCCTCACCAGGATATGCACCAAGGAACAACCGACCCCCAATGTCTCACCCAAGCTACCCCAACCGTAGCGGAGGCAATGTGAAGTCCGGAGGAAACCATCACAACTTCGGCAATGCCAACAATTTCAACCGTGCACCTCCCAAGAGCAACAACAACAACAACAACACTACACCCAGAACTGGCAGCAATGCTGTGCCTGTCGCAGCAAAGGACAAGTCCCAGATCACTTGTTTCGAGTGTGGAGTGCAGGTTCACTACTCCAATGAGTTTCCCAAGAAGACTTGAAGCATGTCAGGATAGTTCAAATCCTAGGATCAACTACAAAAGCTAGAAAAATTTGCAAAGCTGTGCCTATCAGAATACATGGGATAGATTTTTATGCCAACCTAATAGTACTTGGAACCAAAGGATTGGAAGTAGTACTAGGTATGGACTGGATGTCAAGGCATAAAGGACTGATAGACTGTGCTAAGAAAGCTATCACCATGACCAGTAGTTCTGGAATAACAGTAGAGCATATCGCTGAAACCTTACCCCGTCAATTCAAGTGCAACAAGAGTCTAGCCCTACCCACCATAGACCAAGTAAGAGTAGTCTATGAATACCCCGATGTATTCCCAGATGAATTGCCAGGTATGCCCCCGGATAGGGATATTGAGTTCATTATCAAACTAATCCCTGGAACCGGACCTATAGCCAGAGACCCTATAGCATGAACCACTTAGAGTTAGTTGAGTTGAAGAAGCAGTTAGATGCCATGTTAGCAGCAAGCTTGATTCAGCCAAGCGCATCGCCATGGAGATCACCAGTGTTATTCGTCGAGAAGAAAGATGGAGGCAATCATTTGTGTACATATTACAGAAAGTTGAATGACGTCACCATCAAGAACAAGTACCCCTTGCCAAAAATAGAGGATCTATTTGATCAGTTGACTGGAGCCCAGGTATTCTCAAAGATTGATCTTAGGACTGGTTATAACCAACTTAAGATTCATGCAACGGATATTCCGAAGACCGCCTTTACTACACGCTATGGTTTATACGAGTATACAGTTATGTATTTTGGATTAACCAATGCCCCTGCTTATTTCATGAATCTCATGAATAAGATCTTTATGAATTTCCTAGATAAATTTGTAGTTGTGTTTATCGATGACATCCTTATCTACTCCAACTCAGAAGAAGAGCATGAGCAACATCTGCGAATCATCCTAGAAACCCTGAGAGCTCATCAGTTATATGCCAAGTTTAGCAAGTGTAAGTTTTGGCTTAAAGAAGTAGGATTCCTAGGACATATTGTGTCTGCCGGAGGAGTCTCTGTTGATCCTGCCAAGATCAAAGATGTCAAATAATGGGAAGCCCCAACCACTCAAACCCAAGTCCGTGCATTTCTCGGATTAGCGGGATACTACGGCATGTTCGTAGAAGGATTCTCGAGCATCGCCAGACCCATGACCCAATTCTTGAAGAAGGACAAGAAGTTTGAATGGACAGACAAGTGTGAAGCCAGTTTCCAGGAGCTGAAGAAGAGATTGATATCAGCCCCAATTTTGATCATGCCAGACATCAAGAAGCCATTTGATGTATATTGTGATGCATCCGAGATTGGTCTCGTATGTGTATTGATGCAAGAAGGCAAAGTCATCGCGTATCTGTCTCGACAGCTGAAGCAGCATGAGCAGAACTTTCCGACCCATGATCTTGAATTAGCAGCCGTAGTGCTGGCATTAAAGACATGGCGTCATTATCTGATGGGTAATCGCTGTGAGATTTACTCGGATCATAAAAGCTTGAAGTATATTTTCACTCAGAAGGAGCTGAATATGAGGCAAAGGAGATGGATAGAGTTAATCAAGGATTATGACCCTGACATTCACTATCACCCCGGCAAAGCCAATGTGGTAGCGGATGCTCTTAGCAGATTGCCGTGTAGGCTAAACACCATGATCAAGGAAAAGCAACCAAGTTTGTATGAGGAGTTGGAGCAGTTCAAAACTGAATTAGTTAGCAAAGGATTCTTAGCTAGCATTGAACTTCAACCCACATTGATTAGCCAAATCAAGGAAGACAGAAGGGAAATGAAAGAATCGACAGAATCAAACGTCGTATTGGTACAGGGAAGGTACCTAGATTCATGGAAGACGAAGAAGGAGTACTGTGGTACAAAGGACGTATCTGTGTGCCAGCAGATTCGCAACTGAAGCAAGTTATCATGAAGGAAGCTCATGATACTCTTTATTCTATCCACCTTGGAGGAACGAAGATGTATCAGGATTTGAAAGAGCAATTTTGGTGGCACAAGATGAAGAGAGAAATCGGAAGCTACATCGCTAAGTGTGACATCTGTCAAAGAGTCAAAGCAGAACATCGGAGACCTGCAGGATTGTTGCAACCATTGTAGATTCCGGAATGGAAATGGGATTCTGTCAGAATGGACTTTATCACCGGTTTGCCTACTTATAGTAGGGGAAATGACTCAATTTGGGTCATCGTTGATAAACTGTCCAAGGTAGCCCACTTCATACCTATTAAGACTACCTACCAGAGTACGAAGATAGCAGAACTGTACATTTCTAGGATTGTTAGTCTGCATCGAACCCCCAAGACCATAGTATCAGATCGAGGAACCGGGTTTACCTCGAGATTTTGGCAAAAAGTTTAGGAAGGATTGGGAACCAAGTTGAATTTCAGCACCGTGTATCACCAGCAAACAGATGGACAGACTGAGAGAGTCAACCAGATCTTAGAGGATATGCTTAGAGCTTGTGTGTTGGAATATGGATCAAAATGGGAAGACTGCCTGCCTTTCGCAGAATTCTCATATAACAACAGTTATCAAGCTAGTTTGCTGATGGCACCTTTGAATTCCTATACGGAAGGAAGTGTCGTACCCCTTTAAATTGGTCGCAAGTAGGAGAGAGTCAGATCTTTGGACCCGACATTCTCCGAGAAGCCGAAGAGAAGATTCACAAAATCCGTGAACACCTCAAGACCACACAATCCAGACAGAAGAGTTATGCCGACAAGAGAAGGAGATACCTGACTTTCAATGTTAGAGATTTTGTATATCTCAAAGTTTCACCATTGAAGGGAACCCAACGCTTTAGTCTGAAAGGAAAGTTAGCCCCTAGATATATCGGGCCATTCAAAATTCTGAACCATCGAGGAGAAGTATCGTATCAACTGGAACTACCTGAAGAGATGTTAGCCATCCATAATGTGTTCCATATCTCGTTACTTCGCAAATGCCTAGAAGTGCCGGAGAAGACTGAAGTTTTCAAGAACATCGATCACAGAGCTGTGGAGATCAACAATGACCTAGCATATCGTGAAGTGCCTATCCGTATCTTGGAAGAAGCTTACAAAACCACCAGGACCAGGAGTATCAAATTTCTCAAGATTCAATGGAGCAACCATACCAAGGAGGAAGCCACTTGGGAGCACGGAGATTACATTAGGACAGAGTTCCCAGATCTCTTTAGTTCCTAGTTTTCTTTGTAAATATCGGGACGAGATTTTGTTTAAGGGGGAAGGTTTGTAACATCCCAAAACTTTAATCCAAGCTTATCAAGATCCAAATCCTCAAAATTAGGGTTAACAAAAACTTTTCCAATCAAAAATATGAAAGCTTTCATATGTGTGTGCATTTAAAAATAGGAGTTGTTTGAATTGCCATGTTTAAGTGATCCATTGCTTTTAAAATGATTCTTAGGTGAAATAAACATCATCTAGATCATTCCCAAACAAATCCCAAAGAAAAACAAATCAAAATGAATAAAAGAAAGAAATGGTCATTTGTGCCATTTTAATCAACATGCCTACTTTGGCTATTCCTAGTACTCAAAACCTAACAGAAACATTTGTGGATCTTTACGCCCCTTTCTAGTACACATAATGAGGTACCAAGGCCCACTTTGTGATCTGCCAAAAACATTCAAACACTATATTTATAAGGCATTGGAAAATTGAATCTATTTCATATGGGAAGATCCCACTATTTCAAAAACCACTCAAATAAACTCAATTTTCAAAACCCAAGCACACACAGAGTCTTAAGCTTAGTACTAGCACACCCACCAAAAATCTTTGGAAAATTCAAAAATAATTTTCTTGCGGCCATTTCATCAAACACTTGGCAGGCAAGAATCTAACTCTAAACCTAGCTTACTGTTCTGCACAGGGTTTTGCCCCCATTTGATCCCCATTTAACCCCAATGTCCCCTCTTGATCTAACCAGCGCCTAACTACCCCATCCCCTACCCCCTAGTGGCATGGCAATGCCAAGCCGAGCACCTGCTGGCCGGCCGACCATGCCCTCACCCCAGTAGACCACCTCCCCCTCTCTCTCCATGTCTAGCAGCTAGCCAGCACCTCACCACCGCCCACTGTCCCCTCCCCGAGCCAGGTCAAGCTGTGGACCACCGAGAAAACCCCGCGCCCAGTGCCACTGTAAGATCTCACCATGATAAGTTAAGATCCCAATGATTGCAGTGCTAGTCCCTGGATCGAAATGCTAGCACCCACAGTTTAAGATGAAGTACACAGAAACAAAGGCATAAACCACATATGGATCCACCAGAGTCATTGCATGTGTGTTCTTTTCATAGAACACACATGGATCCACTAGAGTCATTGCATGTGTGTTCTTTTCACAGAACACATACAGATCCACTAGAGTCATTGCATGTGTGTTCTTTTCACAAACCACATATGGATCCAAAGGAGTCATTTCATGTGTGTTCTTTTCACAAACCACACATGGATCCACCAGTGTCATTGAATGTGTTTTTTCACAGAACAGATATCGATCCACTAGAGTCATTGCATGTGTTTTTTTTACAAACCACATATGGATCCACAAGTGTCATTGCATGTGTGTTCTTTTCATAGACCACATACGGATCCACCAATGTCATTACATGTGTGTTCTTTTCATAGACCACATATGGATCCCCTAGTGTCATTGGATGTGTGTTCTTTTCATAAACCACATATGGATTCACCATAGTCATTGCATGTTTGTTTTTTCCATAAACCACATATGGATCCACCAGAGTCATTGCATGTGTGTACTTTTCATAAACCACATATGGATCCACAACTAGAGTCATTGGATATGTGTTCTTTTCATAAAGCACATCTAGAGTCATTGCATGTGTGTTCTTTTCACAAACCACATATGCATCCACCAGTGTCATTGCATGTGTGTTCTTTTCCTAAACCGCAGATAGATTAATTGCATGTCCGTTCTTTTCACAAACCACATATGGATCCACCAGAGCCATTGCATGTGTTTTCTTTTCACAAAACACACGAGGATCCACCAGTGTCATTGAATGTGTGTTCTTTTCATGGAACACATATGGATCCACCAGAGTCATTGAATGTCTGTTATTTTCACAGAACACATATGGATCCACCAGAGTAATTGCATGTGTGTTGTTTTCACAAACCACATATGGATCCACCAGTGTCATTGCATGTGTGTTCTTTTCGTAGACCACATATGGACCCCGTAGTGTCATTGCATGTGTGTTCTTTTCATAAACCACATATGGATCCACCAGAGTCATTGCATGTCTGTTCTTTTCATAATCCACATATCGATCCACCAGAGTCATTTCATGTGTGTTCTTTTCACAAACTACATATGGATCCACCAGTGTCATTGCATGTGTGTTATTTTCACAAAACACATATGGATCCACCAGAGTCATTGCATGTGTGTTGTTTTCACAAACCACATATGGATCCACTAGAGTCATTGCATGTGTATTCTTTTCATTAACCACAACTAGAGTCATTGCTTGTTGGTTCTTTTCGCAAACCACATATGGATACACCAGAGTCATTTCATGTGTGTTCTTTTCACAAACCAACCCTATAGTAATTGTATGTGTGGTCTTTTCAGAAACCACATATGGATCAACTAGAATTCATTGCATGTGTGTTCTTATCATAAACCACACATGGATCCACTAGTGTCATTGGATGTGTGTTCTTTTCATAGAACACATATGGATCCACCAGAGTCATTGCAGGTGTGTTCTTTTTAGAAACCACATACGGATCCACCAATGGCATTGCATGTGTGTTCTTTTCATAGACCACATATGGATCCCCCTAGTGTCATTGGATGTGTGTTCTTTTCATAAACCACATATGGATCCACCATAGTAATTGCATGTGTGTTCTCTTCATATACCACATATGGATCCACCAGAGTCATTGCATGTGTGTTCTTTTCGTAAACCACATATGGATCCAGAACTAGAGTCATTGCATGTGTGTTCTTTTCATAAACCACAGCTAGAGTCATTGCATGTGTGTTCTTTTCACAAACCACATATGGATCCACTAAAGAACACACATGAAATGACTCTGGTGGATCGATATGTGGATTATGAAAAGAACAGACATGCAATGACTCTGGTGGATCCATATGTGGTTTATGAAAAGAACACACATGCAATGACACTAGGGGGTCCATATGTGGTCTACGAAAAGAACACACATGCAATGACACTGGTGGATCCATATGTGGTTTGTGAAAATAACACACATGCAATTACTCTGGTGGATCCATATGTGTTCTGTGAAAATAACAGACATTCAATGACTCTGGTGGATCCATATGTGTTCCATGAAAAGAACACACATTCAATGACACTGGTGGATCCATGTGTGTTTTGTGAAAAGAAAACACATGCAATGGCTCTGGTGGATCCATATGTGGTTTGTGAAAAGAACGGACATGCAATGACTCTATCTGCGGTTTAGGAAAAGAACACACATGCAATGACACTGGTGGATGCATATGTGGTTTGTGAAAAGAACACACATGCAATGACTCTAGCTGTGCTTTATGAAAAGAACACACATCCAATGACTCTAGTTGTGGATCCATATGTGGTTTATGAAAAGTACACACATGCAATGACTCTGGTGGATCCATATGTGGTTTATGGAAAGAACAAACATGCAATGACTATGGTGAATCCATATGTGGTTTATGAAAAGAACACACATCCAATGACACTAGGGGGATCCATATGTGGTCTATGAAAAGAACACACATGTAATGACATTGGTGGATCCGTATGTGGTCTATGAAAAGAACACACATGCAATGACACTTGTGGATCCATATGTGGTTTGTAAAAAGAACACACATGCAATGACTCTGGTAGATCGATATCTGTTCTGTGAAAAAACACATTCAATGACACTGGTGGATCCATGTGTGGTTTGTGAAAAGAACACACATGAAATGACTCTTTTGGATCCATATGTGGTTTGTGAAAAGAACACACATGCAATGACTCTAGTGGATCCATATGTGTTCTGTGAAAAGAACACACTTGCAATGACTCTAGTGGATCCATGTGTGTTCTATGAAAAGAACACACATGCAATGACTCTGGTGGATCCATATGTGGTTTATGAAAAGAACAGACATGCAATGACTCTGGTGGATCCTTATGTGGTTTATGAGAAGAACACAAATGCAATGATACTAGAGAATCCATATGTGGTCTATGAAAAGAACACACATGCAATGACTCTGGTGGATCCATATGTGGTTTGTGAAAAGAACACACATGAAATGACACTGTTGGATCCATATGTGTTATATGAAAATAACACACATTCAATGACTCTGGTGGATCCATATGTGTTCGATGAAAAGAACACACATTCAATGACACTGGTGGATCCAGGTGTGTTTTGTGAAAACAAAATACATGCAATGGCTCTGGTGGATCCATATGTGGTTTGTGAAAAGAACAGACACACAATGACTCTAGCTGCGGTTTAGGAAAAGAACACACATGCAATGACACTAGTGGATCCATATGTGGTTTGTGAAAAGAACACACATGCAATGACTCTAGCTGTGGTTTATGAAAAGAACACACATGCAATGACTCTAGTTCTGGATCCATATGTGGTTTACGAAAAGAACACACATGCAATGACTCTGGTGGATCCATATGTGGTATATGAAGAGAACACACATGCAATTACTATGGTGGATCCATATGTGGTTTATGAAAAGAACACACATCCAATGACACTAGGGGGATCCATATGTGGTCTATGAAAAGAACACACATGCAATGCCATTGGTGGATCCGTATGTGGTTTCTAAAAAGAACACACCTGCAATGACTCTGGTGGATCCATATGTGTTCTATGAAAAGAACACACATCCAATGACACTAGTGGATCCATGTGTGGTTTATGATAAGAACACACATGCAATGAATTCTCGTTGATCCATATGTGGTTTCTGAAAAGACCACACATACAATTACTATAGGGTTGGTTTGTGAAAAGAACACACATGAAATGACTCTGGTGTATCCATATGTGGTTTGCGAAAAGAACCAACAAGCAATGACTCTAGCTGTGGTTAATGAAAAGAATACACATGCAATGACTCTAGTGGATCCATATGTGGTTTGTGAAAACAACACACATGCAATGACTCTGGTGGATCCATATGTGTTTTGTGAAAATAACACACATGCAATGACACTGGTGGATCCATATGTAGTTTGTGAAAAGAACACACATGAAATGACTCTGGTGGATCGATATGTGGATTATGAAAAGAACAGACATGCAATGACTCTGGTGGATCCATATGTGGTTTATGAAAAGAACACACATGCAATGACACTACGGGGTCCATATGTGGTCTACGAAAAGAACACACATGCAATGACACTGGTGGATCCATATGTGGTTTGTGAAAACAACACACATGCAATTACTCTGGTGGATCCATATGTGTTCTGTGAAAATAACAGACATTCAATGACTCTGGTGGATCCATATGTGTTCCATGAAAAGAACACATTCAATGACACTGGTGGATCCATGTGTGTTTTGTGAAAAGAAAACACATGCAATGGCTCTGGTGGATCCATATGTGGTTTGTGAAAAGAACGGACATGCAATTAATCTATCTGCGGTTTAGGAAAAGAACACACATGCAATGACACTGGTGGATGCATATGTGGTTTGTGAAAAGAACACACATGCAATGACTCTAGATGTGCTTTATGAAAAGAACACACATCCAATGACTCTAGTTGTGGATCCATATGTGGTTTATGAAAAGTACACACATGCAATGACTCTGGTGGATCCATATGTGGTTTATGGAAAAAACAAACATGCAATGACTATGGTGAATCCATATGTGGTTTATGAAAAGAACACACATCCAATGACACTAGGGGATCCATATGTGGTCTATGAAAAGAACACACATGTAATGACATTGGTGGATCCGTATGTGGTCTATGAAAAGAATACACATGCAATGACACTTGTGGATCCATATGTGGTTTGTAAAAAAAAACACATGCAATGACTCTAGTGGATCGATATCTGTTCTGTGAAAAAACACATTCAATGACACTGGTGGATCCATGTGTGGTTTGTGAAAAGAACACACATGAAATGACTCTTTTGGATCCATATGTGGTTTGTGAAAAGAACACACATGCAATGACTCTAGTGGATCCATATGTGTTCTGTGAAAAGAACACACATGCAATGACTCTAGTGGATCCATGTGTGTTCTATGAAAAGAACACACATGCAATGACTCTGGTGGATCCATATGTGGTTTATGAAAAGAACAGACATGCAATGACTCTGGTGGATCCATATGTGGTTTATGAGAAGAACACAAATGCAATGATACTAGGGAATCCATATGTGGTCTATGAAAAGAACACACATGCAATGACTCTGGTGGATCCATATGTGGTTTGTGAAAAGAACACACATGAAATGTCACTGTTGGATCCATATGTATTATATGAAACTAACGCACATTCAATGACTCTGGTGGATCCATATGTGTTCGATGAAAAGAACACACATTCAATGACACTGGTGGATCCAGGTGTGTTTTGTGAAAACAAAATACATGCAATGGCTCTGGTGGATCCATATGCGGTTTGTGAAAAGAACAGACACACAATGACTCTAGCTGTGGTTTAGGAAAAGAACACACATGCAATGACACTAGTGGATCCATATGTGGTTTGTGAAAAGAACACACATGCAATGACTCTAGCTGTGGTTTATGAAAATAACACACATGCAATGACTCTAGTTCTGGATCCATATGTGGTTTACAAAAAGAACACACATGCAATGACTCTGGTGGATCCATATGTGGTATATGAAGAGAACACACATGCAATTACTATGGTGGATCCATATGTGGTTTATGAAAAGAACACACATCCGATGACACTAGGGGGATCCATATGTGGTCTATGAAAAGAACACACATGCAATGACATTGGTGGATCCGTATGTGGTTTCTAAAAAGAACACACATGCAATGACTCTGGTGGATCCATATGTGTTCTATGAAAAGAACACACATCCAATGACACTAGTGGATCCATGTGTGGTTTATGATAAGAACGCACATGCAATGAATTCTAGTTGATCCATATGTGGTTTCTGAAAAGACCACACATACAATTACTATAGGATTGGTTTGTGAAAAGAACACACATGAAATGACTCTGGTGTATCCATATGTGGTTTGCTAAAAGAACCGACATGCAATGACTCTAGCTGTGGTTAATGAAAAGAATACACATGCAATGACTCTAGTGGATCCATATGTGGTTTGTGAAAACAACACACATGCAATGACTCTGGTGGATCCATATGTGTTTTGTGAAAATAACACACATGCAATGACACTGGTGGATCCATATGTAGTTTGCGAAAAGAACACACATGAAATGACTCTGGTGGATCGATATGTGGATTATGAAAAGAACAGACATGCAATGACTCTGGTGGATCCATATGTGGTTTATGAAAAGAACACACATGCAATGACACTAGGGGATCCATATGTGGTCTACGAAAAGAACACACATGCAATGACACTGGTGGATCCATATGTGGTTTGTGAAAACAACACACATGCGATTACTCTGGTGGATCCATATGTGTTCTGTAAAAAGAACAGACATTCAATGACTCTGGTGGATCCATATGTGTTCCATGAAAAGAACACACATTCAATGACACTAGTGGATCCATGTGTGTTTTGTGAAAAGAAAACACATGCAATGGCTCTGGTGGATCCATATGTGGTTTGTGAAAAGAACAGACATGCAATGACTCTATCTGCGGTTTAGGAAAAGAACACACATGCAATGACACTGGTGGATGCATATGTGGTTTGTGAAAAGAACACACATGTAATGACTCTAGCTGTGCTTTATGAAAAGAACACACATCCAATGACTCTAGATGTGGATCCATATATGGTTTATGAAAAGTACACACATGCAATGACTCTGGTGGATCCATATGTGGTTTATGGAAAGAACAAACATGCAATGACTATGGTGAATCCATATGTGGTTTATGAAAACAACACACATCCAATGACACTAGGGGGATCCATATGTGGTCTATGAAAAGAACACACATGTAATGACATTGGTGGATCCGTATGTGGTCTATGAAAAGAACACACATGCAATGACACTTGTGGATCCATATGTGGTTTGTAAAAAGAACACACATGCAATGACTCTGGTGGATTCATATGTGTTTTGTGAAAAAACACATTCAATGACACTGGTGGATCCATGTGTGGTTTGTGAAAAGAACACACATGAAATGACTCTGGTGGATTCATATGTGGTTTGTGAAAAGAACACACATGCAATGACTCTAGTGGATCCATATGTGATCTGTGAAAAGAACACACATTTAATGACACTGGTGGATCCATGTGTGGTTTGTGAAAAGATGTATGATTCGTCCACAACGTATCAACTTTCCCAAACACTTTTGCTATTGTTTTGTCCTGTAAACTTTTGTGAATTGGATGCTACTAACACGGATTGGCGTTGTTTTCAGAAGAATTACCTTGGTGTCTAGTTTTTGTGCAGAAAATCAACTATCAGGAAAAATCCCGGAAAATATGCCAAAAATCCTATTTCACAAAAGACTCACGGAGCCAGAAGACGAGATAGAGTAGGGCCACGAGGGGCCCACACCACCTTGCTGTGCGGGCCAAGCTAGGCCACGCCTGGGGGTGGTGTGGCCGCCTCGGCTGCCCCCTCGGCCTCCCTCTTCGCCTATAAGTTGCCTCTTGACCTAAAAACCAAGGGGGGTTCGACGTTTTTCCAGAAAGAGTTCCGCTGCGCCGCCACCACCAGATTTCGTGATTCAGAACCAGAAACTCCGTTCTGGCACTCTGCCGGGATGGGCAATTGGAGGAGATCATCGCCATTATCATCACCATCGCTTCTCCATCGACCATCCATGTTTCCCCATCTATGACTGAGTAATCCCCCGCAGTAGGCTATGGGGATGGTAGGGATTGGATGAGATCGTTCATGTAATGGCATCGGATTGTTAGGGCATGGTGCCTAGTATCTAATATTAGTTCTTTTTGACTTTGTTGCAACTTGTGATGCTTAATGCTTGTCACTAGGGCCCGAGTGCCATCATTTCAGATCTGATCATGTTATTGATTCATTATGATAGTATTGTTTATGATCTTACCTGCAAGTTGTATACACATATTGTTGTCTGGAACCAAAGGCCCCGAAGTGATAGAAATCGGGATAACCGGAGGGAATGCCTTTGATGTGAGGATCACATGTGTTCGCGGAGTGTTAATGCTTTGCTCCAGTGCTCTATTAAAAGGAGCACCTTAATTGCCAGTAGTTCCCTTGAGGCCCCGTTGCAAACGGGCTGGCGGGACAAAAGATGTTGTGCAAGTGCTCATTGCGAGCACGTATGACTATATATGGAACACATGCCTATGATTATTTAGTATTTGGATGGTTTACCTTATTTATCTGCAAATGCCCTATGTTTTGATTGCCATATGAATTGTCTTTTCCATGCAACGCCCATCCATCCATCCCTATGCCTACCGCGCTTTAATCTTACTGTTTACTACAATTGTTATTATTGTCTTTACTTTTACTACTGCTATTACTTTGCCATTGCTACTACAAAGCTGTTGCTACTGATAAACAGCTGTGAGCAAGATTGTTTCCAGGTGCAGCTGAATTGACAACTTAGTTGGTAAGGCATATAAATATTCTTTGGCTCCCCTTGTGTCAAATCAATAAATTGGGTTTCACTTCCCTCGAAAATACTGCGATACACCCCCTATACTTGTGGGTCATCAAGACTATTTTCTAGCGCCGTTGCCGGGGAGCATAGCTTTATTTATCAAGTCCACTTGGAATCACTATTGTTCGCTGCCATCCATCCATCATGGCTAAGTCTCGTGATGGCAAGGTTCCTATTTTACCACCCACTACAAGAAGAGGTACGGTTCTGAACACCTCTCTTGCTCTTGATTCACCATCTGTTATGAGTAAGCTCCTTACACCACCACATACACATGCTACACACACTGCTACTACTACTGAATCTGAAACTTCTAATACTTATGATGTTGTTTCTACTGTGCTTGATAAGACTGGTTCATTAGGTCCTTTCCTAGATGCTACGATTGCTAGAACTATAGCTGGAAATACTGAAACTCCTAATGAAGACACTACTACACCTGTCAGTTCACCTGAGTCTAGAGAGAGCTATGATATTGAAGACGGTTATATTGAGATGACCGATGAATTTATAAAAGAATGTCAAAACACCCATGATAGAAGTGCTATTAAGAGTCTCCTTGAGAGGCGTACTATAAAACCCAAATTGTCTCCTAATGCTAAGTTTGTTGCATCTCCAATAAACATTAAAGATAAGGACTATGATTTATCTCTTGATCTATCTTACATAGCTATTGTTGAGAAATACCTTTTTGTGGGACTAAGAATGAAAATGCGGTAGCAGATATGACTAAGCTTTCTACCATGAGTGGCCTGTTTTCTGATGATATTAAGATGCGCACCTGCTTTGTTGCTAAAATTTTCCCTTTTTCACTGAAAGGAGAAGCTAAAACTTGGTTTAATATTTTACCTCCTGGATCTATTGATAGCCCTGATTGCTTGATTAGTACTTTCCTGCAGAAGTATTTTCCTCCTAGCGCTAGACATGCTATTTTGCAGGCACTTTTTGATTTTAAACAGGGAGAAAAAGATATATTGCCTGAATTATGGGCAAGGTTTTGTGCTTTGATTCATGCACAAGCTGGATGTCCATTACCTAAGAATGAGCTTCTTGATATATTTTATAATGGACTAACTGAAGAATCTAGGACATACCTGGATATTTGTGCTGATTGTCTTTTCAGGAATAGGACTCCCAAGGAAGCTAAGGAATTAATGGCTAAAATAATCAAGAATTATGAAGGCTGGACTCCTCCTGAACCAGCTATACCTGAGACAACTATACCTGAATCAACTATTCCTGTGCCTATTCCAACATCAAAGAAGAGGGGAGTTATCGAACTAAATGATGAAGTGATGAAGGAAGCTAAGAAATGTCTTAAGGAGAAGGGAATTAAAGCGGCTGATGTGAGATTTTTACTTCCTATAGAAGAATTATGTAAGCCAATCCCCCACTCATCCAGTATTGAGGTACACTCGCTCCAACATTCTGATGAAGGTGATATCCCTTACTCTAAACCTCCTGATCAATGCTTGGAAGAATTCAATATTTTCATTGTTAAGCAAGATAATTTCAATAAAAGGGTGCAAAATCATTTAATGGAAACCTCTAGATCTATTGTTGAGTTGAAGGATATTGTGGAAAGAACCTTTAAAGATGTTAAAATGCTTGTCAAACATTTTCAAATGGTCCAAACTCGAATTGATCAGCTTATTAAAGTACAAAAATACTTGCTAGTTAATGCTGCTAAAGAAAAAACATGCTTATGAAATTTGAACTAGAAGTGGTGTTGCTACCCAGGATCCCCTATATCCTGAGGGGCATCCTAAAAGAATTGAGCAGGATTCTCAACAAGCTGAAAATAGTGGTACTACTCCCAAGAAAAGAAAGAAGAAACATAAAACTATTGTAGAACCCTTTGAACCTGCTAAAGATCCTAATAGTATATCTGTCTCTGATGCTGAAACTGAAAGTGGTAATGAAGAAAATGATGTTCCTGATAAAGAAAAAGTTGAAGAAGAACCTGAAAAGCATACAAAGAATACTAAATACACTAAAGAAGATTTTGTTTCTAAGAAACATGGTAGTGAAAGAGAGCCTTGGGTCCAAAAACCTATGCCTTTCCCTAATAAGAAACACAAGTCAGAGGAAGACGAACACTATAATAAGTTTTGTGAATGGATGAAACCTTTATTCTTGCAAATTCCTTCGACTGATGCTATTAAATTGCCTCCTAATTCAAAGTATATGATGGATATTGTCTCAAATAAAAGGAAGATCCCTAATGAAGAAATTTCTACTTTCTTTGCTAATTATTCCTTTAATGGTAAGGTTCCAAAGAAACTTGGAGAACCAGGGATTCCAACTATCCTGTGCTCTATTAAAAATAGTTATGTTAGAACTGCTTTGTGTGATTTGGGAGCAGGAGTTAGTGTTGTGCCTTTTTCTCTCTACAAGAGAATTCAACTGGAAAAACTAATACCAACTGATATACCTTTGCAAATGGCTGATAAATCTACTACTATTCCTGTTGGTATATGTGAGGATGTACCTGTTCAAGTGGATCATAATTGCTTGATATTAACTGATTTTTTTGTGCTTGAAATGCCTGAAGATGATAGTATGTCTATTATTCTTGGGAGACCTTTTCTTAATACCGCAGGAGCTGTTATTAATTGTAATCAAGGAAAGGTGACTTTCAATGTTAATGGCAAGGAGCATACTGTCTATTTCCCCAAGAAGATTCATAGGACTTATGGTTTGAATTCAATTGAATATGTTGAGGGCATTCAAGTTGGGGAAATATATTGTCCCATAACAAGAGAAAAATATGAAACTATTATGATTAGGACCATTGCTATCAAGGTTGAGGTAACATAATCATTAGTGGAACACAAAGTTTTGTTTCATATAAAATTGTTTTGGTAACCATACCTGATCAACCTTGTTAACAAAATGATTTCAATGAACAGAACAATGTTTTCACCATGATTATCTTTGTTTACGTTTATTTTATCTTTTCTAGTTTTTGCTTTCTTTTAGTTTACTTTTTTGTTTTTAGTTGCTTGCATATTAGAGTGTCTTAGAACTTCTGAAGTTTTAGCTTTGTTTTGTCATTGCATCATTCCAGAAACTTTTTTCTGTCAGAAAATCATTCATATATACCTGAAAATTGCTCAACACTAAAGTGTCTCAAAAAATTCCAGAAAATTCATATTAATTTTTTACATGAAAAAAGGTGCAGAGGAGTGCCTGGATAGTACCAGGGGGCCCACCAGGCAGGCACACCACCTGGTGGCGTGGCCAGCCCAGGGGCACGCCTGGCCATTGTGTGGGCAACCCCTGGCCCTCCACTCACTCTCTCACTTCCCACTTTCTTCTCTCTCTCGAGAAAACATCAGTTCTTTGCTCGAAATCGCGTTCTTGTTGTTCTTTCCCATGATTTTTCAATCTCCTTGCTCAGCCCATCTCTGCTGCTGAAATTTGGAGCATTTGTTCTCCGGTATGTGACTCCTCCGCTTGTCCAAGTAGATTTGTGTTTAGTGGTTTATATTTTGAGTATTTTTCTACTGTAGGTGATAGGTTATGAGAGCTTGTAAGCTTGTTCAATGCTTAGAGATATTGTTTTGATGCATGTTTAGGCCTCTTACAAGTCCCCTTGAGTTGTGCTCTTCATTATATATTCACTTCGCAATCACTTGTGTAATAGATGTTTAAATTTCAGAATATCAAAGATGAACAACACACCTTTGCAGAAATATTTGAGAGGGACACACCTAGGAGGTCAAGTCCTTCAAGATCGGCCTCTCAGTTTAGGCCTTCATACAATGAAGATCTCATTGCACCATGCTTTGGCAATGAAGGAGATGAGGGGGATGCTCACCCATCTACTTTTCCTTGTTATACCTTCTTGCAAGCTGCAGGGATCCTCGATGATTTCTTACTATTGGTTCAGAGGGTTGGTTTGACCTCATACATGGAAGATGAGAGTGACAAATATGCCATTCTCACCAAAACTTTTGTTGAGAGTTTCATTTTCACTAACACCCCCTATCAGTCAACTATTTCTTTCAGAATTTATAATCTTCCGTTTACCATGCCATTCGAAAGATTTTGCAGCATTATAGGTATAGGCATGACCGGGACCGTGAAGAAGATTGAAGGGTGACCCGCTGATTTGCTGGAGCTCTATCGAGGTGTGACCAATGACGATGACCGTGTAGCTCAGCGCGGGAAGATAAGAAACATCCAACTCCCAACTCTTAGATACTTTGCTTATTATCTTGCTACTAGCATTCTTGGTAGGGAGAATACAAGTAATATCTCTAATTATCATTTAGCCTTCCTCGCTGATGCACTTAATAATGATACTCGGTACAATCTTGGCTCTCTCATTTCTCGCCGCCTAGCTGCTAGGGGACCTATTTATGGGGGAATTATTGCTTCACGTATGATTACTGCGTTAGAGCTTTCTGTGGATCCTAAGGATACTATATTGGCACCACAAAGGCTTGATCTTGCTACCATGAAAACACATCATTTGATCACTGCTGACTCTGATATGGATAGTTTAGTATACATGATGTTGTTTAATAACGGGGATGAAAGGGAGATTCCTTTGCCGCAATCTACTTTGTTCAGTCTTCACAGGAGGCCGTGGTCGCGCTCCAAGGAGGAGGTGGACGAGCAACTCCGCTTGCTCGGTTTCCACAGGCAGCACCAGGAGGATGTGCCCTCCTACGACTACTCTGTGCACTATGGCGAGGCGTCCTCGAGCTCGCACCAGGACGAGGGTACCTCCTTACCGTACTACGGAGGCGCTCCATCTTGGCCAGCATGGGATTGAAACCCACTTAGGCCAAAAGCCTAAGCTTGGGGGGAGGTACACTGACATCACACTCATCTCCATATCATTTTTTGTCGGTACTTTGTATATTCATGTTTCGTTCTCTCTTTGTTTTTGCTTTCTAAAACACAAAAAGACCAAAAATATTTCTGTTGTTTCTCTTTGTTTGCTTTTTCTTCTTTTTGCCTTGGTTTGCTTTTCCCTTTTTGCTTTGTTTGAACTATTCAAAAAACCCAAAAAGATTTTTCTTTGCTTGTTCTTCCTTTTTGGTCCTTGCTTTTAAAAATCGAAAACACCAAAAATATTTGTTGTTCTTCTTTGGTTTTGTTAATTTGTTGTAGGGTTCAGCAGTCCTCAGTAGAATTTGGTTTCATGTTATTATTCAAGCCACACAAGTGAAGGGAAATAATGAGGATTAATGACAACTTGAGGTGTGGTAAGAGGCTGGTAACGAACTCTATTTGTTTTCATTTTTGTACATATACTCATCATTGTGGGCATGCTTAGTCTGTTCATGTAGGGTGTATGTTATTTATGGATGCCTAGTAGTACTTGATTTGTTATGATTAACTCCAACTCTCTAATAATTTGTAGCATGTCATATGAATGTTCACTTGTATTGCTCTATTCATAACTTGGTATGATATTGTAGTACCCTCCTCTGAGTGTTTCACTTTTATTGACTTGGAACGTGCTCATGCATGCATATGACTAAAACATAATCAGTTAAGCCTCGATGAATTATTTTGCCTCAGGAGTCTTGAATCACTTTCATGCCATGATTAGTCCTGTTTTGTTGCAAGCAAGATTATGACAGTTACTGCTCCCCCGTTTCTCGCTCCCTTACTATTGCTAGCCTTCACCTACACTGAGTATAAGCTTTACTCGTGTTTCCAAGTCCCTAAAACCAAATATTTCCAAAAAGTGTCCACCATACATACCTATTAGCATCATTTGCTATTCTGTGCATGCTTAGTATGTCTTGTTTTCTTTCGAATAAAATGTTTGCTTGTTTTGAGAAAGTTAGTTACTAAAGCTCTCACGAACTTGATGGCACACTTTACTTTCTTGCACTCAATAATCTTGAACCATTGCGTCCATCTTTGTTGCGTATATGCTTGTGCTTTATAAGTTGAAGTTAGCAGAACCATGTATCATGGGGAACGCTTTCAACATAGCACGGGTACTTTGTACCTCGTGGATATCATGATTCTTTTGCTTATGGATCCCAGCGGTGTGAAATAAAAGTGGAACTTGTAAGATCATGGAGTTTGTATATGTGTTAGAGAAATGCCTAGGCCGCTAGCCTAAGCCATGCCTAATCATGGTGTAAACTTGCAGCATAACCATAATGAGCATTCTATGAAGCATCCTCAATAAAAACCTATGCAAATAGCAAATAAAAACATCGTTGAGATGCTCATTGTCTGCTTGCCTTGTCATTTTGATTATGGGATAGCTCCTGTATCATGTGCAAGGGGTACCACGTTGGCGGTTCTCTATGATACATATGTACTTACAATGACAAGAGCTTACTTTTGACTGAAGTTGAGTAGCATGAGGTTCGGTACTCGTAAGTAAGGGGCATGAGGTTTTAACTTATAACTTGTCAAGCATATCCTCTTAGATGTGTCATTTTAACCTTAACCATTTGAAGATGCTTATGATAGGGGCAATGAGAGCTCAAAGCTAACGAGTACCATACTTTCATCATTTGGAAGCCTTTCAAACTATTCAAAACTTTTTCATTTCCTTGTTTTGTCACCACCCATTCTATGAGCACTTTCTAGAGAGCATAGTTGTCATTCTTAGTGTAATGTGCTTGTTGATGACCCATAAGTATAGGGGGTGTATCGTAGTATTTTCGATAAGTAAGAGTGTCGAACCCAACGAGGAGCAGAAGGTGCTGGCTAGTGGTATGGATCAGGAATTCTCTGTAAATACTTAGCAAACGGATTTTTAGGTGTTTTTGATAAAGCAAGTAAATAAAGTACAAGTAAATAAAAGATAATAGGAATAGAAGCAGCAAGTGGCCCAATCCTTTATGTAGCAAAGGACAAGCCGGTTGTATTACTTAAGATGACCAAACGTTCTCGAGGACACATGGCAAGACTATCAAGTGCTTTCGCTTCATATTGTTGATTAATCTTCTTTAGCTTGCTAAGTGTTGTGTGGGTGAACCTGTGCTAATGTACTAACCTTCCTAGGACTAATACATACTTGTGATTATACCCCTTGCAAACATCCGTAAGTACAAGAAAGTAATTAAGGTAGAAACCTCACCACAGCTTTAAACTCTAAGACCCTTACGTCCCTTGTGCAATGGTTTCCTAACGGGGGTTTAGGTTTCTATCACTCCGACAACCCCTATGATTAGTAGCCAAATACACAATGCATTCCCCTAGGCCCATATAGGTGAAGTGCCATGTAGTCGACGTTCACATGACACCACTAGAAGAAGTACACCACAACTTAAATATCAAACTATTGAATCTTTCTCAACACAACTCCACTACTAACAACATGACTTCTCCCATGTCCTCAAGAACAAAACGAACTACTCACAAGACATCATATGGATCGTGATCAGAGATGGAATAATGATGTATAACAATATGAACATAAATAATAATTCAATGGTTCCACTCAATAGCATCAACTACAAAGAGTAATCAACACCGAGAAAGTTTCCCCTAAGAACTATGCAAGATTCAACCCAATTGTTACAACAATATGGAGATGGTGATGATGGTGATGATGGTGGTGATGATGATGATGATTATGATCTCGATGAAGTCCAGCTTGATCATGGTGTTGATGGCGAAGATCTCCCCTCTCCAGGAAGGAATTCCCCTGGCAGAAATCTGTCTGCCGGAGAGATCTTTCTCTCTCGGTCATTTCCGCCCCGCGGAGGCAGCAGAATCTTTCTGTGGTTGCTTCCCGAGTATTAGGGTTTCGGAGGATTATATACGCCAGAGGGGAGAGCTAGAGGTGGGCCAGGGCGGCCACACCACCTAGTGGCGCGGCCTAGGCTGGCTCGCGCCATGGTGGTGGTGTGGGTCCCCTGTGGCCCATCTCCACTCCTAATTATGGCTTCCTTCGTCTTCTGGAAAAACAGGATTTTCTGTATATTTTCCCGGATTTTCTGATCTTCGTGAATTTTTCCTCCAAACAGCACCTTTTCCATCAGAATCTTGACTACATCGGTCCATGCTCCAAAAGTCATCAACCATGCAAAAATAGATGAAATAACATAAGTATCATCTCTTAATATGAAATATATCAATGAATAACTGTGAATTATGACATAGAATAGTGATGCAAAATGGACGTATCAACTCCGCCCAAGCTTAGACTTCGCTTGTCCCCAAGCAAAACTGAGCTCAATAAACATGACCTCAGGTTTATGGAGTGAAGGGTCGATAAAATAATACGGATAAGAAGCATCACATTCATCAATACATAAGTCATAATAGAAGACAACTCACTATTATATAACTTAACTTGCAATAAGTAAAGGAAGCACAATAAAGATACATAAAGTGAATCATAATTGGTAATGGCAAACTTAGCTCTTGGTCGAAGAATAGTTGATAATTTGCTAGAGTTCACAAATAACTGGTTTTCAATGATAGCTTTCAAAGTAGTAATCACCAAGATAAGAGCAATGTGCAAAACAAGTAACATAAGAAACATGATTGAATAAATCATCATATGAACGAATGAAACACAACAACTCAAAATACTTGCTGAGATAGAAGGGAATAGGTTTACTAACTCAAGTAAAAAGTAAAAGAAAGGCCCTTCGCAGAGGGAAGCAGGGATTTCAAGTTTCATAAAGAGCTCCCAAAAATTATGATACTTATTGGCTTTCAGCTCTCAATGCCCATACCATAGGCATCTTTAGGTGATTAAGGTTAAGGCGATCAAATATGAGGATATGCTTGACAAGTTGTAAATTGAGAATCTCATGTCCCTTGAATACGAGGGCCGCTCCACATGCTACTCAAGTTTAGTAACCTGGTAAGTTCTTGTCATCGTAAGCACATGTGTATCATAGAGAACCGCCAACGGGGTACCCCTTGCCTGATGATACGGAAGAATCCCCATATCAAAATGACAAGGCAAGCAGACAACGAGCATCTCAGCAATCTTCTTATTTACCATGGGAATATCATGCTTTTTTCTCTCTTTTCTCATCTCTTTTTTTTTATTTTCCTGTTTTTCTCAATCTCTATCTCTTTTTTTATAAGAAGAATTCTACATAAATGCTCATTATGGTTACGCTGCAGGTTTCCACCATGTCAGCATGGATTAGACCAGCGGCCCAGGCGTTTCTCTAACACACATGCATAACTCCATGGACTTACAAGATCCCCTTTCATTTCACACTGACGACATCCATAGACAAAAGAACATGATATCAACTAGGTACAAAGTACCAGTGCAATGTTGAAAGCGTTCCCCATGACAACATGGTTCTGCTAATTCACAACTCACAAAGCGCAAGCATATACGCAACATAGATGAGCACAATGGTTTAAGTTTATTAAATGCAAGAAAGTAAAGTGTGCCATCAGGTTTGTCAGAGCTTTAATCACTAATTTTCACATAACAAGTTTAATTTGGAAGGTAGATAAAAACATGAATTTACTTGGAATAGCAATAATGCTAATAGGTAGGTATGGTGGACACAAATGGCATGGGTTCGGTTTAAAGGAAGTGGATGCACGAGAAGAATTCCCTCTCGGTACAGGTTTTTGGCTAGCAAGGCTGGGTAGCAAGTATAAGAGTTGAAGGAAACAAACAAACATACAAGTGATAAAAACAAACATGCAATCTTCCTTGGAAGCACAAAAGATCTTAACTAGAGAATACTAAACTTATGAGCAAATCAAGAAAGAAAGATGATGAAATTATTTTTCTTTAGAGTACTTTTATCTTTTCATTCAACTCTCAAAAATAGTGTTTCTACTGACCAAGCCAGGTTTGCCAAGACCAAGTAAATTAACTCAATGATCCCAAAGTGCTACCAATACTAACAACAAGATCAATCATATAACCACGAATTGAAAACTAATATAAGATATGCAAAAGAATAAATGATAGAACTTCTCATTAATATTCCATAACGGCAACTCACACCAAGGGATACATATCTAACGAGAGAGGGGACACTTCCATAATGCAAACCATCCTACATGATAACTTCTCTATTCATGATATGACTCTACTAAAAAGGTAAAAAGATAGAAGATAATGATATGATACCGCGGCACTCCCCCAAGCTTGGAATAAACCAAGGGGATGCCAAACCTGATGAGGAATTACTCCTTCGGTGGTGGTGGTATTCTCTTGATGAGATCTTTGATCAATTTCCCAAAGTCCTCAACCTCGATGGTGAGAGTACGAATCAACTCCGAGTTGTGCTTGATGCGGTGCATGATCATGTCAGATTGTGGATCCCAGCTCTTGTGATTCTTTTTCCACTCTACCTCCTTGAAGTCTTCTTTTCCTGCATGGCTAGAACGAGGCAAATCCCAATTGGAGGGTAATTTCTCCTTGCGCATATTTTGGTATTGATGCTTATGGATAAGGGTATGGAAAGGATTCTTGGTGCGCGGAGGAAGTGACCATGGATCTGAACGGTGATGAGGAGGCTTACCTCCAATTGACATAGTCCTGGCAGGGTTTGCCACCACTCCAATGCTTGCAATGGTAGTGTCGGTGTGCTTTGACTCCTCTTCATGTTCACTCTTGATCTCCTTCTCCTGCCCGGGGTCTTGGAGATCCTCCTCCATAGGCTCCTTCCCCTTATCCTTGGTGGACACCATTGTGCTTCTAAACTTTCAAGAATAGTTCCTGGCAGAAACAGATTGAAACAATAACACGACGAAAACACGATATACGAACCTCGGGGGTCCGGGGGATTATATATTATGAAGTTTCATAACAAAAGGAAGGTACTGGGAGAAAACGGGTCAGAGACATAGTCCGGAGTGGCCACACCATCTGGTGGCGCGGCCAGGGGTGGGCCCGCGCCACAGGGTGGTGTGAGCCACCCTGGCTCCGTTTCCGTCCCTCTTTCTCTTCGTAGCTTTCCTTATTGACTGAAAACTACAAAAATATAGTTGGATAGTATTTTCGCGGAACTTTTCTTACCAGAACTGTTACCTATTTGAAAACGGACTCTGCAGGTCTCTGAATTTGGTATCTAGTAGATTCTTCTGGAGTCACCACTTGAAGAACATCAATATCTTCATCTTCATACACTTATTGTGAGTCATGAAACCTTTCACTTCCTTACTACACCATTATCTCCACTAACCTGGGAATTTCTTTCACACAAAACTTCACATAGTTCTCATTAGCAACATTAGTATAAGTGAAGTGATATAGCCTTTTGAGTCCAACTTCAACTGAAAACCATCAAAAAATAAGATAATGTAGCAACTCCTTCCGAAAACCCAAAAAGAATTCAAAAAGGAAATCGATTAAAGAAGCAAATGCAAGAGTGGCACAATCTGTCAAAACAGACCAGCAGGTAAAGATCAATTTTTTAGAAAATCTTCTGTTGCTCAAATCAAAAAGTGCAAAACTAACAAAAGTTAAATCACAACCCGGGTCATAAGAACAAAACATTACAGCTCAATCCGACAGACAGAGATATCTCATGAATTTTTACGGTGAAGCACAAAAATCTGTTTCAGGACAGCAACTTCCCGAAATCTTTACTTCTCTCTCATTAGAGGTTGATCTTGACACAAAACCAAACAAAAAGGATAAGGAGAGGTTATTACCGAAGTAATAACTTCCAAGACTCAAAGAAACAAAAACAAACTGAAAGCAAAAATAAACTGGGTTGTCTCCCAAAAAGCTCTTTCTTTATAGCCATTAAGATGGGCATGATAATTTTGAAGATGCTCACATAGGAATATGAATTGAAGTGAAATAGAGCATTAAGAAGCAAAAATACACACATTTAAGTCTAACCCACTTCCTATGCAAGGGAATTTTGTAAACAAACAAGTTGTTGAAACCAGAAACCACTAGCATAAGAAGGCAAAAGAAGTGCAACATAAAAACTTTCAGCATAAAACGAGGAAACTTGACATTATTGAGATACATAAGAACACTTTTCCTTCTCTCATAGTAACTTTCAGTATCATGCATAAATTTACAAATATAACTATCACAGGGGCCATCGTAACAAATATCACTTATTCTAAAAGAAAACACAGGAATACTAGCTCTCATAACACTACTTTGTGAGACAATAGTAGAGGTATCCTTACCAAGGATAGTCTGTCCCTCTTCTACATATTTAGTGACAAAGTCTTTCACATTTGCTATTATAGGTTGATAATCCATTTGTTTATCAGGTTCAACAGCTTTATTTGTACTTTCATTAACCATACTAGCTATCATAGAGTGTTCCTTTATCTTAACTGGGAAAGGCATTTTCTCAATGTAAGGTTCAGGTAAAACATGATTAGCAGTATAAACTTCAGTATTTCTTGCGGAACACTCTTAGCAACATATTTATAAGGTTCATGATACTTATTCCACTTCTTTTTAGGCACTTCAATGTAGGAAGCAAAAGCCTTAAAATAAGAAGCAATAGCTTGAGAGTCTAGACCATAAGCATTTTTAATATTTTGAAAGTCGTCAGTTCCCATAAAAGATTCAATGCATTCATAATCATAATTTATACCTGAATTTGTACCTTTGTCCTTCTCCCAAGCTTCAGCATTATCTTGAATACGGTCCAGAATATCCCATTTAGCTTCTTCTTCCATGCGAGTGAATGATCCAGCACAAGAAGCATCCAATAAATCCTTATCATGAAGAGAAAGCCTTGCATAAAGGTTATTGTTAATAATATTGTTGGGGAGCTCATGAATGGGACATTTGAGTATTAGTAACTTCAATCTCCCCCAAGCTTGAGCTATACTCTCTCCATCAAGAGGCCAAAGTTGTATATTTGATTCTGATGTTTATGTATCTCACTAGGAGGATAAAATTTTGAATAAAAGAGAGGTACTATTTCCTCCCATTCTAGAGCTTGACCATTCTTCAGCAGGTTATACCATTCCTCAGCTCTTCCTTTCAGTGATAACGAGAATAACTTCTTCTTAACTTGATTTGTAGTAATACCTGCACACTTGAACAACCCGCATAATTCGTGTATAAGGAGCAAATGATCACCGGGATGGACAGTTCCATCCCCAACATAGTAGTTATCCATAACACAATCAATAATTCTTGTAGGTATTTTAAAATCATCATTCTCAGCAGGTGCTGGTTCATCTATTACCTTAGAAATGGTAGTAGCTTTACCAAATAAGAAACTCAGCGAATTATCCATAACGAAAATAAAGCAACTAACAGAAGTAAACAATACTCACAGTAGAAGTTTCCTTTACCAGTTCCACTCTCCGGCAACGGTGCCAGAAAATAGTCTTGATGACCCACAAGTATAGGGGGTGTATCGTAGTATTTTCGATAAGTAAGAGTGTCGAACCCAACGAGGAGCAGAAGGTGCTGGCTAGTGGCATGGATCAGGAATTCTCTACACATACTTAGCAAACGGATTTTTAGGTGTTTTTGATAAAGCAAGTAAATAAAGTACAAGTAAATAAAAGATAATAGGAATAGAAGCAGCAAGTGGCCCAATCCTTTATGTAGCAAAGGACAATCTGGTTGTATTACTTAAGATGACCAAACGTTCTCGAGGACACATGGCAAGACTGTCAAGTCTTTCGCTTCATATAGTTGATTAATCTTCTTTAGCTTGTTAAGTGTTCTGTGGGTGAACCTGTGCTATTGTACCGACCTTCCTAGGACTAATACATACTTGTGATTATACCCCTTGCAAATATCCGTAAGTACAAGAAAGTAATTAAGGTAGAAACCTAACCACAGCTTTAAACTCTAAGACCCTTACATCCCTTGTGCAATGGTTTCTAACGGGGGTTTAGGTTTCTGTCACTCCGGCAACCCCTACGATTAGTAGCCAAATACACAATGCATTCCCCTAGGCCCATATAGGTGAAGTGTCATGTAGTCGACGTTCACATGACACCACTAGAAGAAGTACACAACAACTTAAATATCAAACTATTGAATCTTTCTCAACACAAATCCACTACTAACAACATGACTTCTCCCATGTCCTCAAGAGTAATCAACACCGGGAAAGTTTCCCCTAAGAACTATGCAAGATTCAACCCAATTGTTACAGCAATATGGAGATGGTGATGATGGTGATGATGGTGGTGATGATGATGATCCCAATGAAGTCCAGCTTGATGGTGGTGTTGATGGCGACGATCTCCCCTCTCCGGGAAGAATTCCCCTGACAGAAATCTGTCTGCCGGAGAGATCTTTCTCTTTCAGTGTTTTGTGCCCCACAGAGGCGGTGGAATCTTTCTGTGGTCGCTCCCCGAGTATTAGGGTTTCGGGAGGATTATATACGCCAGAGGGGAGAGCCAGAGGTGGGCCAGGGCAGCCACACCACCTGGTGGTGAAGGCCTAGGCTGGCCCACGCCAGGGGGTGTTGTGGGCCCCCAGTGGCCCATCTCCACTCCTCCTTCTGGCTTCCTTCATATTCTAGAAAAATAAGATTTTCCTAGATTTTCTGATCTTCGTGAATTTTGCCTCGAAACAACACCTTTTCCATCAGAATCCTGACTGCAGCGGTCCATGCTCCAAAAGTCATCAACCATGCAAAAATAGATGAAATAACATAAGTATCATCTCTTAATATGAAATATATCAATGAATAACAATGAATTATGACATAGAATAGTGATGCAAAATGGACGTATCACTTGTCTCAAAACTTGATTAATTGTGTTATGACTTTGACGCTTGTATCTTTGATATCTTTACTTATAGTCTTCACTTGAACTTCAGAGGTGCCTTGGCATTTATGATAGCGAGATACCACTCTATCATACCTTTTTATGAACATTACAATGTTGCTTATGTTTTTGTTTCATGCTACTTATTATTTTTGAGTTGGGATCCCTTCATAGCTTGCAATGACTATTAAGTAAACTTAGTTGCATACTCCTTATTATGAATTGCCTGAGTAGTTGATCATATGCTAAGAATATATACATCGTATGAAGCAAATATGTTCATGAAAGTTTCTTTTATCGCACTCTGTTTTCAACTGAATTGCTTGAGGACAAGCAATAAGCTAAGCTTGGGGGGAGTTGATACGTCCAAAACGTATCTACTTTCCTGGACACTTTTGCTATTGTTTTTCCACTAAACTTGTGTGAACTGGATGCAACTAACACGGACTGACGCTGTTTTTGAGCAGAATTACCTTGGTGTCTAGTTTTTGTGCAGAACATCAACTATCAGGAAAAATTCCGGAAAATATGCCAAAAATCCTATTTCACCAGAAGACTCACGGAGCTAGAAGACGAGATGGAGTAGGGCCATGATGGCCCCACAACACCTGGCCACGCGGGCCAGGCCAGGCCGCGCCCGGGGGTGGTGTGGCCGCCTCGGCTGCCCACTCGGCCTCCCTCTTCACCTATAAGTTGCTTCTTGACCTAAAAACCAAGTTGGGTTCGACGTTTTTCTAGAAAGAGTTCCGTTGTGCCGCCACCACCAGATTTCGCGATTCGGAACCAGAAACTCCATTCTGGCACTCTGCCGGGACGGGGAATTGGAGGAGATCACCGCCATCATCATCACCATCGCTTCTCCATTGACCATCCATGTTTCCCCCATCTATGAGTGAGTAATCCCCTGATGTAGGCTACGGGAATGGTAGGGATTGGATGAGATCGTTCATGTAATGGCATTAGATTGTTAGGGCATGGTGCCTAGTATCTACTATTAGTGCTTTTTGACTTTGTTGCAACTTGTTATGCTTAATGCTTGTCACTAGGGCCCGAGTGCCATGATTTCAGATCTGAACATGTTATTGATTCATTATGATAGTATTGTTTATGGTCTTACCTGCAAGTTGTATACACATATTGTTGTCCGGAACCAAAGGCCCCGAAGTGACAGAAATTGGGATAACCGGAGGGAATGGCTTTGATGTGAGGATCACATGTGTTCACAGAGTGTTAATGCTTTGCTCTGGTGCTCTATTAAAAGGAGCATCTTAATTGCTAGTAGTTCCCTTGAGGCCCCGCTGCAAATGGGCTGACAGGACAAAAGATGTTGTGCAAGTTCTCATTGCGAGCACGTATGACTATATATGGAACACATGCCTATGATTATTTAGTACTTGGATGCTTTATCTTATTTATCTGCAAATGCCCTATGTTTTGATTTCCATATGACTTGTCTTGTCCATGCAACGCCCGTCCATCCATCCCTATGCCTACCGCGCTTTAATCTTACTGTTTACTGCAATTGTTACTATTGTCTTTACTTTTACTACTGCTATTACTTTGCCATTGCTACTACAAAACTGTTGCTACTGATAAACTGCTATGAGCAAGATTTTTTCCAGGTGCAGCTAAATTGAAAACTCAGTTACTAATGCTTATAAATATTCTTTGGCTCCCCTTGTGTCGAATCAATAAATTCGGTTTCACTTCCCTCGAAAATATTGTGATACACCCCTATACTTATGGTTCATCAATGTAACATCCCAAAATTATTAAACAAGCTTATCAATTTCTAATAACCCAAGTTTAGGGTTAACAAAAACTTTTACTATTAAAATCTATTTAAGTGCATGTGTGATTTCTATTAATGCATGAGAGTGTGCATTTGCCATGATTGATTGTTATAAATGATAAGGATTAGTTGAAAGATGAATACCACATCATCTAGATCATTTCCAAACATAATCAAATAAAAAGAAAGTCAAATATGGATCATATGAGCATATGGTCATTTTGGCAAAAGTTAACCACTAGCTCACTTTGGGCATCTATAGTAAAAGATTTCCAACAGAAACAATTCCAATTCTTTTCACCCCTTGATATACCAAGTAAAAGTGAATCCAAGCAAACTTTACAAAATGGCAGAAACTATTTTCAAATCTATTTAAGAGGCAATTCAAAATTGAATCAAGTTCATGTACCTATATCATCACTTTTCAAAAACCACTCAAACAACTTCCACTTGAAAAATCCCAACAACCATAGACTACCAAGCATATGACAAGATCACTCACCAAAAATCTTTCAAAAATTCAAAAGATGAATTCATGCGGCCATTAAGTCGAACACCTCATAGGCAGAGTACAACCTCAACCACTATCTACTGTTTTGATCTATCAATTGATCATCAAATGTACCCAGTTCCACTCCACTACTCCTCCATGATCTTTCCCAGTACTTGGCCATGCAGAGGAGAGGCATCACTCGCAAATTGTCCAGTGACATGCCCGTACCGAGCTTGTCATGTCGGTCGACCGTGAACCAGTTGCTGTGCGCCACGCCGCCCTCTCCCATGATGCCTAGCTGATAGCCGTGACCTCACAGCCACCCCTATCCACCCCTTGACCAACGGGCGAGGCGAGGAGGAGCCAGACCAGCCGTGCCCATTTAATCCCCGCCATGCCGAGAGCACGAAGGAGCGCCACAGCCGCCCCGTGCACACACGTCGTGCCTCACTCTCTCCGCTCGTACCCGCAATCGTCGTGGCACCAGTGACCTCCCAGACACGATGGTTCACCGCTGCGTGCCCGTCACCACCGTACCAAGTGACGAACACCTGCGTACCCGAACAGAGCGCCGACATCGCCTGACCAACCGAGACCGCCCCTTGCCATGCCGTCACATGAGTCACGATCGCTGTAGTGCCCCGCATCGACCCATGCCCTCGGCCATTCTGAGAGAGACTTGTAGCAACGTCGCTGGAGGAGCCAGACCATGCCGCTCTGCCGCCAATGCTGGTGTATAAATAGAGTCCACCCTAGACCTCATTTTGCACACCATTCCACTCCCCACTCACCCAGGAACCTCACTGACCTTTCCCTAGAGCAAGGTGAGTACCACAATGCTGGAATTTGGCCGGAGTCCGCCGCTACAGTCGAGGAAGGAAACCATCGATTGGAGCCACGCTAGGAGCCGCCGTGACCACCGTTTGAACTACCGTCGTCTACAAGGTCGTTCGCCCCCATCGCCGACCCTAGTTGGAGCCCCGGTGAGTCCCCAGCTACCCACACCGCCGCGTTAGGGTTAGAATCTCGTCGGAGCTGTTCATTGTACACGATGAACATCGATTGTAGATCCTGTTCTAATCGTAGGGCTAGTATTGATCGATACCGTTTCGGTTTAGATGAGCCGCTGACGCATGGGACCATTCTGTCAGTAGACCGATGCACCAGTGCTATGTAGTTGGGCCGGCCCAATTCGTTTCCCGCGCAGAGCCCAACAATTTAAATAAGAATTTTGCTATTTAGTTAAAACCCTATTCTATCAGTAGATTCAAAATTCAATTTAAAGAGATGTACTGATCCAAAATGCATGATTCCAATTTTGTTAGAAAGGTATTAAAAATATCTATTCACTCCCGTTGGATCCAAACCAATTGACACTATAGATCACTTATACTAAAAATAACAAGACAGAGACGTTTGTCACTTCAAACATTTTTAGAAAATAAACTATAAATGCTTTTGAGTTGATTCCAACTCTAAAAAATCACATTTACCATTCTCTACATGAATATGTAAAAACATTTGGTTTTATAGACATGAAACATGTCTTAGTACTAAAAGAATGATATAAAGGCATTTCTAGTCACTTAAATATTATTAAATAGTAATATTAAATCTTGTAATGCTTGACCACCAATTTAAATTACATTCCCAAGTATTGCAATATGTGGTGATGACATGTGTCAACATGATACACTATTTTAATTGGTGAATATTAAATCTTAAGTATTTTCTCAATGAGTAGAAATTACTTTTCTCAAATAAGATAAATAAAAATGTGCCATTATTACATGTAATGATTGGGATGATGCTAGATCATCTAATATGAGCCCTTGTGTGCTAGATAAAAGTAGTTAAGGGTTGGTTGGTGATTGTGTACATTGTATGTATTTATAGACGCTAGTACTGACCCGGGCTACGATTAGGAGGAGTACTTCGAGGAAGAGGAAGAAAACTTCAATGACTGCAACCAGCAAGGCAAGCCCACTATGCACGCTATCAGTGCAAGCTAGAACTATGCATGATATCTATGCAAGCCCCCTATACCAGATGCACTAGGCATGCTTGGTTATGCACCTTGAATTATACCATTCCCAATTTTACTTCAAGCTTTGATTTTCCCTTTTATTAAAGTTTCTTACTTAGTTAATAAATTGTGATGAGTGGAAAATAGGATGGATAACATCAAGATCATAGAACTAGCCATGGATACTTATACTTGGTGAGCACACCTCCATAGTGATACCCTCAACATTAGTGTCTAGTGATAAGGTAAAACTTGATCACTTTAGATGGGAATACTTGGTGGAAATGATTATGAAAACCTTGGAATGATGATTCATTCTATTGAAATGTTTTGACATGTGTTATGAAACACAATGGTTGGATGATGAAACTGAGTGAGGCATGAGCCTTGACTTTGACAAAAACTGATGGTTGGGTTCGGATGCAATACTATTCCAATTTTACCGTACAACCACAATACCTGAGTTGGGTAGGGCTTGACTGGAAGTTTATATGTCTTAGTATGGGTTCCCTTGTGGAAGAGGTTGATCTGAGGCTACCTCGTGATGAATGTCCACCTATGCAGTGTCCAGGATGACAGATGGCCATGGCTGGGAGGCCAAACTCATAGGATAGGTGCTTATACTAGGGTGTGTAATTGAAAGGTTAGGATTGATTATATGTTGGGTCCGCAACATAGAAAACAAAAAATTTCCTACGATGAGAACTATACGCCAAGATCTATCTACTAGATACAGAGCAACAGGTGGACATACATCCATGGAGAACTTACCCTCGAAGACAATGAGTTTTGTTAACGAGTAGGAATTCGTGGTTGATGTAGTCGTACGCTTGCCGATCTCAAGATCATGTGGAAGTTCGAGCGCCGCAAATCAGCAGTCCATCCGTCCTCGCACACACGTTCAAGCCACCGGAAAACCTCCACCTCCTCGCTCCAGTGAATCAGCGGAAGCAACAACTCCTTCCAGACGCAAGGCCACCGGAAACATGTATCTCGCTAATCCGAGACCATGGGGAATATCTAGAGGGGGAGAGAGATCCTTCACGAGGAGGTGTACTTTGTGAGGAAGGAGAGGGGGGCCTTTTATAGGAGAGGGGGGCTCCTCCCCTCCCATGGCCGGCGGCCAAAGGGGGGTGCCCCCACCTCTTCCTCATTCATGTGGTGAAGCTCCACTCACATAAATTTTGACTCCACCCAAAATTCCACTCACATGCATTAAATTTCCACCAAATTTAATGCAACTCTCAATTATTAAAACTATTTTATTTATTTTATTCAGAATTTTGTTAATTACTTTAATTAATAAACATTCACATAAAACCCCTTGCAACATTTCAAAATCACATGCAGAACCTCTTTCTACAATTTCACCCAAAACAATTCCGGTTTCTATCGAAAAAATTCCTGTTTCTATCGAAACATTTCATGCGCTTTGCAAACCTTTTGTCTGAAACATATGTGCTCCTAAATGGTGTCCGACAACCCTTAAGTGTGTCACCCTACGGTTCGCGAATAATGCAGACATGATTGAGACTCCTCTCAGATCCATAATCAGAAGCTGATTATGGAGATCCATACTGACTCCTGCACATTCAACGATGACTTCTGTGATCGTGAGAACCTTTAACGCTAGTAATTTAATCCCTTTGTCTCATGATATAATACATGTCCGATATTCGATCATCGGTATCCAAATACCTAGTTTGATCTCGTTACTGACATGCACTCTTTTCTCGTTCCCGTGATATAACATTCTAGTGATCACATCAGTTGCTTGCAAGCTATCTTAATGTGATATCACCGAGAGGGCCTAGAGTATATCTACCGGTCATCGGGATTGACAAATTCCACTCTTGATCCATGAGCCTCAACATAACACCTTCGTAGCACTGAACCCACCTTTATAGTCACCCTGTTACGCTGTGACGTTTGATGTTATCTAGATACTCTCCCGGTGTTAGCAATTAACATGATCTCATGGTCTAAGGACTAAGATTACTTCATATGATGTTATAGCAATATAAACATAATGACTTTGATCGTAATGCTATACTTTGAATGAATGTTCATCACATCATTTCACAAATGTTGTGACCTCGTTATTAACAACATCCAATGTCTATGATCAGGAAACTTTGATCATCTTGTTAATCAACGAGCTAGTCTATAAGAGAGGCATAACTAGGAACCCTTTTTGTTTATTAAACACACATGTATTGAAGTTTACTATCAATACAATTATAACATGCAAAATAAACCTCTATCATATACAGGGAATACATAATAACAACTTTATTATTGCCTCTCAGGGCATATTTCCTTCAGTCTCCCGCTTGCACTAGAGACAATAATCTAGTTTACATAGTGATAAATCTAGCACCCATGGAGTTCTGGTGTTGATCATGTTTTGTCCTAGGGAGAACTTTAGTCAACAGATCTGCTACATTTAGGTCCGTGTGCACTTCACAAATCTTTATGTCTCCATCCTTGACATTCTCGTGGATGGAGTGAAACCGGCTCTTAATATGCTTGGAATTCTTGTGAGACCTTGGTTCCTTGGTGTTGGCTAAGGCTCCATTGTTGTCACAATAGATCACCATTGGGTCCAATGCACTAGGAACCACACCTAGTTTCGTTATGAACTCCTTCATCCAAACCGCTTCCTGCGCCGCTTCTGAAGCAGCAACATATTCTGCCTCCGTCGTTGATCCAGCCACCACAGGTTGTTTGGAACTCCTCCAACTAACTGCTACTCTGTTCAAGAGAAATATGTATCCGGATTGAGACTTAGAGTCATCCGGATCGGTGTCATAGCTAGCATCAACATAACACTTAGCGACTAGCTCTTCTTCACGTTCGTATACAAGAAACATATCCTTAGTTCTTCTCAAGTACTTAAGGATATTCTTGACAGCTATCCAGTGTTCCGAACCTGGATCAGATTGGTATCTACTAGTCAAACTAATAGCATATGCCACATCCAGTCTTGTACATAGCATGGCGTACATTATAGATCCTATGGCTGAGGCATATCGGATCTTATCCATTATCTCTCTTTCTTCCACCGTAGCCAGACTTTGAGTCTTACTCAATGTCTTGCCTTGCAACATAGGTAAGAACCCCTTCTTACTTCCGTCCATATTAAACTTCTTTAATATCTTATCAAGGTATGTACTCTGCGATAGCCCAATTAGGCGTCTTGATCTATCTCTATAGATTTTAATGCCTAATATATATGAAGCTTCACCAAGGTCCTTCATCGAAAATTTGTGTTTTAGATAACTTTTAACCTTGTTTAAAAGATCTATATCATTTCCAATCAATAATATGTCATCCATATATAATATCAGAAATGCCACATTGCTCCCACTCACTTTCTTGTAAATACAAGCCTCTCCATAAGTTTGGACAAATCCAAACTCTTTGATCACCTCATCAAAGCGGAGATTCCAACTCCAGGATGCTTGCTTCAGTCCATAGATGGATCGCTGAAGCTTGCATACCTTATTAGCATCCTTAGGATCGACAGAACCCTTAGGTTGTATCATATATAACTCTTCTTCAATATTACCATTGAGGAACGCAGTTTTGACATCCATCTACCATATTTCATAATCAAAATATGTAGCAATTGCTAACATAATCCTAACCGACTTTAGCATCGCTACGGGAGAGAATGTCTCATCGAGTAAACTCCTTGAATTTATCGAAACCCCTTTGCGATAAGTCGATCTTCACAGATGGTCACATTACCATCAGCATTAGTTTTTCTTTCAAAAATCCATTTATTCTCAACGGCCTTTCGATCATGAGGTAAGTCCACCAAGGTCCAAACCTGGTTTTCGTAGATGGATTCCATCTTGGATTTCATGGCTTCTAGCCATTTGTTGGAATCAGGACTCATCATCGCTTCTTCATATGTCACAGGGTCATCTATTTCATCAATCATGAAATTCATAACAGGATTGCTGTATAGTTCAGGAGCTGCACGTGTCCTGCTTGACCTGCGAGGTTCGGCAGTATCCTCTTTCGGAGATTCATGATCATTATCATTAGCTCTCTCTTCATCAGGTGAAGTCAACTCCGAAACAACTTCCGGTGCTGCGCCACTCGCCAATTCATGAAAAGAAGGTTCAATAACCTCTTCGAGTTCTACCTTCCGACTATTCACACCTTTCCTGAGAAACTCCTTCTCAAGAAAGGATCCATTCTTGGCACCAAAAACCTTGCCCTCGGATCTGTGATAGAAGGTATACCCAATCGTTTCCTTAGGGTATCCTATGAAGACGCATTTTTCCGCTTTGGGTTCGAGTTTATCCGGCTGAAGTTTCTGCACATAAACATCGCATCCCCAAACTTTAAGAAATGATAGCTTAGGTTTGTTTCCAAACCATAATTCATACAGTGTCATTTCAACGGATTTAGATGGTGCCCTATTTAAAGTGAATGCAGCGGTTTCCAGTGCATAACCCCAAAATGACAGTGGCAAGTCAGTCAGAGACATCATAGATCGAACCATATCCAATAAAGTACGATTACGACGTTCCGACACACCATTACGTTGTGGTGTTCCGGCAGGCGTGAGTTGTGAAACTATTCCACAATCTTTCATATGTGTTCTAAACTCGTAACTAAGATACTCTCCTCCACGGTTGGACCGCAGAAATTTGATCTTTCTATTATGATGATTTTCCACTTCATTCTGAAATTCCTTGAACTTTTCAAATGTTTCAGACTTATGTTTCATTAAATATATATACCCGTATCTACTCAAATCATCCGTGAACGTAACAAAATAACGATATCCACCTCGCGCCGACACACTCATTGGTCCACACACATCAGTATGTATGATTTCCAATAAATCTATCGCCCATTCCATTGAACCGGAAAACGGCGTTCTAGTCATCTTGCCCATAAGGCATGGCTCACATGTATCAAATGATTCAAAATCAAGTGATTCCAAAAGTCCATCAGAATGGAGTTTCTTCATGTGTTTAACGTAAATATGACCCAGACGACAGTGCCACATATATGCAGATATATCATTATCAAGTTTAATCCTTTTAGCATCAACATTATGAATATGCGTAATACTACTATCGAGATCCAACAGAAATAAACCATTCAACATAGGTGCATGACCATAAAATATATCATTCATATAAATCAAACAACCATTGTTTTCAGATTTAAACGAATAACCAATTTGCATCAAACACGATCCGGATACAATGTTCATGCTCAGTGTAGGCACCAAATAACAATTATTCAGATTTATAACTAATCCCGACGGCATATGGAGAGGTAGCATTCCGACGGCGATCACATCAACTCTTGATCCATTGCCGACCCGCATCGTGACCTCATCCTTTGCTAGTTGTCGCTTGTTCCGCAACCCCTGAACCGAGTTACATATATTAGCAATCGATCCCGTATCAAATACCCATGTGCTACTACGAGTACTAGTCAAGTACACATCAATAACATGTATATCACATATACCTTTGTTTGCCTTGCCGACCTTCTTGTCCACCAAATACTTGGGGCAGTTGCGCTTCCAATGGCCAGTCCCCTTGCAATAGTAGCACTCGGTATCAGAGTTAGGGCCAGCTCGGGATTTCTTTTTAGGTGCGGCAACAGATTTGTCGCCCTTCTTTCCCTTCTTCTTGCCTTTCTTGTCCTTTTTGAAACCGGTGGTCTTATTGATCATCAATACTTGATGTTCTTTCCTAATTTCCACTTCTGTAGTCTTAAGCATTGACAGAAGCTCGAGAAGAGACTTCTTCATTCCCTGCATGTTATAGTTCATCACGAAGCTCTTGTAGCTAGGTGGCAAAGATTGGAGAACACGATGTATGCCTAAGTCAATGGGAATCGTTATTCCCAAGAACACAAGCTTATCGGCGTACCCAGACATTTTGAGTACGTGCTCACTAACGGAGCTATTCTCCTCCATCATGCAGCTAAAGAACTTTTCAGAAGCATTATAACTCTCTATGGCAGCATGGGTATCGAAAATCATTTTCAATTCTCCCATGGTATCGAAGGCATTGCCATTTTCGAAACGCTTTCGAAGTTCTGGCTCTAGCCCATACAGTATGCCGCAATGAACTACGTTGTGGTCCTCCTGATGAGTTATATAGACGTTCTTTTCCTCGTCAGGGGCATCAGGAGCTGGTGGGGGGCCTAGCGGCGCCTCTAGCACATATTGCTTTTGTGCAGCAGTGAGGAGAATCCTCAAATTCATAGCCTAGTTGGTGAAGTTGCTACCATTTGCAGCAAGGTTCTCTTTCTCCATGAACACATTGAAATTAAAAGCAGGTGGTGCCATCTACAACAGAATTTGTAAAGTATATTTAGACTAAGTTTATGATAGATTGAGTTCAACTAATCCAAATTACTAATGAACTCCCACTCAAAAACGACATCCCTCGTGTCCTTTTGGTGATTACATGAACCAAATCCACTACACCAAGTCCGATCATCATGTGAGTCAGTGTAGCTTCAAAGGCGAGCATCTATATGGGCATCATATAAACTATATGACTCATGCTTAACCTTTCGGTCCGTGTTCCGAGGCCATGTCTGTACTGCTAGGCTCGCCAAGTAAGAACCTTAGTATTCGCGTGTGTAAAACTGTCTTACACCCATTGTATGAAAGCGTAGAGTCGAGAACACCTGATCATCACGTGATGCCTCGAAACACGATCCATAAAACCGTGCATACTTAAGGAAGAACACATTTTATCTTGATATCTAAACGAGGGATCATCTTATAATGCTACCAAAAGCGCCAAACTAGCAATATAAGATGCAAACATCTAATGTGTAAAGTGAGATGATATGGTCCATGCATTTGATCTCTATCATTTGCATCGTGGTATGATCTCTATTATTCCTTTGTGTGTAAGGCCATGGTCTATGGAACTTAAATGTTGAGTGTGTTGTAAGACTATCTATCATACATCTACTTACAACAATACCATATCAAGACACTAGCCCAGCAACGATCTAAACTAGACGCCTCTAATTTATCAATTGCAAGTTTTACGTGGCTTAGGACTTTCGGAGATAGAACCGATCTTACCTACGAACATGAACCACAACGAGGATAACCAAGTTATTAGCAACTCGTTGTAAATCAGATATTGACTATAGTAGGAGAGACAGACACCCGCTAGCCACTTATGCAAAACTAGTTGCATGTCAGTCGTGGAACCGGTCTCATGTACGCTTACATGTAAGGTTGGTCCGGGCTGCTTCATCCCACTATGCCACCAATATCCAAAATACATAGAAGATGCAATAACATGATCATCATCGCCCACATATAAACATATGTGTACTACCCGTGCAAAGCGCCTATGCATAGATCAGGCTCTAATACCACTGTTGGGTCCGCAACATAGAAAACAAAAAATTTCCTACGAGGAGAACTATACGCCAAGATCTATCTACTAGATACAGAGAAACGGGTGGACATACATCCATGGATAACTTACCCTCGAAGACAACAAGTTTTGTTAACGAGTAGGAACTTGTGGTTGATGTAGTCGTACGCTTGCCGATCTCAAGATCATGTGGAAGTCCGAGTGCCATAAATCAGCAACGCATCCGTCCTCGCATAGACGTTCAAGCCACCGGACAACCTCCACCTCCTCGCTCTAGCGAATCAGCGGAAGCAGCAACTCCTTCCAGACGCAAGGCCACCAGGAACATGTATCTCGCTAATCTAAGACCATGGGGGAATATCTACAGGGGGAGAGAGATCCTTCACGAGGAGGTGTACTTTGTGAGGGAGGAGATGGGGGCTCCTCCCCTCCCATGGTCGATGGACAAAGGGGGGTACCCCCACCTCTTCCTCATTTATGTGAGTGGATCACATAAATTTTGACTCCACCCAAAATTCCACTCACATGCATTAAATTTCCACCAAATTTAATGCAACTCTCAATCAATAAAACTCTTTTATTTATTTTATTCAGAATTTTGTTAATTACTTTAATTAACAAACATTCACATAAAACCCCTTGCAACATTTCAATATCACATGCAGAACCTCTTTCTGCAATTTCAACAAAAACAATTCCGGGTTTATCGAAACAATTCCTGTTTCTATCGAAACATTTCCTGCGCTTTGCAAACCTTTTGTCTGAAACATATGTACTCCTAAATGGTGTCTGGCAACCCTTAAGTGTGTCACCCTATGGTTTGCGAATAATGCAGACATGATTGAGACTCCTCTTAGATCAATAATCAGAAGCGGGACCTAGAGATCCATACTGACTCCTGCACATTCAACGATGACTTTTGGATCGTGAGAACCTTTAACGCTAGTAATTTAATCCCTTTGTCTCATGATATAATACATGTCCAAGATTCGATCATCGGTATCCAAATACCTAGTTTGATCTCGTTACTGACATGCACTCTTTTCTCGTTCCCGTGATATAACATTCTAGTGATCACATCACTTGCTTGCAAGCTATCTTAATGTGATATCACCAAGAGGGCCTAGAGTATATCTATCCGTCATCAGTATTGACAAATTCCACTCTTGATCCATGAGCCTCAACATAACACCTTCGTAGCACTGAACCCACCTTTATAGTCACCCTGTTACGGTGTGACGTTTGATGTTATCAAGATACTCTTCCGGTGTTAGCAATTAACATGATCTCATGGTTTATGGACTAAGATTACTTCGTATGATGTTATAGCAATATAAACATAATGACTTTGATCGTAATGCTATACTTCGGATGAATGTTCATCACATCATTTCACAAATGTTGTGACCTCATTATTAACAACATCCAATGTCTATGATCAGGAAACTTTGATCATCTTGTTCATCAACGAGCTAGTCTATAAGAGAGGCATAACTAGGAACCCTTTTTGTTTATTAAACACACATGAATTGACGTTTCCTATCAATACAATTATATCATGCAAAATAAACATCTATCATATACAAGGAATACATAATAACAACTTTATTATTGCCTCTCAGGGCATATTTCCTTCCTTATCTGCATACTAAGTATGATGATTCAGGGTTATTCCTGACGGATGTATCGAATTTTGTGGTGAAAGTGTACAATCTCTGCAGAGTGTCAAACTATTCGAATAGCCGCGTCTGCGGTTATGGATAGTTGGATTGGCCATACTGTTCCATTGTCAGATGTTTTCAAAATGATTTGTGACTTGAACGATGACCTTCACTTGACCACAACAGAGTTGTGGACATGAAAACTAGTTTCCCCCTTAAGTGATATAGAGAACAAAAGTTAGGTTTTCTACTCTTAAGTCCTTATGAAATAAACCTGGCTTTTTGCAAACAAAACTAGAGCTTATGGTTCCTACAACTTTTACCTTACTCATGCTAGTGTTAGTTTGCGAGTACTTAAAGAGTACTCATGGCTTTGTCCCTGGCTATTCCCATGGCCATACTCTGAGGAGGATTACCCGAAAGATGGACAGTAGGAGGTCTATGACAACTAGGAACATCTCCCATCGTTAGCTTTGCCTGTGACCATGAAGATGGAGCCCTGCTATGTTTACTTTCCGCTGTTTTGATTGTATTAAGACTGGATCATGAGATCCTCTATTTGTAAGACCTTTATAATGGTTTGTAATGGATGATGTACTATGGTACCACTTCTGTTATGTCTCGCAAAAATGGTAATCCTGCGGTTGCGAGGCACGACATAACAAGCATTTTGACTTAAAAATCCGGGTGTTGACAAAAGAACACACATGCAATGACTCTGGTGGATTCATATGCGGTTCGCGAAAAGAACAGACATGCAATGACTCTAGGTGTGGTTTGTGAAAAGAACACAGATGTAATGACTCTGGTGGATCCATATGTGTTCTAGGGAAAGGACACACATTTAATGACACTAGCTATGGTTTATGAAAAGAAAACACATCCAATGACTCAAGTTGTGGATCCATATGTGGTTTATGAAAAGAACACACATGCAATGACTCTGGTGGATCCATATGTGTTTTATCAGAAGAACACACATGCAATGACTATGGTGGATGCATATGTGGTTTATGACAAGAACACATATGCAATGAACTCTAGTGGATTCATATGTGGTTTGTGAAAAAAACACAAATCCAATGACTCTAGTGGATCCATATGTGGTCTGTGAAAAGAAAACACAGTTAATGACTCTAGTTGTGGTTTATGAAAAGAACACACATCTAATGACTCTAGCTCTAGTTTATGAAAAGAAGAGACATGCAATGACTCTAGTTGTGGTTGATGAAAAGAACACACATGCAATGACACTGGTGGATCCATATGTGGTTTGTGAAAAGAACACACATGCAATGACTCTAGTGGATCCATATGTGTTCTGTGAAAAGAACACATAATCAATGGCACTGGTGAATCCATGTGTGGTTTGTGAAAAGAACACACATGCAATGACTCTGGTGGATCCATATGTGGTTTGTGAAAAGAACAGACATGCAATGACTCTAGGTGTGGTTTGTGAAAAGAACACACATGCAATGACTCTGGTGGATTCAGATGTGTTCTAGGAAAAGAACACCCATGGAATAAAACTGGTGGAGCCATATGTGGTTTGTGAAAATAACACTGATACGTCCATTTTGCATCACTATTCTATGTCTTAATTCACTATTATTCATTGATATATTTCGTATTGAGAGGTGATACTTATGTTATTTCATCTGTTTTTGCATGGTTGATGACTTTTGGAGAATGGACCACTGCAGTCAGGATTCTGATGGAAAAGGTGTTGTTTGGAGGCAAAATTTGCGAAGATCAGAAAATCCAGGAAAATATACGAAAAATCCTATTTTTCTATAAAACTAAGGATGCCTAAAGATGGAGTGGAGATGGGCCACAGGGGCCCACACCACCCCCTGGTGCGGGTAGCCCTAGGCCGCGCCAGCAGGTGGTGTGGCCGCCCTGGCCCACCTCTGGCTCTCCCCTTTGGCGTATATCATCCTCCCGAAACCCTAAGACTCGGGGAGCGACCACAGAAAGATTCTGCCACCTCTGCGGGGCGGAAAACAGATTTCTGCCGGGGGAATTCCTTCCCGGAGAGGGGAGATCGTTGCCATCAACACCACCATCAAGCTGGACTTCATCGGGATCATCATCATCATCACCACCATCATCACTGTCAGGGGGATAACCCCCAGGTACCCCAACCGGACAAGAACCAGGCGGTCGGATCGCGTCCGGCTGACCAAGCACAACCGAACAGGGCATGACGGGCCGGCTACCGTTCGAAGTTGGGTCAACAAGAAGTAGCCGGCTACGGCGACATAGACGGACCCAATCAGTGAGACAGGGCGACGTGCGTATCAGTACACAGTACGCCCTGTACGATGACAAGACTGGCAACCACCCGGCCATACCGAAGACTTTGCGGGAGTGACGCAGGAACAGTGGCTCGATGATGACGACAGGCTCGCACGGCGTCCACTGTGCCTATGACAGCCATACCGCTCGTACTCCGATAAGACATACCATACCGGACAATGTAGATGACCAGCCGGCTGGGACCTCCATGTGGGGCCCGCCAGTCAGATTGGCCAGTGAGACTGTTGCCTCTCTGCCTATATAAGGAGAGGCAAGGCCTTAGTAGAAAGGGTTGGTCTTAGAGCATTTAAGGCAGTAGCTAGCAGATACAACTCAAGGATCGCTTGTAGTTCGTATATCCTACATAGTCAGATCCGGCAGGAGTAGGGGTTTTACCTCATCACGAGGGCCCCGAACCTGGGTACTTCCTGCGTCCAGCTACGCTCGCTTGTACCCAATCCCGCCTGCGGACGCCATCGATAGCTTTCCTGCTAGTCCCCACACCTCTATCTAACCTCTTCAGGTATTGCCGTTCCCAATACAGTTGGCGCCCACCGTGGGGCAAGATGGCTTCGACCGGAGTCACGTTCCGGACGGGACCCTGCACTTCAGCCGGTGAGCGTGTGGCCTCTGGCCTGGTGCTCACGCTCGGCAGGTTCGACTGCGTCATCGACAACGCTTCCTGCTTTGCCGGAGCCTCTTTCCCGGCGAACGGCACCGTCCTGCTATTCGGCGACCTCCCTGTCTACGTCGCCACTGTTCTAGAGTGTTTCCCCAGGGAAATCGTCTTTGTCGCGGAGCTGCCGCATCCAGGCGGTAGGGACTCCGTCGCGTCCCATGGCGTGGAGGTCATGATGGCCGGCTCCAGCTCTCACCCCCGCCAGCCGTGGGAGTGAGGCGCGGACGAGGTTGGGACCTCTGCCCCTTCGCAGCTTCGGAACCCGGTGGAGGATGCCATCGATCGACTCCAAACGCCGGTTAACCTCGAGGACAACCCGGAGGAAAAGTAGGCTAACTTCGCCATGGAGAGACAGATCCTCATCCAGTAGGCCATGGAGATAGCGGTAGCCCGCAAGCAACTCGAGATCACCCGGCGCGAGTACGACCGCGCGCACGGCTTCACTCCGGCTACCGCGGAGCCGAGCCGGCGCGGCCAGGTGCGGCGTCGGGGTGGCGAGCTAGGCGGTAGAATGGAAAAGGACGGGGAGCCGGATCTCGCACGTGCCCTCATCCGGCCCACCTATAGCACGCCCATCAAGAACCTGCGCGCGGCACGGTCTGGATTGCGAGGAGCGAGCCCGCCAGCACGCTCGCGTGCAGGAGCTCCTCCGCATCGCGGACGAGCAGGCCGACGCCAACCGGTAGATGCAGGAGGACCCCAGCTACTCTAGAGGGAGCAAGCCGCCTGCCAACAGCAGCGGCGCACCGCGCGACACCCAACAGGCGTCCTCCCCTTAGCCGGATAAGGCCCGCAGCCGGTGTCGCAGCTCTAGCAAGAGGGGCCAACCGCGCCAGGAGCAGACGGTGAACAGCAACCCACCGCCTCCTCCTCCACCAACCGGAGCACCCAGACCAGCCGGATCCCGTCTCTCGGGTCGGGTGGGAGCGCCCAACCCGGATTGTCCGGATGCCCGTGACCGCATCGAGCTCCTCGCTCAAGCGCGCGTCACGGAGGAGGAAGATTCTACCGGCCCGGTCTGTTTCGGACCCCGCATCCGGAACGAGCCGTTTCCGGATAAATTCTCCCTACCCAGGGACACCCCCAAGTACGACAGTAGCATGAAGCAGGAAGACTGGTTGACCGACTACGCTACGGCAGTCGGCATCACCCACGGGAACAAGCGCACAGCCATGCGCTACGTCCCCCTCATGCTAACCAGATCGGCAAGGACATGGCTCAACAGCCTTGCGCCCAACAGCATCAACGCCTGGCCTGACTTCGAGAAGGTGTTCGTCCGCAACTTCAATAGCATGTACAAATGTCCAGGACGCCTGCGTGACCTGGCCTTGTGCGTCCAGGGTGACCGCGAGACCGACCGCGAGTACCTCGTCAAGTGAACGGAGCTGCGCAACACCTGCGAGGGCATCCTGGAGAGCCAAGCCATCCGTTTCTTCATCGAGGGTTGCCGAGAAGGAACCATGCTTCGCCACCGGCTACTGTGTGACGAGCCGAAAACCATGGCGGAGCTCATGACGGTTGCGGACCAGTACGCCATGGCGGATGCCGCCATGAAGAAGCCCCTCCGAGTAAATGTCGACGTGCGTCCAACTCCCACGGAGCCGGCGCGCGACCGTGCAAGCAATCCGGCTGGCGAAGCCAGATCCTCCAGGCGCCATGGCAGCGATAACCGGTTCCACGTGGACCACCAGGTCGGACAGCAGAAGCCTCGCTACCACGCGCGGCAGGTCAATGTTGTGGAGGGTGCGCCCGACACACCGGCTAACGACGCAAGGAGGCAGAAGCCACGGCTCACCTTCGACCAGATGTTTGACGGCCCATGCAAGTGGCATAGCGGTCCCTCCAAACTGGCTACGCACACCACCCGGAATTGCAGTTCGACCCGCCAGCTAAAGGACCAGGCAACCAGCCTCGTCTTCCCCCTCCCCCCCAGGTGGACCTCCCCCACCGGCTAGGGGGGCCGGAGATAATGGTAACGGCGGCAACGGCGGCAACAACAACAACGGCTACCCACAGCCGCTCGCCGCCTACCACATCTTCAAGACGGAGCAGGACGACAAGCACAGCCGCAGGCGACGCTCCAAGGAGGTCAATGCCATCGTCTCTCCAGTCCCCCAGTACCTGAACTGGTCGGAAACCCCCATCACCTGGAGCCGTGCAGATCAGCCGGAGCAGCTGCCGACTCCCGGGGCTACGCCATGGTGCTCGACCCCCTCATCGTCTCCAATGCGCGCACCTGCCAATTCTCGCGCGTCCTCATCGACGCAGGCAGCAGCCTCAACCTCCTCTACCAGTCCTCGCTGGAGAAGCTGGGCATTCGCGAAAGCGACCTGCGCCCGACTACCACAACGTTCCACGGCGTACTGCCGGGGCCAGCATGTGCCCCGCTAGGGAAAATCCAGCTGGACGTCATCTTTGGGACCGAAGAGAACTTCCGCCACGAACCAATCTAGTTCGAGGTGGTGAACCTGACAAGCTCCTATCATGCTCTCCTCAGCGCCCCGCCCTCGCCAAGTTCATGGTCGTCCCCCACTACGCATACCTCAAGACGAAGATGTCGGGACCCCACGGCGTGATCACCGTCGCCGGCTGCTTCAGACGGTAGATGGAGTGTGCCTTAGCCGGTTCCAAACTGGCAGAGGCCCTCATCATAGCCGAAGAAAAGCGCGTGATCATGCGCAATGTGGCCATGGCCCAGCAGGACATACCGGCTAGCAGCAAACCGGCTGGAGGAGGAGCTTTCCAGCCGGCAATGGAGACAAAGAGAATTCTGCTCGACCCCTCCGACCCGACTAAGTTCGTCACCATTGGTGCCGGCTTGGACAGCAAATAGGAAGGCGTGCTCGTCGACTTCCTCCGTGAGAATCAGGACATCTTCGCATGGTCCCCCAAGGACATGCCGGGTGTGCCGAGGGAGTTCGCCGAGCACTCACTTCATTTGCGTCCAGATGCCAAGACGGTCAAGCAACCTCTGCGCCGGTTCGTAGAGGAGAATAGGAAGATAATCAGTGATGAGATCACCCGGCTCCTCGCAGTCGAGTTCATCATGGAAGTGTACCACCCGGACTGGTTGGCAAACCCAGTCCTGGTGCTGAAGAAGAACAAGACCTGGCGCATGTGTATAGACTACACCAGCCTGAACAAGGCGTGCCCGAAAGACCCCTTCTCCTTGCCCCGTATCGATCAAGTCATCGATTCCACGGCCGGCTGTGATTTATTGTCTTTTCTAGATTGTTATTTTGGGTACAATCAGATCCGGCTAAACCCGGCTGATCATATTAAGACATCATTTATCACCCCCTACGGGGCTTTCTGCTACGTAACCATGCCTTTCGGTCTAAAGAATGTAGGCGCGACCTACCAGCACTACATGCAGAAGTGCTTGCACTCGCAGATAGGCCAAAACGTGCATGCCTATGTGGACGATGTGGTCATCAAGACCAAGGAGAAGCGCACCCTCCTCGAGGATCTGGGAGAAACATTCGGCAACCTCCGTCAGTACCGGATGAAGCTGAACCTGGAGAAGTGCGTCTTCGGGGTACCATCCGGTCAGCTACTCGATTTCCTCGTATCACAACAAGGTATCGAGGCGAATCCGGAGAAGATCGCGGCCATCGAGAGGATGCAGCCGCCCAGGAACCTGCTTGCGGTCCAGAAGTTCACCGGATGCCTGGCCTCCCTCAGTCGCTTCGTCAACCGGCTGGGGGAGAAGGCACTCCTGTTGCATGAGCTGATGAAGAAGACGGACAAGTTCTCCTCGACTGTGCAAGCCGACACCGCATTTCACGACCTCAAGCGCATGCTATCCACAGCACCGGTTCTAGCCACGCCGGCTAGCAAGGAGCCGATGTTCCTCTATATAGCAGCCATCGGCTGGGTTGTCAGTGTCGTCCTGGTGGTGGAGCGTCCCGAGGAAGGCAAGGCTCTGCCGGTTCAGTGGCCCGTCTACTACCTCAGTGAGGTTCTCTCCCTCTCCAAGCAGAACTACCCCCACTACCAGAATATGTGCTACGGCGTGTACCTAGCATGCAATAATCTCAAGCACTACTTACAGGAGCATCCGATTAAGGTCGTGTGCACTGCACCCCTTTCGGAAATCATCGGCAACAAAGACGCCACCGGTCGAGTCGCCAAATGGGCCATCGAGCTCACCGCCTACTCCATCTAGTATGAACCCCGGCTCACGATCAAGTCGCAGGCATTGGCGGACTTCCTAGTCGACTGGGAGGAGACCCAGTATCTCCCACCGGTTCCAGATTCGGACCACTAGAAGATGCACTTCGACGGGTCGAAGATGCTCGGGGGCTTGGAAGCGGCATCGTCCTCACCTCGCCCAAGGGGGACCGATTGGAGTACGTGCTGCAGATCCACTTCAAGGCCTCCAATAACGTAGCCGAATATGAGGCACTGGCGCACGGGCTCCGGCTGGCCAAGGAGATCGATTTAAACCGGATCCTATGCTTTGGTGATTCGGATCTGGTGGTGCAGCAAGTATCCAGAGAATGGGACACCAGAGATGCAAACATGGCCCTCTACCGATTCCACATCCAGAAGCTCAGTGCCTCCTTCGACGGATGCGAATTTCACCACGTCCCCCGCGTCAACAACGAGGCATCCGATTCACTCTCCAAGATCGGATCCACCAGGCAGGCGATCCCTACAGGGGTCTCCTTGGAGCACCCGCGCCAGCCATCCATCAACCCGTCACTAGAATCGGACTCCATCATCTGGGCAGGGAGCATTCCGGCTGGTGGAATGGCAGAAGAGGAGCCAACAGAACCGCCGAAGAAGAAGACCCGCACCAATTCTGGCAAGGCAGTGCCCTCCGGCTCACAAGACCCGGGGGCTGTCGGTGCATCAAGCAGCTCGGGGGCTGCCGTCCCGGTTACGCCACCCGGACGGCCCCCCGACATCCATCAACCAGAGGACAGGAGCGTCCTCGTCATTCGAGAAGTGCCATCCTGGGCATAGCCCTTCATGAACTACATCACCAATGCAGAACTTCCGGATGACGAGGTGGAAGCCATGCAAATCCGTCGCCGTGCGCACACGTACACCATCATAAACGGCGAGTTGTACAAGCGCAGAGTATCCGGTATCTACCAAAGATGTGTTGATGTGGACACGGGCTACCGGCTACTCAGGGACATCCACCAGGGCGAGTGCGGGCATCACGCTTCATCAAGGGAGATAGTCGCCAAGGCGTTTCGCCATGGTTTCTATTGGCCTAGCGCCCTCGAGGACGATGAACAGCGAGTGCGCGCGTGCAATGGATGCCAGCGCTTCGGGCAGCTCAGGCACATGCCAGCTTTGGTGCTCATGACCATACCGATCACCTGGCCCTTCACAGTTTGGGGCCTCGACATGGTCGGCCCCTTCAAGCGAGCACGGAGGGCATGACCCACCTGCTGGTAGCGGTGGACAAGTTCCCAAAGTGTATCAAGGCCAAGCCTATCCGAAAGCTGGATGGGGAGACAGTCGTTACCTTCTTCACCGACATCATCAACCGCTTCGGCTACCCCAACAGCATCATCACTGACAACGACACGAACTTCGCCAAGGGGGCCTTCGCCCGGTTCTGCAGCAACAAGGGCATCCGGCTGGACCTCGCCTCTGTCGTGCACCTGCAATCCAACGAGCAAATCGAAAGAGCAAACGGCTTGGTGCTAGCCGGCATCAAGCCACGCCTCATCGAGCCGTTAGAGCGGTCACCCGGATGTTGGATCAAAGAACTTCCGGCTGTACTGTGGAGCCTCCGCACCATGCCGAATAGGTCAACCGGCTACACACTGTTCTTCCTGGTCTACGGATCGGAAGCCGTCCTCTCCACCGACATCGAGTTACACTCCCCACGCAAGCTCCTGTACGACGAAAAAGCCAACTAGGAGGCGCGAGAGGATGGAGTGGACCTCCTGGAGGAAGCCCGCGAGCTGGCCTTGTCCAGATCAGCCCTGTACCAGCAGCGACTACGTCGCTACCATTCAAGCCAGATCCGCCCAGTCGCATTCCGTGAGGGCGACCTGGTTCTCCGGCTGGTGCAAGACACGAAGGGCATGCACAAGCTTTCGCCACCCTGGGAGGGCCCCTTCATCATCAGCCGGGCGCTGCCTAACGACTCCTACTACCTCATCGACGTGCAGCAGCCGCGCAAGAACAAGATGGACAAATTAGACGAGGAGACCGAGCGTCCCTGGAACGCGGCCCTGCTGTGCCCGTTTTACACCTAGTCGCCAAGTAGTGTATGTATCCCAAACACCCCATGAATGAAAATGCGGACCCCTACAAGAATCTCGGGGGTTCCTTGCTAGAAATGTGTGTACATCTGTTTTCCGGTTCAAATTTTCTGGCTCCGGCAACCCCTACACGGGGGCTCGCCGGCTTGCCCGGCCTGCTAAGTCAACAAACCGGCTGAGTAGTGTGTGATGATGTCAGAGGCCCACTCTTCGTCTCAGCTACAAACCGCAACTCGGCTGTCCGGCTAGCAAGAGCAGAAGCCCGAGGCATCCCACACGAAAAACAGGGAGGAGACGCGACAAACCGGGCGTTCCGGCCTTGCAACTAGCTCAAACCAATCTGGCTACTAAGCCGTTAGTATCGTGCGCAATGTACTGTCAGCTCCCTTCCATTTTGGCTGCAGACCGCAACCCGGCTGCCCGGCAAGGACGCAGCAAAAATAGTAGAGCGCATGGGAAAGCGACTAAGTGTCTAGAGAGGCATAGGCCAGTTTTCGAAAAAAACAAGCCGTTTTCCGACTACAATTTGACAGACTAACCTATTAACCTGTGAAGATGTATGTGTATGCATATGTACATTCTTGTCCAACTACCTTGAGTTGGAATTCAGGAAAAGGGAAGAAGATTCGAAGTCCTTGCCTTCATCAAGCACTCCGAATCTCGGGGGCTACACCCACTGGGTGCGCTCGCGCGCCCCCAGTGGAATCTTGTAGTTCCTGACCGGCTAAGGGCGTTTAGCCGGCCGTTCGGAGCCCAGGTGAGGGCAAGGGAAGGAGCAAGAGAAGACAAGGAAGATTCGAAGCACCTGGCTATGCCAGCTACTCCGAATCTCGGGGGCTACACCCAGTGGGTGTGCTCGTGCGCCCCCACTGGAATGTTAGTTCCCCCGGCTGAAGGCGTTCAGCCGACGAAAGCAGCCGACTAGGACGAGGCCAGTCGGATAAAGTTAGAAGACTTGGGAAAAATAAGGAAGATTCGAAGCACCTGGCTATGCCAGCTACTCCGAATCTCGGGGGCTACACCCAGTGGGTGCGCTGGCGTGCCCCCACTGGAGGTGTAGTTCGTCCGGCTAAAGGTGTGTAGTCGGACGAGGTTAGCCGGGCGAAATGAGCTGGCAAAATGTCAAAAGAAAATTCAAGGCACAATTTAAGGGAGACTCAAGAATTCAACATTAACAAGCAAAAGAGAAATGAAGCTCCCATAAGTTATTCGGCATCAGTGATAGCCGGTACGGATAGACAAGTTTCACGCATATCTAAGACAAGATAAATACACCCGGCATCCCGGGGCAGTGACTAAGTGGCAGGAGCCTTGCCGTGAGGAGCACCTTGACTAGGCGCCGGCACCCTCGGGGGAGGAGGCGCAGAGCTCGTTCTAGTTACGTCGCCCTTGGGCGGCGGCATAGGGCCTTCCACGTCAGGAGTGTCGACGGACTCCGAGTTGGTGAGCACCTTGTCGAGATCCACGTAGTCGGCAATCTTGATGGCAGACCCGTGGAGCTCCGGATGGGCTTGGCGGACGGCGGAGAGGTCGGCGTCGGCACGGAAGCTTCCGTCGATCTTCTCGACGTGGGCGTCCTTGTACCAGGAGAGAATGAGGGCCAGAGCCATCTCCGCTTCGGCTCACGCCCCCAAGTCCCGCAGCCGGTCGATCGCAGCCGGCACCTCTCCCACCTTCGCAGCCAGCTGCGCCATCGTCTCCGGAACCAGAGCCTCCGGCCACATGAAGGAGAAGATATCCTGTGCCGCCGGACGAAGCTTGGCCGCTTCTTCGCCAAGAAGGACGACGAGCTCCTGGGCCGTTGGCTGCGCTCCCGGCCAGTTCTCCTGCAGCCGGTTGTAGGCCAGTAGGTCTATGCCGGCGTAAAAGGCTGTCAGAAAAAAGAGTCAGATCCGGCTACCGGATCCGGAAGGAAAAGAAGACGAAAAAAGGAAGTCCCCCTTAGCCTTGTGGCCGACCTGCATCAGCTCCTCCACCAGAGCCTTCTCCTTCGTCGCCAGCCGTTTTATCTCCTTCTCTTGGTCCTTGTTCTGGGCCTTGAGAAGATTGAAGGCGTCAGTCCGGCTGGCGAGCGAGGCGTCACGCTCCTTGATGGTGGCTTCCAGACCGTCTACCCTCTCGTGCCAATCCTTATTCTGCAACCACAGAGTAGTGTTGGACTTGCTCAGCCGGTCATTCGCCTTCTTCAGGCGATCGATCTCGCGCTGGGCACACACGAGGATGGCTACAGTACAACCAGCTATCAGTAAAAAAAAGAGATGGATGAAGCTAACTTACTCTGGGAAGTCCCATTGGCAGCAGCAAGCTTCTGCTCCAGGGACCGGTTCCCGCCGGCTGTGGCCTCCAGCAGCCGGATCTCCTTCACCGCCAGCTCGAGCGTGGTGGCTAGGTCCGTCAGCGAGGCAGCGGAAGAAGCATCGTCGTCCACGGTGTTGACGGCCCAGGACTCCTTCGCTACGGCCACCGCGGTTTGCCATTCCTCCCCAGGATCCTCGTCGGAGTTGTCATCGCCAACAACGATGAGCTCCTTGCCGGCAGCCCCCCGCGCGCCCGTGGAGGAGCCATCCGGCTGGGAGGACTCCGCTTCCGGCTAAGCGGAGGCAGCCGGCTCAGCTCGAGGGGGAGGCAGAGGCTGCACCTCAGAAGAAGGAGAGGCCTTGGTTGGCGCATTCGGGGCACGGGGCAACGACCCAGTCGGCGCTCGTGTCGGGCTCGCGGCTCCGAAAGAGACCAGCGTGCTAAGAAGAAGGAGGAGAAGGCAAAGGCAAATAAACCAAAGTCAGAAAAAGAAGGAAAAAGGGAAGCAGACAGAAAACACAGAAAGGAAAAGGGGGAGAAGGGACGTACCCCGGCACAACTGGGGGTGGCCCCTTCTTCCGGCCAAGCCGGCTCGGCGGTAGGGTTCTAGACCGGCTCCTCTTGGGGGCCAGCTCCTCCGTCGCGGGCCGGCGGGAGCTGGAACGGCTGGAGCCTCTCCCGCCTACCTCGCCGTCCGTCGCGAAGCGCGTCGCTGGATCCAGGTCGGTGTGGCCTCCTCCTCCTCGTGCACCTCCGCGTGCGGGTCGACGGCCGACTCGTCATTCTGGCTGGGAAAGGCATCGCCATCCCCGTCCGACTCCTCGCCGGACCGTCGCGTGCGTGGCTCGGGCAAGTCAGGCGTGAACTCCTCAAGGGGAGCCTCACCCTGATGCAAGCGAACATCTGCCAAATACAAGAAGTCAGCCGGACAGAACAAGAAAAATGTGGGAAGAACAAATGAAATTTCCGACTACAATAATTTACCCGGGGCGCGCGGTTCTCCCGGCTGTAAGGTGCCAGACTGAACTTCCAGTTCTCCGGCAGCCGCTCCTTGGTGATCGTCCACACCCACTCCTTCAAGTTGTCGTAGCGGGGATCACGACGCGACAGCAGGCTCGGGTCCAGCCGACTGGAGTAATAGCACATCTTGTGCGCCCGCTGCTGCATCGGCATCATCAGCCGGGACATCCAGCTGAGGGTGATGTCCAGGCCGGTTAGCCGGCAGGTGAGGAGGGAGCGCATGCGCTGCAGCTTCGCGTCCGTCTCCGCCTTGTCACCATGGATCTTCAGCTCCCAGTTCTGCCGGCTGGACTCGACATCCTGGAAAGCCGGAAGATTGATCCGGTCAATGTTGGTGACGTTCTTGACGTAGAAGTACGACTGCTGCCACAGCCGTACCGTGTCCTGAAGCAAGAACTTGGGGTAGCCGGATTGGGTGCGGGAGTAGATCGAGGCGCCACCGCAGACGACTAGCGGGCCCTTCGTGTACTGCACCTGCGGCCGGACTCAGAAGAGCCGGCAGAAAAGCCCGAGATCCAGCTAGATCCCGAGGTAGCTCTCGCAGAACGCCATGAAGTGTGCCAACGTCCCGATGGCGTTGGCGCCGATGTGGTGGAGGCGGAGATCGAAGAAGGCGAGAAACGTCAAGAAAAAGGGATGCACCGGAAGGGCGAACCCGCGCGCCAGATGGGAGAGGAAGATAACGCGCTCCCCCTCCACCGGGTGCGGTGACACCTCCCCCGCCGGCGCCAACCGCACCGCCACCTCCTCCGGTGGCGGAAGAACGCGGGTGGCGTGGTACTTCGCGATGTGGTCCTCGGTGACGCAGGAGCCGCACCAAGCCCCACGGTTGGCGGCCATCTCCGGCTGGCAGGGGAGTGGCGATGGAAGAGTGGTGGTGGCCCATAGCGACGATGACAACGAGCGGGCGGCGCAGCGGGCTACGGCGCAGAAGGCAAGGGCGCAGAAGCAGAAGCACGCGAGGGAGAAGGAGACTGCAGCGAGGGAGCGAAGGAAAGGAACTGCCTCCCCCGAGGCGTCCCTTTAAAGGACCGGAAGGGCAACTGTCAACGAAGCCACGTGGTGTGCATCCGGACGGCCCTCACTCCAACCGCCGCCAAGATCTAGTGTGCCGAAGCAGGATCCACAGAAGATCCCGGAGCAGGAACCGAAGCACCGGACAACGGTTTCCCGAGGCGACGTGTGACGGGATGTTACGCTGCCTGCCTCAGAGCAATGATGGCGCATGCGCACGTGGCCGGCGTCCGCACTGACGTCACGAGTAGCGCAACCGCCAAGCTCAGCCGGACACAAATTCAAAAATAGGAGGGAGCGCGCGCACATTTCGCCTAAGGGAGCAATCCACACGCGCTCAGGGGGCTAGTGTCAGGGGGATGACCCCCGGGTACCCCAACCGGACAAGAACCAGGCGGTCGGATCGCGTCTGGCTGACCAAGCACAGTCGGACAGGGCAAGACGGGCCGGCTACCGTTCGGTAGCCGGGTCAGCAAGAAGTAGCCAGCTACGACGACGTAGATGGACCCAATCAGTGAGACAGGGCGACGTGCGTATCAGTGCACGGTATGCCCTGTACGATGACATGACTGGCAACCACCCGGCCATACCGAAGACTTTGCGGGAGTGATGCTGGAACAGTGGCCCGATGCTGACGACAGGATCGCACGGCGTCCACTTTGCCTATGATAGCCATACCGCTCGTACTCCGATAAGACATACCATAACGGACACTGTAGATGACCAGCCGGCTGGGACCCGCATGTGGGGCCCGCCAGTCGGATTAGCCAATGAGACTGTTGCCTCTCTGCCTATATAAGGAGAGGCAAGGCCTCAGTAGAAAGGGTTGGTCTCAGAGCATTTAAGGCAGTAGCTAGCAGATACAGCTCAAGGAGCGCTTGTAGTTTGTATATCCTACATAGTCAGATCCGGCAGGAGTAGGGGTTTTACCTCATCACGAGGGCCCCGAACCTGGGTACTTCCTGCGTCCAGCTACGCTCGCTTGTACCCAATCCTGCCAGCGGACGCAGTCGATAGCTTCCCTCCTAGTCCCCACACCTCTATCTAACCTCTTCAGGTATTGCCGTTCCCAATACAACGACAATCACCATTAGCACCCTCATCACCATCTCCATATTGCTGTAACAATTGGGTTGAATCTTGCATAGTTCATAGGGGAACTTTCCCGGTGCTGATTACTCTTTGTAGTTGATGCTATGGAGTGAACCGTTTAATTATTGTGTATGTTCAGATTGTTATATATCATTATTCCATATCTGATCATGATCCATATGATGTCTTGTGAGTAGTTTGTTTTGTTCTTGAGGACATGGGAGAAGTCATGTTGTTAGTAGTGGAGTTGTGTTGAGAAAGATTCAATAGTTTGATATTTAAGTTGTGGTGTACTTCTTCTAGTGGTGTCATGTGAACGTCACCTATATGGGACTAGGGAATGCATTGTGTATTTGGCTACTAACCGTAGGGGTTGCCGGAGTGATAGAAACCTGAACCCCCGTTAGGAAACCATTGCACAAGGGACGTAAGGGTCTTAGAGTTTAAAGTTGTGGTTAGGTTTGTACCTTAATTACTTTCTTGTACTTTCGGATGTTTGCAAGGGGTATAATCACAAGTATGTATTAGTCCTAGGAAGGTCGATACATGAGCACAGGTTCACCCACACAACACTTAGCAAGCTAAAGAAGATTAATCAACTATATGAAGCGAAAGCACTTGACAGTCTTCCCATGTGTCCTCGAGAACGTTTGGTCATCTTAAGTAATACAACCGGCTTGTCCTTTGCTGCATAAAGGATTGGGCCACTTCCTGCATTTATTTCTACTATCTTTTATTTACTCGTACTTTGTTTACTTGCTTTATCAAAAACCCCTAAAAATCCGTTTGCTAAGTATTTGCAGAGAATTCCTGATCCATACCACTAGCCAGCACCTTCTGCTCCTCATTGGGTTCGACACTCTTACTTATCCAAAATACTACGATACACTCCCTATACTTGTGGGTCATCAAGACTATTTTCTGGCGCCGTTGCCAGGGAGTGAAGCGCCATTAGAGAGTGGAACTGGTAAAGGAAAGTTCTATTGTGAGTATTGTTTACTTCTGCTAGTCGCTTTATTTTTGTTATGGATAATTCGCTGAGTTTCTTATTTGGTAATGCTACTACCACTTCTAAGGTAGTAGATAAACCACCACCTACTGAGAATGACGTTTTTAAAATACCTACAACAATTATTGATCATGTTATGGATAACTACTATGTTGGGGATGGAACTGTCCATCCCGATGATCATTTATTCTTTATACACGAATTATGCGGGTTGTTCAAGTGTGCAGGTATTACTACATATCAAGTTAAGAAGAAGTTATTCTCATTATCGTTGAAAGGAAGAGACCAGGAATGGTATAAGCTGTTGAAGAATGGTGAAGCTCTGGAATGGGAGGAAATAGTGCCTCTCTTTTATTCAAAGTTTTATCCTCCTAGTGAGATTCATAAAGATCGGAATAAAATATACAACTTTTGGCCTCTTGATGGAGAGAGTACAGCCCAAGCTTGGGGGAGATTGAAGTTACTAATGCTCAAATGTCCCATTCATGAGCTCCCCAACAATATTATTATCAATAACTTCTATGCAAGGCTCCCTCTACATGATAAAGATTTATTGGATGCTTCTTGTGCCGGATCATTCACTCGCATGGGAGAAGAAGCTAAATGGGATCTTCTGGACCGTATTCAAGACAATGTTGAAGCTTGGGAGAATGACAAAGGTAGAAAGTCAGGTATAAATTATGATTATGAATGCATTGAATCTTTTATGGGAACTGATGACTTTCAAAATATGAAAAATGCTTATGGTCTAGACTCTCAAGCTATTGCTTCTTATTTTATGGCTTTTGCTTCCTATATTGAAGTGCCTAAAAAGAAGTGGAATAAGTATCATGAACCTTATAAAGATGTTGCTAAGAGTGTTCCTACAAGAAATATTGAAGTTTATACTGCTAATCATGTTTTACCTAAACCTTACATTGAGAAAATGCCTTTCCCAGTTAAGATAAAGGAACATTCTATGATAGCTAGTACGGTTAATGAAAGTGCAAATAAAGCTATTGAACCTGATAAACAAATGGTTGATGAACCTATAATAGAAAATGTGAAAGACTTTGTCACTAAGTATGAAGAAGAGGGACACACTATCCTTTGTAAGGATACCTCTAATATTATCTCACAAAGTAGTGTTATGAGAGCTAGTATTCCTGTGTTTTCTGTTAGAATAAGTGATCGTTGCTATGATGGTTCTTGTGATAGTTATATTGTTAAGTTTATGCATGATACTGAAAGTTACTATGAGAGAGGGAAAAGTGTTCTTATGCATCTCAATAATATCAAGTTTCCCTGTTTTATGCTGAAAGTTTTTATGTTGCACTTCTTTTGCCTTCTTATGCAAGTTGCCTTTGGTTTCAACAACTTGTTTGTTTACAAAATTCCCTTGCATAGGAAGTGGGTTAGACTTAAATGTGTGTGTGTTTTTTCTTCTTAATGCTCTCTTTCGCTTCAATTCATATTCCTATGTGAGCGTCTTCAAAATTATCATGCCCATCTTAATGGCTATAAAAAAGAGCTTTCTGGGAGACAACCCAGTTTGTTTTTGCTTTCAGTTTGTTTGTGTTTCTTTGAGTCTTGGAAGTTATTACTTCGGTAGTAACCTCTCCTTATCCATTTTGTTTGGTTTATGTGTCAAGATCAACTTCTAATGAGAGAGAAGTAAGATTTGGGGAAGATGCTGTCCCGAAATAGATTTTTGTGCTTCACCGTAAAAATTCGTGAGAGATATCTGTATGTCGTATTGAGCTGTAATTTTTTGCGCTTCTGCCCCAGGTTGTTATTTAACTTTCGTTAGTTTTGCACTTTTTGATTTGAGCAACAGAAGATTTTCTAAAAAATTGATCTTTACCTGCTGGCCTGTTTTGACCGAATTTGCCACTTTTGCATTTGCTTCTTTATTTGATTTCCTTTTTGAATTCTTTTTGGGTTTTCGGACGGAGTTGCTTCAGTAGCTTATGTTTTGGTGGTTTTCAGTTGAAAGTGGACTCAAAAGGTTTTATCACTTCACTTATACTAATGTTGCTAATGAGAACTGTGTGAAAGAAATTTCCAGGAAGTGGAGTTAATGGTGTAATAAGGAAGAGAAAGGTTCTATCACTAAAGTAATAAGTGTATGAAGATGAAGATATCGATGTTATTCAAGTGGTGACTCCGGAAGAATCTACTAGATACCATCTTCATAGACCTGTAGAGTCTGTTTTCAAATAGGTAATAGTTCTGGTAAGAAAAGTTCCGCGAAAATACTATCCAACTATATTTTTGCATTTTTTAGTCAATAAGGAAAGCTACGAAGCGAAAAAGGGACGGAAATGGAGCCAGGGTGGCTCACACCACCCTGTGGTGCGGGCCCTCCCCTAGCCGCGCCACTAGGTGGTGAGTCCACTCCGGACTCCGCCTCCGACTCGTTTTCTCCCAGTACCTTCCTTTCGTCATGAAACTTCGTAATATATAATCCCCCGGATCCCCCGAGGTCCGTATATCATGTTTTCGTCGTGTTTTTGTTTCGATCTGTTTCTGCCAGGAACTATTTTTGAAGCTTGAGAAGCACAATGGTGTCCTCCAAGGATAAGGGAAAGGAGCCTATGGAGGATCTCCAAGACACCAAGCAGGGGCTGGTACCTTTAGTCTCTTGCCCTACATCAACGGAAGCCCTACGAGTCACTAAGGAGTTCTGCGATAAGTACGGAGACTTGAGGAGGAAGGTGGACATGCTTCAATGGGAGAATAATAGGCTTCACAAATGCTGAAATATTTCCTCATGTCAACTAAGAGGATACCACCACCACCGAAGGAGTAATTCATCATCAGGTTTGGCATCCCCTTGGTTTGTTCCAAGCTTGGGGGAGTGCCGTGGTATCACATCACTATCTTCTATGTTTTTACCTTATTAGTAGAATCATATCATGATTAGAGAAGTTATTATGTAGGATGGTTTGCATTATGGAAGTGTCCCCTCTCTCGTTAGATATGTATCCCTTGGTGTGAGTTGCCGTTATGGATTATTAATGAGAAGTTCTATCATTCACTCTTTTGCATAGCTTATATTAGTATTCAATTCGTGGTTATATGATTGATCTTGTTGATAGTATTGGTATCACTTTGGGATCATTGAGTTAATTTAGTTGGTTTTGGCAAACCTGGCTCGGTTAATAGCATCTTTCTTTCTTGATTTGCTCATAAGTCTAGTATTCTCTAGTTAAGATCTTTTGTGCTTACAAGGAAGATTGCATGTTTGTCTTTATCACTTGTATGTTTGTTTGTTTCCTTTAACTCTTGTACTTTCTACCCAGCCTGGCTAGCCAAAAACCTATACTGAGAGGGTATTTTTCTCGTGCATCCATCTCCTTAAAACCAAAACTTTTGCCATTTGTGTCCACCATACCTACCTAGTAGCTTTATTGCTATTCCAAGTAAATTCTTGTTTTGTCTATCTCCCAAATTAAACTTGTTATGTGAAAAGTAGTGATTAATGCTCTCACGAACTTGATGGCACACTTTACTTTCTTGCATTTAATAAACATGAACCATTGTGCTCACCTATGTTGCGTATATACTTGCGCTTTGTAAGTTTTGAATTAGCAGAACCATGTTGTCATGGGGAACGCTTTCAACATTGTACGGGTACTTTGTACCTAGTTGATATCATGTTCTTTTGTCTATGGATGTCGTCGGTGTGAAATGAAAGGGGAGCTTGTAAGTCCATGGAGTTATGCATATGTGTTAGAGAAACGCCTGGGCCGCTGGTCTAATCCATGCTGACATGGTGGAAACCTGCCGCGTAACCATAACGAGTATCTATGAAGCATTCTTCTTATAAAAAAAGAGTTAGAGATTGAGAAAAAGAGAAAAGAAAAAAAAGAGATATTATGAAAAGAGGAAAGAGATAAAAAAGCACCATATTCCCATGGTAAATAAGAAGATTGCTGAGATACTTATTGTCTGCTGGCCTTGTCATATTGATATGGGGATTCTTCTGTATCATCTGGCAAGGGGTACCCTGTTGGCGGTTCTCTATGATACACATATGCTTACGATGAGAAGAACTTACCGGTGACTAAACTTGAGTAGCACGAGGAGCGGCCCTCGTATTCAAGGGACATGAGATTATCAATTTACAACTTGTCAATGCATATCCTCATATTTGATCACTTTAACCTTAATCACCTAAAGATGCCTATGATAGGGGCAATGAGAGCTGAAAGCTAGTAGGTATCATAATTTTTGGGAGCTCTTTATGAGACTTGCAATCCCTGCTTCCCTCTGCGAAGGGCCTTTCTTTTATTTTGTAGTTGAGTCAGTAAACCTATTCCCTTCTATCTCAGCAAGTATTTTGAGTTGTTGTATTTCATTCATTCATATGATGATTTATTCAATCATGTTTCTTATGTTCCTTGTTTTGCACATTGCTCTTATCTTGATGTTTATTAATTTGAAAGCTATCTTTGAAAACGAGCTATTTGTAAACTCCAACAAATTACCAACTATTCTTCGACCAAGAGCTAAGTTTTCTATTACCAATTATGATTCACTTTATGTATCTTTATTGTGTTTCCTTTACTCATTACAAGTTGAGTTATATAATAGTGAGTTGTCTTCTATTATGATCTATGTATTTGATGAATGTGATGCTTCTTGTCTGTATAATTTTATCAACTCTTCACTCCATAAACCTGAGGCCATGTTTATTGAGCTCAGTTTCGCTTGGGGACAAGTGAAGTCTAAGCTTGGGGGGAGTTGATACGTCCATTTTTCATCACTATTCTATGTCTTCATTCACTATTATTCATTGATATATTTCGTATTGAGAGGTGATACTTATGTTATTTCATCTGGTTTTGCATGGTTGATGACTTTTGGAGCATGGACCGCTGTAGTCAGGATTCTGATGGAAAAGGGGCTGTTTGGAGGCAAAATTCGTGAAGATCAGAAAATCCGGGAAAATATATGGAAAATCCTATTTTTCCAGAAGACTAAGGATGCCAGAAGACGGAGTGGAGATGGGCCACATGGGGCCCACACCACCCCCTGGCGCGGGCAGCCCTAGGCCGCGCCAGCAGGTGGTGTGGCTGCCTTGGCCCACCTCTGGCGTATATCATCCTCCCAAAACCCTAAGACTCGGGGAGCGACCACAGAAAGATTCCGCCACCTCTGCGGGGCGGAAAAAACCGAGAGAGAAAGATCTCCCCGGTATTTCTGCCGGGGGAATTCCTTCCCGGAGAGGGGAGATCGTCGCCATCAACACCACCATCAAGCTGGACTTCATCGGGATCATCATCATCATCACCACCATCATCACCATTAGCACCCTCATCACCATCTCCATATTTCTGTAACAATTGGGTTGAATCTTGCATAGTTCATAGGGGAAACTTTCCCGGTGTTGATTACTCTTTGTAGTTGATGCTATTGAGTGAACCGTTGAATTATTGTTTATGTTCAGATTGTTATACATCATTATTCCATCTCTGATTATGATCCATATGATGTATTGTGAGTAGTTCGTTTTGTTCTTGAGGACATGGGAGAAGTCATGTTGTTAGTAGTGGAGTTGTGTTGAGAAAGATTTAATAGTTTGATATTTAAGTTGTGGTGTACTTCTTCTAGTGGTGTCATGTGAACGTCGACTACATGACACTTCACCTATATGGGCCTAGGGGAATACATTGTGTATTTGGCTACTAATCGTAGGGGTTGCTGGAGTGACAGAAACCTGAACCCCCTGTTAGGAAACCATTGCACAAGGGACGTAAGGGTCTTAGAGTTTAAAGTTGTGGTTAGGATTCTACCTTAATTACTTTCTTGTACTTACGGATGTTTGCAAGGGGTATAATCACAAGTATGTATTAGTCCTAGGAAGGTCGGTACATTAGCACAGGTTCACCCACACAACACTTAGCAAGCTAAAGAAGATTAATCAACTATATGAAGCGAAAGCACATGACAGTCTTCCCATGTGTCCTCGAGAACGTTTGGTCATCTTAAGTAATACAACCGGCTTGTCCTTTGCTGCATAAAGGATTGGGGCACTTGCTGCATCTATTCCTATTATCTTTTATTTACTTGCTTTATCAAAAACCCGTAAAAATCCGTTTGCATTGCAGAGAATTCCTAATCCATACCACTAGCCAGCACCTTCCGCTCCTCGTTGGGTTCAAGACTCTTACTTATCGAAAATACCGCGATACACCCCCTATACTTGTGGGTCATCAAACACACATGCAATGACTCTAGCTATGGTTAATGAAAAGAACACACGTCCAATGACTCTAGTTATGGATCCATATGTGGTTGCTGAAAAGAACACACATGCAATGACTCTAGTGGATCCATATGTGGTTTATGAAAAGAACACACATGCCATATGTGGTTTATGAAAAGAACACACATGCAATGACACTAGGGGATCCATATGTGGTCTATGAAAAGAACATACATGCAATGACATTGGTGGATCCGTATTTAGTTTCTAAAAAGATCACACATGCAATGACTCTGGTGGATCCATATGTGTTTTGTGAAAAGAACACACATTCAATGACACTGGTGGATCCATGTGTGGTTTCAGAAAAGAACACACAAGCAATGACTCTAGTGGATCCATATGTGGTTTGTGAAAAGAACAGACATGCAATGACTCTAGGTGTGGTTTGTGATAAGAACACACGTGCAATGACACTGGTGGATCCATATGTGGTTTGTGAAAAGAACACACATGCAATGACTCTAGCTGTGGTTTATGAAAAGAACACACATGAAATGAGTCTGGTGGATCCATATGTGGTTTATGAAAAGAACAAACATGCAATGACTCTGGTGGATCCATATGTGGTTTATCAAAAGAACACACATGCCATGATAGTAGGGGATCCATATGTGGTCTATGAAAAGAACACACATGCAATGACACTGGTGGATCCATATGCGGTTTGTTAAAAGAACACACATGCTATGACTCTGTTGGATCCATATGTGTTATGTGAAAAGAACACACATTCAATGACACTGGTGGATCCATGTGTGGTTTGTGAAAATAACACACATGCAATTACTCTGGTGGATCCATATGTGGTTTGTGAAAAGAACATACATGCAATGACTCTAGCTATGGTTTAGGAAAAGAAGACCGATGCAATTACACTGGTGGATCCATATGTGGTTTTTTAAAAGAACACACATGCAATGACTCTAGCTATGGTTTATAAAAAGAACACACATCCAATGACTCTAGTTATGGATCCATATGTGGTTTATGAAAAGAACACACATACAATGACTCTGGTGGATCCATATGTGGTTTATGAAAAGAATACACATGCCATATGTGGTTTATGAAAATAACACACATGCAATAACACTAGGGGATCCATATGTGGTCTATGAAAAGAACATACATGTAATGACACTGGTGGATCCATATGTCGTTTGTGAAAAGAACACACATGCATTGACTCTGGTGGATCCATATGTGTTCTGTGAAAAGAACACACATTCAATGACACTGGTGGATCCATGTGTGGTTTGTGAAAAGAACACACATGCAATGAATCTAGTGGATCCATATGTGGTTTGTGAAAACAACAGACATGCAATGATTCTAGGTGTGGTTTGTGAAAAAACACACATGCAATGACTCTGGTGGATCCAGATGTGTTCTAGGAAACGGAAACACATGCAATGACACTAGCTATGGTTTATGAAAAGAACACACATCCAATGACTCTGGTGGATCCATATGTGGTTTATGAAAAGAACACACATGCAATGACTCTGGTGGATCCATATGTGGTTTATGAGAAGAACACACATGCAATGACTATGGTGGATCCATATGTGGTTTATGAGAAGAATACACATGCAATGAACTCTAGTGGATCCATATGTGGTTTCTAAAAAGAACACACAGCCAATGAATCTAGTGGATCCATATGCGGTTTGTGAAAAGAACACACATTTAATGACTCTAGTTGTGGTTTATGAAAAGAACACACATCCAATGACTCTAGCTATGGTTTATAAAAAGAACAGACATGCAATGACTCTAGCTGTGGCAAATGAAAAGAACACACATGCAATGACACTAGGGGATCCATAAGTGTTCTATGAAAAGAACACACATGCAATGACACTGTTGGATCCATATGTGGTTTGTGAAAAGAACACACGTGCAATGAATCTGGTGGATCCATATGTGTTCTAGGAAAAGAACACACATGCAATTACTCTGGTGGATCCATATGTGGTCTATGAAAAGAACACACATGCAATGACACTGGTGGATCCATATGTGGTTTGTGAAAACAACACACATGCAATGAATCTAGTGGATCCATATGTGTTCTGTGAAAAGAACACAAATTCAATGACACTGGTTTATCCATGTGTGGTTTGTGAAAATAACACAGATGCAATGAATCTGGTGGATCCATATGTGGTTTGTGAAAAGAACATACATGCAATGAATCTAGCTGTGGTTTAGGAAAAGAACACATATTCAATGACACTGGTGGATCCATGTGTGTTTTTTGAAAAGAGTACACATGCAATGACTCTGGTGGATCCATATGTGGTTTGTGAAAAGAACAAACATGCAATGACTCTAGGTGTGGTTTGTGACAAGAACACACATGAAATGACACTGGTGGATCAATATGTGTTATAGGAAAAGAACACACATGCAATGACAGTAGCTGTGGTTTATGAAAAAACTCAATCCAATGACTCTAGTTGTGGATCCATATGTGGTTTATGAAAAGAACACACATGCAATGACTCTAGTGGATTCATATGTGGTTTATGAGAAGAACACACATGCAATGACTATGGTGGATCCGTATGTGGTTTATGAGAAGAACACACACGCAATGAACTCTAGTGGATCCATATGTGATTTGTGAAAAGAACACACATCCAATGACTCTAGTGGATCCATGTGTGTTTTTTGAAAAGAGTACACATGCAATGACTCTGGTGGATCCATATGTGGTTTGTGAAAAGAACAAACATGCAATGACTCTAGGTGTGGTTTGTGAAAAGAACACACATGAAATGACACTAGTGGATCCATATGTGTTATAGGAAAAGAACACACATGCAATGACACTAGCTGTGGTTTATGAAAAAACTCAATCCAATGACTCTAGTTGTGGATCCATATGTGGTTTATGAAAAGAATACACATGCAATGACTCTAGTGGATCCATATGTGGTTTATGAGAAGAACACACATGGAATGACTATGGTGGATCCGTATGTGGTTTATGAGAAGAACACACATGCAATGAACTCTAGTGGATCCATATGTGATTTGTGAAAAGAACACACATCCAATGACTCTGGTGGATCCATATGTGGTTTATGAAAAGAATACACATGCCATATGTGGTTTATGAAAATAACACACATGCAATAACACTAGGGGATCCATATGTGGTCTATGAAAAGAACATACATGTAATGACACTGGTGGATCCATATGTCATTTGTGAAAAGAACACACATGCATTGACTCTGGTGGATCCATATGTGTTCTGTGAAAAGAACACACATTCAATAACACTGGTGGATCCATGTGTGGTTTGTGAAAAGAACACACATGCAATGACTCTAGTGGATCCATATGTGGTTTGTGAAAACAACAGACATGCAATGATTCTAGGTGTGGTTTGTGAAAAAACACACATGCAATGACTCTGGTGGATCCAGATGTGTTCTAGGAAACGGAAACACATGCAATGACACTAGCTATGGTTTATGAAAAGAACACACATCCAATGACTCTGGTGGATCCATATGTGGTTTATGAAAAGAACACACATGCAATGACTCTGGTGGATCCATATGTGGTTTATGAGAAGAACACACATGCAATGACTATGGTGGATCCATATGTGGTTTATGAGAAGAATACACATGCAATGAACTCTAGTGGATCCATATGTGGTTTCTAAAAAGAACACACAGCCAATGAATCTAGTGGATCCATATGCGGTTTGTGAAAAGAACACACATTTAATGACTCTAGTTGTGGTTTATGAAAAGAACACACATCCAATGACTCTAGCTATGGTTTATAAAAAGAACAGACATGCAATGACTCTAGCTGTGGCAAATGAAAAGAACACACATGCAATGACACTAGGGGATCCATATGTGGTCTATGAAAAGAACACACATACAATGACACTGTTGGATCCATATGTGGTTTGTGAAAAGAACACACGTGCAATGAATCTGGTGGATCCATATGTGTTCTAGGAAAAGAACACACATGCAATTAGTCTGGTGGATCCATATGTGGTCTATGAAAAGAACACACATGCAATGACACTGGTGGATCCATATGTGGTTTGTGAAAACAACACACATGCAATGAATCTAGTGGATCCATATGTGTTCTGTGAAAAGAACACAAATTTAATGACACTGGTTTATCCATGTGTGGTTTGTGAAAATAACACAGATGCAATGAATCTGGTGGATCCATATGTGGTTTGTGAAAAGAACATACATGCAATGAATCTAGCTGTGGTTTAGGAAAAGAACACATATTCAATGACACTGGTGGATCCATGTGTGTTTTTTGAAAAGAGTACACATGCAATGACTCTGGTGAATCCATATGTGGTTTGTGAAAAGAACAAACATGCAATGACTCTAGGTGTGGTTTGTGAAAAGAACACACATGAAATGACACTGGTGGATCCATATGTGTTATAGGAAAAGAACACACATGCAATGACACTAGCTGTGGTTTATGAAAAAACTCAATCCAATGACTCTAGTTGTGGATCCATATGTGGTTTATGAAAAGAATACACATGCAATGACTCTAGTGGATCCATATGTGGTTTATGAGAAGAACACACATGCAATGACTATGGTGGATCCGTATCTGGTTTATGAGAAGAACACACACGCAATGAACTCTAGTGGATCCATATGTGATTTGTGAAAAGAACACATATCCAATGACTCTAGTGGATCCATGTGTGTTTTTTGAAAAGAGTACACATGCAATGACTCTGGTGGATCCATATGTGGTTTGTGAAAAGAACAAACATGCAATGACTCTAGGTGTGGTTTGTGAAAAGAACACACATGAAATGACACTGGTGGATCCATATGTGTTATAGGAAAAGAACACACATGCAATGACACTAGCTGTGGTTTATGAAAAAACTCAATCCAATGACTCTAGTTGTGGATCCATATGTGGTTTATGAAAAGAATACACATGCAATGACTCTAGTGGATCCATATGTGGTTTATGAGAAGAACACACATGGAATGACTATGGTGGATCCGTATGTGGTTTATGAGAAGAACACACATGCAATGAACTCTAGTGGATCCATATGTGATTTGTGAAAAGAACACACATCCAATGACTCTGGTGGATCCATATGTGGTTTATGAAAAGAATACACATGCCATATGTGGTTTATGAAAATAACACACATGCAATAACACTAGGGGATCCATATGTGGTCTATGAAAAGAACATACATGTAATGACACTGGTGGATCCATATGTCGTTTGTGAAAAGAACACACATGCATTGACTCTGGTGGATCCATATGTGTTCTGTGAAAAGAACACACATTCAATGACACTAGTGGATCCATGTGTGGTTTGTGAAAAGAACACACATGCAATGACTCTAGTGGATCCATATGTGGTTTGTGAAAACAACAGACATGCAATGATTCTAGGTGTGGTTTGTGAAAAAACACACATGCAATGACTCTGGTGGATCCAGATGTGTTCTAGGAAACGGAAACACATGCAATGACACTAGCTATGGTTTATGAAAAGAACACACATCCAATGAATCTGGTGGATCCATATGTGGTTTATGAAAAGAACACACATGCAATGACTCTGGTGGATCCATATGTGGTTTATGAGAAGAACACACATGCAATGACTATGGTGGATCCATATGTGGTTTATGAGAATAATACACATGCAATGATCTCTAGTGGATGCATATGTGGTTTCTAAAAAGAACACACAGCCAATGAATCTAGTGGATCCATATGCGGTTTGTGAAAAGAACACACATTTAATGACTCTAGTTGTGGTTTATGAAAAGAACACACATCCAATGACTCTAGCTGTGGTTTATAAAAAGAACAGACATGCAATGACTCTAGCTGTGGCAAATGAAAAGAACACACATGCAATGACACTAGGGGATCCATATGTGTTCTATGAAAAGAACACACATGCAATGACACTGTTGGATCCATATGTGGTTTGTGAAAAGAACACACGTGCAATGAATCTGGTGGATCCATATGTGTTCTAGGAAAAGAACACACATGCAATTACTCTGGTGGATCCATATGTGGTCTATGAAAAGAACACACATGCAATGACACTGGTGGATCCATATGTGGTTTGTGAAAACAACACACATGCAATGAATCTAGTGGATCCATATGTGTTCTGTGAAAAGAACACAAATTCAATGACACTGGTTTATCCATGTGTGGTTTGTGAAAATAACACAGATGCAATGAATCTGCTGGATCCATATGTGGTTTGTGAAAAGAACATACATGCAATGAATCTAGCTGTGGTTTAGGAAAAGAACACATACTCAATGACACTGGTGGATCCATGTGTGTTTTTTGAAAAGAGTACACATGCAATGACTCTGGTGGATCCATATGTGCTTTGTGAAAAGAACAAACATGCAATGACTCTAGGTGTGGTTTGTGAAAAGAACACACATGAAATGACACTGGTGGATCCATATGTGTTATAGGAAAAGAACACACATGCAATGACACTAGCTGTGGTTTACGAAAAAACTCAATCCAATGACTCTAGTTGTGGATCCATATGTGGTTTATGAAAATAACACACATGCAATGACTGTAGTGGATCCATATGTGGTTTATGAGAAGAACACACATGCAATGACTATGGTGGATCCGTATGTGGTTTATGAGAAGAACACACACGCAATGAACTCTAGTGGATCCATATGTGATTTGTGAAAAGAACACACATCCAATGACTCTAGTGGATCCATGTGTGTTTTTTGAAAAGAGTACACATGCAATGACTCTGGTGGATCCATATGTGGTTTGTGAAAAGAACAAACATGCAATGACTCTAGGTGTGGTTTGTGAAAAGAACACACATGAAATGACACTGGTGGATCCATATGTGTTATAGGAAAAGAACACACATGCAATGACACTAGCTGTGGTTTATGAAAAAACTCAATCCAATGACTCTAGTTGTGGATCCATATGTGGTTTATGAAAAGAATACACATGCAATGACTCTAGTGGATCCATATGTGGTTTATGAGAAGAACACACATGGAATGACTATGGTGGATCCGTATGTGGTTTATGAGAAGAACACACATGCAATGAACTCTAGTGGATCCATATGTGATTTGTGAAAAGAACACACATCCAATGACTCTAGTGGATCCATGTGGTTTATGAAAAGAACACACATTTAATGACTCTAGTTGTGGTTTATGAAAAGAACACACATACAATGACTATAGTTGTGGTTTAAGAAAAGAACAAACATGCAATGACTCAAGCTGTGGTTAATGAAAAGAACACACATGCAATGACACTAGGGGATCCATATGTGGTCTATGAAAAGAACACACATGTAATGACACTTTTGGATCCACATGTGGTTTGTGAAAAAACACACATGTAATGACTCTGGTGTATCCATATGTGTTCTAGGAAAAGAACACACATGCAATGACTCTGGTGGATCCACATGTGGTCTATGAAAAGAACAGACATGAAATGACTCTGGTGGATCCATATGTGGTTTGTGAAAACAACACACATCCAATGACTCTGGTGGATCCATATGTGTTCTGTGAAAAGAACACACATTCAATGACACTGGTGGATCCATGTGTGGTTTATGAAAAGAACACACTTGCAATGACTCTAGCTGTGGTTTAGGAAAAGAACACACATGGAATGACACTGGTGGATCCATATGTGGTTTGTGAAAAGTACACACATGCAATGACTCTAGCTGTGGTTTATGAAAAGAAAACACATCGAATGACTCTAGTTATGGATCAAAATGTGGTTTATGAAAAGAACACACATGCAATGACTATGGTGGATCCATATGTGGTTTATGAAAAGAACACACATGCAATGACTCTGGTGGATCCATATGTGGTCTATGAAAAGACCACACATGCAATGACTCTAGCTGTGATTTATGAAAAGAATAGACATGCAATGAATCTAGCCGTGGTTAATGAAAAGAAGACACATACAATGACACTAGGGGATCCATATGTGGTTTATGAAAAGAACACACATGTAATGACTTTGTTGGATCCATATGCGATTTATGAGAAGAACACACATGCAATGACTATGGTGGATCCATATGTGTTCTAGGAAAATAATACACATGCAATGACTCTGGTGGATCCATATGTGGTCTCTGAAAAGAACACAAATGCAATGACACTAGTGGATCCATATGTGGTTTGTCAAAACAACACACATGCAATGACTCTGGTGGATCCATATGTGTTCCGTGAAAAGAACACACATTCAATGACACTGGTGGATCCATGTGTGTATTGTGAAAAGAACACACATGCAATGACTCTGGTGGATCCATATGTGGTTTGTGAAAAGAACAAACATGCAATGACTCTAGGTGTGGTTTGTGAAAAGAACACACATGCAATGACTCTATTAGATCCATATGTGTTCTAGGAAAAGAACACACATGCAATGACACTAGATGTGGTTTATGAAAAGAACTCACATCCAATGACTCTAGTTGTGTATCCATGTGTGGTTTATGAAAAGAACACCCATGCAATGATTCTGGTGGATCCATATGTCATTTATGAGAAGAACACACATGAAATGACTATGGTGGATCCATATGTGGTTTATGATAAGAACACACATGCAATGAACTCTAGTGGATGCATATGTGGTTTTGAAAAGAACACACATTCAATAACTCTAGTGGATCCATATATGGTTTGTGAAAAGATTACACATTTAATGACTCTGGTTGTAGTTTATGAAAAGAACACACATCCAATGACTCTAGCCGTGGTTTATGAAAAGAACAAACATGCAATGACTCTAGTTGTGGTTAATGAAAAGAGCACACATGCAATGACACTACGGGATCCATATGTGGTCTACGAAAATAACACACATGCAATGACACTGTTTGATCCATATGTGGTTTGTGAAAAGAACACACATGCAATCACTCTGGTGGATAGATTTATGTTGTAGGAAAAGAACACACATGCAATAACTCTGGTTGATCCATATGTGGTCTATGAAAAAAAAACACATGACATGATACTGGTGGATCCATATGTGGTTTGTGAAAACAACACACATGCAATGACTCTGGTGGAACCATATGTGTTTTGTGAGAAGAACACATATTCAATGACACTGGTGGATCCATGTGTGGTTTGTGAAAAAAACACACATGCAATGACTCTGGTGGATCCATATGTGGTTTGTGAAAACAACATACATGCAATGACTCTAGCTGTGGTTTAGGAAAAGAACACACATTCAATGACACTGGTGGATCCATGTGTGTTTTTTGAAAAGAGTACACATGTGATGACTCTAGTGGATCCATATGTGGTTTGTGAAAAGGACAAACATGCAATGACTCTAGGTGTGGTTTGTGAAAAGAACACACATGAAATGACTCTTGTAGGTCCATATGTGTTATAGGACAAGAACACACATGCAATGACACTAGTTGTGGTTTATGAAAAGAACTCAATCCAATGACTCTAGTTGTGGATCGATATGTGGTCTATGAAAAGAACAGAAATGCAATGACACTGGTGGATCCATATGTGGTTTATGAGAAGAACACACATGCAATGACTCTGGTGGATCCATATGTGTTCTATGAAAAGAACACACATACAATGACACTGGTGGATCCATGTGTGTATTGTGAAAAGAACACACATGCAATGACTCTGGTGGATCCATATGTGGTTTGTTAAAAGAACATACATGCAATGACTCTAGCTGTTGTTTAGGAAAAGAACACACATTCAATGACACTGGTGGATCCATGTGTGTTTTGTGAAAATAACACACATGCAATGACTCTGGTGGATCCATATGTGGTTTGTGAAAAGATCAAACATGCAATGACTCTAGGTGTGGTTTGTGAAAAGAACACACATGCAATGACTCTATTAGATCCATATGTGTTCTAGGAAAAGAACACACATGCAATGACACTAGATGTGTTTTATAAAAAGAACTCACATCCAATGACTCTAGTTGTGGATCCATGTGTGGTTTATGAAAAGAACACACATGCAATGACTCTGGTGGATCCATATGTGGTTTATGAGAAGAACACACATGCAATGACTATGGTGGATCCATATGTGGTTTATGATAAGAACACACATGCAATGAACTCTAGTGGATCCATATGTGGTTTGTGAAAAGAGGACACATTCAATGAATCTAGTGGATCCATATGCGGTTTGTGAAAACAACACAAATTTAATGACTCTAGTTGTGGTTTATGAAAAGAACACACATCCAATGACTCTAGCTGTGGATTATGAAAAGAACAAAAATGCAATGACTCTAGTTGTGGTTAATGAAAAGAGCACACCTGCAATGACACTACAAGATCCATATGTGGTCTACGAAAATAACACACATGCAATGACACTGTTTGATCCATATGTGGTTTGTGAATAGAACACACATGCAATCACTCTGGTGGATCCATTTGTGTTGTAGGAAAAGAACACACATGCAATAACTCTGGTGGATCCATATGTGGTCTATGAAAAGAAAACACATGACATGACACTGGTGGATCCATATGTGGTTTGTGAAAACAACACACATGCAATGACTCTGGTGGATCCATATGTGTTTTGTGAAAAGAACACACATTCAATGACACTGGTGGATCCATGTGTGGTTTGTGAAAAGAACACACATGCAATGACTCTGGTGGATCCATATGTGGTTTGTAAAAAGAACAAACATGCAATGACTCTAGCTGTGGTTTAGGAAAAGAACACACATTCAATGACACTGGTGGATCCATGTGTGTTTTTTGAAAAGAGTACACATGCAATGACTCTAGTGGATCCATATGTGGTTTGTGAAAAGAACAAACATGCAATGACTCTAGGTGTGGTTTGTGCAAAGAACACACATGAAATGACTCTGGTAGGTCCATATGTGTTATAGGAAAAGAACACACATGTAATGACACTAGCTGTGGTTTATGAAAAGAACTCATTCCAATGACTCTAGTTGTGGATCCATATGTGGTTTATGAAAAGAACACACATCCAATGACTCTAGTGGATCCATATGTGGTTTATGAGAAGAACACACATGCAATGACTATGGTGGATCCATATGTGGTTTATGAGAAGAACACACATGCAATGAACTCTAGTGGATCCATATGTGATTAGTGAAAAGAACACACATCCAATGACTCTAGTGGATCCATATGTGGTTTGTGAAAAGAACACACATTTAATGACTAGTTGTGGTTTATGAAAAGAACACACATCCAATGACTCTAGCTGTGGTTTATGAAAAGAACAAACATGCAATGAATCTAGTGGTGGTTAATGAAAAGAACACACATGCAATGACACTAGGGGATCCATATGTGGTCTATGAAAAGAACACACATGTAATGACACTTTTGGATCCACATGTGGTTTGTGAAAAAACACACATGCAATTACTCTAGTGGATCCATATGTGTTCTGGGAAAAGAACACACATGCAATGACTCTGGTGGATCCATATGTGGTCTATGAAAAGAACACACATGAAATGACTCTGGTGAATCCATATGTGGTTTGTGAAAATAACACACATGCAATGACTCTGGTGGATCCATCTGTGTTCTGTGATAAGAACACACATTCAATGACACTGGTGGATCCATGTGTGGTTTGTGAAAAGAACACACTTGCAATGACTCTAGCTGTGGTTTAGGAAAAGAACACACATGCAATGACACTAGTGGATCCATATGTTGTTTGTGAAAAGAACACACATGCAATGACTCTAGCTGTGGTTTATGAAAAGAACACACATCGAATGACTCTAGTTATGGATCAAAATGTGGTTTATGAAAAGAACACACATGCAATTACTATGGTGGATCCATATGTGGTTTATGAAAAGAACACACATGCAATGACTCTAGCTTTGGTTTATGAAAAGAACAGACATGCAATGAATCTAGATGTGGTTAATGAAAATAACACACATGCAATGACACTAGGGGATCCATGTCAACGCCCGTTATGCCATACCTCGCAATCCCAGGATTACCATTTTTGCGAGACATAATGGATTGGATATCATAGTACATAAAACCATACATAAGGTCTTACACAAATAAGGATCTCATGATCCAGTCTTAATACAACAAGCAGCGGAAATAAAAGATAAGCGTAGCGGTGGGGTCCATCTTCAGGGGCACAGGCAATGCTAAAGAAGGCAGATAGTCCTAGTTATCATAGCCGTCCTGCTGGCCATCATCTTGGTAGTCTCCTTCATAGTCTGGCCATGAGAATAGCCAGGGACAAAAGCCATGAGTACTCTTTAAGTACTCGCAAACTACCACTAACAAGTAGTATAATTCTAAGTTAAAGTACTAAATCTAAGTTTAACTATAAAGTCAAGTTTGAAACCTAAGCTGAGTTCAGAAGAAAAGAAAGATAAAATAAAGTTCTAGAATCACTTAAGTGGGGAATCTCTTGTCATAAACACAACCCTGTTGTGGTCAAGTCAAGATTCATCATTCATTTCATAAGTGGTTTGAAAAAAAAACATCTGACAACGAAACAGTATGGCCATTCCAACTGTCCATAACCGCGAATGCGGCTATTCGAATAGTTTGACACTCTGCAGAGGTGGTACACTTTCACCACAAGATTCGATACATCTGTCAGGGATAACCCTGAATCATCATACTTAGTATGTAGATAATCAAACATAACCTTCCCTTTACACACCCTAGTATAAGCACCTCTCCTATGAGCATGGCCTCCCAACCATGACCATCAGTCATCTTGGGCACTACATAGGTGGACAATATTGAGAGATCCTCAGCTCAAACCTCTCCCGTGAGGGAACTAATACTAATGCATATAAATTTCCATCTAAGCCTTACCCAATTCAGGTAGTGTGGTTCTACGGTAAATTTGGAATGGTATCGCATCTGAATCCAACCATCAGTTTTATAAAAGGGCTAAGGCTCATGCCTCAACATTTTCATCATCATAAACCATTTGTGTTTCTCAACACATGTCAAAACATCTCAATAGAATGACTCATCATTCCAAGGTTTTCATAATTCATTTTCACCAAGTGTTCCCATCTAAGTGACTCAAGTTTTTGATCTACTCTAAACTACTAAGTTAAGAGTGTTCACTAATGTGGAAAATGGTGGGATCAATCTCATGCCATAGAATGACATCTAAAGGGTTGTAAATGGGTCAAGTTTTATAGTTTTTATGCTACCTTCAAAACAAGTAAGGTACTTTGTGTAAATTAAAGGAAGTAAAGCTTGTAAGGTAATACTTGGGGTAGTAATAGTCAAGGTGGGGTGACCAAAGCATGCCCAAGGCATCTTTGCTCATTCATCTAGCTTAATTCTATCTTTCTAACAATATATTGAAGGTGCTAGCTTGCATTGTTAATGGTGGCTTGCCTTGTTTGGTGCAGTGGTTGAAGTTTTCTTCTTCTTCTTCTTGGTAGCACTCCTCCTCGTAAGCTTGGTCGGTACTATCTTGTATAAATACATAAGGAGTACACAATCACCAAACAATACTTAACTAGTCTAATTAGTACTCTAAGGCACACAATTGATGATCTATTATCATCACAAGCATCACAAGTTTTATTCACTAGTTTCCTCCTTTTTATTTTAGAAAAGTAATTTCTACTCATTGAAAAAACTAACTAAGATTAATATTCACCACTTATAATATGGGATCATGTGGACACATGTCATCACCACATATTCTAACATGTGGGAATGGGATTTAAGGGTTGGATCATAATTACTTTGGTTTAGGTTCATTATTTAATGATTTAAAATGACTAGAAATGCCTATATAGCATTATTTTGGTACTAGTCCAAAGTCACTACATGTAAACCATAATATTATTACATATTTAGATAGATATGATGAAATATGATTTTTGAGAGTTGGAATCAACTCAAAACCTATCTTAGTTGATTTTATAAAAATGTTGCAATATGTAAATGCTTCTGTTTTGTTATTTTCACTAGGAGAGATCTATAACTCTAATTGAATTAAATCCAATGGGCTTGGATAGATCCTTTCAATTCCTTTCAGGAAAAATTGTTTTCATGTAATTTGGATTTGTCAAACTCCCAGAATTGATTTTTAAACTAGTGGACAAAAACTAGAGTAACTCTAAATAGAAAAAACTAAATTTGAATTTTTAACACGTGCGGGAACTAACTGGGCTGGCCCATTGTGGCGCCCCGCAAAAACCACTACTAGAAAATCACGGTGTTTTTGTGCATTGCATCATCATGACCGCATGCTCATGTCATCATGCCACCTTGCATTTGAGCATCGTCATGTCATCTTGCATTTAAATACAAAACCCGGGTCTCTGGATTTTGTTTTCTAAGCGCCCCGTCTTTATTTAAATACAAAACCCGGGTCTCTGGATTATTTTGTTTCGTCTACCAATGGTTTTCAAAAGCCCTGTTTTATACATTAAATTTTTTTATTTTATTTTTAGGGGGCAGCCGTACCGGGCCAATCCAACCCAGTCGGCCACCCCCAGTACAAAAACCAGAGCTATCCAAACCTTTTTCTACCCAATCCTAGTCTACCCAGCCCTTCCCCTTCCTCCATCTCACCCCTGCCACATCACTCCGGCCAATCCCTGTTTGACACCTCACCCACCCACACAAACAGACACAGCAACGCCCGCATCCCCACACCACCTGGCCACCTGCGCGCCTCCACTCCTGTTTCCCGCTCCTGCTCCCTCCTTTTTTGCGCCCTGCACGCGTCTCACCCCCCACCTGGTTGACCCGGACCCACACCCAGGCCATCCACCTACCGCCCGCATGCCACCTCCCAAGCAACCCCGCGCCCCACTCCATCTCCCCCGACAGCCGCCCCGTGTCCCACCTCTCGCCTCTCTCCTCGCGCGGAACCTCGGCCACCGCAGCGGGCGACCCGACCGCCGCGGCCCCTCCTTCTCTGCTCCGGCCTCACCCAGTGACGCCGGCCTCCTCTGTTTCAGCACCCCGCCGCCAGGACCTCACCGGCCTCGCCCGTCTCCGCCCAGCCCCTCCCTCTCCGGCGGCCGTCCTCAAGCTCCCCGAGCCCCGCCGCTACTCCCTTCCCCCCGCCGCCAGGCACAACGGCACCACCCTTCGCCTCGCCGCCCTTTCCTCGTCCTTGGTCGCCATCCTCCCAGTTCTGGCACCGCCGGCCCGTCCTCGAGCTGGACCGTCGCGTCCCCGCAGCAGAGCCCGCATCGCCTCCGGCGGTCGTCCTCTGTCGGCTCTCATCCCGCCGCGCCCTCCTCCTGTCGCCCCCCTACCGCAAAGTCACCGGCGGCCCCCTCTGCTCCTCGTGGTCCGCCTGGCCGTCGACCGCCTCGGCCCGGCCTCGCCTGCCGCCTCCTCTACCCCGCGCCATCGGTCTGCCCTCGTCGCCCGAGCGCCGCCGCGGCCGGTTCGCCTCGTCTCCTCCTCCGTCTCCACCTGGGCCCCCGCGTCGTCTCTGCGCGCCTCCCCGTGCGCTGTCGCAATCTGCCGCCTCGCATGAGATCAAGTCCGCCACCACCAGACGTGGGCCCCGCCTCTGCCATCGGCCCTGCGCTCCCTCGCCGTGAGCGCGTGCCTCCACCGTCAGCCTCGCAACTGCCCCGCCACCGTCCTCATCGCTGCAACCGCCTATCCTCTACCTCGTCGGCCCGCTGCCTCTGTCCGTGAACCAGAGCACACCGGTCCTCCTCTGCAACAGCTTCAGCGAGCCCACGAGCGTTCTAGCAAGTCTGCGTGCGCCGCCCTCCTCGAGATCCCGTCTGTACCGCTCGCTGCCGAGTTCCTCCCCGTTGTCGACCGCGCCGGCCTCCGCCGCATGAGCACTGTTGTGCCTCCCCTGCTTCCCATCGTCAGCAGTCTCCTCCGTCAGGCACGCCGTCGCTGTGCTGGCCTCTATAGCGCTTGGTCCCGTCGTCGCCATCGTCGGTGCCCCGCGCTGCTCGTTATCGCCCAACATCTTGTGTTGTTGTTTCCGTGCCTCAGGTTGATCAGTACCTACACGATAGATGTGTGGTGGGCTATAAGCCCTTGGCTATTATGTTGTGAGAACATAGTGGCAACCGTGTGGAGACCGTGTGAGGCCATGAGAAGAACGTCTATGCATGTGAACATCTTTTCATTCGGTGCCCCATTTTACGAGTTTCGCCTCACCGAGGATAAACATCAGAAGACCGCGATGATGTTGAACCAAGATCCCCATCGGACAAGATCGTCACCATGACCGGCCCATGTCGAGATCCGAAGACCGATCCCGGAGTTCGAAGACCTATCCTCTCGAAGATCCGAAACCCTGAACCAAGATCAACTCCCGAACACCATGACCATCTACACGGATTCGAAGACCGAACCCGATAACCGCCAAGGCCGCCGACACGGATACACCGAGTTCTCCATCGAGGACACCAAGACCGTCGACATGGAACTGAAGGACGTCATGTTCTTCATCCCGGCACGTCAAGTTCCTCCTCTCGGACTCGAGGACGCCGAGACCCGGGACGCCAAGATCTCCATCGTGAAACGATAAGACCGACGACACGACCCGACGACCGCGGATGCGATAAGATCGTCTCTCGGACGCCAAGTTCTTCGACCCCGGAGACCGATCCATCGGGACGTCAAGACCTCCTTCCGAACCCAAGCTCTCCGTCGCGACACGACAAGTTCTCCATCATGTATCCGAACCTCGCCGTCCCCGTCAAACCCTGAGTCCGACCCCAAACCCCCGGAACCAAGATCTTCAGAACCACATGTGTGAACCTTTTCCGAGCCCCTATTTAATAAATGCTTTATATAAAACCTGTTGCATAATAATTGTTCATCTCGCATGCATATCATAAACATGCCGAATCTTCTGCCGTAGTATTAAATATTGCATCCGGTGTTTCTTCTAGTGTTTGCTTCTTCGCGGATTAGGCCGATGAGTTGATGCGAGTATCAACAAGTTCTCCGGATATGATCCGTCGGCAGTGTTTTCCTAGGCGAGCATCTCCCCCCATTATACCTATTTTGCATTTATAGTCTTTATTTCCTCCTGTTGATCTATTGCTATCTGTGTCGTGATGCTTTAGATTCCTTGCACCAGTTATATCCCGTGCAGCCTCTATATTGCCATGGACACCTCCTAATACCTGTTGTTTGGTAGATAGCTGGCCTTGCGAGTCGTAGTTGCTTGCTCAGGTGTGATCTCGTGTTGTCAAGTACGACAGTTGTTGGAATGCTGGCAGATGCTTATTGGTGGAGATGATCATGACTTTAAATACAACTATTAAAAATGCTAGATATAACTAATGCAGAGGCATCGGTGGGCAATAGATGTTATTTGGTTCTTCCACGCTCACTTGTGTCCCGTAGGACCCCGAGTACTTGATACCTGTTCCTTGATTTTTCGCACTACCCACATCCGGGAGGCCTAATGGACCCCCCTAAGCCAGAGCTTGATTCATTTCTATTTCTTGGGGCCACCAAGTAGTTTGGGGCTTTATTAATATCCTATACTTATGCCATGCTTTACTGCTTTATTTACGATGGTGCGTGGAGCACCTATACTGTTTAGGATTGCGGAGTGTTTTCGCGGTATCGACAAGCCCAGTCACACTTTCGGGTTCCCGGTCGTTTACAGCCATTGGCGCAAACCTTGGGTCCGTCTCGGAGCCGGCCAACTTCGTTGCGGGTAGCTTAATGGGGTGGCCCCCTGAAATATTTATGAATCCTGTGATTGCTTTGTCGTGAAAGCCTCGTTGGGTTTTGAGTTGGTTTTTCCGAGGTTGATGGAGTGTGTGTTGCTATTTGTGCACCCCTGTAGGGTAAAACTTTCTGAAAGCCATGTCCGCGGTTATGGACGACTTGGAGCACAGTATCTCGATCATAGACAAGCAGAACTAAAGTAGTGCTACAAACTTGACTTAATATGTGACTAGTAATCAGCTCAAGTATAACGGAATGGATATTGAAAATGCCAACAACTGGTGGATCTGTGGTGATCTGTGTCACACTATACCTGCCTAGTAAGTATCGCAACTCCAATGGAATGTGATAAAAATGCCAACAACTGCTGGGTTTTGGGATTTCCTCAGGACAATTGCATCTGACTAGTAATGTTTCCACTACAACGGAATGGTGATTAAAACTGCCCACTACTTATGCTATCAGGATGACTCATGCTATCTATATATGATTAGTAACTGCTGCCACTATAATGGAATGAATAAAACTGCCAACCGTGTGAGTTCCTCGGTTTGACTTCCTCGTTTGGTCTCGAGGGGGAAATGCCAGGATGGGTATGTTTGGTGTTAGTATCAGGTTGGATCTGAATAGGTCTTTCTTATCCCTCTCTGATAACCGCCAGTTGTATCGAGTCTCTATAGGTTGTTTAGTGCCGCTGCACTACCGCTTCAGCCCACCATCCCTATGTAGGCGAGAGCTGCCGAATTCTAGCCTCGCCGTGTACTGGCCTCAGTACTGACGCTCCTCTTTTTCCTTTGCCCTTTGTCGGCACCCCTTTTGTTCTAGCAGGTTTGAGATCGCCGTTGTTAGCAGGGTTATGGACGCCATTGGTTATTCTTCAGGGCTCTTAGCCCCATTTGCATCTTGTCCGTAGTCGGACGCCCTATCGATTTCAAGGTGATTTAGATCTTTGTATTGTATATCTGTATTCTTGACTCGTGGAGTCGTGTTGTATATATATCTGTTCTGTGGGTCCCATCGAGGACTGTTGTGTAATGGTATTACTTCGTTTTCCACCCGCACGAAAGTGCCTGGTGGGCGTCCTTGAATCGTTTCTATGCGGGTTTGGCGGGAAGCGCTAAGACTTGCATAGGGCCGATTTGAGGGTGTTACAGAGTGGTACCAGAGCTCAGCAGTTGCGATACCCCACAAGTCCAGCCTGTAGGATAACCTAGCTAACGGCCGAAGTAGAGTGTCAAAACTATTTTTGCAAAATCGGTTGGATAGATCTGATTAGGTCTGCTTTTACTCTGTACCCCTCTGCTATTCTCCTCTTACCTCTGCGTGTTTTAAATCTGCTCTCTTACCTTCTTCTAGTCCAGGGTTTCTCGTGGTTGGGTTTCCGTCGTACCTTCAGAGTTTCGCTTCCTCCTTTGGTAACGGTGTTTCTACATCCGGACTACATGCTATCTGAGGAATCCGTCTTCTGTTGGACTTCTCTCTGTTCATTCTTGTGCCTTCCGGTCTTTTCCGACGCGACGACATCCTCTACGCCACATCCGATGTAGAGTCTGCATCACCCCTCTTGTTCCGAATCTCGTTCGTCGAGATCTTCAGTCTAATTTTGAGAGTTGGTTGCATAATTCACCTATTCGTGTGCAGAGTAATGGTTTGAGTGCGCGATGGACTGATCACCATCCGACTACTCTTATCATTCGCTTTGGTATATTGAATCGGTGGATCCAACAATTTTACTCCGTCCACGGAAGCTAGAGGTGGCTTTATTTGTTGATACCTCTACCTTCGCCCTTGTTCCCGGAGTGTTCTGTCGACGATCACGGACAACGACCTCTTGTTAGTGGTGTCGCGAGGATCTACACGAAGCGAGAAGATTCAGATCGTTGACCTTGTTTCCGGTACCATGAGGCGGATCTCGAGGGCGAGATCCATGGTAGTGGTGTCGAATTGTGGCGCCCCGCAAAAACCACTACTAGAAAATCGCGGCGTTGTTGTGCATTGCATCATCATGACCGCATGCTCATGTCATCATGACACCTTGCATTTGAGCATCGTCATGTCATCTTGCATTTGTTTGAATAAAACTATTTTCGAAAAGTCTATTTTTGTTTTCTAAACGCCCTGTATTTATTTAAATACAAAACCCAGGTCTCTAGATTATTTTGTTTCGTCTACCAATGGTTTTCAAAAGCCATGTTTTATACATTAATTTTTTTTATTTTATTTTTAGGGGGCAGCCGTACCGGGCCGATCCGACCCAGTCGGCCACCCCCAGTACAAAAACCAGAGCTACCCAAACATTTTTCTACCCAATCCTAGTCTACCTAGCCCTTCCCCTTCCTCCATCTCACCCCTGCCACATCACTCCGGCCAATCCCTGTTTGACACCTCACCCACCCATGCAAACAGACACAGCAACGCCCGCATCCCCACACCACCTGGCCACCTGCGCGCCTCCACTCCCGTTTGCTGCTCTTGCTCCCTCCTTTTCTGCGCCCTGCACACGTCCCGCCCCCCACTTGGTCGACCCGGACCCACACCCAGGCCCTCCACCTGCCGCCCGCACGCCACCTCCCAACCAACCCCGCGCCCCACTCCATCTCCCCCCGACAGCCGCGCCGTGTCCCACCTCTCGCCTCTCTCCTCGCGCGGAACCTCGGCCACCGCAACCCCTCCTTCTCTGCTCCGGCCTCACCCAGCGACGCCGGCCTCCTCTGTTTCAGCACCCCGCCGCCAGGACCTCACTGGCCTCGCCCGTCTCTGCCGTGCCCCTCCCTCTCCGGCGGCTGCCCTCAAGCTCCCCGAGCCCCGCCGCTGCTCCCTTCCCCCCACCGCCAGGCACGACGGCACCACCCTCCGCCTCGCCGCCCTGTCCTCATCCTTGGTCGCCATCCTCCCTGTTCCGGGGCCGTCGGCCCGTCCTCGAGCTCGACCGTCGCGTCCCTGCAGTAGAGCCCGCATCGCCTCTGGTGGTCGTCCTCTATCGGCTCTCATCCTGCCGCGCCCTCCTCCGATCGCCCCCCTCCCGCAAAGTCGCCGGCGGCCCCCCTCTGCTCCTCGCGGTCCGCCTGGCCGTCGACCGCCTCGGCCCGGCCTCGCCTGCCGCCTCCTCTACCCGTGCCACCGGTCTGCCCTCGTCGCCCGAGCGCCGCCACGGCCGGTTCGCCTCGTCTCCTCCTCCTTCTCCACCTGGGCCCCCGCGTCGTCTCTGCGCGCGTCCCCGTGCGCTGTCGCAATCTGCCGCCTCGCGTGAGATCAAGTCCGCCACCACCAGACGTGGGCCCCGCCTCTGCCATCGGCCCTGCGCTCCCTCGACGTGAGCGCGTGCCTCCACCGTCAGCCTCGCAACCGCCCCGCCACCGTCCTCATCGCCGCGACCGCCTATCCTCTACCTCGTCGGCCCGCTGCCTCTGTCCGTGAACCAGAGCACACCGGTCCTCCTCTGCAACAGCTTCAGCGAGCCCACGAGCGTTCTAGCAAGTCTGCGTGCACCGCCCTCCTCGAGCTCCCGTCTGTACCGCTCGCTGCCGAGTTCCTCCCCGTCGTCGACCGCGCCGGCCTCTGCCGCATGAGCACTGTTGTGCCTCCCCTTCTTCCCATCGTCAGCAGTCTCCTCCGTCAGGCACGCCGTCGCTGTGCTGGCCTCTATAGCGCTTGGTCCCGTCGTCGCCATCGTCGGTGCCCCGCGCTGCTCGTTACCGCCCAACATCTTGTGTTGTTGTTTCCGTGCCTCAGGTTGATCAGTACCTACACGATAGATGTGTGGTGGGCTATAAGCCCCTGGCTATTATGTTGTGAGAACATAGTGGCAACCGTGTAGAGACCGTGTGAGGCCACGAGAAGAACGTCTATGTGTGTGAACATCTTTTCATTTGGTGCCCCATTTTACGAGTTTCGCCTCACCGAGGATAAACATCAGAAGAACGTGATGATGTTGAACCAAGATCCCCATCGGACAAGATCGTCAACAAGAACGGCCCATGTCGAGATCCGAAGACCGATCCCGGAGTTCGAAGACCTATCCTCCCGAAGATCCGAAACCCTGAACCAAGATCGACTCCCGAACGCCATGACCATCTACACGGATTTGAAGACCGAACCCGATAACTGCCAAGGCCGCCAACACGGATACACCGAGTTCTCCATCGAGGACACCAAGATTGTTGACATGGAACCGAAGGACGTCAAGTTCTTCATCCCGGCACGTCAAGTTCTTCCTCTCGGACCCGAAGACGCCGAGACCCGGGACGCCAAGATCTCCGTCGTGAAACGACAAGACCGACCACACGACCCGATGACCGGGGATGCGACAAGATCGTCTCTCGGACGCCAAGTTCTTCGACCCCGGAGACCGATCCATCGGGACGTCAAGACCTCCTTCCGAACCCAAGCTCTCCGTCGCGACACGACAATTTCTCCATCATGTATCCGAACCTTGCCGTCCCCGTAAACCCTGAGTCCGACCCCAAACCCCCGGAACCAAGATCTTCGGAACCACATGTGTGAACCTTTTCCGAGCCCCTATTTTATAAATGCTTTATATAAAACCTGTTGCATAATAATTGTTCATCTCGCATGCATATCATAAACATGCCGAATCTTCTGCCGTAGTATTAAATACTGCATCCGGTGTTTCTTCTAGTGTTTGCTTCTTCGTGGATTAGGCCGATGAGTTCATGTGAGTATCGACAAGTTCTCCGGATATGATCCGCCGGCAGTGTTTTCCCAGGCGAGCATCTCCCCCCCTTCTACCTATTTTTCATTTATAATCTTTATTTCCTCCTGTTGATATATTGCTATCTGTGTCGTGATGCTTTAGATTCCGTGCACCAGTTATATCCCGTGCAACCTCTATATTGCCATGGACACCTCCTAATACCTGTTATTTGGTAGATAGCTGGCCTTGCGAGTCGTAGTTGCTTGCTCAGGTGTCATCTCTTGTTGTCAAGTACCACAGTTGTTGGAATGCTGGCAGATGCTTATTGGTGGAGATGCTTATTGGTGGAGATGATCATGACTTTAAATACAACTATTAAAAATGCTAGATATAACTAATGTAGAGGCATCGGTGGGTAATAGATGTTATTTGGTTCTTCCATGCTCACTTGTGTCCCGTAGGACCCCGAGTACTTGATACATGTTCCTTGATTTTTCGCACTATCCACATCCGGGAGGCCTTATGGACCCCCCTAAGCCAGAGCTTGATTCATTTCTATTTCTTGGGGCCACAAAGTAGTTTGGGGCTTTATTAATATCCTGTACTTATGCCATGCTTTACTGCTTTATTTACGATTGTGCATGGAGCACCTGTACTATTTAGGATTGCGGAGTGTTTTCGCGGAATCGACAAGCCCAGTCACACTTTCGGGTTCCCAGTCGTTTACAGCCATTGGCGCAAACCTTGGGTCCGTCTCGGAGCCGGCCAACTTCGTAGCGGGTAGCTTAATGGGGTGGCCCCCTGAAATATTTATGAATCCTATGATTGCTTTGTCGTGAAAGCCTCGTTGGGTTTTGAGTTGGTTTTTCCGAGGTTGATCGAGTGTGTGTTGCTATTTGTGCACCCCTGCAGGGTAAAACTTTCTGAAAGCCGTGTCCGCGGTTATGGACGACTTGGAGCACAGTATCTCGTTCATAGACAAGCATAACTAAAGTAGTGCTATAAACTTGACTTAATATGTGACTAGTAATCAGCTCAAGTATAATGGAATGGATATTGAAAATGCCAACAACTGGTGGATCTGTGGTGATCTGTGTCACACTATACCTGCCTAGTAAGTATCGCAACTCCAATGGAATGTGATAAAAATGCCAACAACTGCTGGGTTTTGGGATTTCCTCAGGACAATTGCATCTGACTAGTAATGTTTCCACTACAACAGAATGGTGATTAAAACTACCCACTACTTATGCTATCAGGATGACTCATGCTATCTATATATGATTAGTAACTGCTGCCACTATAATGGAATGAATAAAACTACCAACCGTGTGAGTTCCTCGGTTTGACTTCCTCGTTTGGTCTCGAGGGGGAAATGCCAGGATGGGTATGTTTGGTGTTAGTATCAGGTTGGATCCGAATAGGTCTTTCTTATCCCTCTCTGATAACCGCCAGTTGTATCGAGTCTCTATAGGTTGTTTAGTGCCGCTGCGCTGCCGCTTCATCCCACCATCCCTATGTAGGCGAGAGCCGCCGAATTCTAGCCTCGCCATGTACTGGCCTCAGTACTGACGCTCCTCTTTTTCCTTTGCCCTTTGTCGGCACCCCTTTTGTTCTAGCAGGTTTGAGACCGCCGTCGTTAGCAGGTTAACCCTTTCGGCTTGGCCTGGGCAGGGTGATGGACGCCATTGGTTATTCTTCAGGGCTCTTAGCCCCATTTGCATCCTGTCCGTAGTCGGACGCCCTATCGATTTCTAGGTGATTTGGATCTTCATATTGTATATCTGTATTCTTGACTCGTGGAGTCGTGTTGTATATATATTTGTTCTGTGGGTCCCATCGAGGACTATTGTGTAATGGTATTACTTTGTTTTCCACCCGCACGAAAGTGCCTGGTGGGCGTCCTTGAATCGTTTCTATGCGGGTTTGGCAGGAAGCGCTAAGACTTGCATAGGGCCGATTTGAGGGTGTTACACCCATCTACGCACAGTGCACGCAATGGGCTGCCTGACATGCGGGCTCCACCAGTCAGCGGCACAAAATCACTAAAACGGTATCTAGCATCCTGGGCCACACGATCTAAAGGGGATCTAACGATGGAGAGTCATCATCGACGACGGATTACTCCGGCGAGAACCTGACCTAGACGCGGCGGTGGGGGTAGATTGGGGGCATACCAGGGCTCCAGCAAGGTCGGTGAGGCGGGCAAACAGGCTGGTAGACGACGGTGAGGCGAGGCGCGGTTGCGGTGGATCTTGGGGTGCCATAAATCGCAGACGCCCTTCTCCTCCTGCTGCGGCAGCTTCGGCTCCAATTCCGGCAAGATAGAGCTCGAGAGGCGTCGGCTAGAGGTGGGTGAGGTTCAGTGAGAGGTGGGGAGTGAGTGAGTGTGGAGAAAATAGGCTGGGGTGGTCGCTTTATATAGGGTCGACGAGAGGGCAGAGCGGGCGCTGGTGAGGTCATCGGTGACGACGATGCGGGGCTCGCTGGGCATGGGCGAGGGCGGCGATGGATTCTATGTCCCCCGGCGGTCCACTGGGGCTTAAAGGCGTGGCAAGGCGAGGTCTCTACTAGTCAGGGGCGTGCGGTGAACTAAGAGTGGGCGGCGGTATTCGACATGGTTCCTCCGGGCTGCTGGTCACTAGGCGGCAAACGAGGATGTCTGGGCGGTTGCTAGGCCTACTGCGGGTGCTGCCATGCAAGGCTAGGGCTTGGCGAGGCCGGTGCTGCTCTGGCGGGCGTGGTTCTCCGGGGTGATTGGCATGGCGGACAGAGGAATGGGCGCGAGCAAATGCGGCTGGTCCTTCGCTCGAGTTTGGTCGGGGGCTGGTCGAGGCGGTGCGGTGTGATGGCGCCTTTCTGCCAGCAAGCAAAGGAGAGCGCGGGACGGGTTGGGGCGAGCTGTCCATGGTCGACCTGGTGCATGGCGTCGGGCGGCTTGGTACTAGAACAAATAGGGGAGAGGGAGATAGGGCTAGGGCTGGGGTTTTAGCTGGGGGGACAAGGGGACCAAGTTAGGCCCAAATGGTGGCCAAGCTAGTGTTTTAGGATTTTGCAAGATTTGTGTCTGCCACCTGTTTGATGAAATGGCTGCAAGAAGCAAAAGTTTGAATTTTGGTTTCAAAAATTTTGAGTGATCTACACTAGTGCTAGGTAGTCTCTGGTTGCAAGGGTTTTGAAAGTGGAGGTCAGTTGGATGGTTTTTTGAAATAGGGTGATCTAGGCATATGCATTGAATTCAATTTTTACATGCCATTTAAAATAAGTATTTGAATATTTTTAGCAGATCAAAAAGTGGGCCTTGGTACCTCATTATGTGTACAATCAAGGGGTGTAAATATCTAGAATTATTTCTGTTCTAAACAGAGTGCTAGGAACACTCAAAGTAGTGTAGTGGATAAAAATGACCAAAATGACCATTCCTCCTTTTTAATTGTTTTTGATTTGATTTTCTTTGGGATTTGCTTGGGAAAGGTTTAGATGATGTTTAATTTACCATACAAACATTTTACAACCAAAGAATCACAGAACCATGGCAATTCAAATCAATTCCTAAATTAAATGCACATACACATGAATGCTTTCATTTTTAATTTCGCAAAATTTTTGTTAACCCTAATTTTGATGATTTGGATCTTGATAAGCTTGGATCAAAGTTTTGGGATGTTACAAACCTTCCTCCCTTAAACAAAAATCGCGTCCCGAGATTTACAAGAAAACTAGGAACTAAAGAGATCTGGGAACTCTGTCCTAATGTAATCTTGGCGCTCCCAAGTGGCTTCCTCCTCGGTATGGTTGCTCCACTGAATCTTGAGAAACTTGATGCTCCTGGTCCTAGTGGTTCTGTAGGCTTCTTCTAAGATACGGATGGGCACTTCCCGATAGGTCAGGTCATTGTTGATCTCTACAGCTCTGTGATCGATGTTCTTGAAAACTTCAGTCTTCTAGGGCACTTTCAAGCATGTGCGAAGTAATGAGATATGGAACACATTGTGGATGGCTGACATCTCAGGCAGTTCTAGTTGATACGATACTTCTCCTCGACGGTTCAGAATCTTGAAAGGTTCGATATGTCTGGGGGCTAACTTTCCTTTCAGACTAAAGCGTTGAGTTCCCTTCAATGGTGAAACCTTGAGATACACAAAATCTCCGACATTGAAAGTCAGGTCTCTCCTTCTCTTGTCAGCATAACTCTTCTGTCTGGATTGGGCGGTCTTGAGGTGCTCACGGACTTTGTGAACCTTCTCTTTCGCTTCTCGGAGAATGTCGGGTCCAAAGATCTGACTCTCTCCTACTTGCGACCAATTCAAAGGGGTACGAAACTTCCTTTCGTATAGAACTCAAATGGTGCCATCTGCATACTAGCTTGATAATTGTTGTTATATGAGAATTCTGCGAAAGGCAGGCAGTCTTCCCATTTTGATCCATATTCCAACACAAAAGCTCTAAGCAGATCCTCAAGGATCTGGTTGACTCTCTCAGTCTATCCATCAGTTTGTGGGTGATAAGCGGTACTGAAGTTCAACTTGGTTCCCAATCCTTCTTGGACTTTCTGCCAAAATCTTGAGGTAAACTGGGTTCCTCGATCTGATACGATGGTCTTGGGGGTTCCATGCAGACTAACAATCCTAGCAATGTACAGTTCTGCTAGCTTTGCACTCTGGTAGGAAGTCTTGACAGGTATGAAGTGGGCTACCTTGGACAGTCTATCAACGATGACCCAGATTGAGTCATTTCCCCTATTGGAAGTAGGTAAACAGGTGATAAAGTCCATTCTAACAGAATCCCATTTCCATTCCGGAATCTGCAATGGTTGCAACAGTCCTGCAGGTCTCTGATGCTCTACTTTGACTCTTTGACAGATGTCACAATTAGCGATGTAGTTTCTGACTTCTCTCTTCATCTTGTGCCACCAAAATTGCTCTTTCAAATCCTGATACATCTTCGTTCCTCCGGGGTGGATATAATAAAGAGTATCATGAGCTTCCTTCATGATAACTTCCTTCAGCTCTGAATCTGCTGGCACACAGATACGTCCTTTGTACCACAATACTCCTTCTTCGTCTTCGGTGAATCCAGGTACCTTTCCTGTTCCAATATGACGTTTGATTCCGTCGATACTTTCATTCCCCTTCTAGGCTTCCCTGATTTGCCTAATCAAAGTGGGTTGAAGTTCAATGCTAGCTAAGAATCCTTTGCTAACTAATTCAGTCCTGAACTGCTCCAACTCTTCATACAAACTTGGCTGCTTCTCCTTGATCATGGTGTTTAGCCTACACGACAATCTTCTAAGAGCATCCGCTACCACATTGGCTTTGTCGGGGTGATAGTGAATGTCAAGGTCATAGTCCTTGATTAACTCTATCCATATCCTTTGCCTCATATTCAACTCCTTCAGAGTGAAAATATACTTCAAGCTTTTGTGATCTGAGTAAATCTCACAGCGATTACCCATCAGATAATGACGCCATGTCTTCAACGATAGCACCACAGCTGCTAGCTCAAGATCATGGGTCGGATAGTTTTGATCATGCTGCTTCAGTTGTCGAGACAGATACGCGATGACTTTTCCTTCTTGCATCAATACACATCCTAGACCAATCTTGGATGCGTCACAATATACATCAAATGGCTTCTTGATGTCTGGCATGATCAATATTGGGGCTGACATCAATCTCTTCTTCAGCTCCTGGAAATTGGCTTCACACTTGTCAGTCCATTCAAACTTCTTGTCCTTCTTCAACAATTGGGTCATGGATCTGGCGATGCTCGAGAATCCTTCTACGAACTTGCGGTAGTATCCTGCTAATCCGAGAAATGCACGGACTTGGGTTTGAGTGGTTGGGGCTTCCTAGGAATCTGTCCTCTTCAACAACAGAGACTCCTCCGATAGACACAATATGTCCTAGGAATCCTACTTCTTTCAGCCAAAACTCACACTTGCTGAACTTGGCATATAACTGATGCTCTCTCAGGGTTTCTAGGATGATTCTCAGATGTTGCTCATGCTCTTCTTCTGACTTGGAGTAGATAAGGATGTCGTCGATAAACACAACTACAAACTTATCTAGGAAAATCATAAAGATCTTATTCATGAGATTCATGAAATAAGCTGTAACATCCCAAAACGTCAATCCAAGCTTATCAAGATCCAAATCATCAAAATTAGGGTTAACAAAAACTTTTCGAAAGTAAAAATGAAAGCATTCATGTGTATGTGCATTTAATTTAGGATTTTATTTGAATTACCATGGTTCTATGATCCTTTGATTGTAAAATGTTTCTTAGGTGAAATAAACATCATCTAAGTCATTCCCAAACTTTTCCCAAATAAAAATAATTCAAAATGAATATTTGAAGTGAATAGTCATTTTGGCCAAATTAAATCTCATGCCTACTTTGGCTATTCCTAGTACTCAAAACTTAACAGAAACATGTGTGGATATTTACACCCCTTGATAGTACACATAATGAGGTACCAAGGCCCACATTGTGATCTGCAAAAATCTTTCAAATGCTAATTTTAAATGACAGTTCAAAATTGAATCTATTTCATATGGGAAGATCCCACTTTTTCAAAAACCATTCAAACAAGCTCCACGTTCAAAACCCTTGCAACTAGAGATTACCTAGCACTAGTGTAGATCACCCAAAAAATTTGAAACCAAAATTCAAAAGTTTATTTCTTGCGGCCATTTAATCACACACTTGGCAGGCAAGAATCTAACTCTAAACCTAGCTTACTGTTCTGCACAGGGTTTTGCCCCCATTTAATCCCTCTGTCCCCTGTTGGTCTAACCAGGTCCTTAGCACCCCTCTCCCTTGTCCCTAGCCACCATGCCATGTCAAACCGAGCACCTAGTCGCCGGCCAAACCTTGCCCCGCTGCAGTAGACCACTTCCCCCTCCCTCACCATGTCTAGGAGGTAGCCAGGAGCTCACCGCCACCCTCTGTCCCCTGCCCGAGCCGAGCCTCGCCATGGACCACCGAGGAAAGCCCGTGCCAAGTGCCACCGCACCATGCCGAGCATGCGCCAGAGCACCTCACCCGGCACGCGTGCACCAGCCGCCGCTCGACCGCAGGTCGTGCCCACCGCTCCACCACGACCCAGGGAACACCCCAGACACCCCCATTCGCCGCCCAACGCACCACAGCCACCGCTCGTCGTGGACATTGCCGCTTCTTCCGCTCAGAGCGCCAGCTCGCCCCGACCACATACCACCGCACCTAAGCCCGCATGCACGTCCTAGAGCACCGCCAGGAGACTGCCTGTCGATCGCCACCCTCCGCCATGCCTCTAGCCGGCCGTAGCCATGTCGCCACCATCGCCTGCCCATCCCGCTCGGTCTCACCGTTGGGCCTATATAAACCGGCCTCCCCAGCCTCATTTCTCCACACCCACTCACTCCTCACCTCTCACTAAACCGCACCCACCTCTAGCCGGAGCAAGGGGAGCAGCAGCTCGCCGGAATTGGAGCCAGAGCCGCCGCAGCAGGAAGAGAAGGGCGCCTGCGATCTAGGGCACCCCAAGCTCCGCTGCAACCGCGTCTCGCCTCGCCGTCGTCTTCCAGTTCATTTGCACGCCTAGCCGACCTTGCTGGAGCCCTGGTACGTCCCCATTAGACCCCCACCGAGCCGCTAGGGTTCCACCTCGCCGACGACCTGTTCTTCGTCGACGACGACCCCCAGCCGTAGATCCCAGTTCTAATCCAACGGCCCACAGCGCGTGTACCGTTTCGCGTGTTAAGAGCCACTGACCAGTGGGACGCCCTGTGAGCTGAGCCCTATGCCGCGGAGCGCCACTGGGCAGGCCCATGTTCGTTCCCGTGCTAGCCCAACCATTCAAATTTGGAATTTTCTTTTTAGTTTAAATCTTAGTTCTGTCCCCTAGTTTGAAAATCAATTCAGAGAGTTTTATAAGTCCAAATTGCATGAAACCAATGTTGTTCGAAAGGTATTGAAATGATGTATCCAAGCCCGTTGGATTGAATTCCATTAGAGTTATAGATCTCTCCTAATAAAAATAACAAAACAGAAGCATTTGCACCTTGCAACATTTTTATAAAATGAACCAAGTTAGCTTTTGAGTTGATTCCAAGTCTCAAAAATCACATTTCACCATATATATCTAAATACGTAATAATATTAAGGTTTACATGCAGTGACTTTGGACTAGTACCAAAATAATGCTATATAGGCATTTCTAGTCACTTTAATTCATTAAATAATGAACTTAAACCAAAGTAATTATGATCCAACCTTTAAATCTCATTCCCACCTGTTAGAATATGTGGTGATGACATGTGTCAACATGATCCCATATTTTAAGAGGTGAATATTAAATCTTAGTTAATGTTTCAATGAGTAGAAATTACTTCTCTAAAATAAAAAGGAGGAAACTATTGAATAAAACTTGTGATGCTTGTGATGATAATAGATCATCAATTGTGTGCCATAGAATACTAAGTAAACTAGTTAAGTATTGTTTGGTGATTGTGTACTCCATATGTATTTATAGAAGATAGTACCGACCAAGCTTACGAGGAGGAGGAGTGCTACCAAGAAGAAGAAGAAAAAAACTTCAACCATTGCACCAACGAAGGCAAGCTAGCCCTATCCAAGTTACCCTGGCAAGTTGTACTTGCAAGCCACCTTTAATAGTGCAAGCTATTGTATTAAACTGGAATTAAGCTAGTTAACTTGATCCAAGATGCTTTAGGCATGCTTTGATCACACCCCTTTAACTATTAGTTACCCCAAGTCTTTGTTTACTAGTTTTACCTCCCTTAGTTTACACAAAGTTCTTTACTTGTTTTGAAGGTAGCATAAAGAGTATAAAACTTGACCTATTTAGAAACCTTTAAATGTCATTCTATGGCATGGGATTGAACCCATCACTTCAACCTTAGTGAACACTCTTAACTTAGTAGTTTAGAGTAGATCAAAAACTTGAGTCACTTTAGATGGGAACACTTGGTGAAAATGAATTGTGAAAACCTTGGAATGATGAGTCATTCTATTGAGATGTTTTGACATGTGTTGAGAAACACAAATGGTTTATGACGATGAAAATGATGAGGCATGAGCCTTAACCCTTTTATAAAACTGATGGTTGGATTCGGATGCGATGCCATTCCAAATTTACCGTACAACCACATTACCTGAATTGGGTAAGGCTTAGCTGGAAATTTATATGCATTAGTATTAGTTCCCTCGCGGGAGAGGTTTGAGCTGAGGCTACCTCTCAATGTTGTCCACCTATGCAGTGCCTAAGATGACTGACGGTCATGGTTGGGAGGCCATGCTCATAGGCGAGGTGCTTATACTAGGGTGTGTAAAGGAAAGGTTATGTTTGATTATCTGCATACTAAGGATGATGATTCAGGGTCATCCCTGACAGATGTATCGAATCTTGTGGTTAAAGTGTACCACCTCTATAGAGTGTCAAACTATTCGAATAGCCGCGTCCGCAGTTATGGACAGTTGGAATGGCCATACTGTTTCGTTGTCAGATGTTTTCCAAATAACTTCAAATGAAAGATTAATCTTGACTTGACCACAACAGGGTTGTGTTTATGATACTAGCTTCCCAACTTAAGTGATTCTAGAATTTTACTTTATCTTTCTTTGCTTCTAAACTCAGCTTAGGTTTCAAACTTAACCTTGTAGTTAAACATAGAGTTAGTACTTGACTTAGAACTATATTACTTGTTAGAGGTAGTTTGCGGGTACTTAAAGAGTACTCATGGCTTTTGTCCCTGGCTATTCTCATGGCCAGACTATGAAGGAGACTATCAAGATGATGGCCAGCAGGACGGCTATGATAACTAGGACTATCTGCCTTCGTCAGCATTGCCTATGGCCCTGAAGATGGACCCCACCGCTACGCTTACCTTTTATTTCCGCTGCTTGTTGTATTAAGACTGGATCATGAGATCCTTATTTGTGTAAGACCTGATGTATGGTTTGTAATGGATGATGTACTGTGATATCCAATCCGTTATGTCTCACAAAAATGGTAATCCTGGGATTGCGAGGTATGGCATAACGGGCATCTGTGATTAAAAATCCGAGTGTTGACAAGTTGGTATCAGAGCCATCCTGACCATAGGAGACCCTAGTTAGAATGGACGTCCAAACCAAAAACATAGCTTCAAAACCAAAGTGAGTATTTATGAAAAACTATTTCCTCTCTTATCCTTGTGAACTCATTCTTTCTCAAAAATTCATGTTCCTCAAAATTCTTACATTACTACTTAAAACTTGACACACTTGATCACTTCACTAATTTCCTCATCCATAATTCTTGTGGATGGAGACTCAGTTCAGCAAGTTATACCAGTTGGGAAACGGAGGTTAGCTGACCTTCGAGAGGGATCTAGATTCACTGTCAGAGTTCTTGGGACGCCCAAATCTGGAGTTTCTTGGAGCTCAACTTCCAGGACCCCCAGGAAGAGACCTATAGTGGCTAGTCACCGCAGATCTTAGAGGAAGCATCGAAGCACCAACTTCTGGGAGAATTCAGTTCTCCGTGAGAGAGAACAACTGGTTAGATGGATTAGCCAGGGCAATGCATGAAGCTCTCGCACGTCTATGTGCCCTCAGCGTCAACAAGATCCAAGGAACCCGTTTTGCTCACTATGCAAGACATGACTTCATAGGAATGCCGATGGAGATGCCAAGTCATCCAGAGTTGAGGCGTCAAGTGGAGAACCTTGACTTCTTGCTTCACGACAGACAGCAAGAACTGGACAATGCCAGAGAGTTAGCCAACGAGAACCGTGCCATTGCCGACCAGAAGGCCCAGACTTTCGCACTGCTCGTCCAGGATCGCCAGTCTCTTTGCCGCCAGCGTGCAAAGAAGGATCGCACCATCGCCCATCTTCACAAGAAGGTGGACGACCTCGAGAAGACTGTCAAGGAGTAGGAAGCTCAGCTTGCCGCCAAGGAAGAGGAAGATGAGGGTGAAGACATCCAGGGAGACATGGATTCTTACCTCAGCAACGATGATGACTTTCTGGAGGAGGATGCCGTGGACTTCTACACTAGTGATGAGGACTCCGACTTCATCGATGATGAGTAGATGCACGAGAGCACTGTCGTAGCATGAGTTGTAACGGTCCCACTGTATCGTAGCTTGCAGAATAGTTCCTCAAACCATCTGCTTTTCTTTGTTTGTTGTGGTGTGTGTTGTATCGTGTGCTTACTTCCATGAATGAAAATGAAGTTAGTTGAAAAACCTGAGTCTAACTCAAAGTTTTAGCATTAAATAAAACCAAAACCATGAACCTTAGAATTTCCCTCTTACCCCTATATCTATCTCAATCTTCAGATGACTCGTGAAAACCAAGGAGGGAGCAGCTCGTCACAAGACCCAATGCTGCAGATCTTGCAGAATCTCATCGTAGACCGTGAAGTAAGTAGGGCCGAGCGCCAAGCCAACTTAGCAACATTCCAGCAGATCGCCCAAATGGCCCTCAACAACCAAGGGCATGGAAATCCGGATCACCATGGATCCAAACTAAATAAAATTCAGAATACCAATCCCCCAATCTTCAACCAATTTGAAAACCCATTAGATGCTGACGACTGGTTACAGACCATGGAAAACAACCTCGAAGTTGCAGGAGTTGATGAAAATGAGAAAGTTCTCTTCGCCACCCACTATCTGGCGAGAGATGCAAGAGCTTGGTGGAATAGTATCTGCAATATGAACCATGGTCAAGTGATGACATGGGAAGCATTCAAAGTCAAGTTCAGCCGCACCCACGTGCCGCAAGGTCTAGTCAACATGATGAGAGATGAATTCCGCGAATTAAAGCAAGGAAGAATGACTGTGGTGGAGTACCGTGACAGATTCCTATCACTTGCCAGATATGCACCTGATTAAATCAACACGGAGGCCAAGAAGAAGGAGAGATTCTTGAACGGACTGCATGATGAGATGTAGACTGTCCTCGTCAACATCCATTTTCAGGATCTCGAAGAGCTAGTTGACTCTGCCATTCAGATGGAAGGGAAGATTAACCAGGCAAACGACAACCGCAAACATTGTATGATGCAGCAATCAGGATCCAGCAGTCACCAGAAGTACCGTCCCAACCCCTCATCAGGGTATGCACCAAGGAACAACCAACCCCCAATGTCTCGCCCAAGTTACCCCAATCGTAGCGGAGGCAATGTGAAGTCCGGAGGAAAAAATCACAACTCTGACAATGCCAACAATTTCAACCGTGCACCTCCCAAGAACAACAACAACAACAGCAACACTGCACCCAGAACTAGCAGCAATGTTGTGCCTGTCACAGCCAAGGACAAGTCTCAGAATCATCCTGCAGGGACATATTCCTAGGAAGCCCCAACCACTCAAACCCAAGTCCGTGCATTTCTCGGATTAGCAGGATACTACCGCAAGTTCGTAGAAGGATTCTCGAGCATCGCCAGATCCATGACCCAATTGTTGAAGAAGGACAAGAAGTTTGAATGGACTGACAAGTGTGAAGCCAATTTCCAGGAGCTGAAGAAGAGATTGATGTCAGCCCCAATATTGATCATGCCAGACATCAAGAAGCCATTTGATGTATATTGTGACGCATCCAAGATTGGTCTAGGATGTGTATTGATGCAAGAAGGCAAAGTCATCGCGTATCTGTCTCGACAACTGAAGCAGCATGAGCAAAACTATCCGACCCATGATCTTGAGCTAGCAGCTGTGGTGCTATCGTTGAAGACATGGCGTCATTATCTGATGGGTAATCGCTGTGAGATTTACTCAGATCACAAAAGCTTGAAGTATATTTTCACTCTGAAGGAGTTGAATATGAGGCAAAGGATATGGATAGAGTTAATCAAGGACTATGACCTTGACATTCACTATCACCCCGACAAAGCCAATGTGGTAGCGGATGCTCTTAGCAGATTGTCGTGTAGGCTAAACACCATGATCAAGGAGAAGCAGCCAAGTTTGTATGAAGAGTTGGAGCAGTTCAGGACTGAATTAGTTAGCAAAGGATTCTTAGCTAGCATTGAACTTCAACCCACTTTGATTAGGCAAATCAGGGAAGCCTAGAAGGGGAATGAAAGTATCGACGGAATCAAACGTCATATTGGAACAGGAAAGGTACCTGGATTCACCGAAGACGAAGAAGGAGTATTGTGGTACAAAGGACGTATCTGTGTGCCAGCAGATTCGGAGCTAAAGCAAGTGATCATGAAGGAAGCTCATGATACTCTTTATTCTATCCACCCCGGAGGAACAAAGATGTATCAGGATTTGAAAGACAATTTTGGTGGCACAAGATGAAGAGAGAAATCGGAAGCTACATCGCCAAGTGTGACATCTATCAAAGAGTCAAAGCAGAGCATCAGAGACCTGCAGGACTGGTGCAACCATTGGAGATTCCGGAATGGAAATGGGATTCCATCGGAATGGACTTTATCACTGGTTTACATACTTCTAGTAGGGGAAATGACTCAATCTGGGTCATAGTTGAGAGACTATCCAAGGTAGCCCACTTCATACCTGTCAAGACAACCTACCAGAGTGCAAAGTTAGCAGAGTTGTATATTGCTAGGATTGTTAGTCTGCATGGAACCCCCAAGACCATCGTATCAGATCGAGGAACCTAGTTTACGTTGAGATTTTGGAAGCAAGTTCAGGAAGGATTAGGAACCAAGTTGAACTTCAGTACCGCTTATCACCCGCAAACCGATGGACAGACTGCGAGAGTCAACCAGATCCTAGAGGATATGCTTAGAGCTTGTGCGTTGGAATACGGATCAAAATGGGAAGACTTCCTGCCTTTCACAGAATTCTCATATAACAACAGTTATCAAGCTAGTTTGCAGATGGCACCATTTGAATTCCTATATGGAAGAAAGTGTTGTACCCCTTTGAATTGGTCGCAAGTAGGAGAGAGTCAGATCTTTGGACCCGACATTCTCTGAGAAGCGGAAAAGAAGGTTCACAAAGTCTGTGAGCACCTCAAGACTGCCCAATCCAGACAGAAGAGTTATGCTGACAAGCGAAGGAGAGACCTGACTTTCAATGTTAGAGATTTTGTATATCTCAAGGTTTCACCATTAAAGGCAACTCAACGCTTTAGTCTGAACTGCCTGAAGAGATGTCAGCCATCCACAATGTGTTCCATATCTTGTTAATTCGCAAATGCTTGGAAGTGCCTGAGAAGACTGAAGTTTTCAAGAACATCGATCACAGAGATGTGGAAATCAACAATGACCTGACCTATCGGGAAGTACCCATCCGTATCTTAGAAGAAGCCTACAGAACCACCAGGACCAGGAGCATCAAGTGTCTCAAGATTCAATGGAGCAACCATACTGAGGAGGAAGCCACTTGGGAGCGCGAAGATTACATTAGGACAGAGTTCCTAGATCTCTTTAGTTCATAGTTTTCTTTGTTAATCTCGGGACGAGATTTTGTTTAAGGGGGGAAGGTTTGTAACATCCCAAAACTTCAATCCAAGCTTATCAAGATCCAAATCATCAAAATTACGGTTAACGAAAACTTTTCCAATGTAAAAATGAAAGGATTCATGTGTATGTGGATTTAATTTAGGATTTGATTTGAATTGCCATGGTTTTTTGATCCTTTGCTTGTAAAATGTTTCTTACGTGAAATAAACATCATCTAAGTCATTCCCAAACTTTTCCCAAAGAAAAATAACTCAAAATGAATATTTGAAGTGAATGGTCATTTTGGCCAAATTAACTCGCATGCCTACTTTGGCTATTCCTAGTACTCAAAACTTAATAGAAACATGTGTGGATCTTTACACCCCTTGATAGTACACATAATGAGGTACCAAGGACCACCTTGTGATCTGCAAAAATCTTTCAAATCCTAATTTTAAATGACAGTTCAAAATTGAATCTATTTCATATGGGAAGATCCCACTTTTTCAAAAACCATTCAAACAAGCTCCACTTTCAAAACCCTTGCAACCAGAGACTACCTAGCACTAGTGTAGATCACCCAAAAATTTTGAAACCAAAATTCAAAAGTTTATTTGTTGCGGCCATTTAATCAAACACTTGGCAGGCAAGAATCTAACTCTAAACCTAGCTTACTGTTCTGCATAGGGTTTTGCCCCCATTTGATCCCCATTTAATCCCTTTATCCCCTCTTGGTCTAACCAGGCCCTTAGCACCCCTCTCCCTTGTCCCAAGCCACCATGCCATGTCAAACCGAGCACCTAGTCGCCGGCCAAACTTTGCCCCGGTGCATTAGACCACTTCCCCCTCCCTCCCCATGTCTAGGTGGTAGCCAGGAGCTCACTGCCACCCTCTGTCCCCTGCCCGAGCCGAGCCTCGCCGTGGACCACTGAGGAAAGCCCGCGCCAAGTGCCACCGCACCATGCTGAGCACGCGCCAGAGCACCACACCCGGCATGCGTGCACCAGCCGCCACTCGACCGCAGCCCGCGCCCACTGCTCCACCACGACCCAGGGAACACCCCAAACACCACAGCCACCGCTCGCCGTGGACATTGCAGCTTCTGCCGCTCAGAGAGCCAGCTCGCCCCGACCACATACCACCGCCCCTAAGCCCGCATTCACTTCCTAGAGCACCGCCAGGAGACCGCCTGTCAATCGCCACCCTCCACCATGCCTCTAGCCGACCGTAGCCATGTTGCCACCATCGCCTGCCCATCCCTCTCGGTCTCACCGTCGGGCCTATATAAACCGGCCTCCCCAGCCCCATTTCTCCACACCCACTCACTCCCCACCTCTCACTGAACCTCACCCACCTCTAGCCAGAGCAAGGGGAGCAGCAGCTCGCCGGAATTGGAGCCGAAGCCGCCGCAGCAGGAGGAGAAGGGCGCCTACGATTTAGGGCACCCCAAGCTCCGCCGCAACCGCGCCTCGCCTTGCTGTCGTCTTCCAGTACATTTGCCTACCTCGCTGACCTTGCTGGAGCCCTGGTACTTCCTCGATAGACCCCTACCGAGCCGCTAGGGTTCGAGCTCGCCGGTGACCTGTTCGTCGTGGACGACGATCCCAGCCGTAGATCCCAGTTCTAATCCTACGGCCCACAGCGCGCGTACTGTTTCGCATGTTAAGAGCCACTGACCAGCAGGACCTCCCGTCCGCTGAGCCCCGCGCCGCGGAGCGCCACTGGGCTGGCACATGTTCGTTCCCGCGCTAGCCCAGCCATTCAAATTTGGATTTTTCTTGTTAGTTTAAATCTTAGTTCTGTCCCCTAGTTTGAAAATCAATTCAGAGAGTTTTATAATTCCAAATTGCATGAAACCAATTTTTTCTGAAAGGTATTGAAATGATCTATACATGCCTATTGGATCTAATTCAATTAGAGTTATAGATATCTCCTAATAAAAATAACAAAACAGAAGCATTTGCACCTTGCAATATTTTTATAAAATCAACCAAGTTAGCTTTTGAGTTGATTCCAAGTCTCAAAAATCAAATTTCACCATATCTATCTAAATATGTAATAATATTAAGGTTTACATGCAGTGACTTTGGACTAGTACCAAAATAATGCTATATAGGCATTTCTAGTCACTTTAAGTCATTAAATAATGAACTTAAACCAAAGTAATTATGCTCCAACCTTTAAATCTCATTCCCACCTATTAGAATATGTGGTGATGACATGTGTCAACATGATCCCATATTTTAAGTGGTGAATATTAAATCTTAGTTAATGTTTCAATGAGTAGATATTACTTTTCTAAAATAAAAAGGAGGAAACTATTGTATAAAACTTGTGATCCTTGTGATGATAATAGATCATCAATTGTGTGCCATAGAATACTAAGTAAACTAGATAAGTATTGTTTGGTGATTGTGTACTCCATATGTATTTATAGAAGATAGTACCGACCAAGCTTACGAGGAGGAGGAGTGCTACCAAGAAGAAGAAGAAGAAAACTTCAACCATTGCACCAACCAAGGCAAGCTAGCCCTATCCAAGTTACCCTTGCAAGTTGTACTTGCAAGCCACCATTCACCATGCAAGCTATTGTAGTAACCTGGAATTAAGCTAGTTAACTTGATCCAAGATGCTTTAGGCATGCTTTGATCACACCCCTTTAACTATTAGTTACCCCAAGTCTTTGTTTACAAGTTTTACCTCCCTTAGTTTACATAAAGTTCTTTACTTGTTTTGAAGGTAGCATAAAGAGTATAAAACTTGACCTATTTAGAAACCTTTACATGTCATTCTATGGCATGAGATTGAACCCATCACTTCCACCTTAGTGAACACTCTTAACTTAGTAGTTTAGAGTAGATCAAAAACTTGAGTCACTTTAGATGGGAACACTTGGTGAAAATGAATTGTGAAAACCTTGGAATGATGAGTCATTCTATTGAGATGTTTTGACATGTGTTGAGAAACACAAATGGTTTATGATGATGAAAATGATGAGGCATGAGCCTTAACCCTTTTATAAAACTGATGGTTGGATTCGGATGCGATACCATTCCAAATTTACCGTACAACCACATTACCTAAATTGGGTAAGGCTTAGCTGGAAATTTATATGCATTAGTATTAGTTCCCTTGCAGGAGAGGTTTGAGCTGAGGCTACCTCTCAATGTTGTCCACCTATGCAGTGCCCAAGATGACTGATGGTCATGGTTGGGAGGCCATGCTCATAGGCGAGGTGCTTATACTAGGGTGTGTAAAGGAAAGGTTATGTTTGATTATCTGCATACTAAGTATGATGATTCAGGGTTATCCCTGACAGATGTATCGAATCTTGTGGTGAAAGTGTACCACCTCTGCAGAGTGTCAAACTATTCGAATAGCCGCATCCGTGGTTATGGACAGTTGGAATGGCCATACTGTTTCGTTGTCAGATGTTTTCCAAATAACTTCAAATGAAAGATGAATCTTGACTTGACAACAACAGGGTTGTGTTTATGATACTAGCTTCCCAACTTAAGTGATTCTAGAATTTTACTTTATCTTTCTTTGCTTCTGAACTCAGCTTAGGTTTCAAACTTAACCTTATAGTTAAACATAGAGTTAGTACTTGACTTAGAACTATATTACTTGTTAGAGGTAGTTTGCGAGTACTTAAAGAGTACTCATGGATTTTGTCCCTGGCTATTCTCATGGCCAGACTATGAAGGAGACTATCAAGATGATGGCCAGCAGGACAGCTATGATAACTAGGACTATCTGCCTTCGTCAGCATTACCTGTGCCCCTGAAGATGGACCCCACCGCTACGCTTAGCTTTTATTTCCGCTACTTGTTGTATTAAGACTGGATCATGAGATTCTTATTTGTGTAAGACCTTATGTATGGTTTGTAATGGATGATGTACTGTGATATCCAATCCGTTATGTCTCGCAAAAATGGTAATCTTGGGATTGCGAGGTATGGCATAACGGGCATCTGGGATTAAAAATCCGGGTGTTGACATAAGAAGGGGCATTGGTTAATCCAAAAGACATAACCGTATACTCATATAAACCATAGCGAGTAGTAAAGGCGGTCTTCGGAATATCCATTGCACGAATCATAAGTTGGTGATAACCAGTCCTAAGATCAATCTTTGAGAATACTTGGGCTCCAGTCAATTGATCAAATAGATCCTCTATCTTTGGCGAGGGGTACTTGTTCTTGATGGTGACGTCATTCAACTTTCTGTAATCTGTACACAGATGATTGCCTCCATCTTTCTTGTCCGGTTCCAGGGATTAGTTCGATGGTGAACTCAATATCCCTATCCAAGGGCATACCTGGCAATTCATCTGGGAATACGTCGGGGTATTCACAGACTACTTTGACTTGGTCTATGGTGGGTAGGGCTAGACTCTTGTTGCACCTGAATTGGCGAGGTAAGGTTTCAGATATATGCTCTACTGTTACTCCAGAACTACTGGTCATGGTGATGACTTTCTTAGCACAGTCTATCAATCCTTTATGCCTTGACATCCAGTCCATACCTAGTACTACTTCCAATCCTTTGGTTCCAAGTACTATTAGGTTGGCATAAAAATCTACCCCATGTATTCTGATAGGCACAGCTTTGCAAATTTTTCTAGCTTTTGTAGTTGAACCGAGGATTTGAACTATCATGACATGCTTCAAGTCGGTTGGGTGAATCTTACTAGTGCATGCAAATTCTTCGGTGACAAATTAATGCGATGCTCCCGAATCAAACAATACTCTTGCTAAAACTGAGATGACGAAAAACATACCCAACACTACATCTGGCGCTTCTTGGGCCTCTTCTGCGTTCATGTGGAAGAGACGACCGTTGCGGTTGTGAGGGTTCCCTGGGGCAAACCTTCTTCCTGGCTAAACACGACGCTGCTGTTGAGCTGGGGCATTCACAGTGGCATTGGCGGCAGTCTTCTTGGGACACTCATTGGAGTAGTGACCCTTCACTCCACACTCGAAACAAGTGATCTGGGACTTGTCCTTGGCTGCGACAGGCACTGCATTGCTACCAGTTCTGGGTGCATTGTTGTTGTTGTTGTTGCTCTTGGGAGGTGCACGGTTGAAATTGTTGGCATTGCCGGAGTTGTGATGGTTTCCTCCGAACTTCACACTGCCTCCGCTACGGTTGGGGTAGCTTGGGCGAGACATTGGGGGTCGGTTGTTCCTTGGTGCAGATCCTAGTGAGGGGTTGGGACGGTACTTCTGGTGACTACTGGATCCTGATTGCTGCATCATACGATGTTTGCGGTTGTCGTTTGCCTGATTAATCTTCCCTTCCATCTGAATGGCATAGTCGAGTAGCTCTTCGAGATCCTGAAAACGGATGTTGACGAGGATAGTCTACATCTCATCATGCAGTCCGTTCAAGAATCTCTCCTTCTTCTTGGCCTCCGGATTGATCTCATCGGAAGATATCTGGCAAGTGACAGGAATCTGTCACAGTATTCTACTACAGTCATTCTTCCTTGCTTCAATTCGTGGAATTCATCTCTCATCCTGTTGACTAGACCTTGCGGCACATGGGTGCGGCTGAACTTGACTTTGAATGCTTCCCATGTCATAACCTGACCATGGTTCATATTGCGGATACTATTCCACCAAGCACTTGCATCTCCCACCAGATAGTGGGTGGCGAAGAGGACTTTCTCATTTTCCTCAACTCTTGCAACTTCGAGGTTGTTTTCCATCGTCTGTAACCAGTCATCCGCATCTAATGGGTTTTCAGATTGGTTGAAGATTGGGGGATTGGTATTCTGAATTTTTTTGAGTTTGGATCCATGGTGATCCTGATTTCCATGCCCTTGGTTGTTGAGAGCCATCTGGGCGATCTGCTGTAGTGTTGCTAAGTTGGCTTGACGTTCTGCCCTGCTTGCTCCACGGTCTGCGATGAGATTCTGCAAAATCTGCAGCATTGGGTCTTGCGACGAGCTACTCCCTCCTTGGTTTCCACGAGTCATCTGAAGATTGAGGTAGATAAAGGGGTAAGAGGGAAATTCTAAGGTTCCTGGTTTTGGTTTCAAAGCTAAAACTTTGAGTTAGACTCAGTTTTTTCAACTAACTCCATTTCATTCATGTAGACAAACACACGATACAACACACACCACAACAAATAAAGGAAAACAGATGGTTTGAAGAACCATTCTGCAAGCTACGATACAGTGGGACCGATACATCTCATGCTACGATAGTGCTCTAGTGCATCTACTCATTCTCGATGAAGTCGGAGTCCTCATCGTCAGTGTAGAAGTCCAGGGCATCCTCCTCCAGAAAGTCATCATCGTTGTTGAGGTAAGAATCCATGTCTCCCTGGATGTCTTCACCCTCATCTTCTTCTTCCTTGGCGGCAAGCTGAGCTTCCTTCTCCTTGACAGTCTTCTCGAGGTCGGCCACCTTCTTGCAAAGACGAGCGATGGTAAGATCCTTCTTTGCACGCTAGCAGCGAAGAGATTAGCAATCCTGGACGAGCAGTGCGAAAGTCTGGGCCTTCTGGTCAGCAATGGCATGGTTCTGGTTGGATAGCTCCCTGGCATTGTCTAGTTCCTGCTGTCTGTCATGCAGTAAGAAGTCAAGATTCTCCACTTGACGCCTCAACTCTGGGTGACTTGGCATCTCCATCGGCATTCCCATGAAGTCACGTCTTGCATAGTGAGCAAAACAGGTTCCTTGGATTTTGTTGACACTGAGGGCACATAGACGTGCGAGAGCTTCATGCATTGCTCTGGCTAATCCATCTAGCCAGTTGTTCTCTCTCACGGAGAACTGAATTCTTCCAGAAGTTGGTGCTTTCATGCTTCCTCTAAGATCAGCGGTGACTAGCCACTTCACGTCTCCTCCTGGGGGTCCTGGAAGTTGAGCTCCAAGAAACTCCGGATGTGGGCGTCCCAATAACTCCGATAGTGAATCCAGATCCCTCTCGAAGATCAGCTGACCTCCGTTTCCCAACTGGTAAAACTTGCTGAACTGAGTCTCCATCTACAAGAATTAAGGATGAGGAAATTAGTGAAGTGATCAGGTGTGGCAAATTTTAAGTAATAATGTAAGAATTTGAGGAACATGAATTTTTCAGAAAGAAAGAATTCCCAAGGACACGAGAGGAGATAGTTTTTCGTAAATACTCACTTTGGTTTTGAAACTAAGTTTTTGTTTGGATGTCCATTCTAACTAGGGTCTCCTATGGTCAGGATGGGTCTGATACCAACTTGTCAACACCCGGATTTTTAATCCCAGATGCCCGTCATGCCATACCTCACAATCCCAGGATTACCATTTTGCGAGACATATCGGATTGGATATCATAGTACAACATCCATTACAAACCATATATAAGGTCTTACACAAATAAGGATATCATGATCCATTCTTAATACAACAAGCAGCGGAAATAAAAGATAAGTGTAGCGGTGGGGTCCATCTTCAGGGGCACGGGCAATGCTGACAAAGGCAGATAGTCCTAGTTATCATAGCCGTCCTGCTGGCCATCATCTTGGTAGTCTCCTTCATAGGTTGGTGCAGTGGTTGAAGTTTTCTTCTTCTTCTTGGTAGCACTCCTCCTCCTCGTAAGCTTGGTCGATACTATCTTCTATAAATACATACGAAGTACACAATCACCAAACCATACTTAACTAGTCTAATTAGTACTCTAAGGCACACAATTGATGATCTATTATCATCACAAGCATCACAAGTTTTATTCACTAGTTTCCTCCTTTTTATTTTAGAAAAGTAATTTCTACTCATTGAAAAAACTAACTAAGATTTAATATTCACCACTTAAAATATGGGATCATGTGGACACATATCATCACCACATATTCTAACATGTGGGGATGGGATTTAAGGGTTGGATCATAACTACTTTGGTTTAGGTTCATTATTCAATGATTTAAAATGACTAGAAATGCCTATATAGCATTATTTTGGTACTAGTCCAAAGTCACTGCATGTAAACCTTAATATTCTTACATATTTAGATAGATATGATTAAATGTGATTTTTGAGAGTTGGAATCAACTCAAAACCTATCTTAGTTGATTTTATAAAAATGTTGCAATATGTAAATGCTTCTGTTTTGTTATTTTCACTGGGAGAGATCTATAACTCTAACTGAATTAACTCCAACGGGCTTGGATAGATCCTTTCAATGCCTTTCAGGAAAAATTGGTTTCATGCAATTTGGATTGGTCAAACTCCTAGAATTGATTTTTAAACTAGTGGACAGAAACTAGAGTAACTCTAAATAGAAAAAACTAAATTTGAATTTTTAACACGCGTGGGAACAAACTGGGCCGGCCCATCTATTCACAGTGCGCGCAACGGGCTGCCTGACATGCGGGCTCCACCAGTCAGTGGCACAGAATCACCGAAACAGTATCTAGCATCCTAGGCCACACGATCTAAAGGGGATCTAACGGTGGAGAGTCATCGTCGACGACGGATTATTCCGGCGAGTACCTGACCTAGACGCGACAGTGGGGGTCGATTGGGGGCATACCAGGGCTCCAGAAAGGTTGGTGAGGCGGGCAAACGCGCTGGTAGACGACGACGAGGCGAGGCGCGGTTGTGGCGGAGCTTGGGGTGCCCTAAATCGCAGACGCCCTTCTCCTCCTTCTGCGGCGGCTTCGGCTCCAATTCCGGCGAGACAGAGCTCGAGCGGTGTTAGCTAGAGGTGGGTGAGGTTCAGTGATAGGTGGGGAGTGAGTGAGTGTGGAGAAAAGAGGATGGGGTGGTCGCTTTATATAGGGTCGACGAGAGGGCAGAGCGGGCGCCGGTGAGGTCATCAGTGACGACGATGCGGGGCTCGCTCGGCATGGGCGAGGGCGGCGATGGATTCTCTATCCCCCGGCGGTCCTCTCGGGCTTAAAGGTGCGGCAACGCGAGGTCTCTACTGGTCGGGGCGTGAGGTGAACTGAGCGCGGGCGGCGGTGTTCGACGTGGTTCCTCCGGGCTGCTGGTCACTAGGCGGCGAACGAGGATGTCTGGGTGGTTGCTGGGCCTGCTGCGGGTGCTGCCACGCAAGGCTAGGGCTAGGCGAGGTCGGTGCTGCTCTGGCGGGCGCGGCGCTCCCGGGTGTTCGGCATGGCGGACAGAGGCATGGGAGCGAGCAAATGCGGCTGGTCCTCCCCTCGATTTTGGTCGGGGGCTGGTCGAGGCGGTGCGGTGTGATGGCGCCTGTCTGTCAGCGAGCAAAGAAGAGCGCGGGACGGGCTGGGGCAAGCTGTCCATGGTCAACCTGGAGCATGGCGTCGGGCGGCTTGGTACTAAAGCAGATTGGGGAGAGGGAGAGAGGGCTAGGGCCAGGGTTTTAGCTAGGGGGACAAGGGGACCAAGTTAGGCCCAAATGGTGGCCAAGCTACTGCTCACTATAGTGTTTTAGGATTTTGCAAGATTTGTGTCTGCCACCTGTTTGATGAAATGGCCGCAAGAAGCAAAAGTTTGAATTTTGGTTTCAAAATTTTTGAGTGATCTAGGCATATAGTGTTTTAGGTAGTCTTTGGTTGCAAGGGTTTTGAAAGTGGAGGTCAATTGGATGGTTTTTTGAAATAGGGTGATCTAGGCATATACACTGAATTCAATTTTCACATGCCATTTAAAATAAGTATTTGAATATTTTTAGCAGATCAAAAGGTGGTCCTTGGTACCTCATTATGTGTACTAGCAAGGGGTCTAAAGATCTAGAATTATTTCTGTTGAGAACTGAGTGCTAGGAACACTCAAAGTAGTGTAGTGGATAAAAATGACCAAAATGACCATTCCTTCTTTTTAATTATTTTTTGATTTGATTTTCTTTGGGATTTGCTTGGGAAAGGTTTAGATGATGTTTAATTTACCATACAAACATTTTACACCCAAAGAATCACAGAACCATGGATATTCAAATCAATTCCTAAATTAAATGCACATACACATGAATGCTTTCATTTTTAATTTGGAATAGTTTTTGTTAACCCTAATTTTGATGATTTGGATCTTGATAAGCTTGGATTAAAGTTTTGGGATGTTACAATCCATATGTGGTTTATGAAAAGAACACACATGCAATGACTTTGTTGGATCCATATGTGGTTTATGAGAAGAACACACATGCAATGACTATGGTGGATCCATATGTGTTCTACGAAAATAACACACATGCAATGACTCTGGGGGATCCATATGTGGTCTATGAAAAGAACACACATGCAATGACACTAGTGGATCCATATGTGGTTTGTGAAAAGAACACACATCCAATGACTCTGGTGGATCCATATGTGTTCTCTGAAAAGAACACGCATTCAATGACACTAGCGGATCCATGTGTGTATTGTGAAAAGAACACAAATGCAATGACTTTGGTGGATCCATATGTGGTTTGTGAAAAGAACATACATGCAATGACTCTAGCTGTGGTTTAGGAAAAGAACACACATTCAATGACACTGGTGGATCCATGTGCGTTTTGTGAAAATAACACACATGCAATAACTCTAGTGGATCCATATGTGGTTTGTAAAAATAACAAACATGCAATGACTCTAGGTGTGGTTTGTGAAAAGAACACACATGCAATGACTCTATCAGATCCACATGTGTTCTAGGAACACTAGTTGTGGTTTATGAAAAGAACTCACATCTAATGACTCTAGGTGTGGATCCATATGTGGTTTATGAAAAGAACACACATGCAATGATTCTGGTGGATCCATATGTGGTTTATTAGAAGAACACACATGCAATGACTATCGTGGATCCACATGTGGTTTATGAGAAGAACACACATGCAATGAACTCTAGTCGATCCATATGTGGTTTGTGAAAAGAACACACATTCAATGACTCTAGTGGATCCATATGTGGTTTGTGAAAAGAACACAAATTTAATGACTCTAGTTGTGGTTTATGAAAAAACACACACCCAATGACTCTAGCTGTGGTCTATGAAAAGAACAAACATGCAATGACTCTAGTTGTGGTTAATGAAAAGAGCACACATGCAATGACACTAGGGGATCCATATGTGGTCTATGAAAATAACACACATGCAATGACACTGTTTGATCCATATGTGGTTTGTGAAAAGAACACACATGCAATGACTCTGGTGAATCCATTTGTGTTGTAGGAAAAGAACACACATGCAATAACACAGGTGAATCCATATGTGGTCTATGAAAAGAAAACACATGACATGACACTAGTAGATCCATATGTTGTTTGTGAAAACGAAACACATGCAATGACTCTGGTGGATCCATATGTGTTATGTGAAAAGAATACACATTCAATGACACTGGTGGATCCATGTGTGGTTTGTGAAAAGAACACACATGCAATGACTCTAGTGGATCCATATGTGGTTTGTGAAAAGAACATACGTGCAAAGACTCTAGATGTTGTTTAGGAAAAGAACACACATTCCATTAAACTGGTGGATCCATGTGTGTTTTGTGAAAAGAACACACATGCAATGACTCTGGTGGATCCATATGTGGTTTGTGAAAGGAACAAACATGCAATAACTCTAGGTGTGGTTTGCGAAAAGAACACACATGCAATGACTCTGGTAGGTCCATATGTGTTCTAGGAAAAGAACACGCATGCAATGACACTAGTTGTGGTTTATGAAAAGAACTCACATCCAATGACTGTAGTTGTGGATCCATATGTGGTTTATGAAAAGAACACACATGCAATAACTCTGGCTGATCCATATGTGGTTTATGAGAAGAACACACATGCAATGACTATGGTGGATCCATATGTGGTTTATGAGAAGAACACACATGCAATGAACTCTAGTGGATCCATATGTGGTTTCCGAAAAGAACACACATTCAATGACTCTAGTGGATCCATATGTGGTTTGTTAAAAGAACACACATTTAATGACTCTAGTTGTGGTTTATGAGAGGAACACACATCCAATGAATCTAGCCGTGGTTTATGAAAAGAACAAACATGCAATGACTCTAGTTGTGGTTAATGAAAAGAACACACATGCAATGACACTAGGGGATCCATATGTGGTTTATGAACATAACACACATGCAATCAACTGTTTGATCCATATGTGGTTTGTGAAAAGAACACACATGAAATGACTCTGGTGGATCCATTTGTGTTGTAGGAAAAGACCACACATGCAATGACTCTGGTGGATCCATATGTGGTCTATTAAAAGAACACACATGAAATGACTCTGGTGGATCCATATGTGGTTTGTGAAAATAACACACATGAAATGACTCTGGTGGATCCATATGTGTTTTGTAAAAAGAACACACATTCAATGACACTGGTGGATCCATGTGTGGTGTGTGAAAAGAACACACTTGCAATGACTCTGGTGGATGGATATGTGGTTTGTTAAAAGAACATACATGCAATGACTCTAGCCGTGGTTTAGGAAAAGAACACACATTCAATGACACTGGTGGATCCATGTGTGTTTTGCGAAAAGAACACACATTCAATGACTCTGGGGGATACATATGTGGTCTATGAAAATAACACACATGCAATGACACTATTTGATCCATATGTGGTTTTTAAAAGAACACACATGCAATGCCTCTGGTGGATACATTTGTGTTCTAGGAAAAGAACACACATGCAATGACTCTGGTGGATCCATATGTGGTCTATGAAAAGAACAGACATGCCATGACACTAGTGGATCCATATGTGGTTTGTGAAAACAACACACATGCAATCACTCTGGTGGATCCATATGTGTTCTATGAAAAGAATACACATTCAATGACACTGGTGGATCCATGTGTGGTTTGTGAAAAGAACACACATGTAATCACTCTGGTGGATCCATATGTGGTTCTGAAAAGAACATACATGCAATGACTCTAGCTGTTGTTTAGGAAAAGAACACACATTCAATGACACTGGTGGATCCATGTGTGTTTTGTGAAAAGAACAAACATGCAATGACTCTGGTGGATCCATATGTGGTTTGTGAAAAGAACAAACATTCAATGACTCTAGGTATGGTTTGTGAAAAGAACACACATGCAATGACTCTATTAGATCCATATGTGTTCTAGGAAAAGAACACACATGCAATGACACTAGCTGTCGTTTATGAAAAGAACTCACATCCAATAACTCTAGTTGTGGATCCATATGTGGTTTATGAAAAGAACACACATGCAATGACTCCGGTGGATCCATATGTGGTTTATGAGAAGAACACACATGCAATGACTTTCGTGGATCCACATGTGGTTTATGAGAATAACACACATGCAATGAACTCTAGTGGATCCATATGTGGTTTTGAAAATAACACACATTCAATGACTCTAGTGGATCCATACGTGGTTTGTGAAAAGAACACACATTTAATGACTCTAGTTGTGGTTTATGAAAAGAACACACATCCAATGACTCTAGCTGTGGTCTATGAAAAGAACAAACATGCAATGACTCTAGTTGTGGTTAATGAAAAGAGCACACATGCAATGAAACTAGGGGATCCATATGTGGTCTATGAAAATAACACACATGCAATGACACTGTTTGATCCATATGTGGTTTGTGAAAAGAACACACATGCAATGACTCTGGTGGATCCATTTGTGTTGTAGGAAAAGAACACACATGCAATAACACTGGTGAATTCATATGTGGTCTATGAAAAGAAAACACATGACATGACACTAGTGGATCCATATGTGGTTTGTGAAAACGAAACACATGCAATGACTCTGGTGGATCCATATGTGTTATGTGAAAAGAATACACATTCAATGACACTGGTGGATCCATGTGTGGTTTGTGAAAAGAACACACATGCAATGACTCTAGTGGATCCATATGTGGTTTGTGAAAAGAACATACGCGCAAAGACTCTAGATGTTGTTTAGGAAAAGAACACACATTCAATTAAACTGGTCGATCCATGTGTGTTTTGTGAAAAGAACACACATGCAATGACTCTGGTGGATCCATATGTGGTTTGTGAAAGGAACAAACATGCAATAGCTCTAGGTGTGGTTTGCGAAAAGAACACACATGCAATGACTCTGGTAGGTCCATATGTGTTCTAGGAAAAGAACACGCATGCAATGACACTAGCTGTGGTTTATGAAAAGAACTCACATCCAATGACTGTAGTTGTGGATCCATATGTGGTTTATGAAAAGAACACACATGCAATAACTCTGGCTGATCCATATGTGGTTTATGAGAAGAACACACATGCAATGACTATGGTGGATCCATATGTGGTTTATGAGAAGAACACACATGCAATGAACTCTAGTGGATCCATATGTGGTTTCCGAAAAGAACACAAATCAATGACTCTAGTGGATCCATATGTGGTTTGTGAAAAGAACACACATTTAATGACTCTAGTTGTGGTTTATGAGAGGAACACATCCAATGAATCTAGCTGTGGTTTATGAAAAGAAAAAACATGTGATGACTCTAGTTGTGGTTAATGAAAAGAACACACATGCAATGACACTACGGGATCCATATGTGGTTTACGAACATAACACACATGCAATCACACTGTTTGATCCATATGTGGTTTGTGAAAAGAACACACATGAAATGACTCTGGTGGATCCATTTGTGTTGTAGGAAAAGACCACACATGCAATGACTCTGGTGGATCCTTATGTGGTCTATTAAAAGAACACACATGAAATGACTCTGGTGGATCCATATGTGGTTTGTGAAAACAACACACATGCAATGACTCTGGTGGATCCATATGTGTTTTGTAAAAAGAACACACATTCAATGACACTGGTGGATCCATGTGTGGTTTGTGAAAAGAACACACTTGCAATGACTCTGGTGGATGCATATGTGGTTTGTTAAAAGAACATACATGCAATAACTCTAGCTGTGGTTTAGGAAAAGAACACACATTCAATGACACTGGCTGATCCATGTGTGTTTTGCGAAAAGAACACACATTCAATGACTCTAGGGGATACCTATGTGGTCTATGAAAATAACACACATGCAATGACACTATTTGATCCGTATGTGGTTTTTAAAAGAACACACATGCAATGACTCTGGTGGATCCATTTGTGTTCTAGGAAAAGAACACACATGCAATGACTCTGGTGGATCCATATGTGGTCTATGAAAAGAACAGACATGACATGACACTGGTGGATCCATATGTGGTTTGTGAAACCAACAAACATGCAATCACTCTGGTGGATCCATATGTGTTCTATGAAAAGAATACACATTCAATGACACTGGTGGATCCATGTGTGGTTTGTGAAAAGAACACACATGTAATCACTCTGGTGGATCCATATGTGGTTCTGAAAAGAACATACATGCAATGACTATAGCTGTTGTTTTGGAAAAGAACACACATTCAATGACACTGGTGGATCCATGTGTGTTTTCTGAAAAGAACAAACATGCAATGACTCTGGTGGATCCATATGTGGTTTGTGAAAAGAACAAACATGCAATGACTCTAGGTGTGGTTTGTGAAAAGAACACACATGCAATGACTCTATTAGATCCATATGTGTTCTAGGAAAAGAACACACATGCAATGACTCTGGTGGATCCATATGTGGTCTATGAAAAGAACAGACATGACATGACACTGGTGGATCCATATGTGGTTTGTGAAAACAACAAACATGCAATCACTCTGGTGGATCCATATGTGTTCTATGAAAAGAATACACATTCAATGACACTGGTGGATCCATGTGTGGTTTGTGAAAAGAACACACATGTAATCACTCTGGTGGATCCATATGTGGTTCTGAAAAGAACATACATGCAATGACTCTAGCTGTTGTTTTGGAAAAGAACACACATTCAATGACACTGGTGGATCCATGTGTGTTTTCTGAAAAGAACAAACATGCAATGACTCTTGTGGATCCATATGTGGTTTGTGAAAAGAACAAACATGCAATGACTCTAGGTGTGGTTTGTGAAAAGAACACACATGCAATGACTCTATTAGATCCATATGTGTTCTAGGAAAAGAACACACATGCAATGACACTAGCTGTCGTTAATGAAAAGAACTCACATCCAATAACTCTAGTTGTGGATCCATATGTGGTTTATGAAAAGAACACACATGCAATGACTCCGGTGGATCCGTATGTGGTTTATGAGAAGAACACACATGCAATGACTATGGTGGATCCACATGTGGTTTATGAGAAGAACACACATGCAATGAACTCTAGTGGATCCATTTGTGGTTTTGAAAAGAACACACATTCAATGACTCTAGTGGATCCATACGTGGTTTGTGAAAAGAACACACATTTAATGACTCTAGTTGTGGTTTATGAAAAGAACACACATCCAATGACTCTAGCTGTGGTCTATGAAAAGAACAAACATGCAATGACTCTAGTTGTGGTTAATGAAAAGAGCACACATGCAATGACACTAGGGGATCCATATGTGGTCTATGAAAATAACACACATGCAATGACACTGTTTGATCCATATGTGGTTTGTGAAAAGAACACACATGCAATGACTCTGGTGGATCCATTTGTGTTGTAGGAAAAGAACACACATGCAATAACACTGGTGAATCCATATGTGGTCTATGAAAAGAAAACACATGACATGACACTAGTGGATCCATATGTGGTTTGTGAAAACGAAACACATGCAATGACTCTGGTGGATCCATATGTGTTATGTGAAAAGAATACACATTCAATGACACTGGTGGATCCATGTGTGGTTTGTGAAAAGAACACACATGCAATGACTCTAGTGGATCCATATGTGGTTTGTGAAAAGAACATACGTGCAAAGACTCTAGATGTTTTTTAGGAAAAGAACACACATTCAATTAAACTGGTGGATCCATGTGTGTTTTGTGAAAAGAACACACATGCAATGACTCTGGTGGATCCATATGTGGTTTGTGAAAGGAACAAACATGCAATAACTCTAGGTGTGGTTTGCAAAAAGAACACACATGCAATGACTCTGGTAGGTCCATATGTGTTCTAGGAAAAGAACACGCATGCAATGACACTAGCTGTGGTTTATGAAAAGAACTCACATCCAATGACTGTAGTTGTGGATCCATATGTGGTTTATGAAAAGAACACACATGCAATAACTCTGGCTGATCCATATGTTTGTTTATGAGAAGAACACACATGCAATGACTATGGTGGATCCATATGTGGTTTATGAGAAGAACACACATGCAATGAACTCTAGTGGATCCATATGTGGTTTCCGAAAAAACACAAATCAATGACTCTAGTGGATCCATATGTGGTTTGTGAAAAGAACACACATTTAATGACTCTAGTTGTGGTTTATGAGAGGAACACACATCCAATGAATCTAGCTGTGGTTTATGAAAAGAAAAAACATGTGATGACTCTAGTTGTGGTTAATGAAAAGAACACACATGCAATGACACTACGGGATCCATATGTGGTTTATGAACATAACACACATGCAATCACACTGTTTGATCCATATGTGGTTTGTGAAAAGAACACACATGAAATGACTCTGGTGGATCCATTTGTGTTGTAGGAAAAGACCACACATGCAATGACTCTGGTGGATCCTTATGTGGTCTATTAAAAGAACACACATGAAATGACTCTGGTGGATCCATATGTGGTTTGTGAAAACAACACACATGCAATGACTCTGGTGGATCCATATGTGTTTTGTAAAAAGAACACACATTCAATGACACTGGTGGATCCATGTGTGGTTTGTGAAAAGAACACACTTGCAATGACTCTGGTGGATGCATATGTGGTTTGTGAAAAGAACATACATGCAATAACTCTAGCTGTGGTTTAGGAAAAGAACACACATTCAATGACACTGGCTGATCCATGTGTGTTTTGCGAAAAGAACACACATTCAATGACTCTAGGGGATACATATGTGGTCTATGAAAATAACACACATGCAATGACACTATTTGATCCGTATGTGGTTTTTAAAAGAACACACATGCAATGACTCTGGTGGATCCATTTGTGTTCTAGGAAAAGAACACACATGCAATGACTCTGGTGGATCCATATGTGGTCTATGAAAAGAACAGACATGACATGACACTGGTGGATCCATATGTGGTTTGTGAAAACAACAAACATGCAATCACTCTGGTGGATCCATATGTGTTCTATGAAAAGAATACACATTCAATGATACTGGTGGATCCATGTGTGGTTTGTGAAAAGAACACACATGTAATCACTCTGGTGGATCCATATGTGGTTCTGAAAAGAACATACATGCAATGACTCTAGCTGTTGTTTTGGAAAAGAACACACATTCAATGACACTGGTGGATCCATGTGTGTTTTGTGAAAAGAACAAACATGCAATGACTCTGGTGGATCCATATGTGGTTTGTGAAAAGAACAAACATGCAATGACTCTAGGTGTGGTTTGTGAAAAGAACACACATGCAATGACTCTATTAGATCCATATGTGTTCTAGGAAAAGAACACACATGCAATGACACTAGCTGTCGTTTATGAAAAGAACTCACATCCAATAACTCTAGTTGTGGATCCATATGTGGTTTATGAAAAGAACACACATCCAATGACTCCGGTGGATCCGTATGTGGTTTATGAGAAGAACACACATGCAATGACTATGGTGGATCCACATGTGGTTTATGAGAAGAACACACATGCAATGAACTCTAGTGGATCCATATGTGGTTTTGAAAAGAACACACATTCAATGACTCTAGTGGATCCATACGTGGTTTGTGAAAAGAACACACATTTAATGACTCTAGTTGTGGTTTATGAAAAGAACACACATCCAATGACTCTAGCTGTGGTCTATGAAAAGAACAAACATGCAATGACTCTAGTTGTGGTTAATGAAAAGAGCACACATGCAATGACACTAGGGGATCCATATGTGGTCTATGAAAATAACACACATGCAATGACACTGTTTGATCCATATGTGGTTTGTGAAAAGAACACACATGCAATGACTCTGGTGGATCCATTTGTGTTGTAGGAAAAGAACACACATGCAATAACACTGGTGAAACCATATGTGGTCTATGAAAAGAAAACACATGACATGACACTAGTGGATCCATATGTGGTTTGTGAAAACGAAACACATGCAATGACTCTGGTGGATCCATATGTGTTATGTGAAAAGAATACACATTCAATGACACTGGTGGATCCATGTGTGGTTTGTGAAAAGAACACACATGCAATGACTCTAGTGGATCCATATGTGGTTTGTGAAAAGAACATACGTGCAAAGACTCTAGATGTTGTTTAGGAAAAGAACACACATTCAATTAAACTGGTGGATCCATGTGTGTTTTGTGAAAAGAACACACATGCAATGACTCTGGTGGATCCATATGTGGTTTGTGAAAGGAACAAACATGCAATAAATCTAGGTGTGGTTTGCAAAAAGAACACACATGCAATGACTCTGGTAGGTCCATATGTATTCTAGGAAAAGAACACGCATGCAATGACACTAGCTGTGGTTTATGAAAAGAACTCACATCCAATGACTGTAGTTGTGGATCCATATGTGGTTTATGAAAAGAACAACACATGCAATAACTCTGGCTGATCCATATGTGGTTTATGACAAGAACACACATGCAATGACTATGGTGGATCCATATGTGGTTTATGAGAAGAACACACATGCAATGAACTCTAGTGGATCCATATGTGGTTTCCAAAAAGAACACACATTCAATGACTCTAGTGGATCCATATGTGGTTTGTGAAAAGAACACACATTTAATGACTCTTGTTGTGGTTTATGAGAGGAACACACATCCAATGAATCTAGCTGTCGTTTATGTAAAGAACAAACATGCAATGACTCTAGTTGTGGTTAATGAAAAGAACACACATGCAATGACACTAGGGGATCCATATGTGGTTTATGAACATAACACACATGCAATCACACTGTTTGATCCATATGTGGTTTGTGAAAAGAACACACATGAAATGACTCTGGTGGATCCATTTGTGTTGTAGGAAAAGACCACACATGCAATGACTCTGGTGGATCCTTCTGTGGTCTATTAAAAGAACACACATGAAATGACTCTGGTGGATCCATATGTGGTTTGTGAAAACAACACACATGAAATGACTCTGGTGGATCCATATGTGTTTTGTAAAAAGAACACACATTCAATGACACTGGTGGATCCATGTGTGGTGTGTGAAAAGAACACACTTGCAATGACTCTGGTGGATGCATATGTGGTTTGTTAAAAGAACATACATGCAATGACTCTAGCCGTGGTTTAGGAAAAGAACACACATTCAATGACACTGGTGGATCCATGTGTGTTTTGCGAAAAGAACACACATTCAATGACTCTAGGGGATACATATGTGGTCTATGAAAATAACACACGTGCAATGACACTATTTGATCCATATGTGGTTTTTAAAAGAACACACATGCAATGCCTCTGGTGGATACATTTGTGTTCTAGGAAAAGAACACACATGCAATGACTCTGGTGGATCCATATGTGGTCTATGAAAAGAACAGACATGACATGACACTAGTGGATCCATATGTGGTTTGTAAAAACAACACACATGCAATCACTCTGGTGGATCCATATGTGTTCTATGAAAAGAATACACATTCAATGACACTGGTGGATCCATGTGTGGTTTGTGAAAAGAACACACATGTAATCACTCTGGTGGATCCATATGTGGTTCTGAAAAGAACATACATGCAATGACTCTAGCTATTGTTTAGGAAAAGAACACACATTCAATGACACTGGTGGATCCATGTGTGTTTTGTGAAAAGAACAAACATGCAATGACTCTGGTGGAACCATATGTGGTTTGTGAAAAGAACAAACATGCAATGACTCTAGGTGTGGTTTGTGAAAAGAACACACATGCATTGACTCTATTAGATCCATATGTGTTCTAGGAAAAGAACACACATGCAATGACACTAGCTGTCGTTTATGAAAAGAACTCACATCCAATAACTCTAGTTGTGGATCCATATGTGGTTTATGAAAAGAACACACATGCAATGACTCCGGTGGATCCGTATGTGATTTATGAGAAGAACACACATGCAATGACTATGGTGGATACACATGTGGTTTATGAGAAGAACACACATGCAATGAACTCTAGTGGATCCATATGTGGTTTTGAAAAGAACACACATTCAATGACTCTAGTGGATCCATACGTGGTTTGTGAAAAGAACACACATTTAATGACTCTAGTTGTGGTTTATGAAAAGAACACACATCCAATGACTCTAGCTGTGGTTTATGAAAAGAACAAACATGCAATGACTCTAGTTGTGGTTAATGAAAAGAGCACACATGCAATGACACTGGGGGATACATATGTGGTCTATGAAAATAACACACATGCAATGACACTATTTGATCCATATGTGGTTTTTAAAATAACACACATGCAATGACTCTGGTGGATCCATTTGTGTTCTAGGAAAAGAACACACATGCAATGACTCTGGTGGATCCATATGTGGTCTATGAAAAGAACACACATGACATAACACTGGTGGATCCATATGTGGTTTGTGAAAACTACACACATGCAATGACTCTGGTGGATTCATATGTGTTCTATGAAAAGAATACACATTCAATGACACTGGTGGATCCATGTGTGGTTTGTGAAAAGAACACACATGCAATGACTCTAGTGGATCCATATGTGGTTCTGAAAAGAACATACATGCAATGACTCTAGCTGTTGTTTAGGAAAAGAACACACATTCAATGACACTGGTGGATACATGTGTGTTTTGTGAAAAGAACACACATGCAATGACTCTGGTGGATCCATATGTGGTTTGTGAAAGGAACAAACATGCAATAACTCTAGGTGTGGTTTGCGAAAAGAACACACATGCAATGACTCTGGTAGGTCCATATGTGTTCTAGGAAAAGAACACGCATGCAATGACACTAGCTGTGGTTTATGAAAAGAACTCACATCCAATGACTGTAGTTGTGGATCCATATGTGGTTTATGAAAAGAACACACATGCAATAACTCTGGCTGATCCATATGTGGTTTATGAGAAGAACACACATGCAATGACTATGGTGGATCCATATGTGGTTTATGAGAAGAACACACATGCAATGAACTCTAGTGGATCCATATGTGGTTTCCGAAAAGAAAACAAATCAATGACTCTAGTGGATCCATATGTGGTTTGTGAAAAGAACACACATTTAATGACTCTAGTTGTGGTTTATGAGAGGAACACACATCCAACGAATCTAGCTGTGGTTTATGAAAAGAAAAACCATGTGATAACTCTAGTTGTGGTTAATGAAAAGAACACACATGCAATGACACTACGGGATCCATATGTGGTTTATGAACATAACACACATGTAATCACACTGTTTTATCCATATGTGGTTTGTGAAAAGAACACACATGAAATGACTCTGGTGGATCCATTTGTGTTGTAGGAAAAGACCACACATGCAATGACTCTGGTGGATCCTTATGTGGTCTATTAAAAGAACACACATGAAATGACTCTGGTGGATCCATATGTGGTTTGTGAAAACAACACACATGCAATGACTCTGGTGGATCCATATGTGTTTTGTAAAAAGAACACACATTCAATGACACTGGTGGATCCATGTGTGGTTTGTGAAAAGAACACACTTGCAATGACTCTGGTGGATGCATATGTGGTTTGTTAAAAGAACATACATGCAATAACTCTAGTTGTGGTTTAGGAAAAGAACACACATTCAATGACACTGGTGGATCCATGTGTGTTTTGCGAAAAGAACACACATTCAATGACTCTAGGGGATACATATGTGGTCTATGAAAATAACACACATGCAATGACACTATTTGATCCGTATGTGGTTTTTAAAAGAACACACATGCAATGACTCTGGTGGATCCATTTGTGTTCTAGGAAAAGAACACACATGCAATGACTCTGGTGGATCCATATGTGGTCTATGAAAAGAACAGACATGACATGACACTGGTGGATCCATATGTGGTTTGTGAAAACAACAAACATGCAATCACTCTGGTGGATCCATATGTGTTCTATGAAAAGAATACACATTCAATGACACTGGTGGATCCATGTGTGGTTTGTGAAAAGAACACACATGTAATCACTCTGGTGGATCCATATGTGGTTCTGAAAAGAACATACATGCAATGACTCTAGCTGTTGTTTTGGAAAAGAACACACATTCAATGACACTGGTGGATCCATGTGTGTTTTGTGAAAAGAACAAACATGCAATGACTCTGGTGGATCCATATGTGGTTTGTGAAAAGAACAAATATGCAATGACTCTAGGTGTGGTTTGTGAAAAGAACACACATGCAATGACTCTATTAGATCCATATGTGTTCTAGGAAAAGAACACACATGCAATGACACTAGCTGTCGTTAATGAAAAGAACTCACATCCAATAACTCTAGTTGTGGATCCATATGTGGTTTATGAAAAGAACACACATGCAATGACTCCGGTGGATCCGTATGTGGTTTATGAGAAGAACACACATGCAATGACTATGGTGGATCCACATGTGGTTTATGAGAAGAACACACATGCAATGAACTCTAGTGGATCCATATGTGGTTTTGAAAAGAACACACATTCAATGACTCTAGTGGATCCATACGTGGTTTGTGAAAAGAACACACATTTAATGACTCTAGTTGTGGTTTATGAAAAGAACACACATCCAATGACTCTAGCTGTGGTCTATGAAAAGAACAAACATGCAATGACTCTAGTTGTGGTTAATGAAAAGAGCACACATGCAATGACACTGGGGGATCCATATGTGGTCTATGAAAATAACACACAAGCAATGACACTATTTGATCCATATGTGGTTTTTAAAAGAACACACATGCAATGACTCTGGTGGATCCATTTGTGTTCTAGGAAAAGAACACACATGCAAAGACTCTGGTGGATCCATATGTGGTCTATGAAAAGAACACACATGACATAACACTGGTGGATCCATATGTGGTTTGTGAAAACAACACACATGCAATGACTCTGGTGGATCCATATGTGTTCTATGAAAAGAATACACATTCAATGACACTGGTGGATCCATGTGTGGTTTGTGAAAAGAACACACATGCAATGACTCTAGTGGATCCATATGTGGTTCTGAAAAGAACATACATGCAATGACTCTAGCTGTTGTTTAGGAAAAGAACACACATTCAATGACACTGGTGGATACATGTGTGTTTTGTGAAAAGAACACACATGCAATGACTCTGGTGGATCCATATGTGGTTTGTGAAAGGAACAAACATGCAATAACTCTAGGTGTGGTTTGCGAAAAGAACACACATGCAATGACTCTGGTAGGTCCATATGTGTTCTAGGAAAAGAACACGCATGCAATGACACTAGCTGTGGTTTATGAAAAGAACTCACATCCAATGACTGTAGTTGTGGATCCATATGTGGTTTATGAAAAGAACACACATGCAATAACTCTGGCTGATCCATATGTGGTTTATGAGAAGAACACACATGCAATGACTATGGTGGATCCATATGTGGTTTATGAGAAGAACACACATGCAATGAACTCTAGTGGATCCATATGTGGTTTCCGAAAAGAAAACAAATCAATGACTCTAGTGGATCCATATGTGGTTTGTGAAAAGAACACACATTTAATGACTCTAGTTGTGGTTTATGAGAGGAACACACATCCAACGAATCTAGCTGTGGTTTATGAAAAGAAAAAACATGTGATAACTCTAGTTGTGGTTAATGAAAAGAACACACATGCAATGACACTACGGGATCCATATGTGGTTTATGAACATAACACACATGTAATCACACTGTTTTATCCATATGTGGTTTGTGAAAAGAACACACATGAAATGACTCTGGTGGATCCATTTGTGTTGTAGGAAAAGACCACACATGCAATGACTCTGGTGGATCCTTATGTGGTCTATTAAAAGAACACACATGAAATGACTCTGGTGGATCCATATGTGGTTTGTGAAAACAACACACATGCAATGACTCTGGTGGATCCATATGTGTTTTGTAAAAAGAACACACATTCAATGACACTGGTGGATCCATGTGTGGTTTGTGAAAAGAACACACTTGCAATGACTCTGGTGGATGCATATGTGGTTTGTTAAAAGAACATACATGCAATAACTCTAGTTGTGGTTTAGGAAAAGAACACACATTCAATGACACTGGTGGATCCATGTGTGTTTTGCGAAAAGAACACACATTCAATGACTCTAGGGGATACATATGTGGTCTATGAAAATAACACACATGCAATGACACTATTTGATCCGTATGTGGTTTTTAAAAGAACACACATGCAATGACTCTGGTGGATCCATTTGTGTTCTAGGAAAAGAACACACATGCAATGACTCTGGTGGATCCATATGTGGTCTATGAAAAGAACAGACATGACATGACACTGGTGGATCCATATGTGGTTTGTGAAAACAACAAACATGCAATCACTCTGGTGGATCCATATGTGTTCTATGAAAAGAATACACATTCAATGACACTGGTGGATCCATGTGTGGTTTGTGAAAAGAACACACATGTAATCACTCTGGTGGATCCATATGTGGTTCTGAAAAGAACATACATGCAATGACTCTAGCTGTTGTTTTGGAAAAGAACACACATTCAATGACACTGGTGGATCCATGTGTGTTTTGTGAAAAGAACAAACATGCAATGACTCTGGTGGATCCATATGTGGTTTGTGAAAAGAACAAATATGCAATGACTCTAGGTGTGGTTTGTGAAAAGAACACACATGCAATGACTCTATTAGATCCATATGTGTTCTAGGAAAAGAACACACATGCAATGACACTAGCTGTCGTTAATGAAAAGAACTCACATCCAATAACTCTAGTTGTGGATCCATATGTGGTTTATGAAAAGAACACACATGCAATGACTCCGGTGGATCCGTATGTGGTTTATGAGAAGAACACACATGCAATGACTATGGTGGATCCACATGTGGTTTATGAGAAGAACACACATGCAATGAACTCTAGTGGATCCATATGTGGTTTTGAAAAGAACACACATTCAATGACTCTAGTGGATCCATACGTGGTTTGTGAAAAGAACACACATTTAATGACTCTAGTTGTGGTTTATGAAAAGAACACACATCCAATGACTCTAGCTGTGGTCTATGAAAAGAACAAACATGCAATGACTCTAGTTGTGGTTAATGAAAAGAGCACACATGCAATGACACTGGGGGATCCATATGTGGTCTATGAAAATAACACACAAGCAATGACACTATTTGATCCATATGTGGTTTTTAAAAGAACACACATGCAATGACTCTGGTGGATCCATTTGTGTTCTAGGAAAAGAACACACATGCAAAGACTCTGGTGGATCCATATGTGGTCTATGAAAAGAACACACATGACATAACACTGGTGGATCCATATGTGGTTTGTGAAAACAACACACATGCAATGACTCTGGTGGATCCATATGTGTTCTATGAAAAGAATACACATTCAATGACACTGGTGGATCCATGTGTGGTTTGTGAAAAGAACACACATGTAATCACTCTAGTGGATCCATATGTGGTTCTGAAAAGAACATACATGCAATGACTCTAGCTGTTGTTTAGGAAAAGAACACACATTCAATGACACTGGTGGATCCATGTGTGTTTTGTGAAAAGACCAAACATGCAATGACTCTGGTGGATCCATATGTGGTTTGTGAAAAGAACAAACATGCAATGACTCTAGGTGTGGTTTGTGAAAAGAACACACATGCAATGACACTAGCTGTGGTTTATGAAAAGAACTCACATCCAATGACTGCAGTTGTGGATCCATATGTGGTTTATGAAAAGAACACACATACAATGACTCTGGTTGATCCATATGTCGTTTATGAGAAGAACACACATGCAATGATTATGGTGGATCCATATGTGGTTTGTGAGAAGAACACACATGCAATGAACTCTAGTGGATCCATATGTGGTTTGTGAAAAGAACACACATTCAATGACTCTAGTGGATCCATATGTGGTTTGTGAAAAGAACACACATTTAATGACTCTAGTTGTGGTTTATGAGAGGAACACACATCCAATGAATCTAGGTGTGGTTTATGAAAAGAACAAACCTGCAATGACTCTAGTTATGGTTAATGAAAAGAACACACATGCAATGACACTAGGGGATCCATATGTGGTTTATGAACATAACACATATGCAATGACACTGTTTGATCCATACGTGGTTTGTGAAAAGAACACACATGCAATGACTCTGGTGGATCCATTTGTGTTGTAGGAAAACACCACACATGCAATGACTCTAGTGGATCCATATGTGGTCTATTAAAAGAACACACATGAAATGAATCTGGTGGATCCATATGTGGTTTGTGAAAACAACACACATGCAATGACTCTGGTGGATCCATATGTGTTCTGTAAAAAGAACACACATTCAATGACACTGGTGGATCCATGTGTGGTTTGTGAAAAGAACACACTTGCAATGACTCTGGTGGATCCATATATGGTTTGTGAAAAGAACATACATGCAATGACTCTATCTGTGGTTTAGGAAAAGAACACACATTCAATGACACTGGTGGATCCATGTGTGTTTTGTGAAAAGAACACACATGCAATGACTCTAGGTGTGGTTTGTGAAAAGAACACACATGCAATGACTCTATTAGATCCATACGTGTTCTAGGAAAAGAACACACATGCAATGACACTAGTTGTGGTTTATGAAAAGAACTCACATCCAATGACTCTAGTTGTGGATCCATATGTGGTTTATGAAAAGAACACACATGCAATGACTCTGGTGGATCCATATGTCATTTATGAGAAGAACACACATGCAATGACTATGGTGGATCCATATGTGGTTTATGAGAAGAACACACATGCAATGAACTCTAGTGGATCCATATGTGGTTTTGAAAAGAACACACATTCAATGAATCTAGTGGATCCATATATGGTTTGTCAAAAGAACACACATTTAATGACTCTAGTTGTAGTTTATGGAAAGAACACACATCCAATGACTCTAGTCGTGGTTTATGAAAAGAACAAACATGCAATGACACTAGTTGTGGTTAATGAAAAGAACTCACATCCAATGACTCTAGTTGTGGATCCATATGTGGTTTATGAAAAGAACACACATGCAATGACACTATTTGATCCATATGTGGTTTGTGAAAAGAACACACGTGCAGTGACTGGTGTATCCATTTGTGTTCTAGGAAAAGAACACACATGCAATGACTCTGGTGGATCCATATGTGATCTATGAAAAGAACACACACGACATGACACTGGTGGATCCATATGTGGTTTTTGAAAACAACACACATGCAATGACTCTAGTGGATCCATTTGTGGTTTTTGAAAAGAACATACATGCAATGACTCTAGCTGTTGTCTAGGAAAAAACACACATTCAATGACACTGGTGGATCCATGTCTGTTTTGTGAAAAGAACACACATGCAATGACTCTGGTGGATCCATATGTGGTTTGTGAAAAGAACAAACATGCAGTGACTCTTGGTGTGGTTTGTGAAAAAGAACACACATGCAATGACTCTGGTAGGTCCATATGTGTTCTAGGAAAAGAACACACATGCAATGACACTAGCTGTGGTTTATGAAAAGAACTCACATCCAATGACTGCAGTTGTGGATCCATATGTGGTTTATGAAAAGAACACACATGCAATGACTCTGGTTGATCCATATGTGGTTTATGAGAAGAACACACATGTAATGACTATGGTGGATCCATATGTGGTTTATGAGAAGAACACACATGCAATGAACTCTAGTGGATCCATATGTGGTTTGTGAAAAGAACAGACATACAATGACTCTAGTGGATCCATATGTGGTTTGTGAAAAGAACACACATCCAATGACTCTACCTATGGTTTATGAAAAGAACAGACATGTAATGACTCTAGCTGTGGTTTATGAAAAGAACAGACATGCAATAACTCTACCTGTGGTTAATGAAAAGAACACACATGCAATGACACTAGGGGATCCATATGTGGTCTATCAAAAGAACACACATGCAATGAAACTTGTGGATCCATATGTGGTTTGTGAAAAGAACACACATGCAATGACTTTGGTGGATCCATATGTGTTCTAGGAAAAGAACACACATGCAGTGACTCTAGTGGATCCGTATGTGGTCTATGAAAAGAACAAACATTAAAATACTCTGGTTGATCCATATGTGGTTTGTGAAAACAATAAGCATGCAATGACTCTAGCTGTGTATAATGAAAAGAACACACATGCAATGACCCTGGTGGATCCATCTGTGGTCTATGAAAAGAACAGACATGCAATGACTCTGGTGGATTCATTTGTGTTCTGTGAAAAGAACACACATGCAATAACACTCGTGGATCCATACGTGGTTTGTGAAAAGAACACATGTGCAATCACTCTAGCTATGGTTTACGAAAAGAACACGCATCCAATGACTCTAGCTGTGGATCCATATGTGGTTTATGAAAAGAACACACATGCAATGACTCTGGTGGATCCATATGTGGTTTATGAGAAGAACACATGCAATGACTATGGTGGATCCATTATGAAAAGAACACACATGCAATGACACTAGGGGATCCAGATGTGGTCTATGAAAATAACACACATGCAATGACACTGGTGGATCCATATGTGGTTGGTGAAAAGAACACATATGCAATGACTCTGGTGTATTCATATGTGTTCTGTGAAAAGAACACACATGCAATGACACTGGTGGATCCATCTGTGGTTTGTGAAAAAAACACATATGCAATGACTCCGGTGGATCCATATGTGGTTTGTGAAAATAATAGACATGCAATGACTCTAGGTGTGGTTTATGAAAATAACACACATCTAATCACTCTAGTTGTGGATCCATATGTGGTTTATGAAAAGAACACACATGCAATTACTCTGGTGGATCCATATGTGGTTTATAAAAATAACAGACATCAATGTCTCTGGTGGATCCATATGTGGTTTATGAAAAGAACACACATGCACTGACACTAGGGGATCGATATGTGGTCTATGAAATGAACACACATGCAATGACACTGGTGGATCCATGTGTGGTTTGTGAAAACAACACACATGAAATGCCTCTAATTGTGGTTTATGAAAAGAACACACATCCAATGACTCTAGTTGTGGTTAATGAAAAGAACACACATGCAATGACACTAGTGGATCCATGTGGTTTATGAGAAGAACACACATCCAATGAACCCTAGTGGATCCATTTGGTTTATGACAATAATACTCATCCAATGAATTCTAGTGGATCCATGTTGTTTATGAGAATAACACAAATGCAATGAACTCTAGTGGATCCATGTGGTTTATGAGAATTGCACACATCCAATGAACTCTAGTGGATCCATCTTGGCATAATTTGATGTATGCCATGATGTATTTCATTGTACAAGACACTCACTTTCCATTTTTATACTACTCAGTTTTGCCCTTAGTTTTTTGATACTACTTAGTTTGCCCCTCTCTCTCTCTCTTTCGTAGAAGCCCAAACCTTTGCTCACTCTATCTTCTATGCCCTAATTGGTTGTCAGAATTGTCACGCGGATCGTGCACACCAACCGTTGATCTTGTGTGATCCAACGAGGATCATTGCACACGTCGTGCGCTTCACAGTACAGCATGAGACAACACAGACGTCTCCCTCAGCGAGACTTCTACAAGAAGGAACACGAAGTTGTCCATGGAAAAATTCATCGAGTGGTCATGTCATGTTTAATCAAGTCTGAAAAGCCTACTACTGCTACTACTACGCCAAAACACATGCATCATGGAGTGCACGGTCGTCGACGGGCAGCTGCAATTTATTGCCACTTGATTTTAATAAGACATATCCCATTTTTACGTAGTGGCTCTCAATCTCACTTCCAACTGGGCCCCATCGTAAGAAACTTCCACGCGTTAGCTGGAGGCCGAAGAGCTGAGAAATGGGGATTGTTTGTTTGCGGCCCAAAAGTTCATGGGCGAGTGCATGGCGATACCCAAGTTGCCTGTAATTGCCGCGTTTCGTAAAGTTGGGCTGCCAACTACTCAGAGGGGCCATTTCGACGCATACTCATCTCACCCCTGCCAAATACAAACATTCTGTTAAACTGCCCCGTGAAGTAGATGGTTAGGACCCACATGTCGGTTATATGTCCGTGATGCGAGCGCCAATGCGGCAACCTCTTAGGAAAATCGAGGAACTAAGTGGATTGGATGTGTTGACCAATTTCACAAATCTATTCCCTCCTTTCCCCTAGCCCCGGCAGCATCGAAATCCACCCTCCAGGCAGGACGATCCCTTCAGACATTTGACTTCCGACGCCAAGTTGTTGTGACTAGTCGCTGATCCTGAGCTCCAATGGCGCATGTTGTAGCCGCTATTGTGAGGCTCTAGTCCGCCTCCGCCGCTGACGAGCCGAGAAGCTCGGAGGATGGCAGATCCTACTACCAAGGAAGAAGAAGTTCTGGCTACATGCGGGTGAGCTACCCTTCTCTTTGCTATTCACACTAATTATAACTGCTATCTGGCTACTTACCCTACCATTGTTTGTTAGCCCAACGCTGACAAACATATTTTGTCCCATAGTTTTCTATCAAGTGGGATCTCCGCGGACCACCCTTACCTAGTTATGGTAGTCCTCTTCAGGTATGACTCTAAATCAGCAAGGGTGAAGGGAAGTGGTATGGACACCATTGTATCACGATGGAAGAAGCGCCTGCGCAGATCTGCACTATATCTTGTATGGTTGCTGATCTGCGTAATCATGATGAATTATGGCAGAAGCATAGTGCAAAGTTCAGCTTCATGGATGAACGTGGCATCATGGTTCCTCTAACATGTGATAATCAGCTAATTGGTTTGATGAAAAGGAATGTTTCGGCTTGCATGTTTGAGCTGAATTGTGATGTACTGGATGCGGAAGCTACTGCAACTAGGAGTCGCCCTTCTATTCTTGGACAAGGTTGTCACTCGAACCCAATTAGCTCTTGGTAAGCAAAAGTCTCTTGGGGTTCGCATGTTTGTGCTGAATTGTAATTTTTGTTTTATTTACTCTGTAGAGATTGGGCAGTTATGCAATGGTCATGTTTCTTTGACAGGAAGCACCGCAAGGTTAGAAACATGACTGTTGGGTCAGTCATTTTGCTGCCCGAAGAAGGTAAAAACGAGTGGAAAGATGATATTGGACACGATTCTGGTGCTAATTGTCTCGGCGATGCAGAGTATGTGAAGCTAAGAAAATTGGCACCGAGGAAGAGGAAGAAGGCAGGAATTGAAGAAGCCAGTGGACGTGAAGGCTTGGCACCCAGGCTACAGAAGAAGGCTGTTGGCAATGAAGATGCATAGTAATGTGTTGAACTTTAACCTATATATGTAATTCGGTTAAATTCTGGAGCTCTGTGTGTGGAACTTTGCTGGGCGAAACAATCTACCCACGTTCTCTGAGTAAAATGTACCGCGACTTAGGGTTTGGAAACGCCCGATTCAGTAGTTGAATCCTAAATTGTGATTGTGCCACTACTATCTGAAAACACGCAGCACCGCTTCTACGATTGTTGAGGGGCAGGATGTCTCCAAATTCGATGGAATGTAAGTGGCACAAAAATAAATTATTTAAGCTGCTACACTCTATGAAGCAGCAACTTATTTTAGCTGATGCACAACGACATGGCAACATAAACAGCAATGGCAACCGATAATGCCTAGATGAGGAGGAAATCGGTACCACTTTCTGGCCTAATCTTGAGCCTGTTTATCTCACTGCCTCCATGCTCTTGCATCCCTTGCATTTGGCGAAGATCCCGGATCTCCAGTAATCCGGTGTACGTGCTTCCACTTTATAAATTGTGGTTGTGCCATTTTCATGCGGCACAATCCACATAGATTACGTATAAACAAACCACCAATGTTAGAATACCACCATGATCAGACAAAAGGAAGTAATGCAGGGTTAAGAAAAATTAACGGGTGACCAATTTTTTTCCTCCCAAGACTCCGGGACCACTAGTTCTGACCGCTAGGTCAACAAGTACTACTATTACAACTTAAAAAGTCATGGAGCTCAAGCTAAATAGAACTAGTTATCACACATCTCCTTGATCTTCCTAATCTTAGCCCGATGCGCATCTTCCTGCGAGAGCAAGGATCGATTCGTCTGCTCCTTCCTTTTAGCATCTTCCTTGCACAGCTTCAATTATTTCTCTGTATTTTTCCTCATGCACTTGTCAATACTCGTAGTTGTGAACTGCAGGACTTTGGCCTGGTGAAGATCATACCTTGCTTGAGTCAGTTCTTGCTCTGCTTTAGCCTTCAGGGCCAACACCACGTCCCTCTCCTTCTCGACTTTGCTAACCTTGTCTTGCACCCTCCCGAGATCTCGGTTAAGCTTGGTCGTGTCAACTGGGTCCCATAGCTTCATCTCGACACTATCAAGAAGTGAGCTGACTACGGATTCTTTCAAGTCAACAGACATATCCCATAGTTTGTCCAACGTTTTCTACATTCATTTTGGCCACTCTGGATCTAACCATTTGACAACACTACAACTTCTGCCTTGCATCATTGCACGATATCCTTGACATCGTAGAAACCTCCTACTTGCATTGTGTCCTTCGAACGCTAAAAATTTAGCGGGCACATATCCATGTTTACATAGCAGAGGATTGTCTTCATCCGCTAAACCATGATAGTCGGAGTCATACAGCGTCTGGTTGGCCTAACACATCATACGCGCATGAGTAAACAGAGTAGATCTCGCTCAAAATAGATAACTGGCCACAGATGATAGAGATAGAGATGAGACGACTGACATCGAAATCACCGTACGTGTCGTCACGACGCGTTTCCTCAAAGTCTCCCCTTGAACCCATGGCGAGAGAGAGAGAGGGAGAGGGGGTGGCTACCGGAGAGATAGCTGGATGCACCGTCGGCTTGCATCTACAGTGGGATGGGAGTGAAGTGGGGAAAGTGGCTTCAAGTGGAAGGAAGAGAAGTACGGGGAGTAAGAGAAGTAATGGGGACGTTACACTGGAATATGGCCCACTGAACTCGTGAGTTGTGACACTCGCAACAGGGGAGCGCCCGGTGTTGCCAGTTTGTCCAGAGCAAGCGTGGCCAATCATCCCGCAGAATAGCCTAATCGCGGATCTCTCTCACGAAGACCATCCCAATCGTCGAAGCCCCCCGATCGAACGATATGTAACAATCGTCAAGCAGAACAACTGTGTTAGGGCATGCCTTCTAGAACAATCGGTCTAACGGCCACCATTGGGGGGCTAAGGTTAGGGCTCTCCTAAGGTTATGATCAATATGTGGTTTAGAGAAGAACACACATGCAATGACACTGGTGATATGTGGTTTGTGAAAAGAACACACATGCAAAGACACTTGTGTATCCTTATGTGGTTTGTGAGAAGAACACACATGCAATGACTCTAGTTTTGGTTCATGAAAAGAACACACATGCAATGACACTGGTGGATCCATGTGTGGTTTTTGAAAGGAACGGACATATAATGACACTGGGTGTGGTTCATGAAAAGAACAACATGCAATAACACTGGTGGATCCTTATGTGGTTTGTGAAAAGAATAGACATGCAATCACACTGGGTGGATCCATGTGTGGTTCATGAAAAGAATAGACATGCAAGGACACTGGTGGATCCTTATGTTGTTTGTGAGAAGAACAGACATGCAATGATTCTAGATGTGGTTCATGAAAAAACAGACATGCAATGACACTGGTCTGTCATTATGTGGTTTCTGAGAAGAACACACATGCAATGACACTGGTGGATCCATGTGTGGTTTATGAAAGGAACATACATGCACTGACACTGGTGGATCCATGTGTTGTTTATGAAAGGAACAAACATACAATGACACTTGGTGTGGTTCATGAAAAGAACACGCATCCAATGACACTGGTGGATCCTTATGTGGTTTGTGAGAAGAACAGACATGCAATGACACTAGGTGTGGTTCATGAAAAGAACAGACATGCAATGAGACTAGTGTATCCTTATGTGGTTTGTGAGAAGAACAGACATGCAATGACTCTAGCTGTGGTTCATGAAAAGAACACACATGCAATGACACTGGTGGATCCATGTGTGGTTTATGAAAGGAACAGACATGCAATGACACTGGGTGTGGTTCATGAAAAGAACAGACATGCAACGACACTGGTGGATCCATATGTGGTTTGTGAAAAGAACAGACATGCAATCACACTGGGTAGATCCATGTGTGGTTTGTGAAAACAACAGACATGCAATGACTCTAGGTGTGGTTCATGAAAAGAACACACATCCAATGACACTAGTGGATCCATATGTGGTTTGTGAAAAGAAAAGACAAGCAATCACATTGGGTGTGGTTCATTAAAAGAACACACATCCAATGACACTAGTGGATCCTTATGTGGTTTGTGAGAAGAACACACATGCAAGAACTCTAGCTGTGGTTCATGAAAAGAACACACATGCAATGACACTGATGTATCCTTATGTGGTTTGTGAGAAGAACAGACATGCAATAACTCTAGTTGTGGTTCATGAGAAGAACACACATGCAATGACACTGGTGGATCCATGTGTGGTTTATGAAAGGAACCGACATGCAATGACTCTGGGTGTGGTTAATGAAAATAACACACATCCAATGACACTGGTGTATCCTTATGTGGTTTATGAAAAGAACAGACATGCAATGACACTGGGTGTGGTTCATGAAAAGAACACACATCCAATGACACTAGTAGATCCATATGTGGTTTGTGAAAAGAACAGACATGCAATGAACTCTGGTGGATCCATATGTGGTTTGTGAGAAGAACACACATGCAATGACACTGGTGGATCCATGTGTGGTTTGTGAGAAGAACACACATGCAATGACACTGGGTGTGGTTCATGAAAAGAACACGCATCCAATGACACTGGTGGATCCGTATGTGGTTTGTGAGAAGAACAGACATGCAATGTCTCTAGCTGTGGTTCATGAAAAGAACAGACATGTAATGACACTAGTGGATCCATGTGTGGTTTGTGTGTAGAACAGACATGCAATGAACTCTGGTGGATCCATGTGTTGTTTATGAAAGGAACATACATACAATGACACTTGGTGTGGTTCATGAAAAGAACACGCATCCAATGACACTAGTGGATCCTTATGTGGTTTGTGAGAAGAACAGACATGCAATGACACTAGGTGTGGTTCATGAAAAGAACAGACATGCAATGAGACTGGTGTATCCTTATGTGGTTTGTGAGAAGAACAGACATGCAATGACTATAGATGTGGTTCATGAAAAGAACGCACATGCAATGACACTAGTGGATCCATGTGTGGTTTATGAAAGGAACAGACATGCAATGACACTGGGTGTGGTTCATGAAAAGAACAGACATGCAACGACACTGGTGGATCCATATGTGGTTTGTGAAAAGAACAGACATGCAATCACACTAGGTAGATCCATGTGTGGTTTGTGAAAAGAACAGACATGCAATGACTCTAGGTGTGGTTCATGAAAAGAACACACATCCAATGACACTAGTGGATCCATATGTGGTTTGTGAAAAGAAAAGACAAGCAATCACATTGGGTGTGGTTCATTAAAAGAACACACATCCAATGACACTAGTGGATCCTTATGTGGTTTGTGAGAAGAACACACATGCAAGAACTCTAGCTGTGGTTCATGAAAAGAACACACATGCAATGACACTGATGTATCCTTATGTGGTTTGTGAGAAGAACAGACATGCAATAACTCTAGCTGTGGTTCATGAGAAGAACACACATGCAATGACACTGGTGGATCCATGTGTGGTTTATGAAAGGAACCGACATGCAATGACTCTGGGTGTGGTTAATGAAAATAACACGCATCCAATGACACTGGTGTATCCTTATGTGGTTTATGAAAAGAACAGACATGCAATGACACTAGGTGTGGTTCATGAAAAGAACACACATCCAATGACACTAGTGCATCCATATGTGGTTTGTGAAAAGAACAGACATGCAATGAACTCTGGTGGATCCATATGTGGTTTGTGAGAAGAACACACATGCAATGACACTGGTGGATCCATGTGTGGTTTGTGAGAAGAACACACATGCAATGACACTGGGTGTGGTTCATGAAAAGAACACGCATCCAATGACACTGGTGGATCCTTATGTGGTTTGTGAGAAGAACAGACATGCAATGTGTAAGATCCCTCCTTATTAAAGGAAAAGATCCCTGTGATTGCAATGCTAGTCCCTGGATCAATGCTAGCATCCACAGTTTAAGATGAAGTACACAGATACAAAGGTCGTTTATTACAGTCATTCCAGAGATAAAACATAGTCTTTTACAACTCATGGCCAAAGGCCTAATACAAGAGTTTATGGAATATGTAAATAAACATAAGTCTTCATCTTCATGTGCCACAGGCAAGCATGTTGAGTGTAGACTCATGACTCCTATTCATCATCAGAGTAACCTGCAACATCATAAGTTACAGCCACAGAGGGTCAATACTTTGGAATAGTATTGGCAAGTGATACCTTAGTATATTTTAAGTGGACTATAATACTACATGCATTTGGCTGGTGGAGCTTAGGCTTGCATTGCTCAAAATAGATTTTTCCTTAACTTTTTGAAAACACTAAGTTTTTGTTTGGCAAAGACTATCCCAAGGTATCTACCAATCAAAGACTGAAGATCCACTCAGGGCATCTACCAATCAAAGACTGAAGATCCTTTAACCCTTGTTCACCCACAAGTTTTATTCAGAAATTGGAGTGATGAGATTCTTGAAGTTTCCATGTCTTGATGCTCAAATTGTCCTTTTCCAGGGACATGGCTAAGTACTTAGGTTTTACACTCTGCAGAGGTGGTGCACTTTCCCCACAAGCCTTGGTTTCCCAAGACATGATCCTTCAGTAGCCTTTCCTTAGTCAAATGGACGCGCTCCAACCTATCATCCCATCTACCACCCACTGTCCAAGAGACTAAGTTCCAGCATCCTAAGATCATGGCAGAGCCCATATTACCAAGTGGTTGCACTTGAAGCTTCTCAACATTTGACAACTCAAATCTCTTTGTTCCTGGGTGGCCATCCACAAGTGAGATACACAAGGTTCACCAGTACCCCTGGCCTTGTGTAACCACTCAACATATCCCATTCTTTCCATTCCACCCAGGTGATTCATTAACTTAGTTGTTTTGTTAAATAAAAACAAGTCCTTAGACTTAGAATATTTTTCCATAGTGTGAATATATAAACCACCCTTGTTTTCTAGTAGCTAGTCTAAGCATGGCATGGCAACTTATCCTTAGGGAATTTTCCTAGCAATTCTAGCATTCTATTCTAAATAGGATTTCCCATCATCAATTGACAAAAGTAGCATGCAAGTCCTAACAAAATATATCTAATGCAAGTATAAAATATAGGTATGGAATATTCATGCAGATATCACTTGCCTTGGTAGTGTGGAGAGTAGCACTCGTCACAATCACAATCACTAGCAAAATCTACACACAAAGTTATAGCACACAATTATACACAAATATATACAAACAAAAATATTATGAATGCATGCATGCATGAATCTACCAAGTGATGATTTTTGAAAATTCAACCAAGCAAGTGCATGAATACTGAAACTAAACAAGTCACAAAATAGCCAAGATAACTTAAATAACCCTAAAACAAAATACTAAACTAAATCTATACTCAAAAAGGCCTCAAACAAGTTTCTATAATTTAAGCCAAACTAATGGTTACTATTTGCTAAACAAAAAGGATAGGCAGAAAGGTCTTGTTTTTCTGAATCGAACAGTATAAAGTTTGCAAAAATCCAACGTGGCATTCAAAAGATATTGGCATTTGAAAACTGGATCAAAATTTGTTTTTAAATTCTATTTTCAGATCTAACCTAGCCACGCGTCATGTTCTTATTCGCCCGTACCGGTTCGTCTGGATCGAGCGATACAGACCACTGGATCTAAATGAAATCTGGCGGCTCAGATCGCGTACCGCTTCGGGGGTAAGTGGATCAATCCTAGCGCTACGATACAGATCTAACGGCTGCTATTTCTCTGGCCAAGAACTGGCGGCGGAGCGGCGGCTACCGGTGGCGGAACTGTCAGTCGATGACGTTGCCGACGATGCAAACAGAGAGGGAGAAAGATGAGTAGCTCACCGGGCTCAGGAAGTCACGGCGAAGCTCGTCGTACTTGCGGTTGGTCAAGGGGCGCTCGGGCACGGCTGCGATTGCTCACCGGAGTTCGTGGCGGCATCGGGTGCGTCGGGTGGTCGTCGTGGACATCGCTGTGGATCACCCCAAGGCAAGGCGAGGACACGGTTAGATTCACAGGGTCAAGGCGAAGTAGTGAGCGTGAACGGAAAGGCGAGGGGCGGTCTGTACCTTCCGGAAAAACTCGTCGGAGTAGATGTCGTCGTCGGTGCTCGCGGTGTCAAGTGGAACCGGCGACCTGGGGCAGTACAAGACGGACTAGTGAGGTCAGGAGGTGCGCCAAGACACGCTGAGTCAGATTGTAAGAACGAGAGGCAGAGGGGAGCTCTGGACTCACCAGAATCGATCGCCGGAGAGGCTCTGTCTGCGGCGGGGCAAAGCTGATTGAGGACAGCCTGGTGGCGGAGTGAGTGAGGTGTTTGGGGGAAAAAGATCGCGAGGCAGAGAGGATCTTATAGCCGGGGAATCGACAGGAAACGCTCGAGGATAAATGCCCATTTACGCCGCGCCATTACCGGCCATCACTGCTGCAGCGACGTGGTCGTCGGCGCGGTCTGGGGAAGACGAGGGTGACGTGGACCGGGCCCGCTCGTCAGCGAAGAGTGCGAGGTGGCGGTGGGCTCTGTCTGTCAGCGACTTAACGCGTGCGCTCGCGCGTGTGAGAAGGAAAAGGAGATCCCCGGGTGGGCTTGCTGGGCTTGATCCGCTGCTGGGCCAGATTCTGGCCGCTCGGCCCTTTTCTTTTGAGAATTCCTTTTCTTTTTCTAATTCCATTTTCTAAATAAAATTTGATATGAATTCAAATCCTTTTGAATTCAAACTGCTTTGGGGATTTTTGCAGGGTTCTGTGGGTTTAAAAACGAGTCCGATGACCATGTGGTTACTAGCAAGGGCTTGGTTAAGCTTGGGTTTCAAAGTAAACAGAGATTTGCTCTAGTTTGCAAATATTTGAAATAGGGTTTTGAAACTATTTCTAAATTTTGAATCTTGGGTTAAAAGCTTCACCTAGCCTTTCCAACCATGGAGGAAAGCAAACAAGTTCATAGACAATCAAATCCCAAAGGGTGATGGCCAATTGAGACAATTTGCCCACATGAAATCATAGCTCAAACTTCTGCCTCTAAATGATTTTGAGAAAAACCCTATATGAATGAATGATGCAAGGATGAAATGAATGAGTTTTTGAAACATGATTTTTGGGATGTTACAAATCTAACCCCCTTAAAATGAATCTCGCCCTCGAGATTCGGATTGGCTAGCAAATATGTGAGGGTGGTCTTTCCGAAGATCGTCTTCTCTTTCCCATGTTGCTTCTTCTTCGGAATGATGGTTCCATTGTACTTTGCAAAACTTGATGGTTTTTGTCCTTGTGACTCTTTCTGTGGTCTCAAGAATCTTGACAGGCTTTTCTTTATAGGTGAGATCACTTTCTAGTTGAACTTGTTCCAAAGATATGGTATCCTTCAAAGATGTTTCTTCCATTTCTGGGTGACATTTCTTGAGTTGGCTCACATGAAAAACATTATGGACTGCTAATAAAGATGCTGGCAGTTCGATTTCATATGCAGCTTCTCCCTTGTGACTTAGAATGTTGAATGGTCCCACATATCTTGGTGCTAACTTTCCTTTGACTCCAAATCTTTTTACTCCACGAAGTGGTGATACTCTAAGATAAGCTCTATCCCCAACTTCGTAAGTGACTTCTCTACGCTTAGCATCTGCGTAGCTTTTCTGTCGAGACTGTGCTATCTTCAATCTGTCTCTAACCAATTTGACCTTTTCTTCGGCGTCTTTGATAAGATCTGGTCCAAACAAACTTCTTTCTCCTACACCATTCCATAGCAATGGGGTGGTACACTTCCTTCCGTAGAGAAACTCGAATGGTGCCATCCCAATACTAGATTGGTGACTGTTGTTGTAAGAGAACTCTGCGTAAGGCAGACTTTCATCCCAACTTGCTCCATAGTCTAGGGCACATGCCCTCAACATGTCTTCAAGAATTTGATTAGTCCTTTCTGTTTGTCCATCAGTTTGAGGATGAAAAGCAGTGCTGAATTCCAACCTCGTTCCTAGAGATTCATGAAGCTGTCTCCAAAAGTGAGAAGTGAACTGAGTTCCTCTATCAGACACAATACTCTTAGGTACTCCGTGAAGGCATACAATTCTGCTCATGAAGATTTTGGCTAACTTGGCACTGGTATAAGTTGTCTTTACGGGTATAAAATGAGCCACTTTAGTTAGGCGATCCACTACTACCCATATGGAGTCATACCCTGTCCTAGTCCTTGGTAATCCGGTAATGAAATCCATACCAATATTTTCCCACTTCCATTCAGGAATAGACATTGGTTGAAGCAATCCTGCTGGTTTCTGATGTTCCGCTTTCACTCTACTACACACATCACACAAGGCAATGTGTTCGGCGATGTCCCTTTTGAGATTGTTCCACCAAAATCTTTCTTTCATATCCATGTACATTTTGTTGTTTCCCGGGTGAATAGAATATGGAGAGTTATGGGCTTCTTGCAGAATCAGTTTCCGCATTTCCGGATCTTGTGGAACACAAATACGTTTCTCGTGCCATAAAGTACCTTGTTCGTCCATATGGAAACTTTTAGCTTTCCCTTGGCTAATCCTTTCCTTCATCTCTTCGATCTCTTTATCCGTCTTTTGGGCTTCTTTAATCTTATCCAACAGAGTGGGTTGAACATCCAAAGACATGAGATGTCCTTCTGGCACAATCTCCAACCTGAGTTCCTTGAATTGCTTACACAAGTCATCTGGCAATTCACCTTTGGTAAGGCCATTTACAAACGCTTTATGACTTAGAGCATCTGCTACTACATTTGCTTTACCGGGGTGGTATTGCAAATTCAAGTCGTAATCCTTGATAAGTTCTAGCCATCTTCTTTGTCTCATATTGATCTCCTTCTGGGTGAAGATATACTTCAAGCTCTTATGGTCGGTGAACACTTCACAACGTTTTCCCAAAAGGTAGTGTCTCCATGTTTTGAGTGCATGGACAACAGCGGCTAACTCTAAATCATGAGTAGGATAATTTACTTCATGAGTTTTGAGTTGTCTCGAGGCATAAGCCACAACTTTTCCGCCTTGCATAAGTACGGCTCCTAATCCCTGATGCGAAGCATCACAATACACTTGGAAATCCTTTTCCAAATCTGGTAGGCACAGTACTGGTGCTGACACAAGTCTCTTCTTTAATTCTTGAAAGCTGAGTTCACATCCTTCAGACCAAGCAAATTTCTTATCTTTCTTTAACAATTCTGTCATTGGTTTAGCAACCTTAGAAAATTTTTCAATGAATCTTCTGTAGTAACCTGCTAAACCAAGGAAACTACGAACCTCTTTTACATTCTTAGGAGATTCCCATTCTGTCACAGCCGAAACTTTAGCAGGATCAACTGCTACACCATCTTTTGTCATAACATGACCAAGAAATCCAACTTCCTCTAACCAAAACTCACACTTGCTGAACTTGGCATAAAGCTTATGTTCCCTTAGTTTCTCAAGTATCAAGCGTAGATGTCTTTCATGCTCTTCCTTGCTCTTGGAGTAGACTAAGATGTCATCGATGAAAACGACAACGAACTTGTCGAGAAATTCCATGAACACTTTGTTCATCATATTCATGAAGTATGCCGGAGCGTTGGTTAAACCAAAAGGCATCACGGTGTACTCATACAATCCATACCTTGTGGTGAATGCTGTTTTAGGTATGTCTTGCTCTCTTATCTTGAGTTGAAAATAGCCTGACCGAAGATCAATCTTTGAGAACACACATGCTCCTTCTAGCTGATCAAACAAGTCATTTATTCTTGGCAAAGGATACTTGTTCTTGATGGTTACCTCGTTGAGAGAACGGTAATCTATGCATAACCTTTGAGTTCTGTCTCTCTTTTCTACGAACAAAACTGGAGCTCCCCAAGATGAAGAACTTGGCTGGATGAATCCTTTCTGCAATTGTTCTCCAAGTTGTTTCTTGAGTTCCTTAAGTTCGTCAACTGTCATTTTATAAGGCCTCTTTGCTCTTGGTCCAGAACCTGGTACCAAATCTATTATAAACTCCACATCTCTATCTGGTGGCATTCCTGGTAATTCTTCCGGAAACACATCCGGATATTCACACACAATTGGCACACTGTCCATGCTAACCCCCTTAAGAGAATTTAGCTTGCTTCCTTTAGATTTAAAATTGGACTTAAATGTTATCCTCTTACCTTCAGGGGTTGTGAGTGAAATTGTGTGATTTGCACAATCTAGTACTCCCTCATACTTAGCCATCCAATCCATTCCCAAAATTACATCCAATCCTTGGGAATTTAGGATTATTAGGTTTACTGGAAACTTATGTTTTCCGATCTCTATGACTAGATCCCGGCATCCAAGACTCACTATCATATCCCCTCCCGGAGAGCTAACTTTTATCGGACACCCAATGTTTTCAGATGCAAACCCATTTATATCAACAAATGCTTTTGATATGAATGAATGAGATGCACCAGTGTCAAAGAGTACAAATGCTGAGATGGAATTGAGTCTGAACTTACCAGCAACGGCATCAGGTTCTTCATAGACTTCCTCCACATTAATGTGGTTAACCTGTCCTTTCTGAAAAGGATTGGGCTTGATAGGTCCTTCAACTTTCTTCTCAGGACACTGATTAGCATAATGTCCCAGCTTCTTGCATTTGAAGCATTCAACCTGACTGTTGTCCTTCTTAGGTTGACTTCCACTTCCACTTCCACTATGGTGGCTCTTATATCCACTCTTGTGGTTCTTGTACTTATCATTGTCATGACTGCGATGATGCTTGTTGTCATGACAGTTGTGGTTGTGGTGCTTGTTAAACTTCCCATGCTTGTGGGATCCTGAGCTGACACTATCATCATAGTGAGATCGTTTATGATACGATCCCGAGCTATGCTTGTCGGAGTGTTTCCTCTTTCTACTCTCAACTTGCTTCATTTTATTCTCCACAATAACAGCCTTGTCACACAGCGACTGATAAGTTGGAACATATGCCACAGACAGCTGCAGATTCAGTTCGTCATTCAAGCCTTCCAGAAACTTTTCCTTCCTTTTGGCATCAGTGTCAACCTCATCCGGTGCATAGCGCGCCAGATTGTTGAACTCTTCAATATATTCAGCCACGCTGTGGTGGCGCTGCCTCAGGTTGTGAAATTCCTTCTTTTTCAGGCTCATCATACCTGGTGAGATATGAGTAGTACGAAATCCATCTTCAAAGATAGCCCAAGTCACCTCATCAATAGGCGTGGTAATCTGGAAGTTGTCCCACCATGCGGCGGCTGGTCCTTCCAACAGATGTGCTGCGAACCTGACCTTTTCAGCATCTGTGCATCCCACGGTCACTAAGTCTTTGTTCACAGAACGTAGCCAATCATTGGCCACCATGGGATCATTCGTTCCCGAAAACTTAGCTGGCCTCAGACGCAGAAATCTGGTAAGCATATCAAAACCTGGAGGGTTGTTGTTGTTGTTATTGTTGTTATTGTTATTGGGGTTGTTGTTGTTCTGGTTCTGGATGAACGTCGTCATCATTTGCATAAGCTGTGTTTGTGCATTCATCATTTGTTGCATTTCCGGGGTAATGTTGGGGTTGGGGTTGGTGTTTGCGCGACGGGGAGGCATCTGTGGTTTATTCATATAGAGATAAGAATGAGATACCCTTACATGATTTATGCACAATACATCACACAAGTAGACATATAGCATGCAACACAAGGATAAAGCTAAACAACAAGATAACAAAAAGTCTCAAACTACAAACACACAAGTGGCAAGCCATCCACATGTCGGATGGTCCAACAATAAGTTCACAAATAACAAGTGCGGTAAATAAAGATAACTGAGTAGTCAAATCTACTCGTCGGCATCAATCTCCTCCTCGACAAAGGTAAGACCTGCGTTCTCCATTGCGGTCTTGTTCTCCTCGATGGTAGTGGTCAAAGAGTCGATCTTGGCCTTGAGAGCCCTCTTCTGGGAACGAAGCCTCTCAATCACTGTCTGCTGCTGCTCTAACTCGAAGTCCTTGGACTGCAGTTCCTCGGTCATATCACGAATCCTCTTGTTCCTATCCTGGACACGCTTCTCTTGACTCTTGAACTTACGGTCTTGGGTCTCGAACTTCGCCTCCATCTCCTTGACTATCTCGTCCTGCTGCGCGAAGAGCTTGTCCTTCTCGCGAAGCTGCACCTGGAGCTCGTCATTACTAAGCATGACGTTGGTCCTATCGGTATCCACGTGCCTAATAAGAGTCTCTAAGTCCTGGAGGTACAGGCGTATCGGCTCTGCTGTGACCCTCGAGTCGTCCTCAAAGTCAATGGACTCTCCGTCATCATCACGCCTTCCGAAGGCGTGGAAGTGAGTGCCTCTAACCTGTCGGGAGTGACGTCCTAACAGTCGTCCTATCAGATCCTGCATGACAACCTCCATGCCTCTCTCCCTGTCATTGTGCATAAGCTTGAAGATGATGGCCTCCGTAGTAGGCTCAGTCTGGCGTCCTGGCTGGTTCACCTTGAAGCCCCAAAGGTCCTTCCTCTCAAACTTGGTGAGTGGGTGCACCGTAATGATAGGAAGAGGGAGATCGAGTAAAGTAGTAAGCTCTACGATACGAGGACCAAAACGGGTAGCCTGGAACTCCTCAATAGTGCTGATGGCAATAGGCATCTATTTATAAGATTGAAAAAGTTAGAACAACACAATTTAAGATAAACAAGACAAACATTCAAACACATTCTTGGGACACACAAAAATCATACAAGTCATGCATACAAGAATCCATTACATCATCCAAGGTTCAAACTTATTTAAGGTATCATTTTGGAAAATAAGGTGATAGGTGGTGGTCCAACTAACGAAGTGCGCTTACAATCCTATCTCATTGGATCTGGTGGCTAACACAATGTTCCTAGTGGCAATCACCCTATCTTGTTCACATGCTTCTATCACTAAGTCTATAATATCTCCTCTTAAGGATTGGTTGGTGATTTCCAACACTTGGGTATGTTCCTTCTCTTTCTCTAAGTCTTTTTGGAGGTTGAGCATCTTGCACTTGACTCTAGCACTTAGTTCCTTGATAGTCTTCCAAGCTGCTTCTTTTGCTGACTCAAAGAATGTGGTGTGCATAAAAGTGTTGGTGTACATGCAGAAGCCCTTTTCTTTGTGGTTGTCTTCCTTATTCTTGTACAAGTGAAGTTGCACCCACCAATACTCCACTCCATCCTCCATCACTGGAAAGCCCTTGTACACTGCTGCACCATGTACTCCCATGGTTTCCATGAGGTCCTTGAGAATCTTGGGAAACTCAGTCTCACACTCCAAGTTCATGGTCATGAGTGGTCCTTTCTTCACGGCTTCGTTGACGGAGTTCATCTACAAATAGAGATGAGAATGAGAAGATTAGAAAAGTTTACGAGAAGAATAGACAAGTGTAGAAGAAGTTAAAAAATTTCTTAGTGGTTTCCAATCCTAGGGTCATAATCCTACAGGCAACACAGTGCTCTGATACCATCTGTAAGATCCCTCCTTATTAAAGGAAAAGATCCCTGTGATTGCAATGCTAGTCCCTGGATCAATGCTAGCATCCAAAGTTTAAGATGAAGTACACAGATACAAAGGTCGTTTATTACAGTCATTCCAGAGATAAAACATAGTCTTTTACAACTCATGGCCAAAGGCCTAATACAAGAGTTTATGGAATATGTAAATAAACATAAGTCTTCATCTTCATGTGCCACAGGCAAGCATGTTGAGTGTAGACTCATGACTCCTATTCATCATCAGAGTAACCTGCAACATCATAAGTTACAGCCACAGAGGGTCAATACTTTGGAATAGTATTGGCAAGTGATACCTTAGTATATTTTAAGTGGACTATAATACTACATGCATTTGGCTGGTGGAGCTTAGGCTTGCATTGCTCAAAATAGATTTTTCCTTAACTTTTTGAAAACACTAAGTTTTTGTTTGGCAAAGACTATCCCAAGGTATCTACCAATCAAAGACTGAAGATCCACTCAGGGCATCTACCAATCAAAGACTGAAGATCCTTTAACCCTTGTTCACCCACAAGTTTTATTCAGAAATTGGAGTGATGAGATTCTTGAAGTTTCCATGTCTTGATGCTCAAATTGTCCTTTTCCAGGGACATGGCTAAGTACTTAGGTTTTACACTCTGCAGAGGTGGTGCACTTTCCCCACAAGCCTTGGTTTCCCAAGACATGATCCTTCAGTAGCCTTTCCTTAGTCAAATGGACGCGCTCCAACCTATCATCTCATCTACCACCCACTGTCCAAGAGACTAAGTTCCAGCATCCTAAGATCATGGCAGAGCCCATATTACCAAGTGGTTGCACTTGAAGCTTGTCAACATTTGACAACTCAAATCTCTTTGTTCCTGGGTGGCCATCCACAAGTGAGATACACAAGGTTCACCAGTACCCCTGGCCTTGTGTAACCACTCAACATATCCCATTCTTTCCATTCCACCCAGGTGATTCATTAACTTAGTTGTTTTGTTAAATAAAAACAAGTCCTTAGACTTAGAATATTTTTCCATAGTGTGAATATATAAACCACCCTTGTTTTCTAGTAGCTAGGCTAAGCATGGCATGGCAACTTATCCTTAGGGAATTTTCCTAGCAATTCTAGCATTCTATTCTAAATAGGATTTCCCATCATCAATTGACAAAAGTAGCATGCAAGTCCTAACAAAATATATCTAATGCAAGTATAAAATATAGGTATGGAATATTCATGCAGATATCACTTGCCTTGGTAGTGTGGAGAGTAGCACTCGTCACAATCACAATCACTAGCAAAATCTACACACAAAGTTATAGCACACAATTACACACAAATATATACAAACAAAAATATTATGAATGCATGCATGCATGAATCTACCAAGTGATGATTTTTGAAAATTCAACCAAGCAAGTGCATGAATACAGAAACTAAACAAGTCACAAAATAGCCAAGATAACTTAAATAACCCTAAAACAAAATACTAAACTAAATCTATACTCAAAAAGGCCTCAAACAAGTTTCTGTAATTTAAGCCAAACTAATGGTTACTATTTGCTAAACAAAAAGGATAGGCAGAAAGGTCTTGTTTTTCTGAATCGAACGGTATAAAGTTTGCAAAAATCCAACGTGGCATTCAAAAGATATTGGCATTTGAAAACTGGATCAAAATCTGTTTTTAAATTCTATTTTCAGATCTTACCTAGCCACGCGTCATGTTCTTATTCGCTCGTACCGGTTCGTCTGGATCGAGCGATACAGACCGTTGGATCTAAATGAAATCTGGCGGCTCAGATCGCGTACCGCTTCGGGGTTAAGTGGATCTATCCTAGCGCTACGATACAGATCTAACGGCTGCTATTTCTCTGGCCAAGAACTGGCGGCGGAGCGGCGGCTACCGGCGGCGGAACTGTCGGTCGATGACGTTGCCGACGATGCAGACGGAGAGGGAGAAAGAGGAGTAGCTCACCGGGCTCAGGAAGTCACGGCGAAGCTCGTCGTACTTGCCGTTGGTCAAGGGGCGCTCGGGCACGGCTGCGATTGCTCACCGGAGTTCGTGGCGGCGTCGGGTGCGTCGGGTGGTCATCGTGGACGTCGCTGTGGATCACCCCAAGGCAAGGCGAGGACACGGTTAGATTCACAAGGTCAAGGCGAAGTAGTGAGCGTGAACGGAAAGGCGAGGGGCGGTCTGTACCTTCCGGAAAAACTCGTCGGAGTAGATGTCGCCGTCGGTGCTCGCGGTGTCAAGTGGAACCGACGACCTGGGGCAGTACAAGACGGACTAGTGAGGTCAGGAGGTGCGCCAAGACACGCTGAGTCAGATTGTAAGAACGAGAGGCAGAGGGGAGCTCTGGACTCACCAGAATCGATCGCCGGAGAGGCTCTGTCTGCGGCGGGGCAAAGCTGATTGAGGACAGCCTGGTGGCGGAGTGAGTGAGGTGTTTGGGGGAAAAAGATCGCGAGGCAGAGAGGATCTTATAGCCGGGGAATCGACAGGAAACGCTCGAGGATAAATGCCCATTTACGCCGCGCCATTACCGGCCATCACTGCTGCAGCGACGTGGTCGTCGGCGCGGTCTGGGGAAGACGAGGGCGACGCGGACCGGGCCCGCTCGTCAGCGAAGAGTGCGAGGTGGCGGTGGGGTCTGTCTGTCAGCGACTTAACGCGTGCGCTCGCGCGTGTGAGAAGGAAAAGGAGATCCCCGGGTGGGCTTGCTGGGCTTGATCCGCTGCTGGGCCAGATTCTGGCCGCTCGGCCCTTTTCTTTTGAGAATTCCTTTTCTTTTTCTAATTCCATTTTCTGAATAGAATTTGATATGAATTCAAATCCTTTTGAATTCAAACTGCTTTGGGGATTTTTGCAGGGTTCTGCGGGTTTAAAAACGAGTCAGATGACCATGTGGTTACTAGCAAGGGCTTGGTTAAGCTTGGGTTTCAAAGTAAACAGAGATTTGCTCTAGTTTGCAAATATTTGAAATAGGGTTTTGAAACTATTTCTAAATTTTGAATCTTGGGTTAAAAGCTTCACCTAGCCTTTCCAACCATGGAGGCAAGCAACCAAGTTCATAGACAATCAAATCCCAAAGGGTGATGGCCAATTGAGACAATTTGCCCACATGAAATCATAGCTCAAACTTCTGCCTCTAAATGATTTTGAGAAAAACCCTATATGAATGAATGATGCAAGGATGAAATGAATGAGTTTTTGAAACATGATTTTTGGGATGTTACACAATGTCTCTAGCTGTGGTTCATGAAAAGAACAGACATGTAATGACACTAGTGGATCCATGTGTGGTTTGTGAGTAGAACAGACATGCAATGAACTCTGGTGGATCCATGTGTTGTTTATGAAAGGAACATACATACAATGACACTTGGTGTGGTTCATGAAAAGAACACGCATCCAATAACACTAGTGGATCCTTATGTGGTTTGTGAGAAGAACAGACATGCAATGACACTAGGTGTGGTTCATGAAAAGAACAGACATGCAATGAGACTGGTGTATCCTTATGTGGTTTGTGAGAAGAACAGACATGCAATGACTGTAGATGTGTTTCATTAAAACAACACACATGCAATGACACTTGTGGATCCATGTGTGGTTTATGAAAGGAACAGACATGCAATGACACTGGGTGTGGTTCATGAAAAGAACAGACATGCAATGACACTGGTGGATCCATATGTGGTTTGTGAAAAGCACAGACATGCAATCACACTAGGTAGATCCATGTGTGGTTTGTGAAAAGAACAGACATGCAATGACTCTAGGTGTGGTTCATGAAAAGAACACACATCCAATGACACTAGTGGATCCATATGTGGTTTGTGAAAAGAAAAGACAAGCAATCACATTGGGTGTGGTTCATTAAAAGAACACACATCCAATGACACTAGTGGATCCTTATGTGGTTTGTGAGAAGAACACACATGCAAGAACTCTAGCTGTGGTTCATGAAAACAACACACATGCAATGACACTGATGTATTCTTATGTGGTTTGTGAGAAGAACAGACATGCAATAACTCTAGCTGTGGTTCATGAGAAGAACACACATGCAATGACATTGGTGGATCCATGTGTGGTTTATGAAAGGAACCGACATGCAATGACTCTGGGTGTGGTTAATGAAAATAACACGCATCCAATGACACTGGTGTATCCTTATGTGGTTTATGAAAAGAACAGACATGCAATGACACTGGGTGTGGTTCATGAAAAGAACACACATCCAATGACACTAGTGGATCCATATGTGGTTTGTGAAAAGAACAGACATGCAATGAACTCTGGTGGATCCATATCTGGTTTGTGAGAAGAACACACATGCAATGACACTGGTGGATCCATGTGTGGTTTGTGAGAAGAACACACATGCAATGACACTGGGTGTGGTTCATGAAAAGAACACGCATCCAATGACACTGGTGGATCCTTATGTGGTTTGTGAGAAGAACAGACATGCAATGTCTCTAGCTGTGGTTCATGAAAAGAACAGACATGTAATGACACTAGTGGATCCATGTGTGGTTTGTGAGTAGAACAGACATGCAATGAACTCTGGTGGATCCATGTGTTGTTTATGAAAGGAACATACATACAATGACACTTGGTGTGGTTCATGAAAAGAACACGCATCCAATGACACTAGTGGATCCTTATGTGGTTTGTGAGAAGAACAGACATGCAATGACACTAGGTGTGGTTCATGAAAAGAACAGACATGCAATGAGACTGGTGTATCCTTATGTGGATTGTGAGAAGAACAGACATGCAATGACTCTAGATGTGGTTCATGAAAAGAACACACATGCAATGACACTAGTGGATCCATGTGTGGTTTATGAAAGGAACAGACATGCAATGACACTGGGTGTGGTTCATGAAAAGAACAGACATGCAACGACACTGGTGGATCCATATGTGGTTTGTGAAAAGAACAGACATGCAATCACACTAGGTAGATCCATGTGTGGTTTGTGAAAAGAACAGACATGCAATGACTCTAGGTGTGGTTCATGAAAAGAACACACATCCAATGACACTAGTGGATCCATATGTGGTTTGTGAAAAGAAAAGACAAGCAATCACATTGGGTGTGGTTCATTAAAAGAACACACATCCAATGACATTAGTGGATCCTTATGTGGTTTGTGAGAAGAACACACATGCAAGAACTCTAGCTGTGGTTCATGAAAAGAACACACATGCAATGACACTGATGTATCCTTATGTGGTTTGTGAGAAGAACAAACATGCAATAACTCTAGCTGTGGTTCATGAGAAGAACACACATGCAATGACACTGGTGGATCCATGTGTGGTTTATGAAAGGAACCGACATGCAATGACTCTGGGTGTGGTTAATGAAAATAACACGCATCCAATGACACTGGTGTATCCTTATGTGGTTTATGAAAAGAACATACATGCAATGACACTGGGTGTGGTTCATGAAAAGAACACACATCCAATGACACTAGTGGATCCATATGTGGTTTGTGAAAAGAACAGACATGCAATGAACTCTGGTGGATCCATATGTGGTTTGTGAGAAGAACACACATGCAATGACACTGGTGGATCCATGTGTGGTTTGTGAGAAGAACACACATGCAATGACACTTGGTGTGGTTCATGAAAAGAACACGCATCCAATGACACTGGTGGATCCTTATGTGGTTTGTGAGAAGAACATACATGCAATGTCTCTAGCTGTGGTTCATGAAAAGAACAGACATGTAATGACACTAGTGGATCCATGTGTGGTTTGTGAGTAGAACATACATGCAATGAACTCTGGTGGATCCATGTGTGGTTTGTGAGAAGAACACACATTCCATGACACTGGTGGATCCATGTGTAGTTTGTGAGAAGAACACACATGCAATTACACTAGGTGTGGTTCATGAAAAGAACACACATCCAAAGACACTAGTGGATCCTTATGTGGTTTGCGAGAAGAACATACATGCAATACTCTAGCTCTGGTTCATGAGAATAATGGACATGGAATGACACTGGTGTATCCTAATGTGGTTTGTGAGAAGAACATACATGCAATGACTCTAGCTATTGTTCATGAAAAGAATACACATCCAATGACACTGGTGGATCCATATGTGGTTTGTCAAAAAAAGAGACATGCAATCACACTGGTTGTGGTTCATGAAAAGAAAACACATCCAATGACACTGGTGTATTCTTATGTGGGTTGTGAAAAGAACACACATGCAATGACACTGAATGTGGTTCATGAAACGAACATACATCCAATGATACTAGTGTATGCTTATGTGGTTTGTGAAAAAGAACACACATGCAATGACCCTAGTTGTGGTTTATCAAAAGAACACACATGGAATGAAAACGGTTGATCCATGTGTGGTTTGTGAAAAAGAACAGACATGCGATGACTCTAGCTGTGGTCCATGAAAAGAACACACATGTAATCACACCGGTGGATCCATGTGTGGTTTGTGAGAAGAACAGACCTGCAATGAATCTGGGTGTGGTTCATCAAAAGAACAGACATCCAATGACACTGGTGGATCCATGTGTGGTTTAATGAAAAGAACACACATGCAATGACACTGGCTGTGGTTCATGAAAAGAACACACATGCAATGACACTGGTGGATCCATGTGTGGTTTATCAAAGGAACAGACATGCAATGACACTGGGTGTGGTTCAGGAAAAGAACACACATGCAATGACACTGGTGGATCCATGTGTGGTTTGTGAAAGGAATAGACATGCAATGACACTGGGTGTGGTTCATGAAAAGAACTACATGCAATGATACTGGTGGATCCCTATGTGGTTTGTGAAAAGAATAGACATGCAATCACACTGGGTGGATCCATGTGTGGTTCATGAAAAGAACAGACATTCAATGACACTGGTGGATCCTTATGTGGTTTCTGAGAAGAACACACATGCAATGACTCTAGCTATGGTCATGAAAAGAACACAATGCAATGACACTGGTGTATCCTTATGTGGTTTGTGAGAAGAACAGACATGTAATGACTCTAGTTGTGGTTCATGAAAAGAACACACATGCAATGAAACTGGTGGATCCATGTGTGGTTTATGAAAGGAACGGACATGCAATTACTCTGGGTGTGGTTAATGAAAAGAACATGCATCCAATGACACTGGTGTATCCTTATGTGGTTTATGAAAAGAACAGACATGCAATGGCATTGGGTGTGGTTCATGAAAAGAACACACATCCAATGACACTGGTGGATCCATATGTGGTTTGTGAAAAGAACAGACATGCAATGAACTCTGGTGGATCCATATGTGGTTTGTGAGAAGAACACACATGAAGTGACACTGGTGGATCCATGTGTGGTTTGCGAGAAGAACGCACATGCAATGACACTGGGTGTGGTTCATGAAAAGAACACACATCCAATGATACTGGTGGATCCATGTGTGGTTTGTGAGTAGAACAGACATGCAATGAACTCTGGTGGATCCATGTGTGGTTTGTAAGAAAAACACACATGCAATGACACTGGTGGATCCATGTGTAGTTTGTGAGAAGAAGACACATGCAGTGACACTGGGTGTGGTTCATGAAAAGAACACACATCTAATGACACTGGTGGATTCTTATGTGGTTTGTAAGAAGAACAGACATGCAATGACTCTAGCTGTGGTTCATGAAAAGAATAGACATGCAATGACACTGGTGTATCCTTATGTGGTTTGTGAAAAGAATAGACATGCAATGACTCTAGCTATTGTTCATGAAAAGAACACACATCCAATGACACTGGTGCATGCATATGTGGTTTGTGAAAAGAAAAGACATGCAATCACACTGGGTTTGTGAGAAGAACAAACATGCATTGATGTAACATCCCAAAAATCATATTTCAAAACTCATTCATATCATCATTGCATCCTTCATCCATTTAGGGTTTTTCTCAAAACCATTTAGATGCATAAGCTTGTGCTATGATTTCATGTGAGCAAATTCAACTCAATTGGCCATCACCCTTTGAGATTGGATTATTTAGGAACTTGTTCGCTTGCCTCCATTATTGGAAGGATTAGGTGTAGCATCTTAACCCAAGTTTCCAATTTAGAAATATTTTCTAAACCCTATTTCAAACATTTTCAAACTAGAGACAAAGTCTCTGTTTGTTTCAAAACCCAAGCTTGACCAGACCCTTAGAAGGTAACCACATGGTGAATTGACTGTTTTTGAAACCACAGTACCCTCCAAAAATCCCCAGAGTGATTTGAATTCAAATAGGATTTGAATTCATATTTAAATCATTCCTGAAAACCAAAATGGAAAAAGAAAAGACTTAAACAAAGGAAAAAGGCCGAGCGCCAGGTTTCTGGCCCAGCAGCGAATCGAGCCCAGCAAGCCCACCCGGGAACCTTTCTTTGCTTCTCTCACGCGCGAGAGCACACACCCAGTCGCTGACAGCCAGACCCCACCTTCACCTCGCACACTTCGCTGACGAGCGGGCCCGGTCCACGTCGTCCTCGTCTTCCCCAAACCGCGCCTGCGACCACGTCGCTGCTGCAGTCACTGCCGGTAATGGCGCGGCGTAATTGGGCATTAAACCGCGAGCGTTTCCTGTCGAGCCTCTGGCTATAAGACCCTCTCTGCCTCGCGAGCTTTTTCCCCAAACACCTCGCTCACTCCGCCACCAGGCTGCTCTCAATCATCCTCGCACCGCCGTAGACAGAGCCCACTCTGGCGATCGATTCCGGTGAGCCTCGTGTTCCCCTCTGCCTCTCGTTCTTGCTATATTGCTCAGTGAGTCTTTGCACACCTCCTGACCTCACTAGTTCGTCCTGTACTACCCCAGGTCGCTGGTTCCACTCGACACCGCAAGCACCGACGGAAACATCAACTCCGGGGAGCTCTAGTGGTAAGTCCGGACCGCCCCGAACCTTGTCGTTCACGCTTGCATGTTCTCCATGATCTTCTTCATCTGACCATGCCTTTTGTTCGCATCCTAGTGATCTACAACGTCGCCTCCGACCTCGAGCAGAACCACCGTTGCCAGATTCAACTCCGGCGAGAAATCTACCGCAACTCTGTGCGCCCCTTGACAAACCAAAGCCACCTTGAGCTTCAGCAGCCTCTTGCGAACCTGGTATGACCCTTCTCCCTCTCGCGGACGACCTGGAACGCAAGCGCCGCCGTAGACCGAGCGCTCCGCCGCTCGCTGACACCGCGCGTCGCCAGGACATGGTCGTTTGAACAAGCACCGTTAGATCCAGATCTGAGCGCTAGGATAGATTCACTTAACACCGAAGCGGTACGCGATCTGGAGCGTACGATCTGTTTAGATCCTGTGGCTGCAGAGCGCGATCCAACCGAAGCGGTACGCGCCAATCACAGCGCGACGCGTGGCTAGGGTTAGATCTAAAAAAACGTTTAAAACCAGAAATTTGATCCAAATTCAAATGCTTATAACTTTTGATTGCCACGTTAGAATTTTGCAAACTTTATACCGTTGGATTCAGTGAGACAAGACCTTTCTGCCTATCCAATGTGTTTAGCAAATAGTAACCAATAGAATGACTTTATTTGTAGAAACTTGTTTAAGGCCATTTTGAGAATAGATTTAGTTTAGTATTTTGTTTTAGGGTTAATTTTGTTTAGTGGGCAAACTTGTGACTTGTTAAGTTTCTGTATTCATACACTTGCTTGGTAGAGTTTTCAAAATCACCACTTAGTAAATTCATGCATGCATGCATTCATATTATTTTTGTTTGTATATATTTGTGTGTAATTGTGTGGTACAACTTTGTGTGTAGATTTTGCTAGTGATTATGATTGTGACGAGTGCTACTCTCCACATTACCAAGGCAAGTGATATCTTCATGAATATTCCCTTCCCATATTTTATACTTGCATTAGATATTTTGTTAGGACTTGCATGCTACTTTTGTCAATTGTTTTGTTGGGAAATCCTATGTAGATTAGAATGGTAGAATTGCTAGAAAAATTCCCTAAGGATAAGTTGCCATGCCATGCTTATCCTAGCTACTAGAAAACAAGGGTGGTTTATATTTTCACACTATGGAAAAATATTCTAAGTCTGAGGACTTGTGTTTTATTTAACAAAACAACTAAGTTAATGAATCTCCTGGGTGGATTGGGACTTGCATGGTGGTTTTTGGTTGAGTGGTTCACAAGGCCCATGTTTATGGTTTACCTTAGTGTATCTCACTTGTGGATGGCCACCCAGGAAACAAAGAGATTTGAGTTGTCAAATGTTGAGAAGCTTCAAGTGCAACCACTTGGCAATATGGGCTCTGCCATGATCTTAGGTTGCTAGAACTTAGTCTCTTGGACAGTTGGTGGTAGAGGGAATGATAGGTTGGGGCGCGTCCATTTGACTAAGGAAAGGCTTCTGAAGGATCTTGTCTTGGGAAACCAAGTCTTGTGGGGAAAGTGCACCACCTCTGTAGAGTGTAAAACCTAAGTACTTAGCCATGTCCCTGGTAAAGGACAATTTGAGCATCAAGACATGGAAGCTTCAAGAATCTCATCACTCCAATTTCTAAATAAAACTTGTGGGTGAACAAGGGTTAAAGGATCTTCAGTCTTTGATTGGTAGATGCCTTGAGTGGATCTACAGTCTTTGATTGGTAGATGCCTTGGGAATGTTTTGTGCCAAACAAAAACTTAGTATTTTCAAATGATAAGGAAAAATATATTTTGAGCAATGCAAGCCTAAGCTCCACCTAGCCAAAATGCATATAGTATTATAGTCCACTTAAATTATACTAAGGTATCACTTGCCAATACTATTCCAAAGTATTGACCCTCTGTGGCTGTAACTTGTAATGTTGCAGGTTACTCCGATGATGATTAGGAGTCATGAGTCTACACTCAACATGCTTGCCTGTGGCACATGAAGATGAAGACTTATGTTTATTTACTTATTCCATAAACTCTTGTATTAGGCCTTTGGCCCTGAGTTGTAAAAGACTATGTTTTATCTCTGGAATGACTGTAATAAACGACCTTTGTATCTGTGTACTTCATCTTAAACTGTGGATGCTAGCATTGATCCAGGGACTAGCATTGCAATCACAGGGATCTTTTCCTTTAGAAAGGAGGGATCTTACAGATGGTATCAGAGCACTGTGTTGCCTGTAGGATTATGACCCTAGGATTGGAAACCATTAAGGAAAATTTTTAACTACTTCTACACTTGTCTATTCTTCTCGTAAACTTTTCTAATCTTCTCATTCTCATCTCTATTTGTAGATGAACTCCATCAACGAAGCCGTGAAGAGAGGACCACTCATGACCATGACCTTGGAGTGTGAGACTGAGTTTCCCAAGATTCTCAAGACCTCATGGAGACAATGGAAGTACATGGTGCAGCTGTGTACAAGGGCTTTCCAGTGATGGAGGAATGAGTGGAGTATTGGTGGGTACAGCTTCACTTGTACAAAAACAAGGAAGACAACCACAAATAAAAAGGCTTCTGCATGTACACCAACACTTTTATGCACACCACATTCTTTGAGTCAGCAAAAGAAGCAGCTTGGAAGACTATCAAAGAACTAAGTGCTAGAGTCAAATGCAGGATGCTCAACCTCCAAAAAGACTTGGAGAAGGAGAAAGAACATACCCAAGAGTTGGAAGCCACCAACCAAACCTTACGGGGAGATATTATAGACTTAGTGATAGAAGCATGTGAACAAGATAGGGTGATTGCCTCTAGGAACATTGTGTTAGCCACCAGATCCAGTGAGATAGGTTTGTGAATGCACTTCGTTAGTTGGACCACCACCTATCACCCTATTTTCCAAATGATACCTTAAATTAGTTTGAACCTTGGTTGATGTAATGGATTCATGTATGCATGACTTGTGTGATTTTTGTGTTCCAGGAATGTGTATCAATGTTTGACTTGTTATCTTAAATTGTGTTGTTCTAACTTTTTCAATCTTATAAATAGATGCCTATTGCCATCAGCACCGTTGAGGAGTTCCAGGTTACCCGTTTTGGTCCTCGTATCGTAGAGCTTACTACCTTGCTCGATCTCCCTCTTCCCACCATTACGGTGCACCCACTCACCAAGTGTGAGAGGAAGGACCTTTGGGGCTTCAAGGTGAACCAGCCAGGACGCCAGACCGAGCCTACCACGGAGGCCATCGTCTTCAAGCTTATGCACGATGACAGGGAGAGAGGCATGGAGGTCGTCATGCAGGACCTGATAGGACGACTGTTAGGCCGTCACTCTCGACAGGTTAGAGGTACTCACTTCCACGCCTTCGGAAGGCGTGATGATGACGGAGAGTCCATCGACTTTGAGGACGACTCGAGGGACACAGCAGAGCCGATACGCCTGTACCTCCAGGACTTAGAGACTCTTATTAGGCACGTGGATACTCACAGGACCAATGTCATGCTTAGCAATGACGAGCTTCAGGTGCAGCTTCGCGAGAAGGACAAGCTCTTCGCGCAGCAGGACGAGATAGTCAAGGAGATGGAGGCAAAGTTCGAGACCCAAGACCGTAAGTTCAAGAGTCAAGAGAAGCGTGTCCAGGATAGGAACAAGAGGATTCGGGATATGACCGAGGAACTGCAGTCCAAGGACTTCGAGTTAGAGCAGCAGCAGACAGTGATTGAGAGACTTCGTTCCCAGAATAGGGCTCTCAAGGCCAAGATCGACTCCTTGACCACTACCATCGAGGAGAACAAGACCTCAATGGAGAACGCAGGTCTTACCTTCGTCGAGGAGGAGATTGATGCTGACGAGTAGACTTGACTACTCAGTTATCTTTATTTATCGTACTTGTTATTTGTGAACTTATTATTGGACCATCCGACATGTGGATGGCTTGCCACTTGTGTGTTTTTACTTGAGACTTTTGTTATCTTGTTGTTGAGCTTTTATCCTTGTGTTGCATGCTATGTGTTTGCTTGTACGATGTATTGTGCATGAATCATGTAAGGGTATCTCATTCTTATCTCTATATAAACCACAGATGCCTCCCCGTCGCGCAAACCCCAACCCCAACCCCAACATTACCCCAGAAATGCAACAGATGATGAATGCGCATACACAGCTTATGCAAATGATGACGACATTCATCCAAAACCAGAACAACAACAACCCCAATAACAACAACAACAACCCCAACAACAACAACCCTCCGGGTTTTGATATGCTCACCAGATTTCTGCGTCTGAGGCCAGCTAAGTTTTCGGGGACGACTGATCCCATGGTGGCCAATGATTGGCTACGTTCTGTGAACAAAGACTTAGTGACCGTGGGCTGCACGGATGCTGAAAAAGTCAGGTTCGCGGCACATCTGTTGGAAGGACCAGCCGCAGCATGGTGGGACAACTTCCAGATCACCACACCTATTGATGAGGTGATTTGGGCTATCTTTGAAGATGGCTTTCGCACTACTCATATCTCACCAGGAATGATGAGCCTGAAAAAGAAGGAGTTTCACAACCTAAAGCAGCACCACCACAACGTGGCTGAATATATAGAAGAGTTCAACAATCTGGCGCGCTATGCACCGGATGAGGTTGACACGGATGCCAAAAGAAAGGAAAAGTTTCTGGAAGGCTTGAATGATGAGTTAAATCTGCAGCTGTCCGTGGCATATGTTCCAACTTATCAGTCACTGTGTGACAAGGCTATTATTGTGGAGAATAAAATGAAGCAAGTCGAGAGTAGAAAGAGGAAACACTCCGACAAGCACAGCTCGGGATCATCTCATAAACGATCTCACTATGATGATAGTGTCAGCTCAGGATCCCACAAGCATGGGAAATTTAACAAGCACCACAACCACAACCGTCATGACAACAAGCATCATCGCAGTCATGACAATGATAAGTACAAGAATCACAAGAGTGGACATAAGAGCCACCACAGTGGAAGTGGAAGTGGAAGTCAGCCTAAAAGGGACATCAGTCAGGTTGAATGCTTCAAATGCAAGAAGCTGGGGCATTATGCTAATGAGTGCCCTGAAAAGAAGGTTGAAGGACCTAACAAGCCCAATCCTTTTCAGAAAGGACAGGTTAACCACATCAATGTGGAGGAGGTCTATGAAGAGCCTGATGCCGTTGCTGGTAAGTTCAGACTCAATTCCATCTCAGCATTTGTACTCTTTGACACTGGTGCATCTCATTCATTCATATCAAAAGCATTTGTTGATAGAAACGGGTTTGCATCTGAAAACATTGGGTGTCCAATAAAAGTTAGCTCTCCGGGTGGAGAAATGATAGTGAGTCTTGGATGCCGGGATCTAGTTATAGAGATCGGAAAACATAAATTTCTAGTAAACCTAATCATCCTAAATTCCCAAGGATTGGATGTGATTTTGGGAATGGATTGGATGGCTAAGTATGAGGGAGTACTAGATTGTGCCAATCGTACAGTTTCACTCACAACCCCTAAAGGTAAGAGGATAAAATTCAAGTCCAATTTTAAATCCAAAGGAAGTAAGTTGAATTCTCTTAAGGGGGTTAGCATGGACAGTGTGCCAATTGTGTGTGAATATCCGGATGTATTTCCGGAAGAGTTACCGGGAATGCCACCAGATAGAGATGTAGAGTTTATAATAGATTTGGTACCAGGTTCTGGACCAAGAGCAAAGAGGCCTTATAAAATGTCAGTTGACGAACTTAAGGAACTCAAGAAACAGCTTGGAGAACAGTTACAGAAAGGATTTATCCAGCCAAGTTCTTCATCTTGGGGAGCTCCAGTTTTGTTCGTAGAAAAGAGAGACAGAACTCAAAGATTATGCATAGATTACCATTCCCTCAACGAGGTAACCATCAAGAACAAATATCCTTTGCCAAGAATCAATGACTTGTTTGATCAGCTAGAAGGAGCATGTGTATTCTCGAAGATTGATCTTAGGTCAGGCTATTTTCAACTCAAGATAAGAGAGCAAGACATACCTAAAACAGCATTCACCACAAGGTATGGATTGTATGAGTACATGATGATGCCTTTTGGTTTAACCAACGCTCCAGCATACTTCATGAATATGATGAACAAGGTGTTCATGGAATTTCTCGACAAGTTCGTTGTCGTTTTCATCGATGACATCTTGGTCTACTCCAAGAGCAAGGAAGAGCATGAAAGACATCTCCGCTTGATACTTGAGAAACTAAGGGAACATAAGCTTTATGCCAAATTCAGCAAGTGTGAGTTTTGGTTAGAGGAAGTTGGATTTCTTGGTCATGTTATGACAAAGGATAGTGTAGCAGTTGATCCTGTTAAAGTTTCAGCTGTGACAGAATGGGAATCTCCTAAGAACGTAAAAGAAGTTCGTAGTTTTCTTGGTTTAGCAGGTTACTACAGAAGGTTCATTGAAATTTTTTCAAAGGTGGCTAAACCAATGACAGAATTGTTGAAGAAAGATAAGAAATTTGCTTGGTCTGAAGGTTGTGAACTCAACTTTCAAGAATTAAAGAAGAGACTTGTGTCAGCACCAGTTCTGTGTCTACCAGATTTGGAAAAGGATTTCCAAGTGTATTGTGATGATTCGCATCAAGGATTAGGTGCCGTACTTATGCAAGGCGGAAAAGTTCTGGCTTATGCCTCGAGACAACTCAAAACCCATGAAGTAAACTATCCTACTCATGATTTAGAGTTAGCCGCTGTTGTCCATGCACTCAAAACATGGAGACATTACCTTTTGGGAAAACGTTGTGAAGTATTCACCGATCATAAGAGTTTGAAGTATATCTTCACCCAGAAGGAAATCAATATGAGACAAAGGAGATGGCTAGAACTTATCAAGGATTACGACTTGAGTTTGCAATACCATCCTGGTAAAGCAAATGTAGTAGCAGATGCCCTAAGTCGTAAGGCGTTTGTAAATGGCCTTACCAAAGGTGAATTGCCAGATGACTTGTGTAAGCAATTCAAGGAACTCAGGTTGGAGATTGTGCCAGAAGGACATCTTATGTCTTTGGATGTTCAACCCACTCTGTTGGATAAGATTAAAGAAGCCCAAAAGACGGATAAAGAAATCGAAGAGATTAAGGAAAGGATTAGCCAAGGGAAGGCTAAAAGTTTCCATATGGACGAACAAGGTACTTTATGGCACGGGAAACGTATTTGTGTTCCACAAGATCCGGAAATGCGGAAACTGATTTTACAAGAAGCCCATAACTCTCCATATTCTATTCACCCGGGAAACACCAAAATGTACATGGATATGAAAGAAAGATTTTGGTGGAACAATCTCAAAAGGTACATCGCCGAACACATTGCTTTGTGTGATGTGTGTAGTAGAGTGAAAGCGGAGCATCAGAAACCAGCAGGTTTGCTTCAACCAATGCCTATTCCTGAATGGAAGTGGGAAAATATTGGTATGGATTTCATTACCGGATTACCAAGGACCAGGTCAGGATATGATTCCATATGGGTAGTAGTGGATCGCCTAACTAAAGTGGCTCATTTTATACCCGTAAAGACAACTTATACCAGTGCCAAGTTAGCCAAAATCTACATGAGCAGAATTGTATGCCTTCACGGTGTACCTAAGAGTATTGTGTCAGATAGAGGAACTCAGTTCACTTCTCATTTTTGGAGACAGCTTCATGAATCTTTAGGAACGAGGTTGGAATTCAGCACTGCTTTTCATCCTCAAACTGATGGACAAACAGAAAGGACTAATCAAATTCTTGAAGACATGTTGAGGGCATGTGCCCTAGACTATGGAGCAAGTTGGGATGAAAGTCTGCCTTACGCAGAGTTCTCCTACAACAACAGTCACCAATCTAGTATTGGGATGGCACCATTTGAGTTTCTCCACGGAAGAAACTGTACCACCCCATTGCTATGGAATGGTGTGGGAGAAAGAAGTTTGTTTGGACCAGATCTTATCAAAGACGCCGAAGAAAAGTCAAATTGGTTAGGGACAGGTTGAAGATAGCACAGTCTCGACAGAAAAGCTACGCAGATGCTAAGCGTAGAGAAGTCACTTACGAAGTTGGGGATAGAGCTTATCTTAGAGTATCACCACTTCGTGGAGTGAAAAGATTTGGAGTCAAAGGAAAGTTAGCACCAAGATATGTTGGACCATTCAACATTCTAAGTCGCAAGGGAGAAGCTGCATACGAAATCGAACTGCCAGCATCTTTATTAGCAATCCATAATGTTTTTCATGTGAGTCAGCTTAAGAAATGTCAACCGGAGATGGAAGGATCTTCTTTGAAGGATACCATATCCTTGGAAGAAGTTCAACTAGAAAGTGATCTCACCTATGAAGAAAAGCCTGTCAAGATTCTTGAGACCACAGAAAGAGTCACAAGGACAAAGACTATCAAGTTTTGCAAAGTACAATGGAATCATCATTCCGAAGAGGAAGCAACATGGGAAAGAGGAGATGATCTTCGGAAAGACCACCCTCACCTATTTGCTATCCAATCCGAATCTCGAGGGCGAGATTCATCTTAAGGGGGTTAGATTTGTAACATCCCAAAAATCATATTTCAAAACTCATTAATATCATCATTGCATCCTTCATCCATTTAGGGTTTTTCTCAAAATCATTTAGATGCATAAGCTTGTGCTATGATTTCATGTGAGCAAATTCAACTCAATTAGCCATCACCCTTTGAGATTGGATTGTTTAGGAACTTGTTCGCTTGCCTCCATTTTTGGAAGGATTAGGTGTAGCATCTTAACCCAAGTTTCCAATTTAGAAATATTTTCTAAACCCTATTTCAAACATTTTCAAACTAGAGACAAAGTCTCTGTTTGTTTCAAAACCCAAGCTTGACTAGACCCTTACAAGGTAACCACATGGTGAATTGACTGTTTTTGAAACCACAGTACCCTACAAAAATCCCCAGAGTGATTTGAATTCAAATAGGATTTGAATTCATATTTAAATCATTCCTGAAAACCAAAATGGAAAAAGAAAAGACTTAAACAAAGGAAAAAGGCCGAGCGCCAGGTTTCTGGCCCAGCAGCGAATCGAGCCCAGCAAGCCCACCCGGGAACCTTTCTTTACTTCTCTCACGCGCGAGAGCACACACCCAGTCGCTGACAGCCAGACCCCACCTTCACCTCGCACACTTAGCTGACGAGCGGGCCCGGTCCACGTCGTCGTTGTCTTCCCCAAACCGCGCCTGCGACCACGTCGCTGCTGCAGTCACTGCCGGTAATGGCGCGGCGTAATTGGGCATTAAACCGCGAGCGTTTCCTGTCGAGCCTCTGGCTATAAGACCCTCTCTGCCTCGCGAGCTTTTTCCCCCAAACACCTTGCTCACTCCGCCACCAGGCTGCTCTCAATCATCCTCGCACCGCCGCAGACAGAGCCCACTCCGGCGATCGATTCCGGTGAGCCTCGTGTTCCCCTCTGCCTCTCGTTCTTGCTATCTTGCTCAGTGAGTCTTTGCGCACCTCCTGACCTCACTAGTTCGTCCTGTACTGCCCCAGGTCGCCGGTTCCACTCGACACTGCAGGCACCAACGGAAACATCAACTCCGGGGAGCTCTAGTGGTAAGTCCAGACCGCCCCGAACCTTGTCGTTCACGCTCGCATGTTCTCCATGATCTTCTGCATCTGACCACGCCTTTTGTTCGCATCCTAGTGATCTACAACGTCGCCTCCGACCTCGAGAAGAACCACCGTTGCCAGATTCAACTCCGGCGAGAAATCTACCGCAACTCTGTGCGCCCCTTGACAAACCAAAGCCACCTTGAGCTTCAGAAGCCTCTTGCGAACCTGGTATGACCCTTCTCCCTCTCGCGGACGACCTGGAACGCAAGCGCCGCCGTAGACCGAGCGCTCCGCCGCTCGCTGACACCGCGTGCCGCCAGGACATGGTCGTTTGAACAAGCACCGTTAGATCCAGATCTGAGCGCTAGGATAGATTCACTTAACACCAAAGCGGTACGCGATCTGGAGCGTACGATCTGTTTAGATCCTGCGGCTGCAGAGCGTGATCCAACCGAAGCGGTACGCGCCAATCACAGCGCGACGCGTGGCTAGGGTTAGATCTAAAAAAAAGGTTTAAAACCAGAAATTTGATCCAAATTCAAATGCTTATAACTTTTGATTGCCACGTTAGAATTTTGCAAACTTTATACCGTTGGATTCAGTGAGACAAGACCTTTCTGCCTATCCAATGTGTTTAGCAAATAGTAACCAATAGAATGACTTTATTTGTAGAAACTTGTTTAAGGCCATTTTGAGAATAGATTTAGTTTAGTATTTTGTTTTAGGGTTAATTTTGTTTAGTGGGCAAACTTGTGACTTGTTAAGTTTCTGTATTCATACACTTGCTTGGTAGAGTTTTCAAAATCATCACTTAGTAAATTCATGCATGCATGCATTCATATTATTTTTGTTTGTATATATTTGTGTGTAATTGTGTGCTACAACTTTGTGTGTAAATTTTGCTAGTGATTGTGATTGTGACGAGTGGTACTCTCCACATTACCAAGGCAAGTGATATCTTCATGAATATTCCCTTCCCATATTTTATACTTGCATTAGATATTTTGTTAGGACTTGCATGCTACTTTTGTCAATTGTTTTGTTGGGAAATCCTATGTAGATTAGAATGGTAGAATTGCTAGGAAAATTCCCTAAGGATAAGTTGCCATGCCATGATTAGCCTAGCTACTAGAAAACAAGGGTGGTTTATATTTTCACACTATGGAAAAATATTCTGAGTCTAAGGACTTGTGTTTTATTTAACAAAACAACTAAGTTAATGAATCTCTTGGGTGGATTGGGACTTGCATGGTGGTTTTTGGTTGAGTGGATCACAAGGCCCATGTTTATGGTTTACATTAGTGTATCTCACTTGTGGATGGCCACCCAGGAAACAAAGAGATTTGAGTTGTCAAATGTTGAGAAGCTTCAAGTGCAACCACTTGGCAATATGGGCTCTGCCATGATCTTAGGTTGCTAGAACTTAGTCTCTTGGACAGTTGGTGGTAGAGGGAATGATAGGTTGGAGCGCGTCCATTTGACTAAGGAAAGGCTTCTGAAGGATCTTGTCTTGGGAAACCAAGTCTTGTGGGGAAAGTGCACCACCTATGCAGAGTGTAAAACCTAAGTACTTAGCCATGTCCCTGGTAAAGGACAATTTGAGCATCAAGACATGGAAGCTTCAAGAATCTCATCACTCCAATTTCTAAATAAAACTTGTGGGTGAACAAGGGTTAAAGGATCTTTAGTCTTTGATTGGTAGATGCCCTGAGTGGATCTACAGTCTTTGATTGGTAGATGCCTTGGGAAAGTTTTGTGCCAAACAAAAACTTAGTATTTTCAAATGATAAGGAAAAATATATTTTGAGCAATGCAAGCCTAAGCTCCACCTAGCCAAAATGCATATAGTATTATAGTCCACTTAAATTATACTAAGGTATCACTTGCCAATACTATTCCAAAGTATTGACCCTCTGTGGCTGTAACTTGTAATGTTGCAGGTTACTCCGATGATGATTAGGAGTCATGAGTCTACACTCAACATGCTTGCCTGTGGCACATGAAGATGAAGACTTATGTTTATTTACTTATTCCATAAACTCTTGTATTAGGACTTTGGCCCTGAGTTGTAAAAGACTATGTTTTATCTCTGGAATGACTGTAATAAACGACCTTTGTATCTGTGTACTTCATCTTAAACTGTGGATGCTAGCATTGATCCAGGGACTAGCATTGCAATCAGAGGGATCTTTTCCTTTACAAAGGAGGGATCTTACAATTGACTCTGGGTGTGCTTCATGAAAAGAACACACATCCAATGACACTGGTGGATCCATATGTGGATTGTGAAAAGAAAAGACATGCAATCACACTAGGTGTGGTTCATGAAAAGAAAACGCATCCAATGACACTGGTGTATGCTTATGTGGTTTGTGAAAAGAACACACATGCAATGACACTGGGTGTGGTTCATGAAAAGAACACACATTCAATGACACTGGTGGATCCTTATGTGGTTTGTGAAAAAGAACACACACGCAATGACTCTAGTTGTGATTCATGAAAATAACACACTTGCAATGAGACTGGTGTATCCTTATGTGGTTTATGAGAAGAACGGACATGCAATGACTCTAGCTATGGTTCATGAAAAGAACAGACATGCAATGACACTGGTGTATCCTTATGTGGTTTGTGAGAAGAACATACATGCAATGAACTCTAGCTGTGGTTCATGAAAAGAACACCCATGCAATGACTCTGGTGGATCCATGTGTGGTTTATGAAAGGAACAGACATGCAATGACACTAGCTGTGGTTCATGAAAAGAACAGACATGCAATGACACTGGTGGATCCATATGTGGTTTGTGAGTAGAACATACATGCAATGAACTCTGGTGGATCCATGTGTGGTTTGTAAGAAAAACACACATGCAATTACACTGGTGGATCCATGTGTAGTTTGTGAGAAGAATACACATGCAGTGACACTGGGTGTGGTTCATGAAAAGAACACACATCTAATGACACTGGTGGATTCTTATGTGGTTTGTAAGAAGAACAGACATGCAATGACTCTAGTTGTGGTTCATGAAAAGAACAGACCTGCAATGACACTGATGTATCCTTATGTGGTTTGTGAAAAGAATAGACATGCAATGACTCTAGCTATTGTTCATGAAAAGAACACACATCCAATGACACTTGTGTATGCATATGTGGTTTGTGAAAAGAAAAGACATGCAATCACACTGGGTTTGTGAGAAGAACAAACATGCATTGACTCTGGGTGTGCTTCATGAAAAGAACACACATCCAATGACACTTGTGGATCCATATGTGGTTTGTGAAAAGAACAGACATGCAATGAACTCTGGTGGATCCATATGTGGTTTGTGAGAAGAACACACATGGAATGACACTGGTGGATCCATGTGTGGTTTGTGAGAAGAACACACATGCAATCACATTGGGTGTGGTTCATGAAAAGAACACGCATCCAATGACACTGGTGGATCCTTATGTGGTTTGTCAGAAGAATAGACATGCAATGTCTCTAGCTGTGGTTCATGAAAAGAACAGACATGCAATGACACTAGTGGATCCATGTGTGGTTTGTGAGTAGAACAGACATGCAATGAACTCTGGTGGATCCATGTGTGGTTTGTGAGAAGAACACACATTCCATGACACTGGTGGATCCATGTGTAGTTTGTGAGAAGAACACACATGCAATTACACTAGGTGTGGTTCATGAAACGAACACACATCCAAAGACACTAGTGGATCCTTATTTGGTTTGTGAGAAGAACATACATGCAATGACTCTAGCTGTGGTTCACGAAAATAATGGACATGCAATGACACTGGTGTATCCTAATGTGGTTTGTGAGAAGAACATACATGCAATGACTCTAGCTATTGTTCATGAAAAGAACACACATCCAATGACACTGGTGGATCCATATGTGGTTTGTCAAAAGAAGCGACATGCAATTACACTGGCTGTGGTTCATGAAAAGAAAACACATCCAATGACACTGGTGTATTCTTATGTGGTTTGTGAAAAGAACACACATGCAATGACACTGGGTGTGGTTCACGAAAAGAACACACATCCAATGACACTAGTGGATCGTTATGTGGTTTGTGAAAAAGAAAACACATGCAATGACCCTAGTTGTGGTTTATCAAAAGAACACACATGGAATGACAACGGTTAATCCATGTGGGGCTTGTGAAAAAGAACAGACATGCAATGACTCTAGCTGTGGTCCATGAAAAGAACACACATGCAATCACACCGGTGGATCCATGTGTGGTTTGTGAGAAGAACAGACATGCAATGACTCTGGGTGTGGTTCATGAAAAGAACAGACATCCAATGACACTGGTGGATCCATGTGTGGTTTAATGAAAAGAACACACATGCAATGATATTGGCTGTGGTTCATGCAAAGAACACAAATGCAATGACACTGGTGGATCCATGTGTGGTTTATGAAAGGAACAGACATGCAATGACACTGGGTGTGGTTCATGAAAAGAACACACATGCAATGACACTGGTGGATCCATGTGTGGTTTGTGAAAGGAATAGACATGCAATGACACTGGGTGTGGTTCATGAAAAGAACATCATGCAATGACACTGGTGGATCCTTATGTGGTTTGTGAAAAGAATAGACATGCAATCACCCTGGGTGGATCCACGTGTGGTTCATGAAAAGAACAGACATGCAATGACACTGGTGGATCCTTATGTGGTTTCTGAGAAGAACAGACATGCAATGACTCTAGATGTGGTTCATGAAAAAAATAGACCATGCAATGACACTAGTGTATCCTTATGTGGTTTGTGAGAAGAACAGACATGCAATGACACTGGTGGATCCATGTGTGGTTTATGAAAGGAATAGACATGCAATGACACTGGTGGATCCATGTGTTGTTTTTGAAAGGAACAAACATGCAATGACACTGGGTGTGGTTCATGAAAAGAACACACATCCAATGATACTGGTGGATCCTTATGTGGTTTGTGACAACAACATACATGCAATGACTCTAGCTGTGGTTCATGAAAAGAACAGACATGCAATGACATTGGTGTATCCTTATGTGGTTTGTGAGAAGAATAGACATGCAATGACTCTAGCTGTGGTTCATGAAAAGATACCCCTGCAATGACACTGGTGGATCCATGTGTGGTTTATGAAAGGAATATACATGCAATTGCACTAGGTGTGGTTCATGAAAAGAACAGACATGCAATGACACAGGTGGATCCATATGTGGTTAGTGAAAAGAACAGACATGCAATCACACTAGGTGGATCCATGTGCGGTTTGTGAAAAGAACAGACATGCAATGACTCTGGGTGTGGTTCATAAAAGAACACACATCCAATGACACTAGTGGATCCATGCGTGGTTTGTGAAAAGAACACACATGCAATGACTCTAGCTATGGTCATGAAAAGAACACACATGGAATGACACTGGTGTATCCTTATGTGGTTTGTGAGCAGAACAGACATGCAATGACTCTAGTTGTGGTTCATGAAAAGAGCACACATGCAATGAAACTGGTGGATCCATGTGTGGTTTATGAAAGGAACGGACATGCAATTACTTTAGGTGTGGTTAATGAAAACAACACGCATCCAATGACACTGGTGTATACTTATGTGGTTTATGAAAAGAACAGACAAGCAATGACATTGGGTGTGGTACATGAAAAGAACACAAATCCAATGACACTGGTGGATCCATATGTGGTTTGTGAAAAGAACAGACATGCAATGAACTCTGGTGGATCCATATGTGGTTTGTGAGAAGAACACACATGCAGTGACACTGGTGGATCCATGTGTGGTTTGTGAGAAGAACACACATGCAATGACACTGGGTGTGGTTCATGAAAAGAACACACATCCAATGACACTGGTGGATCCTTATGTGGTTTGTGTGAAGAATAGACATGCAATGACTCTAGCTGTGGTTCATGAAAAGAACAGACATGCAATGACACTGGTGGATCCATATGTGGTTTGTGAGTAGAACAGACATGCAATGAACTCTGGTGGATCCATGTGTGGTTTGTAAGAAAAACACAAATGCAATGACACTGGTGGATCCATGTGTAGTTTGTGAGAAGAATACACATGAAGTGACACTGGGTGTGGTTCATGAAAAGAACACACATCTAATGACACTAGTGGATTCTTATGTGGTTTGTAAGAAGAACAGACATGCAATGACTCTAGCTGTGGTTCATGAAAAGAACAGACATCCAATGACACTGGTGGATCCATGTGTGGTTTGTGAGTAGAACAGACATGCAATGAACTCTGGTGGATCCATGTGTGGTTTGTAAGAAAAACACACATGCAATGACACTGGTGGATCCATGTGTAGTTTGTGAGAAGAATACACATGCAGTGACACTGGGTGTGGTTCATGAAAAGAACACACATCTAATGACACTGGTGGATTCTTATGTGGTTTGTAAGAAAAACAGACATGGAATGACTCTAGCTGTGGTTCATGAAAAGAACAGACATGCAATGACACTGGTGTATCCTTATGTGGTTTGTGAAAAGAATAGACATGCAATGACTCTAGCTATTGTTCATGAAAAGAACACACATCCAATGACACTAGTGTATGCATATGTGGTTTGTGAAAAGAAAAGACATGCAATCACACTGGGTTTGTGAGAAGAACAAACATGCATTCACTCTAGGTGTGCTTCATGAAAAGAACACACATCCAATGACACTGGTGGATCCATATGTGGATTGTGAAAAGAAAAGACATGCAATCACACTAGGTGTGGTTCATGAAAAGAAAACGCATCCAATGACACTGGTGTATGCTTATGTGGTTTGTGAAAAGAACACACATGCAATGACACTGGGTGTGGTTCATGAAAAGAACACACATCCAATGACACTGGTGGATCCTTATGTGGTTTGTGAAAAGAACAAACCCACAATGACTCTAGCTGTGATTCATGAAAATAACACACATGCAATGACACTGGTGTATCCTTATGTGGTTTATGAGAAGAACATACATGCAATGAACTCCAGCTGTGGTTCATGAAAAGAACACCCATGCAATGACTCTGGTGGATCCATGTGTGGTTTATGAAAGGAACAGACATGCAATGACACTGGGTGTGGTTCATGAAAAGAACAGACATGCAATGACACTGGTGGATCCATATGTGGTTTTTGAAAAGAAAAGACATGCAATGACACTGGCTGTGGTTCATGAAAAGAACACACATCCAATGACACTAGTGGATCCTTATGTGGTTTGTGAGAAGAACAGACATGCAATGACTCTAGCTGTGGTTCATGAAAAGAACAGACATCCAATGAGACTGGTGGATCCATGTGTGGTTTGTGTGTAGAACATACATGCAATGAATTCTGGTGGATCCATGTGTGGTTTGTAAGAAAAACACACATGCAATGACACTGGTGGATCCATGTGTAGTTTGTGAGAAGAACACACATGCAATGACACTTGGTGTGGTTCATGAAAAGAACACACATCTAATGACACTGGTGGATCCTTATGTGGTTTGTAAGAAGAACAGACATGCAATGACTCTAGCTGCGGTTCATGAAAAGAATAGACATGCAATGACACTGGTGTATCCTTATGTTGTTTGTGAAAAGAATAGACATGCAATGACTCTAGCTATTATTCATGAAAAGAACACACATCCAATGACACTGGTGTATGCATATGTGGTTTCTGAAAAGAAAAGATATGCATTCACACTGGGTTTGTGAGAAGAACAAACATGCATTAACTCTGGGTGCGCTTCATGAAAAGAACACACATCCAATGACACTGGTGGATCCATACGTGGTTTGTGAAAAGAAAAGACATGCAATCACACTATGTGTGGTTCATGAAAAGAAAACGCATCCAATGACACTGGTGTATGTTTATGTGGTTTGTGAAAAGAACACACAGGCAATGACACTGTGTGTGATTCATGAAAAGAACACACATCCAATCACACTGGTGGATCCTTATGTGGTTTGTGAAAAAGAACACACACGCAATGAATCTAGTTGTGATTCATGAAAATAACACACATGCAATGAGACTGGTGTATCCTTATGTGGTTTATGAGAAGAACGGACATGCAATGACTCTAGCTGTGGTTCATGAAAAGAACAGACATGCAATGACACTGGTGTATCCTTATGTGGTTTGTGAGAAGAACATACATGCAATGAACTCTAGCTGTGGTTCATGAAAAGAACACCCATGCAATGACTCTGGTGGATTCATGTGTGATTTATGAAGGAACAGACATGCAATGACACTAGGTGTGGTTCATGAAAAGAACAGATATGCAATGACACTGGTGGATCCATATGTGGTTTGTGAAAAGAAAAGACATGCAGTGACACTGGTGGATCCATGTGTGATTTGTGAGAAGAACAGACATGCAATGACACTGGCTGTGGTTCATGAAAAGAACTCACATCCAATGACACTGGTGGATCCTTATGTGGTTTGCGAGAAGAACATACATGCAATGACTCTAGCTGTGGTTCATGAAAAGAACAGACATCCAATGACACCGGTGGATCCATGTGTGGTTTGTCAGTAGAACATACATGCAATGAACTCTGGTGGATCCATATGTGGTTTGTAAGAAAAACGCACATGCAATGACACTAGTGGATCCATGTGTAGTTTGTGAGAAGAACACACATGCAATGACACTGGGTGTGGTTCATGAAAAGAACAGACATGCAATGACACTGGTGGATCCATATGTGGTTTTTGAAAAGAAAAGACATGCAATGACACTGGCTGTGGTTCATGAAAAGAACACACATCCAATGACACTAGTGGATCCTTATGTGGTTTGTGAGAAGAACAGACATGCAATGACTCTAGCTGTGGTTCATGAAAAGAACAGACATCCAATGACACTGGTGGATCCATGTGTGGTTTGTGAGTAGAACAGACATGCAATGAATTCTGGTGGATCCATGTGTGGTTTGTAAGAAAAACACACATGCAATGACACTGGTGGATCCATGTGTAGTTTGTGAGAAGAACACACATGCAATGACACTTGGTGTGGTTCATGAAAAGAACACACATCTAATGACACTGGTGGATCCTTATGTGGTTTGTAAGAAGAACAGACATGCAATGACTCTAGCTGCGGTTCATGAAAAGAATAGACATGCAATGACACTGGTGTATCCTTATGTGGTTTGTGAAAAGAATAGACATGCAATGACTCTAGCTATTATTCATGAAAAGAACACACATCCAATGACACTGGTGTATGCATATGTGGTTTCTGAAAAGAAAAGACATGCATTCACACTGGGTTTGTGAGAAGAACAAACATGCATTAACTCTGGGTGCGCTTCATGAAAAGAACACACATCCAATGACACTGGTGGATCCATACGTGGTTTGTGAAAAGAAAAGACATGCAATCACACTATGTGTGGTTCATGAAAAGAAAACGCATCCAATGACACTGGTGTATGTTTATGTGGTTTGTGAAAAGAACACACAGGCAATGACACTGTGTGTGATTCATGAAAAGAACACACATCCAATCACACTGGTGGATCCTTATGTGGTTTGTGAAAAAGAACACACACGCAATGAATCTAGTTGTGATTCATGAAAATAACACACATGCAATGAGACTGGTGTATCCTTATGTGGTTTATGAGAAGAACGGACATGCAATGACTCTAGCTGTGGTTCATGAAAAGAACAGACATGCAATGACACTGGTGTATCCTTATGTGGTTTGTGAGAAGAACATACATGCAATGAACTCTAGCTGTGGTTCATGAAAAGAACACCCATGCAATGACTCTGGTGGATTCATGTGTGATTTATGAAGGAACAGACATGCAATGACACTAGGTGTGGTTCATGAAAAGAACAGATATGCAATGACACTGGTGGATCCATATGTGGTTTGTGAAAAGAAAAGACATGCAGTGACACTGGTGGATCCATGTGTGATTTGTGAGAAGAACAGACATGCAATGACACTGGCTGTGGTTCATGAAAAGAACTCACATCCAATGACACTGGTGGATCCTTATGTGGTTTGCGAGAAGAACATACATGCAATGACTCTAGCTGTGGTTCATGAAAAGAACAGACATCCAATGACACCGGTGGATCCATGTGTGGTTTGTCAGTAGAACATACATGCAATGAACTCTGGTGGATCCATATGTGGTTTGTAAGAAAAACGCACATGCAATGACACTAGTGGATCCATGTGTAGTTTGTGAGAAGAACACACATGCAATGACACTGGGTGTGGTTCATGAAAAGAACACACATCTAATGACACTGGTGGATCCTTATGTGGTTTGTAAGAAGAACAGACATGCAATGACTCTAGCTGTGGTTCATGAAAAGAACAGACATGCAATGACACTGGTGTATCCTTATGTGGTTTGTGAAAAGAATATACATGAAATGACTCTACCTATTGTTCATGAAAAGAACACACATCCAATGACACTTGTGGATCCATATGTGGTTTCTGAAAAGAAAAGACATGCAATCACACTAGGTGTGGTTAATGAAAAGAAAACACATCCAATGACACTGGTGTATGCTTATGTGGTTTTTGAAAACAACACACATGCAATGACACAGGGTGTGGTTCATGAAAAGAACACACATCCAATGACACTGGTGGATCCTTGTGTGGTTTGTGAAAAAGAACACACATGCAATGACCCTAGTTGTGGTTCATGAAAAGAACACACATGGAATGACACCGGTGGATCCATGTGTGGTTTGTGAAAAATAACAGACATGCAATGACTCTAGCTGTGGTCCATGAAAAGAACAGACATCCAATGACACTGGTGGATCCATGTGTGGTTTAATGAAAAGAACACACATGCAATGACACTAGGTGTGGTTCATGAAAAGAACACACATACAATGACACAGGTGGATCCATGTGTGGTTTACGAAAGGAACAGACATGCAATGACACTGGGTGTGGTTCATGAAAAGAGAACACATCGAATGACACTGGTGGATCCTTAGGTGGTTTGTGAGAAGAACAAACATGCAATGACTCTAGCTGTGGTTCATGAAAAGAACAGACATGCAATGACAATGGTGTATCCTTATGTGGTTTGTGAGAAGAACATACATGCAATGAACTCTAGTTGCGGTTCATGAAAAGAACACACATGCAATGACACTGGTGGATCCGTGTGAGGTTTATGAAAGCAACAGACATGCAATGACACTGGGATGTGGTTCATGAAAAGAACAAACATGAAGTGACACTGGTGGATCCATATGTGGTTTGTGAAAACAAAAGACATGCAATGACACTGGTGGATCCATGTGTGATTTGTGAGAAGAACACACATGCAATGACACCGGGTGTGGTTCATGAAAATAACAGACATCCAATGACACCGGTGGATCCTTATGTGGTTTGTGAGAAGAACAGGCATGCAATGACTCTAGTTGTGGTTTTTGAAAAGAACACACATGCAATGACACTAGTGTATCCTTATGTGGTTTGTGAGAAGAACAAACATGCATTGACTCTGGGTGTGCTTCATCAAGAGAACACAGATCCAATGACACTGGTGGATCCATATGTGGTTTGTGAAAAGAAAAGACATGCAATCAAACTAGGTGTGGTTCAGAAAAGAAAACGCATCCAATGACACAGGTGTATGCTTATGTGGTTTGTGAAAAAGAACACACCCGCAATGACTCTAGTTGTGATTCATGAAAATAACACACATGCAATGATACTGGTGTATCCTTATGTGGTTTATGAGAAGAACGGACATGCAATGACTCTAGCTGTGGTTCATGAAAAGAACAGACATGCAATGACACTGGTGTATCCTTATGTGGTTTGTGAGAAGAACATGCATGCAATGAACTCTAGCTGTGGTTCATGAAAAGAACACCCATGCAATGACTCTGGTGGATCCATGTGTGGTTTATGAAAGGAACAGACATGCAATGACACTGGATGTGGTTCATGAAAAGAACAGACATGCAATGACACTGGTGGATCCATATGTGGTTTGTGAAAAGAAAAGACATGCAATGACACTGGTGGATACATGTGTGATTTGTGAGAAGAACACAGATGCAATGACACTGGTGGATACATGTGTGATTTGTGAGAAGAACACACATGCAATGACACTGGTGGATACATGTGTGATTTGTGAGAAGAACACACATGCAATGACACTGGTTGTGGTTCATGAAAAGAGCACACATCCAATGACACTGGTGGATCCTTATGTGGTTTGTAATAAGAATAGACATGCAATGACACTAGCTGTGGTTCATGAAAAGAACAGACATCCAATGACACCGGTGGATCCATGTGTGGTTTGTGAGTAGAACAGACATGCAATGAACTCTGGTGGATCCATGTGTGGTTTGTAAGAAAAACACACATGCAATGACACTGGTGGATCCATGTGTAGTTTGTGAGAAGAACACACATGCAATGACACTGGGTGTGGTTCATGAAAAGAACACATATCTAATTACACTGGTGGATCTTTATGTGGTTTGTAAGAAGAACAGACATGCAATGACTCTAGCTGTGGTTCATGAAAAGAACAGACATGCAATGACACTGGTGTATCCTTATGTGGTTTGTGAAAAGAATAGACATGAAATGACTCTACCTATTGTTCATGAAAAGAACACACATCCAATGACACTTGTGGATCCATATGTGGTTTCTGAAAAGAAAAGACATGCAATCACACTAGGTGTGGTTAATGAAAAGAAAACACATCCAATGACACTAGTGTATGCTTATGTGGTTTTTGAAAACAACACACATGCAATGACACAGGGTGTGGTTCATGAAAAGAACACACATCCAATGACACTGGTGGATCCTTGTGTGGTTTGTGTAAAAGAACACACATGCAATGACCCTAGTTGTGGTTCATGAAAAGAACACACATGGAATGACACCGGTGGATCCATGTGTGGTTTGTGAAAAATAACAGACATGCAATGACTCTAGATGTGGTCCATGCAAAGAACACACATGCAATTACAGCGGTGGATCCATTTGTAGTTTGTGATAAGAACAGACATGCAATGACTCTGGGTCTGGTTCATGAAAAGAACAGACATCCAATGACACTGGTGGATCCATGTGTGGTTTAATGAAAAGAACACACATGCAATGACACTAGGTGTGGTTCATGAAAAGAACACACATACAATGACACAGGTGGATCCATGTGTGGTTTACGAAAGGAACAGACATGCGATGACACTGGGTGTGGTTCATGAAAAGAGAACACATCGAATGACACGGTTGGATCCTTATGTGGTTTGTGAGAAGAACAAACATGCAATGACTCTAGCTGTGGTTCGTGAAAAGAACAGACATGCAATGACAATGGTGTATCCTTATGTGGTTTGTGAGAAGAACATACATGCAATGAACTCTAGCTGTGGTTCATGAAAAGAACACACATGCAATGACACTGGTGGATCCGTGTGAGGTTTATGAAAGCAACAGACATGCAATGACACTGGGATGTGGTTCATGAAAAGAACAAACATGCAGTGACACTGGTGGATCCATATGTGGTTTGTGAAAACAAAAGACATGCAATGACACTGGTGGATCCATGTGTGATTTGTGAGAAGAACACACATGCAATGACACCGGGTGTGGTTCATGAAAATAACAGACATCCAATGACACCGGTGGATCCTTATGTGGTTTGTGAGAAGAACAGGCATGCAATGACTCTAGTTGTGGTTTTTGAAAAGAACACACATGCAATGACACTGGTGTATCCTTATGTGGTTTGTGAGAAGAACAAACATGCATTGACTCTGGGTGTGCTTCATCAAGAGAACACAGATCCAATGACACTGGTGGATCCATATGTGGTTTGTGAAAAGAAAAGACATGCAATCAAACTAGGTGTGGTTCAGAAAAGAAAACGCATCCAATGACACTGGTGTATGCTTATGTGGTTTGTGAAAAAGAACACACCCGCAATGACTCTAGTTGTGATTCATGAAAATAACACACATGCAATGATACTGGTGTATCCTTATGTGGTTTATGAGAAGAACGGACATGCAATGACTCTAGCTGTGGTTCATGAAAAGAACAGACATGCAATGACACTGGTGTATCCTTATGTGGTTTGTGAGAAGAACATGCATGCAATGAACTCTAGCTGTGGTTCATGAAAAGAACACCCATGCAATGACTCTGGTGGATCCATGTGTGGTTTATGAAAGGAACAGACATGCAATGACACTGGATGTGGTTCATGAAAAGAACAGACATGCAATGACACTGGTGGATCCATATGTGGTTTGTGAAAAGAAAAGACATGCAATGACACTGGTGGATACATGTGTGATTTGTGAGAAGAACACACATGCAATGACACTGGTGGATACATGTGTGATTTGTGAGAAGAACACACATGCAATGACACTGGTGGATACATGTGTGATTTGTGAGAAGAACACACATGCAATGACACTGGTTGTGGTTCATGAAAAGAGCACACATCCAATGACACTGGTGGATCCTTATGTGGTTTGTAAGAAGAATAGACATGCAATGACACTAGCTGTGGTTCATGAAAAGAACAGACATCCAATGACACCGGTGGATCCATGTGTGGTTTGTGAGTAGAACAGACATGCAATGAACTCTGGTGGATCCATGTGTGGTTTGTAAGAAAAACACACATGCAATGACACTGGTGGATCCATGTGTAGTTTGTGAGAAGAACACACATGCAATGACACTGGGTGTGGTTCATGAAAAGAACACATATCTAATTACACTGGTGGATCTTTATGTGGTTTGTAAGAAGAACAGACATGCAATGACTCTAGCTGTGGTTCATAAAAAGAACAGACATGCAATGACACTGGTGTATCCTTATGTGGTTTGTGAAAAGAATAGACATGAAATGACTACCTATTGTTCATGAAAAGAACACACATCCAATGACACTTGTGGATCCATATGTGGTTTGTGAAAAGAAAAGACATGCAATCACACTAGGTGTGGTTAATGAAAAGAAAACACATCCAATGACACTAGTGTATGCTTATGTGGTTTTTGAAAACAACACACATGCAATGACACAGGGTGTGGTTCATGAAAAGAACACACATCCAATGACACTGGTGGATCCTTGTGTGGTTTGTGAAAAAGAACACACATGCAATGACCCTAGCTGTGGTTCATGAAAAGAACACACATGGAATGACACCGGTGGATCCATGTGTGGTTTGTGAAAAATAACAGACATGCAATGACTCTAGATGTGGTCCATGAAAAGAACACACATGCAATTACAGCGGTGGATCCATTTGTAGTTTGTGATAAGAATAGACATGCAATGACTCTAGGTCTGGTTCATGAAAAGAACAGACATCCAATGACACTGGTGGATCCATGTGTGGTTTAATGAAAAGAACACACATGCAATGACACTAGGTGTGGTTCATGAAAAGAACACACATTCAATGACACAGGTGGATCCATGTGTGGTTTACGAAAGGAACAGACATGCAATGACACTGGGTGTGGTTCATGAAAAGAGAACACATCGAATGACACTGTTGGATCCTTATGTGGTTTGTGAGAAGAACAAACATGCAATGACTCTAGCTGTGGTTCATGAAAAGAACAGACATGCAATGACAATGGTGTATCCTTATGTGGTTTGTGAGAAGAACATACATGCAATGAACTCTAGCTGTGGTTCATGAAAAGAACACACATGCAATGACACTGGTGGATCCGTGTGAGGTTTATGAAAGCAACAGACATGCAATGACACTGGGATGTGGTTCATGAAAAGAACAAACATGCAGTGACACTGGTGGATCCATATGTGGTTTGTGAAAACAAAAGACATGCAATGACACTGGTGGATCCATGTGTGATTTGTGAGAAGAACACACATGCAATGACACCGGGTGTGGTTCATGAAAATAACAGACATCCAATGACACCGGTGGATCCTTATGTGGTTTCTGAGAAGAACAGGCATGCAATGACTCTAGTTGTGGTTTTTGAAAAGAACACACATGCAATGACACTGGTGTATCATTATGTGGTTTGTGAGAAGAACAAACATGCATTAACTCTGGGTGTGCTTCATGAAGAGAACACAGATCCAATGACACTGGTGGATCCATATGTGGTTTGTGAAAAGAAAAGACATGCAATCAAACTAGGTGTGGTTCAGAAAAGAAAACGCATCCAATGACACTGGTGTATGCTTATGTGGTTTGTGAAAAAGAACACACCCGCAATGACTCTAGTTGTGATTCATGAAAATAACACACATGCAATGATACTGGTGTATCCTTATGTGGTTTATGAGAAGAACGGACATGCAATGACTCTAGCTGTGGTTCATGAAAACAACAGACATGCAATGACACTGGTGTATCCTTATGTGGTTTGTGAGAAGAACATGCATGCAATGAACTCTAGCTGTGGTTCATGAAAAGAACACCCATGCAATGACTCTGGTGGATCCATGTGTGGTTTATGAAAGGAACAGACATGTAATGACACTGGGTGTGGTTCATGAAAAGAACAGACATGCAATGACACTGGTGGATCCATATGTGGTTTGTGAAAAGAAAAGCCATGCAACGACACAGGTGGATCCATGTGTGATTTGTGAGAAGAACACACATGCAATGACACTGGCTGTGGTTCATGAAAAGACCACACATCCAATGACACTTGTGGATCCTTATGTGGTTTGTGAGAAGAACAGACATGCAATGACTCTAGCTGTGGTTCATGAAAAGAACAGACATGCAATGAAACTGGTGTATCCATATGTGGTTTGTGAGAAGAACAGACATGCAATGACTCTGGGTGTGGTTCATGAAAAGAACACACATCTAATGACACTGGTGGATCCATATGTGGTTTGTGGAACGAAAAGACATGCAATCACACTGGGTGTGGTTCATGAAAATAAAACACATCCAATGACACTGGTGTATCCTTATGTGGTTTGTGAAAAGAACACACATGCAATAACACTGGGTGTGGTTCATGAAAAGAACACACATCCAATGACACTGGTGGATCCTTATGTGGTTTGTGAAAAAGAACACACATGCAATGACTCTAGCTGTGGTTCATGAAAATAACACACACGCAATGACACTGCTGTATCCTTCTGTGGTTTGTGAGAAGAATAGACATGCAATGACTCTAGCTGTGGTTCCTGAAGAGAACACACATGAAGTGACACTAGTGGATCCATGTGTGGTTTATGAAAAGCACGGACATCCAATGACACTGGTGGATCCATATGTAGTTTGTGAAAAGAATAGACATGCAATGAACTCTGGTGGATTCATATGTTGTTTGTCAGAAGAACACACATGCAATGACACTGGTGGATCCATGTGTGATTTGTGAGAAGAACACACATGCAATGACACTAGGTGTGGTTCATGAAAAGAACACACATCCAATGACACCGGTGGATCCTTATATGGTTTGTGAGAAGAACAGGCATGCAATGACTCTAGTTGTGGTTCTGGAAAAGAACAGACATGCAATGCCACTGGTGTATCCTTATGTGGTTTGTGAGAAGAACAAACCTACATTGACTCTGGGTGTGCTTCATGAAAAGAACACACATCCAATGACACTGGTGGATCCATATGTGGTTTGTGAAAAGAAAAGACATGCAATCACACTAGGTGTGGTTCATGAAAAGAAAACGCATCCAATGACACTGGTGTATGCTTATGTGGTTTGTGAAAAGAACACACATGCAATGACACTGGGTGTGGTTCATCAAAAGAACACACATCCAATAACACTGGTGGATCCTTATGTGGTTTGTGAAAAGAACAAACCCACAATGACTCTAGCTGTGATTCATGAAAATAACACACATGCAATGACACTGGTGTATCCTTATGTGGTTTATGAGAAGAACGGACATGCAATGACTATAGTTGTGGTTCATGAAAAGAACAGACATGCAATGACACTGGTGTATCCTTATGTGGTTTGTGAGAAGAACATACATCCAATGAACTCTAGCTGTGGTTCATGAAAAGAACACCCATGCAATGACTCTGGTGGATCCATGTGTGGTTTATGAAAGGAACAGACATGCAATGACACTGGGTGAGAACAGACATGGAATGACACTGGTGGATCCATATGTGGTTTGTGAAAAGAAAAGACATGCAATGACACTGGTGGATCCATGTGTGATTTGTGACAAGAACACACATGCAATGACACTGGCTGTGGTTCATGAAAAGAACACACATCCAATGACACTGGTGGATCCTTATGTGGTTTTTGAGAAGAACAGAGATGCAATTACTCTAGCTGTGGTTCATGAAAACAACAGACATGCAATGACACTAGTGTATCCATATGTGGCTTGTGAGAAGAACAGACATGCAATGACTCTGGGTGTGGTTCATGAAAAGAACACACATCTAATGACACTGTGGATCCTTATGTGGTTTGTGGAACGAAAAGACATGCAATCACACTGGGTGTGGTTCATGAAAATAAAACACATCCATTGACATTGGTGTATCCTTATGTGGTTTGTGAAAAGAACACACATGCAATTACACTGGGTGTGGTTCATGAAAAGAACACACATCCAATGACACTGGTGGATCCTTATGTGGTTTGTGAAAAACAACACACATGCAATGACTCTAGCTGTGGTTCATGAAAATAACACACATGCAATGACACTGGTGTATCCTTCTATGGTTTGTGAGAAGAATAGACATGCAATGACTCTAGCTGTGGTTCCTGAAAAGAACACACATGCAGTGCCACTGGTGGATCCATGTGTGGTTTATGAAAAGAACAGACATGCAATGACACTCGGTGTGGTTCATGAAAAGAACACACATCTAATGACACTGGTGGATCCATATGTCGTTTGTGAAAAGAAGAGACATGCAATGAACTCTGGTGGATTCATATGTTGTTTGTGAGAAGAACACACATGCAATGACACTGGTGGATCCATGTGTGTTTTGTGACAAGAACACACATGCAATGACACTGGGTGTGGTTCATGAAAAGAACACACATCCAATGACACTGGTGGATCCTTATGTGGTTTGTGAGAAGAACAGACATGCAATGACTCTAGCTGTGGTTCATGAAAAGAACAAACATGCAATGACACTGCTAGATCCATGTGTGGTTTGTGAGGAGAACAGACATGCAATGAACTCTGGTGGATCCATGTGTGGTTTGTGAGAAGATCACACATGCAATGACACTGGTGGATCCATGTGTGGTTTGTGAGAAGAAGACACATGCAATGACACTGGGTGTGGTTCATGAAAAGAACACACATCCAATGACACTGGTGGATCCTAATGTGGTTTGTGAGAAGAACAGACATGCAATGACTCTAGCTGTGGTTCATGAAAAGAACAGACATGCAATGACACTAGTGTATCCTTATGTGGTTTGTGAGAAGAACGGACATGCAATGTGTCAACACCCAGATTTTTAATCCCAGATGCCTGTTATGTCATACATCGCAATCCCAGGATTACCATTTTTGCGAGACATAACAGATTAGATATCACAGTACATCATCCATTACAAACCATAAATAAGGTCTTACACAAATAAGGATCTCATGATCCAGTCTTAATACAACAAGGAACGGAATAAATAATAAGCGTAGTAGAGGGGTCCATCTTCCGGGGCACAGGCAATGCTGACGAAGGCAGATAGTCCTAGTTATCATAGCCGTCCTGATGTCTGTCATCTTGGTAGTCTCCTTCATAGTCTGGCCATGATAATAGGCAGGGACAAAAGCCATGGGTACTCTTTAAGTACTCGCAAACTACCACAAGTATTATAGTTCTAGTGTAAAGTGCTAACTCTATGTTTATTTGTAAAGTTAAGTTTGAAACCTAAGCTGAGTTCAGAAACAAAGAAAGATAAAATAAAGTTCTAGAATCACTTAAGTTGGGAAGCTAGTGTCATAGTCACAACCTTGTTGTGGTCAAGTCAAGATTCATCATTCATTTCATAAGTCATTTTGAAAATATCTGACAAGGAAACAGTATAGCCACTCCAACTGTCCATAACCACGGACGCGGCTATTCGAATAGTTTGACACTCTGCAGAGGTGGTACACTTTCACCACAATATTCGATACATCTGTCAGGAATAACCCTGAATCATCATACTTAGTATGCAGATAATCAAACATAACCTTTCCTTTACACACCCTAGTATAAGCACCTCTCCTATGAGCATGGCCTCCCAACCATGACCATCTGTCATCTTGGGCACTGCATAGGTGGACAACATTGAGAGGTAGCCTCAGCTCAAACCTCTGCCGCGAGGGAACTAATACTAATGCATATAAACTTCTGGCTAAGCCTTACCCAATTCAGGTATTGTGGTTGTACGGTAAATTTGGAATGGTATCGCATCCAAATCCAACCATCAGTTTTTGTAAGAGGGCTAAGGCTCATGCCTCAACATTTTCATCATCATAAACCATTTATGTTTCTCAACACATGTCAAAACATCCCAATAGAATGACTCATCATTCCAAGGTTTTCACCATTCATTTTCACCAAGTGTTCCCATCTAAAGTGACTCAAGTTTTGACTTAGTTCTAAGCTACTAAGTTAAGAGTGTTCACTAAGGTGGGATGCTAATCTCAATCTCATGCCATAGAATGACATCTAAGGTTATCTAGATAGGTCAAGTTTTATACTCTTTATGCTACCTTCAAAATAAGTAAAGGACTTTGGTAAAGTAAAGAAAGTAAAGCTTGGAAATAAAACTCGGGGTAGGTAATAGTCAAAGTGGTATAACCAAAGCATGCCTAATGCATCTTGCTTAGATTATCTAGCTTAATTCTAGCTTGCTAACAATAGCTTGCTAAGTATTATACTTTCAAGTGTTGGCTTGCATTGTTAATGATGTCTTGCCTTGTGCAGTGCAGTGGTTGAAGTTTTCTTCCTCCTCCTCTTGGTAGAACTCCTCCTCCTCGAAAGCTTGGTCGGTACTATCGTCTATAAATACATACGGAGTACACAAGCACCAAACAATACTTAACTAGTCTGCTTAGCACTCTAAGGCACACATTTGATGATCTAGTATCATCACAAGCATCACAAGGTTTTATTAACTAGTTTCATTCTTTTTATTTAAGAAAAGTAATTTCTACTCATTGAAAATAACTAAGATTTAATATTCTCCACTTAGAATATGGGATCATGTGGACACATGCCATCACCACATATTCTAACATATGGGAATGTGTTTTAAGGGTTGGATCACATATTAATAAGTGTAAGTTTAGAATTTAATGATTTAAAGTGACTAGAAATGCCTATATAGCATTATTTTGGTACTACTCCAAAGTCACTCCATTCAAACCTTAATATTATTATATATTCAGATAGGTATGGTTAAATGTGATTTTTGAGAGTTGGAATCAACTCAAAAGCTATCATGGTTGATTTTGTAAAAATGTTTGAATGTGCAAAAGCTTTTGTCTTGTTAATTTTACTAGGAGAGATCTCTACCTCTAAATGAATTAACTCCAACGGTCTTGGATAGATATTTTCAGTAGATTTCTAACAAAATTTGAATCACTCAAATTGGTTCAGTAAATATTCCTGAATTGATTTTTGAACTAAGGGTCAGAAGTGGGTTCAAACTAAAATAGAAAAACCTATATTTGAATTCATGGGCTAGCGCGGGAAAACTAACGGGCCGGCCCAGTGGCGCTTCGCGGTGCGAATGACAACTGACAGGGGGTCCCGCAGGTCAGCGGAACATCAAATACGAAGCGGGACGGGGCAATCTGGCCGCTACGATTAGAACACAGATCGACGACTCACAGTCGTCATCGACGACGGACTCGTCGCCGGCGAGACCAAACCCTAAACGGCTAGTAGGGGTCTACCAGGGACGTACCAGGGCTCCAGCTACTGCGAGGCGGGCAAACGAACTGGTGGACGATGGCGAGCTCAGGCGAGGTCGCGGCAGCTCCTGGGGTGGACGAAATCAACGGCGCCTCTCCTCCTTTGTTGCGGTAAGCTCCGGCGAAATTCCGGTGAACGACGGCTCGCCTTGCTCTGGGGATGGGGTGGAAGGATCAGTGGAGAGAGGGGAGTGAGATGGTGTGAGTAGTTTGTGTTGGGGAGGGCTCCTTTTATAGGGCGACGAGGGGACCGAATGGCACGACGGGGAGCTCGTCGGTGACGTTGATACAGGTGGCTAAAGGCATGGGCGACGTAGGCGGACGGTGTCCTGCATCCTGGCGGTGCTCTCCGGCTTCAATGCGTGGCTAGGGGCGGTGGTGTTTTGTCAGGAGCATCTCGCGCTCTGGGAGACAGAGGCGATGCTCAACACGGCGCACGGCGACTGTGGGTCGCGCAGCGGAGCACGGCCGTGTCTAGCAGGGTGTTGGGGTCGAGGCGGAGCGGCGTGCACGGTATTGGGTCAAGGGGCGGTCTGTGGCGTGCTGGCGGCTAATGCGCTCTGGCGTGCTCTAGCGAGCTCGCAGAGAGAATGGGCGGCGGTGCTGGGGTGTGGTCCAGGGCCTGGCTGGGCTTGGGGAAGGGGCAGGGAGGTGCGGTAGGGTTAGGCGGAGCTAGTGGTGGTGCTAGAACGGCGCGACACTGTCTGTGGCACTTTGCCCTCTTCTGGCCGGTGGCAACCACAAAGTGGCGGCACTCCACTACAGCTGCGGCATAGGGGTAGGCCGGTGAGGGTCTGGTTGGTCTTAGGAGGGACAAGGGTGATCATTGCAGCTCTAATTGCTTGACAAGATTTGACCAAAACAGTAATAGTTAGGCCAAATGGATTCTGTCTGCAAGGTGCTCGACACAATGGCCGCAAGAAATTTAAATTCGAATTTTGAAAAGATTTTTGGTGTGTGATCTGATCTTATGCTTGGTAGTCTCTGGTTGCTAGGAAATGTCATGGTGAATTGGTTTGGTTGGTTTTTGCATAAGTGGGATCTTCTCATATGAACTACATTCAATTTTCAATTACCATTTAAATTTAGTGTTTGAAAGTTTTTGGTAGATCACAAAGTGGGCCTTGGTACATCACTACTTGTACTAGCAAGGGGTGCAAAGATCCACATTGGTTTCTGTTAGGATTTGAGTTCTAGAAATAGCCAAAGTAGGCATGGTAGTTAAAATGGCACAAATGACCATTTGGTTATTTTATTCATTTTGATTTGTTTTTCTTTGGGATTTGTTTGGGAATGATCTAGATGATGTTTATTTCACCTAAGAATAATTTTACAATCAATGGATCACTTAATCATGGCAATTCAAAACAACTCCTATTTAAATGCACACACATATGAATGCTTTAATATTTTTAAATGGAAAAGTTTTTGTTAACTCTAAATTTGATGATTTGGATCTTGATCATTTGGATTAGAGTTTTGGGATGTTACACAATGACTCTAGCTGTGGTTCATGAAAAGAACACACATGCAATGACACTGGTGAATCCATGTGTGGTTTATGAAAGGAACAAACATACAATGACACTGGGTGTGGTTCATGAAAAGAACACACATCCAATGACACTGGTGGATCCATATGTGGTTTGTGAAAAGAACAGACATGCAATGAACTCTGGTAGATCCATATGTGGTTTGTGAGAAGAACACACATACAATGACACTGGGTGTGGTTCATGAAAAGAATACACATCCAATGACACTGGTGGATGCTTATGTGGTTTGTGAGAAGAACAGACATGCAATGACTCTAGCTGTGGTTCATGAAAAGAATAGACATGCAATGAGACTGGTGTATCCTTATGTGGTTTGTGGGAAGAATAGACATGCAATGACTCTAGATGTGGTTCATGAAAAGAACACACATACAATGACTCTGGCTGTGGTTCATGAAAACAACACACATCCAGTGAAATTGGTGGATCCATATGTGGTTTATGGAAAGAACATACATGCAATGACACTGGCTTTGGTTTGTGAAAAGAATAGACATGCAATCACACTAGTGGATCCATGTGTGGTTTGTGGGAAGAACAGACATGAAATGACTCTAGTTGTGGTTCATGAGAAGAACACACATGCAATGATACTGGTGGATCCATATATGGTTTGTGAGAAGAACACACATGCAATGACACTGGGTGTGGTTAATGAAAAGAACACACATGCAATGATACTTGTGGATCCATGTGTGGTTTATGAAAGGAACAGACATGCAATGACACTAGTGGATCCATATGTGTGTTGTGAGGAGAACAGACATGCAATGAACTCTGGTGGATCCATATGTGGTTCATTAAAAGAACACACATGCAATGACACGGGTGGACCCTTATGTGGTTTGTGAGAAGAACAGACATGCAATGACTCTAGCTATCGTTCATGAAAAGAACAGATATGCAATGACACTTGTGTATCCTTATGTGGTTTGTGAGAAGAACATACATGCAATGACTCTAGCCGTGGTTCATGAAAAGAACACACATGCAATGACACTAGTGGATCCATGTGTGGTTTATGAAAGGAATAGACAGGCAATGCCACTGGGTGTGGTTCATGAAAAGAACACACTTCCAATGACACTAGTGGATCTATATGTGGTTTATGAAAAGAACAGACATGCAATCACAGTGAGTGAACCCATATGTGGTTTGTGAGAAGAACACACAGACAATGACACTGGTGGATCCATGTGTGGTTTGTGAGAAGAACACACATGCAATGACACTGGGTGTGGTTCATGAAAAGAACACACATCCAATGACACTTGTGGATCCTTATGTGGTTTGTGAGAAGAATAAACATGCAATGACTCTAGTTGTGGTTCATGAAAAGAACAGACATGTAATGACACTGTTGTATCCTTATGTGGTTTGTGAGAAGAACAGACATGCAATGACTCTAGATGTGGTTCATGAAAATAACACACATGCACTGACACTGGTGGATCCATGTGTGGTTTATGGAAGGAACAGACATGAAATGGCACTAGGTGTGGTTCATGAAAAGAACAGACATGCAATGACATGGGTGGATCTATATGTGGTTTGTTAGAGGAACAGACATGCAATCACACTGGCTGGATCCATGTGTGGTTCATGAAAAGAACAGACATCCAATGACACTAGTGGATCCATGTGTGGTTTAGTGAGAAGAAAACACATGCAATGGCACTAGATGTGGTTCATGAAAAGAACACACATCCAATGACACTGGTGGATCCTTACGTGGTTTGTGAGAAGAACAGACATGCAATGACTCTAGATTTGGTTCATGAGAAGAAAAGACATGCAATGACACTGGTGTATCCTTATGTGGTTTGTGAGAAGAACAGACATGCAATGACTCTAGCTGTGGTTCATGAAAAGAACACACATGCAATGACACTGGTGGATCCATGTGTGGTTTATGAAAGGAATAAACATGCAATGACATTGGGTGTGGTTCATGAAAAGAACAGACATGCAATGACAGTGGTTGATCCATATGTGGTTTGTGAAAAGAATAGACATGCAATCACACTGGGTGGATCCATGTGTGGTTTGTGAAAAGAACAGACATGCAATGATACTAGTGGATCTGTCAACACCCGGATTTTTAATCCCAGATGCCCGTTATGCCATACCTCGCAATCCCAGGATTACCATTTTTGGGAGACATAACGGATTGGATAGCACAGTACATCATCCATTACAAACCATACATAAGGTCTTTACACAAATAAGGATCTCATGATCTAGTATTTAATACAACAAGAAGCGGAAATAAAAGATAAGCGTAGCGGTGGGGTCCATCTTCAAGAGCACAGGCAATGCTGACGAAGGCATATAGTCCTAGTTATGATAGCCGTCCTAATGACCATCCTCCTGATAATCTCCTTCATAGTCTGGCCATGATAATAGCCAGGGACAAAAGCCATGAGTACTCTTTAAGTACTCGCAAACTACTGAGTTCTAAGTTAAAGTGCTAAATCTAAGTTTAACTATAAACATAAGTTTGAAACCTAAGCTGAGTTCTGAAGCAAAGAAAGATAAAATAAAGTTCTAGAATCACTTAAGATGGGAAGCTATTATCATAAACACAACCCTATTGTGGTCAAGTCAAGATTCATCCTTCATTTCAAGTTATTTTTAAAACATCTGACAATGAAACAATATGTCCATTCCAACTGCCCATAACCGCGGACTCGGCTATTCGAATAGTTTGACACTCTGCAGAGGTGGTACACTTTCACCACAAGATTCGATACATCTATCAGGGATAACCCTGAATCATCATACTTAGTATGCAGATAATCAAACATAACCTTCTCTTTACACACCCTAGTACAAGCACCTCTCCTACGAGCATGGCCTCCCAACCATGACCATCAGTCATCTTGGGCACTTCATAGGTGGACATCATGAGAGGTAGCCTCAGCTCAAACCTCTCCCGTGAGGGAACTAATACTAATGCATATAAATTTCTAGCGAAGCCTTACCTAATTCAGGTAATGTGGTTGTACGGTAAATTTGGAATGGTATCGCATCCGAATCCAACCATCAGTTTTATAAAAGGGTTAAGGCTCATGCCTCATCATTTTCATCATCATAAACCACTCAACACATGTCAAAACATCTCAATAGAATGACTCATCATTCCAAGGTTTTCATAATTCATTTTCACCAAGTGTTCCCATCTAAAGTGACTCAAGTTTTTGATCTATTCTAAAATACTAAGTTAAGAGTGTTCACTAAGGTGGAAGGATGGGATCAATCTCATGCCATAGAATGACATCTAAAGGTTTCTAAGTAGGTCAAGTTTTATGCTACCTACAAAACAAGTAAAGAACTTTGTGTAAACTAAGGGAGGTAAAACTTGTCAATAAGACTTGAGGTACTAATAGTTAAAGGGGTGTGATCAAAGCATGCTTAAGGCATCTTTGCTAAACCATCTAGTTTGATTCTAGTTTGCTAAGTACTACACTTGCAAGTACTAACTTGCAAGGGTTAATCTTGGATAGTGCTAGCTTGCTAAGGGTAGCTTGCACTGTTAATGGTGGCTTGCCTTGGTTGGTACAGTGGTTAAACTTTTCTTCGTCTTCGTCTTGGTAGCACTCCTCCTCCTCGTAAGCTTGGTCGGTACTATCTTCTATAACAATACATACGGAGTAGACAATCACCAAACAATACTTAACTAGGCTAGGTAGCATTCTAAAACACACATTTGATGATCTATTATCATCACAAACATCACAAGTTTTAATTCAATAGTTTCATCCTTTTTATTTTAGAAAAGTAATTTCTACTCATTGAAATATTAACTAAAATTTAATATTCACCACCAAAATATGGGATCATGTGGACACATGTCCTCACCACATATTCTCACATGTGGTAATGAGATTTAAAGGTTGGATCAATATTACTTGAGTTTAAGTTTATTATTTAATGATTTAAAGTAACTAGAAATGCCTATATAGCATTATTTTGGTACTAGTCCAAAGTCACTGCATGTACACCTTAATATTATTAAGTATTTAGATAGATATGATGAAATGTGATTTTTGAGAGTTGGAATCAACTCAAAAGCTAACTTGGTTGATTTTATAAAAATGTTGCAAGTTGCAAAAGCTTCTGTCTTCTTATTTTTATTAGGAGAGATCTATAACTCTAATTGAATTAAATCCAACGGACTTGGATAGATCATCTTAATACCTTTCAGGAAAAATTTGTTTCATTCTATTTGGATTTGTCAAACTCACAGAATTGAATTTTGAAATAGTGGACAGAAACTAGATTCAAACTAAAAAGAAAAATCTAGATTTGAATGGGTGGGCTAGCGCGGGAAAAGAAATGGGCCGGCCCAGGGGGGTCCCGCTTGTCAGCGGCACTTAAAACGTGAAACGGTACGCGCGCTGTGGGTCGTAGGATTAGAAGCGAGATCAACGGCTGAGGGTCGTCGTTGACGACGAACAGGTCGCCGGCGAGCTCGAACCCTAGCGGCTCGGTGGGGGTCTACTAGGGGCGTACCAGGGCTCCAGCGGGTCGGCGAGGCGGGCAAACGACATGGAAGATGATGGCGAGGCAAGGCGCGGTTGCGGCGGAGCTTGGGGTGGTCGCAATCAACGACGCCCTTCTCCTCCTGCCACAGCTGCTCCGGCTCCAATTCTGGCGAGGAAGAGGTCGCCTTGCTCCGGCTAGAGGTGGGTAAGGTTCCAAGAGGTGAGGGGAGTGGAATGGTGTGGAGAGAAGAGGCTGGGGAGGGCTCCTTTTATAGGCCCGACGGTGAGACCGAGCGGGATGGGCAGTCGATAGTGGCGACATGGCTACTGCGGGATAGAGGCATGGCTACGGGTGGCGATCGATGTGTGGTTCCCTGGCGGTGCTCTAGAACTTGAATGCGAGCGTAGGGGCGGTCGCACGTGGTCTGGGCGAGGTGGCGCTCTGAGAGGCAGAGGCGGCGATGTCCACGGCGAGCGGTGGCTGTGAGGCGTTGGGCGGCCAGCGGGGGTGTCTGGGCTGTTCTCCAGGTCGAGGCGGAGCGGCGGGCGCGGGCAGCTGCCAAGGGGCGGTCTGTGCAAGTGGGGACCGAGCGCGCTCTGGGGGCGGCACTGGCATGGTGCGGTGGCAGTGGGCGCGGTTTGTGCTCGGTGGTCCACTGCTGCTCTTGGCTCGAGCAAGGGAAAGGGGGTGGTGGTGAGCTCCTGGCTACCTCCTAGACATGGCGAGGGAAGAGGGAATGGTCTGCTGCAGTGGGGCAAGGGTTGGCCGGCGAGGCATGGCTCGGCATGGCATGGCATGGGGACTAGGGACAAGGGAGAGGGGTGTTAGGGGTTTGGTTAGATCAAGTGGGGACAGAGGAGATAAATGAAGATCATTTGGGGGCAAAACCCTGTAGTAAACAGTGAGCTAGGATTAGAGTAGAGATTATGCATGCCAAGTGTTTGATTAAATGGCCGCATGAAAGAAAGTTTTGAATTTTGGATTCGAAATTTTTGAGTGATCTCCACTAGTGATAGGTAGTCTCTGGTTGCAAGGGTTTTGAAAGTGGAGCTCAAAGAGATTGTTTTTGAAATAAGGTGATCTATGCATATGCATTAGATTCAATTTTAAACTGTCATTTAAAATAGTTAACAAAATGTTTTTAGCAGATCAAAAGGTGGGCCCTGGTACCTCATTATGTGTACTAGCAAGGGGTGCAAGATCAAGAATTGTTTCTGTTAAGTTTTGAGTACTAGGAATAGCCAAAGTAGGCATGAGAGTGAAATTTGCCAAAATGACCATTCCTCCTTTTTAATTCTTTTTGATTTGCTTTTCTTTAGGAAAAGTTTGGGAATGATATAGATGATGTTTAAATCACCTAAGAAACATTTTATAAGCATTGGATCATTAAATCATGGAAATTCACAACAACTCCTATTTTAAATGCATAGACATATGAATCCTTTCATTTTAAATTCGGAAAAGTTTTTGTTAACCCCATTTTTGGATGATTTGATCTTGATAAGCATGGATTAATGTTTTGGGATGTTACAGGATCCATGTGTGGTTTGTGAGAAGAACACACATGCAATGACACTTGGTGTGGTTCATGAAAAGAACACACATCCAATGACACTGGTGGATCCTTATGTGCTTTGTGAGAGGAACACACATCCAATGACTCTGGCAGTGGTTCATGAAAAAGAACACGCATGCAATAACACTAGTGGATCCGTGTGTGGTTTGTGAGAAGAACACACATGTAATGACACTGGTGGATCCATGTGTGGTTTATGAGCGGAACAGACATGCAATGACACTAGGTGTGGTTCATGAAAAGAACACACATCCAATGACACTAGTGGATCCATATGTGGTTTGTGAGGAGAACAGAGATGAAATGAACTCTGGTGGATCCACATGTGGTTTGTGAGAAGAACACACATGCAATGACACTAGTGGATCCATGTGTGGTTGGTGAGAAGAACACACATGCAATGACACTGGGTGTGGTTAATGAAAAGAACACACATTCAATGACACTAGTGGGTCCTTATGTGGTTTGTGAGAAGAACAGACATGTAATGACTCTAGCTATGGTTCATGAAAAGAACTGACATGCAATGACACTGGGGTATCCTTATGTGGTTTGTGAGAAGAACAGACATGCAATGACTCTGAGTGTGGTTCATGAAAAGAACACACATCCAATGACACTGGCAGATCCATATGTTGTCTGTGAAAAGAAAAGACATGCAATCACACTGGGTGTGGTTCATGAAAAGAACACACATCCAATGACACTGGTGGATCCTTATGTGGTTTGTGAAAAAGAACACACATGCAATGACTCTAGATGTGGTTCATGAAAAGAACACACATGCAATGACACTGGTGTATCCTTATGTGGTTTGTGAGAAGAACATACATTCAATGACCCTAGCTGTGGTTCATGAAAAGAACACACATGCACTGACACTGGTAGATCCATGTGTGTTTTATGAAAGGAACAAACATGCAATGACTCTGGGTGTGGTTAATGAAAAGAACACGCATCCAATGACACTGGTGTATCCTTATGTGGTTTATGAAAAGAACAGACATGCAATGACACTGGGTGTGGTTCATGGAAAGAACACACATCCAATGAAACTGGTGGATCCATATATGGTTTGTGAGAGGAACAGACATGCAATGAACTCTGGTGGATCCATATGTGGTTTGTGAGAAGAACACACATGCAATGACACTAGTGAATCCAAGTGTGCTTTGTGAGAAGAACACACATGGAATGACACTTGGTGTGGTTCATGAAAGGAACACACATCCAATGATACTTGTGGATCCTTATGTGGTTTGTGAGAAGAACAAACATGCAATGACTCTAGCTATGGTTCATGAAAAGAACAGACATGCAATGACACTCGTGGATCCATCTGTGGTTTGTGAGGAGAATAGACATGCAATGAACTCTGGTGGATCCATGTGTGGTTTGTTAGATGAACACACATGCAATGACACAGGTGGATCCATGTGTGGTTTGTGAGAAGAACACACATGCAATGACACTGGGTGTGGTTCATGAAAAGAACACACATACAATGACACTAGTGGATCCTTATGTGGTTTGTGAGAAGAACACACATGCAATGACTCTGGGTGTGGTTCATTAAAAGAACACACATCCAATGACACTGGTGGATCCTTATGTGGTTTGTGAGAAGAACAGAGATGCAATGACTCTAGCTGTGGTTCATGAAAAGAACACACATCCAATGACACTGGTCAATCCATATGTGGTTTGTGAAAAGAAAATACATGCAATCACACTAGCTGTGGTTTACAAAAAGAAAACACATACAATGACACTAGTGTATCCTTATGTAGTTTGTGAAAAGAACACACATGTAATGACACTGGGTGTGGTTCATGAAAAGAACACACATCCAATGACACTGGTGGATCCTTATGTGGTTTGTGAAAAATAACACACATGCAATGACCCTAGCTGTGGTTCATGAAAAGAACACACATGCAATGACACCGGTGGATCCATGTGTGGTTTGTGAAAAAGAACATACATGCAATGACTCTAGCTATGGTCCGTGAAAAGAACACACATGCAATCACACCAGTGGATCCATGTGTGGTTTGTGAAAAAGAACATACATGCAATAAGTCTAGCTGTGGTCCGTGAAAAGAACACACATGCAATCACACCGGTGGATCCATGTGAGTTTTGTGAGAAGAACAGACATGCAATGACTCTGGGTGTGGTTCATGAAAAGAACAGACATCCAATGACACTGGTGGATCCATGTGTGGTTTAATGAAAAGAACACACATGCAATGACACTAGGTGTGGTTCATGAAAGAACACACATGCATTGACACTGGTGCCTCCATGTGTGGTTTATGAAAGGAACAGACATGCAATGACACTAGGTGTGGTTCATGAAAAGAGCACACATCCAATGACACTGGTGGATCGTATGTGGTTTGCGAAAAGAACATACATGATCACACTAGGTGAACCCATATGTGGTTTGTGAGAAGAACACACATGCAATGACACTGGTGGATCCATGTGTGGTTTCTCAGAAGAACACACATGCAATGACACTGTGTCTGGTTCATGAAACGAACACACATCCAATGACACTGGTGGATCCTTATGTGGTTTGTCAGAAGAACAAACATGAAAGGACTCTAGCTGTGGTTCATGAAAATAATAGACATGCAATGACACTGATGTATCCTTATGTTGTTTGTGAGAAGAACATACATGCAATGACTCTGGCTATGGTTCATGAAATGAACGCACATGCAATGAAACTGGTGGATCCATGTGTGGTTTATGAAAGGAACAAACATGCAATGACACTGGGTGTGGTTCATGAAAATAACAAACATGCAATGACACTGGTGGATCCATATGTTGTTTGTGAGAAGAACAGACATGCAATGACTCTAGATGTGGTTCATGAGAAGAACAGACATGCAATGAACTCTGGTGGATCCATATGTGGTTTGTGAGAAGAACACACATGCAATGACACTACTGGATCCATGTGTGGTTTGTGAGAAGAACACACATGCAATGACACTTGGTGTGGTTCATGAAAGGAACACACATCCAATGATACTTGTGGATCCTTATGTGGTTTGTGAGAATAACAGACATGCAATGACTCTAGCTGTGGTTCATGAAAAGAACAGACATGCAATGACACTCGTGGATCCATCTGTGGTTTGTGAGGAGAACAGACATGCAATGAACTCTGGTGGATCCATGTGTGGTTTGTTAGAAGAACACACATGCAATGACACAGGTGGATCCATGTGTTGTTTGTGAGAAGAACACACATGCAATGACACTGGGTGTGGTTCATGAAAAGAACACACATACAATGACACTAGTGGATCCTTATGTGGTTTGTGACAAGAACACACATGCAATGACTCTGGGTGTGGTTCATTAAAAAAACACACATCCAATGACACTGGTGGATCCTTACGTGGTTTGTGAGAAGAACAGACATGCAATGACTCTAGCTGTGGTTCATGAAAAGAACACACATCCAATGACACTGGTCAATCCATATGTGGTTTGTGAAAAGAAAATACATGCAATGACACTAGGTGTGGTTTACAAAAAGAAAACACATACAATGACACTAGTGTATCCTTATGTAGTTTGTGAAATGAACACACATGTAGTGACACTGGGTGTGGTTCATGAAAAGAACACACATCCAATGACACTGGTGGATCCTTATGTGGTTTGTGAAAAATAACACACATGTAATGACCCTTGTTGTGGTTCATGAAAAGAACACACATGCAATGACACTGGTGGATCCATGTGTGGTTTGTGAAAAAGAACATACATGCAATGAGTCTAGCTGTGGTCCGTGGAAAGAACACACATGCAATCACACTGGTGTATCCATGTGAGTTTTGTGAGAAGAACAGACATGCAATGACTCTGGGTGTGGTTTATGAAAAGAACAGACATCCAATGACACTGGTGGATCCATGTGTGGTTTAATGAAAAGAACAAACATGCAATGACACTAGGTGTGGTTCATGAAAGGACACACATGCATTGACACCGGTGGCTCCATGTGTGGTTTATGAAAGGAACAAACATGCAATGACACTGGGTGTGGTTCATGAAAAGAGCACACATCCAATGACACTGGTGGATCCTATGTGGTTTGTGAAAAGAACAGACATGATCACACTGGGTGAACCCATATGTGGTTTGTGAGAAGAACATACATGCAATGACACTGGTGGATCCATGTGTGGTTTTTGAGAAGAACACACATGCAATGACACTGGGTCTGGTTCATGAAACGAACACACATCCAATGACACTGGTGGATCCTTATGTGGTTTGTCAGAAGAACAGACATGCATGGACTCTAGCTGTGGTTCATAAAAATAATAGACATGCAATGACACAGATGTATCCTTATGTTGTTTGTGAGAAGAAAATACATGCAATGACTCTGGCTATGGTCACGTGAAAAGAACGCACATGCAATGAAACTGGTGGATCCATGTGTGGTTTATGAAAGGAACAGACATGCAATGACACTGGGTGTGGTTCATGAAAAGAACAAACATGCAATGACACTGGTGAATCCATATGCTGTTTGTGAGACGAACAGACATGCAATCACACTGGGTGGATCCATGTGTGGTTCATGAAAAGAATAGACATCCAATGACACTGGTAGATCCATGTGTGGTTTAATGAGAAGAACACACATGCAATGACACTGGGTGTGGTTCATGAAAAGAACACACATCCAATGACACTGGTGGATCCTTATGTGGTTTGTGAGAAGAATAGACATGCAATGACCCTAGATGTGGTTCATGAGAAGAACAGACATGCAATGACACTGGTGTATCCTTATGTAGTTTGTGAGAAGAACAGACATGGAATGACACTGGTGGATCCATGTGTGGTTTATGAAAGGAACAAACATGCAATGACACTGGTGGATCCATGTGTGGTTTATGAAAGGAACAAACATGCAATGACACTAGGTGTGGTTCATGAAAAGAACACACATGCAATGACACTGGTGGATCCTTATGTGGTTTGTGAAAAGACCAGACATGCAATGACTCTAGCTGTGGTTCATGCAAAGAACAGACATGCAATGACACTGGTGTATCCTTATGTGGTTTGTGATAAGAAAAAACATGCAATGACTCTAGTTGTGGTTCATGAAAAGAACGCACATGCAATGACACTAGTGGATCCATGTGTGGGTTATGAAAGGAATAGACATGCAATGACACTGGGTGTGGTTCATGAAAAGAACAGACTTGCAATGACACTAGTGGATCCATATGTGCTTTGTGAGAGGAACAAACATGCAATCTCACTAGGTGGATCCATGTGTGGTTTATGAAAAGAACAGACATGCAATGATACTGGTGGATCCATGTGTGGTTTGTGAGAAGAACACACATGCAATGACACTTGGTGTGGTTCATGAAAAGAACACACATCCAATGACACTGGTGGATCCTTATGTGGTTTGTGATAGGAACACACATCCAATGACTCTGGCTGTGGTTCATGAAAAAGAACACACATGCAATCACATTGGTGGATCCATGTGTGGTTTGTGAGAAGAACACACATGCAATGGCACTGGTGGATCCATGTGTGGTTTATGAAAGGAACATACATGCAATGACACTAGGTGTGGTTCATGAAAAGAACACACATCCACAGACACTGGTGGATCCATATGTGGTTTGTGAGGAGAACAAACATGCAATGAACTCTGGTAGATCCATATATGGTTTGTGAGAAGAACACACATGCAGTGACACTAATGGATCCATGTGTGGTTTGTGAGAAGAACACACATGCAATGACACTAGGTGTGGTTAATGAAAAGAACACACATGCAATGACACTAGGTGTGGTTAATGAAAAGAACACACATACAATGACTCTAGTGGATCCTTATGTGGTTTGTGAGAAGAACAGACATGCAATGACTCTAGCTATGGTTCATGAAATGAACAGAAATGCCATGACACTGGTGTATCCTTATGTGGTTTGTGAGAAGAACAGACATGCAATGACTATGGGTGTGGTTCATGAAAGGAACACACATCCAATGACATTGGTGGATCCATATGTTGTTTGTGAAAAGAAAATACATGCAATCACACTGGGTGTGGTTCATGAAAAGAACACACATCCAATGAGACTGGTGGATCCTTATGTGGTTTGTGAAAAAGAACACACATGCAATGACTCTAGCTGCGGTCAATGAAAAGTACACACATGCAATGACACTGGTGTATCCTTATTTGGTTTCTGAGAAGAACATACATGCAATGACTCAAGCTGTGGTTCATGAAAAGAACACACATGCAATGACACTGCTGGATCCATGTGTGGTTTATGAAAGGAACAAACATGCAATGACTATGGGTGTGGTTAATGAAAAGAACGCGCATCCAATGACACTGGTGTATCCTTATGTGGTTTATGAAAAGAATAGACATGCAATGACACTAGGTGTGGTTCATGAAAAGAACACACATCCAATGACACTGGTGGATCCATATGTGGTTTGTGATAAGAACACACATGCAATGACACTGGTGGATCCATGTGTGGTTTGTGAGAAGAACACACATCCAATGACACTCGGTGTGGTTCATGAAAGGAACACACATCCAATGACACTGGTGGATCCTTATGTGGTTTGTGAGAAGAACAGACATGCAATGACTCTAGCTGTGGTTCATCAAAAGAACAGACATGCAATGACACTCGTGGATCCATGTGTGGTTTGTGAGGAGACCAGCCATGCAATGAACTCTGGTGGATCCATGTGTGGTTTGTGAGAACAACACACATGCAATGACACATGTGGATCCATATGTTGTTTGTGAGAAGAACACACATCCAATGACAGTGGGTGTGGTTCATGAAAAGAACACACATCCAATGACACTAGTGGATCCTTATGTGGTTTGTGAGAAGAACACACATGCAATGACTCTGGGTGTGGTTCATTGAAAGAACACACATCCAATGACACTGGTGGATCCTTATGTGGTTTATGAGAAGAACAGACATGCAATGACTCTAGATGTGGTTCATGAAAAGAACACACATCCAATGACACTGGTGAATCCATATGTGGTTTGTGAAAATAAAATACATGCAATCACACTAGGTGTGGTTTATAAAAGGAAAACACATCCAATGACACTTGTATATCCTTATGTAGTTTGTGAAAAGAGCACACATGCAATGACACTGCATGTGGTTCATGAAAAGAACACACCTCCAATGACACTGGTCAATCCTTATGTGGTTTGTGAAAAAGAACACACATGCAATGACCCTAGCTGTGGTTCATGAAAAGAACACACATGCAATGACACCGGTGGATCCATGTCTGGTTTCTGAAAAAGAACATACATGCAATGACTCTAGTTGTGGGCCATGAAAAGAACACACATGCAATCACACCGGTGGATCCATGTGAGGTTTGTGATAAGAACAGACATGCAATGACTCTGGGTGTGGTTCATGAAAAGAACAGACATCCAATGACACTTGTGGATCCATGTGTGGTTTAATTAAAAGAGCACACATACAATGACACTAGGCGTGGTTCATGAAAAGAACACACATGCAATGACACTGGTGGATCCATGTGTGGCTTATGAAATGAACAGACATGCAATGACACTGGGTGTGGTTCATGAAAATAGCACACATCCAATGACACTGGTGGATCCATATGTGGTTTGTGAAAAGAACAGACATGTAATCACACTAGGTGAACCCATATGTGGTTTGTGAGAACAACACACATGCAATGACACTGGTGGATCCATGTGTGGTTTCTAAGAAGAACACACATGCAATGACACTGGGTGTGGTTCATAAAAAGAACACACATCCAATGACACTGGTGGATCCTTATGTGGTTTGTGAGAAGAAGAGACATGCAATGACTCTAGCTGTGGTTCATGAAAATAATAGACATACAATGACACTGCTGTATCCTTATGTTGTTTGTGAGAAGAACATACATGCAATGACTCTGGCTATGGTTCATGAAAAGAACGCACATGCAATGACACTGGTGGATCCATGTGTGGTTTATGAATGGAACATACATGCAATGACACTGGGTGTGGTTCATGAAAAGAACAAACATGCAATGACACTTGTGGATCCATATGTGGTTTGTGAGAAGAACAAACATGCAATCACATTGGGTGGATCCATGTGTGGTTCATGAAAAGAACACACATCCAATGAAACTGGTGGATCCATGTGTGGTTTAATGAGAAGAACACGCATGCAATGACACTTGGTATGGTTCATGAAAAGAACACACATCCAATGACACTGGTGGATCCTTACGTGGTTTGTGAGAAGAATAGACATACAATGACTCTAGATGTGGTTCATGAGAAGAACATACATGCAATGACACTAATGTATCCTTATGTGGTTTGTGAGAAGAATAGACATGCAATGACACTGGTGGATCCGTGTGTGGTTTATGAAAGGAACAAATATGCAATGAAACTGGTGGATCCATGTGAGGTTTATGAAAGGAATAGACATGCAATGACATTGGGTGTGGTTCATGAGAAGAACACACATCCAATGACACTGGTGGATCCTTATGTGGTTTGTGAGAAGACCAGACATGCAATGACTCTAGTTGTGGTTCATGAAAAGAACAGACATGCAATGACACTGGTGTATCCTTATGTGGTTTGTGAGAAGAACAGACATGCAATGACTCTAGCTGTGGTTCATGAAAAGAACACACATGCAATGACACTGGTGGATCCATGTGTGGTTTATGAAAGGAATAAACATGCAATGACACTGGGTGTGGTTCATGAAAAGAACACACATCCAATGACACTAGTGGATCTATATGTGGTTTATGAAAAAAACAGACATGCAATCACAGTGAGTGAACCCATATGTGGTTTGTGAGAAGAACACACAGACAATGGCACTGGTGGATCCTTGTGTGGTTTGTGAGAAGAACACACATGCAATGACACTGGGTGTGGTTCATGAAAAGAACACACATCTAAGGACACTGGTGGATCCTTATGTGGTTTGCGAGAGGAACTCACATACAATGACTCTGGTTGTGGTTCATGAAAAAGAACACACATGTAATCACACTGGTGGATCCATGTGTGGTTTGTGAGAAGAACACACATGCAATGACAATGGGTGCAGTTAATGAAAAGAACACACATGCAATGACACTGGTGGATCCATGTCTAGTTTATGAAAGGAACATACATGCAATGACACTTGGTGTGGTTCATAAAAAGAACACACATCCAATGAAACTGGTGGATCCATATGTGGTTTGTGAGGAGAACGGACATGCAATGAACTCTTGTGTATCCATATGTGGTTTGTGAGAAGAACACACATGCAATGACAATGGTGGATCCATGTGTGGTTTGTGAGAAGAACACACATGCAATGACACTAGGTGTGGTTCATGAAAAGAACACACATCTAAGGACAGTTGTGGATCCTTATGTGGTTTGTGAGAAGAACAGACATGCAATGACTCTAGCTGTGGTTCATGAAAAGAACAGACATGCAATGACACTGGTGTATCCTTATGTGGTTTGTGATAAGAAAAAACATGCAATGACTCTAGTTGTGGTTCATGAAAAGAACGCACATGCAATGACACTAGTGGATCCATGTGTGGTTTATGAAAGGAACAGACATGCAATGACACTGGGTGTGGTTCATGAAAAGAACAGACTTGCAATGACACTAGTGGATCCATATGTGGTTTGTGAGAGGAACAAACATGCAATCTCACTAGGTGGATCCATGTGTGGTTTATGAAAAGAACAGACATGCAATGATACTGGTGGATCCATGTGTGGTTTGTGAGAAGAACACACATGCAATGACACTTGGTGTGGTTCATGAAAAGAACACACATCCAATGACACTGGTGGATCCTTATGTGGTTTGTGATAGGAACACACATCCAATGACTCTGGCAGTGGTTCATGAAAAAGAACACACATGCAATCACATTGGTGGATCCATGTGTGGTTTGTGAGAAGAACACACATGCAATGGCACTGGTGGATCCATGTGTGGTTTATGAAAGGAACATACATGCAATGACACTAGGTGTGGTTCATGAAAAGAACACACATCCACAGACACTGGTGGATCCATATGTGGTTTGTGAGGAGAACAAACATGCAATGAACTCTGGTGGATCCATATATGGTTTGTGAGAAGAACACACATGCAGTGACACTAATGGATCCATGTGTGATTTGTGAGAAGAACACACATGCAATGACACTAGGTGTGGTTAATGAAAAGAACACACATGCAATGACACTAGGTGTGGTTAATGAAAAGAACACACATACAATGACTCTAGTGGATCCTTATGTGGTTTGTGAGAAGAACAGACATGCAATGACTCTAGCTATGGTTCATGAAATGAACAGAAATGCAATGACACTGGTGTATCCTTATGTGGTTTGTGAGAAGAACAGACATGCAATGACTCTGGGTGTGGTTCATGAAAGGAACACACATCCAATGACATTGGTGGATCCATATGTTGTTTGTGAAAAGAAAATACATGCAATCACACTGGGTGTGGTTCATGAAAAGAACACACATCCAATGAGACTGGTGGATCCTTATGTGGTTTGTGAAAAAGAACACACATGCAATGACTCTAGCTGCGGTCAATGAAAAGTACACACATGCAATGACACTGGTGTATCCTTATTTGGTTTCTGAGAAGAACATACATGCAATGACTCAAGCTGTGGTTCATGAAAAGAACACACATGCAATGACACTGCTGGATCCATGTGTGGTTTATGAAAGGAACAAACATGCAATGACTATGGGTGTGGTTAATGAAAAGAACGCGCATCCAATGACACTGGTGTATCCTTATGTGGTTTATGAAAAGAATAGACATGCAATGACACTACGTGTGGTTCATGAAAAGAACACACATCCAATGACACTGGTGGATCCATATGTGGTTTGTGATAAGAACACACATGCAATGACACTGGTGGATCCATGTGTGGTTTGTGAGAAGAACACACATCCAATGACACTTCGTGTGGTTCATGAAAAGAACACACATCCAATGACACTGGTGGATCCTTATGTGGTTTGTGAGAAGAACATGCATGCAATGACTCTAGCTGTGGTTCATCAAAAGAACAGACATGCAATGACACTCGTGGATCCATGTGTGGTTTGTGAGGAGACCAGCCATGCAATGAACTCTGGTGGATCCATGTGTGGTTTGTGAGAACAACACACATGCAATGACACATGTGGATCCATATGTTGTTTGTGAGAAGAACACACATCCAATGACACAGGGTGTGGTTCATGAAAAGAACACACATCCAATGACACTAGTGGATCCTTATGTGGTTTGTGAGAAGAACACACATGCAATGACTCTGGGTGTGGTTCATTGAAAGAACACACATCCAATGACACTGGTGGATCCTTATGTGGTTTATGAGAAGAACAGACATGCAATGACTCTAGATGTGGTTCATGAAAAGAACACACATCCAATGACACTGGTGAGTCCATATGTTGTTTGTGAAAAGAAAATACATGCAATCACACTAGGTGTGGTTTATAAAAGGAAAACACATCCAATGACACTTGTATATCCTTATGTAGTTTGTGAAAAGAACACACATGCAATGACACTGCATGTGGTTCATGAAAAGAACACACCTCCAATGACACTGGTCGATCCTTATGTGGTTTGTGAAAAAGAACACACATGCAATGACCCTAGCTGTGGTTCATGAAAAGAACACACATGCAATGACACCGGTGGATCCATGTCTGGTTTCTGAGAAGAACACACAGACAATGACAATGGTGGATCCTTATGTGGTTTGTGAGAAGACCAGACATGCAATGACTCTAGTTGTGGTTCATGAAAAGAACAGACATGCAATGACACTGGTGTATCCTTATGTGGTTTGTGAGAAGAACAGACATGCAATGACTCTAGCTGTGGTTCATGAAAAGAACACACATGCAATGACACTGGTGGATCCATGTGTGGTTTATGAAAGGAATAAACATGCAATGACACTGGGTGTGGTTCATGAAAAGAACACACATCCAATGACACTAGTGGATCTATATGTGGTTTATGAAAAAAACAGACATGCAATCACAGTGAGTGAACCCATATGTGGTTTGTGAGAAGAACACACAGACAATGGCACTGGTGGATCCTTGTGTGGTTTGTGAGAAGAACACACATGCAATGACACTGGGTGTGGTTCATGAAAAGAACACACATCTAAGGACACTGGTGGATCCTTATGTGGTTTGCGAGAGGAACTCACATACAATGACTCTGGTTGTGGTTCATGAAAAAGAACACACATGTAATCACACTGGTGGATCCATGTGTGGTTTGTGAGAAGAACACACATGCAATGACAATGGGTGCGGTTAATGAAAAGAACACACATGCAATGACACTGGTGGATCCATGTGTGGTTTCTGAAAGGAACAGACATGCAATGACACTTGGTGTGGCTCACAAAAAGAACACACATCCAATGAAACTGGTGGATCCATATGTGGTTTGTGAGGAGAACGGACATGCAATGAACTCTGGTGTATCCAAATGTGGTTTGTGAGAAGAACACACATGCAATGACAATGGTGGATCCATGTGTAGTTTGTGAGAAGAACACACATGCAATGACTCTGGGTGTGGTTCATGAAAAGAACACACGTCCAATGACAGTGGTGGATCCTTATGTGGTTTGTGAGAAGAACAGACATGCAATGACTCTAGCTGTGGTTCATGAAAAGAACAGACATCCAATGACACTGGTGTATCCATATGTGGTTTGTGAAAAGAACACACATGCAATGACACTGCATGTGGTTCATGAAAAGAACACACCTCCAATGACACTGGTCGATCCTTATGTGGTTTGCGAAAAAGAACACACATGCAATGACCCTAGCTGTGGTTCATGAAAAGAACACACATGCAATGACACCGGTGGATCCATGTCTGGTTTCTGAAAAAGAACATACATGCAATGACTCTAGTTTTGGTCCATGAAAAGAACACACATGCAATCACACCGGTGGATCCATGTGAGGTTTGTGATAAGAACAGACATGCAATGACTCTGGGTGTGGTTCATGAAATGAACAGACATCCAATGACACTTGTGGATCCATGTGTGGTTTAATTAAAAGAACACACATACAATGAGACTAGGCGTGGTTCATGAAAAGAACACACATGCAATGACACTAGTGGATCCATGTGCGGCTTATGAAATGAACAGACATGCAATGACACTGGGTGTGGTTCATGAAAATAGCACACATCCAATGACACTGGTGGATCCATATGTGGTTTGTGAAAAGAACATACATGTAATCACACTAGGTGAACCCATATGTGGTTTGTGAGAACAACACACATGCAATGACACTGGTGGATCCATGTGTGGTTTCTAAGAAGAACACACATGCAATGACACTCGGTGTGGTTCATAAAAAGAACACACATCCAATGACACAGGTGGATCCTTATGTGGTTTGTGAGAAGAAGAGACATGCAATGACTCTAGCTGTGGTTCATGAAAATAATAGACATGCAATGACACTGTTGTATCCTTATGTTGTTTGTGAGAAGAACATACATGCAATGACTCTGGCTATGGTTCATGAAACGAACGCACATGCAATGACACTGGTGGATCCATGTGTGGTTTATGAATGGAACATACATGCAATGACACTGGGTGTGGTTCATGAAAAGAACAAACATGCAATGACACTTGTGGATCCATATGTGGTTTGTGAGAAGAACAAACATGCAATCACATTGGGTGGATCCATGTGTGGTTCATGAAAATAACACACATTCAATGAAACTGGTGGATCCATGTGTGGTTTAATGAGAAGAACACGCATGCAATGATACTGGGTGTGGTTCATGAAAAGAACACACATCCAATGACACTGGTGGATCCTTACGTGGTTTGTGAGAAGAACAGACATACAATGACTCAAGATGTGGTTCATGAGAAGAACATACATGCAATGACACTAATGTATCCTTATGTGGTTTGTGAGAAGAATAGACATGCAATGACACTGGTGGATCCGTGTGTGGTTTATGAAAGGAACAAACATGCAATGAAACTGGTGGATCCATGTGAGGTTTATGAGAGGAACAGACATGCAATGACATTGGGTATGGTTCATGAAAAGAACACACATCCAATGACACTGGTGGATCCTTATGTGGTTTGTGAGAAGACCAGACATGCAATGACTCTTGCTGTGGTTCATGAAAAGAACAGACATGCAATGACACTGGTGTATCATTATGTGGTTTGTGAGAAGAACAGACATGCAATGACTCTAGCTGTAGTTCATGAAAAGAACACACATGCAATGGCACTGGTGGATCCATGTGTGGTTTATGAAAGGAACAGACATGCAATGACACTAGGTGTGGTTCATGAAAAGAACAGACATGCAATGACACTGGTGGATCCATATGTGGTTTGTGAAAAGAATACACATGTAATCACACTGGTGGATCCATGTGTGGTTTGTGAGAAGAACACACATGTAATGACAATGGGTGCGGTTAATGAAAAGAACACACATGCAATGACACTGGTGGATCCATGTGTGGTTTATGAAAGGAACAGACATGCAATGACACTTCGTGTGGTTCATAAAAAGAACACACATCCAATGAAACTGGTGGATCCATATGTGGTTTGTGAGGAGAACAGACATGCAATGAACTCTGGTGTATCCATATGTGGTTTGTGAGAAGAACACACATGCAATGACAATGGTGGATCCATGTGTGGTTTGTGAGAAGAACACACATGCAATCACTCTGGGTGTGGTTCATGAAAAGAACACACGTCCAATGACAGTGGTGGATCCTTATGCGGTTTGTGAGAAGAACAGACATGCAATGACTCTAGCTGTGGTTCATGAAAAGAACAGACATCCAATGCCACTGGTGTATCCATATGTGGTTTGTGAAAAGAAAAGACATGCAATCACACTGGGTGTGGTTCATGAAAAGAAAATACATCCAATGACACTAGTGTATCCTTATGTGGTTTGTGAAAAGAGCACACATGCAATGACACTGGGTGTGGTTCATGAAAAGAACACACATCCAATGACACTGGTGGATCCTTATGTGGTTTGTGAAAAAGAACACACATGCAATGACTCTAGCTGTGGTTCATGGAAAGAACACACATGCAATGACACTGGTGTATCCTTATGTGGTTTGTGAGAAGAACAGACATGCAATGACTCTAGCAGTTGTTCATGAAAAGAAGACACATGCAATGACACTGGTGGATCCATGTGTGGTTTATGAAAGGAACACACATGCAATGACACTCGGTGTGGTTCATGAAAAGAACACGCATCCAATTACACTAGTGTATCCATATGTGGTTTGTGAAAAGAACAGACATGCAATGAACTCTGGTGGATCCATACGTGGTCTGCGAGAAGAACACACATGCAATGACACTGCTGGATCCATGTGTAGTTTGTCAGAAGAACACACATGCAATGACACTGGGTGTGGTTAATGAAAAGAACCCACATGCAATGACACTGGTGGATCCATGTGTGTTTTATGAAAGGAACATACATGCAATGACACTGGATGTGGTCATGAAAAGAACACACATCCAATGACATTGTTGGATCCATATGTGGTTTGTGAGGAGAACAGACATGCAGTGAACTCTGGTGGATCCATATGTGGTTTGTGAGAAGAACACACATGCAATGACATTGGTGGATCCATGCGTGGTTTGTGAGAAGAACACACATGCAATGACACTGGGTGTGGTTCATGAAAAGAACACACATCCAATGACTAGTGGATCCTTATGTGGTTTGTGAGAAGAACAGACATGCAATGACTCTAGTTGTGGTTCATGAAAAGAACAGACATGCAATGACACTGGTGTATCCTTATGTGGTTTGTGAGAAGAACATACATGCAATGACTATGGGTGTGGTTCATGAAAAGAACACACATCCAATGACACTGGTGGATCCATATGTGGTTTGTGAAAAGAAAAGACATGCAATCACACTGGGTGTGGTTCATGAAAGGAACAAACATCCAATGACACTGGAGGATCCTTATGTGGTTTGTGAAAAAGGACACACGTGTAATGACTCTAGATGTGGTTCATGAAAAGAACAGACATGCAATGACACTTGTGTATCCTTATGTGGTTTGTGAGAAGAACATACATGCAATGACTCTAGTTGTGGTTCATGAAAAGAATACACATGCAATGACACTGGTGGATCCATGTGTGGTTTATCAAAGGAACAGACATGCAATGATTCTGGGTGTGGTTAATGAAAAGAACACGCATCCAATGACACTGGTGTATCCTTATGTGGTTTATGAAAAGAACAGACATGCAATGACACTGGGTGTGGTTCCATGTGTGGTTTGTGAGAAGAACAGACATGCAATGACACTGGTGGATCCATGTGTGGTTTGTGAGAAGAACACACATGCAATGACACTGGTGGATCCATGTGTGGTTTATGACAATAACACACATGCAATGAACTCTAGTGGGTCCAGGTGGTTTATGAGAAGAACACACATCCAATGAACTCTAGTGGATCTATGTTGGCATAATTTGATATATGCCATGATGTATTTATTGTACAAGAAACTGACTTTCCATTTTTATACTACTCAGTTTTGCCCTTGGTTTTTTGATACTACTCAGTTTTGCCCCCCTCTCTCTATCTTTCGTAGAAGCCCAAACCTGTACTCACTCTGTCTGCTACTCCCTGATTGGTTGTCACAGTTGTCACGCGGATCGTGCGCACCAACCGTTGATTCTATGCTATCCAACTTTGATCGTTGCACACGTCATGCCCTTCATAGTACAGTGTGAGACAGCATGGATGTCTCCCTCAGCGAGACTTCTATAAGAAGGAACATGAAGCTTTCCATGGAAAAAGTCGTCGACTAGTCATGTCATGTTTAATCAAGTCTGAAAAGCCTACTACTGCTACTACTACACCACAACACATGCTTCATCGAGTGCACAGTCGTCGATGGATAGCTGCAATTTATTGCCACTTGATTTTAATAAGACATATCCCATCTTTTATGCAGTGGCACTCAATCTCACTTCCAACTGGGCCCCACCGTAAGAAACTTGCATGCACTAGACGGAGGCTGAAGAGCTGAGCTCGACGAGACCTAACGTCTCCGCCTTCATCGAGTCACTCGCAGTCATCAACACATCCCTCTTCCCGATCTAGCACAACCCCACAAATCTCGCCGTATAGCCACCTACCTTCCCCTCTACATTTCCACTTTTAATTATCGCCAATTTTAGGGCCGTGTCAAACTTCGTACATAGAAATTGTGTATGCGCCCTTTGCATGCGGCTCAATACAGAACTGCCATGCATGGCCCGGAAAAAAACGTGATGTACCGTGCGCGTGTCGCGGTGCACGGTGTAGTAGACTGCGCGGCGTGTTGCACGGTGGTGCAATGAAACGTACCTTGCTTCCATCCACATTAACTATAGAGCCCCTCTCCGCACACCCACTCTCACTCTCGCTCACTCTCCCCACGCAACCCTCTGCACTGTCCCACCAGCATCTGCAAACTCCCGAGAATACCCCGTCCGTGCCAGTGATGGCGGAGGAGGATACGGTGGCCATCATCGCCTCCAAGGCCACCAGCGAGGAGGCCCCTATCTCCTTGCTGGTCCCCCTCGACGCATTGAAAGCAGCCGCCGTCCCCTTCCAGGCCCCAGTCGATCCATCGCCGGCAGCCACCGGCGAGGAGGCCCCCGTCTCCTCCCCGGTCCCCCTCGACGCGTTGAAAGAAGCTGCCATCCCTGTCCAGGCCCCAGTCGAAGCATCAATGGCAGCCGCCATTCCCGTCTAGGCCCCTGTCCCGGCTACCGATGTAGCCGCCGACGAGGAGCCCCCCGCCGGCGAGGAGGCTCCCGTCGGTCACGAGCAGATCCAGCACTTCATGGGCACCTATGATCCAAATGAGTACATCACTCCACTGAACCCCTACGACACCGGCATCAACGACCCATGGTCAGAGGTAACTAGGGTTTGCTCCCCTTCCCTGGTTCTTCTACCGTTCCCATTGTTGGATGCTAGATCTTGGTTTATTAGGATTCGCTTGTTCGAATTTTGATTGCTCGATGTTCTTACATCATCTACTCCCCCATTTTCCTTTTCTTCCAATAGGTTTACGGCAGCAACGTCTACAGCGATGACGTGTCCAGGCACACCAAGACTCGTCAGGTGCTGAGGAGGCTGCAGGCCGGCCAGTACGACGCCTTCTTCGCTAGCAGCGACTACAGTTGCACCTTCTGCAAGGGGACCGCCTTGTGCTGGGCGGGTCTCGTCGGCACCGAATTCAACTCCTTAGTGAAACATGCAGATGGCCCGTGCTCCAGCATCCACAACGGTGGCCAGACCGTGAACTTCAACGCCTACATTGCTAAACACTAGGCTCTCGGCATTCACCTTCGAAACCTCCAGCGGGTGGCCATCAAAGAGGGTCGCATGCCTCCAATCAAGCCCAAGGCCCCCAAGATCAAGGGACTGGGCAGCAAGAAGTGGAGGAAGCGCTGGCGGGAGGAAGCGGAGGCGCAGGCGCATGCAAGGAGGGGTTGAATGTGTCTGATACTAAGCATCTTCTTTTGATTTTCTATATTTTGCTTGCATCCTATTTCTAGTTGAATGCATCGAACCTCGTTAAGCAACCTACTTTCTATCGCTATATCCCATTTAGTCGCGCATAGCTATATCTACATTTGTTTTGTTTTCTGAATGAATGTATTATGCCTGGTGTGATTTGCTGCTCTAGATTTGCTACCAGATCGGAGGCAAAAAGAGGTCCAAAAGGGAACGAATTATCAAAGAGAGAATCTTCTCTAGATTTTCTACCAATTTTGGCAAAATGAAACAAATCTATTTAGCGAGAGAGGAAAAAAGTACTCTTTCAAACTGCTAGTTAACGAGCTACCATCTTGACAAGCTACAACACATATACAGAAACATAACACAAAGAGGGTTCAATTTATTTTACTACTCTCACTTGAGGCGCTAGACATCTTGATAAGACAAATAAGTTCCACAAAAATGCAAGCTCACGAAATTTAATTCACTTCTCATCAACCCACTTGAGGCGCTTGCCATCGTTCCTAGGCGACCAACTGCGATCATTCCAGGTGGATCTTACATTATTGGCACTCCACAGCTCACGAAATGCTTCGTCCCACCTGGGATCTGACTTGGCTTCCCTATCTTCAGCGTCTTGCGGCACAATTAGCGGTGCATCACAGACCTGATTGTTGCTAGAAGATGCTGCCTCTCTGTTTGCTGCTTCAGCTGTAGCCTCTCTGTCAGCTGCTTCAGCTTCAACTGCAAGCTCTCTTTCAGCTGCTTCTGCAGCCTCGCTATTAGCTGCTTCAGATGCAGCCATTTCCTTTGCATATGCAACTTCAAACTCAACTATTCTGCATTTTCTACAAGGGCTCCCCTAAGCTCGTCTTCCCTCTTGCAAATAGGGCAAAACACGAGGTAACGTAGAAAAAAATGAATCTTCTTGTATAGCAGGTAGGTCACGTAAGCATCTACGGCTACATACTTCAGGTTTTTATCAGACAACGGCCACTCGTCCAAGAAATCGTGCCTATCCGTAGGGAAATCTGCCTTCATTCTGTCATACGACTCATCGAGGATTCTATTTGCGAGTGATGCCATTCCATCCTTCCTCAAGCCCCCTGGGATCTTGACAAGACCCTGAATATCAATCCAGTTGTGCGCGGGAATTGTAATTTCCTCTCAATGAAATTTCGGAAAGTCAGTTGTATTGTTGACACTGCAGAAAAAATTCCCTTTTCTACAAGGAATTGGCACAGCGCCAGACAATTCCTGTCAGTCCTGAAAGTATGTAGTTTGTCATCACCAAAATTTGTAACTACAAATATTTTGTCAATGCAATATCATCATCTGAATATAATTTTGAAAAGTTTAGTAAATGCAAGATTAAGACTCTCAACATTGTCTTGTCATAATTTATTTGGTCCTAAATAAAATCCAGTAGTTGCAAGATGAGAAAATGGATAAAGAACAAGAGGAGAAAACCCTAAAAGTGGTTAGCTACAGAGAGCAGATCTACAAACCGGGAGAGGTGGTAGACGAGGACGTGTTTCCTCATGGCCAGTTGAACGACAGCGACTTCACTCCCTTCATATGGGTCCTCCGGGGTGTACTCGAGGTCCAATCCCACAAACTTGTCCTCGTCTTTCTCAAGCCAACCCTCGTACATCCTCAGGACTCGCACCACTGTCTCCTCCTCATTTGTGTAGACGACATCTATCTTCTTATTATCATGGGTAGTGAAGCTTGTCTCTAGAGTGCGACGACCTTCCATGGCGGCAAGGAGAAGACGGGAAGAAGATAGATGACAGGAAGAAGAAGAGTGGTTTCTGCAAGTCAGGAGAATGGTGGAACCGTCAATGCGCTTTTAAGGTAGTGGTTAACGACGGAGACGGAAGTCCAAAGGAGAGACGCGTGGCGGTGGCCCTTCCAGCTTCTGAGTTAACAGAAAAAATTATAACAACGATATATGTGCCCTGTTTTGTCACGTCAATACACTGGGCTGGTCGCGTTGTCCTATCCACTGCACCAGCGCTGCAAGCCTACGTGACAGCCACCCCGCCTAAGCGACGAGAGCGACATAACGGCGATAACTGACAAGGGGACCCAACTTGACAGCCGTTAGCCTGATATTTTGTATTGAAACGTAAAGTTGAATTCGTGCCAAAAAGATCCTCTAAGTATTTGGCACACCAACTGTAGTCATCGTGGCTGATTACAAGAAACTTGGGTACCGCGTTGCCTGGGCGCCCCAACTTTTAGGCTGCAAAATGATATTCTCTGAGAAATGGGTCTCGAGGGGGTCTCAGGAGGGGGGCCTTGACGAGACCTAACGTCTCCGCCTTCATCGAGTCCCTCACAGTCATCCACACATCCCTCTACCTGATATAGCACAACCCCACAAATCTCGCTGTACAGCCACCTACCTTCTCCTCTACATTTCCTCTTTTAATTATCACCAATTTTATGGCCGTGTCAAACTTCGTACATAGAAATTGTGTCTGCGCCCTTTGCATGCGGCTGAATACAGAACTGCCATACATGGCCTAGGAAGGAAAACGTGACGTACCATGCGCGTGTCACGGTGCACGGTGCAGTAGCCTATACGGCACGTTGCATGGTGGTGCAACAAATCATGCCTTGCTTCCATTCACCTTAACTATAGAGCCCCTCTCTTCATACCCACTCTCACTCTCACTTACTCTCCTTACACAACCCTCTCCACTGTCCCACCAGCTTCTGCAAACTCCCGAGAAAACCCCATCCACACGGGCGATGGCGGAGGAGGATGTGGTGGCTATCGTCGCCTCCAAGGCCACCGGCGAGGAGGCACCTGTCTCCATCCCGGTCCCCATCGACGCGTTGAAAGCAGACGCTGTTCCCATCCAGGCCCCCGTCGAGGCATCGATGGTAGCCGCCGTTCCCATCCAAGCCCCCGTCCCAGCTACCGATGTAGTCGCCGGCAAGGAGGCCCCCGCCGGTCACTAGTAGATCCAGGTCTTCTGGGACCCCTACGATCTAGAGGAGTACATCACTCCGGTGAACCCCTACGACACCGGCATCGACAACCCATGGTCGAAGGTAACTAGGGTTTGTTCCCCTTCCCTGGTTCTTCTCTTGTTCCCATCGTTGGATGCTAGATCTTGCATTATTAGGGTTCGCTTGTTCGCATTTCGATTGCTCGATCTTCTTACATCATCTAATCCTCCTTTTTTCTTCCAATAGGTTTACGAAGGCGACTAATGACCCACAAGTATAGGGGATTGCAACAGTTTTCTAGGGAAGTAAAACCAAGTTTATTGATTCGACACAAGGGGAGCCAAAGAATATTTATAAGCGTTAACAACTGAGTTGTCAATTCAGCTACACCAGAAAAAAATCTTGCTCGCAGTAGTTTTATCAGTAGAAACAGTTTTGTAGTAGCAATAGCAAAGTAATAGCAGTAGTAAAAGTAAAGACAGTAGTAACAATTGCCGTAAATAGTGGGATTAAAGCGCGGTGGACGGGTGTTGCATGGATAAGACAATTCATCTAACAATCAAGATATAGGGCATTTGCAGATAAATAAGTTAAAGCATCCAAATACTAAATAATCATAGCCATGTGTTCCATATATAGTCATATGTGCTCGTAATGAGAACTTGCACAACATGTTTTGTCCTGTCAGCCGGTTGCAGCGGGGCCTCTAGGGTATCTACTAGCAATTAAGGTCATCCTTTTAATAGAGCACCGGAGCAAAGCATTTACACTTCGTGAACACACATGATCCTCATATCACAGCCATTCCCTCCGGTTATCCCGATTCTTGTCACTTCGGGGCCTTTGGTTCCGGACAACAATATGTGTATACAACTTGCAGTTAATATCATAAACAATAATATCCTCATGAATCAATAACATGTTCAGATCTGAAATCATGGCACTCAGGCCCTAGTGACAAGCATTAAGCATAGCAAGTGCAACAGGGTCAAAAGGCACTAATAGATACTAGGCACCATGCCCTAACAATCTGATGCAATTACATGAACGATCTCATCCAATCCCTACCATCCCCATAGCCTATAGAGGGGGATTACTCACTCATGGATGGGGGAATCATGGATGGTTGATGGAGAAGCGATGGTGATGATGATGGCGATGACCTCTCCAATTCCCCGACCCGACATGGTGCCAGAACAGAGTTTCTGGTTCCGAATAGCGGTTTTTGGTGGTGGTTGCGCAGAGGAACTCTATCCGAAAAACGTTAAACCCCCCGTCTGTTTTAGGTCAGCGGGCTTTTATAGGAGAAAAGAGAGGTCGAGGAGGAGTCCGAGGCAGCCACACCACCTCCTGGCGCGGTCTGGCCTGGCCCGCGTGGCCAGGTGGTGTGGGCCCCTAGTGGCGCTTCTTCGTCTCGTCTTCAGGATCCATGAGTCTTCTGGTAAAATAGGAGTTTTGCGCTATTTTCTGGGATTTTTCTTGAAAGTTGATTTCCTGCACAAAAACGAGACACCAAAGCAATTCTGCTGAAAACAGCGTTAGTCCGCATTAGTTGTATCCAAATCATACAAATTAGAGTAGAGACAATAGCAAAAGTGTTTGGGGAAGTAGATACGTTTTGGACGTATCACCCCCCCAAGCTTAGCTTATTGCTTGTCCTCAGCAATTCAGTTGAAAACTAAGTGCGATAAAAGAAACTTTCACGAACACATTTGCTTCATAAGATGTATATATTCCCAGCATATGATCAAATACTTAGGTAATTCATAATAAAGAGTATGCAAATAAGTTTACCTAGTAGGCATGCAAGCTATGAAGAGATTCCAACCCATTAATAATAAGCAACATGGCACATAAGCATATGAAGGATGGTAGTCCTCATACTAAGATATGATAAAGTGGTATCTCACTTGCCTTTCTTTGGAGCAAAACACAAATGCCAAGGCACCTCTGAAGTTTAAGTGAAGACTAGAAATAAAAATATCAAAGATACAAGTGTCAAAGTTATGTCGTAATTAACCGTGTTTTGGGACAAGCACATTACGCTAAGAATGACAGCTATGCTCTCGGGAATGTGCTCAAAGAATAAATGGTGACTCAACATAAAAGTGAAACAAAAAGATTGAAAAGTTTGAAAGGCTTCCAAATATTGAAAGTATGGTACTCATTAGCTTTGAGCTCTCATTGCCCCTATCATAAGCATCTTTAGGTGATTAAGGTTAAAGTGAACAAATATGAGGATATGCTTGAAAAGTTATAAGTTGAAAATCTCATGCCCCTTGCTTACGAGTACCAGACCTCATGCTACTCAACTTTAGTTACGAGTAAGTTCTTGTCATTGTAAGTACATGTGTATCATAGGGAACCACCAACGGGGTACCCCTTGCCGGATGATATGGAAGCTTTCCCATATCAAAATGACAAGGCAAGCAGACAATGAGCATCTTAGCAATCTTTTTATTTGCTATTTGCATAGGTTTTTATTGAGGATGCTTCACAGATTGCTCACTATGGTTATGCTGCAAGTTTCCACCATGGTTAGACATGGCTTAGGCTAGCCGCCTAGGCGTTTATCTAACACATATACAAACTCCATTAGTACACAAGCCCCCCTTTTATTTCACACTGCCGGGATCCATAAGCAAAAGAATCATGATATCAACTAAATAATGTGCAATGTTGAAAGCGTTCCCCATGGTAACATGGTTCTGCTAATCCACAACTTACAAAGGGCAAGCATATACGCAACATAGATGGGCACAATGGTTCAAGTTTATTAAGTGCAGGAAAGTAAAGTGTGCCATCAATTTTGTGAGAGCTTTACTAACTAATTTTCTCATAACAAGCAAACATTTTTATTGGAAGAAAAACAAAGCATAATAAATATGCAAGGAATAGCAATGATGCTAATAGGTAGATATGGTGGACTCTTTTTGACAACTTTGGTTTTGGGGAGTTGGATGCACGAGTAAATCTTATACTTAGCACAAGTGAAGGATAGCAATAGAAAGGGAGCAACAATCGAGAGAGAAATAACTGTCATAATCATGCTTGTGACAAAACAAAATAAATAGTGGCATAAAACTGACACAAGAACTCTAAGGCAGAATAAATCATCAAGGCTTAACTGACTTTTTGTTTAGTCATATGCATGCGTGAGCATGTGCCTAGTCGATTCAAATAGAACATTCAGAGGAGGATACCACAATGTCATACCACGTTATGAATAGAACAATGCAAGCAAACAGTTATATGACATGTTACGAACTAGTAATGGATTGGAGCTGATCATAAGAAGGCAAGGACCACTAGGTCCATTAAATAACATACACCTTACATAAACAGACTAAGCATGCTCACAATGATGAGTATATGTACAAAAATGAAAACAAATAGAGTTCATACCAGCTTCTTACCACACCTCGAGTTGTCATAAATCATCATTGCCTTTCACTTGTGTGACTTGAATAATAAGATAAAACCAAACTCCAAGGAATCATTGAGGATTGTTGAACCCTACAACAAACTTTACAAAACCAGAGAAGAACAACAAATATTTTTGGGTTTTCGATTTTTAAAGGCAAGAACCGAAGGGAAGAACTAGCAAAGCGAAATCCTTTTGGGTTTTTTCGAATAATCAAAACAAAGCTAAAAAGGATGAAACAAACCAAGGCTAAAAGATAAAGAAGCAACCAAAGAGAAATAACGAAAATATTTTTGGTCTTTTTGTGTTTTGGAAAGCAGAAATAAAGAAAAGACAAGAAACTAAAAAGAAAACGAAACATGGATATGAAAAGTACCGACTGAACATGATATGTAGATGAGTGTGATGTCGAGATACCTCCCCCAAGCTTAGGCTTTTGGCCTGTGTGGGTATCAATCCCAAGCTGGCCAGGAGTGAGCACCTCCATAATATGGCGAATAAGTGCCTTCATCCTGATACGAACTTGAGGACACCCTAGCGTAGTGCGCAGAGTAGTCATAAGAGGGCACATCTCCCTGGTGCCGCCCGTGTAAACCAAGCAAGCGGAGCTGCTCGTCTACCTCCTCCTTAGAACGCGACCATGACATCCTGCAAATACTGAACAAAGTAGGTTGTGGCAAAGGAATTTCCCTCTCATCTCTATCAGTAAACAACATCCTATAAACTAAACTTTCCATACTAGAGTTAGCAGTAACAAAGTGATGTGTTTTCATAGCGGCAAGATCGAGCCTTTGTGGTGTCAACACAGTATCATTAGGATCAATAGAAAGTTCCAAGGCAGTAACCATGCGTGTGGCAATAATGCCCCCATAAATGGGTCCTCTAGCAGCTAAGCGGCGGGCAATGAGAGAACCAAGATTATACTTTGTTTCATTATTAAGAGCAGTAGTAAGAAAAGCTAAATGATAATTAGAAATATTACTAGTGTTCTCCCTACCAAGAATGCTAGTGGCATGATAATAAGAAAAATATCTAAGAGCTGGGAATTGAATGTTCCTTATCTTCTCGCGCTGAGCTGTGCGGTCATCGTCATTTGTCAGACTTCGGTAGAGCTCCAGCAAATCAGCAGGTTGACCTTGGATCTTCTTCACTGTCCCAGTCATGCCTATGCCTATAATGCTGCAAAATCTTTCCAATGGCATGGTAATAGGCATATTATAAATTTTAAATAAAACAGTTGACCGATAAGGGATGTTAGTGAAAGTAAAACTTTCAACAAAAGTTCTGGTGAGCACGGCATATTGCTCACTCTCATCCTGCATGTAAGTGGTTAGACCAACCCTCTGAACAAGAAGTAGGAAATCATCAAGGATCCCTGCAGCTTGCAAAAGAGCGGTGCAATAAGATCTTCATTATATGACGGCCTACATTGCGATGCTGATCTTGAAGGACTTGCCCTCCTGGGTGTGTCTCTCTCAAATACTTCTCCAAATGTGTGGTTGTCCATCTCTCCCTTTTCTGAAATTAGACAACCATCATACAAGTGATTGCAAAGTGATCACATAATGAAAGGAACTACTTATAGGGACTTGTAAGAGGCCTAAACATGCATAAAAACAATTTCTATAATCATTGAACAAGCTTACAAGCTCACAAAACCTTTCACCTATAGTAGCAAAATACTCAAGATATAATCCACTAATCACAAATCTACTTGGACAAGCGGAGGAGTCACATACCGGAGATCAAATGCTCCAGATCTCACCAGCAAAGATGGGCTGAGCAAGGAGATCGAAAATCATGAGCAAGAACAGCAAGAACACCGGTTTGAGCAATGAACTGGTGTTTTCTCGGGAGAGAGAAGGTAGTGGCAGGAGGGAGAATAAGTGGAGGGCCAGGAGTGGCCCACGCCATGGCCAGGTGCGCCCCTGGTGTGTCCGCGCCACCAGGTGGTGTGCCTACCTGGTGCCCCCCTGGGTCACTCCAGGTACTTCTCTGCCCCTTTTTTCATGTAAAAATTTAATATGAATTTTCTGGAATTTTTCGAGACACTTTACTTTTTAGCAATTTTCAGGTATTGATGAATGATTTTCTGACAGAAATATAGTATTGGAATGATGCAATATCAAAAGAAAACTAAAACTTCAAAAGTTCTAAGACACTCTATTATGCAAGCAACTAGTAATAGAAAAGTAAACTAAGTGAAAGAAAAAATTACAATGGATAAAATAAAAGTAAGGAAGGATAATCATGGTGAAAACATTGTTTTGTTCATTAAAATCCCTTTGTTAACAAGGTTGATCAGGTCTGGTTACCAAAACAATTTTATATGAAACAAAACTTTGCATTTCACTAAATGATTATGTTACCTCAACCTTCATAGCAATGGTCCCAATCATAAGAATTTCATAGATTTCTCATGGTATGGGACAATATATTTCTCCAACTTGGATGCCCTCAATATTTTCAATTGAATTTAAGGCATAAGTCCTATCAATCTTCTTGGGGAAATAGACAATATGCTCCTTGTCATTAACATTAAAGATTACCTTTCCTTGATTGCAATTAATGATAGCTCCTGCAGTATTAAGAAAAGGTCTTCCAAGAATAATAGACATATTGTCATCTTCAGGCATTTCAAGCACAACAAAGTCAGTTAATATCAAGCAATTATGAGCCACTTGAACATGTACATCCTCACATATACCAACAGGAATGGTAGTAGTTTTATCATCCATTTGCAAAGATATATCAGTTGGTATTAATTTCTCCAAATGAAGTCTCTTGTAGAGAGAAAAAAGCATAACGCTAACTCCTGCTCCCAAATCACACAAAGCAGTTCTAACATAATTATTTTTAATAGAACATGGAATAGCTGGAATCCCTAGGTCTCCAAGTTTCTTTGGAACCTTACCATTAAAGGAATAATTAGCAAGTAAAGTAGAAATTTCCTCATTACGGATCTTCCTTTTATTAGAGACAATATCCTTCATATACTTTGATTAAGGAGGTAATTTAATAGCATCAATTAAAGGAATTTGCAAAAATAAAGGTTTCATCCATTCACAAAACTTATTATAGTGTTCATCTTCCTTTGACTTGTGTTTCTTATCAGGGAAAGGCATTGGTTTTTGAACCCAGGGCTCTCTTTCACTACCATGTTTATTAGCAACAAAATCTTCCTTAGTGTACTTAGCATTCTTAGTGTTCCTTTCAGGTTCTTCTTCAATTTCTTCTTTATCAGGAGCATCATTTTTCTCATTACCACTCTCAGTTTCAGCATCAGAGACATATATACTATTAGAATATTTAGCAGGTTCAGAAGATTCTACAACTGTTTTATGTTTCTTTTTCTTTCTCTTAGAAGAAGTACCTCTATTTTCAGTTTGTTGAGAATCCTGCTCAATCCTTTTAGGATGTCGTTCAGGATATAAAGGATCCTGAGTGGCAGCACCACTTCTAGTTCTAATTTCATAAGCATGTTTTTCTTTAGAAGCATTAACTAGCAAATCTTTTTGTACCTTAATAAGCTGATCAATTTGAGTTTGAACCATTTGGAAATGTTTAACAAGCATTTTAACATCATTAGAGGTTCTTTCCACAATATCCCTTAACTCAATAATAGCTCTAGAGTTTTCCATCAAATGATTCTGCACTCTTTTATTAAAATTATCTTGCTTAACAACAAAAATATCAAATTCTTCTAAGCATTGATCAGGAGGTTTAGAATAAGGAATATCACCTTCATCAAAATGTTGGAGAGAGTGTACCTAAATAGTGGAAGAGTGGGAGATTGGCTTACATAATTCTTCTATAGGAGGTAAATTCTTCACATCTTTAGATTTAATACCCTTCGCCTTAAGACATTTCTTAGCTTCCTTCATTACTTCATCATTTAGTTCAATCACTCCCCTCTTTTTTGGTGTTGGTGTTGGCTCAGGCATAGTTAACTCAGGTGTAGTTGACTCAGGTGGAGTTGACTCAGGTGAAGTCCACTCATTATAATTCTTGCTTATTTTAGCCAGTAATTCCTTAGCTTCTTTGGGAGTTCTCTTCCTAAAAACACAATCAGCACAACTATCTAGGTATGTCCTAGATTCTTCAGTTAGTCCATTATAATATATATCAAGAAGCTCATTTTTAGGTAATGGACACACAGGCTGTGCATGAATCAAAGCATAAAACCTTGCCCATGATTCAGGCAATATCTCCTTTTCTCCTTGTTTAAAATCAAAAAGTTCCTGCAGAATGGCATGTCTAGGACTAGGGGGAAATATTTCTGAAAGAAAGTATCAATCAAGCAATCAGGGCTATTAATAGATCCAGGAGGTAAATTATTAAACCAAGCTTTAGCCTCTCCTTTCAGTGAAAAGGGGGAAAATTTAGCAACAAAGTAGGTGCGCATCTTAATATCATCAGAAAATAGGCCACTCATGGTAGAAAGCTCAGTCATATGTGCTACAGCACTTCCATTTTTAGTCCCAAAAAAGGTTCTTTCTCAACAATGGTTATGTAAGAGAAATCAAGAGAGAAATCATAATCCTTATCTTTAATGTTTATGAGAGATGTAGCAAACTTAGCATTAGGAGACAATTTAGGTCTAACAATATGTTTCTCAAGAAGACTCATAATAGCACTCCTACCATGAGTGTTTTGGCATTCTTTAATAAATTTGTCAGTAATTTCTATATATCTGTCTTCAATATCATAGCTCTCTCTAGACTCAGGTGAACTGACGGGTGTAGTAGTATCTTCATTACGAGTTTCAGTATTTCCAGCTATAGTTCTAGCAATCGTAGCATCTAGGAAAGGACCTAATGAACCACTCTTATCAACCACAATAGAAGCAGCATCATAAGTATCAGAAGTTTCAGATTCAGCAGAAGTAGCAGTATGTGTAGCATGTGTGTGTGGTGGTGGTGTGAGGATCTTACTCATCACATATGGTGAATCAAGAGCAATAGAGGTGTTCAAAACTATACCTCTTCTTGTAGTGGATGGTAATATAGGAACCTTTCCATCACGAGATTTACCCATGATGAATGTATAGCAGCGAACAATAGTGGTTCCAAGTGAACTTGATAAATAGAGTTATGCTCCCTGGCAACGGCGCCAGAAAATAGTCTTGATGACCCACAAGTATAGGGGATCGCAACAGTCTTCGAGGGAAGTAAAACCCAATTTATTGATTCGACACAAGGGGAGCCAAAGAATATTTATAAGCCTTAACAACTAAGTTGTCAATTCAGCTACACCTAAAAACAATCTTGCTCGCAGTAGTTTTATTAGTAGCAACAGTTTTGTAGTAGCAATAGCAAAGTAATAGCAGTAGTAAAAGTAAAGACAGTAGTAACAATTGTTGTAAAGAGTAGGATTAAAGCGCGGTAGGCATAGGGATAGATGGACGGGCATTGCATGGACAAGTAAATTCATATAACACTCAAGATATAGGGCATTTACAGATAAATAAGGTAAAGCATCCAAGTACTAAATAATCATAGGCATGTGTTCCATATATAGTCATACGTGCTCGTAATGATAACTTGCACAACATCTTTTGTCCTGCCAGCCCGTTGCAGCGGGGCCTCTAGGGAATCTACTGGCAATTAAGGTGCTCCATTGAATAGAACACTAGAGCAAAGCATTAACACCCCGTGAACACACATGATCCTCATATCACATCAATTCCCTCCGGTTATCCTGATTCTTGTCACTTCGAGGCCTTTGGTTCCGGACAACAATATGTGTATACAACTTGCAGGTAAGATCATAAACAATAATATCCTCATGAATCAATACCATGTTCAGATCTGAAATCATGGCACTCGGGCCCTAGTGACAAGCATTAAGCATAACAAGTTGCAACAAAGTAAAAAAGCACTAATAGATACTAGGCACCATGCCCTAACAATCTGATGCAATTACATGAACGATCTCATCCAATCCCTACCATCCCCATAGCCTACAGTGGGGGTTTACTCACTCATGGATGGGGGAATCATGGATGGTTGATGGAGAAGCGATAGTGATGATGATGGCGATGATCTCCTCCAATTACCTGTCCCGGCAGGGTGCCAGAATGGAGTTTCTGGTTCCGAATCGCGGTTTCTGGTGGTGGCGGCGCAACGGAACTCTATCTAGAAAAACATCAAACCCCTATCTATTTTAGGTCAGAGGGCTTTTATAGGCGAAAGGAGAGGTCGAGGCAGTGTCCGAGGCAGCCACACCACCTCCTGGCGTGGCCTGGCCTAGCCCGCGCCGCCAGGTGGTGTGGGCCCCTCATGGCGCTTCTTCGTGTTGTCTTCTGGCTCCGTGAGTCTTCTGGTAAAATAGGAGTTTTGCGATATTTTCCAGGATTATTCTTGAAAGTTGATTTCCTGCACAAAAACGAGACACCAAAGCAATTATGCTGAAAACAGCGTTAGTCCGCATTAGTTGTATCCAAATCATACAAATTAGAGGAGAAACAATAGCAAAAGTGTTCGGGAAAGTAGATACATTTTGGACGTATCAGCGACGTCTAAAGCGATGACGAGTCTAGGCACACCAAGACCCATCAGGTGCTGAGGAGGCTGTAGGCCGGCCAGTACGACGCCTTCTTTGCTAGCGGCGACTACAGTTGCCCATTCTGCAGGACGAGACTCGTCGGCACCGACTTCAACTGCGTCGTGATGCACGCAGAGGGCTCGAGCTCCGGCACCCCGAAAGTCGGCCAAACCGTGAACATCAACGCCTACATCTCTGAACACCAGGCTCTCGGAATTCACCTCCGAAACCTCCAGCGGGTGGCCATCAAAGAGGGTCGCATGCCTCTGATCAATCACAAGACCCCCAAGATCAAGGGACTAGGCAACAAGAAGAGGAGGAAGCGCCTGAGGGAGGAGGCAGAGGCGCAGGCGCATGCAAGGAGGGGTTGAAAGTGTTTGTTCCTGCTGCTCCTAAGCAACTTCTTTTGATTTTGTATATTTTGTGTGTGATGGCTGCTGAGCAGCTAATGTATCGAACCTCATTAAGCAACCTACTTTCTAACGCTATATCCTATTTAGCTGCGCACAACTATATCTACATTTCTTTTGTTTTCTAAATGAATGTATTCTGCCTGGTGTGATTTGCTGCTCTAGATTTGCTACCAGATTGGGCCAAAAAGAGGTCCAAAAGGGAACGAATGATCAAAGAGAGAAGCTGCTCTAGATTTACTAGAATTTTGGTCAAAATGAAACATATCTATTTAGCGAGATAGGAAAAATGTACTCTTTCAAACTGCCAGTTAACGAGCTGCCATCTTGACAAGCTATCATACACATACATAAACATAACACAAAGAAGTAAAATTTATTTTACTACGCTCACTTGAGGAGCTAGCCATCTTGAGAAGCTAACTGTGTCCTAGGCGACCAACTGCCATCATTCTAGGTGGATCTTACATTTTTGCCCACCACAGCTCACAAAGTTCGTCCCACCTGGAATCTGACTTGACTTCCCTATCTTCAGCATCCTACGGCACAATTAGCGGTGCATCACAAGCTTGATTATTGCCGCTAGAAGATGCTGCCTCTCTGTTTGCTGCTTCACCTGCAACCTCTTTGTCAGCTGCTTCTGCAGCCTCTCTGTCAGCTACTTCAGACGCAGCCATTTTCTTTGCATATGCAGCGTCAAACTCAGCTATTCTACATTTTCTACAAAGGGAGCTCGTCTTCCCTCTTGCAACTAGGGCAAAACACGAGGTAACATAGAAAGAAATAAATCTTGTAGTATAGATGGTAGGTCACCTAAGCATCTATGGCTGCATACTTCAGGTTTATATTAGACAAAGCCACTCCTCCCAGAAATCATGCCTATCCGTAGGGAAATCTGCCTTCATTCTGTCGTACGACTCATCAAGGATTCTAGTTGCGAGTGTGGCCATTCCATCCTTCCTAGAGCCTCCTATGATCTAGACAAGACTCTGAATATCGATCCACTTGTACACAGGAATTGTAATTCCCTCTTGATGAAATTTCCAAAAATCAGTTGTATTGTCGATAGTGCAGAAAACAATTCCTTTTTCTACGAGGAACTGGCATAGCACCAGACAATTCTTGTTAGTCCTTAAAGTATGTACTTTATCACCACCAAAATTTGTAACTACAAATGTTTTGTCAATGCAAGATGATCATATGAATATAATTTTAAAAAGTTTAGTAAATGCAAGATCAAGACTATGAACATTGGCTTGTCATAATTTATTTGGTCCTTAATAAAATTCAGTAGTTGCAAGATGAGCAAATGGATAATGAACAACGGGAGAAAACCCTAAAAGCGGTTAACTACAGAGAGCAGATCTACAAACCGGGTGAAGTGGTAGACGAGGACATGTTTCCTCATGGCCAGTTGAACGACGGCGACTTCATTCTCTTCATATGGGTTCTCCGGGGTGTACTGGAGGTCTAATCCCACAAACCTGTCCTCGTCTATCTCAAGCCAACCCTCGTACATCCTCAGGACTCGCACCGCTGTCTCCTCCTTGTTGGTGTAGACGACGTCTATCTTCTTATTATCATGGGCAATGAAGCTTGTCTCTAGAGTGCGACAACCTTCCATGGTGGCAAGGAGAAGATGGAAATAAGATAGATGATAGGAAGAAGAAGAGTGGTTTCTGCGAGACAGGGGAACAGTGGAACCGTCAATGCTTTTCTAAGGTAGTGGTTAATGACGGGGAGGGAAGTCCAATGGAGAGACGCGTGGCGGTGGCCGTTCCAGCTTCTAAGTAAACAAAAAATAATAATAACGAGGATATATGCGCCCTATTTTGTCACGTCAATACACTTGGCTGGTCGTGTTGTCCTATCGACTGCGCCAGCGTTACAAGCCTACATGACAGCCACCACGCCTAAGCGACGGGAGCGACATAACTGCGAAAACTGATAGGGGGCCCAACTTGACGGGCGTTAGCCTGATATTTTGTATTGACACGTAAAGTTAAATTCGTGCCGAAAAAGACCCTCTGAGTATTTGGCACGCCAACTGTGGTCAACGCGGCTGATTATAGGCAACTTCGGTACCGCGGTACCTGGGCGCCTCAACTTTCGGGCCACAAAATAATATTCTCCTGGATATGGTCGTAGACTCTGTTTTGGTTCATCCCAAGCTTCTCAAATGCCCTAGAGTGGAATGAGCCGGTTCAAGGATAGCTCATTTGGTCTCGGCCTTCTGTTGAACTCTTTCTTTTGGTTGGTTTAGCTGATGTACTACTCAGCATTTAGTTTCGCACATAGTCCGACTTGTAAAATACTCCATATGACCACACCCCCTTTGTACACTTGGTAGTTTCTCTAGTATGTATGTTTCACCAAGATCGTCAAAGAAACTTATTAGGAGTATAGTTGTACTGCACTACCACTACATAATTTCTTCTAGAATGTTGTATACTAGTAGTATTATTAGTATCACTCCCAGCAGGTTCTTAGTTTTGTTTCTTTTTCACTGTAGTTTGGGTCCTGTAACAAGCTACTGTAGGTAAGTTGGACGTGTTGGTACTTCGCTCAGAAACTGCATGTAGTGGAACATCATGTTTCCAGGTTTACCAGTAAAAATATGTCGCTCATCATGGCATCGCCAGTGATTTGACAAGGCAATATTGTACGGCGGTGTGCTAGTCTAGTTTTTTTCTTTTCAACAAGTGCTAGTCTACCTAGTAGTAGTAAATGTCTACTAGTAATATCGAACTCGATGAAGCTAGCTGGAGTACTACTGATAGTAGTTACCACAAAAGAGAGAGGGAGGGAGTTTGCACATGCTGGTGCACGTGGCAGCGCGTTCCATCCGAGACAAGCTAAATTTAACCCCCTCACCGCCCCCATGCACACATAGCCTATTTTACTCAGTCTCTTCTTCCATCCACTACCTCCCCTGGCCTCTAGCTCCATATTGTTGCCGACCAGCTCCTCGGCTCTGTCCTCTACAGGTGGCGGCGAGATCAGCGCGTCAAGCTTCTGTAAGGCGGTGGCGCATCCGTCATCCCTGTCCTGTGGCAGCAATGGTGGTTTGTGAAATACTAGAACACTCGTACCTATTCCCTTGTTTCATAATATAAGATGTTTTATCTTATGTGAAATGAGTGTATCTAGATTCACTCTGAACTTACATGATAGAGTCGATGATGCGGTTAAATTTTTATTGTCGATTGCACATCATTGTCATGTGTAGAGTAGTTCTTATCTCGGGTATGCATCCTTTTTTTGTAGACTAGGATTGCATGGAAGCTTGGTTTCTAGGCTAGATCCCATAACTAAGAACAGTGGGGATCCATTCAAAGTTGGTAGTTCGACGGCACAAACTTTTCAACATTTGCATATATTTGACAGTCAACATCATGTAATCAATATTACAACTTACTGCAGAAGGAGATAGGGGAAGGAGAGAAAAGGAGGATTATTGATGAAATAGGTTCCAATTCTGTGACTTCTGCTATCCCAGATAACAAGGTAAATCACTAGAATGATGTATGTTCTTGTTGTCCCGCGCAGATGCTTTTGTTATAATCTCTGTTTATGTTGTAACTTTAGAAGCACAAAGTTGAAGAAGACTCAGTTTCCTGATGACGGAGTAGAAAATCGATGTCATATTGCTACACCTAAGACTCCACCTTGTTTACCTTCTGCGGAGACTCATATAGTTGTAGCTAGTACTGATGAGCTTGCACCTTCCATCGTCGTGCCAGATAATGGAGGTGGTGGGTTCGTTTTACCATCGGCAGAGACTTGTGCAGCTAGAGCTGGCAGTGAAGAGCCTCTAGGAGACATTGTGGTGCTCTATAGTTCACTTGTTGTGGAGACTCATGCTATTGGTGCTGGCGCTACTGTTGGTGTTGCTGATCCTGCCCCCGAAATCATCGTGCCACCTGAAGGAGGTAGTGAATTGGGTTTACAATCCGTAGACATTGTTGCACCAAAAGGTGGTAGACTATGATGCGGAGCTGTCTTTCATATGATTTGTATGCTTTTCTCTCGAACCTGTATTATGGAGCTACCTTACGCATTTCCTACACTTTTTCCTGTTGAACTGTAGTGTGGAACTAGAACTACTCCTAGTATGTAATCATATTTGGATGCTTAAGTATTATCGATGATAAACCAATGCTAGCTGAGCTGCACGCGAATTGGCCTCTGCCACTTCCAGGCGTGGTTCCTAGCTCATCTCCTTTTCACAAGCATGATGAAAAGATGGTTATGTTCCTTTTCTTGTAATGCCATTATGCTTGTGTTATTGATCTGGCAACTTCATGCTGATTTTGTTACCCAGACCACTTTTATGTCTCTACATACAAACATATTTGTTCACATGACTTGAACAGAAAACAATATCTTCTTTGCATCGACTAACACAAGGAGACATGCAAATATTTATTTATTTTTGAAACAAGGCAAAAGATTTTCCATTTTCATTGATAGAGAAGTACATGCAATTGAATTACATTAAGATAACTACTCGTACAAGTCATAGAATGGTAGGAATTTCCATAGGAAATCATCACCTCCGGCATCTTTTTCTACAGAAGGCGGTATACCAAATCCACAACCTTCTTTTCCTTGGGATGATAATGTCAAGTGCAGGATTTCGAGTCTAAACGCAATCCAGTGCAGGTTCATTAGGAAAACCTCTAGCTACATCAGTCTTCGTAGAAGGTACATCAATGCTATGCCAGACACCATTGGAAATGCAAGCTGAAGCTATTGTTATACTCCTATCAGGACCACAGATAAGGGCCAGAAATTCAAGCTCTGCAATCTAGCGTTACAAAATAGATAAGAGGTTATCCCATGTGGACAATTCATAGACAATTCACAGAGCAATTTTAGCGTCTTACATGATCCTTAGATCTTTGTCCATCCGGTCTTTTTACTGGTGGAACGAAATTTACTGGTACTTTTATTTCTGCGAAGAACCTACAAAACATAGCCAAGTCAGACATCTGAATATTTCTAACTTTACTACAATCTATATTATATGTGAAGATATATTTGCATAACACTCACTTATCAAACTGTCCACGGGTATCTTCCCGCTCCTTGGAAAAGCAAAGTCGACGTTCTATAGGGTACATCCATCTATATTGTACTGTACCTCTGAGTACTTCCTCATCAAGTACATAAACAGCCAAATGCTCCATTGTATCAAAGAAGGATGGGGAATATATATAAGGTCAAAATCTTGCACACGATCTCTGTCAAGTACTTTTTAAGATGTTTTCCAACTCTTTTGTCCAGAGCTTTACTATAGATTTACCTAAAGAACGTACCTACCCAAATCTACAAGCACCTTGTAAATCTAGATGGTCACAAGCTTTAACTATTTCTAGGAGAGGTGGAGAACAAACCAAAGCCAAGAAGAATGTCCAGTGCCTGAATCTAGCAGGTGAAGCATGGGGATCGCCCAACTGACCGCCCGCTAGTGCGTCTCATGAAAAATTGCGCAGCCAATGGTGGTAGGCCGGCATTGTTGATAGAAGGCATCGAGAAATTTTTTTAAAGCATGGAGAAGTTTGCGGCCTGGTTCTAATCTGGCACGTCTCTCATAAGAACGGCGTAAAATTTGAAGAGACAGGGGCTGGTTGCTCCATTGAGGGCTGCTTAAGAAAGTTTGGGGTCTCGGCGGAAAGTTTTGGTGGGCGTGGGGTGTTTGTCCACAATTTTCACAGGAATATCTGTGAATATTTTATCGGATTTGCCAGTTCTCACGTGCCTGAAAACTTCTTAGTTCTCAGTCACCTCTCTTGCTATTGGATTTACCTCTTGATTAGTGCAACGTGAGGGTTACATATTAGTTGCAACAAGGTTGCAACTAGGAATTTAATGAGTTGCAACTACTAGGTTGCAACTGAGAATTAGCACAATTAGTAGGGTGACGTCAATGACTTAACATAACAAGTTCTTAGGCGCCTGAGATCTAAGCGCTCATATTATATACCTTTTTCCTTGTTGATGTATTTGTTTCTAATCCAACCAAGCGACAACACGTACCTTGGGATTTTAACTATCGATCCCAAGAAATTATCCCATCCGAACTCATTATGGCCCAAGACCTTCTAATTCGGCCATGTTTTGGGTCATTCGGCCAGGGCAAACATCCCAATTAGTTTGGGCGAGAGCCCATAGATAATAGCCCATCAATCCCTGCTTGGCCCATTTTTCTTCAATTGACCTTTTTTGGACACTGTCCACTCACCCCTAAAAAACTCCGCCTATCCATGTTTTTTAAGTAGAAACTACTACCTCTACATTATGTATAGCATTTTTTAGTTGAGCTTCTAGCAATAACGCGTAGCAGATGGACAAGCAATTTTTTAAGAAGAAAAATAAATAAGTTATATACGATGTTAGTATATATTTTTTATGTTTTATAAAAGCATAACATTTTTCTTGTATAGTGGCAAGGCATGCAGTTTATTGGTAGCAATATTTCTGTACTAAGAGGCTGACATGGCCGACCCACCAGCCTGCATGTAGCGCCCATCAACCATACCATACAAGAGATCAAGTTTAATAAGCGGGTTTCAAAAGTACTTGTACAACAGTTACGACCAGAAAAAAGAAGACCAAGATAGACACGTTTCTTGTCCAGAGATGCTGACACGTGGGCCCTAGCAGCAAGACCATACACGACTGCCGCATCGAACAACGTTACCAAGGTCAAACCGGCAGACGCGACCAAAAAAATGTCCAACATACAGACATTTCCTCTACAGAGGAGGCTGACATGTGGACCCAGTAGGGAGACATTATATAGGTGTTGTATCGAGCAACGTTGCGAAGTTCCAAACAGGGAGCGAGCAAAAAAAAGTCCAGCATGCACATGTTTCCTATACAGAGGAGGCTGGCATGTGGGACCCACCAGCCTGTATAAACGGTTGATGCAGCGAATAGCGCTCTCAAGTTTGGAACACAGAGGCGCGGCCGAGGGCAAAAATTATATCATACACATGTTTCTTGTAATGAGAGGATGACATGTAGGTCCTAGGAGATTAAATAAATGGTAGATGCATCGAGCAGCGCTATCAAGTTCAAAATAGAATAGGGCAAGGGAAGGAAAAAATTCCATCATAAACATGTTTCTTCTAATGAGAGGATGACATGTGGATCCCAATAGCCTAATTAAACGGTACATGCATCGAGCAACGCTATCAAGTTCGGAACAGGATAGCGCGAGCGAAGGAAAAAATTCCATCATACACATGATTCTTTTAATGAGAGGCTGACATGTGGGACCGGGCAGCCTGACTAAACGATAGACGCATCGAGCAACGTTATTGAGTTTAAATCAAGGAGGCACGACCAAAAAGTATGGTCCGCTAGAGACACTGATGTCAAGGATCCACACACCTCAAAAGACTTCAGCGAGTCAACATCACACGAGGAACCGAAAATCTTGCTTTTGCCATGTGTTGGCCCAGCTTCCTCCATGTTTTTAGTGGTTTTGTCATAGTAGAGGGTCGCAAAATCGGAAAAAAGTTTTCCATCGGCTATGTTCGAGCTGACAAATTCATCGCGGAAGACGCGCCTTCTACGACGACGACTGATGGGTCAAGTCATTGCGGACGGACACTTTTCTTATAGTGACATATCCTTGCCTCGCTAAGAAATTTATTTTGTGGGTTGTATGCGCTCATGGTTTCTCTCCTAAGTATCACATGAGCGGGGGCTAGGCACGATGCCTATGCTCAGGTCAATCCTATCAGCACCAAACCCAAGTGACTGAGCTCTAGCTCGCGGGCCTGCCCCAGTTGCATGCCACCTCACCAAGGTCCTTGGTGCTTGATCTCCTCGTGTGACACCCATGTGTGAACCGAAGAGCACGTGCAGTCACTCTATTTGCAAATCTATGGGCATGCCTATGTCACTAAAGCAGAACAAAGAGACCTAACGGGTGGCCCTGGCGAGGGCTCATAGCTACCTTGTCGAGGAGCCAACAAGAGGCCTCATGAGAGATCCCTCAAGCAGCCTCACAAGAGGTCCCTCATGAGGCCTCACAAGAGGTCCCTCGCACCCAGGAGTGAGCATCACGAGACGCAATCCAAAGGAGAAACTCCTCACAAAAATCTAAGTCCAAACTACCCTTAGCTCCTCTCCTCTCTACTTGGTCGTCCTACACTTCACGAAACTTGTTTCTACCTCTATGGTTTGCTTGCAAGCCAAAGGGAGCCTTGGGAGAAAATCTCATGAGCCATCTCAGCCAGCCCACGAGGCATGGCACCTTCTGGCCTTGTTTGCTCACACGACCCCAAAATATTAGTTACTGGTGTCCTCGCACTTGGGGGTTGGTCCCTGACGATGTAGAGCATCTATTGCGCTTGCACGCTACAAAGGGTCTAGATATACAATATCGTGAGCCATCTCAACCACCCCACGAGGCGTGGTGCCCGCTGGCCTTGTTCGCTCACACCAGCCAACCATACCAGTGACTGATGTCTTTGCGTTTGGTGGCTGGTCCCTGAAGATGTAGAGCAGCTGAAGCACATAATGAAGGGAAAGTGGGCTTCGTGATGGACTAGGAAACAGAGAGATTGAGGGCGAAGACACTGCAATCACAAAATAATTATGCAACATTTATAGACCCACTAGGGCACCATGTTAGTATGCATACATTTGTGATGCTACACAGGGGCACAAGGTCATGCCCTCGTGGGCCACAGACACCTAAAGCCTACTCCAATGTGGTGTTGTCATCGAGATGCTTGTCCTCCTTGTTGCCAGAGGCTTTGCTAGAGGCCTCTATGGACCCATCCTTCGCCTCCCACTGGTAAATCTTGAGGAGGGACTCCACGAGCTCCTTGACTTCCACTGTGAGCTTGATGGCGAGGCTGGGCTCCACGATCTTTAGCACTATGGCGAAGTCGAAGTTGGGGTCGACTCGGAGAAGGTTGGCAAAGATGAGCATCCCAGCAATGCTCAATAGATTGTGACACTCCTCCTCGACAACATTGTCTAGGCTCGTCACTATGGTTTCTAGCTTCTTGATGATCTCAGTGAAGAGCTAGAGGAAGGTCGCGGGGTTGTCGTCCAGGAGGCTCAGGGGGACGTGGAAATCGCAAACCCCAAGGCATGTGATGGCGGAGGTAGCGCACCCAACAAGCGCGTGCATCTTGCACCTCTCATGCTTCATCACCAGTGCATCTGATGTAGGTTTTGCGCAGCAGATAACAAAAAAATTACTACGCGGAACGCCCTAATTGCCCAAGGATCTATCTAGAAGTAATTTAGTAATGGAGGAAGACAGGGGTAAAAAGCATTATGCTCATGCAGGAGCATGGATGATGTAGTCGTACCCGTACGACCTCAAGGTCGTGAAGCTCCTCGCACGTCACCTCTTGTCCAGGTCCTGACACGACGGTCCAGTCACTACAAGTGCAGCTCACCCGAGTTATCACACACATATGATGCAATACAATGACTCCCGAACTATTGATCACTACCAAGGTTGCCGAAGTAGACCTCCTGACTGGAATCCCTGTGGCAGAACGGCGTGCCGCAACGGTGTTGAATTTGCGTGTACAATAGTTTCTTGGGACCGTGCCACGGCAGAGGCAACTAGAGAGAGAGGGGGATTTTCTCGAAGGAAACGGCCTTACAGGATATCTTAATTGGTGTGTTTAATCCTTCCCATGGGCACCCCTTATATAGGGGAAGTTGGTGTGCCCTCCCCTCTAGGTGCCCCATGTGGGACTAAAAGTATAGGAAAGAGGGGAAAACTATACCTACAGCCGACTGGGTCATTGGGGCAACCGACTGGGACACCACGGCCTCGGCCTAGCCAGCCAGCACCAGCCAACGGCCAGGCAACCGGGGTGGGCCGGCCTGCGCGCGCGGCGGTCTGCCAGCTACTGCGAGGGGGCAGCCTGGCGAGGGAGCCCGGGTGGGCCGGCTGAGCGTGCAACCCTCTAGAGTTGGCAGCGGCAGCCAGTGCTGGCCCTACCCCGGGTGGGCCGCCCTGGCGTGCGCGCAACCTACTGGCGCTTAGTGCAGCAACAGCCTACGGTGGCAACTTGGTGGGCCGGCCACCCGCGTGGCCCATTGGCATGGCAGCGGCTGGCGCCCGGCTGAGTAGAACCCAGTGCCTCTCGCTTGCCTGGGCGAATCAACATGACCCAGCAGTGCCTAGTTGCTGTTTTCCTTTTCTTTTTCTTGCGATTTTTATCCTAGGTCAATTCCCTCCGGGGTTTTGGACTAATGAGAAAATTTCTTTATAAATTTCAATTTAAATATTTATTTAGTATAAGTTAATTCATATTTAACATATAATAAATGCATATTATTAATTTCCATTTTTCCGAAACTCCTTTCAACATTTTCCTTTCCTTCTTTCTATGAACAACTTTGGATCTCTCCGGAACGATTCTAATTTCTCTCTCTTCTGTGATTCCATCTTACAGTAGGATCTCCAAGCGTCATAGTTCCCTTAAGCGTGTTTCCCTATGGTTCGGGAATGTCATAGACATGATCTCTATGAATGATCAATAGCGGGACCGGGATGACCATGTTGACCCCTATGCACTCCACGAATCACCATCATGTCGAACCTTAAACGATATGTCCAATTCCATTTGTTACGTGATACAAGACTTGTCCGAGATCTGATCATCAGTATCATAATACCTTGTTCAATCTCGTTTCCAACAAGTATTGTTATACTCGTTCCTGTGAAATTCCATCCTGATGATCTAGTCATACGCCGCGGCAACTTATGGATGTAATTCACCGAATGGGCCAAATGTATCTTCCTGTTAGACAGGAGAACAAATCATGATCTTGATGCATAGGCCTCAACATGCTCCTTCGGATACCGAACATGCACCTTTATGGTCACCCAGTCACGGAAATGACGGTTGATGTAGTCAAAGCAATCCTTCGGTAATAGTGATTAATATGATCTCATGGTCTAAGGATTAGGACACTTTGTTTCTGACAATTGCAACTGTGAACTATGTGTCATGATCTTGTTGCAACAATCATTAGTGGGAAATGTGCATCACATAAATCCAGATGATATTACTTCATTGTTAGTTGGCTTTCATAGCACCATGATTAGGAAACCTTGATCATCAGTTGCCCAATGAACTAGTTGAATAGAGGCTACTAGGGACCTAGGTTTGTTTATACATCACACATGTATCAATATTTCTGCTTGATACAATTATAGCATGATATAAAACTATTATGAACTAATGAGATATGACAATAAACCCCTTTATTATTTTGCCTCTAGGACATATCTCCTTTAGTCTCCCACTTCCACTAGAGTACAAATAATCTAGCTGCATTGCTACTAATCATAAACCATATCTCATATGCGTTTATTGATCATTCTTCTCATGGAGGACTTCCTGTAATAATTTGGTTTCACCAGATTCATCAGGTCCTATTTTGCAAATCATTAATGTCAACTGTTTTCACATTCACACCATTATCATATAATGTGTTGTAGCATTTTGGTGACAAAGTGAGAATTCTATTTTCTAGTATATATACAATGACGATCTATCAATCAATAGAACTTTCAAGATGTCATGTATAACTATAAAACACACTTAGTCGAAAGTCGAACTTTATTTAATACTTCTACATCTATGTAGATTCAATCAAGGTGCAATACATTCACTTTGATGTCCAATCACGCTTTTGCTATGTTCAAACTTAACTCTGATTCACTGATTGATTCAGAAATCATTCTAGAATCTTTGTTCTTTACAACTAAGAACATAGGTCACATTATGTCAAGTATAAACAACATGGGTTTTACCTTGAAAAACTATGGCCAGGGCATAGTTGATGCAGTGCATCCGTTTTCCCTGTTTTATCCATTGTCGTAAATACCGAGTCTTTACTCAGATGGTACTCCTAGTTTCATAAGTGAGAATTTTCCATTCTTTGCTTGCTTTCCATTCTGAACTGCTTTTAGAATCACAACTAGGTCCTTCTAAACACTTTCAGAATTCTCCAAGCATTTTGACATTTAATGTTCATTAAACATCCTGGTCTAATCACATAGATCCACTATATTTAATTTAAGTTGAATTTCATCCATCTAATTATCTAATCTTTCCTAATACCAAATAGATTGTTCACTAATATGTCAATTACATATTCAAGAACATTGTCACGCTCCCACTCAAATATTTCATCAATATTTGATATTCTCAGATGTCACTCATATCCCACTCAAATATGTTGTCCACATATTCAACTTGGAAAACTTCTTAGCTCTCACTCAACTTGCAGACTTTTCTCGATAATCCTAACAAATCGAAAATTCTTTGATCTTACATCAAATCAAAAAAATTCTGCTACATGACTTCAGCAATTCCGTATTGGTCAAAACTTGCATGTTATACTAGCTACAACCTTTTTCTTCAAACTGTTGAAGATTTTGTAGTTTTGATCAGTCCTTTGACAATTTCATGACTCTAAGTCATTTCTTGTACTTAGGTACACCGAGATTTCTTTGTAGTTCGTACGTATGTCTTATTCCAATAATTGAACAAGTGAATCAAGAATGTAATTGTGCAAATGGCAAAAAAAATATTGAATCCTACAACTCATGCTTACACTTATACCCTTCCACTAACACTTCTTTAAGAAAACAATTTCTCAAAGAAGTACCATGCTAAGACAATACAAACTTTTGTTTTCTTAGGGAATTAGTTTGGTATTAGCATTCATAGTCTCACTAAGAATATACCACAAAGACTTACTATTTTCAACGATCTTGAACTATCAAAATCTTTAGAAACTCAAGCTTGCCATATCTCATATGGTCTTGTTTCCAGAAATCTTTAGATGTTCCTAATACTTTTGAGTGTTTACTATTTCAATGTCTAAGTCCAATTCTAAACATTAATCCATCCGAAGATCATTTGGACCATATGTATCTTGTACACTGTGATTATGATGTTTAGACAATTCAATACACTTTGAATTATTCTAGTTATCATAATTCGTGAAACTTTTTTTCACAAGTCCCTTATATGCCAATTTGCTATTAACCTGAATTTGCAATCACTTGGATCAAATTGCAAAGACTTTGGAATTCTTGTTAATCTTATATACATTTCATTCTAAAATCATTTGAACAATTCAAATAGTTTTAAAACTTGTGTTTCATTAAGTAAATCAACATATTTACTTAAACTCGCCAAAATAATGATTTCCACTATGTGTTGAAAATACAATACATCATATGTATAAAATTCAACAATCCTTCGCATATCACTGTTTTACCAGAAGGCTTATTTTTAGTCATTCTGCCCAACGAGGCATGGTTTTGCAAAGTCTCTAGATCAAATATCTATGTCGTCGATTTTCATAAACACGAAAAACATGCAATAACCACAATGACTTAAACAGTAGTGTTATTCAATATTTAAACTTGAATATCTTTTGGCAATTTTCATAAACGCCCTTTTATCATAGAGATAAATACTAGAATAACTTGTTTATAATCCCAATGTGAATCATAAACTAAATTATTCATAAAAACAGAACAACTTAATTGTTTCTTATTAATATGAATAACCATGTTGCAATAAGCAAGACACAATAATAAGTTTCACAAACTTGATTACAAAGCTTTTATTCAAATCTACTAATCCTAATGATAAACTTCAAGGGAAGGAGTGTCGTCGGTCATCAACTAGCTTGCTTGTCGTCAGCATGCCATCAGCGCCTCGTTCCATTCTGTAACTCTCACACATAGGTTCCTGTTTTCAATAAAACAAGATTAAGTATCCAATACTTGGAAACTGCATAAGTGTTTCATGGAATCATTTATTACTTGTATATCACATGTACCCTTTCTGTTGAGACGATCCTAGCTTTGGGTTCGACCTTGGTGAAGGTATCATGGCGGTCATGAAGAGTGTATCTTCTCTACTGTCGGATTCATCAGGGAAATCTTCTACGGTTTCACAAAGGACATAGAGGAGATGGTTTTTCTATGAGGATCCATCTTAGGCGTTGGTATCAGTCGATGAAATTTGCCCCATCTATCTTAAGTTTCTCCCTGTTCATTAATGCACCAAAGATGTCCTGAACTAAGAGGATGGCCATAAGCTACAAGACATTCGCAAAAGGACTTAGACCAAGTTCATAATATGGAGTTCAAATATTCAATCTCATTAACAAACAAGCTCCCACTTAAACTATCATCCCTAAAGACAGTTTAGTGATTACAGGATCCCTTTACACTAGATCATTCCCGGTCGTCAAATCCTTTGATGTGGCTGCTAGGGTAGACTATATCCATCGATCACATCATCCATGTGACTCGTTCTTGATATTTTGATCATCGTGTTCCGAGGCCATGTGTATACATGCTAGGCTCGCCAACCCAACCATAGTGATTTGTTGTGTATACATGGCTTGCACCAGTGTATGTGAACGTAGATACTTCTAGAACCCGATCGTCATGACCTGCTTCATAACGACGAACTTTCTTGGTGGTGCACACTAATGGGAGAACACCTTCGTTGGTATTAATTAGGGGTCATCCTATTTAAATGCTACCATTGTGTATCTAATACTAGCACTCAAACAAGATGCACTCAAAGATTATGAAGCATCCCAGGCGATGACGACCATGACAAATGTAACATCCTAGGGTTTTAGGTCAGAAGATATCATGGACGTGTGCATTTTATTAATCCATCAGTGAATCCAAGAAAAATCGCGCTTTGAATGAGTTTACCAAAGGGATAAAGATCTCTCTTTATGTTGATGAATAGGATTAAGTCATCGACATGAGTGCGATGGTTTTTGACATGACTTTTGTGGAACCTCGTTGTTTTTGGGGGGAAGTTAGAATTCAGTTCTAATAAGAAAAAGAATAATAATTCAAATATGAGTTTGAATTGGAATCCTTGTTTTCAACAGAATTGGTGTTACATTTCTATATTACTTAATAAAACAAGAGTGTCAAATAAGAATAAGATTCCAATACTACATACAATTATTCATCATGTGAGTATTTTACAACATGTAGTGAATACAAGCATGAATAAATAATAAAAAACTATAAAAAAACAAGGAATAAATTTATTACAAATATACAATTTCAAAAGTATAAGAAATAAAACGTTACTAATGTATAATAATAGTATTACAAAGTAATTACAATTGTTCAAAAGGAAAAGAAAAATTACACCAAAGAACAAGATGAAAACTTAAAAATAAAAATCTAGTTATTATTTTAACTTCTAGCCTTTATTCTTTCTTGATGTTGTCTTGATCTTGTTCCTGAAAAAAATAAGACAAACAAAAATAAAGATAAGGGTGGGGCATTATGTGATTAATGTTACTCTTAGGTTCTAGAAATGTAATGCATTTATTTGCCTCATCATTGAGTTGTAATAAAGAAAGGAGCAAGGTAGTTGTCTGTTCTTATCTTAAAAATCGCCTCAGACTTAGTGCATCATAGGATTTTGGGAAAATTATACTTGGCAACAATGAAAAATAGAAAAAACATCTGGGAAAAGATCTTCCAAGTAGATCTCATCCATAGGAAGCAAGTATAGATGAGTGGAACCTTGGACACTCATTCCCAAACAAACAAGCATCTCACAAGTAGGCACATAAATCCCATGTGTCAGTCAGGGAAGTAATGAGGTAGTAGTATAATATAAGTCTGAGAAGCAACAATGCACTTCATCAATCAATTGACATCACCAGCACACAGACCATAGTAACCAAATCTTCCACCAAACAAGAACAACATCCACCACCACACCATTATGATCACCTAGAGCCAATTCTTAGGTTAAGAGGGAAGAAGGATCTTACCAGAAGAAGGAGACATGCTGACCATCAAGAGTAGTTGGTGGCCTCACAAGTAGGATCAGGCTAGTAACACTAGAACGATAAGGCCAGTAGCTCAAGTTGCTACCAATCAAGATCAGCAGTAAGCCAACATAAGGATAAGCCAACAACAACAACAGTTGCACACCAGCAAGTGGTTATATTAGAACCTCTATGTGGAATCTATTCTTATCATATTTCTCCAAGAAAATGTCCAGGAAAAGGGACCTCTCATCCTAGTATAGTATTGCTATACTATTTACATCCTAGAGCATCATAGGAAATAGTAGCATCAGTTTCTATCAAGATCATTGCCTTAGCCTTTGCATCACTGGAAATGGATTAATCCAAATTAAATCGCATCATTAAATCATCAGGTGAATGAACTTAATGAGCTAAGTCCATAAATAAGAGTAGCAGCTCATGCTACCTGGAATTCTAGTGTGCACACTACAAAGGGAGGCACCACACTAGTAATTCCAGAATAGCAGAAGCCACCCTATATTGTTGACAACATGATTATAGAAGTACAATACTCCTACTTTATTTCACATCAAGCTTTATCAAGTTTTCCAAATCATATTCCTAGCTAATCTAGCTAGGAATCATTCTAAGCAAGCTTCTAATAGTCAGCATGGATAGCTACCATTTAGACCATCATGTACTAAATTAAATAGTTCCGTTAAGCAACTCACCTCTAACCATATAAAAAGAGAGCAACCAGATCTATAAATTGCAAACCATGTATGGCTGTCACATCAAACCACTATGTATATAAAACAACTAAATACTCTGGCATGGTAGAATGATCACAATATGATCCTAAAACTACTACAAGCACAAGTATAATATTTACACACGGTCACTTACATAATAAGATCAAAACATGATTGTACTATCATTTATTACACGACAAATCATCACTTATATGTTATACATATATATTCAGCAAGCTCACATGTTAATAACTAACTAGTGTTATATATATATATATATCTTAAGGAATCTATCTCTAGTCATCAAGAACTCACTAAACCACACAAGAAACATCTAAAGTAGCAAGGAAACTGAATGTGTATATCATGCATTTTCATGCCTTGGTTTAAATTTGAACCAATCATTAGGTAGAAGATTTTTTACATGATTTATTATGTCTAGATGAGTTTATACACACTCCTACACAACATCTATGCATGAATTCAATAACCATAGTAGGTCCTTCTCTAAGTACACATTAGCACAACATTTACCCTATGTCAATTATATATTTCGTGTAGGTTTTTATAAGCTAAATTACTTGGAAATAATCAAAATTTCTACAAAGAACACCTGGGAATATTTCTACTAGAGTACTAAATAAAGAAGAGCACCAAATTAATCATACAATAGTAACTAGAACTCCTATAACTAGAAGATCATCACAACCACAACTTAGCTCAACAAAGATCTCACGAGCATCACACACTGCCACAGATTGTCTACACAATAAGAAAGACCAATGAGATCAACCCACCATCCATAATCTGTACCTAACACCTCAGCCTAGAAAATCAATTGTTCTTCGGCTCGAAGGTCAGTCACATGAGCATTACCTGGACTGAAGGTATGGTTAATGAAGTAGATAAGGAGGCTGAGGTCGAAGTTGCAGATGATGTCGTCCCCCCAGTGTCAGAAAATGAATCAGCCCTAGCAACATCACCACTTCCAACCACCATAGCAAGGTTCCTAGGTTGTAGATTGAGGGCGTCGGGGTTGCGCCGTGGCACTGTCCCCCCGACATCAAGGAATGGAGTAGGAAGAGAGCATCAACAACAGGTCAAGGTCGTTAGGTCGAGGAAGAGGAGATCAAGATAACAAGAAGGTCTTGGTCATGGAGGAGACATAGTTAGAGGAGCAATAGCCCGAGGCGGGGGAGCGGGGGACCTACACCGATGGCTGGACCCTAGGTGCGAATAGGGTTTCCCTTGGGTCAAACATGGGGCTCAGGTGTAGCTGATGTAGTGGGGAAACAAAAAAATGGTTGGGATGATGCCTCACTAGGGAGCTTTAGCCAGCAACGGACGGTTGGTACCAGCACAGAGCGGCAGCGTGAGCGTGGGTAGGGATCGCAAGTGGAGAGTAACGCATCGGCAAGAAAAAGATGGAAGAAATAAGTGGTGGGGTCTCTATCAATGAGTGGGTGTATAGGAGACGACTGACGACCGACCAGAAATAGAGACAGTGGTGCATCGAGCATTGCATAGAGGGGAACGCGAGAGAGGTGAGGCTCTATGTGTGCGTATATAGAGTGAGGGGAGGGGCTGGGGGTGGGGAGTTACCCCAACCCAAATTAGGCTAGACCGTTAACCTGGACCAATTCGTTCTAGTTGGACCAAGTTTGGTTTTCCCCAACTAGGCCACAACCCAACTAGTTGCCCACCACAAAATAAATTTTCCATTTAATAAAGGGATTTATATTTTCATGCCCTCGGTTCGTTAGGTGTACTTAGCTTTCCACAGCTGCTTAGTTTTTCCTCACTTTTCCCCTCCCTCTATTCTGAAACCCTCACAGGCGCTCGGACGGGGGGATGCCGTCAGGTCAAAGGCTTGTCCGTTACATGCTGACTGGTGGGACCGCATTGGGGCGGGTCGTGCGTTGAGCATTATGTTACGTTGCCTTGACCGTTACATGCTGACAGGTGGGGCCGCATTGGGACGGGTCTTGCATACATGGTGAAGGGTGGGGCCATGTTGGGATGGGTCTTTCATATGTGGTGAAGGGTGGGGTCGCATGGAGACACGTCGGACCGGCCATTCTCGCTCACCCAAAGCATTCGCTTCCCCCAAGTGTGGAACAGCTCCCACACCGCCCCTCCGCTCCCCTGCTGTCGTGCCCTTCTACCTTATGTCGTCCTCGGCCACCGAGCCGCCCCCTCCCCCTAGCCATGGAGCCCACTCCACCTCCGGCTCCGCTCTCGCCCCCACTAGATCTACCCCTTTTGTGGAACAGTATGCAACACCAGCTGGTGTAACGGTCCTCCCCATCGAGCGTGGAGAAGATTGGGTGGAATCAGAGGGATCGAACGCATGGATTCCATCTGGGTAAGCATTGTTTCCCTTTGTGGATTGATTATGGGCAGTAATTGAGCGCAAATCGCTGGTGCTCAGCTAACTGCCTTGCTTTTCAAATAGGATTGATCCAGCGTTGGCATTTCGGCTGGCGGTTAGACTAGATACTAGCGTAATTCATGGTTGTGAACAGTATCTCTCTAGATTTTACTTCCCAATGGTGGTCGCAACCTCCATAACTATCAGAGATTTGAAAGATAAAATATATTCTAAATTCCCCTAGAGCAATAGCGATTCAGTTGCTTTGCCATATTTCAACATTAGTTGCTCCCACTAACTAGCGAAGTTGATCTGGTAATGCTTTTCTCTTTGAATGTTGCTCAATGTTTTGGTTGAATCCGTCTCCATGTGCAACCTAAAGTTGAATGTAATGGGAAAGAGGGTTAAAGCATCATTTGTTGGTCAAGCATCATCAGGTGGTCGTGCATCATGTGTTTCTGTTGTCTCTGCTAATAGTGTGCACCCCCGTGCTCCTTGTACGTCCATAGCAGTACCATCTGTTCGCACTGCGAGTGTAAGCCAAATGGCTCGTGCGGCCGATGTGGAGGACGAAGCAGTGCCTGACGAGGGAGCGCCTCCACTAGAAGATGAGGATGAGTTGATGTTTCCTGAATTGGTAGATAGATTTAGTAAACAGGCACTAGAGGATCAATACACGGAGGAAATGGTCCATGGTTCTAGATTTGATGGCACTGATGACGAAGAGAACAAGGAGAACAATGATAGTCTCGTTTTAGCCGAGTACGATGGGGAGGACTTGCCAGTAATTGAGTGGCACAGGAACAATCCTAAGATTTCAGAACACACCATATTTGAAACGATGCGGGACTGTCGTAATGCCCTTACTACATATAGCATCCGGACCAATAATGATTATGATGTTATTAAGAGTGAGTCAGCAAGGTTCATAGTGAAGTGCCCATACAAGAGGTGTAGGTGGAGGATGCATCCATCCACTATGCTCGGGAGTAGTTTGGTTTAGGTATTACAACTAGTTTTGTATTTTAGATCATTGTGTAGAGTTTGTTAACTATACTTAACATTTTCATCATGTTTCAGATAAAAAAAGTAACCGACTCGAACATTCTTGTCCACCTCAAGGGGGACATCCAAAGGACAAAACAAAACTAGCAAAGAGTGGTTGGCAGATGCAATCATGGATTGGATGAGAGCAAAACCATCACTTGGTGCAACAACGCTCATAAAAGAAGTTTCTAAATAGTTTAATATTATAGTACCTTACATGAGGATGTTCTATGCAAAGGAAATGGCTCTTGATAGGATCAATGGTCCATGGAATGAATGTTTTCAGATGCTTTATAGCTTCAAAGCTGAAGTGGAGATGGCTAGTCCAGGTAGTGTTGTACAGATAGACAGGCATAAAGTTCAATACAAAATAAGAGCAAAGACAAAGGAGAAGGAGTGCTTTAGAAGGGCTTTTGTTTGTTTCAAAGCTTGCTAGAAAGGGTTTTTGGATGGTTGTAGGCCTTATTTGGCCGTGGATGCAACAGCTCTTCATGGCAGATTTAAAGGACAGCTAGTAGCTGCTACTACAGTTGATGGCCACAATTGGATGTTCCCTGTTGCTTTTGGAGTTTTCGAGATTGAGTTAAAGGAAAGTTGGACTTGGTTTCTAGAGAATTTGCGTGACCTTATAGGTCACCCACCAGGACTTACTATCCACACGGACGCTTTCAAAGGGTTTGAGAAAGTTGTAGAAGCAGTATTCCCCGGAGTGGAGCATAGGGAACGTATGCGACACTTAGTGCAGAATTTTACAAAGAAATTCAAAGGTAAAGTTTATACTGACAACCTATGGCCAGCTTCATACACATGCAGTTTAAGGAAGCATCTATATCATTTGGAAGTGTTGTATAAACAAAAACCTGTGGTGAAGGAGTATTTGGAGGCACATCATGGAATGGTGTGGTAAAGAAGCCGATTCAATGAAATTTGCAAGGTAGACTATGTAACAAGTAACCTTGTAGAGATTTTTAATGCAAAGGTCAAGTCATTGAAAGGGCTTATGTTGTGGCAAATATCTGATAAGATTAGGAAGATGATCATGATAAAGATCAATTTGCGTCAAAGAATTGCATCAACAGTATATGCTGGCCATCTCATCCTCCCATCTTTGATTAAGGCTTTGCATGCCAGGGTAAAACAATTGAAGAAGAAATGCATTAGAAGAGGAATGGAGGCTAAGGTAATGTACAATGACAGTAAAGATATGCAATGGAGGTATCTAGTGAGTTTGGTTGATAGGACATACCATTGCAGGCAATGGCAGCTCCGTGGGAAATCCTACATACATGCATTGTTTTTCATGGGTGTTCTAGGAGGTGAAGAGGGTGAGGTTGATCAGTACGTGTTGGAGTATTTCTCGTTGCCAAATTTAGGGCAGCATATGCTCAGAATGTTCCAGCCTTGTTGGGAAAAGACCAATGGATGGAAGTGGATCCAGGCTTCAAGCTATACCCTCCAGTTTGTACTAGACCAGCAGGTAGGCCAAGGAAGAATAGGATGAGAGCTAGTGCAGAGGGTGGTGCACCACCTTGACGATGTAAGTGCAAACGTTGTGGGTTCCTAGGGCACATTGCTAGGCTTTGTAAAAATGCAGTGGACCCAGCTTATGGAATGGATGATCAGGCGGGAGCAGCAAATGCATATGAGAATGAAGTATTTGAACGAGAGGAGAATGAAGCAATGGATACATTGCAGATTGAACAAATAGATCGAGAGGAGATTGAACCAAATGCAGATTAGATTGAACCAAATGCAGGGAGATTGAACCAATGGATCTAGAGGACATTGAACCAAATGCAGGGGAGATTGAACCAATGGATCGAGAGGAGATCGAACCAAATGCAGATGAGATTGAACAAATTGTAGGGGAGATTGAACCAATGGATAGAGAGGAGAATAAAGCAATTTATTCATTGGAAGCAGAGTTCAAAAGTAAAGGAATTACACAAGAGGATATTGAAGAAATGATGCCAATGTATTTTGAACCGTCTGAACCAATGGATCAAAACGTGATTGAACCAATTGTACGACAGACTGAAGCACTTGATTCATTGGATGTAGAGAAAAAGAACAAACAGAAGAAGCTGATGGTGGACTCCGCGAATATTCTAGCTAGGATCACCCCGAGCAAGGTGATGAACCCAGCAAAACACACTAGGAGCAATGAAAATGAATTTGAATTATTAATTTGAATTTGTATGATGAATTTGAACTATTGTCAATGTTTGTATTGAATTCGAACTAGTATGACGCTCCCAAGTTTGTATGTTGGATAATCCAATAATGTATGTGTTATTGCAAGTTTCTATGGTCATCCACCTAGTTGCTTAGCACTACTCAGTTTTTCCCTCGACATGTGGTCAACACATGGGGTTTAGCTAGTTCATGGCTTAAACCATAGCAAACATCGACCAATTGATCCAAAATTTGGCACACTTGCATATCTTGGATTGATTTACCATATGAAATTGGAAATTTTGGATTTACTTGTAATCAGCAACATTTTTCTTTTTCTAAGTGATTAAATTCAAAAAATGGTTTTCGGGTTAGTTTAATTCAAAAAAAGGCAAAACATAGTGCAACCTTCGCATGGAGTCTTGTTATGTTACCTACAACCTAGCATGAATAATAAGGAAAAGGAAATAAAGAGAAATGGACTTATCCCCTAAACCACTTCTTAAACCCTTCTTGAAATGAGCTACCAGCTACGAAGATGCATGGCTTTCTACTCAATCAACCTCCAAACTAATCCATCCCAAAACATACTTTGTCTAAATGAGGCCAAATTTGGAACACTTGTGTATCTTTGAGTTGCAAACAGTATAATGTCAGCCAAGATGGATTATTTTGTTCAAATAACACATTTTCCATTTGTTATGCCAAAAGCTTGAATTTCCCTTAGTCATTTTTTTATCTGAATGCCCTTGTTTTCCTTAGCTCTACTCAGTTTTCCTCTCCCGCTAAAGTTTTCCTCAGTTTTCTCCTCCCGCTAAAGTTTTCCTCACTTTTCCCCCTCTCTCTCATGTCTCAATTTGGCTGCGCTCTGATTGGTCGAGATGTATGTCACACGGATCTTGGCCAACCACTATTGGATACATCATGATCCTACGGGCTGGAGGTCTCTCTCTCATGTTGGGCTATGGAGAGGAGAGCCCGACGGGCTGGATGAATCTCCCTCCCTTTCCATGTCGCACGTGTACCAGCCACATATTCCTCCCCTCCTATCGACGTACGGCGTCACGGTAGTCTGAACGGCGTGCGACGACACGGATCTAAGCGTGGCGGTCCCAATCCCATGTGGCGCCATGGATCTAAGCATGGTGGTCTAAACAGCGTGCGGCGGCACGGACCTAAGCACGGTGGTCGGAATGGCGTGCGGCGGCATGGACCTACACGTGGGGGTCGAAACGGCTTGCGGTGGCGTGGCGCTAGAACGGCATGCAGTGGTGAGTATCTAACCATCTGAAATTGTTGTCTCTGTTTGTCTCACTTCTATTCACATCCTCAGATCTGTTGGTGATGAAAGACACCGATGGAATCCATCATACGCAACATCAGTGCGATGGCGATGGTGCCGACAATGGTCATAGATGCGAAGACGATCGAACCCATCATCCGCAACATCACTGCGATGGCGCAGCTCAAGCCCTCATGAACCAAAGCTCTGGGAAACTAGCCGCGGCCATGGCTGGCACATCGAGGTGCATTTCGACGGTGAATGCCTGATGTACTTGCTTTGACAATCTCCGAGAGGCGGTTAGCTCACCGTACACTTAAAATTCAAACAAATTCTAGTCAACTCACTTAAATTTAAATAAATTTGATATGTATTTGAGCCGTGAGACCAGTGGATATGCTCTAAAGCTGATTCATAAGTACTAGTACTTTCTTTGACAATCTCCGGTGGGATTGTATAAATTTGATTGAAATATGTATGATTTGAATCAAAATTGATATGTATTTGAGCTATGAGGACGGTGGATATGCTCTAAAGCTGATTCATAAGTAGTACTCCCTCCGACCCAAATTAGTTGATTTAGATTTGTCTAGATTCGATTGTAGCTAGACATGAATTAGTATTAGATTCATCTATATCTTGACGAATTTAAGTCAACTAACTTGGAACAGGGAATGGATGCTGCCGCCAACGCTGCTAGTCTACATGGCAGCCATGATGGCACTATGGCAGCGACAGAACAGTCAGAACTGATAGGGCCCCAACTTTTCCCTCTAAGCATTTGGCACTCCAACTATGGGCAACTAGATCCAATGTCAAGCAACTCGGGCCCTGCAATGCATTCTCTCGACAACTTTGGGACCGCTCGAGCCAATGGCAAGCAACTCGGGCCCCGCAATGCATTCTCTCGACCACTTTAGGACCGCTAGATCCAATGGCAAGAAACTCGGACCCTGCAATGCATTCTCTCAAAAACTTTGTGACCGCAAAGTGACTAAATTAGCAGGAACTCACAACCATCCATTGAATAACAATTCTACTCTCTAAATTAGCTATCTATTTAACTAATCATTGCACGTGCCACCCTTCACCACAACCGCATACTGTAAATTCTAGGACGTGGGTCAAAACTAATAAAAATGCCCACATGAATCTACTATTCTCCTCCCCCTTCACTTGAAGTTCATGTTTTAGATTTTCTACCACTTGATCAGATAAGGAAAGATCAGCCTCAAGTGTCAACTTCTCTTTGCGAATAAGCTCTGAATTCTTCCTCGATAGTATGCTTCAGCTCGAATATCAACAGGTTTTTACGGGCCACTTCATCACCTAACTTGGCAACCATATCCTCCAAATCCATCCTTTGGCTAGACCACTTGGTTGATTCATCTTGGTATGCAATGTACCATGGATCATCGGCCTGCATAGCACACTATAACAATCCAAAAACAAAACCAATTGAAATCAGTGCGACAGGCCATGGCAAAACCTCAAATTCAATGGTAGTACAAAGAGAAGGAGCTACATGCACTTCCGACGTGGTAGGAGAAGGAGAATGTGGCCACAACATGATCGATTCCCCACCCTCGCCGGTGTACCCACTATGACCAGACATTGAGGACTAATTTGCACCTGTAATATCAAGGAAATTACGGGAACCGAATCGATTAGGGTGGGCGGAGCAGGAGCGAAGGTCTTACAAAGCACTACTAGCAATTTCTTTGACTGTTCATCGAGCTATGGCAACGAAACGAAATCCCGTTCGTCATGGGCGGCAGATCTGCCTGCGGTCGGTACTGCCTCAACGTACAATGTGTGTGGATGCTACAGGTGCTGGAGCCGTGGTTGAGGTGCAGCACGGCAGTCTGTCCCATACCACCGTTGGACGGATCCGGCGACGCGTCGACGCACCAATGATGGCTGCTCTGTCGACCGGTGGGATAGGAGCTGCTCGGGGCTAGGGGCTGGGAGTGAGAGGATGAGAGAGAGAGCGCCGACGTGTCATATACGACCCCACCTGTCAATTTTTGCATATTTGCCAATTTTGCATATCTGCCAAACTTTTTTTGAAATTTGCATATTTGCTACATGACCACCACATGTTAGTGACACACAAAGTGGCAAATATACAAGTTGCAAAGTAAAATGTGGGAAATATGCAAATTACCCCTCCAACCCCACATGACGGTCCCACCGGTCATTGGCTATGATGGCCCCATAGAACGGCCCCACGTAGCGGCCCCATCGTCCATTGACTTCAACAGCCCCACAGAACAGCCACATTTGTCATTGGCTCTACTGACCCCACCCGTCAGCATGTAATGGTTGAGGCGACATAACGTAACACTCAACACACGACCTACCCCAACGCGGTCCCACTAGCAGCATGTAACGGTCAATCCTTTGACTTGATGGCATCCCCTCGTCTGAGCGCCTAGGAGAGTTTTAGAATAGAGGGAGGGGAAAAGTGAGGCAAAACTAAGCGGCTGGGGAAAACTGAGTATAACTAACGAACCAAGGGCACAAAAATAGAAATCCCTTTACTAAACTCTATAAAATAGTTCCAAATTAGTAAATGCATATGAAATTCCTAAAAATACATAAAATATATCAAAATGTTTTAAAAAATAATATCTATCTAGGAAAAATATGGTATTAATGGTTTGAGTTAAATAAAATGCAACCAAAAATGAAATCATTAAATCTCTCAATGAAATAAGAAAAATAAGGAAAAATCAGAAAAATAAATAAAAATCGCTTTTAGGTATAAAAATTAATCCACTATACTAGAAAAAATACTAAATATGAAATTATAAGTCAACATAGAATTAATAAAATTAAAGGGTATAAAATAGCTTATAAAATTCATTTCTTATATTAATCAAAGTAAATTCCCTTTGGCTTTACTAGCACTATTTAGAATATATTATATTATGAAAATATAATTATTTCATTTAAATCGAAAGATAGTGGTTTAAATGATTTAAATCATTACTAATTTGGAGAAAAGTACTTTACCTTAATAGCTTAAGTAAACAATTCTTCTTAGAATTATGCACATATTTATAGTTTACACCTTGATAACCTTATAGGATTACTTAATCTAGTATAAGAAATGTTTTCTTCAAAAATTATTATTTTTGTTTACATCAAATGAAAACATTATGTTATTTCTTTTCAGTTCTAACAACTTAAAATATGACTTTCCATAATAGATAATTATTGTCAAACAACATCTACCTTTGATTGTGAAATCAACTTGGAGATAAACAAAACCTTTATGAAATCACCCAAACTCAACTCACACACAATATCAGGGATTTTACAGAGTGCATGGCATATCTTATGCATAATAACATATTGCTTCTTAAAACATTAGTCCTTACATGACCAATGATGCTCTTTCAGATGGTTGGAGTTTATATATTGACTTGAAGATCATGGTTGCATAATCTTTCAGTCAAAAAGGCAAGTTCATACTTTCTCATGTCCTTTGATTATTTTCTATCAAGTATTTGCAATCTACTACTATTATCACCTGCATTTCGAAAAGGATGGAACAAAATAATATTTTCATAATAATATGACTAATTGGTTATCAGGCCGAGTGGTGATAATCTATTATGGATGGCAAATGGAACCATGGTATAATATATATGGTTGGTGGAGGTTCCATTTGCAAGGGGATGTATCATGTAGGATTTAATAAAAAGTTCGCTAGTGATTCTTGCACCATATATTACATGCTAACCATAAGATCTGGAATGGGGCAATGATTTCAGCTGGATCTTCTTCCTTTCACTTGTCAACGGACGACATTATCGTGACGCTGCAGATTCCTCCCTAAGGATCTAACATATGAGTGGGACCCCTTAGTGCCTCGCGATACTTTTGTCTACGAGGGTCATGTATATTATGATCCAATTAAGGATATCTTATGAAGTAGTATTAGGGGTGCAGTCCTGTAAAGGGAAGCCATGTAAGGTAGCAGAATCCTATCATTAGCAAATAATGTTAGATTCTATGGAGATATAATGAAGACCATTAGAGCGCATATAGTTGCAGTGGGAAGTAAATCATGATAGATTCACATGAGAATCTCACATGATGGAGTGGAATTTCATTAAGAATCGAGCCTTTCCTCGAACATTTTAGGAACATGATGGAAGTCACAGAGGTCACATATGTTTGATAATAAGTAGCTTAGAGATGCCAAAGATAATCTGGTTAGCCAAATGAGAATATCATGTGAGGTTAGTTTATAGACCAAAGGAAGGCAAGTTATAGTTAGTAGTTCCCAAAGAGAGGTTATAAGTCAGTCGTAACCACTTTGAGATCACTTTTCTCAAGATTATCTAGTTGCAAATGAACAATTTGGGTAAATATTGAGACAAAGAGTAGCATGACCTATAAGTGCTATGTATCACAAAATAAACCTATATTAGAAGGTACTATATACTACACATCTAAGCCTGAATTCTAGAGATGTTGTACTCAGTTACTATATTACGGGCTTAGAATATGTGTGTTATATATACCAAATTTGGATTTCTTGGTTTTTTTGGATTTTCTTGATTGACTAGATATGTACATTAAGTTTAACTTGGTGTGCAAATGCATGTTGCATCATCATGTTCTTTCTTGATGTTATACACCTAGATAGAAAAGGAATTCGTGTAAGGGAGTGACGAGTTCCAAGGGACAAGATGAAGACTTGCATGCAGAATGAAGCAAAGTATGAGGAGTATCAATGCTACTTTGAAGGAAGGATCAACTTCAAATCATTATTAGTTGGTAATAAGAAGGAAGATTAGTGCAACAAAGTTATGAAGCAACATAAAGGGGTGAACTTAGGTTCATTCAAAGTAGGTGTTATTACTATGGAGCTGACGAAGTAGTAATACCCGGGTATATGGAAACATCATGAAAAGGTGCAAAGGAGGTGTATTGAAACAAAAATGGTATTCAAGCTCTGAAATCTCACACATAATACCAGGTGCAAGTTGAAAATATACAGGAGGATCCATACTTCATACACAGTAGGATGATCCAAGTCCATCTGTGCACCTATACCCTCTTTTGTTACTATGTGGCAACCCTTCTCACCAATAATTTTGGGAAGAGGACCAAAGAGGATATAAGAGGGGTAGTGCCACTACCTTAGAAGGGATCCTCTGATCTGATCCGGAATACACATACTCTTGTATTGTAACCTCTCGAAGTAGTGCAATCAATCCAAACAAGCAGGAGTACGGTTTTATACCGCATGGTGGCCTGAACCTGGTTAAACTCCTCGTGTCTTCTGTCGTGTGTGTTTACTTGTCCATCGCTGAGGACCTTAAGGTCGTGTCTTTAGCCTCCACTGTTCGATGCATCCTACTCGTGAGATATCCTTATTCCTTTGGGACACAAATATCTGACACATGCATACTGATTGTATCGCATTGTTGGAGGATGGATTCATTGATGCAGGATTACATTAGAGAAGCTGTCATGCCTAGACGGCCGAAAATTGCGATGGGGCCATGGAATCCTACCGTCATGGACCACTTCCTATCATTCGTGGTCTACCTCCACGCCTTTAAGGTTTACTTTGTATTCACCGCCACGTGACTCCGGTCGTCGCTCAACTCCGTCCGCAACACGACTCTTATTGCAGCTGGACTCTATCCTTTAAGCGACTTTGATTGTGGATCGACTCCACACTCACATCTGTCGCATTGACTTTGTCTGCTACACGGGATACTCCAACGCCATGTCGACTCGGTCCATCATGTCGACTCTGTGTCTGCCGCATCGACTGGCGTCCATTGCGCGACTCTGTTGACCTCAACTACGAGTCCACTGTGTCGACTCCATGTCCATCACGTCAACTTTCTTCGTTGTGTTGACTCCTTTCAGCTAAGTGTCACGCAATTCACCACCACAAAGATTTTGTCCGCCACCTCGACTCTGTCTGGCCAAAATGCTCAAAATAGCCTGGAGGCTAGGTTCCCTTGTCACATTTTCATCAACTCGGACTGGTGCGAAACCGAAACTTGGGGGCTGAACAACAACGTTGCCCCTAATAATCTACATAACGGCCAACGTGCGCATCCGAGCGTGCGGCTAAATCAACCACCGCATCAAATCCCTTCTGTCGCATCGTCTCCATCCTAAGTGACCCACTGCCACGTCGACTCCATCTATTGCATGCCCTCCACATCGGCTCTTGCTTCAGTGACCCGATGCCGCATCGGCTCCAATCTAGATGACTCGCCACCACATCAACTCTATCCATTGTGTTGCCTATGATAAGCTAAGCCTTCCTCTACTCAGAGTCGATCCTTGTTTACTTTCGCCACACTTGACACTCGGGGGGCTGCGCTGTTCGAACTAACCCTATGAGTCACCGAATCCGCAGGGTCAATACCTCATACGCGATTACCGAGTAGCTGACTCTTCCTAAGTGTCTAATCCTTAAAGACTCCAACCTAGTTGTAGACCAACTGACAGGTTGTCAAGGCACAGAGACCAATGGTGTCAGGCTAACAAAAAGGCCTCGCGTATGGTCGCGTGTCAAGTTCACTCGCAACCAACAACATTATTAGCCGCAAAGGCAATATTTCTTAAGTGGCAATTGCTACACAATTCCTTATATTTTTTGCAGTTTACAAGGACATCGACTACACCAAACAACTTTATTGAGTTCTCCAATAGAGTCGACAAACAACAAAGTTGATGCATTTCTTGAGTCGAGCACTTCCTCGGGTGCGCTGGTCACGCACCCGATAGTGAAAACATTGGTCATGTAGCTGATAGAAACGACTGCGTCGACTCCATTCGGCTAAACGCCGCACAACTCTGCTACATCGACTCTGACTGCAATGTCAACTCTTGGATCCTTATGTGCAAGACACTAAATCGAGTACTTCCGGGTTGGTGGTTTCTCCTTGTATGACCCAACTCGATTACCTCCTTGGATGGTTACATCACTTGATGTTACGATGAAGCAAGCCTATGCTCGGCAACAAGTTACCCAACATAGCCTTAGGGGCTACTCCTACCAGGAGCATTGGTCGTGTACCTAATGTACTTCCGGATCAGTGGTATCCCCTTGTGAGATTCTCGACTATGACCGCATGATACAATACCTGGGTCTCTACTCTAGTCTATGACTCAACTAGGCACTCAAGGGTTACTCCCATAGGGAGCGCTAGTCGCACACCTGATATTAATGTATGCTTGGACTGCATCCGTGCTGTCAATTGACGATCATTTGAAGTCCACACCATCGACTAATGATCATCCGAAACTACAAGTAAACATTGACATGATGAACTTCTGGGTCAATGTCATCTTACAAGGTTGTCGACTAATAACTACATGACTTTGAGTCTCTGCCCAAATCTACGACTTGACCAGACACTCGGGGGATACTCACATAAGGAGTGATGGTAGCACACCCTGTCAAAAACAAAGATGTATATTTTGTCAATTATGTCGATTGTGTTCATAGTGTCGACTCATTACTTTCAACATTCCAAGTACTTGGCAGCTTCATATCATTGTTGAGTCCATAGATAGCATATCCTCAGCTGCCTAGATCGCATTCCCTGTGAGAACATATCTGGATATTGTGTGTACAACACAAAGATAAGACCTACATACCTAATCTGCTGGACTGGCAACTGCATCCATTGCGGTCTACCGGATAAATACAATGCCTACGGCATGAATAAAATCCTGACGGACGCGTTGGGTATATACTTACCAGCTGGAATTTGACTTAGTAATACCTCCATGACATGATTCGAATTACGCCCACCTATACTAGGTTCGAGTTTAGGGACTCAAATTTGAGTAGGTAGCATTGTTTTTTACCTAGGGCAATTAACTGGTCCCGATCTGTCGAGAGCAACAGACTTGCGTACCAGCATCCCTATGAACTACTAAACATCTATTGTTATTTGCTGACCCGATGTGCTTCCGGGTCAGTACCTTCACCTTATAAAACAATTGACTCTGACCATGCAATACAAGACACGCGACTTCTAAGTCTCCACCTGAATCTATGATTCGACTAAACACTCGAGGGCTACTGACATAGGTATTCCCAACAGGCACCAACTCTAGCCTAACTGGCTTGTCTCAATAGAAGGCCCACACGACAACCTGCTAAGGATCCTGAAGCACACGACGGTTCAGTTGGTATGAAGCCCACAAGGACATCGAATCTAAACGCGCAAGACTAGGAGACTCTAGAGTTTGAATCTAACTTGTAACCTACTCGGACACGGTACCTGAGACATAGCCTCTCATATAAATCTTATGAGGGGCCGATGATACGTCATAAATGTATCTATAATTTTTGATGCTCCATGCTTATTTTATATCAACTTTCTTATGTTTTGTTTACACTTTGAGGTATTTTTATACATTTTCTAGAACTAACCTACTAACAAGATGCCACAGTGTCAGTTGCCTGTTTTCTGCTTTTTTGGTTTCATAAAAGCTAGTACGGAAATATTCTCGGAATTGGACGGGACAAAAGCCAAAGTCAATATTTTACCAGAAGGAACACGGAGTCCGAAGGGCAACCGAAGTGGGTCCACAAGGTAGCCACACCTAGGGCTGGCGCGACCACCCCTAGGCGCGCCGCCCTATGGTGTGGGCCCCTCGGGCGCCCACCGACCTTGCCCCTTCGCCTATAAAAGTATCCCGATGCAGAAACCCTAAGGACCCGATAAAAAATCCACGAAAGAGTCTATAGCCGCCGCCATCTCCATCCCTAGATCGGGAGGATACGAAGCTCTTCCCGACACCCTGCCGGAGGGGAGATATCATCTCAGAGGCCTTCTTCATCACCATGCCAGCCTCCGGAGTGATGCGTGAGTAGTTCACCCTTGGACTATGGGTCCATATAGTAGCCTCCTCCTTTGTGCTATCATGTTTAGATCTTGTGAGCTCCATTCATGATCAAGATCATCTATTTGTAATCCTATATGTTGTGTTTGCGGGGATCCGATGGATATTGAGATACTATGTCAGATTGATTATTGATCCTATCATGTCTATGTTATTTGTGATCTTGCATTCTCTCCGTTACTAGAAGTTATCTTGGCCAAGTAGATTCTTGTAACTCCAAGAGGGAGTATTTATGCTCGATAGTGGTTTCATGCCTCTAGTAATCTGGGGAAGTGACAGAAATCTCTAAGGTTGTAGATGTGCTATTGCTACTAGGGATAAAACAGCAATCCTTTGTCCATGGGGCAATTGTATTGTTTACTTTACACACTTTGCTTAATGCAATTATCTATTGCTTGCAACTTAATACTAGAAGGGGTTCGGATGATAACTTGAAGGTGGATTATTAGTCATAGATGCAGTTGGATTACGGTCTATGTATTATGTTGTAATTCCCAATCAAATCTCGTAGGAGTCAAGATGTCTAGTATATGCATTGTTATGCGTTCTCAATCTATCAATTGCCCCACTGTAATTTGTTCACCCAACATGTTATTTATCTTAAGGAGAAACACCTCTAGTGAACTATGGACCCCAGTCCATTCCTTTACCATTAATATACCATCTACTGTTTACCGTTTACTGTTTACTTTCAGCAAGCAATTACTATCTTCCACACTATACGTTTAATCCTTTGTTTTCAGCAAACCCAGTGAGATTGACAACCTCACTGTAAGTTGGGGCAAAGTTTTGTGGTTGTGTTGTGCAGGATTCCAAGTTACTAGCAACACCTTGGAGTTGTTTCCTTACTCCTACTGGTTCGATAACCTTGGTTTCATAACTAAGGAAAACTTGTTGATGTGCTCATCATACCTTCCTCTTAGGGTTCCCAACGAGCTCTACATATTTTGAGCCATCAGCCGCAGAGGAGGAGAGATCTCCACAACCCACAATAGACACCTTACACACAATCCATAGTATACGCTAGATCAAATATGCAAATCCACAACCATCTTGACGACTTGTAATCTTTATCATCAATCAAGAACAGACAAGCAGGAGTAGGGTTTTCCCTTCGGGGGCCTAAACCTAGGTAAACTCGTTTCCCCCTGTTTTCTGTTAGCCGAAGAAGTCACCAGCACACACCTCCTTCCCGAAAACCCAACTCCGTAAACCATGGGCATTGCCGTGGAGACCCCACGTCATACACTCCCAGTAAGGTGTTGTTGTATTGTTTGAAGGAATCGGTGTGCAATTCCCCAAACACAACCAGAATCATGCCCGTTCATTCTCTCGTTGGCGACTCGTCTAAACGCTGGTTGCCACGCCCTGCCTCTGCCCAGGTCCTCCCCAAGCCCCACTTCAAGAAAATCCATGCTCGCCTCTTCATCCTAAGCCCCGATGTCGGAGGAATCGAGTCCAAGCAAACCCTTCCACCGTACTCCCGAGCAGTATCTGTCCCTTGCCGCCGCGGATTCGCCATCGCATGTCACCACTGTCACTGACTCACCTCCGCATCCCTGCCACCTACGGTCGCGGTGAGAACTTCCACCTTGCCTCTCTTGCTCACCAGCTTATGGTCTGAGCACGTTCAACAGCGGCTACGACACTGCAAAAGAGGTGGATGGGCGCTTAAAGAAGCATGGTGATTAGCGTCTTTCAACCTGTTAGCTGGCATTTAGCCCTTATTTAGTGCAAGCGGAGAGTGGTGATGTTAGAGTTCTTTTGTACTATTTTTCAATTACATTGTCGTTCTTCTCACTTTGTTGTGTGTGAACATTCTTCTAAACTTTTCGCGCTATCTTTCGTCAATTGTACTTGCTATATAAGTTGGTAGGATGAACGTGTGAATCATGCATGTATGCCAAATTATGTTGCTTTATGAGGATATTTGTAACTTACTTTTGTTGCTTGTGTTGTTGATGAGATTTATCTTGTGATGCTTTACATATGATAGATATTGGCCAATATCTTGTCTTAATATAGATGGCAAAGAACTGGTATGTGGTACATAGAGGAAAGCTTCCATGAATATATGGTTCAGAGTGTGAGAAACAAGTCAATGGTTACAATGACAACAACTACAAAGGGTTTAAGACTCTAAAAGAGGCAGGAGATTATTACAATCAAGAAGTTTGAAATGATGCACGTCATATCATTATGCCTCCTAGGATGAAGGATTTCATTATCCTTGTCTTAGTCACTACGCTTGTGTATTTGCATTGTTTCCGTTGATGTATATGCTTTGTTTCTAGACTGTCTAAACCGATTTGACAAAGATTGACATGTATATTTGTGTACTCGTGTTCTGTCGATGTGTTAATTCCTAATGATGCACTTTAACTTCTTATGTGTCATGCATATATAAGTACTATTTATGTGTTATATAAACTGTAAATACTCCCATAATTAGCGCACTGCGTTTTGGCTGCCGTGAGGGCGTAGGGCGTGGGTTTGTATGATTTCGGCAGCGTGGGGCATGAACGCCCCTTGTAGATGGCACTTACTAGGGGCGTGCGGATGATGCATGGCCATAGTATTGAACTAATACTGGGGCATACCCTTCCCTCGCCGATAGTAGCATTGGCGTTCTCCATAGCCACACCTGAGGTATATTTGTTAATGGGGGTGTGGACTATGTACGCCCTTGGTAACGTTTATCAACGACATCGTATTAGCAGGGCACAATGTTAACGCCCTCGGTCGACTTTTCTCAATGCTGCCACTAGTGTTGTTAGTACAATAAGTGACGCTGATTTAGTACAAAATTCTACTAAGTCGTCGACATTTATTAGCGATCGGAGGGGAGTAATATCTTTTGCAATCATTCAACTATAGCTGAAAAAACAGTGACAGGTGGTGCATCGAGGATACAAATGGTCGATGTTGGCACTCTGAGCAGCAGCAGCAGCCTGCGCAAGCTCATGAGCTACCATGCTTGCCCCTGTCCGAGAATCCTGGAACTTGACCTCCTGATAGTGATGAAGACAAGCACAATGTAGATACTAACTCAGACGGGGTTTTTTAGCCTAAAGTCACCACGTGTCCGGCTTTAAATTAGTAAAGCCCCACAACAAGGCAGACAAGTACATAAGTTTTAACTACTGATACCTCAGCTTACAAACCATGCCAACAACAAAAGACCTGAACACTTAAAGTCCAACGACCGCTACACTAGCAAGCCAACACTCCAGAACCAGACACTACGACATCACACCACAGCATGAGTAGGACGACCAAGGGAATGGAGCGGGCAGGAGCCTGGAGCGCACCCCCTAGGAGTTTGGAGGGGAAGGAAGGGGTGTGCATCTCCGCGAAGAGCTTCCTAAGCATTCCGAGCATCTCCTCTAGGAACAACAACGCCTTGGACTTTTGGAGGAGCCGCCATTGCTACATACTTAAAAGAGTTTTGAAAATAATATCAGCAGGTTGACTGGGAAATTTGGATTCAATAGTGAATTTTGTTGTGAATAGTCCAAAGAGCCCAGCACTGTGCGGTAAAAACACCCACAATGCATCCCGAACTTTGCCCTGGAGCCCATCCACAAGCCCACACCACTCAGTCCTTGAGGAAGGATTACAGTTAGAGTTGAACATCGTGCGAGCCCTGCTCCATGCGAACCTCGCAAGGCAGCAGTGGAAGAAGATGTGTTCCACATCCTCAGGCTCACCGCAAAGAGCACACATTCCCAAGGATGGACTTTGTCTCTTCAGGATCTGGTCATTGGACAGAAGCCTTCCACGTAGAAGCTGCCAGATGAAGATCTTGAATTTCAGTGGGAGCAGCAGCATCTAGATGCGCTCTATCACCTGGACCTGGGCACCTTTCGAGATCTCCTGATACATAGAGTTGGTCGAGTATATGACCGCGTTGTCCAACTCCCAAACGACTCTGTCCTGGGTCTGGGGAAGGCTAACCTAGCCAAGCTCGTCCATAAGTGCTCGCCACTGGATCAGCTCCTCTGGCCCAAACGATCTTCTAAACTCAGGGTTCCAGCCATCTCCCTCAAACGCTCTACCCATCTCCCTCAATGTCTATAACCCGCGGATATCTCGCACTGAGAATACCTGGCCCAATCCATAGATCGGTCTAGAAGCGAACTTTGGACCGGATGCCAAGAAAAAATCTGGCACCCAGCTTGAAGAGATTCTTGATCTTATGGATGTTGTGCCAAAATTGAGACCCTCCTGCCGCATTAGAGTCAAAGATCTCGGTGACCTTGTATTTGGCTTTCAGAAGTTGCAGCCAGAGCAGTTTCTCATCATCTTCAGAAAACATTCGCCAAATGCACGTCATCATTAAGGAAATGTTCATACGATTCGTGTTAGTCACCCCCAGCCCCCTTATCCTTGGGCGTGCAGATGTCCTTCTAGTTCATCATGTGGTACTTTCTTTTATTGCCCTGTCCTTCCCAGAATAATCTGCCTATGTGTGAGTCAAAGCCTCCATGGGTAACGTCCGTGAGGAGAAACAATCCCATAACATAGGTTGGAAGGCTGGAGAGGCATGCATTAATCAACGTCAGCCTAGATGCTGAGGACATAAATCTTCCTTGCCATGGCTCAACCCTTCTACCCACCATCGCCACCAGGGGCTACACGTCCTTGATGATAAGCTTGCGATCAGACATGGAGAAACCCAGGTAGGTGAAAAGGAATTTCCCTTGCTGACAGTTAAGGAGATTAGCGATTTCGGCTTACTCTCTAGGCTCCCCCCATGACAATGACCTTGCTTTTATGGCAGTTTATCTTCATTCCCGATAGCATCTCAAAACAGATGAGATTGAACTTGAGGTTGGTAACAACCGCTTCCGTGTTTTGGATCATGATCATTGTGTCATCCATGTACTAAAGGTGCATAACCCCTCCTGGGATCAGATGAGGGACCACTCCACTGATATGGCCCGCTCCTTTTGCCTTGCCTAAGATGAGGTCGAGGGTATCTGCCATTAGATCAAACAGCGAGGGGGAGAGAGGATCACCTTGCATCACCCCCCCTTTTATTCCGAAAGAAGGGGCCAACTTCCCCATTGATCGAAATTGCGGTTTGACCCCCGCTCACCAGATGCATTATATGATGCACCAACCCCCCCTTCGCAGCCCTTACGAAGGAGCACTTCCCTTAAAAACTGCCAACTGACTCTGTCATATGCTTTTTCAAAATCTAGCTTGAGGAGCATTGCCGGCAGGTTCTTTGATTTGAGCTCATGAATGATCTCATGGAGGGCCAAAGTGCCATCATGAATGAACCTTCCCTTGATAAATGATGTTTTGAGTGTGAGCAATCACCCTGTTTGCGATTGGGGATAGTCTGGACGCGAAGGCCTTGGCAACCATCTTGAAGAGCATGTTGATCAACGCAATAGGCCTGAATTGCTTGATGGTGCCCGCGCCTAGAACCTTGGGAAGCAGGGAAAGAATACCAAAATTCAGCCTTGCAATATCAACCGTGCCAAGAACAAAGCCATTAAGAATCTGAAGCACCAGGTTCCCAAGCTTCGGCCAGAACTGCTTGAAAAACGCAACCAGGAAACCATCTGGGCCCGGGGTAGTGTCAGTTTTAGTGTCCTTTAACACCCCTTCAAGCTCATCCATCACAAATGTTTGCATCATACTAACGTTCTCCTGCACCGAGAGCATGGACCCCTGTTTCCACGCCACCGCCTCCAACTTGAGCGGCTTCGGGTCCTCCGAGCCCATCAACGCCATATAGAACTCGTAGATATGCTGCTGAATACCCACTTTATCAGAAATAGAACCATTATCAGTTTTTAGATAGGAGACAAAACATTTCCTTCTTCTGCCATTCTCAATGGCGTGGAAGTACTAGGTGTTGGCATCCCCTTTGAGGATCCAGTTCTGTCTCCCGTGCTATCTCCAATACTCCTCCTTCGCTCTTAGAGCCTGAATAAGCTTGTCTTCCAGAAAGTATCTCTGCGCCTAGTCCTCGACCAGCCCAGTACTATCTGCTCTAGCATCCAGCTCTTAGATTTGGCGCAATAAGTTGGATTTTTTTCTCCCGTCCCATTCTGCCAATGTTGGAGCTCTAGCCACGGAGCCTCTAGCGAAGCCTTGATTCCAGTTCCTACCAAAAATCAATGGGGCCGCGACACCTCAACTGAGAGTTAGCAATGATATCCCACCAAGAGCTCACTAAGAAACGAAACCCCTCTAGTTCGAGCCAACTGGTTTTGAAGAAGAAGCGGTTTCCAATTCTCCAAATGACATCTCCCATGGAGAGAAAGAGCGGAGCATGATCCGAACCAATGCTGGTTTCGCCTTGAGGGACACCAGAGGGAATTGAGCCTCCCATTCCAGCGACACCAAAATCCTGTCTAGCACATGACATAATGGTTTTCTCTGCTTGTTGGACCAGGTAAACGCTTCTCTAGTTCTAGAAATCTCACACAATGCTAGCCTCGCAATCAACTTGTCGAACAAATTAACTAGATGCCAATTGATGTTGTCGTTGTTTTTGTCGTGTGGGACCCGGATTAAGTTAAAGTCGCCCATCACCACCACTGGGTGAGTGCCTTTGATTATTTTATTCTCAAGCTCCCCCAGAAATGTCGCTGATTTCGCATGATCAGCCGGCCCGTAAACTCCAATGAATTCAAATTTAAATTTAGACTCTCGATGAAGAAGGAGAGCACTAAGGAAATGATCACCCTGATCGATCTCGCCCACCTCAAAGCTGTCATCCCTATAGCCAAGCACCATCCCACCCGAATGGCCTTCTGCGGGGTGGCAATGCCAGTGAAACACATCCCTATTGACGAGATTACGCAGCTCACGACCGGTGAAGGCATGTTTCATTGTTTCCTGTAGGAAAAGGATATCCAATTTCACCTTTTTTCCCCAAAACCCCGAATCTAGGGGCCCCTATCTTTGGCTCCAAAGCCCTGCAAGATCCACCCAAAATCTGTCAACATTGAGACCCCGATGAAGCTCGTGCTTGTCGAGCTGGGGTGCTTCGAAGATTCTGCCTAGGGCCCAAATACTGAAACCTCTTCTTTCTCTTCTTACTCCCGCTCTACAAATCAGCAATGAGGATCTGCTTTGGATCCCCAACGGCTATCTCCTAATCTGTTGCCACTGCATCGGATTGAGGGACCGATTCCACGCCCGGGACTTGGGCGTTGTCCTGGGGCTCACACTGAGCTACCCTTGCCGCCTCGTCTTGCTTCTCCTTGGCTGCCAGAGCTGCTTTAGTTAGTGCTGCTTGGGCTACCTCTTTAGCACGAATTAGGGAAATAAGGGAGGAAGGAGAAGAAACCAGAGGATTGACCACAAAACCACAATCCTGAACAATACCCAAAAAGTGTGCATCGGTAAACAAAGGAAAAGCCAGACAAGACAATGACTGGGGTGGAGGGGAAGCTAGCGTACCTTGCACCGAGGAGGCAGCCATGCGAGCAGCCTTGGACGCCACTGGCTCCACGTCTTTCCCCACGAAGTGAGCACTGCGCCTTGTGCTCGCGATCGGAGATGCGATAGGCACCGAGCACTTCGCCTTTGCCACCTTGGTCGCCACCATAATTTCCTGTGCCAGATCCGGGAGGGACATCTTGATCTTTGGTGGAGGGTTCTCCACCTCCCCATCTTGCCTCTTCTTTAGCTTGCTGATCTTTTTCGTCAAAGTTTGACTATCAAACTCCCGGTCTTTAGGGCTAACCCAGCCAATTTCCTCCCTATCCTCCTTAGGGAGCTTGTTGCACTTGAACACACTGGGCGACATAGGCGACCGATGGGGGAGAGGTCCCATGATGAATCAGATGGGACGTCCACCACCGAGGGAGGAGCATTCTTTGGGGAGATGATAACAGGAGATAGGCGCCTCAGATCAAAGATATCTGATGACTCAAGATTGGATCCATACTAGTTGAATGGAACTGGTTGCATGTTTGATTTAGGAGGGGCCGATGTCGGCTTGGACGCCGATTGATCAATCAGAGAAGGCGACGAAACACTACTACTGACCACCGAGGATTTGGCTTTGGGGTTATTCTGCGATAGAGGCGGGAACGGCTTCAGGACGGGAGGTTGACTCTTCTGCGCGATGGCAGGGGCATCCACAGCCATGCCAGTTCCATCTCCCGGCTTGCTGGATGCCCCTGTCACCACGCCCTTGTCCTTAGCATTGTCTGAATTCCATGTCCGTTTCTATTGCCTGTCCATCGATGGAATTTGATCTTCGGTTCTCTCTTCCTCTTCCTCATCATTCATGTCCTTGGGATCAAGAGGCAGGACCACCTTCTTCCTAGTATCCTTGGTGAATTCCACCTCAACGCCGATCTGGAAACCTTCCGAGTTGATGAATAGTAACACCTTCTTGGGCAATTTGTCAGGAGCCTGGGAGTGAAACAACATGCGAACAGGGACATCTTGCTTGTGGAAGATTCGTCATCAACAATTCTTGGCCTCCCAATCATCTTAGTACCTTCCATCAGAAGCTCAGCTTTCCTCAAACAGTCTGGGACATCAGATAGTTTCACCCACACCTTGGATAGGGAGAGGCAAGCCCGCGGATTGACACGCGCCTCGGCAAGAAACACGGCCACACTGCTAACAGGGAGCTTGATACCGCATGCGTTCTTGTAGAGGTTCTTGCATAAGGTGAGGTTGGCCTTAGTTGGGAGGCTCACCATAAAATCAATATCTGAGAGGCGTCTCACCTGCCAATCCCAACTGTCTTCAACGAGCTCCTTCAGGTCACTGGTCAACAAGTCACAGGTGAGGGTGTTATCTGCCGCAATCACCGAAGCAGCATGCACCTGCCTCTCCGCGCCCACCAGCAGGACCGAGTCCTCCACTTCCATACAATGGAATCCCACCCCGTCCACCGCAAAGCCGTACCACTAAAGCACAGAGGTCTTGATCTGAGGCACCGCTGGCGGGAGAGGAGGAGAAGAAGGTGCATGTCCCTGCTTGTTGTCCATGGGGCACATCCCCGTAGTATGCCCCTCCACCTTGCACACTCCACATCTGGCCCTGAAAGAGAAGCTAGATTGGTAATGCCCCTCCCTAGAGCAGTTGTAGCAAGTAATACCAGCTTTCCGCCCGCCCAACGCAGTCTCCGCTGCCTACATCTGCGAGGAGGACGGCGCCTTGGTGTTGGAAGCGGACTGACCAGGGGCCACCGCCCTGGCCCGCGACGTGGAGCTGAACTTCTTCACCCCCACTTTCTTGCGCTTCTGTCTATCTTGTCTTTGAGGAATGGAAGGCCCCTCCTCAAACCTTGCCTCGTCATCACGACGGCGAGGTTCCTCCTGTCGCCACTCTTGTGCATGGTCGCGTTCCTAATCCCAATCCCTAGATCTGTCCCTGTGCTGCCTCTGCCCTTCCTCGAACTCAAGCCTTTGTCTCAGTTCCCTCTCGATCTGACATGCTTCTTCCGCCTCGAACTCATCCCACGATCTCTTTCTCGACCCCCCACGCCCATGATCCATCGAGGAACCCGGAGAGGAGGGGGGAGAGGAGAAGATGCGGCAAGGGATCGAGGCGAAGAATCTGGTGTGGTGGAACCACTCACTCACGTCTGAGATGGGGGAGGGGTGAGAGAGAGTGAGATCTAGGGTTCCCTGGGGAACCCAGAACCACCTAAGTAGTGTCGCCACCCCCCAGGTGGACTGCACGGATGGGCCAGAGGAACTGGACGGCCCACTGGGAGACACACTTGCCCCGAGCGTAGCTTCCATGGCAACCGCGCCCCTTACTAGGCCACTAACTAGGCCATGCGGCGCTGGGTCGACCAAAGTTGGGTCCACCACCGTGGCCCACGATCCAGACACTGGCCCCATAGGCGGAACCCTCCTCTCTAGTCCCGCCACCGGCGAGGACGGGGGATGAGCCTGCTCATGCAGACCTGCCACTCTCCCACCACCGGGGCCAATACCCGGCACGCCAGCACTCCGCAAGACTCCCACCGGAGATTGGCTGCTATCGCCCTGCAACTTGCCGAGAGAACTGGGGGCCACCCGCGCCAGGGGCCCTGAACTCTGGGCTGCCTGGCCGCGCCGAGGACCACGACCACCAGGCGCGAACTTGGATCTCTTCCCCGCCGCCGCCGCTGAGCCCCGAGCTACTAGCTGCTAGGCAGGGTCGAGGAAGTCTCCCAGCGTCGCATGGGACGGAACAGATCTAGGATCCACGCTCCCCCCACCCTAGGGAGCAGGGAGATCTCGTCTTCCTCATCGGAGCTGTCCTCTCCCAGCGCCCAGAAGCGCGACCCACCTCTGCCCGCCGCCGCTGGCCGGGGGAGGGATGGGGAGAGACCCAGCACGGGCGCGAACCCTACCGTGGCCCCTTGTTCGCCATGGGCGACGGGAGCGCGAGCGGGAGCTAGAGTTAAAGCCGCAACGGTCATCTCGCTAAGCTTCCACTCAGATGAGTTGCTGCTGAAGAACACAATACGTTGTCTACTGCAGAAAGAACAGTGGCCATCATCAATTCTGTCATCGACTAATCAAAGCTCTTCTGTCTTGGGGGTTCAAGGAGAAGATGATTTCTATACACGCCCACATCAATCATCCCAAAACCACCACCGATCTAACTAGGGCATTCTTTTTTTCGCAAACTAGCACATACATCACCACACACAAAATAATTCTACTCCGATGCAAAGCAACAGCAGCATAACAAAAATATGCAAATCAGAATCAGGCGCCAAGCAACGCCAGATACTGACTAAAGACATCCATTCATTCAGCAGATGTCTCCTTCACCAAAATATAAACAGGGAATTGCAACATTCCAGCAAAACCATAAGTAACCATCATCCATCAGGAATTGAGAATGTGAGGTATCAACATAAAATTTGTCGCAGAAGCAAGTTTGAACAAAGAAATTAACAAATGCATGCTCTTTATTGAACCTTGTTTTGTGCCATCTCCACAGAGCGGATAACATACAATCGCAAATGTTACCTTCATGGATACAATCCTCAGAAGAAGGGATCACCAATCATACATGGTCAATCACAGGTCTTTCTTTCCACACTCAGTAGATTAGATCAAGCAAACCAGGACAAGTACATGTAATTTTTTGACAGTTTGTTGCAAGACTAGGAAATATACAGAAGCATAGAACTGTAAACCCATAGTTCTTATAAATTGTCAATAAGTACAGCCTCAACATTGTATAAATAGTACTCCCTCCGCTCCATAATAATTGTCATTGAATTAGATGTATCTAGACATGTTTTAGTACTAGATACATCCACTTCAATAACACTTATTATGGATCAGAGGGAGTACCACTAATTGTCAAACTTCATGCACTAACCAACTATTTCAAAAGACCGACCTGATGTGAAGGGCTATGAAATCCATTTATACACTTCAACACTAATATGTATAATATATGCAGGTGCATTTACAAGTACAAACTGCAGTTGTACTTGAACATTTCCTAGGATTGCCTAGGGAGAAGCTGATGAGACCTACTAGGCTAGTAGTACTAGCCATATATACCAACTGCATCCAAGATTTGTCAAACCTCGATAAGGTCTTGTTTGGTACTAGTGTTTTTGTGGGGATTAACGGGGATAATCCCCAAGGGGATTGGGTGAAACCACCACCTTCACCCAAACCCCTCTAATCCCCACAAAACCCCAAACCACTAGGTATGGGTAGTGTATTGAATATTGGATAAAATACACTAGAACTTGGGGGAAAGTGGGGATGAGCGTGGATTAAACTAGTCCAATACTCTAGAACCAAACATGTTTTTAACCATAGGTGGGGATTATCCCCTCTAGTCCACACAAATACACTAGTACCAAACAAGGCCTTAGGCGCACATGCATATGCTCAGAACGGTGACTGCAAAATTTTGTCAATACTCAGTGTCTTCACAGATCACAACAGAACATCACTAGTACAGCAAGACAGACATTAAATGATAGATAAAACTAGTGGCTTAAATAATCTGACATGAGCACAAAAAAATTAAAAAAAATTGATGTCAACACTTAAGAAAGAATGATCATGAGATGTATCATAGTACAAGAGTGGATCCAACAAAGGGTGTAATGAGAGGTAATGTGTCGATTTTAGCATTGTAACTGATCATGAACAAAAAATGTGCTAGGACGCCTGCTACATGCACTGAGAGCTTACAGCTTTCTGACTAGCTGCAATACCTGATACTAAAAAACTGAAGAACCACCAAAGATCAAAGTAAACTGACGTGGTTCTTTTCTTTTTCGTTTCTTCTGTTTCTTTTCTTTTCTTCTGGTCGCATGGATTATTAAGTGGGACAATTGTCATGTGCCTCCATCCTCAGGTTTTTACCTACTATGGACTCTTATGGAATATTGAAGGGATAGGAAATCCTGACAGAAAATGCAAGACGCAGCAGAATACAAGAAATAGGGGAATTGAGAATTTTAGATATCAACAGAAAAATTGTCGCAGAAGAAAGTTTGAACAAAGAAACAAATGCATGCTTTTTAAGTGAACATTGTTTTGTGTCATGTATCCACAGAGCGTATATCGTACAATCGCAAAAGTTACCTCCACGGATGCAATACTCAGAAGAAGGGAATATAGTTTTAAGAAAAATTTAGGGATCAAGACTGTTGGAAGAGGAAATAAGCTTTCATTTCTTTTCTAGAGACATATTTCTCTTGTTCCATAGCACAAAAAATTATTACATGGCTACTGATTACAATGCTTACTGTTTCTTCTTGAATCTGCCAATTAGACATTTGAGGTGACATTTTCACAAAATCCTGACCAAAAATAGTACTCCCTCCGATCCATAATAAGTGTCGCTCATCTAGTACAAAGCCGGAGGGAGTATCAATTCTCTTATTTCTATGTATGTGATCCTATGGCATTGATGCAGAGGATAGCTTTGCCCTCTTGGAAGCAGGAGAACAGGCCTGGTTGTCATTGTCATTGTCGCTGTTGATTGTTTGTGATGATCCTGGTGTTGTGCTATCATCACTCGTAAAGGTGGAGAATGAGGCGTCCAGCACACCAGAAGGGCTTGCACTGTTGTGTGTGTCCATCTTCGCTAGTGCCATCGCTTGCATCGCTTCACAGCATCTTGCAATATTTTCCTGCAAAAGCATTTTTTTTTTGACGTCAAAAGAGATTTCATTCATTTATGAGCAGTTTACAAGCGTTCAGGACAAAGGGGCTGATTTGGTTTGGAACACAATTAATCCAAAAGCCAACCGTTCCCTCTATCCTACAGCTTTTAGCAAGCTCATGAGCAACGGAATTACATTCTCTTTTAACTTTAGACAGAATAAAGTCGAAATTGGACTTTCTGATCCTGTCTATCTCTCTGTAAATGAAGCACAACTTCGACAAGTTTTGGTTTGCCTCCTTACAGGTAGACCAGACCGCCGAGCAATCAATTTCCACTTCCGCAGGCCGAATATCATGATGTACGCACGTCTGCACTGCTTGTAACAGGGCTCTGCCTTCCGCTTCTTCAGCGCCCCCACAACTTTGAAGCTGCATAGCCATAGCACAAACCACAGTACCCTTCTGGTTTCTAATAACAGCTCCCAGAAAACCTTGGTTTGTTTCCTGTATAAAGGAAGCATCTACATTCATTTTTAACTTACCTTGTATGGGGGGATACCACCTTGCCTTGATCGTGCCATGGTCAGATAGCTTGACTTGATTATCACAGATCACCAATTCAGCCTTTCCTTTACTGGTCATGTCGAGGCCGGAGCCAATCAGGGTATCAAGATAGTTTTGTAGAAAACCCGCAGAGGCTTCAATAGAGCTCATACCGTCTTCATGTACAATGTTGTTTCTAAGATACCAAGCTCTCTAGAGAAGAAGGAGGATCATTGGATGAGACTCTTTTTTTGTTTTAGCTGGTAACATTAGAAGCCAGTCCGGTCCAGTATATTTGAAGTCTTCCTCGTTTGGCAAACTCCAGACTTGTCTCATTTTCTGTCTGAGAGCTTTAGCCTTTGGGCACACAACAGTAGCATGGAAGCTAGTTTCATCACTAGTCCCACAAATATTGTAGGTGCTGTCAAACTCAAGTGTTCTTCGCCATTTATTCTTTTTGGTTGCAAGATTATCAGACGCACATCTCCAAGAGAAAATTCTGATTTTGTTTGGCACCTTGCATTTCCAAATCAGATTCCAGATTTTCCTTGAGTCATCGCCCGTGGTGCTACCTCCACTAAGATAAGATGAATTCCTTTGCAACTCAAAGGCAAGTTTATAGGCACTCTTCACTGAGAACACACCGGTATTTTCAAAATGCCAAGCAGGTTTGTCCTCATCATGCTGCATTGGTTCCAGTTTGAGGATTTCATCTACATCATAATGGTAGAAGATTTCCTTGATTTTTCCTTCATCCCATTGCCTTGTTCCTTGAATAAGTAAATCCTTAACTCTTCTGCATCTAGAGTTTTTTTTCACCCTTTCAATGGTCGTTGGGTTTCTACGAGGGATCCAGTTGTATCTGTGTATGTCAATTGTAGATCCATCCCCCACTCTCCAAATGATACCTCGTTTTAACAGCTCCAAGCCGTGCTCAATACCTCTCTAGGCCGGAGACGCTTCCGCAGTGAAAACCGTGTCCAAAAATCTACCCTTAGGAAAGTACTTTGCCTTTAGAAGTCTGGTGCATAGGCTGTCAGGGTTATGAAGGATCCTCCAAGCTTGTCTAGCCAAAAGTGCCTGATTGAAAAGCTTTGTATCTCTGAAGCCCATCCCACCCTGAACTTTTGGTAGAGTTAAGTTGTCCCAAGACGTCCAGTGTACTTTCCTATGATCCTCGTCTTCCCCCCACCAGAACTTCCTTATAGTTTTCATATAGTCATCATGAAAACCAAACGGCAATTTGAAGATACTCATGATGTAATTTGTGAGAGATTGTGCGACAGATTTAATCAGAGTTTCCTTGGCTACCATCGACATATGGTTCTCATTCCAAACACTGAGTTTTTTAACAAAGATTTCCTTAGTCGGTTGGAATTTTTCCTTTTTCATTCTTCCCTCCGGAGTTGGAAATCCCAGGTATTTTTCATCAAAGGTGATGTGTTGTATGCTGAGAATATCCTTGATCTGGTTTTGGTTTGAGACCGAGCAAATGCTACTAAAAAGGATAGAGCATTTACCTTCACTGACTATCTGACCAGTACAACTTTCATAAAATTTCATAGCTTCCTTGATAACACCAGCCTGTTGAGCATTCGCTTGGAAAAAAAGCAGGCTATCGTCTGCGAATAACAGGTGAGATACACTCGGTGCTGATCTGCAGATTTTCAAATCTTTGAGTTCCTGTTGGTATACAGCTCTATCCAGAATTTTTGTCATACCCTCAGCAACAAACAGGAAAAGGTATGGGGAGAGAGGGTCGCCCTGCCTTAAACCTCTTGAAGGATTGAAAATGTCAGTCAGTTCTCCATTAATTCTGATGCGGAAGGAAGCAGAAGTGACACATTCCATTACCAACTTGACCCATTTGTGGTGGAAACCCATCTTTAGCAAGGCACCATGCAGATAACACCAGTCAACTCTATCATATGCTTTGGACAAATCAAGTTTGTATGCACAAAAATCGTTAGCTAATTTAGTATTTCTCTGTATACTGTGAAAACATTCGAAGGCAACCAAAGCATTATCCGTGATCAGTCTTCCCGGGATGAAGGCACTCTGGTTGTGGGATATCAACCCCTGTAGCATAGGCCTTAGCCTATTGATAATGCACTTAGCCACCACTTTGTACCCCACATTGCATAGAGAGATTGGTCTGTAGTCCTTTAAATCACAAGCGTCGTTGTTTTTGGTATTAGGACAATTGTTGTTTCATTGACACCTTCAGGCATAGTGCCATCTTGGAAAAACCTCTTGACAGCTGTTATGACATCACTTTTTAGAGCAGCCCAATTTCTTTGAAAGAACCTGGCAGGAAAACCGTCCGGACCCGGGGCTTTTAGGGGGCCAATCTGGAAAAGAGCGTCAGATATTTCTTGTTCACTGTACTCCTTCATTAGATCCTCATTCATCTCAGGTGACACAGTCTTCTGTAAAATATCCAACAGAGGAGAAGGGTCAATATGTTGGTCCTTGGTAAAAAGGTCAAGGAAGTAATCTCTAGAATACTCATGGATTTCCTCTTTACTTTGCAGGACTTTCTTATCTGCCGTTTTAAGGGTTTTGATTCTGTTTTTCTTAGCTCTCCAGGTAGCTCTACGATGGAAAAACTTAGTATTTTGGTCACCTTCTTTCAGCCAGGTTATTCTTGATCTCTGCCTCCACAACATTTCCTCTCTTAGCAACAACTCATCCAATCTAGCAGAGACACGCTTAATTTCAGATATATGAAAGGACGGATTGTGCTTGTACAAACCTTCTAATCTGTTATTCAGCAATTTAATCTCTCTATCCACCCTACCAAACCTCTCCCTACTCCAAGTATTCAGAGCTCTCATGGTGCAAAGAAGTTTATTTTTTATATCAGCTAAATTCTGGACTTGTCCTGCCGCGTTCCAAGCTTCATTTATCTCTTCTCCAAGGGACTCCTCTCTTTCCCACATACTCTCATACCTATGAATTCTTGGTTTACTGTTATTTTCTTCAAACTTCCCCATCTGCAGAATCAGGGGCAGATGGTCAGACCTACAGGAGACAATGTGTTTCACAGATGCAGCATTAAACAAATTGCACCAAGCGGGGTTTGCCACGGCTCTGTCCAGCCTGACTCTAATATTTCTCATTCCTTCTTGTTTATTGTTGTATGTCCAGGGCACACCAGAAAATCTAAGGTCATGCAGATCACAAAACCGCATAGTCTCTCTGAACTCTTGCATTCTTTTCTCACTTCTTTTGTTACATGAAAGATTCTCACTTTGCCACATGGCTTCATTGAAGTCTCCTAGCATCAGCCACGGGAGATTTGCCTCCTTATTTGTTTTAATTCTTCTAAGTAGCTTCCAAAAGTGAGGTCTTTGTTGTGTACACGGCTCACCATAGACAAAAGTGCTCCTCCATTTTATTTCCTTATCTTGCTGGACGATTACATCAATATGGTGAGGGCTAAAATTTATCAGGTCAATGCCAACCTCTTTACTCCAACAGAGAGCAAGCCCCCCACCCTTACCAGGCAAGCAAACAGGAAACAGCTGCTAAAGCCTAGTCTGTTACACACACGTTCTACCAGCTTCTTGTTCTGTCTTGTCTCTGAGAGGAACACAACACTTGGGCGATACTCTCGCACTAGGCGAGTCAGTTCCTGAACTGTCCGAGGCTGCCCCAGTCCTCGGCAGTTCCAGAATAGTATGATCATGGCTCCTGCCAGGCGCTAACATCAGCGCCCGACAATGGACCGGCAGCCCCAGGGCCGGTAGCTTCCTTGCTTTCCCCTTCCTCTGCTTTCTGCACCTCCTCCCTCAGTTGTTCCTCCTTACGCAGTCGCCTGAGCCCTTCCTTTCCTAGCTCAGACAGAGTTGGTGGTTGAGTCCTACTCTTCTTAGTCCTTTCACCCAGTTTAGTGCGCCATTCCTCTTCTTCTATGTTTTCTAGTTCAGTACGGGCTCTCACCTTTCCAGCCCCCTGCCACCGAATTTCCTCGAGGTGCCCTGGTTCTGCTACATTCTTTCGCACCTTTTCTTCTCTTGCCTGCCTCTTCCATCCCTTAGCTTTCTTCATATTGGAGGAGTTCGTGTCTGAACTTTCAGTTCTATGTGTCTCCTCTCCGGCTTTGTCATTTGTGGCCACCACCTCTTCCTCTCCTTGGCCGCCTGCATTTTCCTTGAACTTCTCAGGCCCATTGTTGGTGTCGAGGGCTTGAGGAACAACTGCTATTGCCCCATTGTTCATTGGTGTGTCGATGCTTGGATCTTCTTTCTCCCTCTGTACGATCATATTGGTGTTGGAGTCGGCATCCGTTTTGGCTGCTGAGACCCCATTGTTGTTGTCGTGGGTCAGAACAGTCTCCTTGACGCACAGCTTCGCCACGTCCTCCATCACCCCCTCCACACCGGGGAGGGTCTTGTTTGTTCTTGATATTCCCGCAGCAGGCATATCTCCCACCCACGGCGCCGGCCCTGGCGCCGGGTAGGGGGCGCGCCAGAGGTTCGATGATGATGTTTGGGCCTGTTGTTGCCCCATTGCGTCTGGTAGAAACCAAGTTCGTGGGTCCTCAAAGTGCACCGGCCGCACCCTGAGTTCTTGGCTGAAGCATATTTTCCTCTCCGCCGCTGGCGTATCACATCTTGCCTCCATATGTCCAATATAACCACAAAACAAACAAAAATTTGGAAGTCTCTCATACCTTATCTGAACGTCGACTTCTTCGTCAGTAATTTCATCCATAAGGGTAATAACCTTCTGTAGAGCCAAGTACAGCGGGAGCTGAATTCTGACCCTCAGGAACTTGTCGCAGATGTTCCCTCTAGCATTGTTGTCGATCTTGATCAGTGTGCCAACTTGTTCTCCAAGGTCCCGCGCAAGATTCTTGGTGAGGAGGTGGAATGGAATATTGCGAAACTGCACCCACATGGGCACGTGGGTGAAGAGTGCAGACTCCGGGTCTGCACCAACCTGGAGTCCTTCGACGAGGAAGGCATCTCCTTTGTATTGCCATGGACCCCCACGCAAGACATGGTCCCCGTCCCCCTCCTCTGTGAACTCCAAAATGAACTTGCGCTGCCCCTCTCCGGCCTCCAAGGAGTTTGCTTCCATCTGCCCTCTGATCTTCCAGACTCTCTTCATGTGCTCAATAACCTGTTGTGAGTTTGCGAGCAGGACGGACAGGAACAGTCCGACCGCCAAGAAACGAGCCCGCATTTCCTGACGTGCTCCAGACATGTTGATGACGATGATGCTCTTGGCTCCAGAACTTGAGCCAGCAATCTCTTTCCCCGCTCGCCTGCGGAAGCAGGCATCCCGCACCGCTGGGCGCAGGCTGCGCGCACACTCCTCTGTCGCACTCTTGTTGCCTACACTCCCCATCAGGCAAAAACACAAACACCTTCCGCTCACTGGTGGTGCTATGACGCAGAGCTTAGTGCTGGTTTGTGGATTTCTCTTCACCAAACTGGTACTTGATATAGGTTCAACGTGGCGCTCCATACCTTGTATGTTACTCCTCACATTAGTGCCAGTAAATGGTAGCAATTGCTCAACCACGACCTCTGCCGTTTGCGGCAGTTCCTCCGCCTCATCACTCTGGCACTTTACGACGGGAATTGGGGCCTCCAATTTCGATCGTGGCCCTGGATCCGGCGGCACTTTATGCTTGTCATCAATCAATATTCTCAACCGCGCTCTTATTTCTCCTAATCGTTTGCATAGGTTCTTGGATGTATGGACGGCTTCTCTGGCTTGGGCTTTGATTTGGTTCATGTTTGGGAGATCTAAGTGGATTGGGTTGCTGGGCACATCTTGATTAGTGCCCGCATCGTGGGGGATCGCAGGTTTACGGGTTTCTGAGGATCGGTGGTGGAGGTGGATTGGGGTCGGGGCGGAATCGCCTCCGCGGGGGCTCGGGAGGAGAAGCGACATCCCAACTGACACTTCCTGCAAAAGCATTTTGACCAGATTTAAAAACTAATGTAATATAAGAATACATAATCTAGTTCTTATGGTAGAGATTACACACCTTATCTACTGGAATTTCATAACCTAAAAGAACACTATCGAAGTCAAGAAGTTGGGATTCAGAAGCCCCTAAAAGAGCCGTGGCTGCTGCAATCTCAGAAGGTCTGAATTGAAGGAACTTCGTTGCTGTGAATAGAATAAGACAGGATCACATGATATATTCGATACTCCCTCCGACCCATATTAGTTGACTTGGATTTGTCTAGATTTGGATGTATCTAAACAAATCCAAGTCAACTAATATGCGTCAGAGGGAGTACTTAAATTAACAATGTGGACGAGTCTTGGATTGATTCATAAGGCACTTAGTCGAACCTTTGAGAGTGTCGAGTATGAGCTCGGTGCACTGAGAGACCAGATCATAAGTTAGGGGCTTCCCCGCGTTGAACTTTTCAAGGAAGTGACCAATGTAAGAGAAGGGTGTCACAGATTGCATCCTCCATTTCAGGGTGTTGAGCACAAAAACCTCCATCTTCTGAATGGTATTTGCATTGAACACGTACTTGGCATCGCAAACCTGTGACACACCAGCAAAATCTTAGAAAATCCATGGAACAGTTGTTTAATTTCCTAAAAAGAGTGCAATGTCTTCTTGTCACCTGAAAGTCTATGGATTGGGGAACAACAGTCTCCTCCATCTTGGCAGCAAGGGATACACAAGCAACTGCCAGAAGCTGCTGCGTCCAGGGTGCGTCGTTCTACATCAACAAGACACAAACATAAGCAATGATCTCCAATCAAACATATCCACCTGAGGAACTTGATAATGAAACAAAGAATGTACAATTAATTAATCTTAGATTTCTTACAGGGAGTTGTTTTGAGGATAAGAACCTATCGAGATAGTTCACAGCAAGGTAAACACAGAGTGGTCCAAAACTGTAGTGAGCCTGAACCTGCAGCAACAAACACATAGAGGTAATGCAGTCAGTTTCAGTTACCATGAAAAAACAAAATTGACTAAGTCAGGGAAAAGTAGGAGTAGTCAATGCTATATCTTGTACTAGAATGTAGAGCCTAAGAACTAGATAGAAACAGGTAATCACGAAAGCATCATAAATCCACGTGGAGATCAATATAATACAAAAAAAAGAGAGAGAAGGCACTAGATATGTCATAAATGGAAACAGGCAGCAGATATGGTCTGATGATTTTCGTTTGTCACCTTGCAAATCCAATCGATGGCGTCGGTCCTCCAGGAGAGCTCCAATCCTGCATTGTTCAACCTCTCCAGGTAAACCCTGGCTGCTGTTCCAGTCAGCTGTTCCCTCTCCTTGGCCATGAGCGACCCTACAAGCTCGTCGCTCTCCAAGTGCAACCTGGCAAAGCCCGACAGATCAAGATCCCTCCCCCTCCCCGACACTGGTGCCTCATCGTCAAGGATGCTACCACTGTCCTCCCCACAGAAGAGGGAGAAGGGGGAAGAGGTGCCCAACACCATGGCAATGAAATGATGGTTTCTTCTTTCTTGGTCCTGTTTGGTAATCTATGTGCGCGTGAGAGGCGAAAGGAGCTGTGCTTATTGGAGACTGGAGATGGAGAGGAAGGCCTTTTTATAGAGGTTGGGGTATCAGTTTGGTGGACGAGCAGGCAACAAAAGGAAATCGTGTTTCCCGAGAAGATTTAGGGTCATGTCTACACACTCCACCAATTTACAGCTAACAAATTAATGGTGTTGCCTCATTTTATAACCATCAATTAGGGAATCATTGAGAAACTCCTTTCTAATGATTTCTTGGTTTCTTGTAACATCTGGACATCATTTTCAATCAATAATATATCATCCACATATAAGATCAGAAAATTTACTTTGCTCCCACTAAACTTCTTGTATAAACAAGAATCATGATCACTCTTGATGAAGCCAAACGATTTGACTACCTCATCAAAGCGAATGTTCCAACTCCGAGATGCTTGCTTCAATCCATAGATGGATTTCTGAAGTTTGCATACCTTGTCAGCATTAGCCGGATCGATAAAACCCTCGGGCTGTATCATATACACATCCTCGGTTAATTTTTCATTAAGGAAAGCCGTTTTGACATCCATCTGCCATATCTCATAGTCGAAATAGGCTGCTATAGCCAACATGATCCGAACTGATTTAAGCATCGCTACGGGTGAGAAAGTCTCATCGTAGTCAACTCCTTAAACTTGCTGGAACCCCTTCGTGACAAGCCATGCTTTATAGATAGAAACGTTTCCATCCGTATCAGTTTTCTTCTTAAAGACCCATTTGCACTCGACGGGTCTTACACCGTGTGGCAGATCAATCAAGTTCCAAACTTGATTATCATCCATAGACTTTAACTCGGATCTCATGGCTCCAAGTCATGACTCAGAATCAGAACCCACTATCGCTTCCAAATAAGTTGCCGGCTCATCACTGTCTAATAGTAATACATCACGAACACTTCGCAATCTTGCTGATCTTCGCAGTGTAGGTGCAGCCGCCGGCTCAGCTACCATGACTGGCTCAACCTCCAAGGCTTTCACAAAATCGCTACTGACCAGTTCCTCTCGAACTTCTTCAAGCCACACCGTACTCCCACTGACTTCCCGACTGAGAAACTCTTTCTCAAGGAAGACACCGTTCCGAGCGACAAACACTTTGCCCTCTTCTCGGTTGTAGAAGTAGTAACCCAAGGTTTCCCTTGGATACCCAACGAAAATGCACTTATCCGACTTGGCTGCAAGCTTGTCCGACTGAAGTCGCTTGACAAATGCTTCACAACCCCAAATCTTAAGAAAAGACAAACTTGGCTTCTTTCCTGTCCACATCTCATGTGGTGTCTTCTCTACCGATTGTGATGGTACTCTGTTTAGTGTGAACGCCGCCGTTTCTAGACAATAACCCCAAAATGATAAAGGTACATCTGTCCGACTCATCATTGATCGTACCATGTCCAACAAGGTCCGACTCCGCCGTTCCGACACACCGTTCCTCTGCGGTGTACCCGGCGGAGTGAGCTAAGGAACTATTCCACAACTCTTTAGATGGTCATCAAACTCGTGGCTCATGTACTCGCCTCCTCGGTCTGACCGAAGAAACTTTATTTTCTTGCCGAGCTAATTATGTACTTCATTCTGGAATTCTTTGAACTTTTCAAAGGCTTCTGACTTATGTTTCATTAAGTAGACATATCCATATCTACTCAAATCATCAGTGAAGGTAATGAAGTACTCATAACCACCCCTGGTTGTCACGGTCATTGGACCACATACATCACTATGTACTAGTCCTAGCAAGTCAGACACCCTTTCACAACTCCTTGCAAAAGGTGTCTTGGTCGTCTTGCCTAGAAGGCAGGATTCGCATGTCTCGAACGACTCCAAGTCGAACGAAGTTAGGAGTCCATCATCATGGAGCTTCTTCATGCGTTTACAACTTATATGACCAACTCGACAGTGCCCAAAGTAAGTCATATTCAGATCATTTGGTTTCAACCTTTTCACATTTACATTATAGACCGACCCACCATCAAGATTCAAAATAAATAACCCGTTCTGAATGGGTGCAAAGCCATGAAACATATCATTCAAATATAAAGAACAACCATTGTTCTTAATATTAGACTCATAGCCTTATCTCATCAAACATGAGGCAGAAATGATGTTTCGACTAAGCACTGGAACATAATAACAATTATTTAGTTCCATTAAGAATCCTGAAGGTAAATGAAGTTGCATCGTGCCGACTTCCAACACAGCAATTCTTGCTTTGTTGCCGACCTGAATGTCAACCTCGCCTCTTGCTACGCCCCTAGTTCTTACCAGTCCCTGCAACGAGTTGCAGATATGGATGACTGATCCGGTATCATATACCCAAGAACTACCGGGTGCATCAACAAGATATAGGTCTATAACATTGCAAACAAGTGTACCTGAGTTGGAAGTCACACCTCCACTCTTGGCTTTATCCGCCAAATACTTGTTGCAATTCTTCTTCCACTGGCCATCCGCTTTGGAATAGAAGCAAGTGGAACCGGCTGAAGGAGATGACTTAGTCCCTGAGGAAACGCTTGGGATCTCATCCTGAGCATTACCTCCTGACTTAGCCTTCTTCTTCTTAGTCCAAGAACTCTTCTTAAACTTAGCCTTATTCTGTACCACCAACACTTGGCTAGTACCTTTATTGAGATCAACCTCTGCCTGCTTAAGCATCCCATGTAATTCAGTGAGCTTCTTATCCATATCATGCATGTGGTAGTTCGATATGAACTGACCATACACACTAGGAAGAGAGTTCAGAATTATATCCATAGCGAACTCTTCGCTAATGGGGTAGCCAATCCTTTCCAGAGAATGCACGTAACCAACCATCTTGATCACATGTGGACTCAGTGGATCACCATCCTTAAGCTTACAACTCAGCAAAGCTTGAGAGACTTGATATCTCTCGGTCTTTCCTTGATCCTAGAACATACTTTTGAGGCTTTTGATCATATCGTAGGCCTCAACATTCTTGAACTGCTGCTGCAAGTCCGGTTCCATGTGAGCAAGCATAAGACAGCTAATTTCTGTAGACTCATCACATGTTCTACGATAAGCATTGGTTGCTGCGACGCTCGCATTCTCATCCGGCACATCTGGAAGCGGGTTGTCTAGAACATGGTCCCTTTTTTCTTGTTTGAGAACAATTCACAGATTACGATACTAGTTGGTGAAGTTTGTTCCATTAAGTTTATCTTTCTCTAGGATGGTCCTCAAAGCAAAACTGGACAACTGAGGGAGACTGCTACTAGGTGCCATTATCTACAATAGAAATATGCAAAACACTTAAGACAAGTATTCATAAAAGAGCAGGTGTATTAAACATTTTAATACTTATGCTCCCACTAGAACCAACATCCCTCTGATGGTTACTTAGTGATTCAGGACCCTAAATAAGCAAGCCAACTAGTGAGCTTTAGCATCACCGCTAGCCATCAAGTGATCTAGGTAGACAACTCCTTGCCAATCGCATCTCATGCGACTCTTGTTGGTAGGGTGGCATCTCATGCCCCGGCTCCCGACCGCCCTCTCCCCGAGCCCCACAACCGTTGTGATAGACCCGTCTAGCTTACCATGTGCTTACGCTGTAAGAGTCTGACTTGAACCCATCTAGTCAAAAATAATTGGTAGGACCTCAATTTTATGAGCCTACTACCAAGAATGTCCGACTTGTGATGGTGCAGCACCGGCGGGGAGACCGACTAGACCTTCTTTGTGGGATTAAAGTTTAACCACTATCTCATAGGGGTAAAACTAGAGACATAACAATCACACAAAATAATCCAATTATAATGTGAAATGGTATGGCTCCCTTCATGGCGATCTCCATCTCCATGAACCTGTTCATCATGCCTTTGGCTGCAGTGTCCTTCAAGTCCTCCAAACATGCTACACTAGCACTAAGGAATATACAAGAAGATGGCATCTCATGCCGACACGCAGGTCGTTATACAATAACAATGAAAACACTTTGGCTCCAGCCGGCTGACAAACCTGTGATACACAGATCACGTATGGATTACACACATAAGCCATACCATTCACAACTTCCTGTAAAAACAAGTTATGCATAGATATGATATCTACTGGCGTTGTGAACCTCGCAATGACATCTAATGCTCTACGACAGGGCGAAGCCGGCGGTCCCGATATCATTGATCATCCGCACCTGATCTTCCATGCACCCCCGAGTGTGATTGATCCAATCAATCTTGCACAAAACCGATCTATCTCATAGATCGACCACCGAAACCCTAAGGGGATCCTATCCACCACCTCGTGCATATCACATACGCACAGATCTAGAGCCTAAAACTAGAAGCTTTCGCTCTGATACCACTGTTGTGCCACACAGAGATAAACAAAACCTTTTCCCTAACGCGAAACTCCGAAGATCCAGCTCAGGTTATAGGCCACGAGATTACCGCTAGACGCGCAGATGTGGAAGTTGATGTAGCGTGTCGAAGCAGTGCTGAACAATCCCACGAACAGCCCTTCCGAATCCCACGAACTCCTTTGTCAGATCCCCACAAGCTTCCTCGTCTCCAGCGTCGCACGTGCAACGCCTCTACCGGTATCCACACATACAGGAAGGAGCTTCGGAAAGAGGACTGCTAGATCCTGTCTAGCCCGAAATGGAAGTGGAGAAAGTGACGGCTAGGTTAGGGACTATCCCTTGTCACTTCACTTATATATGCTCCTAGTTGGGCTCAACACTTGATGCCCATCTAGGCCGTATTCCAATCTCCACATGGATCTAATCCACATGGGCTCCTTACCCTTAAGTGTGTGACCCTGTAGGTTCACGTATACCTGGGCACGACATGAGCTACTCCTCCAAGTATCCCGTCATGGCTTTAAGTCCAACTCACTCCCATGAACACTCGGTCTGAAGTCGATAGATGGTAGCGACCTCTAGCAAGACGTGCCAACTCCCAAGTGCCATAAAGTCAGAAGACGAACCTTCAATGTGACTTTCATCCAAGTCCCTTTGCCTCACTGATGACCCACAAGTATAGGGGGTGTATCGCCATATTTTCGATAAGTAAGAGTGTCAAACCCAACGAGGAGCAGAAGGTGCTGGCTAGTGGTATGGATCAGGAATTCTCTGCAAATACTTAGCAAATGGATTTTTAGGGGTTTTCGATAAAGCAAGTAAACAAAGTACGAGTAAATAAAATACAGAAGGAATAAATGCAGCAAGTGGCCCAATCCTTTATGCAGCAAAGGACAAGCTGGTTGTATTTCTTAAGATGACCAAACGTTCTCGAGGACACATGGGAAGACTATCAAGTGCTTTCGCTTCATATAGTTGATTAATCTTCTTTAGCTTGCTAAGTGTTGTGTGGGTGAACCTGTGCTAATGTACCGCCCCATCCAAGACTAATACATACTTGTGATTATACCCCTTTCAAACATCCGTAAGTACAAGAAAGTAATTAAGGTAGAGACCTAACCACAACTTTAAACTCTAAGACCCTTACGTCCCTTGTGTAATGGTTTCCTAACGGGGGTTCAGGTTTCTGTCACTCTGGCAACCCCTACGATTAGTAGCCAAATACACAATGCATTCCCCTAGGCCCATATAGGTGAAGTGTCATGTAGTCGACGTTCACATGACACCACTAGAAGAAGTACACCACAACTTAAATAACAATCTATTGAATCTTTGTCAACACAACTCCACTACTAACAACAAGACTTCTCCCATGTCCTCAAGAACAAAACGAACTACTCACATGACATCAGATGGATCATGATCAGAGATGGAATAATGATGTATAACAATCTGAACATAAACAATAATTCAATGGTTCACTCAATAGCATCAACTACAAAGAGTAATCAACACCGGGAAAGTTTTCCCTATGAACTAATGCAAGATTCAATGCAATTGTTACAGCAATATGGAGATGGTGATGAGGGTGCTGATGGTGATGATGGTGATGATGATCCCGATGAAGTCCAGCTTGATGGTGGTGTTGATGGCGATGATCTCCCTTCTCCGGGAGGGAATTCCCGCGGCAGAACTCTGTCTGGCAGAGAGATCTTTCTCTCTCGGTGTTTTCCACCCGAAGAGGCGGTGGAATCTTTCTGTGGTCGCTCCCCGAGTCTTAGGGTTTCAGGAGGTTGATATACGCCAGAGGGGAGAGGCTGGAGTGGGCCAGGGTGGCCACACCACCTCCAGGCGCGGCCTAGGGCTGCCCGCGCCATGGGGTGGTGTGGGCCCCCTTGGCCCATCTCCACTCCATCTTCTGGCATCCTTAGTCTTCTAGAAAAATAGGATTTTCCGTATATTTTCCCGGATTTTCTGATCTTCGCTAATTTTGCCTCCAAACAGCACCTTTTCCATCAGAATCCCGACTGCAGCGGTCCATGCTCCAAAAGTCATCAACCATGCAAAAATAGATGAAATAACATAAGTATCACCTCTCAATATGAAATATATCAATGAATAATAGTGAATTAAGACATAGAATAGTGATGAAAAATGGACGTATCAACTCCCTCCAAGCTTAGACTTCGCTTGTCCCCAAGCGAAACTGAGCTCAATAAACATGGCCTCAGGTTTATGGAGTGAAGAGTCGATAAAATTATACAGACAAGAAGCATCACATTCATCAAATACATAGATCATAATAGAAGACAACTCACTATTATTTAACTCAACTTGTAATGAGTAAAGGAAACACAATAAAGATACATAGAGTGAATCATAATTGGTAATGGCAAACTTAGCTCTTGGTCGAAGAATAGTTGATAACTTGTTGGAGTTCACAAAAAACTGGTTTTTCAATGAAAGCTTTCAAAGTAGTAAACATCAAGATAAGATCAATGTGCAAAACAAGGAACATAAGAAACATGAGTGAATAAATCATCATATGAATGAATGAAACACAACAACTCAAAATACTTGCTGAGATAGAAGGGAGTAGGTTTACTGACTCAACTACAAAGTAAAAGAAAGGCCCTTCAAAGAGGGAAGCAGTGATTGCAAGTCTCATAAAGAGCTCCCAAAAATTATGATACTCACTAGCTTTCAGCTCTCATTGCCCCTATCATAGGCATCTTTAGGTGGTTAAGGTTAAAGTGATCAAATATGAGGATATGCATTGACAAGTTGTAAGTTGAGAATATCATGTCCCTTGAATACGAGGGTCGCTCCTCATGCTACTCAAGTTTAGTCACCGGTAAGTTCTTGTCGTCGTAAGCATATGTGTATCATAGAGAACTGCCAACGGGGTACCCCTTGCCTGATGATACGGAAGAATCCCCATATAAAAATGACAAGGCAAGCAGACAACAAGCATCTCAACAATCTTCTTATTTACCATGGGAATATGGTGCTTTTTTCTCTCTTTCCTCTTTTCATAATATCTCTTTTTTTTCTTTTTTTCTTTTTTCTTTTTTCTCAATCTCTATCTCTTTTTTTATAAGAAGAATGCTTCATAGATACTTGTTATGGTTACGCTGCAGGTTTCCACCATGTCAGCATGGATTAGACCAGTGGCCCAGGCGTTTCTCTAACACACATGCACAACTCCATGGACTTACAAGCTCCCCTTTCATTTCACACCAACGACATCCATAGACAAAAGAACATGATATCAACTTGGTACTAAGTACCAGTGTAATGTTGAAAGCATTCCCCATGACAGCATGGTTCTGCTAATTCACAACTTACAAAGCGCAAGCATATACGCAACATAGGTGAGCACAATGGTTCAAGTTTATTAAGTGCAAGAAAGTAAAGTGTGCCATCAAGTTCGTGAGAGCTTTAATCACTAATTTTCACATAACAAGTTTAATTTGGGAGGTAGATAAAACAAGAATTTACTTGGAATAGCAATAATGCTAATAGGTAGGTATGGTGGACACAAATGGCAAAGGTTTTGGTTTAAAGGAGGTGGATGCATGAGAAGAATACCCTCTCAGTACAGGTTTTTGGCTAGCAAGGCTGGATAACAAGTACAAGAGTTGAAGGAAACAAACAAACATACAAGTGATAAAGACAAACATGCAATCTTCCTTGGATGCACAAAAGAACTTAACTAGAGAATACTAAACTTATGAGCAAAACAAGAAAGAAAGATGATGAAATTATATTTCTTTAGAGTACCTTTATCAACTCTCAAAAAGGTGTTGCTACTGACCGAGCCGGGTTTGCCAAAACCAACTAAATTAACTCAATGATCCCAGAGTGCTACCAATACTAACAACAAGATCAATCATATAACCACGAATTGAAAACTAATATAATCTATGCAAAAGAGTGAATGATAGAACTTCTCATTAATATTCCATAACGATAACTCACACCAAGGGATACACATCTAACGAGAGAGGGGACACTTCCATAATGCAAACCATACTACATAATAACTCCTCTATTCATGATATGACTCTACTAAAAAGGTAAAAAGATAGAAGATAGTGATATGATACCGTGGCACTCCCCCACGCTTGGAACAAACCAAGGGGATGCCAAACCTGATGACGAATTACTCCTTAGGTGGTGGTGGTATCCTCTCGATGAGCTCTCTGATCAGTTTCCCCAAGTCCTCAATCTCGAAAGTGAGAGTATGAATCAACTCCGAGTTGTGCTCAATACAGCTCGTGATCATTTCAGTTTGTGGATCCCAGCTCTTGTGATTCTTTTTCCGTTCTTCCCTCTTGGAGTCTTCTTTTCCTGCATGGTTATGGATGAAGGTATGGAAGGGATTCTTGGTGTGTGGAGGAAGTGACCTTGGAGCCAAACTGTGAAGGGAACTTTCCCCCCAGTCTGCATTCGTGCCGTCCTTCTAACCCTGGAAGGTTTCGTCACCACTCCAATGCTTGCAATAGTAGTGCCGGTGTGCGGATGTTGGCCTTGCTCCTCTTCACCTTCACTCTTGATCTCCTTCTCCTTCCCGAGGTCTTGGAGGTCTTCCTCCATGGGCTCCTTCCCTTAATCCTTGGCAGACACCATTGTCCTTCTAAGCCTTCAAAGAGTATGTCCTGGCAGAAACAGATCGAAACAAAAACATGACGAAAACACGATATACGGACCTCGGGGGATCCGGGGGGTTATATATTATGAAGTTTCATATCACAAGGATGGTACTGGGAGAAAACGAGTCGGAGGCGGAGTCCTGGGTGGCCTCACCACCTGGTGGCGCGGACAGGGGTGGGCCCGCGCCATGGGGTGGTGTGGGCCATCTCGGCTCCGTTTCTGTCCCTTTTTCGCTTTGTAACTTTCCTTATTGACTGAAAACTGCAAAATATAGTTGGATTGTATTTTCGCGGAACTTTTCTTACCAGAACTGTTACCTATTTGAAAACAGACTCTGTAGGTCTCTGAATTTGGTATCTAGTAGATTCTCCCGGAGTCATCTCTTGAATATCATCGATATCTTCATCTTCATACACTTATTACTTGAGTCATAAAACCCTTCTCTTCCTTATTACACCATTGTCTCCACTTCCTGGAATTTTCTTTCACACAAAACTTCATACAATTCTCATTAGCAACATTAGTATATATGAAGTGATAAAACCTTTTGAGTCCAACTTCAACTGAAAACCATCAAAACAAAAGCTACTGAAGTAACTCCTTCCGAAAACCCAAAAAGAATTCAAAAAGGAGATCGAATAAAGAAGCAAATGCAAGAGTGGCTAAATCTGTCAAAACAGACCAGCAGGTAAATATCAATTTTTTCGAAAATATTCTGTTGCTCAAATAAAAAAGTGCAAAACTAACTAAAGGTAAATAACAACCTGGGGCAGAAGCACAAAAAATTACAGCTCAATCCGACATACATAGATCTCTCACGAAATTTTATGGTGAAGCACAAAAAATCTGTTTCGGGACAGCAACTTCCCCAAATATTACTTCTCTCTCATTAGAGGTTGATCTTGACACAAAAACCAAACAAAACGGATAAGGAGCGGTTATTACCGAAGTAATAACTTCCAAGACTCAAAGAAACAAAAACAAATTGGGTTGTCTCCCATAAAGCTCTTTCTTTATAGCCTTTAAGATGGGCATGATAATTTTGAAGAAGCTCTCGTAGGGATATGAATTGAAGTGAAAGAGAGCATTAAAAAGCAAAAACACACACGCATTTAAGTCTAACCCACTTCCTATGCAAAGGAATTTTGTAAACAAACAAGTTGTTGAAACCAGAGGCAACTTGCATAAGAAGGCAAAAGAAGTGCAACATAAAAACTTTCAGCATAAAGCTAGGAAACTTGATATTATTGAGATACATAAGAACACTTTTCCCTCTCTCATAGTAGCTTTCAGTATCATGCATAAAATTAACAATATAACTATCACAAGGACCGTCAAAACAATGATCACTTATTCTAACAGAAAACACAGGAATACTAGCTCCCATAACACTACTATGTGAAACAATATTAGAGGTATCCTTACAAAGGATAGGGTGTCCCTCTTTTTCATATTTAGTGACAAAGTCTTTCACACTTTCTATTATAGGTCCATCAACCATTTGTTTATCAGGTTCAATAGCTTTATTTGTACTTTCATTAACCATACTAGCTATCATAGAATGTTCCTTTACCTTAACTGGAAAAGGCATTTTCTCAATGTAAGGTTCAGGTAAAACATGAGTAGCAGTATAAACTTTAGTATTTCTTGAAGGAACACTCTTAGCAATATCTTTATAAGGTTCATGATACTTATTCCACTTCTTTTTAGGCACTTCAATATAGGAAGCAAAAGCCTTAAAATAAGAAGCAATAGCTTGAGTGTCTAGACCACAAGCATTTTTAATATTTTGAAAGTCATCAGTTCCCATAAAAGATTCAATGCATTCATAATCATAATTTATACCTAACTTTCTACCTTTATCATTCTCCCAAGCTTCAGAATTGTCTTGAATATGGTCTAGAAGATCCCATTTAGATTCTTCTTCCATGCGAGTGAATGATCCAGCACAAGAGGCATCCAATAAATCTTTGTCATGTAGAGGGAGCCTTGCATAAAAGTTATTGATAATAATATTGTTGGGGAGCTCATGAATGGGACATTTGAGGATTAGTAACTTCAATCTCCCCCAAGCTTGAGCTGTACTCTCTCCATCAAGAGGCCAAAAATTGTATATTTATTCCGATCTTTATGAATCTCACTAGGAGGATAAAACTTTGAATAAAAGAGAGGCACTATTTCCTCCCATTCCAGAGCTTGACCATTCTTCAGCATCTTATACCATTCCTCAGCTCTTCCTTTCAGTGATAATGAGAATAACTTCTTCTTAACTTGATCTGTAGTAATACCTGCACACTTGAACAACCCGCATAATTCGTGTATAAAGAGTAAATGATCACCGGGATGGACAGTTCCATCCCCAACATACTAGTTATCCATAACATGATCAATAATTCTTGTAGGTATTTTGAAAACATCTTTCTCAGCAGGTGGTGGCTTATCTACTACCATAGCAGTGGTAGTAGCATTACGAAATAAGAAACTCATCGAATTATCCATAACGAAAATAAAGCAACTAACAGAAGTAAACAATACTCACAGTAGAAGTTTCCTTTACCAGTTCCACTCTCCAATAGCACTTCACTCCCCGGCAATGGCGCCAGAAAATAGTCTTGATGACCCACAAGTATAGGGGGTGTATCGCAGTATTTTCGATAAGTAAGAGTGTCGAACCAAATGAGGAGAAGTGCTGGCTAGTGGTATGGATCAGGAATTCTCTGCAAATACTTAGCAAACGGATTTTTAGGGGTTTTCGATAAAGCAAGTAAACAAAGTACGAGTAAATAAAAGACAGAAGGAATAATGCAGCCAGTGGCCCAATCCTTTCTACAGTAAAGGACAAGCCGGTTGTATTTCTTAAGATGACCAAACGTTCTTGAGGACACATGGGAAGACTGTCAAGTGCTTTCGCTTCATATAGTTGATTAATCTTCTTTAGCTTGCTAAGTGTTGTGTGGGTGAACCTGTGCTAATGTACCACCCCATCCAAGACTAATACATACTTGTGATTATACCCCTTGCAAACATCCGTAAGTACAAGAAAGTAATTAAGGTAGAGACCTAACCATAGCTTTAAACTCTAAGACCCTTACGTCCCTTGTGTAATGGTTTCCTAACGGGAGTTCAGGTTTCTGTCACTCCGGCAACCCCTACGATTAGTAGCCAAATACACAATGCATTCCCCTAGGCCCATATAGGTGAAGTGTCATGTAGTCGACGTTCACATGACACCACTAGAAGAAGTACACCACAACTTAAATAACAATCTATTGAATCTTTCTCAACACAACTCCACTACTAACAACAAAACTTCTCACATGTCCTCAAGAACAAAACGAACTACTCACAAGACATCATATGGATAATGATCAGAGATGGAATAATGATGTATAACAATTTCAACATAAACAATAATTCAATGGTTCACTCAATAGCATCAACTACAAAGAGTAATCAACACCGGGAAAGTTTCCCCTATGAACTAATGCAAGATTCAACGCAATTGTTACAACAATATGGAGATGGTGATGAGGGTGCTGATGGTGATGATGGTGATGATGATCCCGATGAAGTCCAGCTTGATGGTGGTGTTGATGGCGACGATCTCCCCTCTCCGAGAAGGAATTCCCCCGGCAGAAATCTGTCTGCTGGAGAGATCTTTCTCTCTCGGTGTTTTCTGCCCGAAGAGGCGGCGGAATCTTTCTGTGGTTGCTCCCCCACTCTTAGGGTTTCAGGAGGTTGATATACGCCAGAGGGGAGAGGCTGGAGTGGGCCAGGGTGGCCACACCACCTCCAGGCGCGGCCTAGGGCTGCCCGCGCCATGGGGTGGTGTGGGCCCCCTGTGGCCCATCTCCGCTCCATCTTCTGGCATCCTTAGTCTTCTGAAAAAATAGGATTTTCCGTATATTTTCCCGGATTTTCTGATCTTTGCGAATTTTGCCTCCAAACAGCACCTTTTCCATCAGAATCCTGACTGCAGCGGTCCATGCTCCAAAAGTCATCAACCATGCAAAAATAGATGAAATAACATAAGTATCACCTCTCAATACGAAATATACCAATGAATAATAGTGAATTAAGACATAGAATAGTGATGCAAAATGGACGTATCACTCACGATATATATGTTAAGATATAGGCGAGTTGTTGTCATCCCTTTAATAGCTTAACTCTCTTCTCGTACCATGATATGTGATTCACTGGACTAACTCTTAGTCCGACTCCTTAGTTAACACTTAACTGAGTAGCCCATGGCCATGCTTCCGAATCATATCACACGAGAGGTCCCAGAGAATATCTCTCCATTACGGAGGGGCAAATCCCATCTTGGTAATCCATGTCACGCAACTTGCTTCACAACCAACCCGAACTCTACCTTTATAACTGCCCATTTACAGAACAACGTTTGATAGAACCTAAGTTGGCGATCCACAACTCGGATCATGCAATCACCTCAGGTCAAAGGATTCCATTGCTTGAGACTGCAAATGACAACATGCTCGTTGCATCTCAACTATGGGTCAGTCTGACTCGCTAAACTCTTTAGCCGAATCAGTGTAAGTCGGAATAGCATCACCATGCCCATGACAAGTGGAACCGTGTCATCAGCCGACTTGCACATTGGTCTAAGTTGTGTGTCCAGCACAACCTCAACGACCAAGGACAATCTAATATGAACAATCATGAATACATAGTTCCACAACTGAATCATGCATTCAGTGATATATATCTGATGTTCATATAAGGACAACTTTACTTTATGAATACTTTGGGAAATATCATCAACATGATTGCCTCTAGGGCATATACCCAACAAGGTCAAGCTAGGGCATTGATACTAGTGGATATGTATGGTCCAGATATCCCTCCTAGAATTATTTGAGATTTTTCCAAGGATTTTTAGTCTACTTAAAATCATTTATTCAAATAGTGCTGAAATGGTTTTTAGGGTTTGATTTGATCTTTTTGAATTTGGCAAAGATGGTTTTTGGCTTGGGATAGTCCCAAATATGATTACCGACTTAGGAGAATTTTCCCATGATTTATTGATGAAAGATAGTATTTAAAACATTTATTTTATCATTTCTGCCATTTAAGGAAAAAGGAAAAAATAATTATTAAAACTCTTCAAAAATATTTATACTTGAAGTGTGAAGATATGGTATGATATATAGGCCTCAAATGATCCTAATTTGGAGGTGTGGTTTGGAGAAAACAAACTTGCCTTTATAGGAGGAGTTTTGGAGGTTTTGTTCATTAAAGGAGTTTAATAGTTTTTGGGCTGAAAGAATTATGGATAATATTTGATAAACTTTTATATCCAAGGTAGATGATGTCCATAGGTTCCATCTACCATTTGCACTATTGGTTTTTGGATATACAACTTGATTTGGAAGAGAGACAAGGAATACAGGATCTTGGGCCTTATTATTTTTATACCTTCAAAACATGGTTGGATCCTGGAGCTCAATTCTCCCCTTGGGGCATGGGCTATATGGATGGATAGACCAAGTTGAGTATATCACCATGATACAATAATTTGAGCTTGACCATGCTTGAGTGCTTGATGACCCACAAGTATAGGGGGTGTATCGCAGTATTTTCGAGGGAAGTGAAACCCAATTTATTGATTCGACACAAGGGGAGCCAAAGAATACTTATCAGCCTTAACAACCGAGTTGTCAATTCAGCTGCACCTGGAAACAATCTTGCTCACAGCAGTTTATCAGTAGCAACATTTTTGTAGTAGGAATAGTAAAGTAACAGCAGTAGCAAAGCAAAGACAGTAGTAACAAAAGCAGTAAACAGTGGGATTCGAGTGCGGTAGGCATAGGGATGGATGGACGGGCGTTGCATGGATAAGACAATTCACATAGCAATCAGAACATAGGGCAATTGCAGATAAATAAGATAAAGCATCCAAGTACTAGACAATCCTAGGCATGTGTTCCATATATAGTCATACGTGCTCGCAATGAGAACTTGCACAACATCTTTTGTCCTGCCAGCCCATTTGCAGCGGGGCCTCTAGGGAACTACTGGCAATTAAGGTGCTCCTTTTAATAGAGCACCGGAGCAAAGCATTAACACTCCGTAAACACATGTGATCCTCACATCAAAGCCTTTCCCTTCCGGCTACCCCGATTTCTGTCACTTCGGGACCATAGGTTCCGGACAACGACGTGTGTATACAACTTGTAGGTAAGACCAAGAACAATACTATCATAATGAATCAATAATAAGTTCAGATCTGAAATCATGGCACTCGGGCCCTAGTCGCACAACAACTCGCACCAAAGTCATAAAGCACTAATAAGAGATACTAGGCACTATGCCCTAACAATCTGATGCCATTACATGAACGATCTCATCCAATCCCTACCATCCCCATAGCCTATAGCGGGGTATTACTCACTCATAGATAGGGGAAACATAGATGGTCGATGAATATGATGGTGGAGATCGATGGAGATGGCTCCGGGGGCACTTCCCCGTCCCGGCAGAGTGCCGGAATAGAGACTTTCTGTCCCCTGAATCTCCCCTTCGGTGGTGGCGGCGCAGCGGAACTTTTTGTGGAAAAACGTTGAGCCCCCCGATGTTTTTAGGTCAGAAGGCTTCTTATAGGCGAAGAGGGAGATCGAGGGGGTGCCTGGGGCCACCACACCAGGGCCTGGCGCGGCCAGGCCTAGCCCGCGCCTCGGGAGGGGTGTGGCCAGCCCCTGGCCCGCCTCCGTCTCGTATTCTGGCTCCGTGAGTCTTCTGGAAAAATAGGCACTTTGGCTTTTGTCCCGTCCAATTCCGAGAATATTCATTTTCTGACTTTCCTGGAACCAAAAACAGCAGAAAACAGGCAGCTGGCACTGTGGCTCTTGTTAATAGGTTAGTCCAAGAAATCATATGAAAATTACTCCAAAGTGTGGATAAAACACAAGAAAGTGGATAAAACCAAGCATGGAGCATCAAAAATTATAGATACATTTGCAATGTATCAGTGCTCTAGGAATTGATTTCAAACTTTGAATAAAATAAGGGTGCCAAAGCAGATTATCAAGTAGCCTTCAAAACCTTGTGGGTTTTTGAAGCACAAGGCTCCATTTGGAACAAGTGAAGTAGGTATTGCTATACCTTTATGAGTAGAACACAATCATGCAAGGATTTAGTGAAAAGAAGATAACATGTAGGTGTGAGCTTCTTTCAAAGTAGGCACGTTGATAAGATCTACAGGAATTATTATTTTCTTGCCTCCAAAATCATCAGGGATAAGGTGTTTGCAGGATGATCTAGCCAAGGGAAAAAGTGGGCCTTGGTAGTCCTTGGTATGGTTTACAATATGGTTCAGGTACATTACCAAAAATGCACAAGGGTTGAGAAAGAGAGACATTCAAAGAAGTGATGTTGAAACAGTTTCCAGAAAGAGGCATTCAAAGAAAGAGATGCATTCAAAAAGAGGCATTCAAATTTAGAAAATTTAGGGTTTTTTACTAGAATAAGAGTGGGGATATTTTTGATGGGTTGCAAGGTATCAAAGCGTCATCAAGTGTATGATTTTTAATTGTAGATTGAGAAGAATAGATCCATGCTTGATATTGGTCTTCATTGACTTGGAAACTTCTAGAATGAATCACTTCAGAATTGATCTAGTTAAGGTCTTTAGATGATCACCTAGTGGCTAGAGATCAGATCCATCTTGTATTCTTGCTTAGGGTTTGGGAATTTTAAAGTTTCTTGATCCTAGAGGATGAGCTCCTAGAGTAGCTCATACTACTTCTAAGCAATCAAGTCAAGCATCAGATCAAGGCAACTCATCTTACAAACAAATCAACTACTACTGGTGTTACCATCAAGCTTAGCTTGAGGTAAGGATGGGTATTTTGAACAGGTTGGAGTTTGAACAAGGTAAGGTCCTTGGTACATCTACGAAGAGTAGAGTTCAAAAGATTTATAAAATGGTTTTGGAAAACCTAGAGGTAAGAGTGTTTTGAAGGTTCTGCCTTGAAAACATAAGGAGATTATATCTTCTAGATCTCCATAAATTTGACAATGGAAGATACTAAAAAGGTTTTAGGGTTGCATGTCATCTTGGCTTAGGTTTTTGAAATTCCATAACATTTGAGAATATGTAAAATAAGCCAGGATAGTTTTGTTAAATAGCTTTCATCAACTGGTGTTGAGGTAAGGAGTATATCCTATGCTATACATTCCGATGCATAAGAACATACAAATAACAAGCAAACACTGCAACACTTAACAAGAAAAAGTTTTTGTTCCCCCTGATTTTTGCATTCTGGACAACTAATCAGGGTTGCTGAAATTGGGATGTTACACATGTGGTTTAGGAAAAGAACACACATGGTACGACTCTAGCGGACCAATGTGGTTTAGGAAAAGTACACACATGCAATGTCACTAGTGGATCAATGTGGTTTACGAAAAGAACACACATGCAATGTCACTAGTGGATCCATGTGGTTTATGAAAAGAACACACATGCAATAACTCTAGTGGATCCATGTGGTTTAGGAAAAGAATCCACATGCAATGACTCTAGTGGATCCATGTGGTTTAGGAAAAGAACACACATGCAATGTCACCAGTAGATCAATGTGGTTTAGGAAAAGAACACACATGAAATGTCATCGGTGGATCAATGTGTTTTAGGAAAAGAACACACATGCAATGAATCTACTGAATCCATGTGGTTTAGGAAAAGAACACACATGCAATGACTAGTAGATGCATGTGGTTTAGTAAACGAACACACATGCAATGACTCTAGTGGATCCATGTGGTTTAGGAAAAGTACACACATGCAATGACTCTAGTGGATCCATGTGGTTTAGGAAAAGAACAGACATGCAATGACTCTAGTGGATCCATGTGGTTTAGGAAAAGAACACACATGTAATGACTTTAGTGGATCAATGTGGTTTAGGATAAGAACACACATGCAGTGACTCTAGTGGATCCATGTGGTTTAGGAAAATAACAGACATGCAATGTCACTAGTGGATCTACCTGGTTTAGGAAAAGAACACACATGTAGTGTCACCAGTGGATCAATGTGGTTTAGGAAAATAACACACATGAAACGTCACCGGTGGATCAATATGTATAAAAACACACATGCAATGACTCTAGTGGATCCATGTGGTTTAGGAAAAGAACACACATGCAATGACTCTAGTGGATCCATGTGGTTTAGGAAAAGAATCCACATGCAATGGCTCTAGGGAATCCATGTGGTTTAGGAACATAACACACATGCAATGTCACCAATCGATCAATGTGGTTTGGGAAAAGAACACACATGAAATGTCATCGGTAGATCAATGTGTTTTAGGAAAATAACACACATGGAAAGAGTCTACTGAATCCATGTGGTTTAGGAAAACAACACACATGCAATGGCTCTAGTGGATCCATGTGGTTTAGGAAAACAACACACATGCAATATCACAAGTTGATCAATGTGGTTTATGAAAAGAACACACATGCAATGACTCTAGTGGATCCATGTGGATTAGGAAAAGAACACACATGCAATGTCACTAGTGGATCAATGTGGTTTAGGAAAATAACAGACATGCAATGACTCTAGTGGATCCATGTGGTTTAGGAAAAGAGTACAATTGCAATGACTTGTGGATCCATGTGGTTTAGAAAAAGAACACACATGCAATGTCACTAGTGGACCAATGTGGTTTAGGAAAAGAACACACATGCAATGTCACAAGTGGATCCATGGGGTTTTAGAAAATAACACACATGCAATGACTTTGTGGATCCAAGTGGTTTAGGAAAAGATCACACATGCAATGACTCTAGTGGATCCATGTGGTTTAGGAAAAGAGAACACATGCAATGAATCTAGTGGATCAATGTGGTTTAGGAAAAGAACACATATGTAATGACTCTAGTGGATCCACGTGGTTTAGGAAAATAAGACACATGCAATGTCACCAGTGGATCCATGTGGTTTAGGACAAGAACACACATGCAATGACTCTAGTGGATCCATGTGGTTTAGGAAAATAACACACATGCAATGTCACTAGTGGATCAATGTGGTTTAGGAAAAGAACACATATCCAATGACTCTAGTGGATCCATGTGTTTTATGAAAAGAACACAGTTGCAATGACTAGTGGATCCATATGGTTTAGAAAAAGAACACACATGAAATATCACTGGTGGATCAATGTGGTTTTCGAAAAGAACACACATGCAATGTCACCAATGGATCCATCGGGTTTCAAAAAAGAACACACATGCAATGACTCTAGTGGATCCATGTGGTTTAGGAAAAGATCACTGATATGTTGCAAACGTGTCTATAATTTTTTATGTTCCATGCTTGTTTTTATCTACTTTCTTATGTTTTGTCCACACTTTGGAGTATTTTTACACATTTTCTGGAACTAACCTATTAACAAGATGCCACGGTGCCAGTTGCTTGTTTTCTGTTGTTTTTGGTTCCAGAAAAGCCAGAAAATGAATATTCTCGGAATTGGACAAGACAAAAGCCAAAGTCAATATTTCACCGTGGGTAACACGGAGCCAGAAGACGAGACGGAGAAGGGCCTCAAGGGGGCCACACTCCCTGGCCACGCGGCCTGGCCTGGCCCGTGCCTGGGGGGTGCAGCCGCCTCGGGCACCCCCTCGGCCTCCCCTTTCGCCTATAAGAAGCCTCCGATGTACAAACCCTAAGTACCCAATCAAAATTCCACAAAAGAGTCTGTAGCCGCCGCCATCTCCATCCCTAGATCGGGAGGGATATGAAGCTCTTCCCGACACGCTGGCGGAGGGGAGAGATCACCTTGGAGGTCTTCTTCATCACCATGCCGGCCTCCGGTGTGATGCGTGAGTAGTTCATCCCTGGTCTACGGGTCCATGTAGTAGCTAGATGGTTGGTTCTTCTCATTTGTGCTACCATGTCTAGATCTTGTGAGATCCATTCATGATCAAGATCATCTATTTGTAATTCTGCATGTTGTGTTTGCGTGGATCCGATGGATATTGAGATGCTATTTTAGATTGATTATTGATTCTATCATGTCTTTGTTATTTGTGATCTTGCATGCTTTCCGTTGTTAGCAGCTATCTTGGCCGAGTAGATGCTAGCAACTCCAATAGGGAGTATTTATGCTCGATAGTGGGTTCATGCCTCTAGGAATCTGGGGAAGTGACAGAAATCTCTAAGGTACTAGATGTGCTGTTGCTACTAGGGAGAAAACAACAATCCTTTGTTCATAGAACAATAATATTGTTTACTTTACACACTTTGATTAATGCAATTATCTGTTGCTTGCAACTTAATACTAGAGGGGGTTTGGATGATAACCTGAAGGTGGATTATTAGTCATAGATGCAGTTGGATTACGGTCTATGTATAATGTGGTAATGCCCAATCAAATCTCATATGAGTCAAGATTATTAGTATATGCATGTATGCTTTCTCGATGTTTGTCAATTACCTAGCTGTAATTTGTTCATCCAACATGTCATCTATCTTAAGGAGAATCACCACTAGTGATCTATGGACCCTGGTCCATTCTTTTATCATCAATCTACAATCTACTATTTAATGTTTTCTATTGACTTTCTGCAAGCAATTAGTATCTTCCACACAATATGTTTAATCCTTTGTTTTCAGAAAAACCGGTGAGATTGACAACCTCACTGTAAGTTGGGGGAAAAGTTCTGTGATTGTGCTATGCAAGATTCTGTAACACCCCAAAAACATTAATCAAGATTATCAAGTTCTAATCACCCAAATTTAGTGTTAACAAAAACTTTTATTCCAAAAATCTATATGAATGCATGTGTGATTTGCATCAGTGTATGATTGATTGAATTTGCCATGTTTGATTGCTACAGATGATGAGAAATGGTTTAAATGTGAATACTGCATCATCTAGGCCAATTGCAAACAAAATCAAAAGAAAAAGAAATCAAATATGAATAAAAAAGATCAGATGGTCATTTTGACCAAATTTAACCATTAGGCCACTTTGAGTGTTCCTAGAAAAGAAATTCTAATAGAAACAATTCCATTTCTTTTCACCCTTGTTAGACCAAGTAAAAGTGAACCCAAGCCCGCTTTACAAATCCACATAAAATATTTTCAAATATATTTAATGGACAGTTCAATTTTGACTCAAGTTCATATGGTAAGATCACCATTTTGCAAAAACCACTCAAACCAATTCCACTTGACTTCTCCAAGCAACCATAGACATTCAAGCATAAGATCTAAACACTCACCAAAATTCATTCAAAATTTTCAAATTTAATTTCTTTCGGCCATTTAATCAAACACCTTGCAGACACTAATCAAACCTGGCCTAACTTCACTATTTTGAGCAGTGATCATTTAACCAATTACCCTCATTACACTCCCCCTGTCTCCCCCAGTCTCTAGCAGCACCAGACACGTAGCCCCCCTTTGCCGTTGCACCAGTGCGCCGCTGCCCGAAGCCACACTCGCTGGCCGACCATGGACAGAGCGCCACGGACCACGACACGCAGGAGACAGGCGACCGTCCACCATCCACCCCCTGTCCAGCCCTCGATCACAGCCAGGCCCTGGACCACCCTAGCAGCGCTGTGCCCAGTGTCTCTGCACCGTGCCGAGAGCGCACCAGAGCGCCACAGCCAACCAGCTCCCCCGCCCCGCGCCTCGCCCCCGTCTCGTGTGCACTAACTCGCCATGATCACAGCTAGCTCCCAAACACCCCCGTTCGCCGCTGCGCGACCCGTAGCTCCCGTGCACCGTCTCGAACACCGATGGTTCCACGTAGAGCGTCGCACGCGCTCAACCAACCTAGACTGCCCGTGCCATGCCATTACGCCCGTGATGACCGCCAAGGAACACCGCACCGCCCCCTAGCCTCAGCCATGTGGTTAGCTCGATGTACCGCCTTCGCTGGAGAAGCCAACCCATCCCGTTCGGTCCCCTCGTTAGTGTATAAATAGAGGCCCTCTCTGCCTCAATTCTCTGCACCACCTCACTCCCTACTCCTCACAGACTGTCCCACACTTTTTCCCGGAGCAAGGCCAGAACCGCTTCACCAGAATTTGGCCCGAGCCCGCCGCTGCAAAAGGAGAAGGGCATCATCGATTGGAGCCGCCCCAGGAGCTGCCGCGACCACTGTTCGAACCACCATCGTCGACCATGTTGTTCGCCCCCATTGTCGACCCTAGCTAGAGCCCTGGTGAACCTCACACGACCCCCACCGCCGCGTTAGGGTTTAGACCTCGCCGGAGCTGTTCGTCATCGACGATGAACCTCAGCCATTGGATCGCTTTCTAATCATAGGGCCTAGATTCAAAGATACCATTTCGGTTAGACTGAGTCGCTGACTAGTGGGACCCCCTATCAGTAGCCCGCTGCTCTACGCTGTGCAGATTGGGCCGGCCCAGATAGTTTCCCGCGCAGGCCTGTGAATTCAAATAGTTATTTTCCAATTTAGTTAAAACCAGATTCTGTAAGTAGATTCAAAAATCAATTCAAAGAGATTCACTGAACCAAATTGCATGATTTGAATTTCATTAGAAAGATATTTAAATTATCTATCCAAGCCCGTTGGATTCAAATAATGTGGAGTTAGAGATCACCTATAGTAAAAAAAACAAGACAGAGACTTTTTCACATTCAAACATTTTTTTTAAATCAACCATAAATGCTTTTGAGTTGATTCCAACTCTCAAAAATTACATTTGATAAGATCTATCTGAATATATAACAATATGTAAGTTTGCATGCAGTGACATTGGACTAGTACCAAAATAATGCTATATAGGCATTTCTAGTCACTTTAATTCTATTCAATGACAATCTTAAACTATATAAAATATGATCAACACTTTAAATCACATTCCCATGTATTAGAATATGTGGTGATGACATGTGTCAACATGATCCCATATTTTAACTGGAGAATATTAAAACTTAATTATTTTCAATGAGTAGAAATTACTTTTCTAAAATAAGATAAATAAGATTAAGTCTTTAATTCATGTGATGATTGTGATGATGCTAGATCATCATGTGTGAGCCTTAGTGTGATAAATAGAATTATTTAAGTATTGTTTGGTGATTGTGTACCCCGTATTCATTTATAGATGATAGTACCGACCCAGGATACGAGGAGGAGGAGTACTACCAAGAAGAAGAAGAAGAAAACTTAAACCACTTCCCTACTCAAGGCAAGCTAACACTTGCAAGTCTCATACCTATGCAAGTCATCCTTGCAAGACAAACTATGCAAGATGCATTAGGCATGCTTGGTTATGAAACTTTGATTATACCAATCCCAAGTTTTACTTGCAAGCTTTATTCTTTTACTTTATCAAAGTTCTTTACTTTTAGTTAGTACTTTGTGAGTATTGGAAAAATAGAATAGATACCATAAAGAGTATAAAACTAGGACTAAATAGTTGTAATTAGATGTCATTCCAAGGCATGAGACTAGAGATTAGCACCACTCATTAGTGAATACCCTCAAATTTAGTGGCTAGTGCTAAGCATAAAAGTTGATCACTTTAGATGGGAATACTTGGTGAAAATGATTATGAAAACCTTGGAATGAGGATTCATTCTATTGAGATGTTTTGACATGTGTTGATAAACACCAAAGGATTTGATGATAAAAATGTTGAGGCATGAGCCTTAGCCCTTTTATAAAAACTGATGGTTGGGTTCGGATGCGATACCATTCCAATTTCACCGTACAACCACAATACCTGAATTGGGTAGGGCTTAGCCGGAAGTTTATATGCCTTAGGATGGGTCCCCTCGCGGAACAGGTTGAGCTGAGGCTACCTCGTGAGTGTGAATGTCCATCTATGCAGTGCCCAGGCTAGCAGATGGCCATGGCTGGGAGGCCAAGCTCATAGGGGAGGTGCCTATACTAGAGTGTGTAAAGGAAAGCTTATGATTGATTATCTGCATACTAAGTATGATGATTCAGGGTTATCCTTGATGGATGTATCGAATTTTGTGGTGAAAGTGTACCACCTCTACAGAGTGTCAAACTATTCGAATAGCCACATCCGCGGTCATGGACAGTTGGAGTGTCCATACTGTTCCATCGTCAGATGTTTTCAAAATGACTTGTGAATTGAACTATGACTTTGACTTGACCGCAACAGGGTTGTGGATATGGAAACTAGGTTCCCACTTAAGTGATTTAGAACATTACCTTAGTTTTCTTTACTTCTAAACTCAGATTTAGATAAATCTGGCTTTTTGCAAATAAACCTAGAGCTTAAGATTCCTACTAGAACTACCTTACTTGTTAGTGATAGTTTGCGAGTGCTTAAAGAGTACTCATGGCTTTGTCCCTGGCTATTCCCGTGGCCAGACTATGAGGAGGACTACCAGGATGATGGACAGTAGGAGGTCTACGACAACTAGGATCATCTCCCATCGTCAGCATTGCCTGTGACCCTGAAGATGCAGTCCTACTACGTTTATTTTCCACTTCTTGATTTGTATTAAGACTGGATCATGAGATCCTTTATTTTGTAAGACCTTATTATGGTTTGTAATGGATGATGTACTGTGATATCAATATGTTATGTCTCGCAAAAATGGTAATCCTGGGATTGCGATGTATGGCATAACAGGCATCTGGGATCAAAAATCCGAGTGTTGACAAGTTGGTATCAGAGCCATCCTGACCATAGGATACCCTAGTTAGAATGGATGGCCGAACAAAAAAATTAGTTTCAAAACAAAAGAAGTGAGTATTTATGAAAACCTATTTCCACTCTTATCCTTGATTCTTTCAAAAAAATCATGTTCCTCAAAAATTCTTACATTCCTACATAAAATTTGACACACTTGATCATCTCACTAACTTACTCACCCTAAATTCTTATAGATGGAAGTCCAGTATTGCAAGTTCTACCAGTTGGGAAACGAAGGCCAACTGATCTTTGAGAGGGATCTAGATGTAGTGTCAGAGTATCTTGAGCGCCCGCACCCAGAATTCTTCGAGGACCAACTCAACGATCACATAGGAGGAGATCTAAAATGGCTGATAGTTGCAGATCTCAGAGGCAAGATGGAAGCACCCACTTTGGAGAAGATCCAATTCACCTTGCATTAGAACAACTAGCTAGATGGAAGCACCCACTCGGAGAAGATCCAATTCACCTATGCATGAAGCTCTTTCCCGCCTGTGTGGGCAAAACATCAACCTGATCCAAGGGAATCGCTTTGCTCACTCTGCAAGGCATGATTCTATGGGAATGCCCTTGGAGATGCCAGGACACCCGGAGCTGAAGCACCAGGCGGACAATCTTGATTTCATGTTATATGATAGGCAGAAGGAGTTGGATAACGCTCGCACCTACACCAACCACAACCATGCCATTGTTGTCAAGAAGGACCAGACCCTCGCCATGGTCACCAAGGAGAGCCAATCACTTCGTCGTCAGCGTGACAAGAAGGATTATACCATCGATCGTCTTCGCAAGAAGGTGGTCGCTCTCGAGAAGACCATCCATGAACAGGAAGTCCAACTTGAAGCAAAGGAGGAGGAAGGTGAAGATATCCATGGAGATCTTTACTCTTACCTTAGTGATGACAACGACTACCTGGAGGATGATGCCATGGATTTCCACACTAATGATGATGATTCCGACTTAATTGATGATGATTAGATGCACTTGATCACTAACGTAGGAATGCGTTGTACCGGTCCCACTTTATCGTAGTGATACGTCCAAAACGTATCTACTTTCCTGAACACTTTTGCTATTGTTTCTCCTCTATACTTGTGTGATTTGGATGCAACTAATGCGGACTGACGCTGTTTTCACCAGAATTACCTTGGTGTCTACTTTTTGTGCAGAAAATCAACTATCAGGAAAAATTCCGGAAAATATGCCAAAAATCCTATTTCACCCGAAGACTCCAGGAGCCAGAATATGAGACGGAGAAGAGCCAGGGGGTGGCCACACCACCTGGTGGCGCGGGCCAGGCCAGGCCGCGCCAGGGGGTGGTGTGGGCCCCCAGGCACCCCCTTGGCCTCTCTCTTCGCCTATAAGGAGCCTTCTGACCTAAAAACTTTGGGGTTTCGACATTTTTCCAGAAGGAGTTCCGCTCCGGCGCCACCACCAGATTCCACGAAACAGCACCAGAAAGTCCGTTTTGGCACCCTGTCAGGACAGGGAATTGGAGGAGATCATCGCCATCATCATCACCATCGCTTCTCCATCGACCATCCATGTTTCCCCCATCTATGAGTGAGTAATCCCCCGCTGTAGGCTATGGGGATGGTAGGGATTGGATGAGATCGTTCATGTAATGGCATCAGATTGTTAGGGCATGGTGCCTAGTATATTTTATTAGTGCTTTATGACTTTGTTGCGACTTATTGTGCTTAATGCTTGTCACTAGGGCCCGAGTGCCATGATTTCAGATCTGAACATGTTATTGATTCATTATGATAGTATTGTTTTTGGTCCTATCTGCAAGTTGTATACACACGTTGTTGTCCGGAACCTATGGCCCCGAAGTGACAGAAATCGGGATAACCGGAAGAGAATGGCTTTGATGTGAGGATCACATGTGTTCACGGAGTGTTAATGCTTTGCTCCGGTGCTCTATTAAAAGGAGCACCTTAATTCCCAGTAGTTCCCTTGAGGCCCCGCTGCAAACGGGCTGGCAGGACAAAAGATGTTGTGCAAGTTCTCATTGCGAGCACGTATGACTATATATGGAACACATGCCTAGGATTTTCTAGTACTTGGATGCTTTATCTTATTTATCTGCAATTTCCCTATGTTCTGATTGCTATGTGAATTGTCTTGTCCATGAAACGCCTATCCATCCATCCCTATGCCTACCGCACTCGAATCCCACTGTTTACTGCTTTTGTTACTACTGTATTTGCTTTACTACTTCTGTTACTTTACTATTCCTACTACAAAACTGTTGCTACTGATAAACTGCTGTGAGCAAGATTGTTTCCAGGTGTAGCTAAATTGACAACTCAGTTGTTAAGGCTTATAAATATTCTTTGGCTCCCCTTGTATCGAATCAATAAATTGGGTTTCTCTTCCCTCGAAAATACTGCGATACACCCCCTATACTTGTGGGTCATCAAGACTATTTTCTCGCGCTGTTGCCGGGGGGCATAGCTTTATTTATTAAGTTCACTTGGATTCTCTATTGCTTGCTGCTATCCATCCATCATGGGTAAGTCTCGTGATGGCAAGGTTCCTATTTTACCATCCACTACAAGAAGAGGTACGGTTCTGAACACCTCCGTTGCTCTTGATTCACCATCTGTTCTGAGTAAGTTCCTTACACCACCACATACACATGCTACACACACTGCTACTACTGCTGAATCTGAAACTTCTGATGCTTTTGATGCTGCTTCTACTGTGCTTGATAAGAGTGGTTCATTGGGTCCTTTCCTAGATGCTACGATTGCTAGAACTATAGCTAGAAATATCAAAACTCCTAATGAAGACACTACCACACCTGTTAGCTCACCTGAGTCTAGTGAGAGTTATGATATTGAAGATGGTTATGTTGAGATGACCGATGAATTTATTAAAGAATGTAAAAACACCCATGATAGGAGCGCTGCTAAGAGTCTCCTTGAGATACATACTATTAGACCCAAATTGTCTCCTGATGCTAAGTTTGCTGCTTCTCCCATAAACATTATAGATGGAGATTATGATTTCTCTCTTGATCTATCTTGCATAGCTATTGTCGAGAAAGAACCTTTTTGTGGGACTAAGAATGAAAGTGCGGTAGCACATATGAATGAACTTTCTACCATGAGTGGCTTGTTTTCTGATGATATTAAGATGCGTACTTACTTTGTTGCTAATATTTTTCCCTTTTCACTGAAAGGAGAAGCTAAAACTTGGTTTAGTAATTTACCTCCTAGATCTATTGATAGCCCTGAGTGCTTGATTAGTACTTTCCTGCAGAAATATTTTCCTCCCAGTGCTAGACATGCTATTTTGCAGGAACTTTTTGATTTTAAACAGGGAGAAAAAGAGGTATTGCCTGAATCTTGGTCAAGGTTTTGTGCTTTGATTCATGCACAGGCTGGAAGTCCATTACCTAAGAATGAGCTTCTTGATATATTTTATAATGGACTAACTAAAGAATGTAGGACATACCTAGATAGTTGTGCTGATTGTGTTTTCAGGAATAGGACTCCTAAGGAAGCTGAGGAATTAATGGCTAAAATAAGCAAGAATTATGAAGATTGGACTCCTCCTAAACAAGCTATACCTGAAGTAATTGTACCTGAACCATCTATTCCGGTGCGTATTCAAACATCAAAGAAGAGGGGAGTTATTGAATTAAATGATGAAGTGATGTAGGAAGCTAAGAAATGTCTTAAGGAGAAGGGAATTAAAGCTGCAGATGTCAAGAATTTACCTCCTATTGAAGCATTATGTAAGCTATCCCCTACTCATCCACTATTGAGGTACACTCTCTCCAACACTTTGATGAAGGTGATATCCCTTACTCTAAACCTCCTGATCAGTGCTTAGAAGAATTTGATATCTTTATTGTTAAGCAAGATAACTTTAATAAAAGGGTGCAAAATCATCTAATGGAAAACACTAGAGCTATTGTTGAGTTGAAAGATATTGTGGAAAGAACCTCTAATGATGTTAAAATGATTGTTAAACACTTTCAAATGGTTCAAACTCAAATAGATCAACTCGTTAAAGTGCAAAACGACTTGCTAGTTAATGCTGCTAAAGAAAAACATTCTTATGAAATTAGAACTAGAAGTGGAGCTGCTACCCAGGATCCTCTATATCCTGAGGGGCATCCCAAAAGAATTGAGCAGGATTCTCAACAAGCTGAAAATAGTGGTTCTACTCGTAAGAAAAGGAAAAAGAAACATAAAACTATTGTAGAACCCTCTGAACCTGCTATAGATCCTAATAGTATATCTATCTCTGATGCTGAAACTGAAAGTGGCAATGAAGAAAATGTTGTTCCTAATGAAGAAAAAGTTGAGGAAGAACCTGAAAACCACACTAAGAATACTAAATACACCAAAGAAGATTTTATTGCTAAGAAACATGGTAGTGAAAGAGAACCTTGGGTCCAAAAACCTATGCCTTTCCCTGATAAGAAACACAAGTCAAAGGAAGATGAACACTATAATAAGTTTGGTGAGTGGATGAAGCCTTTATTCTTGCAAATTCCTTTGACCGATGCTATTAAATTGCCTCCTTACTCAAAGTATATGAAGGAGATTGTCTCGAATAAAAGGAAGATCCCCAATGAAGAAATTTCTACTTTGCTTGCTAATTATTCCTTCAATGGTAAGGTTCCTAAGAAACTTGGAGACCCAGGGATTCCAACTATCCCTTGCTCTATTAAGAACAGTTATGTTAGAACTGCTTTGTGTGATTTGGGAGCTGGAGTTAGTGTTATGCCTTTCTCTCTCTATAAGAGGCTTCAACTTGAAAAATTAATACCAACTGATATATCTTTGCAAATGGCTGATAAATCTACCACTATTCCTGTGGGTATATGTGAGGATTTACCTGTTCAGGTGACTCACAATTGCTTGATATTAACTGATTTTGTTGTGCTTGAAATGCCCGAAGATGATAATATGTCTATTATTCTTAGGAGACCTTTTCTTAATACTACAGGAGGTGTATTTAATTGTAATCAAGGAAAGGTGACCTTCAATGTTAATGACAAGGAACATATAGTCTATTTCCCCAAGAAGATTGAAAGGACTTATGGTTTGAATTCAATTGAACATGTTGAAGGCATTCAAGTTGGAGAAATATATTGTCCCATACCAAGAGAAAAATTTGAAACTATTATGATTGGGACCATTGCTATCAAGGTTGGGGTAACATAATCATTAGTGGAGTACAAAGTTTTGTCTCATATGCAATTGTTTTGGTAGCAAGACTTGATCAACCTTGTTAACAAAATGATTCCATTGAACAAAACAATATTTTCATTATGATTATCTCCGTTTATTTCTATCCTTTGCATTTTAGTTTTCGCTTTCGTATAGTTTTCTTTTTGTTGTTAGTTGCTTGCATGTTAGAAATTCTGTATTTCTAGCCTTGTTCTCTACTTGCATCATGTTTCCAAAAGAAAAAAAACCTATCTGTCAGAAAAATCATACTTCTATTTCTGAAAATTCCAGAAAATTCATATTAAATTTTTGCGTGAAAAAAGGGACAGAGGAGTACCTGGGAGGTACTAGGGGGGGCCACCAGGCAGGCACACCACATGGTGGCGCGCCCAGCCTTGGGTGGCGCCATGCCATGGTGTGGGCCACCCCTGCCCCCCACTAACTCTCTCACCTGCCACTTTCTTCTCTCTCCCGAGTAAGCTCCAGTTCATATCTCAAAATCGCGTTCTTGCTGTGCTTGCTCTCGATTTTTTTGATCTCCTTGCTCAAGCCATCTTTCTTCCTGAAATTTGGAGCAATTGTTCCCTGGTATGTGACTCCTCCCCTTGTCCAAGTATATTTGTGTTTAGTGGATTATATGTTGAGTATTTTGCTGCTGTAGGTGACTGGTTAAGAGAGCTTGTAAGCTTGTTTGATGCTTAGAGATATAGTTTTGATGCATGTTTAGGCCTCTTGTAAGTCCCTATGAGTAGAATCCTTCATTATATTTACTTTGCAATCACTTGTTTAATAGGTGTTTAAATTTCAGAATAGAAGATGAGTGAACACCACCTAAACCAACATGAGCTTTGGGTGCCTGAGGTCATGAAGGTCCACCGGGAGGAAGAAGTTTTTCCTTCCATTTATCCATGCTCTGAGTTCATGAGAGCTGCATGAATTCTACAAGATTAACACACTTTTGTTTCTAATGCAGGGTTAGAGCACTTTTTGGAAGATGAACCTTGTCAATTTGTGAAGTTAACCATGTTTGTGGTGCAGGAATTACAATTTAGTCACTCTTTTCCTAACCCCATGGTCCATTACAAAATTTACAATATAGCCGTCGACCTTTCTCTTGATGATTTTTGTGCAGCTATTAAGGTACCTCAATGGGGATCATGTAGAAAGATTAAGGAGAGACCTGAACTACTCATGGATTTATACGCAGAAATTTGCCAAGGGAGTAGCTTCTCGAAGGAGAATGGAAAAATCTGAGAAGGACACTAGAAGGAAGGTCACGGATGATTCGGTCTAGCCCTCGAATGAGGGAGAGTCTTCATATCAGCAGCCCGCTTACGATTGGGGAGCTTCTTCTTCCTCTCATGGGCCCAGCTACGACCATTCTTACCAAGATCCACCCGCTTGGAACCCCTATTTGTACATGGATTGATACCCACTTAGGCCAAAAGCCTAAGCTTGGGGGGAGGTACGCCGACACCGCACTCATCTCCATATCATGTTGCGTCGGTACTTTGTATATTCATGTTTTCGTTCTCTTTTTAGTTTTCGTTCTTCTTTGCTTTTGCTTTCTAAAAACACAAAAAGACCAAAAATATTTCTGGTGTTCCTCTTCGGTTTGCTTCTTCTTTTTTCCTTGGTTTTTTTTGCCTTGTTTGAACTATTCGAAAAACCCAAAAAGATTTTGCTTTGATTGTTTTTCTCTTTTGGTTCTTATTTAAAATTCGAAAACACCAAAAATATTTGTCGTTCTTCTTTGGTTTTTGCAAGTTTGCTACAAGGTTCGGCAGTCCTCAGTGGATATTGGTTTCATATTATTATTCAAGCCACACAAGTGAAGAGCAATAATGAAGATCAATGACAACTTGAGGCATGGTAAGAGGCTGGTAACGAACTCTATTTGTTTTCATTTTTGTACATATACTCATCACTGTGGGCTTGCTTAGTCCGTTCGAGTAGGGTGTATGTTATCTTTGGATGCTTAGTAGTTCTTGCTTTCTTATGATTAGCTCCAGCTCGCTAATAGTTTGTAGCATGTCTTATGAATGTTTTCTTGCATTGCTCTATTCATAAATTGGTATGACACCGTCGTATCCTCCTCTGAATGTTTCATTTGAATTGACTTGGCACATGCTCACGCATGCACATGACTGTAATAATCAGTTGAGCCTTGATGAATTATTTTGACTTGAGGATCTTGAATCACTTTCATGCCATGAGTAGTCCTGTTTTGTTGCAAGCATGATAATGACAGCTATTGCTCTCTTGTTTGTCGCTCCCTTACTATTGCTACCTTCACTTCCACTGAGTGTTTTACTCATGATTCCAACTCCCTAAACCAAATATTTCCAAAGTGTCCACCATACCTACCTATTAGCATCATTTGCTACTCCCGTGCATATTCAAATGCCTTGTTTTCTTCCGAATAAAATGTTTGCTTGTTATGGGAAAATTAGTTAGTAAAGCTCTCACGAACTTGATGGCACACTTTATTTCCTGCACTTAATAAACCTGAACCATTGTGAACTGTCCATGAAAGTTATATGCTTGCAAATTATAGGCTGGGGATTAGCAGAACCGTGCTGTCACGGGGAACGCTTTCAACACTTGTAAATATATACCCAGTTGATACCTTGCTCTTTTGTTTGCGGAAGTCGTCGGTGTGAAATAAAAGGGGAGCTTGTAAGTCCATGGAGTTATGTATGTGTGTTAGAGAAACGCCTGGGCCGCTGGTCTAATCCATGCTGAAATGGTGGAAACCTGCAGTGTAACCATAATGATATCTATGAAGCATTCTTCTTATAAAAAAAGAGAGAGAGATAGCTATTGAGAAAAAGAAAAAAAGAGTTTTATGAAAAGAGGAAAGAGAGAAAAAAGCACCATTTTCCCATGGTAAATAAGAAGATTGCTGAGATACTCATTGTCTGCTTGCCTTGTCATTTTGATATGGGGATTCTTCCGTATCATCGGGCAAGGGGTACCCTGTTGGCAGCTCTCAATTATACGCACATACTTACGATGACAAGAACTTACCAGTAACTAAAGTTGAGTAGCATGAGGAGCAACCCTCATACTCAAGGGACTTGGGATTTTCAGTTTATAGTCTGTCAAGCATATAACTTAGACTGGACCTCACTTTCACCTTAACCACATTAAAGATGCTTATGATAGGGGCAATGAGAGCTCAAAGCTAACGAGTACCATACTTTCAGCATTTGGAAGCCTTTCAAATTATTCAAAACCTTTTACCTTACTTGTTGAGTCTCCACATATTCTTTGAGCACCTTCTTGAGAGCATAGTTGTCATTCTTTGTGTTTGTTCCATTACTTGATTATTTGCGTTATGACTTTGATGCTTGTATCCTTGATATCTTTACTTATAGTCATCACTTGAACTTCAGAGGTGCCTTGGCATTCATAATCAAAGGGCAAGCGAGATACCACTCTATCATACCTTTTTATGAGCATTGTAATGTTGCTTATGTTTGTGCTTCATGCTACTTACTATTCTTGAGTTGGAATCTCTTCATAGCTTGCATTGACTATTAAGTAGACTCAGTTGCATACTCTTTATTATGAACTGTCTAAGTAGTTGATCACATTGCTGAGAATATTTACATCATATGAAGCAAATGTGTTCGTGAAAGTTCTTTTATCACACTCAGTTTTCAACTGAATTGCTTGAGGAAAAGCAATAAGCTAAGCTTGGGGGGAGTTGATACGTCCAAAACGTATCTACTTTCCCGAACACTTTTGCTATTGTTTCTCCTCTGTACTTGTGTGATTTGGATGCAACTAATGCGGACTGACGCTGTTTTTAGCAGAATTGCCTTGGTGTCTACTTTTTGTGCAAAAAATCAACTATAAGGAAAAATTCCGCAAAATATGCCAAAAATCCTATTTCACCCGAAGACTCTAGGAGCCAGAATATGAGACGGAGAAGCGCCAGGGGGTGGCCACACCACCTGGTGGCGCGGGCCAGGCCAGGCCGCGCCAGGGGTGGTGTGGGCCCCCCAGGCACCCCTCGGCCTCTCTCTTCACCTATAAGGAGCCTTCTGACCTAAAAACTTCGGGGGGTTCGATGTTTTTCTAGAAGGAGTTCCGCTCCGCTGCCACCACTAGATTCCATGAAACAGCACCAGAAACTCCGTTCTGGTACCCAGCCGGGACAGGGAATTGGAGGAGATCATCGCCATCATCATCACCATCGCTTCTCCATCGAGCATCCATGTTTCCCCCATCTATGAGTGAGTAATCCCCTGCTGTAGGCTATGGGGATGGTAGGGATTGGATGAGATCGTTCATGTAATGGCATCAGATTGTTAGGGCATGGAGCCTAGTATCTTTTATTAGTGCTTTATGACTTTGTTGCGACTTATTGTGCTTAATGCTTGTCACTAGGGCCCGAGTGCCATGATTTCAGATCTGAACATGTTATTGATTCATTATGATAGTATTGTTTTTGGTCTTATCTGCAAGTTGTATACACACGTAGTTGTCCGGAACCTATGGCCCGAAGTGACAGAAATCGGGATAACGGGAAGGGAATGGCTTTGATGTGAGGATCACATGTGTTCACGGAGTGTTAATGCTTTGCTCTGGTGCTCTATTAAAAGGAGCACCTTAATTGCCAGTAGTTCCCTTGAGGCCCTGCTGCAAACGGGCTAGCAGGACAAAAGATGTTGTGCAAGTTCTCATTGCGAGCACGTATGACTATATATGGAACACATGCCTAGGATTGTCTAGTACTTGGATGCTTTGTCTTATTTATCTGCAATTGCCCTATGTTCTGATTGCTATGTGAATTGTCTTGTCCATGCAACGCCCGTCCATCCATCCCTATGCCTACCGCACTCGAATCCCACTGTTTACTGCTTTTGTTACTACTGTCTTAACTTTACTACTGCTGTTACTTTACTATTCCTACTACAAAATTGTTGCTACTGATAAACTTCTGTGAGCAAGATTGTTTCCAGGTGCAGCTGAATTGACAACTCAGCTGTTAAGGCTTATAAATATTCTTTGGCTCCCCTTGTATCGAATCAATAAATTGGGTTTCACTTCCCTCAAAAATACTGCGATACACCCTCTATACTTGTGGGTCATCACGTAGTTTCACAGAATGGTTCTTAAAACTATCTGTTTTCTATTTGTGGTGGTGTGTGTTTGTATTGTGTGCTTTGAATGAATGAATGAGAAGAAGTTGTTAGTTTGCCAAACCCGAGTCAAACTCAAAGTTTAAAGCTTTTGAAACAAAACCATGAACCTTAGAAATTTCCCTCTTATCTCATTATCTATCTCAATCTTCAGATGACTCGTGGAAACCCCGGAGGAAGCAGCTCATCTCAGGATCTGATGCTGCAGATTCTGCAAATGCTAGTTTCCGACCATGAAGCTAGTAGAGCCGAACGTCAATCCAACCTAGCCACTCTTCAATAGATAGCTCAGATGTCCCACAATAATCAAGGTCATAGAAACTAGGATCACCATTGATCCAAGCTTAAGAACTTTAAGAATACCAACCCACCTATCTTTAATAAGTCTGAGGATCCCTTAGATGCTGATGACTGGCTGCAAACCATGGAGAACAACCTGGAGGTCACAGGAGTTGAAGCCAATGAGAAAGTGGTGTTTGCCACCCATTATCTGGCAGGAGATACACGAGCCTGGTGGAATAGGACCTGTACCATGAACGACGGTCAGATGATGAATTGGGAAGCATTCAAGATCAAGTTAAGCTGAACCCATGTGCCACAAAGTTTCGTCACCAGGATGAGAGATGAGTTCAGGGAATTGAAGCAAGGAAGGATGACGGTAGTGGAGTACCGTGACAAATTTCTATCGCTAGCTAGATATGCCCCTGATGAGATTAACACCAAAGCCAAGAAGAAGGAAAGGTTCTTGAATGGATTGCATGATGAGATGCGGATTGTGTTAGTCAACATCCGTTTTGGAGATCTAGAAGAGCTAGTAGACTCTGCCATCTAGATGGAAGGGAAGATCAACCAAGCCAATGACAACCGCAAGCGTCGCATGATGCACCAGACTGGATCCCACAATACTCAGAAGTATCGCCCCAACCCGTCTGTAGAATGTGCCCCAAGAAACAACAGACCTCCTATGTCCCGTCCAAGATACCCCAATCATAGCAGAGGAAACCTGAAGACTGGAGGAAACCACAACAACAACCCCGGCAACTCCAACAACTTCAACCGTGCACCGCCCAAGTTGAACAACAACAACAATACTGACCCAAGGACTGGAAACAATGTTGTGCCTGTTGTAGCAAAATACAAGTCCCAGATTACGTGCTTTGAATGTGGAGTCAAGGGTCACTACTCCAATGAGTGCCCCAAGAAGATTGCAGCAGCCACCAATGTGAATGCACCTGCTCAGTAGCAACACCGTGTTCATCCTTGAAGGAGATTTTCCCCAGGGAATTCGCTTAACCGCAATGGCCTTCTATTCCACATGAATACGGAAGAAGCTTAGGAAGCGCTAGATGTCGTGCTGGGTATTTTTTCTGTTAACTCAATACTTGCAAGATTGTCGTTTTATTCTGGAGCATCGCACTCGTTTGTTACAGAAGAATTTGCATGCACTAGTAAGATTCAACCAACAAAATTGAAGCATGTTATGCTAGTTCAAATACCTGGTTCAACCACCAAAGCTAGAAAATTTAGCAAGGCTGTACCTATCAGAATCCATGCAATAGATTTTTATGCTAATCTAATATTACTTCGAACCAAAGGTTTGGAAGTATTAATAGGAATGGGTTGGATGTCGAAACATAAAGGATTGATCGACTGTGCCCAGAAAGCCATAACCATGACCAGTAGCTCTGGAGTATCAGTAGAGCATGTATCTGAGACCTTGCCCCGTCAATTCAAATGCAACAAGAGTATAGCCCAACCAACCATAGACCAAGTTAGAGTAGTCTATGAATACCCCGACGTATTCCCAGATGAATTGCCCGGTATGCCCCCAAATCGGGATATCGAGTTCATCATTGAACTAATTCCTGGAACTAGACCCATAGCTCAGAGACCTTATAGTATGAACCCATCTAAATTAGTGGAGCTGAAGAAGCAACTGGATTCTATGTTGGAGAAAGGTCTGATTCAACCAAGCGCATTACCATGGAGATCACCTGTTTTGTTTGTGGATAAGAAAGACAGAGGTTGTTGGGGATATACTTTCCGGGTATCCTCACAGTTCCTCATTGACCAGGGTGGCCCAATTCGGGTTAGAGCTTTGCTTCACGGGCGGCCCAGTTAGGGAGAAAAGACAGAGTCCAATCCGGCTACAGGAAGGCCCAGAAGACTTACCGACTTTGGCCCATAGTGTTACTTGTAGTTCAAGATGTACTCTGTAACCGACTCTTAGTCGTAGCCGGATAGATCTCTCCTGTAAACCCTAGGCTGGATATCTATATAAGCCGTCCTAGGGAGAGCCTTTAGGGCACACCAAAATAGTCTACAATCTCAACTCGCACAGGCGAAACTCTTGTAACCCATATTCCGGCTCTTCCGTATTACTGGATTGCTAGCAGGAGTAGGCTCCGTCCAAAGCCGGCGGATTCAAACCTGGGTAAACTTGTGTGCTCACCGTCCCGGAACACCGTACAGCTCACACCCCTCTCTTCCGCACGCCCAGAGGACTCCCTCATGGCCTACTTCTCATCAATCCGACGACAGTTGGCGCCCACCGTGGGGCAAGTGAGCTTCGGATCTACGTTCCGAGCGGAATCTGCAAGAATCGGAATCGGCGAGACTATCGTCGTCGGTCGCATCCTCTACGCAGCAACGTCCCTCTCATCGTCTCGACGAGATGTGGATTCCGGCTAGGGAGGCCGTGACTGCCTACACAATCATGTATTTTGGCGAGATCGATGTTTACATCGGTTTCGCTGAACCTGCCCCACCCACCCCAGCGGTGATGATAGAGGCAGAAGAATCTTCTGGGTCCGCTTTGTCCGCGGAGGCGGCAGAGTTCCGGATCTCAGAAAACCCTAATCCCACCCAGCCCGCACCAGCTGCGGAGATAGTGGAGAAATCCGAGCCTAAGGAACACCTAGCGGTTAAAGACGAATCTGGAGTGGATCTCCTCGGAGAGACCGTATCCCAGATCGACCCACCCGCGGAAGGCGAAATCCAGGAGGAGCATATCAACGACACTGATTCCGGCTCTGATGACGCCGGGTCAGACAGGCCTTTCCTAAGGTACACACTGCGACGTATGATAATGCAAGATGCAAGCGTAGATGCAATTCTCGAGACCATCAAAAGTTTCGACATGGCTGATCGCGAGAACCGCAGGTACCTTAGGAAACACGCGTCGCACTTCCTCGGGTATGTAGGATCCGGATCTAGCTCTGCCGATGCTGGAGAAAACACCGACTCTGTGCTGGAGGCAATTGGAACAAACGCCTACGCACCCGCATCCTCGGATGAATCAACGACGTTAGCAGATTTCTGAACGTTCTCTGCGGAATACGAAGAGGAGTATAACTCCAAAGCTGTAGAAGAAGGAGAAGCCATGGATGAAGGATCCGGGGAACACTCTCCCAAAGCGCAGGACGACATGGAAGTCAGAGACAATCCCGAAGTCCAGATGTCCGAAAGTACCGATCAGAGCTTGACTCCGGGAAATGGACCCAAAGCTGTCTTTGCTACCGGCGCTGCCAAGAAGGCAAAGAAGGGGAACAAGAAGAACAAGACCCCGGCAAAAGACCCCCTGACAGAGGAGGTGATTGCCGAGGAATATGAGGAAGACTCGGATGGAGCACTTATCCTAGACGAGCCGAAAAAAGAAGAATCGATGGATGGACACGTGATCACTGAAGGTCCACGTAAACTCATCGATGCTGCATTAACCACACCTATTCCTATAGCTGCGGAGCTTACCGCTGAAGAACTGGACGAGAGGGCACAAGCCCTAGAAGCGCGTCATCAAGTACTCCTTGATGAAGCCAAAAACATTGAGGAGGAAAAGAAACGCCTAGCATCTACGGAGAAGTACAACTCCAGGCAATACCAGAAGACCAGGAACCGTCATACAAATGACAACCAATTCCCGCAGATCCACGCCGTCCTTTTCGGAGATGAGATGGGGAAGCCTCGGAAAGATAGTAAAGGAGATTGGGTATATCCAACCCCAGTAGAGAATACCGTGGTAGGCCGAGAAATTCTATCGGCTAATCCAGGACCGAAGGAAATCCAGTTGGGAATCATACTACTCAACAAGGGACTGGAGCAGCAAAAGGTCGCCATGTCCGGAAGCCAAAAACTGGTCTCGGATTCCGACCAATGTCGCACAGATCCGGCATGGGCTGACGTAAGACCCCAGCATGTTCCGGAGCAGCGTCATCGCCCCGAGCGCTGGGAAGACAATTATCCGAGAACCGGATCGTCAGGACAACACCGCAGAACTGCGGGTGACTAGAGCAACGTGGCCCTAGCGGCCGAAAAGGAGGCAATTGCTGCACTATATCCGAAGAATCCCCCCCGACGAGAGTCGAACGATCGAAGGGGAGAAGATAAAGAGAAACATCGGGAGGAGGATCATCAAAAAATGCCACCTCCTAGACATGCAAGCCGTCCGGCTGAGCCTCACCACAGTGGGAACAACGGACGAAGGAACGACGGAACTCATGCCGGTACAAGCCGGCAGGGGGCTCGTCGCAGTGAAGACCCTCCCCGGAACCGGAATAATGATGCTCCGGACGGAGGCCGGCGATCAGCCGGAAATAATCTAGCTGCCCCACCCTCTCCGCCAAGTAGGCATCACAACGGCTCTCAAGGGGGACAAGGAGGACGATGTGGCGGAGGAGGTGGTGGCAGAAGCCGAAGTCCGGCTCCAAGGCACCGCGGCCACAGCCGACATTCGGGACGATCTCTATCCCCGAACAACGCAAGGCACAGAATCAACTACAACATAGAGGCGTGGCGCTACGAAAACGATGATATCTACGTGGGCCCAAAGTGCTTCGGACCATGCATCTGAGCTACAAGATTCCCGGAAGGATTTGCTATCTCAAGACATATCCAAGACTACGACGGCATTGCTCGGCCAGACACCTGGCTATAGGATTTTTTCCAAGCTTGCTGCATCGCGAAAGGCGAAAATAGCCTGGTCGCAACCCGATATCTCCCACTTATGTTGCGGAAGACGGCAATATCATGGCTTAATGAACTTCCGGAGAACACCATCCACAACTGGTATGACATGCAAAGTGCGTTCTTTCGGAATTTCGAAGGCACATATCGAAGGACCTGTACGGTCGGAGACCTATAGCGTTGCACCGAGAAAGCCGGAGAAACTTGCCAGGATTACCTCGGACGATGGATCGACACCAAGAACTCCTGTGAAGGAGTAAATGATCAAACTGCGATTGAAGCTTTCATCGCAGGTCTCCCAATTGGCCTACTGCACCATCGCTTGAAGTGTGACAAAGTCACTGATCTGGGAGAGATGATAGAAACAGTGAGCAAGTATGCAGAAGCCGATGACGATGCAGAGGGATTACTCAATGCCCTAGCTGGGCCACAATCGACAAAACAACCAAAACAACAAGCTCAGAAGCGTAAAAATACCTCGGAAGAAAAACCCACCGCGGGAACGGCAGTGGTCACTGCTACTTTCGGGTCTAGGGGATGAGGAGGACGCGGTGGAGGCCGCGGGCGTGGGCGTGGCACTTCAAGACTCCAAGGTAGAGGAGACCAACAACCAGGCAAAACCTACTCTTGGGCCGACATTGCCAATAACCCATGTGTGCATCACCTAGACGCCAATGGGGGCTCATCCCACACCAATGCCGAATGTCGTTTCAATGACGACATCAAAAGAGATGACACCGCAGGCTACAAGGCTAAGCGGAAGAAGGGAAAGAAGAATCCTGAAAAAGAAAAAGAGACCAAGGAATATTCCGACATGAAGGAAGCTGATGCTTCAAATGCCAGGCCAGAAGGGAAGAAAAATTTTCTGACCAAGAAAGACACTTACCTTCCTCGGATCTCAACCAGCAAAGGTCAAGAAAGCAGTTCTACATGAGCTCAACGCAACAATTTCGGCTTTCCCCCAATACCTAGAATAGTTGGAATTGGCAATCACATTTGACCGCGCTGATCATCCGCCTAAGTTGAACAGGCGAGGAAAATACGCCCTAATCGTCAATCCACTTATTGACGGTTATGGTTTCTCCAAGACCCTCATGGACGGTGGTAGCAGTATCAATATTCTCTATGTCGAAACTCTACGCCGAATGAAGATCTCGGAAACCCAGCTGAACCATAGCTCTGTGATCTTTCACGGAGTTGTCCCAGGAAGACACGCCAATTCCCTGGGAGAGATCACTTTGGATGTTACCTTTGGAGCTCCAAAGAACTATCGGACGGAGGCACTTTCCTTCGAAGTGGTCCCGTTCAAGAGCGCATACCACGCTATATTCGGACGTCCGGCTTACTAGGCTTTTATGGCTCGCACGTGTTACATTTACAATATGATGAAAATTCCAGGTCCCAACGGCGTGATCACCATCAGGGGAGACCCGAAGAAAGCGTGAGAGTGCGAGGATGGAAATGCCGCCTTTGCCGAAGCCGTGCTGCACGCCCAGGAGTACCAAGAGATCAAGAAGAGCATAGATCCGTCCGAGATGCCCGCAACAAAGAAGGAGGTGACAAAGCCAAACCGGAGTTCAAGGCATCAGAAGAGACGAAGAAGACACCGTTGAAGGATGATGACCCCTCCAAGGTGACCCAGATAGGCGTAGGCCTAGGTAGCGCATAGGAAAGCGCGCTCGTCAAGTTCCTCCAAGCAAATTAAGATATCTTCGCATGGCAGCCATCTGACATGACCGGAGTACCTAGGGAACTTGTCGAGCATTCTTTAAATGTAAACCCGAACGCTAAACCCGTCAAACAGTCCTTACAATGTTTCGGTGATGAAAAGCGTAAGGCAATAGCTAAGGAACCAGCACGGCTCGAGTTAGCCGGATTCATAGAAGAGGTCATCCACACTGAGTGGTGGGCCAATCCTATAATGGTCCCTAAAAAGGACATCACTGATTTAAGGATGTGTGTTGATTATACTGCCTTGAACAAGGCTTGCCTAGAAGATCCTTTCGCTCTGCCTAGAATTGATCAAGTTATCGATTCTATGGCAGGCTCGGAACTCCTCTGTTTTCTTGACGCATATTCCGGTTATCACCAAATCCGGATGAAGGAATCTGACAAAGTCAAAACTTCATTCATAACCCCCTTCGGAACCTTCTGTTTTGTTACGATGCCCTTTGGGCTGAAGAACGCAGGAGCTACGTACCAACGCACGATGCAGCGTTGCCTCCATGACCAACTCGGACGCAATGTACACGCATACGTGGATGATATTGCGGTGATGTCCAAAAAGAAGGAAACATTGATTTCCGACTTGGAGGAAACATTTGCCAATCTACGGAAATACAACATCATGCTTAACCCAAAGAAATGTTTCTTTGGAATACTAGCCGGAAAATTGTTAGGTTTCATCGTGTCTCAAAGAGGCATAGAGGTGAACCGAGACAAAATCAAGGCTATACTCAATATTTCAAGGCCAACTCGCCTGAAGGACGTACAAAGACTAACTGGTTGCATTGCTGCAGTCAGTCGGTTTGTAAGCCGACTTGGTGAACGAGCTGCACCATTATACAAACTCCTGAAAAAGACCAAGGATTTTGTTTGGACTGACGAAGCTGAAGCTGCACTACAAGACCTGAAGGAAGTACTCTCATCTGCTCCTATCCTTGCTGCACCGGAACCACATGAACCGATGTTGCTTTATCTTGCTGCGACAAACAAAGTCGTTAGTATCGTCATGGTAGTGGAGAGACCGGAGGAAAATCAAGAACACCTGGTGCAACGTCCAACTTACTTTGTCAGCGAGGTCCTGACAGAATCAAAACAGCGATATCCGCACTATCAAAAGTTGGCTTACGGTGTTTTTCTAGCATCTCGTAAGTTACGACATTATTTTCAGGAGCATCCAATTACTGTGGTGAGCACAGCTCCCATGAGAGACATAATCAATAACAGTGACGCCATAGGACGCATCGCCAAATGGGGCATAGAGCTTTCAGCTTTTGATATTGAGTATAAACCTCGGACAACAATAAAATCCCAGATCCTTGCTGACTTTGTCGTTGATTGGACAGAGACGAAGGAGAACATGATCCTCCCTGAGTCGGAATATTGGAACCTCTATTTTGATGGGTCTAAGACTCGTGGGGGCTCGGGGGCTGGCGTGGTGCTCAAATCACCCCAAGGAGATAAACTTCTATACGTGTTGCAGATCCACTTCACAACGACAAATAATATTGCCGAGTATGAAGCACTGCTACATGGAATCTGGATTGCTAAGGATATTGGCATCCGACGTTTGATGTGTTATGGAGATTCGAATCTTGTTACTCAACAAGTCTCGGATATTTGTAATGCAAATAAACACATGGCAGCATACAAAGCTGTCGTGGATGATCTATCTAAATCATTCGAAGGGTTTGAAGTTCAACACATCCCTCAAGCACAAAATGAGGAAGCAGACGCACTATCTCGGATAGGTTCTGCGCGGAAAGAGGTCCCAGATGGAGCTTTTTTAGAGCACCTCAAAGTTCCCTCAATAAAGGGAGTAGATGAGGAATATCCGACCAAATCCGACTCACCTTTGATAGAAGCTCTGGCTGTAATTCCCAGCTGGACTCAACCCTACCTCGATTACTTGGTAGATGGGAAATTACCCGAAGATGAGGTTCTGAGCCGGCAGATTATCCGACGAGCGAAAGCCTACACTATAGTTAAAGGTGTGCTCTATAAGCGGAGTATCTCTGGGGTTTTTCAGCGCTGTGTGTCTCCGGAAATCTTAAGGGAAATCCACGAAGGCGAGTGTGGACACCACGCTGCAGCCAAATCTTTAGTGGCAAAAGCTTTTAGACACGGATTTTTCTGGCTTACAGCTCAGGCAGATGCCGAACGATTAGTCAAGACGTGCAAAGGCTGCCAAAAGTACGCCAAACAAGATCATGTTTCGGCTGATCAGCTGTGAACAATACCCATAACATGGCCTTTTGCGGTCTAAGGGCTTGATATGGTAGGACCATTTAAACGGGCTCCAAGTGGATTTACTCACCTCTTATTGATGGTGGATAAATTCACCAAATGGATTGAGGCTAAACCTGTCACTAGTTGTGATGGAGCAACAGCCAAAAGATTTGTCGAGGATGTTATAATCCGGTATGGTTATCTGCATAGCATTATCACGGACAACGGGAGTAACTTCTCTATGGGAGAATTGGCCGAATTCTGCAATGAGCAAAATATCCGGCTTGACATTGCATCAGTCGCACATCCACAGGCTAACGGACAAGTTGAAAGAGCAAATGGTTTAATCCTACAAGGCCTAAAACTGAGACTTGAAGCACCACTACGATGTGATGCGGGGGCTTGGGCAGAGGAATTACCCTCTGCAATATGGAGTTTATGAACGACTCCGAACAGGTCAACCGGATACACACCTTTCTTCTTGGTCTATGGCACAGGAGCAGTTCTTCCTAGTGATTTGATTCACACTTCTCCTAGAGTGGCCGCGTATGTTGAAGAGGATGCCGAGATTTCTTGACAAAATGATCTCGACTTAGTCGAAGAAGTTCGTGTCGTTGCTGAAATGAGATCAACAGCCTATCAGCAGAAGTTATGCAAGTATCATAGCCAGAGAATCAGAAACAGATCTTTTAATAAAGGCGATTTGGTTCTCCGGCTTGTGCAACAAAGAAAGCACAAACTTTCCCCAGTATGGGAAGGGCCCTTTTTAGTTAGTCGAGTATTACACAATGGTTCGTATTACTTAACTAACATGAGGCTAGTCAAAGAAAGACCTACTACTAAGAAGAGAAAGAGAACTGGAGGCAGTACAAATCCGGATGAGTTAGACAGACCATGGAATATTGCTCAGCTACGTCCCTTTTATTCTTAGTTTATCCTTCTTTGTAATCATATATATGTACATGTTCTGTGAGAAATAAAAGTTTTGGTTGCCTCAAGTTTTTCTGAGAAGTTTTTACCATCTTATTTCCGAATGATCATGTCATTGTCGAAAATCCCATAATGCTTGAAAGTACTTTATGCTCATGTTCGTTCTGGTTTAGATTTCCGATTCTAAAATTGCTACCCTCGGGTATAACTCTAAAGTTTCTAGTCTTTACTTTGGTTATTTGTCTGATTGCTGAATGCGGGCATTTTCCGAGTAGTGAATTGTTGGTACTGGAAGCCGGCTTTGTTTCCGAGTTTAAGCTGGTTTAGCAATTGAGCTCCGTTGCTCGACAAAGTTTCCGGCAGAAGGTTTAGCCGGCTCACGAAAGGGACAAGATGGAAAGCCAGATAAACAATGAGTATAGACGAAAAAATACAAGTGCTTATGTAAACATTTCAGGCACACAAAAGTTCAAAGCAAATAGTGCTGAATAGATCAAAAGCTTAGCACTAGAAAAATTATAATACTGCATAATTATAGACCCATCATGTATTTCAGAATAATACAAAATTTTTCTGGAAATCTATGATGCAGGAGGAGAAGAAGGAGTTGCCGGCTCGCTGGATATGTCGCCTTGATAGATGTCCACATCCGATACGGTGCGATCATCGTCGGAAACTTCTGCTGATTCTTTGGGAGGCGGAGGCGGTGTGTCCATGCGGGAGAAGAAGGGAGTTTCGTAGATGGTCAAATCAGCCACATGACACCCATATCCGGTGCAGGAGTCCATGATGGCCTGGATGTCCTGCTCCTGGCCGTCTTCATCTACTTTGTAGTACCCTCTGGTCACTTGCTATATTTCGATGTTTCCATGGTGGCTCATGACCATGGTAAGAGCGTTCTGCGCCACAGTCTGTGCGTAGGACATGTTCCAATCCTGGACAAGTTGCGGCATCTCCTTTTCCTTGTCCCGCACCTGAAAATCTGACATGTTGTGCATGTCCGGAATCTTGAGAGCTTTGCCAATGTCCTCAAGGGATTGGCGGAAGTCATGTAGTAGGTCACCAACTTGGGTAAGCCGGTGAGTGTGAGGCTCGGTGGAGGAGGAGTCCGTCAAGTTTAGAGGACCTATACACAAAACAAGTTAAGAAAATCCGACATTGAAAGAAGTCGAAGAAAGTGGAAAAGTCAGACAGATGGAACGTACCGAAAATGACATTGTCAATTTTGGTCTTCTCTTCCCGAAGACTCTGGAGTTCAGCCCGGAGCGCCTCGGAAAGGTCCCTCTCTCTGCACAGCTCATTGTTAAGGTCTGAGATGTTCTGCTCTTGAGCAGCAATCTTGCGATCACGCTCATCAGTAGCCATGGAGGAGGACTCGAGAACTTGAGCTATTCTCTTCTCATGATCTGCCTTGAGCTTATCCAGCTCTTGGCGAAGTTCCTTGTTCTCCACCACCAAAGTTTTGAGGTTCTCATCCTCTTCAATCATGGCACAGGATTGTTTCACCTGTGTTGTAAGCCAAAAAGAACAAAAGATCAACGAAAAAATTCGACTATGAAAACACAAAGACATGGTTTGAGTCTCGGAATGTTTACCTTCGGCTTCATCCTTCGCAACTATAAGTTCGGCATTTTTAAGTCAGAGAGATTTGATCTCTCTCCGCTTATCACAGACATTCTTCAACAAATCCTGGTTATAGGAATATACTTTCTGTAAGTCAGAATACCCAGTCAGAAAGCTACTAAAGACTCGGGCTAATATTTTTGCTAATATCAGCACGAGCCTTGGGGGCTACACTAGTTCGTTCTTTGGCATCCTAAGGAAGCATAAACCCAGATTATTTATCCTACTTCATGCTTGGGGGCTAGAGGATATGATATGAAATAAAGGAAAAACAGGAGTTAGAATTCCGATTTACATATTGTTCGCGGGTCAGTTTATCCAAACTCGCATTCACTTCAGCAGCAACCTTCTTAGCAAAAGTCAGGGGGATCACTGGACCTGTTGGAAGCTCACCGGTCCGTATCTTCTCGTTGCAAAGGCGTACTTGTTCAAGAAGGTTAGAGTGCTTGATGTCCTCTGCCTCTTGCGCTTCTTCTTCGGCAGATAAGTTTCTTTTCTCCAGGCATTGCCTGGCCAGCCACTGGATCTCTTCAGCAGATTTCTGGGATAGGCCAAACTTGACAAGTCCCGGATTGCTGATAAGGTTTTCGGCAAAGGTTTCTGCCGAGGGATCATTACCCAAGGAGGGTTCACCCTTATCTAAACCTGACTCACCCATGGTGACGTCAGTTTGCGATTCAAGGATCGCAGGCTCCATTGAAGGTGTCGGATCTTCTGGGGCATCTAGGGAAGGTGTAATCACTGGTGTTGCGGAAGGTTGGGGGGCAGGAGTCTGAGGAGATACAGCAAGAGAAGCCATGGAAAGCTTCGTCTGCCGCAGGGGCTTTGAAGAATTTCCCTTCCCCTTGCCCTTGCTGAGCTGTTTAGCTCTGAGAATGTGATAAAGTCGGAAACATTACATCTCGGAAAACAATTTGAGTAAAGTGCAAAGGCGGAAGGTGTGATTGAAAGTTACCTCTTGACGATGGGCACCTCCTTTGTGCCAACAACCACTGTCGGAGCTTTGCGCTTCTTGAGCGCAATGTCTGGCAATGGGACCACCTCTGTCTCCTGAGAAAACTCTGGAGGATATCCTTCGAGCGGAGCAAATTCCGACTCGGGGAGGTCAACAAGCTGAAAATAAGAAAACATATTAGTATTGCAATGTAATTTAAAGATTGAAACACATGAAAAGGTTTACTGTTAAAAGCTTACCGGCACTACGGGGTTTTCCGCCGTATGCATATCCAAAGAAACCTCCGGGATCCTCCTCTCGATCCACTCCCTTATCAGCCACTTAATCTGGCTTATATAGCCTTGCGTGGTGTAGGCTCTGGGGCTGATGCGGAGGGAGTCTTTCTTGGATGACGTGATGGAGTGCATCAGTCGGTTTCCATGGTACTGAAGGGGCTGGATCCGGCGTGACGCCCAGCATTGGACCAAGTCGGATCCCTTCGGTCCTTTGTGTTTGATCAGATATTTGAACCGCCTCTTAGCGAGGATCAGATCGTCACTGAGAGCCGAAGCGGCCTCTTCCCAAGACGGTTGGGCCGTGGCAGCTCCGTCGACAAAAGCCGGCAAAGCAGTAGCTTTGTTGGGAGCCGGAATATCCTTGTGATAAAAGAATGTGGTTGGCCACTATTTGACCGAGTCACTAGCTAAGATTTTGGGATATGCGCGCTCGCGCCTAAGTGAAAAACTAATGGTACCGGTGATATAAGGAACACCGGCAGTGATAGAGTTTCTCCGGACATGAAAGTAATACCAGAATAAGGTCAAACTCGGCCTAATGCCGAGAAATGCCTCACACAAAGAAGCATAAGCGTTCATCTCTAAAAGAGAGTTGGGAGGAAGATGGTGGAGATGAACACCATAATGGTCAATCACCTCAGAGAAGAACTCTGAGGGAGGAAACGACAAACCTCTGTCGAGGTGGGTGCCGAAGTGGACCCGCTCGCCGGCGCGCGGGTTAGGGACGGTTTCCCCGAAGCCGCTCCGCCAGTCGCCGGCGCGGATGAGCCCTTCTGTCTCCATGTTCTGGAGCTTCTCATCGTCAAGTACGCAGGGGATTCAGACCCCGCAGAAGCTTTCCTTCTCTGTCGCTTCCTCCGATGCCGCCGTCGCCGCCGCAGCCGCCAAACCGGAAGAAGATGACGAAGCCATTTCTCCGGTGACCTAAGATGGGCGGCGCTGGGAGTTTTTTGGGGGAAAGCAGAGGAGCTATGTGCGCGCGGGGGAGATTTAGAGCAGAGGAAAAGGCAAAGGGAACAGGTGAAGAAAGAAGGAGGAAATCCTAACCTCTTATATCCACCTAACTGCGCCAAGATTCGTGCAAATGCTACAGTGTAACCGCCACGCGTCGTGGAAGGAACTGGGAAGGACCCACGCGATGATTACGTCGCCTCGATCTCTGCGTATGCATTGAAACGGCACCTCGGTTCCGCGCACCGCGGACCCACCAACGGTCGTGCTGACAGGATGTCTGTCAGATGACGTGACTTGACTATGACTTGTGTCAGGTGGCGTTATAGACCAAATTCTGGCTTAGTTTGAAATCAAGCTGGAAAATCCGAGTAACCTGTTGATAGGTCCGACTTATTTTTCAAACCCAGATCGTATTTTTTGTTGTGAAGTTTCAGGAACCCTTCAAGATTCTGCAAGCCGAAGATCAAGCTAGATGATGATAAAATCCGACTTTGGATCTTGGAGACTTCCGGGGGCTGCTGTTGGGGATATACTTTCCGGGTATCCTGACAGTTCCTCGCTGACCAGGGTGGCACACTTAGGGTTAGAGCTTTGCTTCACGGGCGGCCCAGTCAGGGAGAAAAGACGGAGTCCAATCCGGCTATTGGAAGGCCCAGAAGACTTACCGACTTAGGCCCATAGTGTTACTTGTATTTCAAGATGTACTCTGTAACCGACTCTTAGTCGTAGCTGGATAGATCTCTCCTGTAAACCCTAGGCCGGATATCTATATAAGCCATACTAGGGAGAGCCTTTAGGGCACACCACAATAGTCTACAATCTCAACTCGCACAGGCGAAACCCTTGTAACCCATATTCCGGCTCTGCCGTATTACTGGATTGCTAGTAGAAGTAGGGTCCGTCCAAAGCCGGCGGATTCGAACCTGAGTAAACTTGTGTGCTGACCGTCCCAGAACACCGTATGTCTCACACCCCTCTCTTCCGCACGCCCCGAGGACCCCCTCATGGCGTACTTGTCATCAATCCGACGACAGAGGTAACCGTTTGTGCATAGATTACCGGAAGCTGAATGATGTCACCATCAAGAACAAGTACCCACTACCGAAGATTGAGGATCTGTTTGATCAGTTTACTGGTGTCAGAGTGTTTTCTAAGATTGATCTTAGAACTGGTTATCATCAACTCAAGATTCTATGAGTACCAAATACGGATTGTATGAGTATATGGTCATGTCTTTTGGATTAACCAATGCCCCCGCTTAATTCATGAATCTCATGAATAAGATTTTTATGAACTTCCTGGATAAGTTTTTAGTTGTTTTTATCGATGATATTCAGATCTATTCCAAGTCAGAAGAAGACCATGAGCTACACCTGAGAACCATCCTTGAAACCCTTAGAGAACATCAGTTGTATGCCAAGTTTGGCAAATGTGAGTTCTTGTTAAAGGAAGTAGGATTCCTAGGACATATTGTGTCGGCAAGAGGAGTCGCTGTCGATCTCGCCAAGATCAAAGATATTGAAGAATGGAAAGCCCCAGCCACTCAAACCCAAGTTCGTGCATTTCTTGGATTAGCGAGATATTACCGCAAGTTCGTTGAAGGATTTTCGAGCATCGCAAGACCGATGACCCAATTGTTGACGAAAGATAAGAAGTTTGAATGGATGGAAAAATGTGAAGCAAGTTTTCAAGAGCTTAAGAAGAGATTGATTTCAGCCCTAATTCTGATTATGCTAGATATCAAGAAGACTTTTGATGTGTATTGTGATGCATCCAAGGTTGGTCTCGGATGTGTGTTGATGCAGGAAGGCAAAGTCCTAGCATATCGGTCTAGACAACTGAAGCAGCATGAGCAAAACTACCCTACACATGACCTTTAACTAGGAGCCGTAGTTTTAGCCTTGAAGACATGGCATCATTACCTTATGGGTAACCGCTGTGAGATTTATTCAGATCACAAGAGTCTGAAGTATATTTTCACCCAGAAGGAGCTGAATATGAGGCAAAGGAGATGGATAGAGCTAATCAAGGATTATGACCTTGACATTCACTATCACCCGACAAAGCCAATGTGGTAACGGATGCTCTTAGCAGAGTGCTGTGTAGATTAAAGACCATGATTAAAGAAGCCCATCCAAGTTTGCATGAAGAGTTGGAGCAGTTTAGAACGGTGCTAGTTAGCAAAGGATTTTTAGCTAGCATTGAACTTTAACTCACTTTGATCAGTCAGATCAAGGAGGCGCAGAAAGGAAATGCATGTATCGACGGAATCAAGCATCGTATTGGTATAGGAAAGGTACCCGGATTCATCGAAGATGAAGAAGGTGTTTGTGGTACAAAGGACGTATCTGTGTGCCAACAGATTTCGAGCTGAAGCAAGTTATCATGCAGGAAGCTCATGATACTCTTTATTCTATCCACCCTAGAGGAACGAAGATGTATCAGGATTTGAAGGAACAATTTTGGTAGCACAAGATGAAGAGAGAAATCGGAAGCTACATAGCCAAGTGTGATATCTGTCAGACAGGCAAAGCGGAACATCAGAGACCCGCAGGACTTTTGCAACCATTGCAGATTATGGAATGGAAATGGGATCCCGTCGGAATGGACTTTATCACCGGTTTGCCTACTTCTAGTAGGGGAAATGCCTCTATTTGGGTCATAGTTGATAGACTGTCTAAAGTAGCCCACTTTATACCTGTCAAGACTACCTACCAGAGTTCGAAGCTAGCAGAGCTGTACATTGCTAGAATCGTTAGTTTGCATGTAACCCCTAAGACCATAGTACCGGATCGAGGAACCCAATTTACCTCAAGATTTTGGCAGAAAGTCCAAGAAGGATTAGGAACCAAGCTGAACTTCAGCACAGCTTATCACCCGCAGACTGATGGACAGACTGAAAGAGTCAACCAGTTCTTAGAAGATATGTTGAGAGCTTGTGTTCTAGAATATGGATTAGAATGGGAAGATTGTCTGCCTTTCGCAGAATTCTCATACAACAGTTATCAAGCCAGTTTGCAAATGGCCCCATTTGAATTTCTGTATGGAAGCAAGTGTCGTACCCCCTTGAATTGGTCGTAAGTAGGAGAGAGTCAGATTTTCAGACCCGACATCCTACGAGAAGCCGAAGAGAAGGTTCACAAAGTCCGTGAACACCTCAAGACCGCCCAATCCAGACAGAAGAGTTATGCTGACAAAAGACATCGGGACCTGACTTTTCAATGTCGGAGATTTTGTGTATCTCAAAGTATCACCCTTGAAGGGAATGCAGCATTTTCAACTAAAATGAAAATTAGCCCCCAGATATATTGGACCCTTCAAGATTCTGAATCGTCGAGGAGAAGTATCTTATCAACTGGAACTGCCAGAGGAGATGTCAGCCATCCATGATGTGTTCATATCTCGTTACTTCTCAAATGCCTAGAAGTTCCAGAGAAGACCGAAGTGTTCAAGAACATTGATCACCGAGCCATAGATATCAACAAGGATCTCACGTATCATGAAGTACCCATTCATATTTTGGAAGAATCCTTCAGAATCACCAGGACCCGGAGTATCAAGTTTCTCAAGATCCAATGGAGCAACCATACCGAAGAAGAAGCTACTTGGGAGCGAGAAGATTATATTAGGACTGCGTTTCCAAATCTCTTTAGTTCCTATTTTTCTTAAATCTCGGGACGAGATTTTGTTTAAGGAGGGAAGGTTTGTAACACCCCAAAAACATTAATCAAAATTATCAAGTTCTAATCACCCAAATTTAGGGTTAACAAAAACTTTTATTCCAAAAATCTATATGAATGCATGTGTGATTTGCATTAGTGTATGATTGATTGAATTTGCCATGTTTGATTGCTACAAATGATGAGAAATGGTTGAAAGGTGAATACTACATTATCTAGGCCAATTGCAAAGAAAATCAAAAGAAATCAAATACGAATAAAAAAGATCGAATGGTCATTTTGACCAAAGTTAACCATTTAGCCACTTTGAGTGTTCCTAGAAAAGAAATTCTAACAGAAACAATTCCATTTCTTTTCACCCCTTGCTAGACCAAGTAAAAGTGAACCCAAGCCCACTTTACAAACCCACAGACACTATTTTCAAATATATTTAATGGACAGTTCAAATTTGAATCAAGTTCATATGGTAAGATCGCCATTTTGCGAAAACCACTCAAACCAATTCCACTTGACTTCTCCAAGCAACCATAGACACTCAAGGATAAGATCCAAACACTCACAAAAATTCATTCAAAATTTTCAAATTTAATTTCTTTCGGCCATTTAATCAAACCTGGCCTAACTTCACTGTTTTGAGCAATGATCATTCAACCAATTACCCTCATTACACTCCCCCTGTCTCCCCCAGTCTCTAGCAGCACCAGACACGCAACCCCCTTTGCCGTTGCACTAGTACGCCGCTGCCCAAAGCCACACTCGCCGACCGACCATGGACAGAGCGCCAGGGACCACGCCACCCTCTCCCACGACGCGTAGGAGACAGGGGACTATCCACCGCCACCCCCTCCCTCGATAACAGCCATGCCCTAGACCACCCCAGCAGCGCCGCGCCCAGTCTCTCTGCACTGTGCCGAGAGCACGACAGAGCGCCGCAGCCGACCATCTTGCCCGCGCCGCGCCCCGCCCCTGTCTCGCGTGCACTAACTCGCCGTGATCACAGCTAGCTCCCAGACACCCCCGTTTGCCGCCGCGTGACCCGTAGCTCCCGTGCGCCATCTTGATCACCACTGGTTCTGCGTAGAGCGTCGCACGCGCCGACCAACCTAGACGGCCCCGTGTCCTGCCATTACGCCCATGATGACCGCCAAGGAACACCGCACCGCCCCCTAGCCTCAACCATGCTGTTAGCTTGCTGTACCACTATCGCCGGAGAAGGCAACCCATCCCGTTCGGTCCCCTCGTCGGTGTATAAATAGAGACCCTCTCCGCCTCAATTCTCCACACCAACTCACTACCCACTCCTCACAGACCCTCCCACGCTTCTTCTCGGAGCAAGACAAGCACCGCTTTGCCAGAATTTGGACAGAGCCTGCCGCTACAGAAGGAGAAGGGCGTCGTCAATTGTAGCCGCCCCAGGAGCTGTCGCGACCATCGTTCAGACCGCCGCTGTCGACCACATCGTTCACGCCCATCACTGACCCTAGCTGGAGCCCTAGTGAGCCTCACACGACCCCCACCGCCGCGTTAGGGTTTAGACCTCGCCGGAGCTGTTCGTCATCGACGATGAACCTCAGCCGTTGGATCTCTTTCCAATCGTAGGGCCAATATTCAAAGATACCGTTTCAGTTAGACTGAGTCGCTGACTAGTCGGACCCCCCTGTTAGTAGCCCGGTGCGCTGCGTTGTGCAGATTGGGCCGGCCCAGTTAGTTTCCCGCGCAGGACTGTGAATTCAAATAGTTATTTTCCAATTTAGTTAAAACCAAATTCTGTTAGTAGATTCAAAAATCAATTCAAAGAGATTCACTGAACCAAATTGCATGATTCCAATTTTGTTAGAAAGATATTTAAATTATCTATCCAAGACCATTGGATTCAAATCATTTGGAGTCAGAGATCACCTATAGTAAAAATAACAAGACAGAGACCTTTTCACATTCAAACTTTTTTCAAAAATCAATCATAAATGCTTTTGAGTTGATTCCAACTCTCAAAAACCACATTTGATAAGATTTATCTGAATATGTAAAATATGTAGGTTTGCATGCAGTGACATTGGACTAGTACCAAAATAATGCTATATAGGCATTTCTAGTCACTTTAATTCTATTAAATGATAATCTTAAACTTTATAAAATATGATCAACACTTTAAATCACATTCCCCTGTATTAAAATATGTGGTGATGACATGTGTCAACATGATCCCATATTTTAATTTGATAATATTAAATCTTAATTATTTTCAATGAGTAGAAATTACTTTTCTAAAATAAGATAAATAAGATTAAGTCTTTAATTCATGTGATGATTGTGATGATGCTAGATCATCAAGTGTGAGCCTTAGTGTGCTAAATAGAATTAGTTAAGTATTTTTTTGTGATTTTGTACCCTGTATTCATTTATAGACGATAGTACCGACCCGGGATACAAGGAGAAGGAGTACTACCAAGAAGAAGAAGAAGAAAACTTCAACCACTGCTCTACTCAAGGCAAGCTAACACTTGCAAGTCTCATACCTGCAAGTCATCCTTGCAATATAACCTATGCAAGATGCATTAGGCATGCTTGGTTATACAACTTTGATTATACCAATCCCAAGTTTTACTTGCAAGCTTTATTCTTATACTTTACCAAAGTTGTTTACTTTTAGTTAGTACTTTGTGAGTATTGGAAAAATAGAATAGATACCATAAAGAGTATAAAACTAGGCGTAAATATTTATACTTAGATGTCATTCCAAGGCATGAGATTGGAGATTAGCACCCCTCATTAGTGAATACCCTCAACTTTAGTGGCTAGATGCTAAGCATAAAACTTGATCACTTTAGATGGGAATACTTGGTGAAAATGATTATGAAATCCTTGGAATGAGGATTCATTATATTGACATGTTTTGACATGTGTTGAGAAACACCAAAGTATTTGGTGATAAAAATGTTGAGGCATGAGCCTTAGCCCTTTTATAAAAACTGATGGTTGGGTTCGGATGTGATACCATTCCAATTTCACCGTACAACCACAATACCTCAATTGGGTAGGGCTTAGCCAGAAGTTTATATGCCTTAGTATGCCTATACTAGAGTGTGTAAAGGAAAGGTTATGGTTGATTATCCGCATACTAGGTATGATGATTCAAGGTTATCCCTGACGGATGTATCGAATTTTGTGGTGAAAGTGTACCACCTCTACAGAGTGTCAAACTATTCGAATAGCCGTGCTCGTGGTCATGGACAATTGGAGTGGCCATACTGTTCCATCGTTAGATGTTTTCGAAATGACTTGTGAATTGAATTATGACTTTGACTTGACCACAACTAGGTTGTGGATATGGAAACTAGGTTCCCACCTAAGTGATTTAGAACATTACCTTAGTTTCCTTTTTCCTTGGCTATTCCCGTGGCCAGACTATGAGGAGGACTACCAAGATGATGGACATCAGGAGGTCTATGACAACTAGGATCATCTCCCATCGTCAGCATTGCCTGTGACCCTGAAGATGGAGCCCCTACTACATTTATTTTCCACTGCTTGATTTGTATTAAGACTGGATCATGATATCCTTTATTTTGTAACACCTTATTATGGTTTGTAATGGTTGATGTACTGTGATATCAATCTGTTATGTCTCGCAAAAATGCTAATCCTGGGATTGCGATGTATGGAATAACAAGCATCTAGGATTAAAAATCTGGGTGTTAACAGATTCCAAGTTGGAAACAACACCTTGGAGGTGTTTCCTTGCTCCTACTAGTTTGATAACCTTGGTTTCATAACTGTGGGAAAACTTGTTGCTGTGCTCATCATACCTTTCTCTTGGGGTTCCCCAACGAGCTCTACATATTGAGCAAGCAAGACTTTTTCTGGCGCCATTGCCGGGGAGTCAAGGACAGCTTCACAAGGGGAGTCCCTCACAACTAATCACTTTACTTTGTTTTTTGTTTTGCTTTGTTTATTTCTGCTCTGTTTGCTTGTTCTTTTTATCAAAAATATAAAAAGATAGTTCCTACTATAGTTGTTATTTTCGTTGGTCTATTATTGTCTTGCTTTATCATGCTTTCTATCAATGGTTAGTTTCTTTGAAACTGAATCTAATTGGCAAGGTGAGTTCACAGAAGAACAAAAATATTATTATAAGGAACACCGCTTGTCACAAAAAGGGAAACACTTATGGGAACAAATTAATAAATTGCATACCATTGCTAAAAACGTGTGCTCTACTTATAATGTTACTTATTGCTTTGATAAATCTTGTTGCTGTAAGAGGTATAAACACCTCCCTTTTCAATGTGAGTATAATGACGATGTTACCATATCTTCTTATGTTAAGGGAAATTATGACTTTTATCATGTGGAACAAATTGAAGAATTTATTGCTTGCAAGGGTGCATTCAAACTAGCTTATTTGCTTGAAAATACTGACGATGCACCTTATAAATATGAGGTTTATGATATACTTAAATTTTGCTTTCATAATTACAAGGAAGAAAATGGTTATATTCTTGAATATCTTAATAGATGCTCTCCACCAGCGGAAGACACTAATGCCTTGGAGGAGCCTATGGAAGAAGAAATTGCTGGAACTAGAAGCTAATTGGATGAAAAAGAGGAGGAGAGTGATGATCAAGAGGAGAAAGAATGGATCTACCCATTCCTACCTTCTAATGAGAGTAACTCTTTACCCCTTACATTATTTGATTATCCCCCATGCTTACCAAAGGAGGATGAATGTTATGTTCCTGTGGATTCTTTTGAAAATGCCTACAATAAAGCTCTAGATGATGGTCCTATATTGGTTGATAATATCAATTGTACAACTATTCAAAATGAGATTGATCAGTCATCTTGTTATAAATTTGTTAAAAGTGGGTTGAAGGTTTTAATCCCAGTATTTTTGAGCTTGATAAAAATTATGTGTTTGTAGATCATGAAAAGCATGCTTTATGTGATAGTTATATTGTTGAGTTTATTAATGAGGCTACTGAAAATTATTATGAGAGAGGAAAATATGGTTGTAAAAGTTTTCATGGTACTAAAACACCTCTCTATTTGATGAAAGTTTTTAAGTTACTCTCGTTTTATCTTCCTATGCCTGTCACTTTGTTCTTGTGAATTTATTTGCATATAAGATTCCTATGCATAGGAAGTGGGTTAGACTTAAATGTTTTTTGAATGTGCTTCTTGATGCTCTTTTTTACTTCAATTCATATTTCTTATGTGAGCATCAGCGAAATTATCATGCCTAGCTCAAAGGCATTAAAGAAAAGCACTTATTGGGAGATAACCCAAATTTTGTTAGGAATCTTTTGTTGAGTCTTGGAAGTTATTGCTTCAGTAATAACCTCTCCTTATCATTTTTGTGTGGTTTTTGTGCCAAGAAGTAATGCTTGGGAAAGTTGTTGTACCGAAATAGATTTTTGTGCTTCGCTGTAAAAATTCGTGAAAAATCTCTGTACATCGTTTTGAGATGTAATTTTTTGTGCTTCTGCCCCATGTTGTTATTCAACTTTAGTTATTTCAACACTTTTAGATTTGAGTAACCAAAGGTCTTCGAAAAAAATGGTTTTTACCTGCTGGTCTGTTTTGACAGATTTCTGCCATTATTTGCATTTGCCTCTTAATCTCTTTCTCTTTGAGTTCTCTTTGATTATTTGAACTTTTTAAAGGAAGTGTTATAGTAGATTCTGTCTCAATGGAAGTTTTACTTGTGTTGAAATTTGACCAAAAGACTTATTATCTTGAGTGCACTAATCTTTCTAATGAAGATTGTGTGAAGTTTTGTATCAAGGAAATTTTAAAGTGTAGGGAAGAGTAATGGACAAAATCTCAAGCTTGGGGATGCCACCCGTGTCACCCCAAGAAATATTCAAGAGGTAAAAGAGTCAAAGATTGGGGACGCCCAAGGCATCCCCTTCTTCGTCAATAAAAATCTCACGTTTCTTCCAAACACTTCATTTTTATTGTTTCATGCATAGTTGTGTTGTTCTTGGAGCGTCTTCATTTTTTTTTTTGGTTTTTGTTTGCTTAGTTTGCTTGAATAAATTGGTTGTACCCCCTCGTTCATACATTAGTTTTCAAATAAGTTGGTTTGGATTGGAAAAGGGTAGGAAAAGTTCATGCTTAAGTGGTATAAAAGGAGTTTGTTTTTTATTGTGGCCTATGCTTTGTCATGCCATGCTTGATATTGTTTTGGCTTTATGCTTAGTGTTTTTTTTCTGTAGCATGACATGTTATAAATAATTGAGATTTCTTAATGTGCCTTGAAAGAATCATGTGTTGTTTTAGCATATTAAAGCATAATATTGTGGTAATCTCCTTTGATGCTTTATTTGGGTTGATTTGGCGCATGCTCACACCATGTTAGGACTATACCAAGTCATCATAGCCTCTATGATCCTTTAGTTTTCAACTTGTAATATCACTTTATGCTTTAATTAATGATGTTTTGTCGCTTTGCATGATTATGGCCATTATTGTTGTCTTAGTTGGTCGCTCCCAGTCTTTTGCTAGCCTACATACCAAGTATGAGTTCCACTCATGTATCCAACTCCAAATAAAACCAAATTATTCCAAAGTGTCCACCATACCTACCTATTAGCATTTTTTATTCCAAGTATATTCATGATTTTATCTACCTTCTGAATTAAACTTGTTATGTGAAAATTGGTGATTAAAGGTCTCACGAACTTGATGGCACACTTTACTTTTCTTGCCCCTAATAAACTTGAAACATTATGTCATCTATGTTGTATATGCTTGCACTTATACGTTGGGGATTAGCAGAACCATGTTGTCATGGGGAATGCTTTCAACATTTCACTTGCACATTGTACCTAGTTGATATCATGCTCTTTTGTTTATGGATGTCGTCGGTGTGAAATGAAAGGGGAGCTTGTAAGTCCATGGAGTTATCTATGTGTGTTAGAGAAACGCCTGGGTGGCTGGTCTAATCCATGCCTAATCATGGTGGAAACCTGCAGCATAACCATAATGAGGAATCTATGAAGCATTCTTCTTATAAAAAAGAGATAGAGATTGAGAAAAAAAGGAAAAAAGGATAAGGAAAGAGGAAAGAGAGAAAAAAGCACCATTTTCCCATGGTAAATAAGAAGATGCTGAGATGCTTATTGTCTACTTGCCTTGTCATTTTGATATGGGGATTCTTCCGTATGATCGGGCAAGGGGTAACCCATTGGCGGTTCTCTATGATACACATATACTTACTATGACAAGAACTTACCGATAATTAAACTTGAGTAGCATGAGGAGCGACCCTCGTATTGAAGGGACATGCGATTCCTAACTTATACTTTCTCAAGCATATACTCCATAGTTTGTTCACTTTAACCTTAATCACTTCAAGATGCTTATGATAGGGGCAATGAGAGATGAAAGCTAATAAGTACCATAATTTTTGGAAGCTCTTGATGAGACTTGAATCCCTGCTTCCTTCTATGAAGGCCTTTCTTTTTACTTTTATGTTGAGTCTCCATCTTCTATCTTTATGCACCTATTAAGAGAGCATAGTGGCCATTCTTAGTTTAATGTGAATTATCCCAAGACTTGTTGATTGATTCATAACTTTGATATTGCTTGTTCTTAAAATATTTGTATCTAGTCACCCTTATGAACTTTGAAGGTGTCCTATGCATTTATGTTTTGCTACACTATGAGGGACAAGCTGAATACCATTCTTATTATGTTTTCTATATGTGAAACAAACAAACGTCTTGCAAAGCATTGTTATTCATGAATCTTTTGTTTGTACCTTTTCATATTATGACATAGTTGATATGTCTTATTGTTAGAACTATATCTTTCATGCTATGTTAAAGTACTATGATCCCAGCTATCAATGTTTTACAAATACTTTGATCAAAGATTGTGATGGTGCATGTCACCTCAAAAATTATTCTTTTATTTTTTATCACTTACCTACTCGAGGATGAGCAGGAGTTAAGCTTGGGGATGTTGATACGTTGAAAACGTATCTATAATTTTTGATGTTCCATGCTTGTTTTTTATCTACTTTCTTATGTTTTGTCCACACTTTGGAGTATTTTTACACATTTTCTGGAACTAACCTATTAGCAAGATGACATAGTGCTAGTTGCCTGTTTTCTGCTGTTTTTGGTTCCAGAAAATCCAACAAATGAATATTCTCGGAATTGGACGGGACAAAAGCCAATATCAATATTTCACAGAGGGGAACACGGAGCCAGAAGACGAGACGGAGAAGGGCCTCGAGGGGGCCACACCCCCTGGCCGCGCGGCCTAGCCTGGCCCACGCCTGGGGGGTGTAGCCGCTTGGGGCACCTCCTCGGCCTCCCCTTTCGCCTATAAGAAGCATCCGATGCAGAAACCCTAAGTACCCGATCAAAATTCCACGAAATAGTCTGTAGCCGCTGCCATCTCCATCCCTAGATAGGGAGGGATATGAAGCTCTTCCCGGCACCCTGCCGGAGGGGAGAGATCACCCTGGAGGCCTTCTTAATCACCATGCCTACCTCTGGTGTGATGCGTAAGTAGTTCATCCCAGGACTACAAGTCCATGTAGTAGCTAGATGGTTGGTTCTTCTCCTTTGTGCTACCATGTCTAGATCTTGTGAGCTCCGTTCATGATTAAAATCATCTATTTGTAATTATGCATGTTGTGTTTGTGGGGATCCGATGGATATTGAGATGCTATTTCAGATTGATTATTGATTCTATCATGTCTTTGTTATTTGTGATCTTGCATGCTTTCCTTTGTTAGTAGCTATCTTGGCCAAGTAGATGCTAGCAACTCCAAGATAGAGTATTTATGCTCGATAGTGGGTTCATCCCTCTAGGAATCTGGGGAAGTGATAGAAATCTCTAAGGTACTAGATGTGTTGTTGCTACTAGGGAGAAAATAGCAATCCTTTGTTCATAGAACAAGAGTATTGTTTACTTTACACACTTTGCTTAATGCAATTATCTGTTGCTTGCAACTTAATACTGGGGGGGGTCAGATGATAACCTGAAGGTGGATTATTAGTCATAAATGCAGTTGGATTACGGTCTATGTATAATGTTGTAATGCCCAATCAAATCTCATAGGAGTCAAGATCATTAGTATATGCATGCATGATTTCTCGATGTTTGTCAATTGCCCTGCTGTAATTTGTTCACCCAACATGTCAACTATCTTAAGGAGAATCAACACTAGTGAACTATGGAACTCGGTCCATTCTTTTACCATCAATCTACAATCTACTATTTACTGTTTTCTATTTACATTCTTCAAGCAATTACTATCTTCCACACAATACTTTTAATCCTTTGTTTTCAGCAAAACCGGTGAGATTGACAACCTCACTGTAAGTTGGGGGCAAAGTTCTCTGATTGTGTTGTGCATGATTCCAAGTTTGAAACAACACCTTGGAGGTGTTTCCTTACTCCTACCGGTTCGATAACCTTGGTTTCATAATTGAGGGAAAACTTGTTGTTGTGCTCATCATACATTCTTCTTGAGGTTCCCTAACGAGCTCTACATATTAAGCAAGCAAACACAAATGCAATGACTCTAGTGGATCCATGTGGTTTAGGAAAAGAACACACATGCAATGACTCTAGTGGATCAATGTGGTTTAGGAAAAGAACACACATGCAATGACTCTAGTGGATCCATGTGGTTTAAGAAAATAACACACATGCAATGTCACCAATGGATCAATGTGGTTTACGATAAGAACACACATGCAATGACTCTAGTGGATCCATGTGGTTTAGGAAAAGAACACACGTGCAAAGTCACCAGTGGATCAATATGGTTTAGGAAAAGAACACACATGAAATGTCACTGGTGGATCTATGTGTTTTAGGAAAAGAACACACATGCAATGACTCTAGTGGATCCATGTGGATTATGAAAAGAAAACACATGCAATGACTCTAGTGGATCCATGTGGTTTAGGAAAAGAATCCACATGCAATGACTCTAGTGGATCCATGTGGTTTAGGAAAAGAACACACATGCAAGGTCACCAGTCGATCAATGAGGTTTAGGAAAAAAACACACATGAAGTGTCATCGATGGATCAATGTGTTTTAGGAAAATAACACACATGCAATGACTCTATTGAATCCATGTGGTTTAGGAAAAGAACACACATGCAATGACTCTAGTGGATCCATGTGGTTTAGGAAAAGAACACAGATGCAATGACTCTAGTGGATCCATGTGGTTTAGGAAAGAACAGGCATGCAATGACTCTAGTGGATCCGTGTGGTTTAGGAAAATATCACACATGCAATGACTCTAGTGTATCCATGTGGTTTAGGAAAGGAACAGGCATGCAATGACTCTAGTGGATCCATGTGGTTTAGGAAAATAACACACATGCAATGACTCTAGTGGATCCTTGTGGTTTAGGAAAATAACACAATTGCAATGACTAGTGGATCCATGTGGTTTAGAAAAAGAACACACATGCAATGTCACTAGTGGATCAATGTGGTTTAGGAAAAGAACACACATGCAATGTCACAAGTGAATCCATGGGGTTTCGAAAAGTAACACACATGCGATGACTCTAGTGGATCCATGTGGTTTAGGGAAAGATCACACATGCAATGACTCTAGTGGATCCATGTGGTTTAGGAAAAGAACACACATGCAATGACTCTAGTGGATCAATGTGGTTTAGGAAAAGAACACACATGCAATAACTCTAATGGATCCATGTCGTTTAAGAAAATAACACACGTGCAATATCACTAGTGGATCAATGTGGTTTAGGATAAGAACACACATGCAATGACTCTAGTGGATCCATGTGGTTTAGGAAAAGAACACACATGCAATGTCACTAGTGGATCCAAGTGATTTAGGAAAAGAACACACATGCAATGTCACCAGTGGATCAATGTGGTTTAGGAAAAGAACACACAGGAAATGTCACCGGTGGATCTATGTGTTTTAGGAAAAGAACACATATGCAATGACTCTAGTGGATCCATGTGGTTTACGAAAAGAACACACATGCAATGACTCTAGTGAATACATGTGTTTTAGGAAAATAATCCACATGCAATGACTTTGGTGGATCCATGTGGTTTAGGAAAAGAACACACATGCAATGTCACCAGTCGATCATTGTGGTTTAGGAAAAGAACACACATGGAATGTCATCGGTGGATCAATATGTTTTAGGAAAACAACACACATGCAATGACTCCACTGAATCCATGTGGTTTAGGAAAAGAACACACATGCAATGACTCTAGTGGATCCATGTGGTTTAGTAAAAGAACACACATGCAATGACTCTAGTGGATCCAGGTGGTTTAGGAAAAGAATACACATGCAATGACTCTAGTGGATCCACGTGGTTTAGGAAAAGAACAGACATGCAATGACTCTAGTGGATCCATCTGGTTTAGGAAACGAACACACATGCAATGTCACAAGTGGATCAATGTGGTTTAGGAAAAGAACACACATGAAATTTCATCGGTGGATCAATGGGTTTTAGGAAAGAACACACATGCAATGACTCTATTGGATCAATGTGGTTTAGCATAAGAATACATATGCAATGACACTAATGGATCCATGTGGTTTAGAAAAAAATACATGCAATGTCACTAGTGGATCCATGTGGTTTAGGAAAAGAACACACATTCCAGTGGATCAATGTGGTTTCGGAAAAGAACACACATGAAATGTCACCGGTGGAGCAATGTGTTTTAGAAAAAGAACACACATGCAATTAATCTAGTGGATCCATGTGGTTTAGGAAAAGAACACATATGCAGTGACTCTATTGGATCCGTGTGGTTTAGGAAAAGAACACACATGCAATGTCACTAGTTGATCAATGTTGTTTAGGAAAAGAACACACATGCAATAACTCTAGTGGATCCATGTGGTTTAAGAAAATAACACACATGCAATGTCACCTGTGGACCTATGTAGTTTAGGATAAGAACAGACATGCAATGACTCAAGTGGATCCATGTGGTTTTGGAAAAGAACACACATGCAATGTCACTAGTGGATCAATGTGGTTTAGGAAAAGAACACACAGGAAATGTCAACAGTGGACCTATTTGTTTTAGGAAAACAACACACATGCAATAACTCTAGTGGATCCATGTGGTTTACAAAAAGAACACACATGCAATGACTCCAGTGGATCCATGTGGTTTAGGAAAAGAACACACATGCAATGTCACCGGTCGATCAATGTGGTTTAGGAAAAGTACACACATGAAATGTCATCGGTGGATCAATGTGTTTTAGGAAAATACCACACATGCAATCACTCTACTGAATCCATGTGGTTTAGGAAAAGAACACACAGGCAATGACTCTAGTGGATCCATGTGGTTTAGTAAAAGAACACACATGCAATGACTCTAGTGGAACTATGTGGTTTAGGAAATGAATACACATGCAATGACTCTAGCGGATCCATGTGGTTTTAGAAAATAACATACATGCAATGACTCTAGTGGATCCATGTGGTTTAGGAAAAGAACACACATGCAATGACTCTAGTGGATACATTTTTGTTAAGGAAAAGAACACACATGCAATGTCACCAGTGGATCAATGTGGTTTAGGAAAATAACACACATGAAATTTCATTGGTGGATCAATGGGTTTTAGGAAAGAACACACATGCAATGACTCTAGTGGATAAATGTGGTTTAGTATAAGAATACATATGCAATGACACTAATGGATCCATGTGGTCTAGGAAAAATATACATGCAATGTCACTTGTCGATCCATGAGGTTTAGGAAAAGAACACACATTCTAGTGGATCAATGTGGTTTAGGAGAAGAACACACATGAAATGTCACCGGTGGACCAATGTGTTATAGGAAAAGAACACACATGCAATTAATCTAGTGGATCCATGTGGTTTAGGAAAATAACGCACATGCAATGACTCTAGTGGACCCATGTGGTTTAGGAAAAGAACACAATTGCAATGACTAGTGGATCCATGTGGTTTAGAAAAAGAACACACATGCAATGTCACTAGTGGATCAATGTGGTGTAGGAAAAGAACACACATGCAATGTCACCAGTGGATCCATGGGGTTCCGAAAAAGAACACACATGCAATGACTCTAGTGGATCCATGTGGTTTAGGAAAAGATCAGACATGCAATGACTCTAGTGGATCCATGTGGTTTAGGAAAAGAACACTCTTGCAATGACTCTAGTGGATCAATGTGGTTTCGAAAAAGAACAAACATGCAATAACTCTAGTGGATCCATATGGTTTAAGAAAAGAACACACATGCAATGTCACCAGTGGATCAATGTGGTTTAGGATAAGAACACACATGCAATGACTCTAGTGGATCCATGTGGTTTAGTAGAAGAACACACATGCAGTGTCACTAGTGGATCCATGTGATTTGGGAAAAGAACACACATGCAATATCACCAGTGGATCAATGTGGTTTAGGAAAAGAACACACAGGAAATGTCACCGGTGGATCTATGTGTTTTAGGAAAAGAACACACATGCAATGACTCTAGCGAATAAATGTGGTTTACGAAAAGAAAACACATACAATGACTCTACTGGATCCATGTGGTTTAGGAAAAGAATCCACACGCAATGACTCTAGTGCATCCATGTGGTTTAGGAAAAGAACACACATGCAATGTCAGCAGTCGTTCATTCTGGTTTAGGAAAAGAACACACATGAAATGTCATCGGTGGATGAATGTGTTTTAGGAAAAGAACACACATGCAATGACTCTAGTGGATCCATGTGGTTTAGGAAAATAACACAATTTCAATGACTAGTGGATCCATGTGGTTTAGAAAAAGAACACACATGCAATGTCACTAGTGGATCAATGTGGTTTAGGAAAAGAACACACCTGCAATGTCACCAGTGGGTCCATGGGGTTTCGAAAAAGAACACACATGCAATGACTCCAGTGGATCCATGCGGTTTAGGAAAAGATCACACATGCAATGACCCTAGTGGATCCATGTGGTTTAGGAAAAGAACACACATGCAATGACTCTAGTGGATCAATGTGGTTTAGGATAAGAACACATATGCAATGACTCTAGTGGATCCATGTGGTTTAGGAAAAGAACACAGATGCAATGTCACTAGTGGATCCATGTGATTTAGGAAAATAACACACATCTAATGTGACCAGTGGATCAATGTGGTTTTGGAAAACAACACACAGGAAATGTCATCGGTGGATCAATGTGTTTTAGGAAAAGAACACACATGTAATGACTCTACCGAATCCATGTGGTTTAGGAAAAGAACACACCTGCAATGACTCTAGTGGATCCATGTGGTTTCACTACTAGGAAACATCCTATAGATAGACATGATGTTTAGTGGTGCATATGCCAAACTATGCGCCACAGGAAAACATCAGTGGCGCACCAGAATGCATGTGCCATAGAAGATTGGAAGTTCTGTGGCGCAATGTCCAGAACATGTGCCATAGAAGATTGGTGGGACCCGCCGGTGGGGGGGGGATGATCCAAGTTATGTGGCGCATTCTGAAATATGCGCCACACAAGAGGAAACTTCTGTGGCGCATATTTACTCATGCGCCACAGAACATGGAGGGGGGCCCCACCATGGAATCTAATTCACCCAAGTTCTGTGGCACATGTTGACATATGCGCCATAGATGTGTTTCACTTCTGTGGCGCATAAGTCCAGTATGCGCCACAGAACTTGGAGGTGGGCCCTACACAGGGAATCTTATTCACCCACTTCTGTGGCGCATATGGACTTATGCGCCACAGAAGTTTCAGCATCTGTGGCACATTTCCTCCATATGCGCCACAGATGAGGGCATCCAGATCCATGTTAAAAAGGTGACAAGAGCTAGCTTTCTTATCTATCTATCCACCACCACCCATTTCACATCTCTACCTCCTCCCAACTCGTCTTCCTCCTCCCTCACACCCCATCTTGCCCATAGTTTTTCCATTTTCTTATATCTAAACCTACTTTAATCCGTAGATTGGTAACTGGAAGCTTCGCTCCAACTTCTAGATCTAAAAGTTCCTTACTTTTCTCTCTCACATCTCTCTATTTGTTTACTAATTTCCTCTCCACCAACTTGCATTGTAGATCTATTTGTCCACACTCTCTCATCGCGCGGTCTCGTCTTGCTATTATTGAGTCTACTATAGGTGAGTACTTGGCCATCATGAACATGTAGGTGAAGCTTGTCGCACGGGCGATGTGTGTGTGCGATCCATGGCGAGACGATGCTTGTGTGTGGTGCATGAATGTGTGCAATGGGAGGAAGTTTTTTGTTGTTTGCTTGTTGTTGTCAGGCCCGACCGGTGTGGTTGCATGGATGTTTGCCGAAATGTTGATTCATGTCCATTTCGTCAAATTTTTGCACTACCCATATGTCCTAATTTTAGGAAAGGTCATGCCGAATTTCTTCCGGCTAGCATTCATGCATGTGTGTGTTCATATGGTGTGGTTCTCACCTATACTCTCTGTTTTGACCGCTCAGGCAACCATGGTCATCACGATGAGCGAAGGTCGAATTGCTAGGTACAAGAAAGGGGAGAAGGAGGACATGATTCTGAACAACAAGACCATGATAAGATGTCCATGTCGAACATGCAAACTGCAGTGCTGGATCGACCCTGAATCTGGACAATTGGAGGGTCACCTCCTTAGGTGCGGTTTCATGCGCGACCTCAATGAGGCGCCGGCAGGACATGGTGGTGGTCACGAAGACGTGGGCGGGCGAGAAGACGAAGAGTCTACCGAGCATGATCATCATGACGAAGGAGATGCCAGCGGGCATGATCATCATGACGAAGGAGATGCCGGCGGGCATGATCAGCATGGAGAAGGAGATGACGACGGGCATGATCATGAAGAAGGAGAAGACGCGAACACACAGATGCTGCTAGCTTCGATCTTGCAGGACCCTCATGTTTAAGAACTGCTCCTCAAGGAGACGAAGAATGACAAAGCTGCAGCCAGAGAGAAAGCCAAGCTGGCCCAAATGCAGGTAGACAGGATGACTCCATTGTATCCTGGGTGTCGCCCCGAGGATACACGTTTGAGTGTAATGCTCAAGGCTCTAGAGATGAAGGCCGAACACAAATGGACCGATGTGAGATTCAACGCGAACATGGAATACTGGCACGACCGACTTCCTAAGGGGAACACATTGCCAACAAGTATCAAGGAGGCCAAGAAAATCGTGTGCCCTCTTGACCTACCACACATTAAATACCACGCATGCATCAATGATTGCGCACTTTATTGGAACGAGTACGCGGGTAGAACCACTTGTCCGGTATGTGGCCAAGGACGGTACAAGAGAGGGAAGAAGAAAGTTCCTCGAAAAGTGGTATGGTACTTTCCTATCACCCCTCGTCTGCAGCGATATTTCGTAGATCCTAAGGAAGCAAAGCTCATGTAATGGCACGCGGAAAGAGAGAAACCCGAAGATGATCCAGAGAAGGGCAAGATCCTGACACACCCTTCAGACGCTAGCCAGTGGAACGCATTAGACATTGAGTTCGAAGAGTTCGGGGGCGATGCAAGGAACGTCAGGCTGGGTATGAGCACCGATGGACTCAATCCTTTTGGAAACCAGAGTAGCACGCATAGCACCTGGCCCGTGTTTGTATGGATATACAACCTCCCCCGTGGCTATGCATGAAGCAAAGGTATGTACACATGAGCATTCTTATTCAGGGGCCGAAACAACCAGGTATCGATATGCATCTGTACCTCGGGCTATTGAGAGAGGAGTTAGCCAGCTTGTGGGAGATGCCGGCCCGTACGTGGGACACCTACACTAAAGAATATTTCCATCTGAGAGCCGCGTTGCTCACGACCGTGCAGGACTATCCTGGTTACGCATATGTATCGGCCGAGGTGAACCACGGACACAATGCATGCGTCAAGTGCATGGATGAGACACCACATCTCCAGCTACCAAGGAATCCCGGGTCTTCGAAAACCGTGTTCCAAGGTACTCGAAAGTGGCTCCGCATGGATCACCCGTGGAGAAAACGTGGTGACCTATTCAATGGTAAGGACGAGCTAGAAAGAGCCCCGCATCCAAGGAGCGACGAAGAAATCGAGGAGCTTTTGAATAATGGGTAGATTTCCCTGCGCCTGGAAAAAAACGACCGAGGACAAAGCCGCTGCTGGGTGTATGGAAAGCAAGGTCTGTTTTCTGGGACTTGCCGTATTAGAAGGTCCTTCACACTCCACATAGCCTCGATGTAATGCACATCACGAAGAACGTTACCGAGAGTCTGCTTGGCACTCTACTGAACATGCAGGAGAGGACCAAGGATGGGCCGAAAGCAAGAAAGGACCTTAAATTGCTTGGCATAAAGAAAGATCTTCAGTACCCTGATAGTGATGATGATGATGATCATCATCATCATCAGGAAGGGACTCAAGGTCGCCGCAAAAGAGTTAAGAAGAATGAGGTGGTGCTTCGCGCTGCCTGCTTCACTCTGAGTCTGGAGGAGCTCGAGCTGTTTTTCAGGTGCCTCTTAGGAGTGAAAGTTCCTCATGGTTACTCGGGGAAGATAAGCAGATATCTGGACGTGGCGAAGAAGACGTTCAGCGGTATGAAGTCTCACGACTGTCACGTGCTGATGACACAGATACTTCCCGTTGCGATCCGTGGGATAATGGACGAGCATGTCCGTGAGACGTTGTTTGGCCTCTGTAACTTTTTCGACGTCATATCTAGGAAGTCGATCAGTGTGAAGCAGCTCGACAGGCTACAGGAAGAGATCGTGATGATACTATGCGATCTTGAGATTTACTTCCCGCCTGCATTCTTCGACATCATGGTGCATCTGCTTGTACATGTCGTGGACGACATCATCCAGCTCAGGCCGACATTCCTGCACAACATGATGACGTTTGAAAGGCTAAACGGTGTCATCAAAGGATTCGTTCGCAACAGGTCTCGTCCAGATGGAAGCATAGCCAAGGGCTTTCTGATCTACGAGTGCATCTCCTTCTGCCAGAATTATCTAACCACCAAGAACGAGGATGTTGGAATACCCACAAAGAAGCACCTCGCCAGGCTCGGTGGATATGGTCACCGCGAGGGCTGCCGCTCACTACATGTCGGCATTGATGGTCGACGCACTGATTTTGAAAGGGCACACCGAGTCGCGCTAAAACACATTAAAGTGGTCGGCCCTTGGGTCCAAGAGCACAGAAGCTTAATCGAGCAGGAGTACGTCGACCAGGGCCGGCCGAGGAAGAACGGAGATGTAACCAGAGAGCACAACTCCGGCTTCACGGATTGGTTCAAGAAAAGGCAACTGGAAAATCCCCCACAGACGCCTTCTACAGAAGATCAAAAACTCATATTCTCCTTGTCGCAGGGCCCAGGGCACAACCTAAGGACCTATCAGTCATACGACATAAACGGTTACAGATTCTACACCGAGGAAAAGGAGAAGAATAGTGAATATCAAAACTCAGGAGTAACTATGTTATCCTTTGCTAATGACGAGACTACTGTGATGGAAAGATTCTACGGAAGGATCGAGGAGATATGGGAGCTCGACTAATGTGGAGAGATTGTACCGATGTTCCGTGTTAGATGGGCCAAGAACGTGGAAAAAGAAGGCCGCTATTTCACCAGAATGGTTATACCAAATGCCAAATCAACAAAGAACGCCTCCGCAAAAAATGAGCCTTGGGTACTCGCTAGCCAAGTTGATCAATGCTTTTTTATTACCGACCCATCAAAGCCCAACCTTGTTGTAGTTAGGAGGGGCAATAGGAGCATCATCAGAATGGAAGAAGCCGCCAACGAGCAAAACTTCGACAAAAATGGCGACCCGAAGATCGAAGAGGAATTCGACAAGTACTTCGACATGCCTACTACTACTAAAGTAAGAAGGAAGACCACACTGCCTACTAAAGGTTGTCCATTCACAAGAATAAATCTCAAAGTGCACGGACTAAAATATTCAACCGCGACAAAAAAGGGCAAGAAGATTGTGAAGAGACAGTAGCTCGACACATCACATGATTGTATATGTTCGGAGAGAGAGTTTTTTGAATAAATATTAATGTTTGTATATGTTCTTGCTTCATTTTAGACATGCAATGACTCTAGTGGATCCATGTGGTTTAGGAAAAGAATATACATGCAATGACTCTAGTGGGTCCATGTGGTTTAGGAAAAGAACAGACATGCAATGACTCTAGTGGATCCATGTGGTTTAGGAAATGAACACACATGCAATGTCACCAGTGGATCAATGTGGTTTAGGAAAAGAACACACATGAAATTTCATCGATGGATCAATGGGTTTTAGGAAACAACACACATGCAATGACTCTAGTGGATCAATGTGGTTTAGGATAAGAACACATATTCAATGACACTAATGGATCCATGTGGTCTAGGAAAATAACACATATTCCAATGGATCAATGTGGTTTAGGAACAGAACACACATGAAATGTCACAGGTGGACCAATGGGTTTTAGGAAAAGAACACACATGCAATTAATCTAGTGGATCCATGTGGTTTAGGAAAAGAACACACATGTAGTGACTCTATTGAATCCATGTGGGTTAGGAAAAGAACACGCATGCAATGTCACTAGTTCATCAATGTGGTTTAGAAAAAGAACACACATGCAATAATTCTAGTGGATCCATGTGGTTTAAGAAAATAACACACATGCCATGTCACCAGTGGATCAATATGGTTTAGGATAAGAACACACATGCAATGACTTTAGTCGATCCATGTGGTTTAGGGAAAGAACACACATGCAATGTCACTAGTGGATCCATGTGATTTAGGAAAAGAACACACATGCAATGTCACCGGTGGATCTATGTGTTTTAGGAAAAGAACACACATGCAATGACTCTAGTGGATCCATGTGGTTTATGAAGAGAACACACATGCAATGACTCTAGTGGATCCATGTGGTTTAGGAAAAGAATCCACATACAACGACTCTAGTGGATCGATGTGGTTTAGGAAAAGAACACACATGAAATGTCACCAGTCGATCAATGTGGTTTAGGAAAATAATACACATGAAATGTCATCGGTGGATCAATCTGTTTTAGGAAAAGACCACACATGCAATAACTCTATTGAATCCATGTGGTTTAGGAAAAGAACACACATGCAATGGCTCTAGTGGATACATGTGGTTTAGTAAAAGAACACACATGCATAGACTCTAGTAGAACCATGTGGTTTAGGAAAAGAATACACATGGAATGACTCTAGCGGATCCATGTGGTCTTGGAAAAGAGCAGACATGCAATGACTATACTGGATCCATGTGGTTTAGGAAAAGAACACACATGAAATATCACTAGTGGATCAATGTGGTTTAGGATAAGAACACACAGGAAATGTCACCGGTGGATCTATGTGTTTTAGGAAAAGAACACCCATGCAATGACTCTAGTGGATCCATGTGGTTTACGAAGAGAACACACATGCAATGACTCTAGTGGATACATTTGGTCTAGGAAAAGAATCCACATACAATGACTCTAGTGGATCCATGTGGTTTAGGGAAAGAACACACATGAAATGTCACCAGTCGATCAATGTGGTTTAGGAAAATAACACACATGAAATGTCATCGGTGGATCAATGTGTTTTAGGAAAAGACCACACATGCAATGACTCTACTGGATCCATGTGGTTTAGGAAAAGAACACACATGCAATGACTCTAGTGGATCCATGTGGTTTAGTAAAAGAACACATATGCATAGACTCTAGTGGAACCATGTGGTTTAGGAAAAGAATACACATGGAATGACTCTAGCGGATCCATGTGGTTTAGGAAAAGAACAGAATTCAATGACTATACTGGATCCACATGCAGGAAAACAACACACAGGAAATCTCACTGGTGGATCTATGTGCTTTAGGAAAAGAACACACATGCAATGACTCTAGCGGATCCATGTGGTTTACGAAAAGAAAACACATACAATGACTCTAGTGGATCCATGTGGTTTAGGAAAAGAATCCACATGCAATGACTAGTGCATCCATGTGGTTTAGGAAAAGAACACACATGCAATGTCACCAGTCGTTCATTGTGGTTTAGGAAAAGAACACACATGAAATGTCATCGGTGGATGAATGTGTTTTAGGAAAAAAACACACATGCAATGACTCTAGTGGATCCATGTGGTTTAGGAAAAGAACACAATTGCAATGACTAGTGGATCCATGTAGTTTAGAAAAAGAACACACATGCAATGTCACTAGTGGATCAATGTGGTTTAGGAAAAGAACACACCTGCAATGTCACCAGTGGGTCCATGGGGTTTCGAAAAAGAACATACATGCAATGACTCCAGTGGATCCATGCGGTTTAGGAAAAGATCACACATGCAACGACTCTAGTGGATCCATGTGGTTTAGGAAAAGAAACCACAAGCAATGACTCTCGTGGATCAATGTGGTTTAGGATAAGAACACATATGCAATGACTCTAGTGGATCCATGTGGTTTAGGAAAAGAACACACATGCAATGTCACTAGTGGATCGATGTGATTTAGGAAAACAACACACATGCAATGTGACCAGTGGATCAATGTGGTTTTGGAAAACAACACACAGGAAATCTCACTGGTGGATCTATGTGGTTTAGGAAAAGAACAGAAATGCAATGACTCTACTGGATCCACGTGGTTTACGAAAAGAACACACATGCAATATCACCAGTGTATCAATGTGGTTTAGTAAAAGAACACACATGCAATGACTCTAGTGGAACCATGTGGTTTAGGAAATGAATACACATGCAATGACTCTAGTGGATCCATGTGGTTTAGGAAAAGAACAGACATGCAATGACTATACTGGATCCATGTGGTTTAAGAAAAGTACACACATGCAATGTCACCAGTGGATCAATGTGGTTTAGGATAAGAACACACATGCAATGACTCTAGTGGATCCATGTGGTTTAGGAGAAGAACACACATGCAGTGTCACTAGTGGATCCATGTGATTTAGGAAAAGAACACACATGCAATGTCACCAGTGGATCAATGTGGTTTAGGAACAGAACACATAGGAAATGTCACTGGTGGATCTATGTGTTTTAGGAAAAGAACACACATGCAATGACTCTAGCGGATCCATGTGGTTTACGAAAAGAAAACACATACAATGACTCTAGAGGATCCATGTGGTTTAGGAAAAGAATCCACATGCAATGACTCTAGTGCATCCATGTGGTTTAGGAAAAGAACACACATGCAATGTCACCAGTTGTTCATTATGGTTTAGGAAAAGAACACACATGAAATGTCATCGGTGGATGAATGTGTTTTAGGAAAAAAACACACATGCAATGGCTCTAGTGGATCCATGTGGTTTAGGAAAAGAACACAATTGCAATGACTAGTGGATCCATGTGGTTTAGAAAAAGAACACACATGCAATGTCACTAGTGGATCAATGTGGTTTAGGAAAAGAACACACCTGCAATGTCACCAGTGGGTCCATGGGGTTTCGAAAAAGAACATACATGCAATGACTCCAGTGGATCCATGCGGTTTAGGAAAAGATCACACATGCAATGACTCTAGTGGATCCATGTGGTTTAGGAAAAGAACATACATGCAATGACTCTAGTGGATCAATGTGGTTTAGGATAAGAACACATATGCAATGACTCTAGTGGATCCATGTGGTTTAGGAAAAGAACACACATGCAATGTCACTAGTGGATCGATGTGATTTAGGAAAAGAACACACATGCAATGTGACCAGTGGATCAATGTGGTTTTGGAAAACAACACATAGGAAATCTCACTGGTGGATCTATGTGTTTTAGGAAAAGAACACATATCCAATGACTCTACTGGATCCACGTGGTTTACGAAAAGAACACACATGCAATGACTCTAGTGGATCCATGTGGTTTAGGAAAAGAATCCACATGCAATGACTCTAGTGGCTCCATGCGATTTAGGTAAAGAACACACATGCAATGTCACCAGTCGATCGTTGTGGTTTAGGAAAATAACACACACGAAATGTCATCGGTGGATCAATGTGTTTTAGGAAAAGAGCACAAATGCAATGACTCTATTGAATCCATGTGGTCTAGGAAAAGAACACACATGCAATGACTCTAGTGGATCCATGTGGTTTAGTAAAAGAACACACATGCAATGACTCTAGTGGATCCATGTGGTTTAGGAAAAGAATATACATGCAATAACTCTAGTAGATCCATGTGGTTTAGGAAAAGAACAGACATGCAATGACTCTAGTGGATCCATGTGGTTTAGGAAATGAACACACATGCAATGTCACCAGTGGATCAATGTGGTTTAGGAAAAGAACACACATGAAATTTCATCGATGGATCAATGGGTTTTAGGAAAGAACACACATGCAATGACTCTAGTGGATCAATGTGGTTTAGGATAAGAACACATATGCAATGACAGTAATGGATCCATGTGGTTTAGGAAAAAGTACATGCAGTTTCTCTATTGGATCCATGTTGTTTAGAAAAAGAACACACATTCCAATGGATCAATGTGGTTTAGGAACAAAACACACATGAAATGTCACCGGTGGACCAATGGGTTTTAGGAAAAGAACAGACATGCAATTAATATAGTGGATCCATGTGGTTTAGGAAAAGAACACACATGCAGTGACTCTATTGGATCCATGTGGTTTAGGAAAATAACACACATGCAATGTCACTAGTTGATCAATGTGGTTTAGAAAAAGAACACACATGCAATAATTGTAGTCGATCCATGTGGTTTAAGAAAATAACACACATGCAATATCACAAGTGGATCAATGCGGTTTAGGATAAGAACACACATGCAATGACTCTAGTGGATCCATGTGGTTTAGTGAAAGAACACACATGAAATGTCACTAGTGGATCAATGTGATTTAGGAAAATAACACACACGAAATGTCATCGGTGGATCAATGTGTTTTAGGAAAAGAACACACAGGAAATGTCACCGGTGGATCTATGTGTTTTACGAAAAGAACATACATGCAATGACTCTAGTGGATCCATGTGGTTTACGAAGAGAACACACATGCAATGACTCTAGTGGATACATGTGGTTTAGGAAAAGAATCCACATACAATGACTCTAGTGGATCCATATGGTTTAGGAAAAGAACACACATGAAATGTCACCAGTCAATCAATGTGGTTTAGGAAAATAACACACATGAAATGTCATCGGTGGATCAATGTGTTTTAGGAAAAGACTACACATGCAATAACTCTACTGAATCCATGTGGTTTAGGAAAAGAATACACATGCAATGAATCTAGTGGACCCATGTGGTTTAGTAAAAGAACATACATGCATAGACTCTAGTGGAACCATGTGGTTTAGGAAAAGAATAGACATGGAATGACTCTAGCGGATCCATGTGGTTTGGGAAAAGAATAGACATGCAATGACTATACTGGATCCATGTGGTTTAGGAAAACAACACACACGTAATGAATCTAGTGGATACATGTGGTTTATGAAAAGAACACACATGCAATGTCACTAGTGGATCAATGTGGTTTAGGAAAAGAACACACATGAAATTTCATCGGTGGATCAATGAGTTATAGGAAAAAACACACATGCAATGACTCTAGTGGATCAATGTGGCTTAGGATAAGAACACATATGCAATGACACTAATGGGTCCATGTGATTTAGGAAATATATACATGCAATGTCACGAGTGGATCCATGTGGTTTAGGAAAAGAACACACATTCCAGTGGATCAATGTGGTTTAGGAAAAGAACACACATGAAATGTCACCGGTGGACCAATGTGTTTTAGGAAATGAACACACATGCAATTAATCTCATGGATCCATGTGGTTTAGGAAAAGAACACACATGCAATGATTCTAGTGGATCAATGTGGTTTAGGAAAAGAACACAATTGCAATGACTAGTGGATCCATGTGGTTTAGAAAAAGAACACACATGCAATGTCACTAGTGGATCAATGTGGTTTAGGAAACGAACACACATGCAATCTCACCAGTGGATCAAGGGGGTTTCGAAAAAGAACACACATGCAATCACTTGGATATTACACACCAAGTTCCCAAATTCCCACCCATTAACGATATTACGCACGCCATGGGGTTTCAAAACTTTGTTTTAGAAAAGAGAGAGGAAGATCCTTCAGAGGCTCCATCCTTCAGACGCTCATTGTTGTTCTGTTACCGTGAACACGGCTGATCAATCAGATTGCAATACTCTCGAGAGTTTGTGCACTTTACCCACAATCCACGATCAAGTACTTTTACAGACAAGACCATGGCGAGGCTTTCCCTTAGTAGCCCCTCTACCTTCCGGATCCAACCGTGCCAAGAACCTCCAAATGTTGGTACCCAGGTGAGGTTTCCCACTAAGTACTAGGCCAAGACAGAGCCCATAATGTATTGTGGTTGCACTGGAAGCTTCTGAATTCTGAAACATGGCAGACTTCTTTATTCCTGGGCGGCCGTACTCCACCAAAATCACACTCGTTGACCCGACAACCATTCTGCCCAGAAGAAAACTTAGTTTTATTTTGAAGTGGATTTGAGAAGAAAAGTTTGCTCTAGAGAGCCTTTATACTTAGAAAAATTCTTTGTCTTTCGAACCCCCCCAATGGTACTTTGTATATATAGCATAGCAAGCAATACTTAGCAAAACAGGGGTAACTTATTAGGATGGGAATTCCTAAGTATAGAGCTACTCATGGCATACTACAAAATCATCGCACTTGCAAAAAAAATACTAAGGAAAAATTCTACTAGAATATTCTACACATGCATACTACAGAATTTTTGAAGATCATATGCATAGAACCAAAACTGGGACAAAATTATGAACAAGTGGTGTAACTTGCCTTATGTTGATAATATGAGTGTTAGATTGTATTTCTCCGCAGCAATCGCACTCTCCGAACAATCTAATATGAGGACGGACAAGGTAGTTCCAATCAAAAGAATTGCGAACATAGCAAACACAACAAGAATGATCGAAAACATGCATGATGATTTAACATTACACAATGGGTATAATTAGTTTTATGAGTATTAATATATCATATGATGCATGTATGAGTTCATTTAATGCAATAGGGTACTTGTTATTAATAATTACTTGCCAATATAAGGGTTTTGATAGTTCTGTTGAAACTTCTGTATTAATTGCCGTATTAAATTTGTATCTAAAGTGTATTGGATAGAGGGCATTAATACTAACCAGTAGCAATTGGATTCAACTTTATCGGAGTTATAAATCTTTTCTTATGATTTAAATAGTGTTTAATGGAGTTTAAATTATTTAAACAATTTCTGTTGTCTAAAATTCAAACTAAATACAGATCTGTAATATACATGATAATTTTATTCCAGAGACATATTATTCGTATTTTTCTGAGTTATAAATTATTTACTATGAATTTAATACTCTAAAAGTCCATTAAAACTATTTAAATCACTACAGAAATTTTACACTGCAAAATTTGTATCTAACAGCATATTAATATTTTATATGAAATTATGAATCCATAGACACTTTATTTGTATTTTTAGGATCTACAGATAATTTACTATGATTTATTGTGTCTAAAAAGCTCATTAAACCATTTAATTTATTACAGTAAATATGTACTGGAAAAGCTATATCTAATCTCGTATTATTGTTCTACACAATTTTGTGAATCCAACCATATATTATTTATAATTTTTGGACATGTATTCAATTTTATATGAATTTTAAAAGATTGGACATAATTCTGGCTATTTTAAATATTAAAATCAAATAACTCGCGCTGACTGGGCTCTGACCTGCTGACCTGGCAGATGACGAAGCGATGACGCAGCGCGCTGACGAGGTGTGTGCCACGCGGCGTGATCCTAGTGGACGATACCTCTTCGTGGCTGGGTCTAATCTAGACCACCAGATGGGAATCCGATGGTCCTGGATCGAAGCTCCCTGGGACTCACCGGAGATGACGTCACTGGCGGTGGAGCGTCTCGGAGGTGATGGCTGGTGGCAATTCTGGCGGTCACTGGAGACTGAGGGGTAGACTACGGGGTGAGGCGCATCCTGTACAACCCGATGGAGTGCTCTGTGTCGGTGTTCGCTTCCTGGAGCAGCGATGGGAGGCGGCTGGAGGCGGTGGTCATGGTGTTTCTCCGGCGAGCAATTCGAGGGTGGTTCGGTGATCTGCGCAAGGGGAAAGTTGCATGAGGAGACGCGGTTGAGTATGGGGAAGAGAATAGGAGGAACACCAGGGAGAGGGGCGACGGAATTCGTCGGGCTCGAGCTTGCCCTGCAGCTTGTCCTCAACAATGGCGACGGCGAGATCCGAATCGGGTCGGGGCTAGGGTTTCCGCTGTGTTTTTGAAAGGAGAAAAAGACTTCGGGCTAGGGAATTTATATGTGTGTGGATTTCGTGCAGAGGGGGCGTCGAGCGACATGGAATCGGCGAGGAATCCGCGAGATTCGGCTCGATCGGGTGTTCTTCCCGTCCACGGCATGAGGAAGGAGATGACCGTGCGGGGCCCGCATGGCAGTGAGAGGGGGAGGGGAACGCGGGCTGTGGCTGGGCTTGCGATGGGCCTTTAGCGGGTTGTTGCTTGCTGCTGCTGCGCGGTAGAGAAGGAGAGCGGCTGGCTGGGCTGGGCCTGGCCGGCTGCCCAGGTAGAGTAGGTTAGGGTTTTTTTTTCCTGTTTCTTTTTTTTTCTGTTTTTAGTATTCCTTTTGTAGATTTAGTTTCATAGCTCCAAATGGAGTGATTCAAATTTCTAATTTTTTTGTAAATTTAAAATACACCTAATAAACTTTACGGACCATAGTTTTGGTCAAAAACAAAATGACAAGATTGCCATTATGCATATATTGCATTATATTGCCACTTTTAGAGAATTTCACAAAAGGGTTTAAGGTTTTTATAATTTTCCAAAATATTTTAGGACATATAGGGATACTTTATTCCTGTCCAATTTAAATAAAATATATTATCGAATATAATCCCATTAACAAAAATTCTGGGGACTTGAATTAGAGTTTTCACACAAGATTTTTGCATGAGGGTTTGTATGAGATGCCATGATGAAATGCAATGCAATTTTTTTGTAATCCCAATTTTTGAAATCCTGGGATGTTACAGACTACCACCCTTAAAAGGAATCTCGTCCCCGAGATTCGAGAAGGCTAGAAGGACTTAGGTTCGGGTTACACTAGGGTACTACCACCCTTAAAAGATTGTATTTGTTAGGTTCTTCTGATGGGTCGGTGTGGATTGTTGATTTGTAAGATTCATTCACACTAACATAATTCGTCGTAGCTTGATGGACGGATTGGGCTTCTTTCCTTTGGCATTTCCTTTGCCATAATCATTCTTCCTTTTCCGAGGGAAATTTGACGAGTAATGCACTGTTTCACCATACTTATAGCATGTCACCTGGCTAGAATCTTTCTTGGGCTTCTTCACGCTACTGCCTCTATTACTATTACCATCGTCGTTCTTATCCTTTCCAGCTACATTCACATGTTTTGGACAATTATCAGCATAATGCCCATGATTGTGACACTGGAAGCATAGGACTTTGCTTAGATCCTTCCTTCTTTTTGGATGAAAATGTACTTCAAACTCTTATTATCTGTGAACACATCACAAGGTTTGCCCATGAGGTAGTGTCTCCATACCTTGAGTGCATGAACCACAGACGCAAGTTCCAAATCATGTGTGGGGTAGTTGTGTTCGTGGTTCTTAAGTTGTCGGGAGGCATAGGATACCACTTTCCCATCCTGCATCAATACACTTCCAAGTCCTTGTCGAGAAGCATCACAATAGACTTGAAAATCCTTTTGGATATCAGGCAGACACAGAACCGACGCCGTTACAAGGCGTTTCTTCAACTCTTGAAAACTTGCTTCACATGCCTCGGTCCATAGGAATTTCTTTTCCTTCTTCAATAGTTCCGTCATGGGTTTTGCTATTTTGGAAAAGTTTTCAATGAACCTCCGGTAATATCCTGCGAGGCCTAAGAAACTCCTAATATTTCCCACATTCTTGGGTGACTCCCATTCCGTCACGGAATCTACCTTACTAGGATCTACGACAACTCCTTTTGCCGACATAACATGACCAAGGAATCCCACTTCCTTTAACCAGAATTCGCATTTGCTGAATTTGGCATTCAACTTGTGTTCTCTTAGTTTCTCCATAATAAGGCGCAGATGTTTCTCATGTTCCTTCTCATCCTTAGAGTATATGAGTATATCATCTATGAATACCACGATAAACTTGTCCAAATATTCCATGAACACCTTGTTCATCATGGTCATGAAGTATCCCGGGGCATTGGTTAGACCAAGGTTTAGAATAGGAACGAATGGAGTATGGAAAGAAGAAGAATAACCCATACAAGAAATTTTATTTAGAAAATAGTTTTTCATTAGCTATGGTAATAAACCATACAAGATAGCAAACAATTTGTCGTATCTATATTTAGCGAAATCTTATTCGGGTTTGGTTCCTAATAGGTCACTTGGAATCTTCGAGGCTTCGAGTCTCCAAAAGTCTTCGTGCTCTTGATAGTCTTCATGTTCTTCATAATCTTCAATCTTTTGAGTTCTTTAGTTAATAACATTGACTTAAGGATTTTGAAGTCTTTAATCTCGTAGCTTCAGTCTTGGAACATCTTTCATGGAGTTCTTCAATCTTGACTTAATCGAAACATTGAGATGATCTTCTTTGAAAAGTTAATCTTCAGAAAAGTTTCTTCTTGAAGTGTGTAGTGGTCATTTTCTAATGTTGAAAAGAAGAGACTGAAGAAATTTTAAAACCCCAAAGGTAGATGATGAGAAGTATGAGAGTTTTCTGAAATAACTTAGAAAATATTTGTCCTAAGGTTTTTCCATGTCTAGGGTCACAATCTACAGTCAACTTATGCTCTGATACCATCTGTAGTGACCTCGGATCAAGTAAGATCCTAAGTCCCTGTGAATAACATGCTAGTCCCTGGATCAATAGCTAGCACTCACAGTCGATGAAATATCATGTAAAACACAAGTCTTTATTACATGAATTCGAATAATCCAGAGTTTACATTATTACAACAGAAGCGATATAAATACAACTTGGAGTCCCATCAATGCCACAAGCAGGTTGAATGAAGACCCGCGATCATAGCGCACCTTTCAAAGATCTCCGAAATTCTGCACATGAAACGTGCAGCCAACAAGTTGGGTCAATACTTTGAATGTATTGGCAAATTACACCAAGGAAGGAAAGACTAACTCTACATGCAAGGCTAGTTTAGGCTTTGGAGTTCATTTGCATAAAGCTAATTTTCTCTAAGTATGGAGAAAAGAGAGGGAGAGTTTTACCCTACTTTGTAAACATTTGCTCAGATAAAATAGTGTCGAATGGCACACGAGGATATTACGCACCAAGTGTCCAAACAACCAAACACTTGGATATTACGCACCAAGCGTCACATGGATATTACACACCAAGTTCCCAAATTCCCACCCATTAACGATATTACGCACGCCATGGGGTTTCAAAACTTTGTTTTAGAAAAGAGAGAGGAAGATCCTTCAGAGGCTCCATCCTTCAGACGCTCATTGTTGTTCTGTTACCGTGAACACGGCTGATCGATCAGATTGCAATACTCTCGAGAGTTTGTGCACTTTACCCAGAATCCACGATCAAGTCCTTTTACAGACAAGACCATGGCGAGGCTTTCCCTTAGTAGCCCCTCTACCTTCTGGATCCAACCGTGCCAAGAACCTCCAAATGTTGGTACCCAGGTGAGGTTTCCCACTAAGTACTAGGCCAAGACAGAGCCCATAATGTATTGTGGTTGCACTAGAAGCTTCTGAATTCTGAAACATGGCAGACTTCTTTGATTCCTGGGCGGCCGTCCTCCACCAAAATCACACTCGTTGACCCGACAACCATTCCGCCCAGAAGAAAACTTAGTTTTATTTTGAAGTGGATTTGAGAAGAAAAGTTTGCTCTAGAGAGCCTTTATACTTAGAAAAATTCTTTGTCTTTCGAACCCCCCCAACGGTACTTTGTATATATAGCATAGCAAGCAATACTTAGCAAAACAGGGGTAACTTATTAGGATGGGAATTCCTAAGTATAGAGCTACTCATGGCATACTACAAAATCATCGCACTTGCAAAAAAAATACTAAGGAAAAATTCTACTAGAATATTCTACACATGCATACTACAGAATTTTTGAAGATCACATGCATAGAACCAAAACTGGGACAAAATTATGAACAAGTGGTGTAACTTGCCTTATGTTGATAACATGAGTGTTAGATTGTATTTCTCCGCAGCAATCGCACTCTCCGAACAATCTAATATGAGGACAAGGTAGTTCCAATCAAAAGAATTGCGAACATAGCAAACACAACAAGAATGATCGAAAACATGCATGATGATTTAACATTACACAATGGGTATAATTAGTTTTATGAGTATTAATATATCATATGATGCATGTATGAGTTCATTTAATGCAATAGGGTACTTGTTATTAATAATTACTTGCCAATATAAGGGTTTTGATAGTTCTGTTGAAACTTCTGTATTAATTGCCGTATTAAATTTGTATCTAAAGTGTATTGGATAGAGGGCATTAATACTAACCAGTAACAATTGGATTCAACTTTATCGGAGTTATAAATCTTTTCTTATGATTTAAATAGTGTTTAATGGAGTTTAAATTATTTAAACAATTTCTGTTGTCTAAAATTCAAACTAAATACAGATCTGTAATATACATGATAATGTGATTCCAGAGACATATTATTCATATTTTTCTGAGTTATAAATTATTTACTATGAATTTAATACTCTAAAAGTCCATTAAAACTATTTAAATCACTACAGCAATTTTACACTGCAAAATTTGGATCTAACAGCATATTAATGTTTTATATGAAATTATGAATCCATAGACACTTTATTTGTATTTTTAGAATCTACAGATAATTTACTATGATTTATTATGTCTAAAAAGCTCATTAAACCATTTAATTTATTACAGTAAATATGTACTGTAAAAGCTATATCTAATCTCGTATTATTGTTCTACACAATTTTGTGAATCCAACCATATATTATTTATAATTTTTGGACATGTATTCAATTTTATATGAATTTTACAAGATTGGACATAATTCTGGATATTTTAAATATTAAAATCAAATAACTCGCGCTGACTGGGCTCTGACCTGCTGACCTGGCAGATGACAAAGTGATGACGCAGCACGCTGACGAGGCGTGTGCCACGCGGCACGATCCTAGTGGACGATACCTCTTCGTGGCTGGGTCTAATCTAGGCCACCAGATGGGAATCCGATGGTCCTGGATCGAAGCTCCCTGGGACTCACCGGAGATGACGTCACCGGCGGCGGAGCGTCTCGGAGGTGATGGCTGGCGGCGATTCTGGCGGTCACTAGAGACGGAGGGGTAGACTACAGGGTGAGGCGCGTCCTGTACAACCCGATGGAGTGATCTGTGTCGGTGTTCGCTTCCTGGAGCAGCGATGGGAGGCGGCTGGAGGCGGTGGTCATGGTGTTTCTCCGGCGAGCAATTCGAGGGTGGTTCGGCGATCTGCGCAAGGGGAAAGTTGCATGAGGAGACGCGGTTGAGTATGGGGAAGAGAATAGGAGGAACACCAGGGAGAGGGGCGACGGAATTCGTCGGGATCGAGCTTGCCCTGCAGCTTGTCCTCAACAATGGCGGCGGCGAGATCCGAATCGGGTCGGGGCTAGGGTTTCCGCTGTGTTTTTGAAAGGAGAAAAAGACTTCGGGCTAGGGAATTTATATGTGGGTGGATTTCGTGCAGAGGGGGCGTAGAGCGACACGGAATCAGCGAGGAATCTGCGAGATTCGGCTCGATCGGGTGTTCTTCCCGTCCACGGCAGGAGGAAGGAGATGACCGCGCGGGGCCCGCATGGCAGTGAGAGGGGGAGGGGAACGCGGGCTATGGTTGGGCTTGCGATGGGACTTTAGCGGGTTGTTGCTTGCTGCTGCTGCACGGTAGAGAAGGAGAGCGGCTGGCTGGGCTGGGCCTGGCCGGCTGCCCAGGTAGAGTAGGTTAGGTTTTTTTTCCTGTTTCTTTTTTTTCTGTTTTTAGTATTCCTTTTGTAGATTTAGTTTTATAGATCCAAATGGAGTGATTCAAGTTTCTAATTTTTTTGTAAATTTAAAATACACCTAATAAACTTTACGGACCATAGTTTTGGTCAAAAACAAAATGACAAGATTGCCATTATGCATATATTGCATTATATTGCCACTTTTAGAGAATTTCACAAAAGGGTTTAAGGTTTTTATAATTTTGCAAAATATTTTAGGACATATAGGGATACTTTATTCCTGTACAATTTAAATAAAATATATTATCGAATATAATCCCATTAACAAAAATTCTGGGGACTTGAATTAGAGTTTTCACACAAGGTTTTTGCATGAGGGTTTGTATGAGATGCCATGATGAAATGCAATGCAATTTTTTTGTAATCCCAATTTTTGAAATCCTGCGATGTTACACACATGCAATGACTCTAGTGGATCAATCTAGTTTAGGATAAGAACACATATGCAATGACACTAATGGATCCATGTGGTTTAGGAAAAATACATGCAATGTCACTATTGGATCCATGTGGTTTAGGAAAAGAACACACATTCCAATGGATCAATGTGGTTTAGGAACAGAACACACATGAAATGTCACCGGTGGATCAATGGGTTTTAGGAAAAGAACAAACATGCAATTAATCTAGTGGACCCATGTGGTTTAGGAAAAGAACACACATGAAGTGACTCTAATGGATCCATGTGGTTTAGGAAAAGAACACGCATGCAATGTCACTAGTTGATCAATGTTGTTTAGAAAAAGAACACATATGCAATAATTCTAGTGGATCCATGTGGTTTAAGAAAATAACACACATGCAATGTCACCAGTGGATCAATGTGGTTTAGGATAAGAACACACATGCAATGACTCTAGTGGATCCATGTGGTTTAGGGAAAGAACACACATGCAATGTCACTTGTGGATCCATGTGATTTAGGAAAAGAACACACATGCAATGTCACCAGTGGATCAATGTGGTTTAGGAAAAGAACACATAGGAAATGTCACCGGTGGATCTATGAGTTTTAGGAAAAGAACACACATGCAATGACTCTAGTGGATCCATGTGGTTGACGAAGAGAACACACATGCAATGACTCTAGTGGATCCATGTGGTTTAGGAAAAGAATCCACATACAATGACTCTAGTGGATCCATGTGGTTTACAAAAAGAACACACATGAAATGTCACCAGTTGATCAATGTGGTTTAGGAAAATAACACACATGAAATGTCATCGGTGGATCAATGTGTTTTAGGAAAAGACCACACATGCAATGACTCTACTGAATCCATATGGTTTAGGAAAAGAACACACATGCAATGACTCTAGTGGATCCATGTGGTTTAGTAAAAGATCACACATGCATAGACTTTAGTGGAACCATGTGGTTTACGAAAAGAATACACATGGAATGACTCTAGAGAATCCATGTGGTTTAGGAAAAGAACAGACATGCAATGACAATACTGGATCCATGTGGTTTAGGAAAAGAACACACATGCAATGAATCTAGTGGATACATGTGGTTTATGAAAAGAACACACATGCAATGTCACTGGTGGATCAATGTGGTTTAGTTAAAGAACACACATGAAATTTCATCGGTGGATCAATGAGTTATAGGAAAAAACACACATGCAATGACTCTAGTGGATCAATGTGGTTTAGGATAAGAACACATATGCAATGACACTAATGGATCCATGTGGTTTAGGAAATATATACATGCAATGTCACGAGTTGATCCATGTGGTTTAGGAAAAGAACACACATTCCAGTGGATCAATGTGGTTTAGGAAAAGAACACACATGAAATGTCACCGGTGGACCAATGTGTTTTAGGAAATGAACACACATGAAATTTAGTGGATCAATGTGGTTTAGGAAACGAACACACATGCAATCTCACTAGTGGATCAATGGGGTTTCGAAAAATAACACACATGCAATGACTCTAGTGGATCCGTGTGGTTTAGGAAAAGATCAGACATGCAATGACTCTAGTGGATCCATGTGGTTTAGGAAAAGAACACACATGTAATAACTCTAGTGGATCAATGTGGTTTAGGAAAAGAACAAACATGCAATAACTCTAGTGGATCCATGTGGTTTAAGAAAAGAACACACATGCAATGTCACTAGTGCATCAATGTGGTTTAGGATAAGAACACACATGCAATGACACTAGTGGATCCATGTGGTTTAGGAAAAGAACACACATGCAATGTCACTAGTGGATCCATGTCATTTAGGAAAAGAACACACATGCAATGTCACCGGTGGATCTATGTGTTTTAGGAAAATAACACACATGCAATGACTCTAGTGGATCCATGTGGTTTATGAAAAGAACACACATACAATGACTCTAGTGGATCCATGTGGTTTAGGAAAAGAATCCACATGCAATGACTCTAGTGCATCCATGTGGTTTAGGAAAAGAACACACATGCAATGTCACCAGTCGATCATTGTGGTTTAGGAAAAGAACACACATGAAATGTCATCGGTGGATCAATGTGTTTTAGGAAAAGAACACACATGCAATGACTCTACTGAATCTATGTGGTTTAGGAAAACAACACACATGCAATGACTCTAGTGGATCCATGTGGTTTAGTAAAAGAACACACATGCAATGACTCTAGTGGATCCATGTGGTTTAGGAAAAGAATACACATGAAATCACTCTAGTGGATCCATGTGGCTTAGGAAAAGAACAGACATGCAATGACTCTAGTGGATCCATGTGGTTTAGGAAAAGAACACACACGCAATGTCACCAGTGGATCAATGTGGTTTAGGAAAAGAACACACATGAAATTTCATCGGTGGTTCAATGGGTTTTAGAAAAGAACACACATGCAATGACTCTAGTGGATCAATGTGGTTTAGGATAACAACATATATGCAATGACACTAATGGATCCATGTGGTTTAGAAAAAAATACATGCAATGTCATAGTGGATCCGTGTGGTTTAGGAAAAGAACACACATTCTAGTGGATCAATGTGGTTTAGGAAAAGAAAAAATATGAAATGTCACTGGTGGACCAATGTGTTTTAGGAAAAGAACACACATGTAATTAATCTAGTGGATCCATGTGGTTTAGGAAAAGAACACACATGCAATGACTCTAGTGGATCCATGTGGTTTAGGAAAAGAATACAATTGCAATGACTAGTGGATCCATGTGGTTTAGAAAAAGAACACACATGCAATGTCCCTAATGGATCAATGTGGTTTAGGAAAAGAACACACATGCAATGTCAACAGTGGATCCATGGGGTTTTGAAAAAGAACACACATGCAATGACTCTAGTGGATCCATGTGGTTTAGGAAAAGATCACACATGCAATGACTCTAGTGGATCCATGTGGTTTAGGAAAAGAACACACATGCAATGACTCTAGTGGATCAATGTGGATTAGGAAAAGAACACACATGTAAAGACTCAAGTGGATCCATGTATCCAATATTGTAAATTCCTATAAAATCGAATATAAGTCCACAATTGACAAATAATATACCATTGGATTCAGGACAATACGAAGAATATTAATACGAGATTATATATAACTTTTACAGTATATATGTACTTTAGTAATTTAAATAGTTTAATGATCTTTTTAGAGTAAATAAATCATAACAAATTATCTGTCTGTCGGAAAAATACAAATAAGATGTCTATGCATTCCTAATGACATGTAGGACATTAATCTGGCATTTTATATAATTTTTGCTAAATATAATATTCTAAATGATTAAAACATTCTTAATTAGTATTTAAATCATAGGAAAATATTCAGAACCCTAAATTGAGTTAATCCAATTGCCACGGGTTTGTCTCAGTATTACCCATATGTAGAAAATATAAACAAAACTATTTGTCAGGTTTTAACAGATGATATTGCAGAAAGCTATAAATGCATTACAATAGTAATTAAATCATAGAAAAAGATCTATACATGATTTTTAGGTGATTCCAATTGGTACTGTCTCTAAATTGAATTAACTATCCAGTAGTATTTCAGTCATAATTTAATACGAGATAAACATCAGAAGTCAAATTAAAGTGAGTTAAACCCCATTAAATCAATGTAGTTTTAATAATAAATGTTATATTGCATTAAATTCTTTCCCATATGCATGACGAGAGATATTAATGTTCAGAGAACTAAATACAACCATTGCGACATATTAAATCATCATGCATGCACTTGTTCATCATCGTTTTATTGTATTGTGCATAATTGCTATGTTTTGAATGGTGTGTTTGTTGTGTTTTGATCCAAACATTAGATTACGAGGAGTGGAAATATTGTGATTGTGACAAGTGCAACCATTTCTATTGTGAGGACTACCAAAGGCAAGTAGAGCTATCATAAATGTCCTACTATTTTTCCTATGCATGTAGTATGTTTTCAATAGTGATGCATGTGTAGGTGTTTTACTAATATACAATGCTATGACACCTAGGCATGATTGCCATATTTCCATTACTTGAGTTCCTTTGAGCCATCGTATTGTAGTTTCTTAGCCATGCTTATTAGATGCGCAATGGGAATTCATGATTGATTCCATTATGGAAAGATATGTTTTGATATAATGAAAACAACTGGAATTTTATGAATCTCCTAGGTGTGATCGGATTGATATTTTTGGTGGTTTCAATGCGGAAAGACACCCAGAACACTGAGATTAGACATGTTTCTTTTGTAGTAACTTCTAGTACAGCCGCATGTCATTATATGTCTTGACTAAGTAGGTTATTGGAACTTGACCTGACGTGACCAGCAGATGTAGGGGATGTAGGTTGGAATGGGTCCGTCCTGAGGGCTCAGGGTTCTACTTCTGAAAGGTTTCGTCTTGGTTTTCTCCCAACTGTGCCACAAAATGAGTGTAGTGGTACGAGCGGGTTGACTGGGTCATGCGGGTAAAGTGTACGAACCTCTCGAGAGTGTTATAATCTAAGTACTTAGCCGTGTCCCCGGTGATGGACAACTATGAGCAACTAGGCATGGAACTGTTTGGAAGATCTCACTCATCCCAATTTCTCAATTATTAAAACTTGATGGGTGAACATGGGTATAAGAGCATACGAAGCTAAATTGTCTTGTTTCTATATGGGTTTATGCTGGTATGTCCTTACAACAATTGTTTTAAAGAAAGAAAAGTATTTCAAAAGTAGGGAAAAGTTATATTGCTTTATGCAAATGAACCTGAGCTCCAACTAGCCAAATATGCACGTAACTGATAGGTTCCATTATATATCCACATACTAGGCCTACTTGCCAATACATTCAAAGTATTGACCATTTGTGGCTGTAACCTTTCATGTTGCAGGTTATTCTATTTCTGAGTGATCATTCATAGGCCACGAGACTCCACTTAACAATTGTTCGCCTGTGGCACATTTGAAGGATGGAGATCTACCTTGTATTTGTTTCCACTATGTACTTGAATGATGTAATGTAAATTGTGGATCATATTTGTTATATTTATGATGCACGGTTATATTTGGTATCATTTCGTACTGTGTGTGCTAGTTAACCGACCGAGGGATTAGCACTATACACAGGAAATCATCCTTATCAGGAGAGGGTGTTACAAGATGGTATCAGAGCTGTGTGTTGACTATAGGATCGTGACCTAATATTGGAATAGGAAAACCATATAAATTATAAACCCTGTTTCATTCAATCTATTCTCATCTTACAATTCTTTCTAGTATCTTCTTATCACTTCAATTCTCATACTCTTCTTCTTTAAACCATAAAAGGAAGACCCTCTCTAAGAATGAACTCGTAATTTTGTACTTATTAGATTGTTGTAATTCTTGATCTCTCTTTTCTAATCTCATCTTGTTCAAACTTGAGGATGAACACTTGTGCGAGGAAGCGCAAGATAAACAATAGTTAGATAATGTTCATCATATAGTTTTTGATAGGATTTCTGTTAGATCTAGCTATCAATCATTTCACTAACTTGTGTGATAGCTGGTTTATTGTGTTCGGATTGTGCTATTTTCTACCTCAAAGTTTCAGATTTTTTTTGAGAGATTTTATAATATGTTAATGAAGGTTTTGATTAGAAATTCGTGATATCAGTGTTGTAGTTTTCTGCCTGACATGTTTCACCGTGCGATTTTTCATTTCTTACTGGTAACTCGGATTGGGCTTATATTTTAGGATCTGGTTCGTAATTTGCTGTGGTAAAAGCACAAAAACTGGCTAAAATTCCGGATGCGTTTAAGGTTCCTAGAAAAATTCATGAATACTGCTATAGTTTCAGGACAGATTCTGTCCATTGCTTTCAAGATTGTAGGTTCACCCCCAAACGAATTTTAGTCAACACAAAACTACTTTGTGGATGGTATGCCACTAAAATAAAACATATGGAACATAAATAAAACTATTTTGGATTGAGTGTTGTTTGTAATGATTGCTTGCTTGTGTGCCAATTGATTGTTTTATGTAGTTATGTATGGGTAGTAATATTTCTCTTAGTCCCATTCTATCTATACTCATCTATGCATCCCAAAACAAATGCCACCTTGTCATCAACCCACTAGAATTGATAGTCTTTTCACTAGTGTAGTATATTGGTTTTTAATGACAAAGTAGTAATTCTAGTATGGATTGGATATGGAATATGAAGGTCACATAGTTGTGAACAACAAGATAATACACTAACAACAGTAGAGTGGAGAAGAAAAATATATATAATTTAATAGTTAACCTTGAGATGCCAACTTTAGTTCTCTTAAGGGGGTAGCCTTGAGAGTATACATATAGTGATAGAATCCACTTAGAAGTTAGAAGATGATCATGGAGAAACCACCCAAAACCTTGCTAGCCATTTTGAATCTCGGGACGAGATTCATCTTAAAGGGGTTAATTTGTCACATCCCAAGATTTTAGAAATTGGGACTAGAAAAAAATTGTTTTTACATGTTATTCATAAGCATTGAATTGCACCCATGCAAAAAACTGCAAGAATTATATTTGAAATCCCAAACCCTAATTACAATGTGCTAATTTATTCCTATAAGGAATTAAATAGAATTTTATAAAACCCATTATTGATAAGACACCAACTATTGCTAAATATTAGCTTATTATGATCCATTGAATATTTAAAAAATTTAGAGACAAAAATGAACTCATTTGGAGTTTATTTTCAAAAGTTATTAAACAAGTGAGAAACAGGAAATAGAAAAGAAAAGGGAATAAAAAATAAACCTAACTACCTAGCCGGACCGGCCTAACCCATCTATTCTCGGCCCTCCTCTATCTACCGCATCCGCAGCTGTAACACCCCAAAACATTAATCAAGATTATCAAGTTCTAATCACCCAATTTAGGGTTAACAAAAACTTTTAATAAGAAATATGAATATGAATGCATGGGTGTGTTGCATTAGTATAGAATTGATTGAAAATGCCATGCTTAATTGATCTAAATGTTGTGAAATGGTTTAAAGGTGAATCCCACATCATCTAGACAATTTACAAACAAATTCCAAAGAGAAAGAAATCAAATAAGAATAAATAAAGCAAATGGTCATTTTGACCATTTTAAACCACTAGGCCACTTTAGGTGTTCCTAGAGGAAGATTTCTAACAGAAACATTTCTATCTCTTTTCACCCCTTGCTAGACCAAGTAAAGATGCATCAAGGCCCACTTTACAAACTTACAAAAACATCCACTACAAGGAATGTGTCAACTAGTGACCTTTTCTTAACGACCATGGGTTTTTTGGTCATAAATCATGACGATTTCAAATCAGATGGTCGTAGGCCATTTGAGAGGGTCCAAACCTTGAAAAACCACGACCTTTTCTGCCAGAAAGGTCATCACTTGATTACACCACTAGGTCATAACATAGACGACACATGTATATGAACTTAATTTTAGGCTACTACGGCCAATTTAAATGGTTGTTACTGTTAATACATGATTCGTTGAAACGAACAGACTACCAACTAATCAATTTCACATATGTGTCATGTCCACGTGTCTATTTTTGCCTACGTATATATTCACGTGTCAATTTCTTTTTATATGTCAATTTTTTTGCCTACATGTCATGTCCACGTGTTAATTTTTTGCCTATGTATTATATCAGCGTGTCTGTACACGTGTCTCCATGCTGACCGGGAATGACTGACCTGACCAACAAGGTCCCGGGAAATTAAATGTCAAAAAAGATCGCGACAGCGGGGGCATGAATCGAACCTGCGCGCCCTCACTCCATCCTATATGGTTCTTACCACTACGACAATGCTTCGTCAGTTGAAATATGAGCACCCTCAATGTATAAGTGTATAGAATTTTCGGCTGCTTGGGCCTCGGGAGGAGGCGGCCCCCGAACTAAGGCTGGTTGGCCTGCTCCTGGGCTAGACTTTGGGCTCATGCTGGCTGCTTGGGCCTCGGGAGGAGGCGGCCCCCGAGCTTGCTCAGCTGGCCATTGGGTTTGCCCGCTGGCGTCTCCAGATATTTTTTCTGTCATTACAGTTTTCTAAAAAAAATTTGTATCTTTTTATTCATAACTCCAAATTGAGTCAAACAAAGTTCATAGAACTTTTAAATTTTCAGAGAATATTTTTAGGACATTATGGAACAATTTTAATTTTTAGGAAAATACATGGACATATTTTTATATAAAACCTTAATAGGTGTAAATAGAAATTTTTAATCATGGTTTTAACAATAGACTCGCTAAAATTTCGTCTAGGGACATAGTGTTGGGAATATGCCCTAGAGGCAATCATGTATGATGTTATTTCCAATGTATTTATAAAGTTATTGTCCATATATGGACTACTGGTATATATCATTGAATATGTGATTTGATTGTGGAACTATATATTCATGTTGTTTATCATGATTGTCCTTGGTTGTTGAGGTTGTGCTAGACACACAACTTAGACTAATGTGAAAGTCGGTTGATGACTCGGTTCCACTTGTCATGGGCATAGAGATGTTATTCCGACTTACACTGATTCGGCTAAGGATTTTAGCGAGTCGGACTGACCCATATTGAGATACAACGAATAAGTCGTCATTTGTATATCTCAATCAATGCAATCCTTAGACCTGAGGTTATTGCACAATCCGAGTTGAGGATCACCGACTTAAGTTCTATCAAACGTTGTTCCGTCACTGGGCAGTTATAAAGGCAGAGTTCGGGTCGACTGAGAATCAAGCTGCGTGATGTGAATAACCGAGATGGGATTTTGCCCCTTCGTTTGGAGAGATATTCTCTGGGCCTTCTCGGAAGTTATGATTTGAAAAGCATGGCCATCCGTTACTCGGTTAAGTGTTAACCAAGGAGACCGACTGAGAGTTAGTCGGATGAATCACTTATCTCGAATCGAGAAAGATAGTCGAACTATTTAAGGGATGACGATTATTCTCCTATAGTTCGACAAGGTATATCGTGATGCAAAAGGGACTCAGACGAAAGTCGCATTGGTAGGTATGTCGTCATGACTCTTTGGTACTTGGGAGTTGGCACGTTCTGCTATGAGCCGCTACCAACTGATCGGTCACGAGTGAGACTCGGATCGTGTCCGGGTCACCATGAGCCTGTCGGGTCACACACTTAAGAGCGGGAGTATATTTGGGTTGGACCCAAAAAGGAAATTGACAGAGTTAGTTAGTTGGACTAGCAGTGACTAATATAGGCCTTTTAGTGAATGGGCAACAAGTGAGTGGAGCCCACTTTCACTCCCTATATAAGCTGGGGCGCAGGTGCTTAGAGCACACGGTTAGGTCACTCCATGTGTTGGAAACCCTAGCTCCAGTCCAGTCCTGTCGCCGCCATACCGGACCTAGCAGTCCATCGCCGGCACTGCTCCTCGTACGTGTGGATATTGACGGAGGTGTTGTACGTTCAGCACTTCAATGATCGTGGATCGAAACGGATTGTGAGGGCTGCACTGCATCAAGCGACGTGCTTTATCAATTCCGCAACCGCGCATCTAGTGGTAAATCTCGTGGCCTATAACCTCAGCTAGATCTTGGGTTCACCACGTAGGAAAAAAAAATATTTTCTCTGCGTGGCCCAACAGTGGTATCAGACCGTTAGCTTCTGGTTTTAGGCTCGAGATCGTGCATATGTGATATGCGGTTGGCGTTAGATTGGATCTAATTGCAGTTTTGGTGGTCGATCTATGAGATAGATCGGTTTTGTACAAAGTTGATTGGATCAACTGTACTCGGGGAATGGATGACCTTGTTTCCATGATCTAACTGCTAAGATCGTGGAACAACATACCCCTACCGGTCGGCTTCTACCATTGGGGTAGACTGTGACACGTAAACCCGGATGCGGTGATCGAAGATCAAAGAGTTTGGTCGAATCAGAGTCCGGATCGGATTTGGGTAAAATTGTTTTATCCGATGATGAAATCCATGTCCGGGACCGCCGGCTTCGCCCTGTCATAGCGCCTTAGATGTCGTTGCGAGTTTTTCACAACGCCGGTAGATACCTTATCTATGCATAACTTGTTTTTGCAGGATGATGTTGTGAATGGTATGGCTTATGTGCATGTGATGTGTGTAATCCATACGTGATCTACGTATCACGGTTTTTGTCAGCCGGTTGGAGCCTAGGTGCTGTCATTTTATTGTATAACGACATGTGTGTCGGATTCTCTATATAATTTACTTTACAAGCTAGTGTAGTTGTTTGGAGAACCCGGATGGCATGCAAGTCGATGTACAAGTCGGCTACATGGTGTAAGGTGGCACGTGGCAAGAGTTGACACGAGTCGAATTACAAGCTTTGTGGAAATGGAGATCGCCATGAAGAAAGCCATACCATTTCACATTATAATTGCTTTATTTTGTGTTATTGTTATGTCTCTGTTTTACCTCTATTAGATAGTTGGTAGAAAGTAATCCCTCAAAGAAGGTCTAGTCGGTTTCCCCGCCAGTGCTGCACCATCACAAGTCGGACATTTTTGGTAGTGGGCTCATAAAATTGAGGTGCTATCAATTCTTTCTGACTTGGTGGGTTCGAGTCAGACTCTTACAGCAAAAGCACTCGGTAATCTAGACGGGTCTATCACAACGGTTGTGGGACTCGGGGAAAAGTCGGATAGGAGCCGGGGCATGTGATGCCAACCATCCAACAGGAGTAATATGAGATACGATTGACAAGGAGTTGTCTACCTAGATCACTTGACGGCTAGTGGTGATGCTAAAGCTCACTAGTCGGCTTTCTTATTTAGGGTCCTGAATTACTAAGTAACCATCGGAGGGGTGTTGGTTCTAGTGGGAGCATAAGTATTAAAGTGTTTACTATGCTTGCTCTTTTATGTATACATGTCTTAAGTGTTTTGCAAAATTTTCCGTTGTAGATCAATGGCACCTAGCAGTCTCCCTCAGATTTCCAGTTTTGCTTTGAGAACCATCTTAGAGAAAGATAAGCTAAATGGAACTAACTTCACCAACTGGTATCGTAATTTGAGAATTGTTCTCAAGCAAGAAAAAAGGGACCATGTCCTAGACAACCCACTTCCAGATGAGCCGAATGAGAATGCGACTGTCGTAGCCACCAATGCCTACCATCAGATTTGTGATGAATCCATGGCAATTAGTTGTCTTATGCTTGCTCACATGGAACCGGACTTGCAGCAGCAGTTCGAGAATGTTGAGGCCTACGATATGATCGAAAGCCTCAAAAGTATGTTCCAGGCTCAAGCGAAGACTGAGAGGTATCAAGTCTCTCAGGCCTTGTTGAGCTGCAAGCTTAAGGATGGTGATCCACTGAGTCTACATGTGATCAATATGGTTGGTTATGTGAAGTCTCTAGAAAGTCTGGGCTACCCCATTAGCGAAGAGTTCGCTACAGACATAATTCTGAACTCTCTTCCTAGTGCGTATGGTCAGTTCATATTGAACTAACACATGCATGGTATGGATAAGAAACTCACTGAATTACATGGGATGCTCAAGCAGGCTGAGGCGGATCTCAAGAAAGGTGCCAATCAAGTGTTGATGGTACAGAATAAGGATAAGTTCAAGAAGAGTTCTTGGACTAAGAAGAAGAAGGCTAAGTCGGGAGGTAAGGCTGAGGACCCGGTCCAAAGCGCTTCCTCAGGGACTAAGCCATCTCCTGCAGCCGGATCCACTTGCTTCTACTACAAGGAGGATGGCCACTAGAAGAGGAATTGCAGCAACTATCTGGCTGACAAAGCCAAGAGTGGAGGTGTGACTTCCGGCTCAGGTACACTTGTTTGCAATGTTACAAACATTTCTCTTGCTGATGCACCTGGTAGTTCTTGGGTATATGATACCGGATCAGTTATTCACATCTGCAACTCGTTGCAGGGACTGGTAAGAACTAGGAGTGTGGCGAGAGGCGAGGTTGACATTCGAGTCGGCAACAAAGAGAGAGTCGCTGCGTTGGAAGTCGGCACAATGCAACTTCATTTACCTTCCGGATTCTTAATGGAGCTGAATAATTGTTATTATGTTCCAGTGCTTAGTCGAAACATTATTTCTGCCTCATCTTTGATGAGACAAGGCTATGAGTCGAATATTAAGAATAATGGTTGTTCTTTATATTTGAATGATATGTTTCACGGCTTTGCACCCGTCCAGGACGGGTTATTTAGTTTGAATCTTGATAGTGAATCTGTCTATAATATATATGTGAAAAGGTTGAAACCAAATGATCTGAATATGACTCAATTTTGGCATTGTCGGCTTGGTCACATAAGTTGGAAACGCATGAATAAGCTCCATGATGATGGACTCCTAACTTCGTTCGACTTGGAGTCATTCGAGACATGCGAATCCTGCCTACTCGGCAAGATGACCAAGACACCTTTTGCAAAGAGTTGTGAAAGGGCATCCGACTTATTGGGACTAGTACATAGTGATGTATGTGGCCCAATGAGCACGACAGCTAGATGTGGTTATGAGTACTTCATTACCTTCACTGATGATTTGAGTAGGTATGGATATATCTACTTGATGAAACATAAGTAGGAAGCCTTTGAAAAGTTCAAGGAATTCCAAAATGAGGTACAGAATTAACTCGGCAAGAAAATAAAGTTTCTTTGGTCGGACCGAGGAGGTGAGTACATGTGCCATGAGTTTGATGACCATCTGAAGAGTTGTGGAATAGTTCCCCATCTCACTCCTCTAGGAACGCTGCAGAGAAACGGTGTGTCTGAAAGGAGAAATCAGACCTTGTTGGACATGGTATGATCAATGATGAGTCAGACAGATCTGCCTTTATCATTTTGGAGTTATTGTCTAGAAACTGCAGCGTTCATACTAAACAAAGTACCATCAAAGTCCGTAGAGAAAACACCGCATGAGATGTGGACTGGCAAGAAGCCTAGTTTATCTTTTCTTAAGATTTGGGGTTGTGAAGCTTTTGTCAAGCGACTTCAGTCAGACAAGCTTGCAACTAAGTCGGATAAGTGTATTTTCGTAGGATATCCGAGGGAAACCTTGGGTTACTACTTCTACAACCAAGAAGAGGGCAAAGTGTTTGTCGCTCGGAATAGTGTCTTCCTTGAGAAAGAGTTTCTCAATCGGGGAGTCAGTGGGAGCACGGTCCAACTCGAATAAATTCGAGAGGTACCGGCCAGTAGCGAGTTGGCAAAAGCCTTGGAGGTTGAGCCGGTCATGGTTCCTGAGCCAGAAATAGCACCGACACTGCGAAGATCGGACAGATTGCGAAGTGTTCGTGATGTGTTACTGTTAGACAGTGATGAGCCGGCAACTTATTCGGAAGCGATGGTGGGTTCTGATTCTGAGTCATGGCTTGGAGCCATGAGATCCGAGTTAAAGTCCATGGATGAAAATCAAGTTTGGAACTTGGTTGATCTGCCAGACGGTGCAAGACCTGTCGAGTGCAAATGGGTCTTTCAGAAGAAAACTGATATAGATGGAAACGTTTCCATCTATAAAGCACGACTTGTCGCGAAAGGGTTCCGACAAGTTCAATGAGTTGACTATGATGAGACTTTCTCTCCCGTGGCGATGCTTAAATCAGTTCGGATCATGTTAGCTATAGCAGCCTATTTCGACTATGAGATATGGCAGATGGATGTCAAGACGGCTTTCCTTAATGGAAATTTAACCGAGGACGTGTATATGATACATCCCGAGGGTTTTGTCAATTCGGCTAATGCTGACAAGGTATGCAAACTTAAGAAATCCATTTATGGGTTGAAGCAAGCATCTCGGAGTTGGAACATTCGCTTTGATGAGGTAGTCAAATCGTTTGGCTTCATCAAGAGTGATCATGACTCTTGTTTATACAAGAAGTTTAGTGGGAGCAAAGTAAACTTTCTGATCTTATATGTGGATGACATATTACTGATTGGAAATGATGTCCAGATGTTGCAAGAGACCAAGGAATCATTGGAAAAGAGTTTTTCAATGAAAGACTTGGGTGAGGCAACTTACATACTAGGAATCCGGATCTATAGAGATAGATCAAAGTGGCTCATTGGACTGAGTAAAAGTACATATTTGGACAAATTATTGAAGAAGTTCAATCTGGAATCGTCTAAGAAGGGGTTCTTACCGATGTCCCATGGCGTGAAACTTAGCAAGACTCAGTGTCCTTCGACAACTGATGAGCGAAATCGGATGAGTGTGATTCCGTATGCTTCTGCAGTCGGATCCATCATGTATGCTATGATTTGTACTAGGCCGGATGTTTCCTATGCTCTAAGTGTTATGAGCAGGTACTACGCTGACCCTAGAGAAATCCACTGGGCAGCGGCTAAAAATATCCTTAAATACTTGAGAAGGACTAAGGATATGTTCCTGGTTTATGGAGGTGAGGATGAACTCAGTGTAAGGGGTTACACGGATGCGAGTTATCTCACTGACTCGGATGATTCTCGTTCGCAATCCGGATATGTGTTTGTGATAAACGGAGGGGCGATGAGCTAGAAGAGTTCCAAGCAAGAGACGATGTCTGCGTCTATGAATGAGGCTGAGTATATTGCTGCCTCAGAGGCAGCAAAGGAAGCCGTTTGGATGAGGAATTTCCTCATGGATCTTGGTGTGGTTCAGGGCTTATCCAGTCCGTTAGACATGTATTGTGATAACAATGGTGCTATCGCACAAGCCAAGGAACCTAGACAACACCAGAAGAATAAACATATACTCATGCAAGGTACACACGGATGCAAACATTACAGATCCGTTGACAAAGCCACTTCCACAGCCGAAGCATGAGGCGCACCTGAGAGCTATGGGCATTAGATGCCTAGACATGTGATGTCGGATGATTGACTCTAGTGCAAGTGGGAGACTATTGGGAATATGCCCTAGAGGTAATCATGTATGATGTTATTTCCAATGTATTCATAAAGTTATTGTCCATGTATGAACTACTGATATACATCATGGAATATGTGATTCAATTGTGGAACTATATATTCATGTTGTTTATACTGATTGTCATTGGTCGTTGAGGTTGTGTTGGACACACAACTTAGACTAATGTGAAAGTCAGCTGATGACTCGGTTCCACTTGTCATGGGCATAGAGATGCTATTCTGACTTACACTGATTCAGCTAAAGAGTTTAGTGAGTCAGACTGACCCATATTGAGATACAACGAATAAGTCGTCATTTGTATATCTCAATCAATGTAATCCTTAGACCTGAGGTTATTGCACAATCCGAGTTGAAGATCACCGACTTAGGTTCTGCCAAACGTTGTTCCGTCACTGGGTAGTTATAAAGGCGGAGTTCGGGTCGACTGAGAATCAAGCTGCGTGATGTGAATAACCGAGATGGGATTTTGCCCCTTCATCTAGAGAGATATTCTCTGGGTCCTCTCGGAAGATATGATTCAGAAAGCATGGCCATGCGTGACTCGGTTAAGTGTTAACCGAGGCGACTATCTAAGAGTTAGTCAGATGAATCACTTATCTCAGATCAAGAAAGAGAGTCAAACTATTTAAGGGATGAAGATTATTCGCCTATAGTTAGACAATGTATATCGTGAGGCAAAAGGGTCTCAGACGAAAGTCGCATTGGTAGGTATGTCGTCATGACTCTTTGGTACTTGGGAGTTGGCATGTTCTGCTAGGAGCCGCTACTAACTGATCGGTCACGAGTGAGACTCGGATCGTGTCTGGGTCACCATGAGCCTGTCGGGTCACACACTTAAGAGCGGGAGCATATTTGGGTTGGACCCAAAAGGAAATGGACAGAGTCAGTGAGTTGGACTAGCAGTGACTAATACAGGCCTTTTAGTGAATGGGCCACAAGTGAGTGGAGACCACTTTCACTCCCTATATAAGCTGGGGCGCAGGTGCTTAGAGCACACGGTTAGGTCACACCATGTGTTGGAAACCCTAGCTCCAGTCCAGTCCTGTTGCCGCCGTACCGGACCTAGCAGTCCATCGCCGGCGCTCCGCCTCGTACGTGTGGATACTGACGGAGGTGTTGTACGTTCAGCACTTCGACGATCGTGGATTGGAACAGATTATGAGGGCTGCACTGCATCAAGCGACATGCTTCATCAATTCCGCAACCGCGCATCTAGTGGTAAATCTCGTGGCCTATAACCTCAGCTAGATCTTGGGTTCACCGTGTGGGAAAAAGTTTTGTTTTCTCTGTGTGGCCCAACACATAGCCTCGCTAAAAAATCAGTGGATCTCTAAAGAAACATCATATTATGAGTCTAAAAATGATTTAAAAAAAATCATGAGTATTAGATCATGTACCCGTAGTTCAAATTCGGCGGGAATTTGTCTTTTTTCTCAGGGGTGGACGGAAAGGTTTTAGATACCTTAGTTCAAAAATTGTCCATGTAATATGGTCTAGTAGTTTTGAAAAATAGGGTTGTACCATTTTGAATTAGAACTTTGATGGTTGCTTCACAAAATGCGTCGTCTTTTGTATTCCAAAAATGGAAAATGCAATTTCTGTGCGACAAAAAGGAAAACTTCCTCCTGTAACATTGTTGGCCATCTCAGGATGCACATGCATGCACAATATAGGCACATTATCACAAACTATGTTGCGATTTTGTGTCATGTCATTGGTCGTCTGACCTGAAAGCCATGAAACCTCGGACAAGATAGGTCATTTCTGTGAAGGTTTTTTCAAGATGTTCGCAATATACAAAGTTTGGTATTTTTCCTTGCAAATATGTTACATAATATGACACCACGCGAAGGATTTACCTTGTTTGGACCATTTTTGAATCTTTCATGTCTGTTTCAAACTATGGTCAAAACGGCGGGCACGGAGGTTCATAGATAGGGGGTGATCCTCTCTAAACATGCATTGGATCTCTGAAAAAACATCATATTGTGAGTCTAAAAATGATTTTTTCCAAAAATTATGAGCATTAGATCATCTAGCTGTAGTTCAAATTGGACCCACTTCCAACCGATTCAGCACGAATTTGTCTTTTTCACCATGGGTGGACGGAAAGGTTTGAGATATCCTACTTGGGAAATTGTCCATGTAAGGTGGTCTAGTATTTTCGAAAAATATGGCGGTAGAATTATGAATTAGGAATTTGGTGGTTGCTTCACAAAATGCCCCGTTTTTGGCACTCGGAAAATGGAAAATGCATTTTTCATGGAACAAAAAGGAAAACTTCCTCCTCCAACATTGTTCGCCATCTCAAGATGAACATGCATGCACAATATAGGCACATTATCACAAACTATGTCACGATTCTAGACATACCTTTGGTCGTTTGACCTAAAAGCCATGAAAGCTCGAACATGATAGGTCGTTTCTGTGAAGGTTTTTTCGAGATGTTCGCAATATACCAAGTTTGGTATTTTTCCTTGAAAATATGTCACATAATATGACACCACGCAAAGGTTTTATATTGTTTGGACCGTTTTTGAATTTTTCATGCCTGTTTCAAACTATGGTCAAAACGGCGGGCACGGAGGTTCATAGATAGGGGATGATCCTCTCTAAACTTGCATTGGATCTCTAAAAAAACATCATATTGTGAGTCTAAAAATGATTTTTTCAAAAAATTATGAGCATTATATTATCTAGCTGTAGTTTAAATTGGACCCACTTCCTACCGATTCGGCACGAATTTGTCTTTTTCACCATGAGTGAATGAAAAGGTTTGAGATATCCTACTCTGGACATTGTACATGTAAGGTGGTCTAGTATTTTCAAAAAATATGGCGGTAGCATTATGAATTGGGCATTTGGTGGTTGCTTCACAAAAAGCCCCGTTTTTGGCACTCGGAAAATGGAAAATGCATTTTTCGTGCAATAAAAAGAAAAACTTCCTCCTGCAACATTGTTCGCCATCCCAAGATGCACATGCATGCACAATATGGGCACATTATCACAAACTTTGTCATGATTCTGGCCATAACATTGGTCGTTTGACCTGAAAGCCCTGAAACCGCGAACATGATAGGTCATTTCCGTGAAGGTTTTTTCGAGATGCAATCGATATACAAATTCTGGTATTTTTCCTTGTAACTATGTCACATAATATGACACCACACGAAGGATTTACCTTGTTTGGACCCTTTTTGAATTTCTTGTGCCCGTTTCAAACTACGGTCAAAACGGCGAGCATGAAGGTTCTTAGCTAGGGGCTGAGCCTCGCTAATCTTTCAGTGGATCTATGATAAAATAGCATATTGTAAATGTAAAAATGATTTTTGTAAAAAAATAGGAGCATTAGATCTTTTACTTGTAGTTCAAATCGGACCCACTTCCTACCGATTCGACAGACATTTGTCTTTTTTGTGAGGGGTGGACAGAAAGATTTTTAGATACACAAGTTGGTACATTATCCAAGTAAGGTGGTCTATTATTTTTGAAAAATATGACGGTATCATTTTAAAACTTTTATTTGGTGCTTGCTTCACAAAACACCCCGTTTTTGACATTCCAAAAATGAAAAAAGGAGCCATCCAATGAGAAAAGAGAACCAGCTAACCACAGATCGGTCCATCAAAGCTACCCTCTACCATTGAAATGTCCTCCATCCAATGATCCAAAGTGACGGGGCCTGTTTCTGCCGCCACCCCCCCCCCCACTTGGACATGATTTGATGAAAATGCCCTACAATTTTCAATCTTTGCACCACAAATGTGAAGGGGTAGTTTGGTAAAAGCCCCACGACAGCCATCCAGTCATCTAGATCGCCCCCCAAACCCTAACCCCTCACACGCGACACGCCACCACCCTCCCTAGATTTCCACCCCGTCGCCACCGACCTTGTTCCCCAGATTGTCTCTCCCCGTCGCCCCCGACCTCGTTCTCCATCTCCAGACGTCTCTTCCCGACCCCGTCGCCTCCCTCTAGATCTCCATCTCCACCACCAGAGATAGTCCTCTCCCTCCATTCCCCACCACCAGCCAGTTGCCCCCGACCTCGTTCTCCTTCCCCGACGCTGGCGGCTCAGCACGTCGAGCATCTCCTCCTCGGCCAAGATCGCCGCCTCGCCACCTCGCGTGTGGTCAACGGGGCACATGGGGGCGGAGGTGGAATCGCGGTCGTGAGCGGGGCAGCACTGGACGCGTCCGTGGTGTACGTCGCCTCGTTCAAGCCAAGTGTCAGGCGCTTGTCTAGAGCGCGAGAGCATCACGAGGACGCTGGATCCACCCCCTCTCCCGCTGCCCCTTCCCTCTCTCTATTTCCCTTCTCCCCCTCTCCACCTCTCTATTGGTTTCTATCTCTCACTCTCTCTTTCTCTCTGTAGGCAACACCGAGGACCATCTGCGAGGAAACAGTGTGTCCATGAGATCTGACAAGAAACCGATGCGCTCGATCCCTACCTCCCTCTCCCTCACCCTGGACGTTGACCTCCACGATTTCTCCTGCCTCCCTGACCAGATCCTCGTCGATCTTTTCAGAGTACACGCTCCCTCAGACGTCCCCTTCATGTGGATTGCAGAATCATTGTAGATGATGTACTCGAGTGCAACTTGTTACTTGCAACTGGACTGCAGAATCATTGTAGATGATGTACTCGAGTGCGTCCATCATACCGTAAATAGTAGAAGACAGTTTAAATTCGCTGCATGTGGTTGTGACATAGCAAGTAGGTAACTAACAGATTATAGTTTGAATATAACTTGTACAAGTTTGGATTTAGTCATTTTTGTAGACGAATTTGATGTCTACTGCAGCACATCATTTTATTTTGTCAATAGTGTTCAGCTGTACCCTGCATTGAAACGGTAGTATTCCATGGCATTTGCATACAAATAGTTTCAGAAGAAACAGGTTAATAACCAACTTTCTGTTGTTGCTAACTGGTTAAAAAATAGTTAGCTAGTATGTTGTGATTTTATTCTTGTTGGAGACAATAGTGTGCTCCACTAAGTTACATCATGATTATGTATCAATGTGACCCTGAATCTATTCTTTCTACTCTTGGTACATAATGGACTATGTATCATGCCTATTCTGGTAGATGGGTTAAGATGCACACTCTAAAGGCCGAAGTTGTCAGTGAGGATGTTACCATTACTGAACTAGTACTAAATAGTCACATATTCTTATTTAGTTTGCTTCAGTTTCGTTATCTATCATGTAGCTATGTGTTCGGAGATGCTGCTCAGATAATTTTGGCCATCCAACATGTTGCCTATATCACCTCTAACTGTATATATATGCAATGGTCACTAGATCTGTTCCATCCCAGGTGTGTGAGCTGCTGTTGCCTGGGAGACCATGTGTCTGAGCTGATGCAGTCCACCACTTCCTTGAGCTTCTTCTACTTCTTCCGCACCACTCCAAGCTGCTACTGCCCGTGATGTCTATTTTCTCACCCATTCATGTATTTTGGCTAAAGTTTATATATTTTTACTGTACTGGTGTAGTATAGACTAGCAGTACCATGCTTGAACAATAGATGCACTATAGGGGTGTTATGTTTCTGATATGGTGCTTCTTTGTTTGGATTGCTATTCTGTAGAGTTATATGTACTAGCTTGTGATCATAGAATGTAACACTTGATCATAAATTAATTTCTAGTATACCATGTGTATTTCTATTGTATGAGTGATCACCATGTATTTTAAACCTGTTGTAGCTTGGTAGTATTTTTGCACTGATCTTGTAAAAGTTTAAACATCTATAGGCATCCACGATGGCACATTTTGCACTGCTAGATGTACTGTTTTATAGTTCCCATGGGAAGGTGTATGTCATGATTGGTTACCTCAATTCTTATCGTCTGGACTACCTTTTTTGTTGCTAGATGTACCTTTTTTCGCTGCTAGATGTACTGTTTCGAGCTAGTTGTGCCTACTAATATACTTCTATGTTCCGTGTCCAGTAGTTGTTGTGCAAGTGTGATTTCCTATTTTTATTACTCCCGTAGACTATAAGTGTGATTTCCTATTTTTATTGCTCCTCCAGCACGCTGGGAGCTGCTGGCACATGCGATTATGCGGATGAGCACGGCGAGCTATGGCGCGTCGCAGAGAGGCGGCAGCGCTGTGCTCGGGAGCCCACTGGCGGCGGCTGCTCTGATGCCCCTTGGCTGGGATCATGAGCGAATTAACTGTGATGAGGAACTCTAACATCAACATGATTTTTTTGTAAATTTTAATTGTATAGGACACGGTTGTTGATTGTCTGGGATAAATCTAGTATTTCGATTGTCGATTACCTGATGACATGGTTGTAATCTATCTTGTTTCGTCCTATTTGAAATATTATGATTTTATTGGATCCGTCTGAATGAAATTAATGGTTATTGCACAAATGAAAACCGATTTGTGACCTGTGTAGGATTTATACCTGACATGTAGGGCCAGTAATGAAACTGGTACTCATGGGTAGGACCCATCTGACATGTGGGACCTACTGATGTAAAATTAAAAAAATAGAAATGTTGGGCCGAAGCAAACGCCAAAAATTAAATATATATGGGCTTAAGTTTTGGGTTTGTCCCATGAAATAACTGGATAGTAAAAGATAAGCTTAGAAACTAAAAGGCTAGAATTGTTAGGCTTGGCCCATGTAAAGCACCGAACTAGATTGGGCTGAATTTACTGCCACGTCAGATTCCATGTTGGATTGGCTTACGTGGACAGGCCAGAATGCCATGACCAAACTTTTGGTCATAAACACTATGACCATCTATTTTGGTCATAATAGTCCATGACCAATTGAAGAAAAAGGTCGTTAGCTGTCTATAGTGACCCTCGTTATATGACCTACTACTTTTGGTCATAGAAATGTCATAGATGGATTACTATGATCTTTCTATGACCAATATTTGGGGTGACTAGTTAGCACATTCCTTGTAGTGATCTAGCAAATCCATTCAAAGGACATTTGAAAATTGAATCCAATTCATATGTTAAGATCACACTTTTTCAAAAACCCATCAAATCAATTCCCCTTGACCTCTCCAAGCAAACCTAGTCTCTCAAGCTTAATATAAGATTACTCAAAAAATTTGAATCAAAAATTCAAAAATAAATTTCATGCGGCCATTAACACAAACACTTGGCATGCACAGAATAATCTCTAGCCTAACTTCACTGTTTTGGACAATGATCATCGATTGATTGACCTCCCTCTTAACCCCCTTGTCCGCCTGAGTGTCTAGCAGCAGTAGACAAGCCCCTCCCCCTTCACCGCGGAGAACAGTGGAGCGCCGCTGTTTTGTGGTCATCGCCGGCCGACCACGGCTAGCTCGCAGCAGACCGCCCCGTGCCCATCTAGTATGTCCAGGAGCTACGCCGCACTCTACCTCCAGCCCCTGTCCAGGCCACAACCCCAGTCGAGCCATGGACCACCCTAGCTACACCATGCCCCGCCTCTCTACACCGTGCCCGACGAGCCCTGCCAGCTCGCGCCTTTCCCTCACCAGGCACGCACAGCCTTGCCATGATCACCCCACCCCAGCAAACACCCCCGTTCGCCGCTGCGCGACCCGCAGCAGCCGCATGCCGCCGCAAACACCATTTCCTCCGCTTAGAGCGCCGCACGCGCTAGACCAAACCACTAATTCCGCTCAGAACCGCCAGGGAGCACCGCACCGTCCTACGCCCTCACCCACGCCATTAGCTGCCTGTAGCGACGCCACCATCGAGCTCACCGCCACACCGCTCGGTCCCCTCATCAAGGTATAAAAGGAGGCCACCCCCGCCTCCATTCTGCACACCACTTGACTCCCCACTCCTCACTGACCTGCCCCACTTCTCCGTGGAGAAAGGCGATCACCATCGTGCCGAAATTTCAGCGGAGTTCGCCGCTGCTGGAGGAGAAGGGCGTCGTTGATTCCGACCACCCCGAGCCCTGCTGTGACCATGCCTCGCCTCGCCATCGTCTACCTCATCGTTTGCCCCCGTCGTCGAGCCTAGGTGGAGCCCAGGTGAGCCCCGAGAGACCCCCACCGCCGCGTTAGGTTTAGCTCGTCGCCGGAGCTGTTCGTCGTCGATGATGAGCCTCAGCCGTCGATCTTGCTTCTAATCGTACGGCCTAGAATCAACGATACCGCTTCATGTTAGATGAGTCACTGACTAATGGACCCCCTCTGTCAGCCACGCATTGCGCTGTGCTGTGCAGTTGGGTCGACCCGTTTAGCTTTCCCGCCCAGGCCTGGAAATTCAAATAAGGATTTTCCTTTTTAGTTTAAATCCTATTCTATCCACTTATTCAAAAATCAATTTAGAGAGTTTCACTTAACAAAATTACATGATTCAAATTTGGTTAGAAAGATAATTAAATTATCTATCCAAGCCAGTTGGATTTAAATCATTTGGAGTTAGAGGTAATGTTAAGCAAAAATAACAAGACAAAGACTTTTGCAACTTCAAACATTTTTCAAAAATCAACCATAATAGCTTTTGAGTTGATTCCAACTCTCAAAAATCACATTTGATAATATCTATCTAAATATGTAAAAATATCTAGGTTTTTATGCAGTGACATTGGACTAGTACCAAAAGGATGCTATTAGGGCAGTTCTAGTCACTTTAAATGTATTAAATAATAATCCTAAACTTTATAAAATGTGATCAACACTTTAAATCATATTCCCATATATTAGAATATGTGGTGATGGCATGTGTCCACATGATCCCATATTTTAATTAGAGCATATTAAATCTTAATTAATTTCAATGAGTAGAAATTACTTTTCTCAAATAAACTATATAAAGCTAGTCTTTAATTCATGTGATGATTGTGATGATGCTAGATCATCAAGTATGAACCTTAGTGTGCTAAATAGACTAGTTAAGTATTGTTTTGTGATTGTGTACCCCGTACTCATTTATAGACGATAGTGCCGACCAAGGATACAAGGAGGAGGAGTTCTACCCCGAAGAAGATGAAGAAAACTTTAATCACTACACCAATCAAGGCAAGCTAGAACCAAGAAAGTTAACACTTGCCCCCTTGATAACTTAAGCAAATGCATTGGTCATGCTTTGGTTATATACTTTTGATTTATACCCATCCCAAGTTTTACTTGCAAGCTTTACTCTTTTACTTTACCAAAGTTCTTTACTTTTAGTTAGTGCTTTGTGAGGATTTGGAAAGTAGTATAGATAGCATAAAGAGTATAAAACTAGGCCTATACTAGATGTCATTCTATGGCATGAGATTGAGATTACATTCCTCATTAGTGAACACTCTTAACTTAGTGGCTAGTGCTAAGAATAAAACTTGATCACTTTAGATGGGAGAACTTGGTGAAAATGATTATGAAAACTTTGGAATGATGAGTCATTCTATTGAAATGTTTTTACATGTGTTGAGAAACACAAATGGATTTGGTGATGAAAATGTTGAGGCATGAGCCTTAGGCCTTTTACAAAAGCTGATGGTTGGGTTCGGATGCGATACCATTCCAATTTTACCGTACAACCACAATACCTGAATTGGGTAAGGCTTAGCCGGAAGTTTATATGCGTTAGTATGGGTTCCCTCGTGGAGGAGGTTTGAGCCGATGCTACCTCTTGATGATGTCCACCTATGTAGTGCCCAGGATGGCAGATGGCCATGGCTGGGAGGCCAAGCTCATAGGGGAGGTGCTTATACTAGAGTGTGTAAAGGAAAGGTTATGATTGACTATCCGCATACTAAGTATGATGATTCAGGGTTATCCCTAATGGATGTATCGAATTTTGTGGTGAAAGTGTACCACCTCTGCAGAGTGTCAAACTATTCGAATAGCCGTGTCCGCGGTCATGGACAGTTGGAGTGTCCATACTATTCCGTCCTCAGATGTTTTCGAAAATGACTTGTGAAGTGAACTATAATCTTGACTTGACCACAACAGGGTTGTGAATAGGAAAAATAGGTTCCCAACTTAAAGTGATTCAGAACTTTTACTTAGTTTTCTTTACTTCTAAACTCAGTTCAGATAAATCTAGCTTTTTGCAAATAAACTTAGAGCTTAGGATTCCTAGTAGAACTACCTTACTTGTTAGTGATAGTTTGCGACTACTTAAAGAGTACTCATGGCTTTGTCCCTGGCTATTCCCGTGGCCAGACGAGGAGGAGCACTACTAGGATGATGGATAGTAGGACGACTACGACAACTAGGATCATGTCCCATCGTCAACATTGCCTGTGACACTGAAGATGGAGCCCACTACTACGCTTATTATTCCGCTCCTTGTTTGTATTAAGATTGGATCATGAGATCCTTTATTTGTATAAGACCTTATTATGGTTTGTAATGAATGATATACTGTGATATCCAATTTGTTATGTCTCGCAAAAATGGTAATCCTGGGATTGTGATGGATGGCATAACAGGCATCTGAGATTAAAAATCCGGGTGTTGACAGCAACGATCAGCGAGCACTGTGCAGAGTAGTGTGCAACAGTAGCTGTCAGCCTGCCAGCCAGCAGCCCACTCATCTCGCCTCTCTCACTGACACGCCGGCCCCATCCCGGTCACCTACCTCTTCCTGACACGGTGGCCGCGACGAGGACGTCCTCGGCTCCGAACGAACTACCCAAGAAATTCGGCCAATTCGGCCTCAATCTTGCCCGTCTTCCATGCCAACCCCCCCCCATATAATCCCCCTCCCATCTCTCTTGGTCGGTTTTTCGACTAATTCCGAACCCTAGCACCTCCACGATTGAAACCGGTCTTGCTGCCGCCATAGCCATTATTACCAAGATTCAGAGGTCCACGTCGCCACCGATTCTGTCTCCCCCAAGATCTTGTTCCTATATTATTCTCTTACCCTAGTTCGACTGCGTCTCCTCACCTATTTTATCCCCTCTATAGCTTGCTACAGAACTTGGGATTGCTCGCCGGAGTATACCGAGCACGAGCTCCTCCAGCCGCCCACTGCCATCATTACAGGAAGCAAAGGGAGAGTACGAGCCCACCGTGGACTTCCCCATGCCCCGATGCATCAATTCGAACTCTCCCTGTTCGCTGG